>CM060918.1:0-1421250 GCA_030737875.1 Allium sativum
GAGCCCATAAACCGAGCCCATAACCGAGCCCCATAACCGAGCCCATAACCGAGCACCCATAACCGAGCCCATAACCGAGCCCATAACCGAGCCCATAACCGAGCCCATAACCGAGCCCATAACCGAGCCCATAACCGAGCCCATAACCGAGCCCATAACCGAGCCAAAACCGAGCCCATAACCGAGCCCATAACCGAGCCATAACCGAGCCCATAACCGAGCCCATAACCGAGCCCATAACCGAGCCCATAACCGAGCCCATAACCGAGCCCATAACCGAGCCCATAACCGAGCCCATAACCGAGCCCATAACCGAGCCCATAACCGAGCCCATAACCGAGCCCATAACCGAGCCCATAACGAGCCCATACCGAGCCCATAACCGAGCCCATAACCGAGCCAACGAGCAAACGAGCCCATAACCGAGCCCATAACCGAGCCCATAACCGAGCCCATAACCGAGCCCATAAACCGAGCCCATAACCGAGCCCATAACCGAGCCCATAACCGAGACGGCCATAACCGAGCCCATAACCGAGCCCATAACCGAGCCCATAACCGAGCCATAACCCGAGCCCATAACCGAGCCCATAACCGAGCCCATAACCGAGCCCATAACCGAGCCCATAACCGAGCCCATAACCGAGCCCATAACCGAGCCCATAACCGAGCCCATAACCGAGCCCATAACCGAGCCCATAACCGAGCCCGACCCATAACCGAGCCCCATAACCGAGCCCATAACCGAGCCCATAACCGAGCCCATAACGAGCCATAACCGGCCATAACCGAGCCCATAAACCGAGCGGCCCATAACCGAGCCCATAACCGAGCCCATAACCGAGCCCATAACCGAGCCCATAACCGAGCCCATAACCGAGCCCATAACCGAGCCCATAACCGAGCCCATAACCGAGGCCCATAACCGAGCCCATAACCGAGCCCATAACCGAGCCCATAACCGAGCCCATAACCGAGCCCATAACCGAGCCCATAACCGAGCCCATAACCGAGCCCATAACCGAGCCCATAACCGAGCCCATAACCGAGCCCATAACCGAGCCCATAACCGAGCCCATAACCGAGCCCAATAACCGAGCCCATAACCGAGCCCATAACCGAGCCCATAACCGAGCCCATAACCGAGCCCATAACCGAGCCCATAACCGAGCCATAACCGAGCCCATAACCGAGCCCATAACCGAGCCCATAACCGAGCCCATAACCGAGCCCATAACCGAGCCCATAACCGAGCCCATAACGCCCATAACCGAGCCATAACCGAGCCCATAACCGAGCCCTAACCGAGCCATAACCGAGCCCATAACCGAGCCCATAACCGAGCCCATAACCGAGCCCATAAACCGAGCCCATAACCGAGCCCATAACCGAGCCCATAACCGAGCCATAACCGAGCCCATAACCGAGCCCATAACCGAGCCCATAACCGAGCCCATAACCGAGCCCATAACCGAGCCCATAACCGAGCCCATAACCGAGCCCATAACCGAGCCCATAACCGAGCCCATAACCGAGCCCATAACCGAGCCCATAACCGAGCCCATAACCGAGCCCATAACCGAGCCCATAACCGAGCCATAACCGAGCCCATAACCGAGCCCATAACCGAGCCCATAACCGAGCCCATAACCGAGCCCATAACCGAGCCCATAACCGAGCCCATAACCGAGCCCATAACCGAGCCCATAACCGAGCCCATAACCGAGCCCCATAACCGAGCCCATAACCGAGCCATAACCGAGCCCATAACCGAGCCCATAACCGAGCCCATAACCGAGCCCATAACCGAGCCCATAAACCGAGCCCATAACCGAGCCATAACCGAGCCCATAACCGAGCCCATAACCGAGCCAAAACCGAGCCCATAACCGAGCCCATAACCGAGCCCATAACCGAGCCCATAAACCGAGCCCATAACCCGAGCCCATAACCGAGCCCATAACCGAGCCCATAACCGAGCCCATAACCGAGCCAAAACCGAGCCCATAACCGAGCCCATAAACCCGAGCCCATAACCGAGCCCATAACCGAGCCCATAACCGAGCCCATAACCGAGCCCATAACCGAGCCCATAACCGAGCCCATAACCGAGCCCATAACCGAGCCCATAAACCGAGCCCATAACCGAGCCCATAACCGAGCCCATAACCGAGCCATAACCGAGCCCATAACCGAGCCCATAACCGAGCCCATAACCGAGCCCATAACCGAGCCCATAACCGAGCCCATAACGAGCCCATAACCGAGCCCATAACCGAGCCCATAACCGAGCCCATAACCGAGCCCATAACCGAGCCCATAACCGAGCCCATAACCGAGCCCATAACCGAGCCCAAACCGAGCCCATAACCGAGCCCATAACCGAGCCCATAACCGAGCCCATAACCGAGCCCATAACCGAGCCCATAACCGAGCCATAACCGAGCCCATAACCGAGCCCATAACCGAGCCCATAACCGAGCCCATAACCGAGCCCATAACCGAGCCCATAACCGAGCCCATAACCGAGCCCATAACCGAGCCCATAACCGAGCCCATAACCGAGCCCATAACCGAGCCCATAACCGAGCCCATAACCGAGCCCATAACCGAGCCCATAACCGAGCCCATAACCGAGCCCATAACCGAGCCCATAACCGAGCCCATAACCGAGCCCATAACCGAGCCCATAAACCGAGCCCATAACCGAGCCCATAACCGAGCCCATAACCGAGCCCATAACCGAGCCCATAACCGAGCCCATAACCGAGCCCATAACCGAGCCCATAACCGAGCCCATAACCGAGCCCATAACCGAGCCCATAACCGAGCCATAACCGAGCCCATAACCGAGCCCATACGAGCCATAACCGAGCCCATAACCGAGCCCATAACCGAGCCCATAACCGAGCCCATAACCGAGCCCATAACCGAGCCCATAACCGAGCCCATAACCGAGCCCCATAACCGAGCCCATAACCGAGCCCATAACCGAGCCCATAACCGAGCCCATAACCGAGCCCAAAACCGAGCCCATAACCGAGCCCATAACCGAGCCCATAACCGAGCCCATAACCGAGCCCATAACCGAGCCCATAACCGAGCCCATAACCGAGCCCATAACCGAGCCCATAACCGAGCCCATAACCGAGCCCATAACCGAGCCCATAACCGAGCCCATAACCGAGCCCATAACGAGCCCATAACCGAGCCCATAACCGAGCCCATAACCGAGCCCATAACCGAGCCATAACCGAGCCCATAACCGAGGCCCATAACCGAGCCCAAAACCGAGCCCATAACCGAGCCCATACGAGCCATAACCGAGCCCATAACCGAGCCCATAACCGAGCCCATAACCGAGCCCATAACCGAGCCCATAACCGAGCCCATAACCGAGCCCATAACCGAGCCCATAACCGAGCCCATAACCGAGCCCATAACCGAGCCCATAACCGAGCCCATAACCGAGCCCATAACCGAGCCCATAATCCGAGCCCATAAACCGAGCCCATAACCGAGCCCATAACCGAGCCCATAACCGAGCCCATAACCGAGCCATAACCGAGCCCATAACCGAGCCCCATAACCGAGCCCATAACCGAGCCCATAACCGAGCCCATAAACCGAGCCCATAACCGAGCCCATAACCGAGCCCATAACCGAGCCCATAACCGAGCCCATAACCGAGCCCATAACCGAGCCCATAACCGAGCCCATAACCGAGCCCATAACCGAGGCCCATAACCGAGCCCATAACCGAGCCCATAACCGAGCCCATAACCGAGCCCATAACCGAGCCCATAACCGAGCCCATAACCGAGCCCATAACCGAGCCCAAAACCGAGCCCATAACCGAGCCCATAACCGAGCCCATAACCGAGCCCATAACCGAGCCCATAACCGAGCCCATAACCGAGCCCATAACCGAGCCCATAACCGGCCCATAACCGAGCCCATAACCGAGCCCATAACCGAGCCCATAACCGAGCCCATAACCGAGCCCATAACCGAGCCCATAACCGAGCCCATAACCGAGCCCATAACCGAGCCCATAACCGAGCCCATAACCGAGCCCATAACCGAGCCCATAACCGAGCCCATAACCGAGCCCATAACCGAGCCCAAACCGAGCCCATAACCGAGCCCATAACCGAGCCCATAACCGAGCCATAACCGAGCCCATAACCGAGCCCATAACCGAGCCCATAACCGAGCCCATAACCGAGCCAACCGAGCCCATAACCGAGCCCATAACCGAGCCCATAACCGAGCCCATAAACCGAGCCCATAACCGAGCCCATAACCGAGCCCATAACCGAGCCCATAACCGAGCCCATAACCGAGCCCATAACCGAGCCCATAACCGAGCCCATAACCGAGCCCATAACCGAGCCCATAACCGAGCCCATAACCGAGCCCATAACCGAGCCCATAACCGAGCCCATAACCGAGCCCATAACCGAGCCCATAACCGAGCCCATAACCGAGCCATAACCGAGCCCATAACCGAGCCCATAACCGAGCCCATAACCGAGCCCATAACCGAGCCCATAACCGAGCCCATAACCGAGCCCATAACCGAGCCATAACCGAGCCCATAACCGAGCCCATAACCGAGCCCATAACCGAGCCCATAACCGAGCCCATAACCGAGCCCATAACCGAGCCCATAACCGAGCCCCATAACCGAGCCCATAACCGAGCCCATAACCGAGCCCATAACCGAGCCCATAACCGAGCCCATAACCGAGCCCATAACCGAGCCATACCGAGCCCATAACCGAGCCCATAACCAGAGCCCATAACCGAGCCCATAAACCGAGCCCATAACCGAGCCCATAACCGAGCCCATAACCGAGCCCCATAACCGAGCCCATAACCGAGCCATAACCGAGCCCATAACCGAGCCCATAACCGAGCCCATAACCGAGCCCATAACCGAGCCCATAACCGAGCCCATAACCGAGCCCATAACCGAGCCCATAACCGAGCCCATAACCGAGCCCATAACCGAGCCCATAACCGAGCCCATAACCGAGCCCATAACCGAGCCCATAACCGAGCCCATAACCGAGCCCATAACCGAGCCCATAACCGAGCCCATAACCGAGCCCATAACCGAGCCCATAACCGAGCCCATAACCGAGCCCATAACCGAGCCCATAACCGAGCCCATAACCGAGCCCATAACCCGAGCCCATAACCGAGCCCATAACCGAGCCATAACCGAGCCCATAACCGAGCCCATAACCGAGCCCAAGCCCAAACCGAGCCCATAACCGAGCCCATAACCGAGCCCATAACCGAGCCCATAAACCGAGCCCATAACCGAGCCCATAACCGAGCCCATAACCGAGCCCATAACCGAGCCCATAACCGAACCCATAACCGAGCCCATAACCGAGCCCATAACCGAGCCCATAACCGAGCCCATAACCGAGCCCATAACCGAGCCCATAACCGAGCCCCATAACCGAGCCCATAACCGAGCCCATAACCGAGCCCATAACCGAGCCCATAACCGAGCCCATAACCGAGCCCAAAACCGAGCCCATAACCGAGCCCAAACCGAGCCCAAACCGAGCCCATAACCGAGCCATAAGCCCATAACCGAGCCCATAACCGAGCCCATAACGAGCCCATAACCGAGCCCATAACGAGCCCATAACCGAGCCATAACCGAGCCCATAACCGAGCCCATAACCGAGCCCATAACCGAGCCCAAACCGAGCCCATAACCGAGCCCATAACCGAGCCCACAACCGAGCCCATAACCGAGCCATAACCGAGCCCATAACCGAGCCCATAACCGAGCCCATAACCGAGCCCATAACCGAGCCCAAAACCGAGCCCAAAACCGAGCCCAAAACCGAGCCCATAACCGAGCCCATAACGAGCCCATAACCGAGCCATAACCGAGCCCATAACCGAGCCCATACCGAGCCCATAACCGAGCCCATAACCGAGCCCATAAACCGAGCCCTAAACCGAGCCCTAAACCGAGCCCTAAACCGAGCCCATAAACCGAGCCCATAACCGAGCCCATAACCGAGCCCATAACCGAGCCCATAACCGAGCCCATAACCGAGCCCATAACCGAGCCCATAAACCGAGCCCATAAACGAGCCCCATAAACGAGCCCATAAACCGAGCCCATAACCGAGCCCATAACCGAGCCCATAACCGAGCCCATAACCGAGCCCATAACCGAGCCCATAACCGAGCCCATAACCGAGCCCATAACCGAGCCCATAACCGAGCCCATAAACCGAGCCCATAACCGAGCCCATAACCGAGCCCATAACCGAGCCCCATAACCGAGCCCATAACCGAGCCCATAACGAGCCCAAAACCGAGCCCTAACCGAGCCCATAACCGAGCCCATAACCGAGCCCATAACCGAGCCCATAACCGAGCCATAACCGAGCCCATAACCGAGCCCATAACCGAGCCCATAACCGAGCCCATAACCGAGCCCATAACCGAGCCCATAACCGAGCCCATAACCGAGCCCATAACCGAGCCCATAACCCGAGCCCATAACCGAGCCCATAACCGAGCCCATAACCGAGCCCAAAACCGAGCCATAACCGAGCCCATAACCGAGCCCC
Organism: Allium sativum; assembly: GCA_030737875.1. NCBI lineage: Eukaryota > Viridiplantae > Streptophyta > Magnoliopsida > Asparagales > Amaryllidaceae > Allium > Allium sativum. Next base: position 6,615 of record CM060918.1, read on the forward strand.
ATACCGAGCCCATAACCGAGCCCATAACCGAGCCCATAACCGAGCCCATAACCGAGCCCATAACCGAGCCCATAACCGAGCCCATAACCGAGCCCATAACCCGAGCCCATAACCGAGCCATAACCGAGCCCTAAACCGAGCCCTAAACCGAGCCCATAACCGAGCCCATAACCGAGCCCATAACCGAGCCCATAACCGAGCCCATAACCGAGCCCATAACCGAGCCCATAACCGAGCCCATAACCGAGCCCATAACCGAGCCCATAACCGAGCCATAACCGAGCCCATAACCGAGCCCATAACCGAGCCCATAACCGAGCCCATAACCGAGCCCATAACCGAGCCCATAACCGAGCCGCCCATAACCGAGCCATAACCGAGCCCATAACCGAGCCCATAACCGAGCCCATAACCGAGCCATAACCGAGCCCATAACCGAGCCCGAGCCCATAACCGAGCCCATAACCGAGCCCATAACCGAGCCCATAACCGAGCCCATAACCGAGCCCATAACCGAGCCCATAACCGAGCCCATAACCGAGCCCGAGCCCATAACCGAGCCCATAACCGAGCCCATAACCGAGCCCATAACCGAGCCCATAACCGAGCCCATAACCGAGCCCATAACCGAGCCCCATAACCGAGCCCATAACCGAGCCCATAACCGAGCCCATAACCGAGCCCATAACCGAGCCATAACCGAGCCCATAACCGAGCCCATAACCGAGCCCATAACCGAGCCCATAACCGAGCCCATAACCGAGCCCATAACCGAGCCCATACCGAGCCCATAACCGAGCCCATAACCGAGCCCATAACCGAGCCCATAACCGAGCCCATAACCGAGCCCATAACCGAGCCCATAACCGAGCCCATAAACCGAGCCCATAACCGAGCCCATAACCGAGCCCATAACCGAGCCCATAACCGAGCCCATAACCGAGCCCATAACCGAGCCCATAACCGAGCCCATAACCGAGCCCATAACCGAGCCCATAACCGAGCCCGAGCCCATAACCGAGCCCATAACCGAGCCCATAACCGAGCCCATAACCGAGCCCATAACCGAGCCCATAACCGAGCCCATAACCGAGCCCATAACCGAGCCCATAACCGAGCCCATAACCGAGCCCATAACCGAGCCCATAACCGAGCCCCATAACCGAGCCCACAAACCGAGCCCACAAACCGAGCCCACAAACCGAGCCCACAACCGAGCCCACAACCGAGCCCACAACCGAGCCCATAACCGAGCCCACAACCGAGCCCATAACCGAGCCCATAACCGAGCCCATAACCGAGCCCATAACCGAGCCCATAACCGAGCCCATAACCGAGCCCATAACCGAGCCCATAACCGAGCCCATAACCGAGCCCATAACCGAGCCCATAAACGAGCCCATAAAACGAGCCCATAAACGAGCCCATAAACGAGCCCATAAACGAGCCCATAAACGAGCCCATAAACGAGCCCATAAACCGAGCCCATAAACCGAGCCCATAACCGAGCCCATAACCGAGCCCATAACCGAGCCCATAACCGAGCCCATAACCGAGCCCATAACCGAGCCCATAAACGAGCCCATAAACGAGCCCATAAACGAGCCCATAAAACGAGCCCATAACCGAGCCCATAACCGAGCCCATAACCGAGCCCATAACCGAGCCCATAACCGAGCCCATAACCGAGCCCATAACCGAGCCCATAACCGAGCCCGAGCCCATAACCGAGCCCATAACCGAGCCCATAACCGAGCCCATAACCGAGCCCATAACCGAGCCCATAACCGAGCCCATAACCGAGCCCATAACCGAGCCCATAAACCGAGCCCATAACCGAGCCCATAACCGAGCCCATAACCGAGCCCATAACCGAGCCCATAACCGAGCCCATAACCGAGCCCATAACCGAGCCCATAACCGAGCCCATAACCGAGCCCATAAACCGAGCCCATAACCGAGCCCATAACCGAGCCCATAACCGAGCCCATAACCGAGCCCATAACCGAGCCCATAACCGAGCCCATAACCGAGCCCATAAACCGAGCCCATAAACGAGCCCATAACCGAGCCCATAACCGAGCCCATAACCGAGCCCATAACCGAGCCCATAACCGAGCCCATAACCGAGCCCATAACCGAGCCCATAACCGAGCCCATAAACCGAGCCCATAAACCGAGCCCATAACCGAGCCCATAACCGAGCCCATAACCGAGCCCATAACCGAGCCCATAACCGAGCCCATAACCGAGCCCATAACCGAGCCCATAACCGAGCCCATAACCGAGCCCCAAACCGAGCCCCAAACCGAGCCCATAACCGAGCCCATAACCGAGCCCATAACCGAGCCCATAACCGAGCCCATAAACCGAGCCCATAACCGAGCCCATAACCGAGCCCATAACCGAGCCCATAAACGAGCCCATAACCGAGCCCATAACCCATAACCGAGCCCATAACCGAGCCCATAACCGAGCCCATAACCGAGCCCATAACCCATAACCGAGCCCATAACCGAGCCCATAACCGAGCCCATAACCGAGCCCATAACCGAGCCCATAACCGAGCCCATAACCGAGCCCATAACCGAGCCCAAGCCCATAACCGAGCCCGAGCCCATAACCGAGCCCATAACCGAGCCCATAACCGAGCCCATAACCGAGCCCATAACCGATAACCGAGCCCATAACCGAGCCCATAACCGAGCCCATAACCGAGCCCATAACCGAGCCCATAACCGAGCCCACAAACGAGCCCACAAAACGAGCCCACAAAACGAGCCCATAACCGAGCCCATAACCGAGCCCATAACCGAGCCCATAACCGAGCCCATAACCGAGACCATAACCGAGACCGAGCCCATAACCGAGCCCAAAACCGAGCCCATAACCGAGCCCATAACCGAGCCCATAACCGAGCCCATAACCGAGCCCATAACCGAGCCCATAACCGAGCCCATAACCGAGCCCATAACCGAGCCCATAAACCGAGCCCATAAACCCAGCCCATAAACCAGCCCATAAACCCAGCCCATAAACCGAGCCCATAACCGAGCCCATAACCGAGCCCATAACCGAGCCCATAACCGAGCCCATAACCGAGCCCATAAACCGAGCCCATAAACGAGCCCATAAACGAGCCCATAAACGAGCCCATAACCGAGCCCATAACCGAGCCCTAAACCGAGCCCATAAACCGAGCCCATAACCGAGCCCATAACCGAGCCCATAACCGAGCCCAAAACCGAGCCCAAAACCGAGCCCATAACCGAGCCCATAACCGAGCCCAGAACCGAGCCCAGAACCGAGCCCAGAACCGAGCCCAGAACCGAGCCCAGAACCGAGCCCATAAACCGAGCCCTAAACCGAGCCCATAACCGAGCCCATAACCGAGCCCATAACCGAGCCCAAAACCGAGCCCGAAACCCAGCCCAAAACCCAGCCCATAACCGAGCCCATAACCGAGCCCATAACCGAGCCCATAACCGAGCCCATAAGAACCGAGCCCATAACCGAGCCCATAACCGAGCCCATAACCGAGCCCAAAACCGAGCCCAAAACCGAGCCCATAACCGAGCCCATAACCGAGCCCATAACCGAGCCCATAACCGAGCCCATAAACCGAGCCCATAAACCGAGCCCATAAACCGAGCCCATAACCGAGCCCATAACCGAGCCCACAAACGAGCCCACAAGCCGAGCCCATAACCGAGCCCATAACCGAGCCCATAACCGAGCCGAGCCCATAACCGAGCCGAGCCCATAACCGAGCCCATAACCGAGCCCATAACCGAGCCCATAACCGAGCCCATAACCGAGCCCATAACCGAGCCCATAACCGAGCCCATAAACCGAGCCCATAACCGAGCCCATAACCCATAACCGAGCCCATAACCGAGCCCATAACCGAGCCCATAACCGAGCCCATAACCGAGCCCATAACCGAGCCCAAGCCCATAACCGAGCCCATAACCGAGCCCATAACCGAGCCCATAACCGAGCCCATAACCGAGCCCATAACCGAGCCCGAGCCCATAACCGAGCCCATAACCGAGCCCATAACCGAGCCCATAACCGAGCCCATAACCGAGCCCATAAACCGAGCCCATAACCGAGCCCATAACCGAGCCCATAACCGAGCCCATAACCGAGCCCATAACCCGAGCCCATACCCGAGCCCATAACCGAGCCCATAACCGAGCCCATAACCGAGCCCATAACCGAGCCCAAGCCCATAACCAAGCCCATAACCGAGCCCATAACCGAGCCCATAACCGAGCCCATAACCGAGCCCATAACCCGGCCCATAACCCGAGCCCATAACCGAGCCCATAACCGAGCCCTAAACCGAGCCCCTAAACCGAGCCCATAACCGAGCCCATAACCGAGCCCACAACCGAGCCCACAACCGAGCCCACAACCGAGCCCACAACCGAGCCCACAACCGAGCCCACAACCGAGCCCATAACCGAGCCCGAGCCCATAACCGAGCCCATAACCGAGCCCAAGCCCATAACCGAGCCCATAACCGAGCCCATAACCGAGCCCATAACCGAGCCCATAACCGAGCCCATAACCGAGCCCATAAACCGAGCCCTAAACCGAGCCCTAAACCGAGCCCTAAACCGAGCCCATAACCGAGCCCATAACCGAGCCCATAACCGAGCCCATAACCGAGCCCATAAACCGAGCCCATAACCGAGCCCATAACCGAGCCCATAACCGAGCCAATAACCGAGCCATAACCGAGCCCAAACCGAGCCCATAACCGAGCCCATAACCGAGCCCATAACCGAGCCCATAACCGAGCCCATAAACCGAGCCCATAACCGAGCCCATAACCGAGCCCATAACCGAGCCCGAGCCCATAACCGAGCCCATAACCGAGCCCATAACCGAGCCCATAACCGAGCCCATAACCGAGCCCGAGCCCATAACCGAGCCCACAACCGAGCCCACAACCGAGCCCACAACCGAGCCCACAACCGAGCCCACAACCGAGCCCACAACCGAGCCCATAACCCGAGCCCACAACCGAGCCCACAACCGAGCCCACAACCGAGCCCACAACCGAGCCCACAACCGAGCCCACAACCGAGCCCTAAACCGAGCCCATAAACCGAGCCCATAACCGAGCCCACAACCGAGCCCACAACCGAGCCCACAACCGAGCCCACAACCGAGCCCACAACCGAGCCCACAACCGAGCCCATAACCATAACCGAGCCCATAACCGAGCCCATAACCGAGCCCATAACCGAGCCCATAACCGAGCCCATAACCGAGCCCATAACCGAGCCCATAACCCGAGCCCATACCCGAGCCCATACCCGAGCCCATACCCGAGCCCATAACCGAGCCCATAACCGAGCCCATAACCGAGCCCATAACCGAGCCCATAACCGAGCCCGAGCCCATAACCGAGCCCATAACCGAGCCCATAACCGAGCCCATAACCGAGCCCATAACCGAGCCCATAACCGAGCCCATAACCGAGCCCATAAACCGAGCCCATTAACCGAGCCCATAACCGAGCCCATAACCGAGCCCATAACCGAGCCCATAACCGAGCCCAAGCCCATAACCGAGCCCATAACCGAGCCCATAACCGAGCCCAAAACCGAGCCCAAAACCGAGCCCATAACCGAGCCCATAACCGAGCCCATAACCGAGCCCATAACCGAGCCCATAACCGAGCCCAGAACCGAGCCCAGAACCGAGCCCATAACCGAGCCCATAACCGAGCCCATAACCGAGTCCATAACCGAGCCCAAAACCGAGCCCATAACCGAGCCCATAACCGATAACCGAGCCCATAACCGATAACCGAGCCCATAACCGAGCCCATAACCGAGCCCATAAACGAGCCCATAAACCGAGCCCATAAACCGAGCCCATAACCGAGCCCATAACCGAGCCCATAACCGAGCCCATAACCGAGCCCATAAACCGAGCCCTAAACCGAGCCCATAACCGAGCCCTAAACCGAGCCCATAACCGAGCCCATAACCGAGCCCATAAACCGAGCCCATAACCGAGCCCAAAACCGAGCCCAAAACCGAGCCCAAAACCGAGCCCAAAACCGAGCCCAAAACCGAGCCCATAACCGAGCCCATAACCGAGCCCATAACCGAGCCCATTAACCGAGCCCATAAACCGAGCCCATAAACCGAGCCCAAAACCGAGCCCAAATCCGAGCCCATAACCGAGCCCCCATAACCGAGCCCATAACCGAGCCCATAACCGAGCCCATAACCGAGCCCATAACCGAGCGCCCATAACCGAGCGCCCATAACCGAGCGCCCATAAACCGAGCCCATAAACCGAGCCCATAAACCGAGCCCATAACCGAGCCCATAACCGAGCCCATAACCGAGCCCATAACCGAGCCCATAACCGAGCCCATAACCGAGCCCATAACCCATAACCGAGCCCATAACCGAGCCCATAACCGAGCCCATAACCGAGCCCATAACCCGAGCCCATAACCGAGCCCATAACCGAGCCCATAACCGAGCCCATAACCGAGCCCATAACCGAGCCCATAACCCGAGCCCATAACCCGAGCCCATACCCGAGCCCATACCCGAGCCCATAACCGAGCCCATAACCGAGCCCATAACCGAGCCCATAACCCCAGCCCATAAACCAGCCCATAACCGAGCCCATAACCGAGCCCATAACCGAGCCCATAACCGAGCCCCCATAACCGAGCCCATAACCGAGCCCATAACCGAGCCCATAACCGAGCCCATAACCGAGCCCATAACCGAGCCCAAAACCGAGCCCATAACCGAGCCCATAACCGAGCCCATAACCGAGCCCGAGCCCATAACCGAGCCCATAACCGAGCCCATAACCGAGCCCATAACCGAGCCCCCAAAACCGAGCCCAAAACCGAGCCCATAACCGAGCCCATAACCGAGCCCATAACCGAGCCCATAACCGAGCCCATAACCCATAACCGAGCCCATAACCGAGCCCATAACCGAGCCCATAACCGAGCACATAACCGAGCCCAAAACCGAGCCCAAAACCGAGCCCATAACCGAGCCCATAACCGAGCCCATAACCGAGCCCAAAACCGAGCCCAAAACCGAGCCCAAAACCGAGCCCAAAACCGAGCCCATAACCGAGCCCATAACCGAGCCCATAAACCGAGCCCATAAACCGAGCCCATAAACCGAGCCCATAACCGAGCCCATAACCGAGCCCATAACCGAGCCCATAACCGAGCCCATAACCGAGCCCATAACCGAGCCCATAAACCGAGCCCTAAACCGAGCCCTAAACCGGCCCCTAACCGAGCCCATAACCGAGCCCATAACCGAGCCCATAACCGAGCCCATAACCGAGCCCATTAACCGAGCCCTAAACCGAGCCCTAAACCGAGCCCATAACCGAGCCCATAACCGAGCCCATAACCCGAGCCCATACCCGAGCCCATACCCGAGCCCATACCCGAGCCCATAACCGAGCCCATAACCGAGCCCAAAACCGAGCCCAAAACCGAGGCCATAACCGAGGCCATAAACCGAGGCCATAAACGAGCCCATAACCGAGCCCATAACCGAGCCCATAACCGAGCCCAAAACCCATAACCGAGCCCATAACCGAGCCCATAACCGAGCCCATAACCGAGCCCATAACCGAGCCCATAACCGAGCCCATAACCCGAGCCCATACCCGAGCCCATAACCGAGCCCATAACCGAGCCCATAACCCATAACCGAGCCCATAACCGAGCCCATAACCGAGCCCATAACCGAGCCCATAACCGAGCCCATAACCGAGCCCATAACCGAGCCCAAGCCCATAACCGAGCCCATAACCGAGCCCATAACCGAGCCCATAACCGAGCCCATAACCGAGCCCATAAACCGAGCCCATAACCGAGCCCTAAACCGAGCCCATAAACCGAGCCCATAACCGAGCCCATAACCGAGCCCATAACCGAGCCCATAACCGAGCCCATAACCGAGCCCATAACCGAGCCCATAACCGAGCCCATAACCGAGCCCATAACCGAGCCCATAACCCATAACCGAGCCCATAACCGAGCCCATAACCGAGCCCATAACCGAGCCCATAACCCATAACCGAGCCCATAACCGAGCCCATAACCGAGCCCATAACCGAGCCCAAAACCGAGCCCAAAAACCGAGCCCATAACCGAGCCCATAACCGAGCCCATATCCGAGCCCATATCCGAGCCCATAACCGAGCCCATAACCGAGCCCATAACCGAGCCCATAACCGAGCCCATAAACCGAGCCCATAAACCGAGCCCATAACCGAGCCCATAACCGAGCCCATAACCGAGCCCGAGCCCATAACCGAGCCCGAGCCCATAACCGAGCCCATAACCGAGCCCATAACCGAGCCCATAAACGAGCCCATAAACGAGCCCATAAACCGAGCCCATAACCGAGCCCATAACCGAGCCCATAACCGAGCCCATAACCGAGCCCATAAACCGAGCCCATAACCGAGCCCATAACCGAGGCCATAACCGAGGCCATAACCGAGCCCATAACCGAGCCCATAACCGAGCCCATAACCGAGCCCATAACCGAGCCCAAGCCCATAACCGAGCCCATAACCGAGCCCATAACCGAGCCCATAACCGAGCCCATAACCGAGCCCATAACCGAGCCCATAACCGAGCCCATAACCGAGCCCACAAACCGAGCCCACAAACCGAGCCCACAAACCGAGCCCATAACCGAGCCCATAACCGAGCCCATAACCGAGCCCATAACCGAGCCCATAAACGAGCCCATAAACGAGCCCATAAACCGAGCCCATAACCGAGCCCATAACCGAGCCCGAGTCCATAACCGAGCCCATAACCGAGCCCATAACCGAGCCCATAACCGAGCCCATAACCGAGCCCATAACCGAGCCCATAACCGAGCCCAAGCCCAAAACCGAGCCCATAACCGAGCCCATAACCGAGCCCATAACCGAGCCCAAAACCGAGCCCAAAACCGAGCCCATAACCGAGCCCATAACCGAGCCCATAACCGAGCCCATAACGCGAGCCCATAACCAGCCCATAACCGAGCCCATAACCGAGCCCATAACCGAGCCCATAACCGGAGCCCATAACCGAGCCCATAACCGAGCCCATAACCGAGCCCATAACCGGAGCCCATAACCGGAGCCCATAACCGAGCCCATAACCGAGCCCATAAACCGAGCCCATAACCGAGCCCATAACCGAGCCCATAACCGAGCCCATAACCGAGCCCATAACCGAGCCCATAACAGAGCCCATAAAGCCCATAACCGAGCCCATAACCGAGCCCATAACCGAGCCCATAACCGAGCCCATAACCGAGCCCATAAACGAGCCCATAAAACGAGCCCATAACCGAGCCCATAACCGAGCCCATAACCGAGCCCATAACCGAGCCCATAACCGAGCCCAAAGCCCATAACCGAGCCCATAACCGAGCCCATAACCGAGCCCATAACCGAGCCCATAACCGAGCCCATAACCGAGCCCATAAACCGAGCCCATAACCGAGCCCATAACCGAGCCCATAACCGAGCCCATAAACCGAGCCCATAACCGAGCCCATAACCGAGCCCATAACCGAGCCCATAACCGAGCCCATAACCGAGCCCAAAGCCCATAACCGAGCCCATAACCGAGCCCATAACCGAGCCCATAACCGAGCCCATAACCGAGCCCATAACCGAGCCCATAAACGGAGCCCATAACCGAGCCCATAACCGAGCCCATAACCGAGCCCATAAACCGAGCCCATAACCGAGCCCATAACCGAGCCCATAACCGAGCCCATAACCGAGCCCCTAAACCGAGCCCTAAACCGAGCCCTAAACCGAGCCCATAACCGAGCCCATAACCGAGCCCAAAACCGAGCCCAAAACCGAGCCCAAACCGAGCCCATAACCGAGCCCATAACCGAGCCCATAACCCATAACCGAGCCCATAACCGAGCCCATAACCGAGCCCATAACCGAGCCCATAACCGAGCCCATAACCATAACCATAACCGAGCCCATAACCGAGCCCATAACCATAACCATAACCGAGCCCATAACCGAGCCCATAACCGAGCCCATAACCCATAACCGAGCCCATAAACCGAGCCCTAAACCGAGCCCATAACCGAGCCCATAACCGAGCCCATAACCGAGCCCATAACCGAGCCCATAACCGAGCCCATAACCGAGCCCAAAACCGAGCCCATAACCGAGCCCATAACCGAGCCCATAACCGAGCCCATAACCGAGCCCATAACCGAGCCCATAACCTAACCCATAAACCGAGCCCATAACCCATAACCGAGCCCATAACCCATAACCGAGCCCATAACCGAGCCCATAACCGAGCCCATAACCGAGCCCATAACCCATAACCCATAACCGAGCCCATAGCCCATAACCGAGCCCATAACCGAGCCCATAACCGAGCCCATAACCGAGCCCATAACCGAGCCCATAAACCGAGCCCATAACCGAGCCCATAACCGAGCCCATAACCGAGCCCATAACCGAGCCCATAAACCGAGCCCATAACCGAGCCCATAACCGAGCCCATAACCGAGCCCATAACCGAGCCCATAAACCGAGCCCATAAACCAGCCCATAAACGAGCCCATAAACGAGCCCATAACCGAGCCTATAACCGAGCCCATAACCGAGCCCATAACCGAGCCCATAAACCGAGCCCATAACCGAGCCCATAACCGAGCCCATAACCGAGCCCAAAACCGAGCCCATAACCGAGCCCATAACCGAGCCCAGAACCGAGCCCATAACCGAGCCCATAACCGAGCCCATAACCGAGCCCATTAACCGAGCCCATAACCGAGCCCATAACCGAGCCCGAGCCCATACCGAGCCCATAACCGAGCCCATAACCGAGCCCATAACCGAGCCCATAACCATAACCGAGCCCATAACCGAGCCCATAACCGAGCCCATAACCGAGCCCATAACCGAGCCCATAACCGAGCCCATAGCCCATAACCGAGCCCATAACCCATAACCGAGCCCATAACCGAGCCCATAACCGAGCCCATAACCGAGCCCATAACCGAGCCCATAACCGAGCCCAAAACCCATAACCGAGCCCATAACCGAGCCCATAACCGAGCCCATAACCGAGCCCATAAACCGAGCCCATAACCGAGCCCATAACCGAGCCCATAACCGAGCCCGAGCCCATAACCGAGCCCATAACCGAGCCCAAAACCCAAAACCGAGCCCATAACCGAGCCCATAACCGAGCCCATAACCGAGCCCATAAACCGAGCCCATAACCGAGCCCATAACCGAGCCCATAACCGAGCCCATAACCGAGCCCAAAACCGAGCCCATAACCGAGCCCGAGCCCATAACCGAGCCCATAACCGAGCCCATAACCGAGCCCATAACCGAGCCCATAACCGAGCCCATAACCCATAACCGAGCCCATAACCCATAACCGAGCCCATAACCGAGCCCATAACCCATAACCGAGCCCATAACCGAGCCCATAACCGAGCCCATAACCGAGCCCATAACCGAGCCCATAACCGAGCCCATAAACCGAGCCCATAACCGAGCCCATAACCGAGCCCATAACCGAGCCCATAACCGAGCCCTAACCGAGCCCATAACCGAGCCCATAACCGAGCCCATAACCGAGCCCAAAACCGAGCCCATAACCGAGCCCATAACCGAGCCCATAACCCGAGCCCATAACCGAGCCCATAACCGAGCCCAGAACCCATAACCGAGCCCATAACCGAGCCCATAACCGAGCCCATAACCGAGCCCATAACCGAGCCCATAACCGAGCCCAGAACCGAGCCCGTAACCGAGCCCGTAACCGAGCCCGTAACCGAGCCCGTAACCGAGCCCGTAACCGAGCCCGTAACCGAGCCCGTAAACCGAGCCCACAACCGAGCCCCCACAACCGAGCCCCCAAAACCGAGCCCCCAACCGAGCCCATAACCGAGCCCATAACCGAGCCCATAACCGAGCCCATAACCGAGCCCATAACCGAGCCCATAACCGAGCCCAAGCCCATAACCGAGCCCATAACCGAGCCCATAACCGAGCCCATAACCGAGCCCAAGCCCATAACCGAGCCCATAACCGAGCCCATAACCGAGCCCATAACCGAGCCCAAGCCCATAACCGAGCCCATAACCGAGCCCAAAACCGAGCCCAAAACCGAGCCCATAACCGAGCCCATAACCGAGCCCATAACCGAGCCCAAACCGAGCCCATAACCGAGCCCATAACCGAGCCCATAACCGAGCCCATAACCGTGCCCATAACCGAACCCATAACCGATAACCCATAACCGATAACCCATAACCGAGCCCATAACCGAGCCCATAACCGAGCCCATAACCGAGCCCCAAAACCGAGCCCAAAACCGAGCCCATAACCGAGCCCATAACCGAGCCCATAACCGAGCCCAAACCGAGCCCAAACCGAGCCCATAACCGAGCCCATAACCGAGCCCATAACCGAGCCCATAACCGATAACCGAGCCCATAACCGAGCCCATAACCGAGCCCATAACCGAGCCCATAAACGAGCCCATAAACGAGCCCATAACCGAGCCCATAACCGAGCCCATAACCGAGCCAATAACCGAGCCCAATAACCGAGCCCAATAACCGAGCCCATAACCGAGCCCATAACCGAGCCCATAGCTCGAAAATCCCTTATGGGGTGGACCCATGGGTCGACACTTACCTTTAGGGGTCGACACCGCTGAGCAAGAAAATTCCCGCCTCGCCATTTTTTGATTTTTGAACTGACTTTTTGAATTTTGGACCTATTATATATATATATGTATATAATTTTCGTGTGCGTATAAAAACTTCAAACTTGAATAACTTCTTCATATGGTATCCGTTTTATGACATGATTATTTTGACCAGAATTCCTAGATGAACGTAATGGCGCAGTCCTTTTCACTTAATTCTGAATATTAAATTAATTACTCTTTAATTTATCATCTTTATTGTTATTAAAAAATATGGGGTGTTATAGTTTATTTTGTATCATGGGAAATTTTAACGCATGATTTTTAGCTTATGATTTATAAATTACTTTTTACAAACGACCTCAGAGTTCGACGAAACCCTCCTATCGGGTCTGGAATAATTTTTATGCAAGGATTAGGAATTTCGTCTCGTTTGGACATCGTATGTAGTGGTTTTTAACACGATACTTCATAACGAAGTTTCGTTATATTATTTTATTAATAAATCTTCCCAAAAACTAATACATATATACACACGTTGTAACCTAAATTTTGGGTTAAAAGTGTTTTGCGCGGTCATGCCTTCTAGTGGCTACCATATATGTTTATGAACGGCTGAGAAGCATTCCACTTCCTCTCCGATAATGCCTGAATCCCCACCTCTATCCATGAAACCTGCAATAGATAATCTCTTCAACTCAATAAGACTGACCTTCTCAACGGCTATGATCCAATTTAGACCACCGTAATGGACGGAACGACGTTTTAAACTTGGTGCATTAGTGGCTCTTCTGATAAACCTACCTATAATGGCTAAGAGGGGATGTTCTGCTTAGAACTTAATACGTTTATAACAGATATACTATTGAGGTGTGTGTTATAAGACACTTCTGATAAACCTACCTATATGAATGCAATGAAGGTGGTGCAGCCTTCTACGAGATTTTAGCTTGATATCTAAGGGCATTTCATGAAAGAAAATACTGACCCAAGGCCAATCCATGGGTCGAGCATACATACTATCTGGGAAATATGAAAACGAGTGTGTGATAATCACATCCGGTGGATCATATAGGATCGATGGTTCAATGCTTAGTCAACCACTCCATTATGATATACTTTGATGGGTTTTCACTATGTATAGATTCAAGTCTTTAAGACATCTATACTTATGCACAAATTTTCATACATATAAATGACATGAGGAATTTATTTAAAGATTTGGTGGAGGATTGTTGGAGGAAATTTGAAATAAAGGGAAGAAGGAAAGCACAAAGGGGAAAAAAAAATCTTTAGTCCCACATCATGAAATGTGCTTTGGTTTACCATTATATATGTAAAAGCATTATATATGATATCGAAAGAAATAAGTAAAGGGAGAGATGAGGCAAGAGCATGACCATGGCATGGACATTAATATTTAAAAGTCAAAATATACGCCTTGGGGCTCTTGGGGTCGCGTGATCAATTGGGCCCCAAAATTCCGATGGGCTTGCTGCAATGCAGACCGTTATAATTTTGAATTAGGCATGCAAATTCGTAATGCTTCAGAACCGTTGCAAACGAACAGACGCTTCTATTCATCATTTAAATTTGCAATGCTTCTAAACTGTTGCAAATGAAAAGGTGTGACTGTTTGAATTCAAACAGTCATAGCCGTTGGAAAACGGTTGCGTCTCTTCATTGCCTATGTAGGCTGCCCAAGTTCATTTTTTAACATCTCGAATTCTATCTTCTTCACCTTCCGTTTGTTCTTTTTTTTCATTAAATTGATCTCGAATTTATGCTAAAATTTAAGTAGATTATATGGGTTATAGTTCTGCAGACTATAAGTCCTCATCTTGTCACCACAGCGATCAAATCCAAGATAGTGAATCACCATGTCTGTGCGAACATGCCAATTAAAGATATTCGATTTCTGCTCCGTTGTATCTTCGAACAGATTTTCCATTACTCGTGCACAGAAATAAGAGACCAAATATTGTTTTAGGATAGCGATCCCCATATTGTGCCTCAGAGATTTGTGTTTAGAAAGATAAGAAGATCAAGCGATGAATTCGACAACCAATAATCTAAAACAGTATTTCTTCAATGGCTCCTCACAGTCTCAAAGAATTCACCGTTGATTTCACAAAAATAGAGCGCTTTGATGGTGTCAATTCCCTACGTTGGCAGAAGAAGATGCATTTCTATTGGCTGGTATGAAAGTTGTTTATGTTTTGATTACACCAAAGCTAGCGGAGACAGAAGATGAAACCATAGCAAAAGCACGGGAATGGATCAAGTGGGGACATTATGATTATATTTGCAAAGGCCACATCTATAATGCGATGACGGACACACTTTTCGATATGTACTACAACAAGTCAACTACAAAGGATGTCTGCGATGCATTGGAAGAGAAGTATCTGATAGAAGACGCAACAAGTAAGAAATTTCTAGCCATAACTTTTTTAATTACAAAATGACTGATCATCGTTTAGTTGCAGAGCAATTCAATGATGTCATACACTTAATCAATTCAGTCAATATAATTTAAATACGGATGAGGAAATTTAGGTCTCATCGATATTAGACAAATTACCCCTTCTTGGAAAGATCAAAGGAAACTATTGAAACACAAGAAGTAGGATATGCTTCTAGACAGCCTTGCACAATATTTGCAAGTTGAACAACAACTAAGGCAAAAAGATGCCCAAGATGAAACAGTTTTTGATACATCAAAAGTCCATATGGTGGATGATAAGCAAGCGGATAATGCTTCACAGGACCCTTCTAATAAAAAGAGGAAAGGACAGAACAACAAAAATTCCCAAAACCAGAACAAGGAAGGCAAAATTTGTGGTTCCTACTTTTGTCGTAAACCTGGACATTTCAAAAGGGATTGTCGCTTCTGGGAAAAGAAGCAGCAATTTGAAAAAGAAAAGTTTGCTACAATCATATCATGAATATGATTGAACAAGATAATTCTTGGTGGATCAATTCCGGTGCTACTAAGCATGTCTGCATTGACAAGAATAAATTCAAGAAACTAGAACAAATTGAAGATGAAGATTACCTTTATATGGGAAATTCAGCGAAGGCAGTGGTTAAAGGGAAGGGGATTGTGGACTTGGAATTCACATCTGGAAAAGTTCTAACGTGATATGATGTATATTATGTACCTGAAATTTGGAAGAACCCAGTATCAGGAAGTCTTCTTAATTTGTTTGGTTTCAAATAAGTCATTGAGTCAGACAAATATGCGTTGACCAAAGGCAGTGTATTTGTGGGAAAAGGGTACATGTGTGATGGTATGTTTAAACTGAATGTTGATATTAATAAAAGTATGAATTCTTCTTATATTGTTGATTCATTTTCATTGTGGCATAATAGATTAGGAAATGATAATCATAAACGCATGCTTAATACGATATCTTTGAATCTAATTCCCAAACACCAAAATGATATGCCAGATAAGTGTAGGATATGTTCATTAACTAAGATCACTTGAAAACCATTTCCTTATAAACCAAAAAGTACAATTTTTTTTACAACTTATTCGTAGTGATGTTATGATATACACAGTACTCCTACTAGAGGAGGAAAGAGATATTTTGTCACGTTTATAGATGATTACTCTAAATACTGTTATGTTTATCTTTAAAAATGAAATATGAAATTCATTTATTACTTATAAACTGAAGCAAAAAACCAATGTGATGCTAAAATAAAAACACTTAGGTCTGATAGGGGTGATGAGTATCAATTTCCTGAATATTGTGAGTCAGTAAGAATTATGCATGAAACATCTATCGCTTACACTCCACAACAAAATGGAATGGCTGAAAGTAAAAATAGAACTCTTACTGATATGGTAAATGCAATGTTGTGTAATTCCGGACTTAATACTAATTTCTGCGGAGAAGCCCTACTTACTTCATGTTATATTCTAAATAGAATATCTCATAAGAAAAGTAAAGTTACTCCTTATGATTTTGGAGGAAACGGAAAACAAATCTTGACAATTATCGAGTCTGGGGTTGTAGAGCGATTGTCCGATTATCTGAACCAAAAATTAGGACAAAAGTCTATCAAGTGCATATTCTTAGGATATGCTCAATATATCAAAGAATATAGGTTTCTAATAATAGAACCTAATAACTCTATTGATGTAAATACAGTAATAGAATCAAGGGACTTAGTGTTTTATGTGAATAGATTTACATCTATTCAAAATGAACCGATTCATGAAACGGTGGAGGTTAATACACCTATTGGTGAAATGGCGGAGGTTAATGAACTAAATATTGAACTTGTTGAAAACACTGATGAAAACCTCGACGAAAATGGTGATTCTCTTAAGAGAAGTAAACGGAGAAGGATAGAGATACAATTTGGACCAAATTTCGTTGTATATTTGGTTAACGGATCTAGAAATAATGTAGAGCATCAACTAATGATATCTACAAATATAGAATCTGACCCTTTAACATGGGTTGAGGCAATGAAATCTCTAGACTCATCATTTTGGCAAGAAGCCATAAATGATGAAATGGATTCTATTATGGGAAATTATAAATGGAAACTAATAGATTTACCTCTTGGTTTTTATCCAAAAGGATATAAATGGATATTTAAGAAACAGTTAAAAGAGCATGGCACAATCGAAAAAATTTAAAGCTAGATTAAGGATTCATACAGAAAGAAGGAATAGATTATTTTGATACATATGTCCTTGTAGCAAGAATTTCAACTACTAGGACTTAAATTGCATTAGCTTCTATCCATAATTTTGAAATTTGTCAAATGGATGTCAAGACAACATTTTTAAATGGAGAACTTGATGAAGAGATATATATGTCTCAACTAGAAGGTTTTGTAATGCCTGGACAAGAACGTAAAGTATGTAAACTTGTCAAATCACTTTATGAACTTAAACAAGCACCAAAGCAATGGCATGAAAAGCCTGATAAAACTATTATTTATAAAAAATTTAAGATTTTTGAATCTAACAAATGTGTCTATAGCAAGTTTCATTCAAGTAAAGGTGTGATTATATGCCTTTACGTGGATGATATGTTTATATTTGGAACAGATACTTCGATTATTGAAGAAACTAAAAGATATCTATCTTCATGCTTTGACATGAAAGATATAGGAGTGGCTGAAATGATTCTTGGAATAAGAATCCTGGAAACAAAAGATGGGTTATCAATTACCCATGCTCGTTACATTGAGAAAATTTTGAAAAGGTTCAATCTATTCGATTGTAAACATATGTCTACTCCGTTTGATCCAAATATGTAGCTGTACACTTATACTGGAAGTGCTATAGAACAATTGGAATATGCTAATCATTGGAAGTTTGATGTATGCAATGACATGCACCCGACCAAATATTGCCTATATTGTTGGCAAAATGAGTAAATATACTAGTAACCCTAGTCATATCCATTGGAATGCATTACGTAGAATTTTAAAGTATCTAAAAAGTACCATAAATTATGGAATACCTTACAACAGTTATCCGAGTGTAATAGAAGGATACACAGATTCTAGTTGGAACAATGGTAGTGAAGATAATAAATCAACTAGTGGATGGATATTCACTCTTGGTGGGGGAGCAATATCCTGGGCCTCAAACAAACAAACATGTATTGCTGATTCAACCATGGTTGTTGAGTTTATAACATTGGCTTCTGGTAGTAAAGAAGTGGAATGGTTATGGAATTTATAATTAGAAATTCCTGTGTGGCCAAAACTTATGCCACCAATATATGTGTATTGTGATAGTCAATGTAAATTATCACAGCATACAACCAAGTTTATAATGGTAAATCTAGACACATTGGTCTAAGGTAAAATTTGGTTAGGCAAATGCTCACTAAAGGGGTAATTACATAGATTTTGTGAGATCTAGCCAAAATTTGGTAGATCCATTTACTAAGGACTTACAAGGAACTTAGTGATAAAAACATCATAGGGAATGGGTTTGAAGCCTATACAATACAATTGCCAATGAAGGAAAATCAACTCAACATAATAAAGAAATTTGTTATCTTGAGTTCAAAGAGAAAAAGAATTTCATATGTTTGCGGTGGGAAGTACTATAATATTTAGTCTGAAAATCTAAGTATTATCACACATTCGAAGGAAAAGTTCTTGGGACTTATAATGACAAAGAGAGGATGTTCATCTTAGAACTTAATAGGTTTATAACAGATATACTACTGAGGTGTGTGTTATAAGGCATTTCTAATAAACCTACCTATATGAATGCAACGAAGGTGGTGCCGCCTTCTGCGATATTTTGGCTTGATCTCTAAGGGCATTTCATGAAAGAAGACACTATCCTAAGGCCAATCCACGGGTCGAGCATACATGCTATCTGTGAAATATGAAAATGAGTGTGTGATATTCACATCCGGTGGATCACATAGGATCGATTGTTCAATGCTTACTCAACCACTCCATCCTGATATACGTTGATGGGTTTTCACTACGTATAGATTCAAGTCTGTAAAACATCTATACTTATGCACCAATTTTCCTGCATATAAATGATAAGATTAATCTATTTAAAAATTTGGTGGAGGATTGTTGGAGGAAATTTGAAATAAAGGGAATAGGGAAAGCACAAAAGGGGCAAAAATCTTTAGTCCCACATCATGAAATGTGCTTTGGTATGCCATACATATGTAAAAGCATTATATATGATATCAAAAGAAGGAAGAGAAGGGAGAAATGAGACAAGAGCATGACCATGGCATGGAAATTAATATTTAAAGGTCAAAAGATGGGCCTTAGGGTTCTTGGGGTCTCTTGATCAATTGGACCTCAGAATGCCGATAGGCTTGTTGTGCCGCAGACCATTATAATTTTGAATTAGGCGCAGTCTCGTAATGCTTCAGAACCATTGCAAACGAACAGACGTGTCTATTCATCAATTAAATTTGCAACGCTTCTGAACTTTTGTAAACGAGAAGGTGTGATTGTTTGAACTCAAACAGTCATAACCGTTGGTAAATGGTTGCGTTGCTTCATTTCCTATATAAAGGCTGCCCGAATTCATTTTTTAATGTCTCAAATTCTATCTACTTCTTCTTCCTTTTGTTCTTTTCTACCACTAAATTGATCTTGAATTTCTTCCAAATTTTAAAAAGATTATACGAGTTATAGTTCTGCAGACTATAACTCCTTCATCTTGTCACTGCAGCGATCAAATCCAAGATAGTGAATCACCATGTCTTTGCTAACATGCCGATTAAAGATATTCGATATCTGCTCTGTTGTATCTTCAAACAGATTTTCCATTACTCAAGCATAGAAATAAGAGGAAAAATAGTGTTTTAGGACCGCGATCACCACATCATGCCTCAGAGATTTATGTTTAGAGAGATAAGAAGATCAAGCGACAAATTCAACAACCAACAATCTAAAATAGTATTTCTGCAATGGCTCCTCAAAGTCTCAAAGAGTTTTCCGCCGATTTCATAAAACTTGAGCGCTTTGATGGTGTAAATTTTCTATGATGGCAGAAGAAGCTGCATTTGTTATTGGTTGGTGTCAAAGTTGTTTATGTTTTGACTACACCAAAGCCAGTGGAGATAGAAGATGAAAACAAAGCATATGCACGGGAAAGGATCAAATGGAACATGATGATTATATTTGCAAAGGCCACATCCGTAATGCGATGATGAACACATTTTTTGATATGTACTACAACAAGGCAACTGCAAAGGATGTTTGGGATGCATTGGAAGCGAAGTATCTAGTGGAAGATGCAACAAGTAAGAAACTTATAGCCACAAAAATTTTTAATTATAAAATGACTGATCATCGTTCAGCTGTAGATCGATTCAATGATATCATACATATATTTAATCAATTCAGTCAACATAATATAAATGTGGATGAGGAAAATAAGGTCTCAACGATAATAGAAAAATTGCCCACTTCTTGGAAAGATCAATGGAAACTATTGAAACACAAGAAGGAGGATATGAGTATAGAGAACCTTGCATAATATTTGCAAGTTAAACAACAACTGAGGCAAAAAGAAGCCCAAAATGAACTGTTATTGATACATCAAAAGTCCATATGGTGGTTGATAAGCAAGCGAATAATTTTTCGCAGAACCCTTCAAATAAAAAGAGGAAAGGGAAGAACAACAAAAATTCCCAAAACCAGAACAAGAAAGGAAAACTGGTGGTTGGTACTTTTGTGGTATACCAAGATGTTTCAAAAGGGATTGTCTACTCTGGAAAAAGAAGCAGCAATCTGAAAAAGAAAAGTTTGTCGCAGTCATATCAGAAATGAATATAATTGAACAAGACAATTCTTAGTGGAAATTGCTTAGCTCAGTGGGAACAAGCCTGATTCTTTGTTATAGCACTGGACCTCTTCTTTCTCTTTATACATCCCCCTTTCGATTCTGGCACTACTAAGCATGTCTGCATTGACAAGAATCAATTGAAGAAACTAGAACCAATCGAAGATGAAGATTACCTTTATATGGGAAATTCAGCAAAGGCAGCGGTAAAAGGGAAGGGGATTGTGGATTTGAAATTCACATCCGGGAAAGCTCTAACATTTAATGATGTATATTATGTACCCAAAATTAGGAAGAACCAAGTATCAGGAAGTCTTATCAATAAGTTTGGTTACAAACAAGTCTTTGAGACAGACAAATATGTGTTGACCAATGTTGTGTATTCATAAAAGTACGAATTCTGCTTATATTGTTGATCTATTTTTATTATGGAACAATAGAATAGGACATGTTAATCATAAACACATGCTTGATAAGATATCATTGAATCTAATTCCCAAACACCAAAATGATATGCTAGATAAATGTAGAATATGTTCATTAACTAATTTCACTAGAAAACCATTTCCTTATAAACCAGAAAGTACAACAAATTTGTTACAACTTATTTATAGTGATGTATGTGATATACACAGTACTTCAACTAGAGGAGGAAAGAGATATTTCGTCACATTTAAAGATGATTACTCCAAATATTCATATGTTTATCTTTAAAAATGAAATGTTAAATTCATTCGTTACTTATAAACTGAAGTAGAAAACCAATGTGATGCTAAAATAAAAACACTTAGGTCTGATAGGGGTCTTGTGTATCAATTTCCTAAATATTGTGAATCAGTAGGAACTATACATGAAACATCTATTGCTTATACTCCACAACAAAATGGAGAGGCCGAAAGGAAAAATAAAACTCTTATCGAAATGGTAAATGCAATGTTGTGTAATTCCGAACTTAATACTAATTTCCGGGGAGAAGCCTTACTCACTGCATATTATATTCTAAATAGAATACCTCATAAGAAAAGTAAAGTTACTGCTTATGAACTTTGGAGGAAACAGAAACCAGATCATGACTATTATCTAGTCCGGGTTGTAGAGCGATTGTCCGATTACCTGAGCGAAAAATTAGGAAATTAGGGCAAAAGGCTATCGAGTGCATATTCTTAGGATATACTCAACATAGCAAAGGATATAGGTTTCTAGCTATAGAACCTAATAGCTCTATTGATGTTCATGGAAAAAAATGTCGTAAACACCTAAGATTCCAGTTACTAAGAATATTTAATTTAGTCGTACAGACAAGAGCGGAAAAAGGTAAATAACACGAGAGATTATTGGCCTCGGGAGGGGCCTACGTCCACCGTGAAGAGTCGTTGGAATATTATTGATATCACAAAGTTTCAAAGTCAAGACCATCTCATAACATCTCATTACACTCATCTCTAAGCTATATGATGTCATTTTTATCATATATGATGTCATCTTTATCATATATGATGTCATCTCAAGGCTATATGATGTCATCTCTAAGACATGATGCCATCCTTATCATACATGATGTCATAATTATCGTATATTTAATATATTAGGAAAAAGACACTTTTGCCCTTCTTCTTCCTCAAATGGGAGATGCCATTAAAGTAGTTCTCTAGAGGTCTTGAGCTCACAAATTCCAACCCCTTTGAAGTATGAAGTCATGGGGTATTTATAGGAAAGGGGTTAGGTAGGAGTAAGTGGGAGTAGGCATAAATAGGGGACCACACCTAGAATTCTGCACCTAGAGCCTGCATACTCGTAAATTTCGCACCTGGAGCCTAGGGTGCGAATTTTCGTACCTCTGGAATGCGAAATTCGCACCGAATGGGGGTGTGAAGTTCGTACTACATAAGCTATGAATTTTGTACCCTGCTTGGTGCGAAACTTGCGCCCCTCGAATGTACACAGGTCGTACCCTAAGGGATTCAAATTTCGTACCTCTTGGGTTATGAAATTCGCACACTAGGGCACGAATTTCGTACCCCTGCTTGGTGCGAATTTCGCACCCAGTGGGGCATGAATTTCGCACCTCTTTGGGGTGTGAAATTCGTACCCTTGGGGGGTACGAAGTTCTCATTCCGAGGGGCACGAAGACCGCATGTGTAACACCCCACATCCGTTAAGGTCACTCACAAAGGGAATGCCTTAACTTCAATGGAGCATTATGGGTACTGGAACAGAAATATTACGAGATAGACACATATAAAACAGCGGAAAAGAAACTTCAAATCATTTATTTAATATAATTGTTTACAATAAAAGACCATCAACTTCCAATACCCAATTACATAGCTAAAATATCTGTCTTGCTCAAAAACAAAGAAGCATAAAAATAATAAACTGTAGTATTCCCCAATAAAGCAAAGCAAGCCATAGCCAAGAGAAATCCAAGCCATACATGAAAGAGCCTTGGGGCTTGGTAAGATCCGAACTAAGCTGTATTCCCACCCTACGAACCTGGGGGGGGGGAACAGAAGAAAAAGAGGCGAAACAAAACGGGTCAGTCATAAAGACCGAGTAAGTTCTGTTACTTTCAGCATAAAAACAGGTAAAGATAACTTGGCATGAATAAACTGAAAATAAACATAAGCATGATGACAAGATAAGCTACAGGCATGATGAATCAAGTATAACATCCCATAATTCGTATCAAGAGTCGCATCACAAGGTTTCTACCAAGTATCACGTCGTAAGGGTTCTAAGCTTCACCATTAAAATATTTCTATGATATCTATTTTCTCTGCACCGCCCGTAATAGTATCCCAACCCGTGTCATCCCTTCCATGTATATGTACAGTCCCTTGCCTTATATCGTACGGGTTTCATCACGTAATTCTATACTACTTCAACATAGTGCCATCATTCTTGAAATCGTTGGACTGTCGCCCTTGTTCTGGCTAGGTTTCCTTATCATGAACTATCACGTGTTCAACTAGGATTTATGCCACCTAAGACCACTAGGGATTATGCTACCTATTGAATGTTTTCTAGATTCGATTAGGGTTTATGCCACCTAGGACCTCTAGGGATTATGCCACCTATCGAGCAACGTACGATCTATTAATCGATCGGCTCCCTACAAGTCCTAGCTCGTCGTGTGTCGGTGTCATACGGCCCAATCATGAAATGTAGTCACCTGTGCTAGGTCCACCCTAGGGTGTATCAAGCCCTAGGGTGTCAACCACTGACACCATTCAAGCACGCACAGTGTAAACCTACTGGTGCCCATGCCTGCTTTTTCAACTCCGGACTACGTGCACGACCATAGTCCGCCTGAACCTACAATGGCGCACCTACTCAGCCGTCGTTCTGGTCGCTTACAATCAGCCCAGTAATCGGGCCCCACCCTGCCTAGTCCCAGGGTATCGTGATACTCTAAGTGGGTTACTGCTGAAAAGGACCGCGTAACTAGGGTTTCCGTCCCATGGGTTAAGTGTTGTCATTTAAATTCGAGACTTAACCCGTCTACGTCTCATGCCAAATTGGCTAAGTGTTATTGTTCAAGTTCAAGACTTATCCCTACGAATCATGTGTCAAGTTGGTTAAGTGTATTCAAGCGGGTCATGACTTAACCCTACCAAATCATCATGTCAAATTGGTTAAGTATATTCAAGCGGTTCATGACTTAACCCTACCAAATCATCGTGTTAAATTGGTTAAGTATATTCAAGCGGTTCATGACTTAACCCTACCAAATCATCGTGTTAAATTGGTTAAGTATATTCAAGCAATTCGTGACTTAACCCGCCCACGTACCGTGTTAAGTTGGTTAAGTGTTGTCTAGCGATTCATAACATAACCCCGCTACTCTAGCATATCGAATTGGTTAAGTGTTTTCAAGCGATCAAGTTCAGGTTTACTTAACCCACTTACTCATGTCATATTGGTTAAGTGTCATTAGTCTAGTCATATTACTAAACCCACCCATTCATGTCATATTGGTTAAGTGTCATTAGCCTAGTCATATTACTTAACCTACCCATTCATGTCATATTGGTTAAGTGTCATTAGCCTAGTCATATTACTTAACCCACCCATTCATGTCATATTGGTTAAGTGTCATTAGACAATTCAAGTTAACTTAACCTTACACTACTTAGCAGGTTTCATTAGCATTTATTATTTACTAATGCATCAACCTCTCACATTGGACTTATTTGCGGTCACTGGATATGCCGGGCGGTTCCGGGCAGAATTACACCGCAAACCCATTCCAACCTCGGGTTCAAGCATTACCACAACCTAGTCTTTGCCTAAGATCTCTCACATTAGACTATTATTGTTGTGGTCACTGGATATGCCAGGCGATTCCGGGCAGAATTACACCACAATTCAAGTCTAACCTCGTGTCAGAGGCATATGTTAGATTGTTAATTACATATGTGTCATATAAGTCAAAATCCCCAACTTTACATATAAATAAACATATGCCCAAGTTCCAAATTACATGCCCATTAAAATTATGTACCCAATTCTAGTCAGTTTACGTATGTCCAATTCTTGCCTATTTACATGTATGCCAAGTTTCTGCCAATTTACCCATATCAAGTTCTAGCGAAAATTTCATGTATCAAGTTTCATACCCAATAAACCCAAATCATGATTCGTGATGTAGTTATCTCAAACTATAATCTTTTTTTTATTACAATACATGCCAGTGCCTAAGTTCATAATGCATGTTTATGCCATGTATCTAGTTTACAATCGCTTTCATGTTCAAATCCCCAATTCTACATATGCCTAATTAACATAAACCTAATCTTTTGATTTAATTTACATAGTCCCAAACTCGTGATTTAATTTACATGCCAATTCATGTATGCCCACTTCATGCCAAATTACTTATGCCAATGCCAAACTTGCAATTTCAATTATATTGACAATACCCAAAATTTCCCCGTTTCATGTTAATGGTGGTAATACCCAAATATCCAATTTTTATGTTATGCCATCAATTCCACAAAACACATATATCAAATAGGTATTTCCCAATATTTCCCCGTATTTAATCGTACGCAAATCGTGGTTTAGGCCTAGGTCCGAAATTGACTAAGGTTCATCAAAAGAAAAAAAATAGGGGAAGGTAGAGTTTTGCATAAAAATAAGATCAGAGAGAAAAACATCTTCACAGGCATGAAGATTACAACTTGATAATAATATCAACATGAACCAAGAGATCTGATTAACAACACGCTGAATAGATCATGAACATGAGAAAAGATAGACAAATCTCAAAACTCAATGTTCAAGAAGCAATAGGAATAGATCTGAATCGATAAACATACTTAAATCCAATTCCACTTTATTACATGTCCATATTATAATTAAATGTTTAAATCTCAAAGTAACTAGAACTTACCAAGCATGGCTAGCGAATTAAGAACTAAATTTGTTGAAGAACGTTGTAGCGTTGTTGATTTATTGTCTTGAATCATTTTACAAGCCTTGTTCTTTGAATTGGTTTGAGTTTGAAAGCTTGTACTTTGATTTGGAGGCGGCGGCCATGGTCAAGAAGGATTTTAGCATCATTTTGGTGTAAGAATGATTTCTAATGAATTAGGTTAGGTCTTAGGGTGTTTTTATAGCTGTAGGAACTTATTTAGGCCCTCAGATTAACCCTAGAACTGATCTGAACCATCAAAACTCGTCCCGGGCTTTAAAAATGGGTTCTGGGCCAAAATAGGCCGACCAGGTCGACCTATAAGGGGGGGTCGACACCATGGTCGACCTGGTGGGGGTAAGTCGACCCCCAGGTCGACCCCAAGGTCGACCTGCCCGGTTCTGTGCTGCCTGAAATTTCCTGAATCTTGTACAGGCCATAACTTATTCATCCGGACCCCGATTTTCGAAAACTCGGACTCTATTTCATGTAGAATTCCGAGAAGAACGCAATGGTGCAACCCGTTTTCCCTGAGTCTTATTTTAAAATTTAATTCTGCCTTGATTTCTTGTTTTAACATGTTATTAAAATTCGGGTTGTTACATTCTCCCCTCCTTAAAGGATTTCGTCCCCGAAAACTTCAAGTTAAGAAGAATGTGTCCTACCATCCAATCATCCATCTACTCAATCATCAATCACAGGCATCCATTGTCCTTAAGAGATTTCTAATGTTGTATGAACATATGCAGAAAGTGTGTGTATATGTTCCTTATCTAATGAAAATGATCAGGCCTGATTGATCTCCTTAATGCAAAATGTGTTTAGTGCCATGAATCCAACATGTATGCAAATAGTCCTAGTCACATAAACATTATATGTGTGCACAAACATTCATCCATATGAAATATCCACATGATAACACATTCAAATTCATCCATAAACAAGCATAAACACTCATGCATATGCAATATGAAAGGTGACCGAGCCGATCTAGTGCCTAATGTGTGTTATGCAACCACGAGCAACCACTTGCAACCACTTGCAATCATCAACCATAACATGTTTCAACTACATGTTTACATCCATGGGGTTCTACCTAAGGTTCTCTAGATAGGATCGAAAGATAGAAGCAAGTAAAACTTTGTGCCCATTAGGAAATGTCAAAACTGGAAATCTACGTCACATATATACTGATTAGGAGAAGAACTTCCTAAGCACTAGCCCCGAAGACCGAAATCAACATCAGGCTGACACCCAAATAATTACTCAAGCCCCAACATGTATTACTAACAGATGAGTCATAACTATGGGGTTTGCAACAGAAATAGGATTGAGAATAGGACCGAGAGGATATACTTAAAAGATAGCAGGCAAGTAAGCTCTACAGGAAAAGAGGGATCAAGAATATACTCTTAAAAAGAGATATGATGTGCGTATCTAGTCTTCAATCTTCTAAGCCGCATTTCCTTGACCTTAACTCCATTGTGCTTTGACTGTCTTTAACTTCACAATTTCGTAGCTTCTTAATTCCTATTTCCAAAATATGAGTTGGAACTCATTTCAGTGTTGCCACTCGTTCCACTTTCGCTTATTCTTTTTCTAGTATACTCGGCTCAAACATAACTATGTACTCATGGTTTCATGCAAGCTCTCCAAAATTCACTAGTGAATCCTGGATCTCGTTTACATACTATAAGGTACTCTCTCTTGTCATGGGTTTTATTATTCTTTCACTTGGCCTCTTTCCTTCACTTTTTGCCTCTTTCGTGGATTAAGCCATATCAACAAGTTTCTCGTCCTTAGGCTTGTGTTCTTTATCCTCTTATAGCTTGTTGACAAGTTTCACGAAAGCTACCTCCATCGCACGGCAATCCTACAAAGCTTGAAATAAGATTAGTCGCAAGTAAAACTACTGCGGCTACAGATAGAGGTTGGTAATCCTTTGCACTCCGACATGCGTCGTATGCCTACAAATTATGGTGAAAAAGAAAGGGAGAAGAGACTCAAGGAGTGAATCAAAAGATAATGCATACGGCTTTGGGGAATATGCCTTTCGTAAAACAAAACTTTTCTTAGAAAAATGCTTCTTTGTAAACGTTTTGAAAATAATTTTAGAAGGTTTTTAAAAGCTTTTTCCCAGTCTGGTAACCTTCTGCTCTGATACCAAATGTAAAACCCTACATCCGTTAAGGTCACTCACAAAGGGAATGCCTTAACTTCAATGGAGCATTATGGGTACTGGAACAGAAATATTACGAGATAGACACATATAAAACAGCGGAAAAGAAACTTCAAATCATTTATTTAATATAATCGTTTACAATAAAATCCCATCAACTTCCAATACCCAATTACATAAATAAAATATCTGTCTTGCTCAAAAACAAAGAAGCATAAAAATAATAAATTGTAGTATTCCCCAATAAAGCAAAGCAAGCCATAGCCAAGAGAAATCCAAGCCGTATATGAAAGAGCCTTGGGGCTTGGTAAGATCCGAACTAAGCTGTATTCCCACCCTGCGAACCTGGGGGGAGGGGAGGGGGGAGGGGAGAAACGGAAGAAAAAGAGGCGAAACAAAACGGGTCAGTCATAAAGACTGAGTAAGTTCTGTTACTTTCAGCATAAAAACAGGTAAAGATAACATGGCATGAATAAACTGAAAATAAACATAAGAATGATGACAAGATAAGCTACAGGCACGATGAATCAAGTATAACATCCCATAATTCTTATCAAGAGTCGCATCACAAGGTTTCTACCAAGTATCACGTCGCAAGGATTCTAAGCTTCGCCATTAAAACATTTTTATGATATCTATTTTCTCTGCAGCCCCGTACTAGTATCCCAACCCGTGTCATCCCTTCCATGTATATGTACAGTCCCTTGCCTTATATCGTACGGGTTTCATCATGTAATTCTATACTACTTCAACATAGTGCCATCATTCTTGTATTCGTTGGACTGCCGCCCTTGTTCTGGCTAGGTTTCCTTATCATGAACTATCACGTGTTCAACTAGGATTTATGCCACCTAGGACCACTAGGGATTATGCTACCTAATGAACGTTTTCTAGATTCGATTAGGGTTTATGCCACCTGGGACCACTAGGGATTATGCTACCTATCGAACAACGTACGATCTATTAATCGAACGTCTCCCTACAAGTCCTAGCTCGTCGTGTGTCGGTGTCATACGGCCCAATCATGAAATGTAGTCACCTGTGCTAGGTCCACCCTAGGGTGTATCAAGCCCTAGGGTGTCAACCACAGATACCATTCAAGCACGCACAGTGTAAACCTACTAGTGCCCATGCCTGCTTTTTCAACTCTGGACTACGTGCACGACCATAGTCCGCCTGAACCTACAATGGCACACCTACTCAGCCGTCGTTCTGGTCGCTTACAATCAGCCCAGTAATTGTGCCCCACCCTGCCTAGTCCCAGGGAATCGTGATACTCCTAAGTGGGTTACTGCTGAAAAGGAACGCGTAACTAGGGTTTCCGTCCCGTGGGTTAAGTGTTGTCATTTAAATTCGAGACATAACCCGTCTACGTGTCATGCCAAATTGGCTAAGTGTTATTGTTCAAGTTCAAGACTTAGCCCTACACATCATGTGTCAAGTTGGTTAAGTGTATTCAAGCGGTTCATGACTTAACCCTACCAAATCATCATGTCAAATTGGTTAAGTATATTCAAGCGGTTCATGACTTAACCCTACCAAATCATCGTGTTAAATTGGTTAAGTATATTCAAGCGGTTCATGACTTAACCCTACCAAATCATCGTGTTAAATTGGTTAAACATATTCAAGCAATTCGTGACTTAACCCGCCCATGTACCATGTCAAGTTGGTTAAGTGTTGTCTAGCGATTCATAACTTAACCCCGCTATTCTAGCATATCGAATTGGTTAAGTGTTTTCAAGCGATCAAGTTCAGGTTTACTTAACCCACTTACTCATGTCATATTGGTTAAGTGTCATTAGTCTAGTCATATTACTAAACCCACCCAGTCATGTCATATTGGTTAAGTGTCATTAGCCTAGTCATATTAATTAACCCACCCATTCATGTCATATTGGTTAAGTGTCATTAGCCTAGTCATATTACTTAACCCACCCATTCATGTCATATTGGTTAAGTGTCATTAGTCAATTCAAGTTAACTTAACCTTACCCTACTTAGCAGGTTTCATTAGCATTTATTATTTACTAATGCATCAACCTCTCACATTGGACTTATTTGCGGTCACTGGATATGCCGGGCGGTTCCGGGCAGAATTACACCGCAAATCCATTCCAACCTCGGGTTCAAGCATTAACACAACCTAGTCTTTGCCTACAACCTCTCACATTAGACTATTATTGTTGTGGTCACTGGATATGCTGGGCGGTTCCGGGCAGAATTACACCACAATTCAAGTCTAACCTCGTGTCAGAGGCATATGTTAGATTGTTAATTACATATGTGTCATATAAGTCAAAATCCCCAACTTTACATATAAATAAACATATGCCCAAGTTCCAAATTACATGCCCATTAAAATTATGTACCCAATTCTAGTCAGTTTACGTATGCCAATTCTTGCCTATTTACATGTATGCCAAGTTTCTGCCAATTTACCCATATCAAGTTCTAGCGAAAATTTCATGTATCAAGTTTCATACCCAATAAACCCAAATCATGATTCGTGATGTAGTTATCTCAAACTATAATCTTTTTTTTATTACAATACATGCCAGTGCCCAAGTTCATAATGCTTGTTTATGCCAAGTATCTAGTTTACAATCGCTTTCATGTTCAAATCCCCAATTCTACATATGCCTAATTAACATAAACCTAATCTTTTGATTTAATTTACATAGTCCCAAACTCGTGATTTAATTTACATACCAATTCATGTATCCCCACTTCATGCCAAATTACTTATGCCAATGCCAAACTTGCAATTTCAATTATATTGACAATACCCAAAATTTCCCCGTTTCATGTTAATGGTGGTAATACCCAAATATCCAATTTTTTTTGTTATGCCATCAATTCCACCAAACACATATATCAAATAGGTATTTCCCAATATTTCCCCATATTTAATCGTACGCAAATCGTGGTTTAGGCCTAGGTCCGAAATTGACCAAGGTTCATCAAAAGAAAATAAATAGGGGAATGTAGAGTTTTGCATAAAAATAAGATCAGAGAGAAAAACATCATCACAGGCATGAAGATTACAACTTGATAATAATATCAACATGAACCAAGAGATCTGATTTACAACAGGCTGAATATATCAAGAACATGAGAAAAGATAGACAAGTCTCAAAACTCAATGTTCAAGAAGCAATAGAAATAGATCCGAATCGATAAACATACTTAAATCCAATTCCACTTTATTACATGTCCATATTATAGTTAAATGTTTAAATCTCAAAGTAACTAGAACTTACCGAGCATGGCTAGCGAATTAAAAACTAAATTTGTTGAAGAACGTTGTAGCGTTGTTGATTTATTGTCCTGAATCATTGTAGAAGCCTTGTTCTTTGAATTGGTTTGAGTTTGAAAGCTTGTACTTTGATTTGGAGGCGGCGGCCATGGTCAAGAAGGATTTTAGCATCATTTTGGTGTATGAATGATTTCTAATGAATTAGGTTAGGTATTAGGGTGTTTTTATAGGTGTAGGAACTTATTTAGGCCCTTAGATTAACCCTAGAACTGATCTGAACCATCAAAACTCGTCCCGGGCATCAAAAATGGGTTCTGGGCCAAAACAGGCCGACCAGGTCGACCTGTAAGGGGTGGGTCGACACCATGGTCGACCTGGTGGGGGTAGGTCGACCCCCAGGTCGACTCCCTGGTCGACCTGACCCCCAGGTCCACCCCAAGGTCGACCTGCTTGGTTCTGTGCTACCTGAAATTTCCTGAATCTTGTACAGACCATAACTTCTTCATCCGTACTCCGATTTTCGAAAACTCGGACTCCATTTCATGTAAAATTCCAAGACAAACGCAATGGCGCAACCAGTTTTCCCTGATTCTTATTCTAAAATTTAATTCTGCCTTGATTTCTTGTTTTAACATGTTATTAAAATTCGGGTTGTTACAGCATGAATGGGTGTTTGGGGGACTCGAGATCTGAGCTTGTGAGTTCTAGGGATTCGAGGCCTTGGTTCAGAAATGTGTTTGGGGTGCCGCGAGGTCTCTGTTGGCGCGATCCCTCTTCAACTTGTTTCCTTCGCTCCTGGGCGTCCCTTTCGGCTTTAATTCCACGTGATGCGTTGAGTCGAGCGTGGCTCATGTACTTTTGGGAACTGGACCAAAAAGCTAGTTATCATTTGCCCCCTAAATACGTCTTGTCTTGACATGATGTGCTTTGCATTGGATGAGGTAGTGGTCGAGTTGTCGACTGATCCTGTAAGTTAAAAGAAAATGTATGTTAGCTATCGGGCTCGTTCACTGTGGAATTGCGAGCGATTCGTTCCTAGTGTGGCATCGTGCTCATGTTGCTAACCATTCGCAGTGCATTGCTTCCGCATGTTCGTGGGGGTCGATATACGCATGGAATACGTGTACATGAGAACGCGGTGTGATGCTTCGAAATTGTTGGTTCGATTTTTCCTTCTCTTTTTTTTGGAGGGGTACGACCTTTTGCATTCAGGGTGAGAAATTTCAAAACCTAGGGGTTCGAAATTTTGAACCGTAGGGGTTCAATTTTCGAGACCCTGAGGTTCGAAACTTCAAACCCTGGGGGTTCAGAATTTCGAACCCTGGAGGTTCGAAATTTTAAACCATGAAGGTTTGAAATTTCGGAGCCCTCGGGTTTAAAATTTCGAACCAATGGGTTGATATTCCATGGAATACCAAGTGACTTTGCCTTTTTATTATAAATACCCCCCTCATTTCCTTCCTTCCATTATTTTCTCCTTGGCCGCCATTGTTGTGAAAGCTCTAAAACCCAACACTATTGTTTCGAACCAGACATAGGTAATGGCTAGGGCCAAAAAAGAGGAGGAAAGAGGTCAAAGGTCTGAGACTTGGAGGAGTAGTTCAACGCGAGGGAGAGAGGTGGAGGCCCGAGCCATGTTGGATGTTCGAACCCTCATGGGGTTTGAAATTAGCCCCTACGGGGGTTAGAATTTTCAAACCTCCATGGGTTCGTGTTTCCGAACCTCCAAGGCTTGGATTTTCTAGCCTGGGGGGCTCGAATTTCCGAACCTCTAGGGGTCGGATTTTTGAACCTCTAGGGCTCGAAATTCTGAACCTCGAGGGTTCGAAATTTCGAAACTTGAGGGGTTCGAATTTCCAAACCTCCAGGGTTTGGATTTTCGAACCCCTAGGGTTCGGATTTTTGAACCCCAAAGTTTCGGAATTCCAAACCTCGACGGTTCAAAATTTCAAACCTTGAGGAGTTCAATTCTTCGATCCTGGGGAGTTTCGCATTTTCGACCCTGTGAGGTTCGAATTTTAGAGCCCTATGAGGTTTGAATTTTTGGACCCTGAGTTTCGAATCTTCAAGCTCGAAAGTGGGTTGGAGCCTCTCGCTCATCGCGGTGGTCGGGTTTGCTGCTAGCCCAACTGCTCTGTGACACACCTTTGCGGGGTATTGTTTCCCTTGTACAGGACTTCGATCCTCAGACTGCCCTCTTTTAGATTCACATATCAGTTGTATATTTGCGTGCATGGTGCCAATGCGTACAATTATAGTCGCGTGGACATGGATTTGAATTTTCACATAGGATATCACATATATTTGAATTGTGACAGGACTGTTGGACTGTTTTAATTTTCTCTGTATATCTTAATTTTGCATGACACCATACGCACATGTTACCTTTAACTAGCACAAGGGGTACAGGTTATCGTAATGCGATGTCTAATACTAGTGTGTTATATTATAGCTAGCGATGCAAACATGATCAAAGACTGGAAAAATCCTGGAAGCCGAGGCTTCCCCGTCATCGTCACATACATTGGATTCTACCAATAGCGGTAGCTCGGCTGGCAGCATGCTTGAGACTACTGAAGGAACTGTTCCTTCTCAAACGGCCAGTTCACGTGAATTGTCCGAACACGAGGAACAAACCGAGAGATTACATGCTCTGGTCATATATGCGGAGGTCGAGAACGTAGATATTATTGGTGGAGATGCACTGGCAGCTCCGGTAGCCCCGGATATGTTGCCTGACGCAGCTATCTTGGAAAATTCAATGGATTCGGTACCGTCGCGCATGGATGCTTATGCCCAGCTAATAATTTTATTCGGGATATGTTGTTTTATTTCCGCTTTACACCTTTGCAATTGCATCCAAGTGCTTATTCTTCGCTCTTAGGCACATACGTTCTCTACCGGGAATACTTGCACTTGGAACCTAACGAAGAGGACATTCGGTATTTTTTCAGTTTAAGGAGAACGTCTAGTGGATTGCTATCCCAATGGTTGCTAGAAGCGACAGCCGCCACCAAATTCTTCGTCGGTAAGTGTCCCAGGCAGTCAGTGTTCAAACAAGAATGGTTCTTTTTGCGCTGCCCTCATGGATTTGCTAGGAGGTGGACAGAAGTAAGTAAGTACTTACGAACTCCGTCCCCTACTTTATAATTCTTGGAGCCCGTGTCTCATTATTATTCTTTTTAGATCACGGCAAGGAATCCATAGGCACAGACCGGTGAAGAGTACAAGCAGCGCCTTAATGCTTTGTGGGCAATTCTCAAAGAGTCTCGCAAAACTGATATTGTGACAAGCCAAGAGCGCCATCGTCGTGCTGGGCTGCTCCCTAATAATCGGGCTAAAATCAGGCCTGCCGTTGCAAGCAATATACCAAAAGGGAAGGTGATGGAAGGTCTTACGGCTTCTGGTTTGAAAAGAAAGCTTCCTTCTGCTGGGCCCAAGCCCAAAAATGCTGTCAAGTTTCAAGGAGATGTACACGGGGACGAGGCTCGTGCCCAAGTGAGGTCGGCCGAGGACGAGGGTGTGTCGAGCATTCCAGTCCCACCTCCGGCAGGAGAGGCAGGGGGAATGGGGAGGAATGTTAGACACACCATAGTCTCCGGTGATTTCGATGGAGACCATCGCCTCGCTTGAGATGGAGGGCCAGTTCGAAGCCCTTAATCAACTTGACTTAAAATTATCTCTATGGCCAGTTACGACTAGCCTAGAAGTACTAGCTATTGCTGCGGAGGGGTTAACTCCTTTGAGCGGATCACAATTTGGTTTGTTGAGAGAACACTTAGAGCATACACTCATCAACACTACATAGCATATTGGCTTATCTGAGCATGCGGTGTTTAATTTCTTTGACAAGAGATATGGCAAGAGGGCGTGGAGGACGAGGCTATGGACATGGAGGCCGCCCACGTCCTCGGAATCCTTTCTTTAAGGGCTTTATAAGAGGGACTAGCTTGTATGACTCTCCACCTCCGCCTGGTCGCGGAAGTGAACACCGAGGTGGGGATCAATCTCGACGATCTCCGAGCCCTCCGCCACTCCTTCAATTCGGGTGTCCGAGTGAGACTCCCGACTTAACTTAGGGGATTCCCGACACCCGTCTTTGACTTCACCTTCACATACAGCGCCCTTGATTCCCTCTCCTACTACTAAAAGGAGGGAGCCGCCACCCGACCAACCAAAACCGGAGAGGACGACCGCAGCCGAGATGCACGAATCGATGGGGTTGGAGTGATAAGCACTTTCCATGGTGGAACAGAGGGCACTGTTGAAAAATATTTCCCCCAACACTAATTTGATGAGATTACGGTCCTTCCTGATCTCTGCACTCCTCCTGCTAGGGACTCAAGACAGATCTGGATGCATGTGAAGGAAGCGTACCACCAGGCCGATGAGCTTGTCGTCTATTCCTTTCATCTATCGGAGTTGATCAAGAGGAAGAACATGGAACTCATGAATCAGAAGTTAAATATCGATGCTGAGAAGACCACCGTCATTCATCTAAACGTAGAAATAGGTGAGTTTGCTTTTTTTACTATGTTGTTGCCTATTCCTGCGCTCTTGAGTAATAACTTGCGGGTTTCGTTATTACAACGGAGGTGAAGCGAGCATATGAGGAGCTCAATAGGGAGGCTGATCATTCTCGTTCTTCTTTTAGGGAGACTGTAGCTGATTTAACCACCGAAAGCACGACCCTCAAGAGGGACAAGGCTTAGACATATAAGGTTTGTCCCGAGCTGGAAAGGGACAATGCGAGGGTCTCTCAACTCCAAGATGACAACAATGCTTTAGGAGTAGAGAATGACATCCTGAAGAGGCAGGTTGAGGAAATGAAGAGGGTGAAGGAAGACGCGGAGGCCAGCAATCGGGATGTGCTAGGCACAGTAAATGGGCTGAAAGCCGAATATCTAAGAGAGGTGGATCAATTAAGGGAGCAGCTGGAAGACATGGAATTCCAGGTAGAATCGTCCGTTGTTGAAGATATCAAGAACATGTATGTTAAGGTTCTGAGATTCCATGGACTCTTGTGGGTTGACGAGTATCCCTGGGAACTAGCTCGGATATGGGAGAGGTTGATTCCGTATGAATCCTATATGTGTCAGGGATGTGAGCACTTTAGATGAATGCCAACTCGCAATTGATCTCCTGACTGTTGAGGAGAGCGAGAAGTTAGAGGAAGGAAGGAGATTACTGTTGGAGGATGCTGAGAAAGAGAGGCTGGCAAGACTAGCCGCTGAAAAGGGGAAGTCTGCCATGACTGAGAGCATGGTGATAGTAGAGACGTTTGCATAAGAAAGCTCTTACCGAACATTTGGCCTTGAATCTGCAATGGCAGTTGATCATGCATCTTCGACTCGGGTTTCGATTGAGTATGACCCTAAGCATCCAGAGCTTGGAGAGACCGGATTCACCATACCTATTGTGACGAGCACCCCTCCCGTTCTTTCTACACCATCCTTGACCAGAGGTAAACCCCCTTTATCGTGTATCCCTGAGGATGACGTGATTACCGAAATTGCAGACTAAAAGGTTGTGTTTTTACTGTGCAGCCAATCCTGGAATGACCGTTACATCGAGACCTGCCCCTGTGATCCCACAAATGACCGAGTCGAGTCGAGAACCTATGGAAGTGCAATTTGGAGAAGGAGGTGACCAGACGGACACCTATTCAGACATAAGGATAACGCTCAGCCTCTACGAAAGCCTTATCGAGGAAGGAGAAGTGGTTAATGGTCAAAGTGCCCATGCCCAAGGCCTAGTGGAGGCTGATGTGCCTTCGATGGCTACTATGGTGGAGGCCCAAAAATCCAAAATAGTGGCTAAGTGTGAAGAGGTGGAGGAAAAGCAGAAGCATGAACAGGCTTCCAGGAAGGAGGTCCTAATGAATACCAAACAGGATGCTGAGGCGAGAGCCGCTGAGACGGTTGCAAGGAGGAAGGCCGATGAGGATGCAGAGAAGAAGACGGATGCTGATGAGGCCCATAAGAAAAGGGAGGACGGGGAAGCCCAGCGCAGGGCCACCGAGGGCCTTAAGAAAACCAAGGCTGGTGATGTCATGCCGCATAGGTCCTAGAAGCTTGCTCAGCGGCGGGCTGCTCGAGAGACCATGGGGAACGTTGAGCTGGAAGGCAAGGTGATCCCGAAGAAGAGTGACACTGTGGTTTCCCTTGATGTTTGAAGTGCCCCCATGCCAACGCTGCATACCGTCCTTTTCACATTATTGAGATCTCTAGTGGCGATGGGGTGGACGAGAGATGCCTTTCGGTTTCTCATGAATCAACTACTACTCAGAGGGGTCGAGGAGGCAAGAGCGAGCCGGGAAAGAAGAGGCCTGGCACGAAGGATGAACCATCAAGTGCTGAGTCTATAAAAAAGAAACAAAATGAAGATGCATGATTAGTGTTAGCAACTTAAGTAGAAGTTACCGTTTATTTTGGTAGTGTAGGCCGATAGTTTACGCGAGTACGGCCCTAGCTTTTGGTTTTTCAAGACACGGTGTGGTTTTCATGTACACCTTGTCATTAGAAAGAAAGATGTTAGACACGTAGTTTGTCTTAATGTGTGTGTGTGTGTTGAAATGGAATATGAATCAGTAAAGATCCCAATCTGCGTTGAATGTTCGGACGTTCTTCTCATGTTTTCCAACGTCTCGTACTTGTATAAGCATACTTATCGTTACATTAACAAAAAAGCAATTGGGTACCACGCTCTGGGTCAATTATTCTAGAGGGGTGTAATTGGGCGCAAGCTTCTAGTAAGTTTCCCTCAGCTCAGGACCCGTAGTTTGCGAAGCCAGGCTGAGCGCCTGGTGTTTTGGGTTGCCCGGGGTTAATCCCAAGTGTAGCGAAGGCATAGGGCATCATGTTTTGCGATCCGCCTGGTGGGTGGCTCTCAAGTCGTTCATCGGGCTGAGGTGAGCCGCAGGCGTCATTTATTTTCTTGAGAAGACAAGATCGGATCATCATCCCGGAGGGTCCGATTGTGGCTATGGGCTACCCCTTAGCCTTCAGAGCTTCGGGGAAGAAACGATTTAAGGCTCGGTCTCGGTGCTGCGCCAAGATTCGACCGGCACCCGTAGCCAGGGGGGAATTTACATTGCTCCCGTCTGGCTGTTGGGTGGCCCCAAGTCGCTTCGGACTTGGGTGTGGAATGATTTATCCTTGGTCTCGGCACGAAGCCGAGGTTCGAGTTCGTGGTGGTTTATACTTAGTCGCGCCGCGTGCCGGCGACTCAAGTAACTTGGCCGACTCCCATGCTCGGGTTGCCGGTCGTATCCATTGGTGTTTGGCCTCGATGTTGGCTTGAGGCTTGGGTGGCGGTATCGGCACCCGTGCTCAGGGGGTCGATACGGCGATCGCTTGATTACATGGAAGTCGGTTGTTAGGATTAACCAAATGCGTCATGCGCAGAGTAAACACAAAAAGGGGGAGATGGGAATCTGAACATCATTTCTACCAATAACTTTGGCAGGAATAGCCTTTAAATGCCTCGAATTGCTAGAAAACAAAACATTGTTGGAAAGCGTAAACAAATGCGTACTAAGTTATATAAAGTAGCGGCAGAGATGTTCACTGTTCCATGCCCTTGGGAGTTTAGCTTCATCCTCGGTTGCGAGTTGAATGATCCGTTGCTGAATTTCCGTTGTATGGAGTACGGACCTTCCCAACGAGGGGCGAGGCATGTTGATGGAGGAAAGACCCGTTTTAAGAAGAGGCCGCCGACGTTGAGGTCCTTATGACGGACCCTGAAATTAAAGTATCAGGCGACTCATTGCCGTTGGGCAACAGCTCGGAGATAAGCTTCATTCCTTTTTTCTTCCAGCAAGTCAGGTGACCCCAAAAGTAAATCTTGGTTTGTTTTTGGGTCAAAATAGGTGACTCGATGAGATGGAAGCTTGAGCTCAACGGGAATGACGACTTCTGATCCGTAGGCAAAGCCGAAGGGAGTGTGTCCGATTATTGTATTGTGGGTGGTTCGATAGGCCCATAGGGCTAGAGGAAGTTAGTCTTCCTACATGCCCCCAGGCTTTTTCAGACGATTCTTGATGATGGATTTGATGACCTTATTAATCTTATCGACTTGTCGTTGGCTTGAGGATGAGCCACTACCGAGAATCTTTTTTCGAAGCTGTGCCACTGATAGGAGCCTTTGAATTCAGCGCCCTTGAAATTAGTGTCGTTGTCTGAAATGATAGCTTGTGGGACCCCATATCGAAAAATGATGTTGCACACGATGAAATTGATCATCTTCTTGGTGGTGATTGTGGCAAGAACTTCGACCTATGCCCATTTGGTAAAATAATCAACTACGATGAAAGCGTACCATGCCCTGCCTCTGCCCATTGGAAGAGTTTCAATGATGTCGATTCCCCACATGGAGAATGGCCATGGGCTGATCATTTGTGTTAACTCTGTAGGCGGGGCTCTCTGGGTCTTTGAGAAGCGCTGGCACTTGTCGCATTTGCGAGCATAGTCTACGGCGTCTTGATCAAGCATGGGCCAATAATAACCATGTCTAAGTATTTTTCTGGCCAGGGGTTGCCCCCCTGTATGGTCGCCACATTCCCATTCCGAGTAATGGGATGGAGAAACCTCTTCGGTAAAGTATCCCATCAATAAGAAGATACCAAGCCGATTAGCTGGTGAGCGCTCGTCTTTCCTTATAGCTTCCCGAGAGGGTTTCGTGCTGCAGGTAATTCTTGATTGGTGTCATCCAAGATTCAAGTTCAAATTCGGCATTCATGACCGCCTTGGTTTGTGTTTGCTTAATGCAAGGGGAGCTGAGCTCTTCGACTGGGGCAAAGCTCAAGATTTACGAGTCCTCGGAGCTTGCTAGCTTGGCTAGCGAATTTGCTTTTTCATTCTATTCTCGGGGAATGTGTATGATGACAAAGGGGTCGAAGTGAGTGTGTAATTCTTGAATCTGGGTTAAGTACATGGAGGGTCATTCCCCTTAGCTTGATATTCCCCTTGCAATTGACTCACAATGAGCTGTGAATCGGAAAAAATTTGGATGGTCTTTAGTTTAAGCTCGATCGTGATTCTAAGTCCGACTATCAAGGCCTCATATTTTGTTTCGTTGTTGGTATCAGGGAAATTTAGTTTTAGCACGTATCATATCGGGCGTTCCTCGGGGGTAATGAACAAGACTCCGGCCCCGGAGCATTTACTGTTGGTGGATCCGTCCACAAACAATTTCCATTGAGCGTTGGAAGCTTCTGTGTCCTCTGTAGGAGTCTCCTCGAGGGCAATCAATTCTACTATGAAATCAGCGAGAGCTTGGCCTAGGATGGCTTGGGGGGTGAATGTTATCCCGAATTGGCTTAGCTCCATACTCCACTTTAATAGCCATACAGACTCTTCGGGCCGCTGAAGGAGCGGCTGTAGTGGATGATCGGTGAAAACATTTATGGGATGAGACTGGAAGTATGATCTAAGCTTCCGAGAGGAAATTAATAAGAAAAATGCGAGCTCTTCCAGCTTTAGGTAATTCTTCTCTGCCCCCGTCAATCGTTTGCTTATGTAGTTGATGGGTTGTTGGAAGCGGTCTTCGAGGTGTATTAATGCTGAACCGATTGCCTGCGTAGAAACAACCAAATAAATGTAAAGTCCTCATGGTCTATTGGCTTAGATATGATAGGTGGTCGCTCTAAGTGATCCAGAACTTCCTTGAATGCAGAAATGCATTCTGGGCTCCACTCGAAATTGCATTTCCCCTTTCGAATTAAATCAAAGAAGGGAATGCACTTGTCGGTGGCCTTAGAGATGAATCGACTTAAAGCGGCGACCTTTACATTTAAATTTTGGACATCCCTGATGTTCTTGGGGATTTGGATGTGCTGAATATCTTGGATTTTTTCTGGATTGGCTTCGATTCCCTGGGAGTTGACGATGAAACCCAAGAATTTTCCTAAAATGACTCCGAAGGAGCATTTCAAGGGGTTGAGTTTCTTGTTGTACCGATGGAGGATATCAAACATTGCAGAGAGGTCTTGGACATGATCTCTTAACACTTTAGATTTTACCAACATGTCGTCCAAGTCCACCTCTATGGACTTTTCGATTTGGTTTATAAATAATCGATTAACCATTCGATGATAAGTGGCACCGGCATTCTTGAGGCCGAAGGGCATGACGCGACAGCAGTAAAGTTCGAGGTCTGTTATGAAAGAGGTTTGATCCTGGTCATGAAGGTTCACCGGGATTGGCTTGTAGCCTAAATAGGCGTCCATGAAAGATAGTAGCTGGTATCCGACAGTTAAATCAATAAGTCGGTCTATCTTCGGGAGCGGGAGCTGTCCTTGGGACATGCCCTGTCTAAATCGGAGAAGTCGACTCATGTTCGCCATTTACCGTTGGCTTTTTTGATAAGAAATGGATTGGAGACCCATTCGGGATAGTCGGCTTCGCGGATGAAGTTGTTGTTGAGTAGCTGGTCCACCTCTTCCTCGAGTGCTTTGGACCTCTCGGGTCCCAAGAAGCGGAGTTTTTGCTTGATTGGAGGCATTGCAGGATCGATACTTAGACAATGACAAGCGACTACAGGGTCGATGCCTCTCATGTTGGAGTGAGTCCATGCGAACACATCCAAATTTTCCTTCAAGAAATCTACAAGATCTTCTTTGATTGTGGGATGGAGTTGCGATCTATATTCAACACCCTGGATGGATCATAGGGATTAACGGGAATATCCACTGTAGATTCACTAGAGTAGCCATCTCGTATTCAGGCTCTTCGTCCTTTTGTGTGTCGAGGTCATCGGAAAGGCGGTTGTGGTGCCTGAGCCATGTCCCAGACGCCGTTGATTGCTGTGCTGAGATAGTCTTGGCGCAAGGAGGTGTGGGCATGACTTTTCCCTTTTCCTTATTGCACGCATACTTCCATTCTATTGCATAACATTCTCTGGCGTTTACTTGGTCGTCTTTGACTGTTCCAATCCCATTTTCTGTCGGAAATTTCATTAGGAGAGACCATGGCGACATGCAGACCCAAAAATCTGTGATAAAAGGTCATCCAAGGAAAGCTTTGTAGGGGGAATCGATGTCTATAACCATGAAAGTGAGGAGTCGGACCCGACTCCGAAACCCCTTGCCTAGCTCCATAGGTAAATCGATCAC
Source organism: Allium sativum (assembly GCA_030737875.1). Taxonomy (NCBI): domain Eukaryota; kingdom Viridiplantae; phylum Streptophyta; class Magnoliopsida; order Asparagales; family Amaryllidaceae; genus Allium; species Allium sativum. Next base: position 49,638 of record CM060918.1, read on the forward strand.
TCCCACTGGGGAACTAGAAGCCCCGTTGAAGCCATGGATTGTGGTGTGACGTGGCTTTAAGTCATTTGTTTCCAGCTTCATCTGGTTGTAAGCAGCTTTGAAAATGATGTTGACCGAGCTTCTCGAATCGATTAATACCTTTTGGACAGAAGCGGCACCGATCTGAGCTGTGATAATTAGTGGATCAGTGGTCGGGATTTCCACCCCCATAAAATCTCAATCGCGGAAAATAATGCCGTCCCGCATGGTCTTTTGGAGCTTGGCTGGGATGGATTCGTTGGGAGCGGAGCAAGTTTCATAAGTAGAATGCATTATTGAACTCACATATCTTACATTTTTCGAAAGCTGTCATGTGTGGGATAAGGTCCGCCACACATTGTGTTGATCATGATCCCACGCCTTGGTTTAGATGGACCTGGAGCCGTCTTGGCTGGAGCCTGAGGTGCTGGCGCTTGAGGCTTTGAATGGGCTTCGGGAGGAAAAGGTTCTTCGACATATTTCTCAAGTCTCTTCTCACGGATGAGTTTCTCGATTGTGTCCCTGAGCTAGCAACACTCATTGGTATTGTGCCCGTACATGTCATGGTATCGACATGACCTTCCCGCATTTTTCTCGAGATCGGTTGATTCCCTTTCACGTGGCTTCCTGTATGGCAATGTGTTGCATGGCTCCAAGTAAATTGCTTCTAAGTCCTCACTTAGCGGGGTGTATGTTTCGAAGGCTCGGCAAAGACCGGGATTTCTTGGCTCAGTCGAGGCCTGACCGTTGTTCCGGTCACCTTGCCTAGCATTGCTCGGTCTTTGCCTGTTTGGACCTGCCCCTTTTTCTGATCAAAGGGCTCTTCTACTTTCTTTCTTCTGTGGTTGTTATTGGTAGTGTCTGCTTGAGAGTCGTTGGGGCGACTGGTTTCAGAGAGTCGGTTTCGTATCGCTTCCTCTCGGTATAAGTTTTGCCCCACCTTCTCATAGAAAGCGTCGAGGCTTTTTGGCTGCTTTCGATCAATCCATGTCCAAAATTCGTAAGTAGGAAGGACACCTTTTGCTAATTTAAAGAGTATGGTGCGCGGACCTGGATCCTCGACCTCGGCGAGGGCGACATTGAACTGAGAGAGGTAGCTTTTGAGTGACTCGGCGGGCCCTTAGTATAGGTTGGACAAGGTGAGGGAGTTCTTTGGAGTCGGGATATGCATCCTGAACTGCTTGACCAACTCTGTCGCTAACTGGCCGAGGTTGTTGATAGAATCAAGTGGGAGGCGAGAGAACCATAATATAGCGGTCCCTGATAAGAAATCTGGGAAGCACTTGCATTTGACCAGATCGTTGCCCCGACTCGAGTCCATTTGCCATTCATATCGGTTAAAGAAAGCACAAGGATCGATAGAGTGGCATTTGTGGCATGTTGAAGCATCGCGGCCACTCAGCTTCGTTCAGCCTTCTTATAAAGGGGTTACGCCTAATGTGTGTGTAATGTCCCAGAATTTTAGCGATATAATAATTAATTAATTTAATTATTTTATTACATTGGTTTAATAATTTAAATGGTTTGAATTTAAATAATATTGATTATTTAATTATTTTAAATAGTGGAATAATAGATATTTATTTCCGAAATGGACAGAAATAGTTGAATTGACAACATTGCGTAAATTGGATAATTTAAAGAATTTAATTCAGTTTTGAATTAAATTATAATAACAAATATATTATTAAAATGGCAGTTCGAACATATTAATTATAATATAATTTAAATCGAGCCCGTAATGTCGCGGTAGTTCGTAGTATGGAGTTTGAACTTCAAACAACTATACACGATACCTTATTAGTCGGATTTCTTCGAAACAAGAAACGCTGGAATCTATTAAACTGTATTTTTCTAATGGAAGTGAAAAATGGAGATTTCGCGTTATGGATTGTGAGTTATACCCAAATCAGAATTTCAAATAGTCGCTATGCAATCGTTTATGGACCATAACGGTTTATTTAATATAATTAAATATTGGTTTTGATTTTGGACAAGCTCTTTGAGATGAAGTTATAATTTAATTTTTAGAATTTTTCTATAATTTTTATTTTAAGAAATAAGCTACTTTTTATTTAGAGTGTTTTACACCCAATATTAGGGTTTTGGGGTTTCACAGAATAAATTATCTTGTCTATATTATTATATTTCTGTGGTCGTAGCACATCGTTGATCACAACATTATTTTTATTTTTGTCCATAACAGTCCGTAAACAAACAGAATTCTATGTAATGGAAACCGTAAAACTTCACTGTCAAAACTCAGATGTGTACGACATTGATCTCGATACTATGCTGTAGTAATGAATTTGAAAAAGGAACTTATACTCCATATCATTATTCTTTGTACACGGATCAGAGGTGGGTGACTGATGTTCACAATATACATGTAAACGAAGAAATCTTTAAAGCATGCCAATGAACTTTATTCGTTTCTTGGATACCACGCAGGAAATACTTAATTCGTTAAGGCAGCCCAAACCCCCATACCCTAAGTAATGTGCGTGCCATAACCTATATATGAAAACTGACGTCTACCCTATCCACTTCCTTTGTCTATATAGCACACTGTTTTTCTTTATTTTCTTCATTTTGGAAGTACCTCTTGCACCATTTTCCTCTGCATCAAATAAATCGCCACTTTAAAAATCAAAATAAAATCAATGTTTAAATGAAAAATTCACGCGACACTGAAGATTCATGGAGCTACTATAGCGACTAGGCCTCATTGGAGACGGAGTTAGGACGAGGTGAGGATTGCGCTACACTTTTGGGGGTGCGTCGGCAGAAAAGGATGAATAAAAATGTCGCTTGAAGGTAGATGCAGGCCTTGGGCGTGAACATGAACTGTAGATGGTGTCCGGGTTGATGAAGACTGGACGTGACGGTGCAAGAGGAGAAAGGAAGTAGCAGTGTGAGATGGAAGAAGAAAGATGAATAGCACGGTTGAACACGCATTGGACTGGGGACATGAATTTAGGAGCAGTTGGATGGGTATTGTTTAATGTTCTGAAAAATTGTGTATGCAGCATTGTATAGGAGGCAGTGTACATATCTAGAACAAGGAGAAGGCCATGTAAAGTTGCGTTGGGGACATGGCGTAAAAATGGGTGAGTTTGGTGATCAAAGAATGAAAAATGACGTGCATGTAAAGGAGCAGTCAACACAGGTTAAAGGAGAGGATTTAATGGGTTAAAATATGGATTAATGCCTGCTTATGGTTTAAATGCTTGGGGTTGTTTTCTTACAATGGGGTTCAACTATTTTTCATTTACTGTAGCCGAGCTGAACATCGTGGGTATCGGCCTATGGTTCACTATCTTGTGGGTGAGCTCGAATGATGTGAGGAGGTGGAAGGTGGCTTTATATGGTGATGTGTGGGGTTGTTTTTGCTGTAGGAGGAGATCCTGAATTACACCGTCAATGGAAGAAGGGTTAACTAGATTTTTCAAATATAAATATTTGGTTAGTGAAGTTACTAAGGGTGAGGTATGGACGGATGCAAGGCACGCTATGATTTAAGAAGTGTGAATGGCGTGTGGAAGAAGATTCAATCCGGGTTCAGTCACTTCAGTTGGCAAATGGTTACGGATTAATCGAGCCAGAAGGAGAGGTCACGGGGGAGATTAACAAAGCGGTTATGGCTAAAACGGGTTTAATTATTGCAATGCAATCAAATGGAAAGGAGATGACCGTCTATAACTAGCAATTGCGTGAATTTATGAGTGGTAAATTGAGGTTAATCCTTAATTCATTTAAAGCTAACATGTAACACCCCGTAAATTTTAAAACAGGACATAAGAGATAATTAAAGAATAATTAATTATGAAAAGAAGAATTAGATAAAACGGGTTATGCCATTGCGTTCGTCTCGGAATTCTGCTTGAGATAGAGTCCGAGTTTGCGTAAACCGGGTATCGTATGAAGGAGATATGGATGAACGAAGTTTGGCAGAAAAACCGGAAACAAGCCAGAATACACTGGCGCACTTGTGAAGTGCGCCAGTACAAAAATGCACTGCACACCTGCCAAGTGCGCCCATATCGAGGGTTGTCCAACACAGCATTCTAGAGTGTTCTGTGGTGACGTGTCTTGTTCTGATTTGCTGGATGACCTGTCTTCGAGCTGTGTGACTCTGATGATTCCTAGGTTGATCTAAAGGCAATAATTAATCCTAGACATCTATATATACTTAGCTAAACCTAAACCCTAACATCATAACCCTAAAACTATGGTTCCGTCATGATGTTCGTCTACAAGCTAGCCTAAGCCTCCTTTCATCTACCCCAAACTAAAGAATCAAATTCAAACTAGGAATCAATTAGAAGAACTAGAGAATCAAACGTCTATATCAAAGGATAGCTTTTCAAATTCAGAAATCAGATCCCAGAAATCAAGATCCGTCCTTTTTCTGTAAGTACAGTTATTGTTTAGATGTGAACACCTAATAAGAAATCATGACTGTAATAACTGGATCTAGAACTATGCCAAATTCTATCGTGCCTACGAGACTATTCATGTGATTGATGTAATGACACCTATCGTGCCTATGAGACTATTGTGATTGACATAATGAAACCTAACATGCCTGTGAGACTATTGCGATTGATGTAATGACACCTATCGTGCCTATGAGACTATTGTGATTGATGTAAAGACACATATCGTGCCTATGAGACTATTGTGATTGACATAATGATACCTAACATGCCTATGAGACTATTGTGATTGATGTATTGACACCTATCGTGTCTATGAGACTATTGTGATTGATGTAATGGCACATATCGTGCCTATAAAACTATTGTGATTCATGTAATGACACTTATCGTGCCTATGAGACTATTGTGATTGACATAATGAAACCTAACATGCCAATGAGACTATTGTGATTGATGTAATGACACCTATTGTAACGACCCATATTTTTCTGGTAGTTACTTAATTTATTTTATTATTTAAAATATTGGTTTGGATTTAAATATTTGAATTTAATGGTTTTCTTTTGAATAGATTATTTAAATAAATAATAAAATAATATTCTAATTTCCAAACAGTCGGAAAATGTTGTGTTGGCAATATATGGTGAACAGGCAGTTTAAAATGGTCTAATGTTGTTTATATTGAATTTTATATACGATTTCGTTTATTTAACGACGTTTGAACGTTTAGATTTATAATTTAATTATAAAACGAGCTGCAGCGGCGCGGTAGTTCATAGTATTGCGGTTTGAACTTTGAACGACCGTACAGTATTCAATATAAGTCGGATTTTCTTGAAATAAGAAACGTTCGAATCTGTTGGATAATATTTTTCTAATGAAAGAGAAAAATCGAGTTTTCGTGTTGTAGATTTTGTTTTATGTCCAAATCAAATTTCAAAAAGGTCGCAGTGGAATTTCGTTTATATATTATATCGTTTATTATATTAAAATAAAGGATTTTTATTTTATTTAATATTGTTTTGGCTAGGATTTAGGTCCAGGTTATTTTATTATGGTAGTATATGAAATTATGGTCGTGTGTGGCCAATTTCAATATTTTATTAATATTATATTGAGATATTTTAAAATTGGTTTATTTTATTTGAATTGGACAGTTATAAAAGGGACTTTATTCAAACGACCTTCATTTTCGACGAAACAAATTTTATTGGGACCGCGGAAGTAAATTATTGCTAGGTTTCAAGTTGTGCGTCAATCGGGGTTAATTTGTGAGCGTGGCAAAATAAAATACAAATAAAAACGATCATTTGAGCGTGAACGAGGGCCATTTGAGCAAACGAACTCGGAATTCGACGAAACAAGTTTCATTAGGACCGTATCGTCAAATTATACTATGTCATCCATTCGCATCACGAACGGGGTTTGTATGTGAGCGAAGGAGCGAATAAACGATGTTTGAAATTGCGATAGACACGAATAAATATCGTTAGTCATCATCAAACGTCACATCAACTTAAATAAATAATTTTTCCCCATTATATATACCCCTATACTTTAGCCTAAACTAGAAACTCCATCCACATCTTCAATTTCCGTCCAAAATTTGCAAATAAGTCCTCCTTTTCTAAATAATTTATATCTCAAAATCCATCAAGAATTTCCCAATGGAATCTAAAGCAAAGTTGTAGATCCAGTCGAGGCCGACCTTCACCAAAAATTCCAGGACCAACGGTCGCCGGAGTTCGCTGGAAATCGCAGATTTCCATGAGAATTCAGTTTCGTTTTTAGGGGTTTTTGTGCAATTTGGAGTGTCGACTGTTACTGGGACCAAAGGTAAACTTGTAAAGGACGAGGAGAGGGTGATTTCTCCCTTTGGTCGGAGGTGCTAACATTGGCCGTGGTGGTCGCTGTTCCTAGATGATCGGAGGTTGGATTTTGGGGGTTTTCAGAAAAAGCTCAAATCAGAAATTGGAGGTTTTGGTGGCACTGTGGTGTCAACAGGTGGTTGTTCCTAAAGGGAAGGGGGGAGCATGGCGAGGCGCGGCTGATGGCTCAGGTCCGACTACCTGGAGTCGCTGACGACGACGAATTTGGAGCTTTTGTTGTTTCCGTTCGAAGGCCGAATCCGATGATTTGGCATGGCAATGGGGATCGATACTCACGGCGGCGGCACTACAGGTTAGGCGAAGGCGGTGGTAGACTTGGGTCGGTGTCAGGAGGTGTCAAGGCGGCGCATGGGTCAAGGTTTTGGTCACGACATTTGTTTGAAGAGGACAGTCGGGTTTCAACAAAGAGCAAAGGGAGGAAAATCGAAATCGCGTTTGATTCAGAACGAGGATGAGGTGGACTAGGATTTTAATTGGTAATTTAATTTTAGTTAATACATAATTAAATTAGTTAATAATCTATGATTATTCAAACCGTATTTGTAAGGACCCGATACTTCCCCGGTCTCCGAAGAGAGGAGAAAGCACGGATTCTCTGAGGACAAGACAAAACAGAACACAAACAGAAGAACATTTCATTGCTTATTACAACAATTCCATCAGAATACAAGAATATACAAAGTATAATTTGAATAACATACATTTGACAAATATCAGAGATTTAAAATACAACTTATAGCAGTGGAAAATAATACAAACACAACAGAAAGGAATACGCGGATATAAAGCTTCCCGAGTATAGTTCCAGCTGTTAATCAGGATCCTGTGAATATAAATCTGCAAAACCAAAACTACTAGCTGCCCGTGCGGAAAATAAGGGCACCCAGAGTTTAGGTTAAAACAATAAACTCCAGGTCAGTCATGTGACAGGTGTGAGAACTAAAACAGTTATTATTCTTTATTTTTAAAGTTAGGTAAATCAAGGGACCACGCCGCTAATGCGGAACGGGCTTTACCCCAAGAATACCAGGGCATAAACAAACAGCGCAATGCTAAAATAAAGAACAATGAAGCTATTATAAGACCCAGGTCCCATCACACAATGCAACACAAGCCGGAGGATAGGGTTTTACCTTATAATAGCCAAAGCATGCTTGATACGTTTAAAATAAGTTATTTGATATTACTATAAGTGTATAGTGTCAAAACAACTTCAAATATAAATGTATCAATCCTAGACGGCATGGGTACCATATATCATGTCGCCAATACTAGGCTATACAAATAAAAACGCAATGTCACGTATTTGGAAGTTGGATTTCCATCTGTGAACCGAGGCAAAAGATAGTCCTCACCGAGTTTGAGACGCTCTAGTCTGCCCCTCAGGGAAGTGCGCAGGCAAGCCTTGGAGCAACAGGGCCGGTCCACCGATGTGGATTAAAATTCCTGAACATGTGTTTCCCCGCCCTATGGGGCGTCAGTCTGGCCCGTCTGCCGACCAGAAGCATCGGCCGAAACCGATATCACGAGGCGCCTCAATATCCAACATCCACATAAGCAATGCCAGCCAGTTTTAAGCACTGACACCATTTCTAACTAGAAGAAAACGCATGCTCTCCCTGAAGTCCGTCTCCCGTTTTTGGTCCACCCGGGGTGTGAAACTCGCGAATTAACGCTATACCCAAAGCTACACCACAAAGGCCGTGCTTCGATCATCACCACAAGACTTTGCTTTTCAACAGAAGCCTTGATCATTTGCCACATAGGCAATCCGCTCCATGCGACTGATGTCTATCGATATACAACCTCTGATCCGCGCATCTCGGAGTGGGGTTAAGTAAGAGAATAAATTCTCCTTCTCCAGGAAGATGTATATTTAATAAAAACCAATCAACATAGTGCAAAATCCAATGTCAGACACACCGTCCATTTACAAGTCCATTCTGGGTCTGAATGAAATCGAAGGCACTTTCCTCGCATATCCGTCGATCTCCAAGTATGTCTGGACGATCACCAACTGATTCCCTCATATTGGGTGTATAGCCCAATCAAGATCGTCAGTAATTATCCAAACGATGTGAAGACCCTCGGTCTTCAACCATCGTCTTCACCTTCGATATATCGTCGAATCGGTTATTCAGAATGGGTATGAACCCGACCTTTCTGAATAACCCGCGTATATAATAAACAAGTGTTACACAAACACAACATACGCCTCATACCAATCTAGAACTAACAATGTGAATCAAAACGGTTTGCTTGAATTGTTATCCTTGGTTATTTGTTATATATTGAATGGTTTGTATGAAATCCGCCAACAGTTGATTAAAAACCAATCTAGAATAAATGAATTGAAACTATTGAGATCGTTCAAAGTATAAAGTGGAAATCAAGAAATTGGTTGGTTGAAATATATGATATGGATAATATGGATGATATGGATTTTTCGATCTGACTGACTTTGTTTTAAAGACTAACGAAGTTCATTGAAGTTGAGAATAGGTATGGAGTTAATCCAAGAGAATTCTAGAGTAATTCGAATCCAGTTTTGCATGCTAGTCGAGTAAGCTCGAGTATAATATATAGCTTATCACATAATAACGCTCGCAAAAAGGTACGCCTATGAAAATATGAAATTTTTGTTTTTATTTGGGTTTTGAGATTTGATTTTGGATTTTTTCGACCGTGATGGTCGATGTATACATATTTCTGGAACGTGCGATATTGCGGATGTCCCTCTGTACAGGGGAAACTCTGCCAAAATTTTCCCAGAATTTACGGTGTTAGAAAATTTTTGTAATTTTTGGAAAATTTCGTTATTTGAAATAAATTATTTTAAAACCAGTTGGGTTAGTTTGAAATAAAACTGAGTTTAATTAAAGATATTTTCGTAAAGATAACGAGGTTGACATCTTCTTTATACCTTAGCAATTTCGAGGACGAAATTATTTTAAGGGGGAAGGAATGTAACGACCCGTATTTTTCTGGTAATTATTTAATTTATTTTATTATTTAAAATATTGGTTTGGATTTAAATATTTGAATTTAATGATTTTCTTTTGAATAGATTATTTAAATAAATAATAAAATAATATTTTAATTTCTAAGCAGTCGGAAAATGTTGTGATGGCAATATATGGTGAACAAGCAATTTAAAATGGCCTAACATTGTTTATATTGAATTTTATACATGATTTCATTTATTTAACGACGTTTGAACATTTAAATTTATAATTTAAGTAAAAAACCAGCTGCAGCGGCGCGGTAGTTCGTAAGTTCGAACGGTCGTACAGGATTCAATATAAGTCAGATTTTCTTGAAACAAGAAACGTTCGAATCTGTTGGCTAATATTTTTCTAATGAAAGAGAAAATTCGAGTTTTCGTGTTGTAGATTTTTTTTTATGTCCAAATCAAATTTCAAAAAGGTCACTGTGGAATTTCGTTTATATATTATATCGTTTATTATATTAAAATAAAGGATTTTTATTTTATTGAATATCGTTTTGGCTTGGATTTCAGTCCAGGTTATTTTATTATGGTAGTATATGAAATTCTAGTCGTGTATGGCCAATTTCAATATTTTATTAATATTATATTGAGGTATTTTAAAATTGGATTGTTTTATTTGAATTGGACAGTTATAGAAGGGACTTTATTCAAACGACCTTCATTTTCGACGAAACAAATTTTATTGGGACCGCAGCAGTAAACTATTGCTAGGTTTCAAGTTGCGCGTCAATCGGGGTTAATTTGTGAGTGTGGCAAAATAAAATACAAATAAAAACGATCATTTGAGCGTGAACGAGGGCCATTTGAGCAAACAAACTCCTAATTCGACGAAACATGTTTCATTAGGAACGTATCATCAAATTATATTATGCTGTCCATTTGCATCACGAATGGGGTTTGTATGTGAGCGCAGGAGCGAATAAACGATGTTTGAAATTGCGATAGACACGAATAAATATTGTTAGTCGTCATCACACGTCACATCACCTTAAATAAATAATTTTTCCCCATTATATATACCCCTATACTTCAGCCTAACCAGAAAATCCATTCCCATCTTCAATTTTCGTCCAAAATTTGCAAATAAGTCCACCTTTGCTAAGTAATTTATATCTCAAAATCCATCAAGAATTTGCCAATGGAATCCAAAGCCGGGTTGTAGATCCAGTCGAGGCCGACCTTCACCAAAAATTCCAAGACCAACGGTCGCCGAAGTTCGCCGGAAATCGCGGATTTCCGTGAGAATTTAGTTTCGTTTTTTAGGGGTTTGTTTGCAATTTGGAGTGTCGATTTGATACTGGGACCAAAGGTAAACTTGTATAAGAAGAGGAGAGGGTGATTTTTCCCTTTGGTCGGAGGTGCTAACGTTGGCCGTGATGGTCGCAGTTCCTAGATGATCGGAGGTTAGATTTTGGGGGTTTTCAGAAAAAGCTCAAATCAGAAATTGGAGGTTATGGCAGCGCTGTGGTGCCAACTGGCGGTGGTTCCTGAAGGGAAGGGGAGAGCTTGGCGAGGCGTGGCTGATGGCTCAGGTCCGGCCACTTGCAGTCGCCTGACGATGGCGAATTTGGGGCTTTTGTTGTTTCCGCTCGAAGGCTGAATCCGATGATTTGGTGTGGCAATGGGGATCGACACTCACGGCGGCGACACTTCAGGTTCAAGCGAAGGCGATGGTAGCCTTCGGTCGGTGTCATGAGGTGTCAAGGCGGCGCATGTGTCAAGGTTTTGGGCATGACATTTGTTTGAAGAGGACAGTCGGGTTTCAGCGAAGAGCAAAGGGAGGAAAACCGAAAACACGTTTGATTCAGAACGAGGATAACGTGGACTAGGATTTTAATTAGTAATTTAATTTTAGTTAATACATAATTAAATTAGGTAATAATCTATGATTATTCAAACCATATTTTTACGATATCCAATTCATACGTTGACGGATTTTAGCAAAACTGGACTCATTGGGATCGTGGCAACGAGCACGACACGTACAAACTGGTTGGTTTGCAAACAGAGACCGGTGGAATTTCATGTGATTTTAAACGTTCTTTTAAAATTATATGAAACAAATGCATCAACCGTCAACCGTATTAACTGGTGAGTTAATTCTCACACTTTTCTGGATTACTATGATGTGATAAATCCAAAAAATTTAAAATACCATTGAAAATATATATTGGTCGATTGGCTGCATAGGTTGCTTATGGTTGATTTAATGGTTGATGTTAGTTATTTTATCCTCGTTAATTTATTTATTTAAAAAATTTATGTTATCAAAAAGTGTTACAATCATCTGTGATGCAGGGAAGAACAGGTTGGAGGGATCCGACCAGATTCCTCAAAATATCATGTGTGTTGTTTATTTTTGTTGTTTACAAATGAACAGATTAAACCCGAAATGACATGGAAACTAGTTTAAATATTAATGGTTGAATGATTGAATGGTTGTGATCGTTGATGTGATTTTTAATCAACCAACAGTGGTTGGCAGTGAGGGCCTAAAATTTATTATCTTCAAAACATCGTTTTTGCCGTTAGGCGAAATGACGCAATTTTAAGTTATAAAATTCATTTTATAACTGAATCAAAGATTTTGGTTTATTTTATTTAAAAAATGAAAAAGGAGTTTATAAATATATTTATATGTTTAGAATCATGTTTTCAATGGAAATTATTAAATATTTATAATAAGATTCTAATTAAGTAAAGGTTGTAAAAGGATTTTGTTACTAATCCCTGAATTTTTAAAAATATGAGTTTATAAAGGACTCTCGACTCATGGTGATATTATAGTTAAGCTTTAAACAAAATTAAAGCAATTATTTTTATTTTGATTTCACTTAAGAGGTGATGATTAGCATTAAGTTCGTTTTAAATAATAAGAGTCTTATAAAGGGGTTGTAATCCGAGTTTTCAAACAAGGTTTGTAAAGGTGGATTAAAAGTAAATGTGGGGATTTTGACAAGATTTTACCAAGTTAAAATGTAGGTGATTATGAATGGGTGGTTAAATGGATTAGTGAAAAGGATATTGGATAATTGAATAACGTAAGTAAAAAGATTAGAACAAAATTTCCAATATAAGATACGGTATGAAAATCATATTGAATTTGAATGGTGAATAAGACTGGAAAGTTTACTCATTGAGGGAAAAGGAATCAACATGAAAAGCGGGTTTTCGAATGAAGGGAAATGGTTTATAAAACCAAGATAAATGGAGATGATGTATTGGATTATTGAGATGTTTTGATATTGGTTTTAAATTACAAGCTTGTATCTATCTTCAGATAAGAACGTTGTCGATCAAGGTCTGAGAGGTAATTAGAATACCCTAACTTGAACGGGTTCACTATTATCGAGAGATAATATAAGTTTGTAATGGGTCAGAAAGTGATTATCGAGTTATTCGCAATTTAATAAAATTCATCTTAATTTAAGTAACATTTTAAAAGGGATTAACTATGCTAGTTAGTTAATCAAAAATATTACTTTTATTTAATATTAACTAAATCGAGTACATTACGATTGAAATTCTTTCCAAAACGGAATTACGTTATGAAATGGATTTGCATGGAAAGGATTTGAATTTAATTCAAATCATATAAACAAAGTCGTAAAAAGGGTTTTACCCAAGATGATGATTTCAAAATAAGAGTTCACATGGGAACTAAATTAAGAGAGATGGTTTAATCGAAATAAGGAAGAGATTTTGCTAATTTTACATGTGTCGTTTGGCTAAATAGTAATATATAAATATTTTCAATCGAAAAAGAAAGGGAAAGTATGTTTGTAAAGCTATAGTGATATTTTCCAATATAAAGGGAAATCAAAAAGGGAGTTTAAGTAAATTAAATGGCGTTTTCACTATGAAGGAAATTAAAAGATGTTGATAATGAAATATGGTAATATTCTAAATATAGGAAATAAAAAGGAGAAGTTGATAAGAGAGCGTTAAGTAATGTTTCAAAGTAACGAAATCATAAGAGGTTTGATAAGATTAAATGAAGTCGATTATAAGAAATTAACAAAATGGTTTTATGAGATATTTCATATAAAGGACCTGGGCTGCCAATTCACTGAGATACACTGTTCTGATTTGATAGTTAAATAACCGACTATCAAAATTTGACATTTTATCGATTGTTGGTACGGAAAGACCGGGATCGAATTTATATTCGAAACCATTTCGACCTGCAAATACGTAACGTTGGAAAATCTGAAGATGGTCGAGATGGAGCATTGAAGACCGTTGATCTTCATGAGCGGAAGAACTACTCGTTAAATTTCTCTGGCTAGCTACCAGAGTTATGATGACTTGTGATTCTGTCGTGATTGAAATCTTCGGATTGCAAGGACTTCTCGCTACCGATCCTTGGGGTGACTCCTATATAGGATGCGGTAGGAGAGTACCTTCGGTTCATCCTATTCCTGGATGACTTGTATGGATGAATGTCTGACAGAGTATTTCCAGAAAGGTAACGTACATTGATTTCTTCAACCGACCAAGAGTGGAAGAGGAGAAGGAAACTTCTTTTTGCTGACACATAATGTATTGTTGTAGACGTCAATTAGTGATTTTTGATGGATCTGACAATATGGCATTCGAAGTGAATCTGACGTGAAGATAAGGCGTAGCCTCAAGCCCCAAAACCCGGTAAATGACAAAAATCGGGCAGGCAACATGGCTATGTGGGTCGCTCCCATTAGGGTGTGTAATCACCTATCTAGAGAAATTCCTTTTGCTTCTTTAATTTATCAATGCTGTCCCTTTTCAGGAAACGATGGTTTGAGCCCAACCGTTGGTGATATACATTCGATACACTCAAGTTGTAATACCCCACATCCGTTAGTGTCACTCACAAAGGGAATGCACTAAGTTTTGTGAAGCATTATAGGTAAAAGTCGCAGATAAATTACAAGACAGACAAAGTTAAACAGCGGAAAAATAAAATTTTACTTTATTGATAAAATGATTTGTATAAACAATTGTTTTCCAATACCACAGTATCTGTCTTACATGACCAAAATAAAGAAGCATAAAATAACATTTATATTCCCCAATGTAGCGTGAGCCAGCAATAGCAATGGAAAAGAGAATCCAAGCAAAACTTTGACTAATCTTCAAGCTTGGAAAAAGATAACGGTCCAAACCAAGCTAAGGCGTTCCCTCCTTGACTACCTAGGGGGAAAACGGAAGAAAAGAAGACGAAAGAAAAATAGGGTCAGACATAAAGCCTGGTAAGTCTAGTGACTCTTCAGTATGCGAATAAGAAAAAGGGCATGACAGGCATAAACTGAAAATGGGAAAAAACCATAAACTAAACTAAACTGGTTTAGAACCGAATATACTATCGCACCCCACACTATATCTCTACACCACCTAACTAGTGTCCCCACTAGTAATCTATATGAAAGGATCATATGATAACAAGATCCCAATCCCCAACATTTTGGTTGCTTTCTGGCATACGTCTATTATTTATTACCTAGGTCTAATCTAGGTTTTCTATCGAGTGCTTCCTAGATTCAACCAGAGTTTACGCGACCTGGTCCAAATAGGGTTTATGCTACCTATTAAATGCTTCTCAGTATTCAGGGTTTATGCTACCTAGTTCCAACTAGGGATTATGCTACCTGTCGAGCGATGCCCTTAGTCTAGGACACACCACCTAGAGTGGTATATGTTCCTAGACTTTTCCCCACATATGTGTCGCGAATCGTTATCGGTGTCTAGATGCACATGTCCTCAATATGTGCGGCCCGAGTCCCGTGGAAAGGCTAATCAAGAAACATGGGACTCGGTCGGGAGCTTTCTGATATCTGCCGATGTAGATGCTAAGGTCTGTTTGTCCAGTGGCTATGATCCCACTTGACCCCTCACTCAACTAATGAAAGGTACACCTTGAAAAATGAGAACTATACGCAGGCCCCTCATGCCCCACTAACCTATGGCCATCCTCAACCATAACTAGACAGAAAGTATATGGTCTCTTGGAGTTCTCCTCCTTTCCGCTTCACATATCTCGATTGACTCAAGATGGTAGATAGACGACGAGTTGCTATCACAGGGCTACTGGTCTCGCCGAATCAAGCTGGTCCATCCTAGTCTTTAGTTTGCCACATATTGCAACCAAGGCATACCGTTGGTTCTTCTGACGCAGACCTTAACCTCTGTGAGCCCAGGAGGATCATCTGCAGCCTCATAGAGGGATACCAAGATTACCCTCACGTCCCCTTGAAGCTACGTGCTTCGTCACCCAGTTCGTTGGATCCTTCTTTAAGATCAGATGGACGTTCGCTCCTTTTTGAGTTCCACTAAGGATTACTACTTAGTTCTCCCAACTAAGGTTTACCACTTAGTTTCCTGAATCGTCGTTTTCTTAACTAAGGTTTACTACTTAGCCCCTTTAACTAAGATTTACTACTTAGTTCTTCTTCTCGTCAAGTTGGATTGGTTAAGTGTCATTAGTCAATTCAAGTTAACTTAACCCATTCACTTGTCGTGTTAATTTGGTTAAGTGTTATCAATAGTTCACGTTGACTTAACCCACCTATATATATATCGAATCAAATTGGTTAAGCATTCCTTAACCTTACTCGTTTGTCAGGTTATAGTGGTTAAGTGTTTCCTTTGTTACTTAACCCCTACAAATCTTGTCTTGTTAACGTGTTAAGTTGGTTAAGTGTCTAAATTAACTTAACCTCACCCATCAGTTTAGTTAACACGTTGCATTAGTTAAGTGTTACCTTAATTAACTTAACCCTACCACACGTCATGTTATATATATATATATATATATATATATATATATATATATATATTGGTTAAGTGTTACCTTGGTTAATTTAACCCTAACATCTGTTCAATTAACATGTTTTAACGGTTAAGTGTTCTAAATTTACTTAACCTCACCTTCTAGTCTAGTTAACATGTTAAATTGGTTAAGTGTATTAAATTTACTTAACCCCACCTATTCTCGCTTAGTTGTATCTTAGCTTTAAATTGTTCATTAAAGCACCAACCACTCACATTAGACACGTATCGTTGCGGTTACTGGATATGTTGGTCGGTTCCGGGCAGGTTTACACCGCAACTCAGTCTAACATCGGGTTCTTATTGGGCTCAATGCCTTAACCATCCACATTGGATAGGTATTGTTGTGATTACTAGACAGTCGGGCGGGTCCGGGCAGGTTTGCATCACAACTCAATCCAAACTCGGGTTAAGCATACTAGAAATTTTTTAATTTACATATTTGTCTCTTTTCATTTTTATATGTAAATGTCAAGGCCCATTATCCAAATTCATTATTTTTGGGTATAACAATTTACACCGCTTAAATGTCACAAGTCATTGGCATGTGCCAAACATGCCAAAACATATATTTTCATGTTTTAATCCCAACGACATTCCCCCGTTTGTACGTTCGCAATATTATAATGAATGTTGGGCTTGACACTTCGGCCCAACTTATAAACATAGAAGGGAAAGCTAAAAACATGAAATACTCTAAATAACATAAAGGGTGTGTGACATATGAACTTGCAATTTTGAGAACTAACTAGCATAAGTCATGGGTTTCAACTTGTCATGTGAACTTGCATTCAAATAAAGATCAAATTAAATAGGTGTCACATGAAATGGCATAATTTAGACTTGCATAAACATAGGCCTAAACATTTTTATCTAGGCATAACTTCAAACACAAAACTAGCATGTGACAAGGCTATTACATGTTCATAAAAATGTTTATTTTTGACATTAACACAAAGGTGTGAACAAATTCCAATCATGTAGCCTATTTCAACATAAAAACTTGTATAATTCGTGTAACACAAATGGATCCAACTACAACTTGAAATGAACATAAGAATATATACAAGGATTTTAATCATGTAGGCATAATGGTCTTAACATAGAACATGTGTATATAAGTCTTAACTTGGACTTAGAAAAATGTATACAATCCATGTTAATCACAAAAACATAAAGGTGTAAATTCTATCATTAACCAAAACTTGCAGGTGATGTTGTTTTCATTTACAAATGTTCAATAGTCCACATCAAATCAATTTATACCACAACATCCCAATTCTATTCACAATAAAATTATCGCCACATACAAATATGAATTAGCATCGTCGATATTACACAATTACAGTACAATTCCATTTCCATTATACAACAAGTCAATTCTTAATTTTATTCGCATCGGAATAGTAACTATACTTACAACGACCGACGATCTTGTTTTCTGGTTTCTGAGTTCTGATTTGAGATGCTTTCCTTTGGGTAGAAAAACGTTGTTAGAAATTTGATTATGCTTTAGTTTTTGCTCGTCTCTTAGCTTTTCTCCATTGACGGCTACTCTCAGTCTCCTTCCGGCAGCATGACGGCTCTAGATTTATTTTTTTGTGTGAATTTAGGTTGAGACTTAGGTTGTATTTATATATGTTTGATTAATTTAGAGCCGTTAGATCAATCCAGGAATGATCATAGCCATCTAAGCCAATTAATATGTCATTCAGCCAATCGTATGATGCCACGCATGCCTTGACACCTCATAATTTGCCATAAAGCCAATCAGAGAAGGCCATGTCAGCACTAATCGTCACCCGGCCAATCATACAAAGACACGTTAAGAAAAACAATCTTTGACCAACAAAAATGCGCCACGTGCGCCATGATGCGTACATATCATATATATATATGCATGTATATATATATATATGTATATGTATATATATATATTTCCTATATATATATTTATTTTTCTTTTTATCTATCTTCCCAATTATCCATTTTCACACTAAACCACTTTGTGAACTGCGTTCACACTAAGCCACTTTTTTAGCCATTCCCCTAAAACAAAAATATGGCGCTGGTGGGGATCGAACTCTGCACCTCTTGTATGCAAGTCACATGTTCTAACCAAATGAGCTACTAAGTCTTTTGCTTACAAACCTTAGAACAATGCTAAATATTATTCTTTTCTCATTCTTTTTTTTCTTCATGTTTTGGTGCAATATTTAATTTAAAGATATCTTCTTCATACGTTATCCATTTTACGCAAACTCGGACTCCATCTCAAGCAGAATTCCGAGACGAACGCAATGGTAATGTCCGTTTTACTTAATTCTCATGTTTTGAATCAAGTATATTTTAATTTGTGAAATTTAACGTTACAGAACAACGGGGTGTTACATTCTCCCACTCTTGAAAGGATTTCGTCCCCGAAATCTTCAAGTTAGGGAGAATGTGTCCGACCATCCAATCACCCATCTACTCAACCATTCAATCACAGGCATTAATTGTCCTTAAAAAGGTTTCTAATGCTTTCATGATCATATGCATAGTGTGTGTATATGTCCTTATCTAATGCAAAATCAGGCGTTCCACTGACCTCCTTAATGCAAATCATGCCAGTGCCATGCATCCAATATGTATGCAAGCATCCCTAGTTATGTAAATACTACATGTGTGCATAGCCATTCATCCATATGCGACATCCATATGATAACATATCAAGTTAAATCCTTTAAGCAAATACATACATGTGAATGCGATATGAAAGTGACTGAGTCGTTGTAGCGCCTATGGTGTGCATATGCATCCACGAGCAACCATTTGCAACCATCAATCTTAAAATGTTACAAATACATGTTTCAAATATAGGTTTACATCCATTGGCTTCTACCTAAGGATCGATGATACATTCTAGAGGATATACCTTAAAAGCTAGAAAGTATGCATAAAATTCCTAGAAAAGGAGATCAAAGCTGTACCCTTAAGGAAAAAAAAGGGTATGATGCGCGTATCTAGTCTTCTATCTTCTAAATCGCATCTTCTTGAGCTTCACTATTCTGTACCTTACCTAACTAATCTTCATGATTGTGAAGCTTCTTGACTTCCATTTCCAAAACTGTCGTTGATCGGATAGTTGGCTTTTCATTGTCAACTGGATACATGCGGAAGTCTATCCTGCATTTTAGGGGTAAACTCCTAACCTAATCAAAACATCTGCATACTCATGGACTACTCTATCGGATTGCAAATCGTCGATAAATGCATTAAGCGATTCTAGGTAGCTAAGCCTAACTGACTCTTTACACAAAATCACGAGGGTATTTCCAAGGCAAGTCAAAAGTCTAACTACCCTCCTTTCAGAATTACTAGCCAACCAACCCATGCCTAGAATCAACTCATAGCCCAAAAACATAAGCATTACGCTTAAACTCAACACTTAATATAGTTATTCTCAAATCCTTACAAACCAAAGGTAAACGGGCCGAACCACCAATTAGATTTGAGACACTCTTGGGATCTTCTACTATACAAGTACTACGGTGCGGAGACTCAACTATGGAAGTAGATATGAACAAATGCGAAGCACTAAGAACAAAAGAGTACTAACTGGTTGATCGAAACGAAAAGCTAAACTTTTCCAAAAGAGACTTATACTATCTCTCTCTCAGATATTCTGGAGGTGAAAGTATGCACTCGCCCTTCTGCAAATCCTGTCCCTCGTCCTTGCCCTTGTCCTTAATTATACCATGGAAAAGATACTTCCTCTCCTCTTAGGTTTTATAATTCTTTCTTCGTGAGTCGAATTTCTCATCCTTGCGTTGAGCTCCCTAACTAAACTCCCTTACCCTCATCTTTACCATCCCTGTGAAATCATGTTGTCAAATTTCTCAAAATCTGCCTCCATCACACGGAAAACCCTTCAAAGTTTGAAAGAAAACTAGTCGCAGGTGAAACTATGGCTATAGATAGAAGTCAGGCACTTCTTTGTCCTTTGACGGGTGTCAAAGAACCAAGCCGCGATGAGGTTGCCTCCTAGAAAGCTCGGAGCCCCGGAGACTTTGGAAAGAAAGGAAACAAGGATACATACAGAGGATCAAAAGATAGTGCATATGGCTTTGGGGAATACGCCTTTAAAACAAAACTTTTCATTCGAAAATGCTTCTTTAAAAACCGTTATGAAAGAAAAAAAGAATTTCAAATCTTTTTATCTGATCCGGTAACCTTCAGCTCTGATACCACGTATAATACCCCACATCCGTTAGTGTCACTCACGGGAATGCACTAAGTTTTGTGAAGCATTATAGGTAAAAGACGCAGATAAATTACAAGACAGAAAAAGTTAAACAGCGGAAAATAAAACTTTACTTTATTGATAAAATGATTTGTATAAACAATTGTTTTCCAATACCAGAGTATCTGTCTTACATAACCAAAATAAAGAAGCATAAAATAACATTTATATTCCCCAATGTAGCGTGATCCAGCCATAGCAATGGAAAAGAGAATCCAAGCAAAACTTCAACAAATCTTCAAGCTTGGAAAAAGATAACGGTCCAAACCAAGCTAAGGCGATCCCTCCTTGACTACCTGAGGGGAAAACGGAAGAAAAGAAGACGAAAGAAAAATAGGGTCAGACATAAAGCCTGGTAAGTCTAGTGAATCTTCAGTATGTGAATAAGAAAAAGGGCATGACAGGCATAAACCGAAAATGGGAAAATACCATAAACTAAGCTAAAGCGGTTTAGAACCGAATATAATATCGCACCCTACACTATATCTCTGCACCACCTAACTAGTGTCCCCACTAGTAATCTATATGAAAGGATCATATGATAACATGATCCCAATCCCCAACATTTTGGTTGCTTTCCGGCGTACGTCTATTATTTATTACCTAGGTCTAATCTAGGTTTTCTATCGAGTGCTTCCTAGATTCAACCAGGGTTTATGCGACCTGGTCCAACTAGTGTTTATGCTACCTATTGAATGCTTCTCGGTATTCAGGGTTTATGCCACCTAGGTGCAACTAGGGATTATGCTACCTGTCGAGCGATGCCCCCAAGTCTAGGACACACCACCTAGAGTGGTATATGTTCCTAGACTTTTCCCCACGTATGTGTCGCGAATCGTTATCGATGTCTAGATGCACATGTCCTCTATATGTGCGGCCCGAGTCCCGTGGCAGGGCTTGTAACAACCCAAATTTTTACAATGGGTTATAACTATAAATCAGGGCAGAATTAAATTATAAATTAAGAATCAATGGGAACTGGTTACGCCATTGCGTTCGTTTAGAAATTCTACTTGAAAACGAGTCCAAAATTTCGTAAATCGGAGTCCGTATGACCAAGTTATGGCCCTTAGAAGTTTTCAGAAAAATCCAGAATTCAAATCAGCTCAAATTCAAGTTCAAATTTCGAATTTAGCCCCAAACAGACTGGGCGGGAAATTTCCCGCCCAGACCCCAGGTCGACTGGAGGGTCGACTGGGGAGTTGACCTGCCCCAGACCAGGTCGACCTAGGAGTCGACCTGGGTGTCGACCTGGAGGTCGACCTCCCTGGTCGGCTGGGTGCGACTGTATGCTGGTTGGCTCTGTTTTAAGCCCTGTGACGATTTTTGATGGTTCAGATTTGTTCTAGGGTTAATCCTATGGCCTAAACTAGTTCCTACTCCTATAAAAACACCCTAAGACCTAACCTAATTCACCACAAATCATTCTAATACCAAAGTGCTGCCAAAATCCTCCTTGATCATGGCCTCCACCTCCAACTTAAGAGCTTGAGCATTCAAAACTAGATCCAAGGAAAAAGAGCAAGCTTTCTTCATCAAATCAAGGGAGTTGATCATCATCTCAACATCGTCTCTACGACAAATACTTGCTCTTAATTCTCTAGCCACGATTTGTAAGCCCTACTAACTTTTAGATCTAAACTCTAAACTTAAATGGACATGTTGTAAAGCGAAATTGAATGTAAACATGTTAACTACCTTGGATCTACCCTTGTATAACTTAGATATACACTTTTGACTTGTGGAATATTGGCATGAACCCCTAGATCTATTAGATCTATTCTCTTGACTTGTGGAATGTTGTTATGAACTTGATTTGGGACATTTTTATGTCATACACCTAAACCGCTCATGTCCATTAACATGCCTATGATGATGTGAACCTATTTGCTATGCACAAGATATGATTGTCACCTTATGATAACTATTACCATGATTATCACCCTTTATGCTATCATACATGTTTTGAGGCCAATATGCTATATGTAAGTTATGTTGAACACCTATGCCTCAAATATCATCATGTTTAACTTGTGATCAACTTTACCACCTTATGCCCATCTTGTCATATTATTCCCCTAGTTAGATCTATTATGTAGATTCTCTTTCACGTGCGTTGGGGATACGTTTTGGGTAGTTTAGGAAAACATGAATTGGCTACGAACTTGACATGAAATTTCATGAAACATGTATTGGAAATAAACGTGGACATGACACTTAGAAAATCATGAAAGTGGCCAACTCGAGGTTTGGTTGAGTTTGTAGTATAAATCTGCCCGGAACCGCCCGACAAATCCAGTAGCTACAAACAATAAGACCCAATACGGGTAGTTGGTCATATCGCGCTTGAAACCCGAGGTTAGACTAGGTTGTGGTGTAAAGCTGCCCGGACCCACACGGCACATCCAGTAACCACAACAAAGTCTAATGTGAGAGGTTGGGGTGCATTTAATAAATTAATGCCACAAGATAAGGTTAAGTCATGGACCACTTGAATAATTAACCAACTTGACACGTTGATTGGATGGGGTTAAGTCATGGATTTAAATGACAACACTTAACCCATTAGAAACCCTAGTTGCGGGGTCCTTTTCAGCAGTAACCCACTTAGATGTATCACGATACTCTAGGGACTAGGCTAGGGTGGGGTACGATTACTGGGCTGATTGTAAGAGACCAAAAGGGACGGCTGTGTGGGTGCGCCATTGTAGGTTCAGACGGATTAGTGTCGTGCACTTACTCCGGAGTTCAAAAAGAAGGCGTGGGCACCCGTAGTTTTACACTGTGCATGCTTAGAATGGTGTCAGGGGTTGGCACCCTAGGGCCTGATACACCCCTAGGGTGGACCCAGCACATGGTAACTACATTTTGCGATTGGGTCGTATGACACCGACACATGACTAGTTAGGCTTGTAGGGAGCCGATCGATTAGATCATATAGTTGGACCCCGATTTGTGTCATCTCATGATATTGGGCTTAGGGATCATTTCTTGATTTATACTTGACATTGGTTAGAATACTAGTACTTTTGGTGCAGCAAAACCTTGTATATGCGATGCCACACTTGACCTATCTTGTTATCTATTTACCATGCCAGTTTAGTTACCATCCATATGTTTAATCTCAGTTTCTCATGTCTAGTTAACTTTATTAGTTTTTATACTAAGAGTAGCTAGGACTTACCAGTCTTTATCACTGACCCTTTTCCTTTTGCTTCTTTTCTTCCGTTCCCCCCCCCCCCAAGGTTCTCAGGGAGGGAACACTAGCACTTAGCTTGGATCTTAGCTTGCTTTCTGACAGCTCATGTACGGTTTGGACTTGAGCTATGCTATGGCTGCACCACTGCTATTTTGGGGAATAATTTACTTTTATGTTATTTTCAGTTTATGCTTCTAGAATTTGTAGTATGACTTGGTACTTTTGATGTAAGAGGTTTTGACTCTGGTTTTGAAATGATTAGGTTTGGTTTTTAATTTCTACCGCTGCTTTATTTACTTATTTATTTATCTATGTTCTATCTTGTGATATCTCTGATGCATGTTTACCTAATAATGCCCCTCTAAAACTAGTGCATTCTCTTGTGAGTGACCCTAGCGGAGGTGGGGTGTTACACTTGGTATCAGAGCCGAAGGTTACCAGACTGGGGAAAAGTTTTTAAGAAAAGTTTTAAAAACCTTCTGAAATTATTTTCAAAACCGATTACAAAGAAGCATTTTCCAAGAAAAATCTTGTTTATTTTAAAAGGCTATTCCCCAAAAGCCATTAGCACTATCCTTTGTTCCTCATTCTGAATCTATCTTTTTCTTCGTTTCAGTATGTCTGACAACTTTAACATTCCGGAGGGCTTGCCAGTGCCTATTTGGTTCAGGAGGTACATGGAGGCTAGGGCAAATGAACCCGGCCCAGCATACATTCCTCCTCCTCCTTCCGTGGCTAACATTCCTCCTCCTCCTCCCATAGCTGAGGTTCCTCCTCCTCCACCCCAAGTGAATCCATTGCCTAAAGTATGTAAGGATTTCAAAGCGATGGGTGGCAAGAATTTTGTTGGGACCGAAACCTTTGTAGAGGCGAGAAACTGGTTGAAGGAGACCGAAGACCTTTTTGCTATCTTCGATGTTGAGGTTCATAGAAAAGTCCAACTAGCAGCATGGTTGTTGAAAGAGGAAGCTTCATTATGGTGGGAAGTCACCAGCGCTACTAGGCCTATAGAGACTTGGGCCGACTTTAGGATGGGGTTTGGGCTTAAGTTTCTATCGTCAGCTAAAGAGAATCTTCAAATGGAGAGGTTCCTATATCTAAGCAAGGGGACATGATCGTGAGGGAGTATGTGAATAAGTTTAATCAGCTTGCTCGATTTGGATTAGACTTGGTTAACATGGTTCAGAAGAAATCTCTACGTTTTGCTCGAGGATTGAACGAGCCGTTGCATAGTTTGGCTATGTCTCATATTCCCATGGGGGTGACTTTTGAGAGCTTGGTGGATATGGCCCTACTTAATGAAGGAGATAATAGTGGCAAGAAAGAGGTTAAGCCCAATGAGAACCAAAGTAAGAAGATGGACTCCAAGTGGGGAGGCAACAATAACAAGAACAACAATAAGAATAACAAGAATGGTAAGGGCAACAACAGCAACAACAAGGAACGTAAGACGAGGAAGTGTCACTTTTGTGGGCTCAAAGGGCATCTAGCCAAGGACTGTAGAAGGAAGAAGATGAAGTTGGGGGGATGCTATCATTGTGGAGAGACTGGACACTTCAGTAAGGAGTGCCCTAAGAAGCAAGGAAAGGGGCAAGGGCAGACTCAGCGAGCAGGACCTTCTAGAGGGTAATTGCATGCTCTCAACACCACTCCAGCTCTTGACCGACGTAGTATTTCTGTAGAAAGCCTTGTTTACATTTCTGGTTTTCCTGTTCGAACCTTATTCGATTCTGGCGCATCGCATACTTTTATTTCTTCTGATATTGTTGAAAGTTTGCACCTAAGTACTAGTCTAGTTGAGGATCTCGTTAGTGTTTCAGATCCAATTGGGGGCTCCGCCCATTTATCTGTGATTTAAGTGGATTTGAGGATTTCTATCTTGAGCGTAGAATTCATGTGTAATGCTTATGTTCTCGAGTTTATGGGATACGGGTTGATTTTGGGCATGGATTGGCTGTCCAATTACGGAGCCATTCTTGATTGTGAGCATAGGGTTGTGAGGCTCATGACTCGCCTTGGTAATACCCAAGAAATTTCTTGTAACCCTATGGGTCCCATCATGTTGTGTTATCTAGAATCCCTCGACTCGTCCATTGATAATCTGCAATCTGTGAGGGTGGCCCGAGAATATCCCGATGTTTTTGAAGAGGTTAAGGGGTTACCCCCTAAACGCGAGATAGACTTCCGTATTTATCTTGTAGATAATGCCAAGCCAGTTTCATTGCCCGTCAGGCACATGGCCCCGCGAGAAAGAAGAGAGCTTAGTAAGCAAGTCAAGGAGTTGCTTGAGAAAAATTTCATAAGGAGAAGCATTTCTGAATGGGGTGCTCCTGTGCTATTCGCTACTAAGGCGGATGGTTCGCTTCGTCTATGTGTTGAT
This sequence comes from Allium sativum, assembly GCA_030737875.1. Classification (NCBI taxonomy): domain Eukaryota; kingdom Viridiplantae; phylum Streptophyta; class Magnoliopsida; order Asparagales; family Amaryllidaceae; genus Allium; species Allium sativum. The sequence goes on from CM060918.1 coordinate 75,668, forward strand.
TATCGTGAATTAAACAAGCTGACAAAGAAAAATAGGCAACCACTACCAAGGATCGACGATCTTTTTGACCAGCTTGTTGGTGCTTCTGTTTTCTCTCAACTCGATCTAGCCATCGGATTCCATCAGCTTAGAGTGGCTGAGGATAGCATTGACAAGACTGCATTTAGGACTCCAGATGGATTCTTTGAATGGCTCGTCATGCCGCTCAGTTTGACTAATGCACCCGCATACTTTGTTGATTTGATGAGTATGGTGTTTAGGGAGTTCCTTAACAAGTTTGTGGTCGTTTTCGTGAATGATATTTTGATCTTCGCAAAGGACGAGGAAAAACATGCTAGACATCTCAAGGAAGTTATGGATACTCTTAGAGCTCACCAGCTAAAAGCCAAGTTCTCCAAATGTCATTTTTGGAGGAAAGAAGTTCGGTTTCTTAGGCATATAGTTTCTAAGCAAGGCATAGCTGTGGATCCCGTGAAAGTAGTTGCGGTGCAAGATTGGAAAGTTCCTAAGAACGCAACTGAAGTGAGAAGCTTTCTCGGTCTGGCAGGTTTCTATAGGAAGTTCATTAAGGACTTCGCTAAAATTTCATCTCCCCTTACTAAGTTAACGAAGAAGAACCTAGTTTTTGCGTGGGACCTAGAATGTGAGATTGCTTTTCAAAGGCTTAAGAGAGCCCTCACCATCGCCCCAGTTTTAGCATTACCCGATGGAGGTAATATGTTTACCGTGTACACCGATGCATGTGGCACGGGTTTAGGCGCTGTCCTAATGCAAGAAGGAAGAGTGATATGCTATGGGGGTAGGCAACTTAAAGTTCATGAGAAGAACTATCCCACACATGATTTGGAGTTGGCGGCGATCGTCTTTGCACTTAACTCTTGGCGCCATTATCTTCTAGGTGAAAGGTTCGAGTAATATACCGATCACAAGTCTCTTAAGTACCTCTACTCGTAAAAGATTTGAATCTAAGGCAGCAGAGGTGGATGGAATTCTTGGCATCGTATGACTTCGATATAGCTTATACCCCTGGCAAGGGTAACGTGGTGGCGGATGCGCTAAGTAGAAAAAGGTTGACTTTGAGCCCTTTGTTTGTTGAAATGAGAAGTCTAGAGTTCTTAGCAACCTTTGACTTTACACCTGCTGTTGAGTCATTGGATGGTACGTTAGCATCTCTTGAGCTTAGACCTACACTTCTAGATCAAGTAGGGACTTCGCAGAAGGAAGATCCACAGATAGTCGAGATCGTGGACAAGTTGATTCGTGGTGAGACGTCAAGTCACCAAAGTAGGTATGCCATAGATGACAAGGGATGGCTAAGACGTTATGGAAGACTATGTGTCCCACAAGTGGGAGACTTAGTGAATAAAGTTCTTGAAGAGGCGCATCACTCGAAAATGATGATACATCCCGGAGGGGATAAGATGTACAGGGATATGAAGCGCATTTTCTTTTGGGCTGGAATGAAAAAGGATGTGGCAGAGTTCGTTTCGAGATGCATGGTGTGCCAACAAGTAAAGGCCGAGTCGAAGAAACCCGGTGGACTATTACATCCATTGGAGGTCCCGCAATGGAAGTGGGAAAGTATCTCGATGGATTTTGTGGATGGATTGCCTAGGTCAAGGAAGGGGAATACTAACATATGGGTCATAGTTGATAGACTCACGAAGAGTGCTCATTTCATTCCGGTGAAAAGCAAAAGGACTGCATCATGGCTAGCATCTGTTTACCTTCGAGAGATAGTACGGTTGCACGGGGTTCCTTCTAGCATCGTTACCGATCATGACCCAATTTTCACTAGCCAGTTTTGGAATAGTCTGCAAGAAGCAATGGGTACGCGATTGAATCTAAGTATAGCCTATCACCCACAGACGGATGGTCAAACCGAAAGGGTAAATAGGGTACTAGAAGATCTGTTGAGACTATGCATTCTTGATTTTGGTGGTACTTGGGAAGACCATCTCCCTCTCGTGGAGTTTGCCTATAATAATAGCTATCAAGCTAGCATAGGAATCACACCATTCGAAGCCTTGTATAGAAGACCGTGCAAGTCACCAACTTGTTGGTGGGAAACGACGGATAAGCTTATACTTGGGCCCGACATGATAAGAGACACTACCGAGAAGGTTGAGTTGATACAAAGACGGATGAAAACGGCCCAAGATAGACAGAAATCTTATGCGGACAAGAGAAGGACAGATTTGGAATTCGAAGTTGGAGATATGGTCTTTGTGAAAGTTTCTCCATTGCGCAATGTGGTTCATTTTGGAGCAGTTGGAAAGCTAGCACCAAGGTTCGTAGGACCCTTCCCTATCATTGAGAAGATTGGGCAGATGGCCTATAAGGTGGAATTACCCGAGAAGCTAGCCGGAGTACACAATGTCTTTCATGTCTCACATCTCCGAAAGTGTTTGCATGAGTCAGCCGAGGTGGTTGAGCCTAGCATTCTTAAAGGCGTAGAAGTGAAGAAAGAAGCAACACTGAGGAGAGTTCCGATCAGCATTTAGGAATGGAGATCAAGAAGCTAAGGAATCGAGAAGTCAAGCTAGTTAAAGTACAGTGGAGTGAAGCACAAGAAGACGCAACTTGGGAAACCGAGGAGAAGATGCGTGCTCTTTACCCATTTCTTTTTGAGGGTACATTCTCGATCTCTTTTCCTATAATTTAGCATACCTTTCTTTTGCTATCCATGTTTATTTAGTTATTTCGTTAATCTTGTCTTGAGAACCTTAGGTAGAAAACCCTATGGATGAAAACATGTATTTGAAACATGTTATGGTTGATGTTTGCAAATGGTTGCAAGTGGTTACTCGTGGATGCATGATACACGTTAGGCACTATGATCGGCTCACACACTTTCATGTTGCATATGCGTGAGTGCTTATATTTATACATGGATGAAAATTGTTATGCTATCACTTTGATGTTGCATATGAATGAATGTTATGTGCACTCATGTAGAGATTATAAATTATGTAGGGAATTTGCATACATTTGGACTCATTTCACTAACATACTTTGCATTAAGGAGGTTTACTGAATCAGTAACCGCCTGATCTTTCGCATTAGATAAGTACATATACACACACCTTTTGCATATGTTCATACAGCACTAGAAATCTTTTAAGGACAATGTTTTGCTCGTGTATGATGTTTTGAGTAGATGGATGATGGTGGGTAGGATACGTTCTTCCTAACTTGGAGATTTCGCGGACGAAATCCTTTAAGAAGGGGAGGATGTAACAACCCGAATTTTCATAATGGGTTATAACTATAAATCAGGGCAGAACTAAATTATAAATTAAGAATCAATGGGAACGGGTTATGCCATTGCGTTCGTCTCGAAATTCTGCTTGGAAATGAGTCCACAATTTCATAAATTGGAGTCCGTATGACCAAGTTATTGCCCCTAGAAGTTTTCAGAAAAATCCATAATTCAAATCAGTTCAAATTCGAGTTCAAATTTCGAATTTAGCCCCAAACAGGCTAGGCGGGAAATTTCCCGCCCAGACCCCAGGTCGACTGGGGGGTCGACTGGGGAGTCGACCTGCCCCAGACCAGGTCAACCTGAGAGTCGACCTGGGTGTCGACCTGGGGGTCGACCTCCCTGGTCGGCCTGGGTGCGACTGTATGCTGGTTGGCTTTGTTTGGCTCTGTTTTAGGCCCTGTGACGATTTTTGATGGTTCAGATCTGTTCTAGGGTTAATCCTATGGCCTAAACTAGTTCCTACTCCTATAAAAACACCCTAAGACCTAACCTAATTCACCACAAATCATTCTAATGCCAAAGTGCTGCCAAAATCCTCCTTGATCATGGCCTCCACCTCCAACTTAAGAGCTTGAGAATTCAAAACTAGATCCAAGGAAAAAGAGCAAGCTTTCTTCATCAAATCAAGGGAGTTGGTCATCATCTCAACATCGTCTCTACGACAAATACTTTCTCTTAATTCTCTAGCCACGATTTGTAAGCCCTACTTACTTTTAGATCTAAACTCTAAACTTAAATGGACATGTTGTAAAGTGAAATTGAATGTAAACATGTTAACAACCTTGGATCTACCCTTGTATAACTTAGATCTACACTTTTGACTTGTGGAATATTGGCATGAACCCCTAGATCAATTAGATCTATTCTCTTGACTTGTGGAATGTTGTTATGAACTTGATTTGGGACATTTTTATGTCATACACCTAAATCCCTCATGTCCATTAACATGCCTATGATGATGTGAACTTATTTGCTATGCACAAGTTAGGATTGTCACCTTATGATAACTATTACCATGATTATCACCCTTTATGCTATCATACATGTTTTGAGGCCAATATGCTATATGCAAGTTATGTTGAACACCTTTGCCTCAAATATCATCATGTTTAACTTGTGATCAACTTTGCCACCTTATGCCCATCTTGTAATATTATTCCCCTAGTTAGATCTATTATGTAGATTCGCTTTCACGTGCGTTGGGGATACGTTTTGGGTAGTTTAGGCAAACATGAATTGGCTATGAACTTGACATGAAATTACATGAAACATGTATTGGAAATAAACGTGGACATGACACTTAGAAAATCATGAAAGTGGCCAACTCGAAGTTGGGTTGAGTTTGTAGCATAAATCTGCCCGTAACCGCCCGGCAAATCCAGTAGCTACAAACAATAAGACCCAATGTGAGTAGTTGGTCATATCGCGCTTGAAACCCGAGGTTAGACTAGGTTGTGGTGTAAAGTTGCCCGGACCCGCCCGGCACATCCAGTAGCCACAACAAAGTCTAATGTGAGAGGTTGGGGTGCATTAAATAAATTAATGCCACAAGATAAGGTTAAGTCATGGACCACTTGAATACTTAACCAACTTGACACGTTGATTGGATGGGGTTAAGTCATGGATTTAAATGAAAACACTTAACCCATTAGAAACCCTAGTTGCGGGGTCATTTTCAGCAGTAACCCACTTAGATGTATCACGATACCCTAGGGACTTGGATAGGGTGGGGCACGATTACTGGGCTGATTGTAAGAGACCAAAAGGGACGGCTGTGTGGGTGCGCCATTATAGGTTCAGACGGATTAGGGTCGTGCACTTTGTCCGGAGTTGAAAAAGCAGGCGTGGGCACCCATAGTTTTACACTGTGCATGCTTATAATGGTGTCAGGGGTTGGCACCTTAGGGCCTGATACACCCCTAGGGTGGACCCAGCACAGGGTAACTACATTTCGCGATTGGGCCGTATGACACCGACACATGACGAGTTAAGCTTGTAGGGAGCCGATCGATTAGAACGTATAGTTGGCCCCGATTTGGGTAATCTCATGATATTGGGCCAAGGGATCATTTCATGATTTATACTTGACATAGGTTAGAATACTAGTACTTTTGGTTTAACAAAACCTTGTATATGCGATGCCACACTTGACCTATCTTGTTAGCTATTTACCATGCCATTTTAGTTACCATCCTTATGTTTAATCTCAGTTTCTCATGTGTAGTTAACTTTATTAGTTTTTATACTAAGAGTAGCTAGGGCTTACCAGTCTTTATGACTGACCCTTTTCCTTTCGCTTCTTTTCTTCTGTCCCCCCCCCCAGGTTTTTAGGGAGGGGACACTAGCACTTAGCTTGGATCTTAGCTTGCTTTCTAACAGCTCATGTACGGTTTGGACTTGAGCTATGCTATGGCTGCACCACTGCTATTTTGGGGAATAATTTACTTTTATGTTATTTTCAGTTTGTGCTTCTAGAACTTGTAGTATGACTTGGTACTTTTGATGTAAGAGGTTTTGACTTTGGTTTTGAAATGATTAAGTTTGGTTTTTAATTTCTACCGCTGCTTTATTTACTTATTTATTTATCTATGTTCTGTCTTGTGATATCTCTGAAGCATGTTTACCTAATAATGCCCCTCCAAAACTAGTGCATTCCCTTGTGAGTGACCCTAGCGGAGGTGGGGTGTTACAGGGCTAATCAAGAAACATGGGACTCGGTTGGGAGCTTTCTGATATCTGCCGATGCAGATGCTAAGGTCAGTTTTTCCAGTTGCTATGGTCCCACTTGACCCCTCCCTCAACTAATGAAAGGCACACCTTGAAAATTGAGAACTATACGCCGGTCCCTCATGCCCCACTAACCTATGGCCATCCACAACCATAACTAGATAGCAAGTATATGGTCTCTTGGAGTTCTTTGCCTTTCCGTTTCACGTATCTCGATTGACTCAAGATGGTAGGTAGACGACGAGTTGCTATCACAGGGCTACTGGTCTCGCCGAATCACGCTGGTCCATCCTAGTCTTTAGGTTGCCTTATATTGCAACCAAGGCATACCCTTGGTTCTTTTGATGCAGACATTAACCTCTGTGAGTCCAGGAGGATCATCTGCACCCTCATAGAGGGATACCAAGAGTACCCTAATGTCCCCTTGAAGCTGCGTGCTTCGTCACCAAGTTCGTTGGAGCCTTCTTTAAGATTAGATGGACGTTCGCTCCATTTTGCGTTCCACTAAGGATTACTACTTAGTTCTCCCAACTAAGGTTTACCACTTAGTTTCCTGAATCGTCATTTTCTTAACTAAGGTTTACTACTTAGCCCCTTTAACTAAGATTTACTACTTAGTTCTTCTTCTCGTCAAGTTGGATTGGTTAAGTGTCATTAGTCAATTCAAGTTAACTTAACCCATTCACTTGTCGTGTTAATTTGGTTAAGTGTTATCAGTAGTTCACGTTGACTTGACCTACCTATATATATATATATATATATATATATATATATATATATATATCGAATCAAATTGGTTAAGCATTCCTTAACCTTACTCGTTTGTCAGGTTAAAGTGGTTAAGTGTTTCCTTTGTTACTTAACCCCTACAAATCTTGTCTTGTTAACGTGTTAAGTTGGTTAAGTGTCTAAATTAACTTAACCTCACCCGTCAGTTTAGTTAACACGTTGCATTGGTTAAGTGTTACCTTAATTAACTTAACCCTACCACACGTCATGTTATATATATATATATATATTGGTTAAGTGTTACCTTGGTTAACTTAACCCTAACATCTGTTCAATTAACATGTTTTAACGGTTAAGTGTTCTAAATTTACTTAACCTCACCTTCTAGTCTAGTTAACATGTTAAATTGGTTAAGTGTATTAAATTTACTTAACCCCACTTATTCTCGCTTAGTTGTATCTTAGATTTAAATTTTTCATTAAAGCACCAACCACTCGTTGCGGTTAATGGATATGCCGGTCGGTTCCGGGCAGGTTTACACCGCAACTTAGTCTAACCTCGGGTTCTTATTGGGCTCAATGCCTTAACCACCCACACTGGATTGGTATTGTTGTGATTACTGGACAGCCTGGCTGGTCCGGGCAGGTTTACATCACAACTCAATACAACCTCGGGTTAAGCATACTCGTATTTTCTAAATTTACATATTTGTCTCTTTTCATTTTTATATGTAAATGTCAAGGCCCATTATCCAAATTCATTATTTTTGGGTATAACAATTTACACCGCTTAAATGTCACAAGTCATTGGCATGTGCCAAACATGCCAACACATATATTCATGTTTTAATGCCAACGACATTCCCTCGTTTGTACGTTCGCAATATTATAATGAATGTTGGGCTCGACACTTCGGCCCAACTTATAAACATAGAAGGGAAAGCTAAGAACATGAAATACTCTAAATAACATAAAGGGTGTGTGACATATGAACTTGCAATTTTGAGAACTAACTAGCATAAGTCATGGGTTTCAACTTGTCATGTGAACTTGCATGCAAATAAAGATCAAATTAAATAGGTGTCACATGAAATGGCATAATTTAGACTTGCATAAACATAGGCCTAAACATATTTATTTAGGCATAAATTCAAACACAAAACTAGCATGTGACAAGGCTATTACATGTTCATAAAAATGTCTATTTTTGACATTAACACAAAGGTGTGAACTAATTCCAATCATGTAGCCTATTTCAACATGAAACTTGTATAATTCGTGTAACACAATTGGATCCAACTACAACTTGAAATGAACATAAGAATATATACAAGGATTTTAATCATGTAGGCATAACGGTCTTAACATAGAACATGTGTATATAAGTCTTAACTTGGACTTAGCAAAATGTATACAATCCATGTTAATCACAAAAACATAAAGGTGTAAATTCTATCATTAACCAAAAATTGCGGGTGATGTTGTTTTCGTTTACAAATGTTCAATAGGTCGACATCAAATCAATTTATACCACAACATCCCAATTCTATTCACAATAAAATTATCGCCACATACAAATATGAATTAGCATCGTCGATATTACACAATTACAGTACAATTCCATTTCCATTATACAACAAGTCAATTCTTAATTTTATTCACATCGGAATAGTAACTATACTTACAATGACCGACGATCTTGTTTTCTAGTTTCTGAGTTCTGATTTGAGATGCTTTCCTTTGGGTAAAAAAACATTGTTAGAAATTTGATTATACTTTTATTTTTTGCATATGTCTTAGCTTTTCTCCATTGACAGCTGCTCTAAGTTTCCTCCCGGTAGCATGACGGCTCTAGCTTTATTTTTTTGTGTGAATTTAGGTTGAGTCTTAGGTTGTATTTATAGATGTTTGATTAATTTAGAGCCGTTAGATCAATCTAGGAATGATCATAGCCATCTAAGCCAATTAATATGTCATTCAGCCAATCGTATGATGCCACATATGCCCTGACACGTCAGAATTTGCCATAAAGCCAATCAGAGAAGGCCATGTCAGCACTAATCGTCACCCGGCCAATCATACAAAGCCACGTTAAAAAAAACAATCTTTGACCAACAAAAATGCGCCACGTGCGCCATGATGCATACATGTCATATATATATATATATATTTATGCGTGTATGTATATATATGTATATATATATATATTTCCTATATATATATATTTATTTATTTTTCTTTTTGTCTATCTTCCCAATTATCCATTTTCACTCTAAACCACTTTGTGAACTGCGTTCACACTAAGCCACTTTTTTAGCCATTCCCCTAAAAAAAATATGGCGCTGGAGGGGATCGAACTCTGTACCTCTTGTATGCAAGTCACATGTTCTAACCAAATGAGCTACTAAGTCTTTTGCTTACAAACCTTAGAACAATGCTCAATATTATTCTTTTCTCATTCTTCTTTTTTTCATGTTTTGCTGCAATATTTAATTTAAAGATATCTTCATACGTTATCTGTTTTACGCAAACTCGGACTCCATCTCAAGCAGAATTCCGAGACGAACGCAATGGTGATGTCTGTTTTACTTAATTCTCATGTTTTGAATTAAGTATATTTTAATTTGTGAAACTTAACGTTATAGAATTACGGGGTGTTACATTCTCCCCTTCTTGAAAGGATTTCATCCCCGAAATCTTCAAGTTAGGGAGAATGTGTCCTATCACCCAATCACCCATCTACTCAACCATTCAATCATAGGGATTCATTGTCCTTAAAAAGGTTTCTAATGCTTTCATGATCATATGCATAGTGTGTGTATATGTCCTTATCTAATGCAAAATCAGGCGGTCCACTGACTCAGTTGACCTCCTTAATGCAAATCATGTTAGTTCCATGCGTCCAATATGTATGCAAGCATCCCTAGTTATGTAAACACTACATGTGTGCATAGCCATTCATCCATATGCGACATCCATATGATAACATATCATGTTAAATCCGTTAAGCAAATACATACATGCGAATGCGATATGAAAGTGAATGAGTCGTTCTAGCGCCTATGGTGTGCATATGCATCCACGAGCAACCATTTGCAACCATAAATCATAACATGTTTCAAATACATGTTTCAAATATAGGTTTACATCCATTAGCTTCTACCTAAGGATCGATGATATGTTCTAGAGGATATACCTTAAAAGCTAGAAAGTATGCATAAAATTCATAGAAAAGGAGATCAAAGTTGTACCCTTAAGAAAAAAAGGTTATGATGCGCGTATCTAGTCTTCCGTCTTCTAAGTCGCATCTTCTTGTGCTTCACTATTTTATACCTTACCTGACTAATCTTCATGATTGTGAAGCTTCTTCACTTCCATTTCCAAAACTGTCGTTGATCGGATAGTTGGCTTTTCATTGTCAACTGGATACATGCGGAAGTCTATCCTGCATTTTAGGGGTAAACTCCTAACCTAATCAAAACATCTGCGTACTCATGGACTACTCTATCGGATTGCAAATCGTCGATAAATGCATTAAGCGATTCTAGGTAGATAAGCCTAACCGACTCTTTACACGAAATCTCGAGGGTATTTCTAAGGCAAGTCAAAAGTCTAACTACCCTCCTTTCAGAATTACTAGCCAACCAACCCATGCCTAGAATCAACTCATAGCCCAAAAACATAAGCATTACGCTTAAACTCAACACTTAATATAGTTATTCTCAAATCCTTGCGAACCAAAGATAAACGGGCCGAACCACCAATTGGATTTGAGACACTTATGGGATCTTCTACTATACAAGTACTACAGTGCAGAGACTCAACTATGGAAGTAGATATGAACGAATGCGAAGCGCTAAGATCAAAAGAGTACTAACTGTTTAAAAACCTTATAACAATGAGCTACTAAGCCTTTTGCTTACAAACCTTAGAACAATGCTAAATATTATTCTTTTCTCATTCTTTTTTTTTTATGTTTTGCTGCAATATTTGATTTAAAGATATCTTCTTCATACGTTATCCATTTTATGCAAACTCGGACTCCATCTCAAGCAGAATTCCGAGACGAACGCAATGGTGATGTTCGTTTTACTTAATTCTCAAGTTTTGAATTAAGTATATTTTAATTTTTGAAACTTAACGTTATAGAATTACGGGGTGTTACACAAGCGAAATGAGTGGTCGGTCATGTGTGGGCCGGGTTGCAAGACGTTCTTGTTGAACCCAGTGTATTCGCCTATATAGATACACTATCGGCGGGTGGTCCCATACCTTGTCATAGTCGGAATCCAATCTCCAATAAGCGCCCGCAATTTTGATTGTATACTATATATGTAGAGCGTGAGATGCAAGCGTTCTGCTAGATTATTATTTACTTGTGATTTAATAGACATTATTATAATATCAGAAAGGATATTGGTTTCAAAAATGGTTTGGGTTATAGTAAGGTAAAAATCGTCCGTGTTTATGTGTGGGCTGGTCTTACTATTATCCTTTTATTTCAAACAGGATTTTCCAAAGTTAAACAAGTTGTGTGTTCTATGAATTTATCACTGAACGTATTCCAGACTGACCCGGTGAATTTTGTTTTAAATCAAATGTACTCGGGTCAGACCGAATATATTTACAGGTTAGGTTTCGCTTGGAGTTCCAGGACCTGGAAGTAGGAGGCTTCACCATTAGTTATACAAAGTTTAATTCCGCTGTGATTGATGTATGTCGTACTCTGATAAATGGTTTGTGTACATACAGTTTCTTTTATAAAGAGATTTGTTATATTATATTTATTCGTTCCGCTATGAGATTCGGATGTGTTCTTCTTCTTTCTTCTATTCTAATACTTCTTTCTATTAACAGTCTGAGGGTTTGATACTTGGGTTTTTGACAAGTAATACGGGATTATATATTGTTGTTGAAAATTCGAGATTCGAATATTTCTCGGGCCGTTACACCTATCATGCCTATGAGACTATTGTGATTGATGTAATAACAACTATCGTGCCTATGAGACTATTGTGATTGACATAATGAAACCTAACATGCCTATGAGACTGTTGTATTGACAAAATGGAACTTATCATGCATATGAGACTATTGTGATTGATTTATCATGTTGTACATCCTATGCCCATGAGACTATTGGACTGACACAATTGAACCTACCATGCTGTATATGCAAATTTCATGATAAGTTATGTTCATACATGCTTACATGTTTAGATCCAAGCAAGTACCCATGTTTAAGATCTATATAAGTTCATGCTTATACAATTAGATCTATGCTACTTCGCATGTTAATTGGATCTAATTTAAATGCAAGATCACGTTCATGTGCTTAATTAAGTTTATGTCGTTCTATCCCAAATTTATACTATGCATGTTGATCTATATTGTTTATGCCTGTTGAAATATTACATGTCCCTTTCTTTTCCCTTTTGTTATAGGTTAGGATAATTTGCGAGCCTAACGTTCTATGTGAATTATGCGAACGAGTAACGGGGGAGACGTAGGAGAAAAATATTAAACTACATGCTATTGGCATAGATTGGCTCATAATCATGTAAATGATAAGTAGCATGAAATGGTAGAATTTGTATACCTAGAATTATGGACATAATTTAGAGGGTAAATGGGGCATGACTTGAATTGACAACATTTGTGGATAATTTACATATGAATATAAATTGTAAATATGTAAATTAATTAAAAGATGAATATGCTTGACCCAAGGTTAGATTGAGTTACGATGTAAGACTGCCCGGAACCGCCCGGCACATCCAGTAACCATAACAATATAGATCTAATGTGAGAGGTTAGCGCATTAAGCCCAAAAACCCGAGGTTAGATTGAGTTGCGGTGTAAGATTGCCCGGAACCGCCTGGCACATCTAGCGACCACAACAATATAGATCTAATGTGAGAGGTTGGTGTTTTAATGAATAAATTAAAGCTAAGAAATAGACAGGCTAAGAATGGTAGGGTTAAGTTAATCAAAGCAACACTTAACCAATATACCATGATGTGTGATAGGGTTAAGTAACACAAGAGAGCAACACTTAACCAACATAACATGATGTGTGATAGGGTTAAGTAACACAAGAGAGCAACACTTAACCAAGGTAACATGATGTGTGATAGGGTTAAGTAACACAAGAGAGCAACACTTAACCAATATAACATGATGTGTGATAGGGTGAAGTAACACAAGAGGGAAACACTTAACCAATGTAACATGGCCAGTGGTAGGGTTAAGTTAACACTTAACCAATGAACGAGTGGGGTTAAGTTAATGGGAAACACTTAACCAATATAATATGATGAGTGAACAGGGTTATGTTAACAGAAAACACTTAACCAATTACAACATGATTGAATGAGAAGGGTTATGTTAATAAGAAACACTTAACCAACATGACATGACGTGTGGATGGGTTAATTTAACCGGAATGGATGGATAACACTTAGCCATTTTGGGGGGTATACGAATAGACCCTTGGAAACCCGAGTAACGGGGACCCATTTCAGCAGTAACCCACATGGATGTGTCACGGTACCCTGAGCTTGGCAGGTTGGGGCATGATTACTGGGCTGATTATAAGCGGTCAAAATAGCGGTAGGTGGTGCAACTGTGTAGTTCCGAAGGAGTATGGGCGTACACGTGCTCCGGCGTGGAAAAGCATGCACTGGGCATCCGTAGTATACACTGTGCATCTAGATTTGTGTCGGGTTACTATCATAGGGTTTGATACACCTTATGGTGGGACGATCATATGGTATCTACACGGAAGAGAGGGTCGACTGACACAGACAAAAGGAAATTTAATACAAGTAGGGAGCCGATCGATAGGGTAGTAAGGGTACATCTAACATCTTCATGGCAATTAGGCTAGTTGAGGTAAGATCCTCATACTAGATGTACACCTGATGGCTGCCACAATTGCGGGGTTGGGATCACCTTATTTTATAACACAGGATACTAGTTGGGACACTAGTAGGGGATACGGAACCTTTTTCACAGGATACTAGTTATGACACTAGTAGGGAATACAAATCGTTCATTAAAAGACACTAGTTAGGATGCTAGTTGGGTGGTGCAGAAAAAATGGGAAATTAGAGATAGAACCGAAGCACATTCAGTGTATCTTACCTTGTCATATCTAACGATCATCATTTGTTGTCTTGTTATGCTTATTATCATGGTTATGTCTGGTATTCAGTTTATTCATGTCTTGATCCTTTTACCTGTTTACATGCTGAATAATCACTGGACTTACCAGACTTATGTCTGACCCGTTTTCTTTTGCCTTCTTTTCTTCCATTCCCCCCGGCCCCCAGGTTCACCGGGATGGAATACTACCACTTAGCTCAGTTTTCTTCCCAAGCTCAAAGATAGATGATGTATTGCTTTGGACTCTTTTTTCCACTGTTATGCCTGGCTCATGCTTTATTGGGGAATATCGTTGTCATTTTATGCTTGTTTATTTTGTTAAACAAGACAGATGCTTTGTTGTAATGGGTATTGGAAGACAATCTTTGTACAAGCTGTTTTATCAAGCTGTTGTTTATTAATAAAGTAAAGTTTTATTTATTTTCCGTTATTTAAATTTTGTATGTTTTTTAATTTATCTGTTCTATACAATCATGACGCTCCACTGAAGTTAATGCATTCCCTTTATGGGTAACCTTAACGGAGGTAGGGTGTTACACTTGGTGTCAGAGCTGAAGGTTACCAGAACAGATAAAGGATTTTGAAACCCATTTTCAAAAGCATTTTTATAAAGAAGTATTTTGAAAAACATGTTTTAAAGAAGAGTTTTTCAAGAGAAAAGTATTGTTTTTAAAAAGGAATTTTCCCCAAAGCCATATGCACAATCTTTCGATTCTATATTTGAACCGCTTCTTCCTTTCTTTTCGCCATAGTCTCGTAGGCATACGGCACATGTCGAGGGCGAAGTATTGCCCAACCTCCATCAGTAGCCATAGTAGTTTCACCTGCGGCTAATCTTCTTTTCAAGCTTTGTAGGTTGCCGTGCGGTGGAGGTAGTTTCAAGAAACTTGTCAACAAGCTACACAAGGATAGTAAGGATAAGAGTAAGAGAGTATGGGCTATGGAGCACAAGCCCAAGGATAAGAAGCTTGTCGATACGGCGTAATCCTCGCAGAAGGAGAAAGCTGGAAAGAAAGAGGCCAAATTGTAAGAATCACAAACAAGGATTGGAATATAAGAAGGGTGGAAGAAATAATAGATTCCGCGACAAGAGGAAGTGTCTTTTTTGTGGTATAGAGGGTTATTTAATTGTAGGAAGAAGAAGACAGGTGGTTGTTTCCAGTATGGTGAAGCAGGGCATCTTATCAAGGATTGCCGAAGGACAAGGACAAGGTCAAAGGACATAATCTTCTAGCGGGCAATTGCATGCTCTCACTGCTAGTGTACCTAAGAGAGGTAGGAACGTTTCTGTTGAGAGTTTAGTTTTTCTTTTCAATCATCATATTAGAACTTTGTTTGATTCTGGCGCTTCACATTCTTTTCTATCTACTTCCATAGTTGAGTCTCTGCACCTTAGTACTTGTATAGTAGAGGATCCCATTATTGTCTCAAATCCAATTGGTGGTTCGGCTCATTCATCTATGATTTGTTTGGATTTGGGAATATCTATACTAAGCATTGAATTTAGATGTAATGCTTACGTTTTTGGTTTCATGGTCTATGGGTTGATTCTAGGGATGGATTGGTTATCCAATAATGGTGCCATTCTCAATTGTGGAGGGAGAGTAGTTAGACTTTTGACTCGCCTCGGTAATACCCTCGAAATCTCGTGTAACCCTAAGGGTTCTGTCATGCTTAGTTACCTAGAATCTCTTGATGCATCTGTTGATAATTTGTGATCTATTAGAGTAGTCCATGAGTACACATATGTTTTTTTTTGGTTAGGGGTTTGCCCCCTAAAACGCAGGATAGACTTCCGCATATATCTAGTTGACAATGCAAAGCCAATTGCATTACTGTATGACACATGACTCCAAGGTAAAGGAAGGGCTCGGTAAACAAGTAAAAGAGTTACTTGAGAAAGGGGTTCATAAGGCAGACTGTTTTTGAATGGGGTGCTCCAGTAGTTTTCGCTACAAAGGCAGATGGTTCACTTCGCTTGTGCATAGATGATATTTTGGTTTTCTCCAAGAGTGAGGAAGAACATGCTTTGCATTTAAGAGAATTCATGGATACACTTCGAGCACATCAACTTAAGGCGAAGTTCTCCAAAATTCATTTTTGGAGAGAATAAGTAAGGTTTCTAGGAAATGTAGTGTCCAAAGAAGGGATAGCAGTAGATCCCGCAAAAGTAGTTGTGATGCAAGACTGAAAGATCCCAAGGAATGCAACAGAAGTAAGAAGTTTTCATGGACTAGCGGATTAATATAGGAAGTTCATTAAGAACTTTGCGAAGGTATTAGCCCCACTTACTGGATTAACGAAGAAGAATCTGACCTTTGCTCAGGATATTGATCGTGATTCTTTCCAACGATCGAAGAGAGGGCTCTTACAACGGCCCCAGTTTTGACTTTTACCTTACGGTAGTAAAAGGTTCACGGTATATACGGATGCATGCGGCATGGGACTAGGTGCCATTTTGATGTTTGAAGGAAGGGTAAGATCGTAGCGGATGCCTTAAGAAAAAGGTTGATTTCAAGTTCTTTTGATGTGAAAAGGAAAAGTTCAAAATCCATATCAACCTTTGATTTTAAAAACCTTCGGTTAAGTTAGTAGTTGGCATCACTAGGAGTAAGACCTACACTTTTGAGTCAAATAGGGACTTCACAAAGAAAAGACTCTCAGATAGTTGACGCAACGGATAAGTTAAGTAGAGAAGAGACCTCTAATCACCTTAATAACTACACTTGGTAACATGATTAGCATCTATTTATTTTCAAGAGACAGTTCTTCCACATGGAATACCCTCTAGTGAATTTTGGAAGACCTTTTGAGGAAATGTTAGCATGACACAGCAGAAGTAGTAGTGCCGAGTATACTAGAAGGTGAAGGGGTAGAACGAGAGGCGACAGTGAAATGAGTTCCAACTCATATTTTGGAAACAGAAATTAAGAAGCTACGCAATGGATAAGTTAAGACAGTCAAAGCACAATGGAGTGAAGCTCAAGAAGATGCGACTTAGAAGACTGAAGACTAGATACGCGCATCATTCACTTTTCGAGGGTATATCCTTGATCTCTCTCTTTTTCTGTAAAGTTTATTTGCATGCTAGTCTTTATCTTTTAAGTATATCCTCTCGGTCCTATCCTCGATCCTAGGGTAGAAGCCAATGGATGTAAACATGTGTTTGAGACATGTTATGTTTGGTGGATGCAAGTGGATGCAATTGTTTGCTAGTGGTTGTTCGTGGATGCATATACATACAAATTCGGCACTATATCGGCTCCGTCACTTCCATATTGCATATGCATGAGTGGATTTTTATATATATGGATTGAAATTTGATGTGTTGCCATATGGATGTTGCATTTGAATGTATGGTTGTGCACTCATATAGAAATGGTATGTATCAATAGGGTTCTTTTGCATACATAATGGATGCATGGCACTATCACGAATTGCATTAAGGAGGTCAACTGAATTAGTAGACCACCTGATTTTGCATTTGGGTAAGGACGTATACAAACACTATGCATATGATCATGAAAGCATTAAAAATCCTTTTATGAACAATGGATGCCTGTGATTTAATGGTTGAGTAGATGGATGTTGGATGGCAGGATATACATTCTTCTTGACTTGAAGATTTCGGGGATGAAATCCTTTAAGTAGGGGGGAATGTAACACCCCATAATTTTTAAAACGGGACATAAGAGATAATTAAAGAATAATTAATTATTAAAAGAAGAATTAGATAAAACGGGTTAGGCCATTGCGTTCATCTCAAAATTCTGCTTGAGATAATGTCCGATTTGCGTAAAACGGATACCGTATGAAGGAGATATGGATGAACAAAGTTAGGCAGAAAAACTAAAACATACCAGAATACACTGGCGCACTTGTGAAGTGCGCCAGCACAAAAATGCACTGGCGCACTTGTGAAGTGCGCCAGTACAAAAATGCACTGCGCACCTGCCAAGTGTGCCCATACCGAGGGCCGTCCAGCATATCATTCTGGAGTGTTCTGTGATGACGTGTCTTGTTCTGATTTGCTGGATGACCTGTCTTCGAGCGGTATGACTCTGATGACTCCTAGGTTGATCTAAAGGCTAGAATTAATCCTAGACATCTATATATATGTAGCTAAACCTAAACCCTAACATCACAATCCTAAAACTATGGTGCCGTCATGATGTTCGTCAACAAGCTAGCCTAAGCCTCCATTCATCTACCCCAAACTAGAGAATCAAATTCAAACTAGGAATCAATTAGAAGAACTAGAGAATCAAACGTCTACATCAAAGGATAGCTTTTCAAATTTAGAAATCAGATCCTAGAAATCAAGATCCGACCTTTTTCTGTAAGTACAGCTATTGTTTAGACGTGAACACCTAATAAGAAATCATGACTGTAATAACTGGATCTAGAACCATGCCTAATTCTATCGTGCCTATGAGACTATTGTGATTGATGTAATGACACCTATCGTGCCTGTGAGATTATTGTGATTGACATAATGAAACCTAACATACCTATGAGACTACTGTGATTGATGTAATGACACCTATCGTGCCTATGAGACTATTGTGGTTGATGTAATGACACCTATCGTGCCTATGAGACTATTGTGATTGACATAATGAAACCCAACATGCCTATGAGACTATTGTGATTGATGTAATGACACCTATCGTGCCTATAATACTATTGTGATTGATGTAATGACAACTATCGTGCTTATGAGACTATTGTGATTGACATAATGAAACCTAACATGCCTATGAGACTGTTGGATTGACAGAATGGAACCTAACATGCCTATGGGACTGTTGTGATTGATTTATCATGTTGTACATCCTATGCCTATAAGACTATTGGTCTGACACAATTGAACCTACCATGATGTATATGCAAATTTCATGATAAGTTATGTTCATACATGCTTACATGGTTAGATCCAAGCTAGTACCCATGTTTAAGATCTATATAAGTTCATGCTTATACAACTAGACCTATGCTAGTTCGCATGTTAATTGGGTCTAATTTAAATGCAAGATCACGTTCATGTGCTTAATTAAGTTTATGTCGTTCTATCCCAAATTTATACTACGCACGTTGATCCATATTATCTATGCATGTTGAAATATTACATGTCCCTTTCTTTTCCCTTTTGTTTATAAGTTAGGCTAATTTGCGAGCCTAACGTTCTATGTGAATTATTTGAACGAATAACGAGGGAGACTTCGGGGAAAAATATTAAACTACATGCTATTGGCATAGATAGGCTCATAATCACGTAAATGATTAGTAGCATGAAATGGTAGAATTTGTATACCTAGAATTATGGACATAATTTAGAGGGTAAATGGGGCATGACTTGAATCGACAACACTTCTGGATAATTTAGATATGAATATAAATTGTAAATTTGTAAATTATTTAAAAGATGAATATGCCTAACCGGAGGTTAGATTGAGTTATGGTGTAAGACTGTCCGGAACCGACCGGCACATCCAGCAACCGGAACAATATAGATCTGATGTGAGAGGTTGGTGCTTTAATGAATAAATTAAAGCTAAGAAACAGACAGGCTAAGAATGGTAGGGTTAAGTTAATCAAAGCAACACTTAACCAATATAACATGATGTGTGATAGGGTTAAGTAACACAAGAAAGCAACACTTAACCAATACAACATGATGTGTGATAGGGTTAAGTAACACAAGAGAGCAACACTTAACCAATATAATATGATGTGTGATAGGGTTAAGTAACACAAGAGGGAAACACTTAACCAATGTAACATGATCAGTAAGTTAACACTTAACTAATGAACAAGTGGGGTTAAGTTAATGGTAAACACTTAACCAATATAATATGATGAGTGAACAGGGTTAAGTTAACAGAAAACATTTAACCAATTACAACATGATTGAATGAGAAGGGTTAAGTTAATAAGAAATACTTAACCAACATGACATGACGCGTGGATGGGTTAAGTTAACTTGAATGGATGGATAACACTTAGCCAATTTGGGGGGTATACGAATAGACCCTAGGAAAGCCTAATAACGGGGACCCATTTCAGCACTAAACCACATGGATGTATCACGGTACCCGGAGCTAGGTAGGGTGGGGCACGATTACTGGGCTGATTATAAGCGGTCTAAATAGCGGCAGGTGGTGCAGCAGTGTAGTTCCGACGGAGTATCGGCGTACACGCGCTCCGGAGTGGAAAAGCAGGCACTGGGCATTAGTAGTATACACTGTGCATCTTGAATTTGTGCCGAGTTGCTATCATAGGGTTTGATATACCTTATGGTGGGACCAGCAAAGGGTATCTACACGCAAGAGAGGGCCGACTGACATAGACATAAGGAAATTTAATACAAGTAGGGAGCCGATCGATAGGGTAGTAAGGGTACATCTAACATCTTCATAGCAATTAGGCTAGTTGAGGTAAGATCCTCATACTAGATGTACACCTGAAGGCTGCCACAATTGCGGGGTTGGGATCACCTTATTTTATAACACAGGATACTTGTTGGGACACTAGTAGGGGATACGAATCCTTTTTCACAGGATACTAGTTCGGACACTAGTAGGGAATACAGATCGTTCATTAAAAGACACTAGTTAGGATGCTAGTTGGGTGGTGCAGAGAAAATGGGAAATCAAAGAAGGAACCGAAGCGCATTCAGTGTATCTTACCTTGTCATATCTAACGATCATCATTTGTTGTCTTGCTATGCTTATTATCATGGTTATGTCTGGTATTCAGTTTATTCATGTTTTGATCATTTTACCTGTTTACATGTTGAATAATCACTGGACTTACCAGACTTATGTCTGACCCATTTTCTTTCGCCTTCTTTTCTTTCGTTCCCCCCGCCCCCCAAGGTTCACAGGGAGGGAATACTACCACTTAGCTCAGTTTTCTTCCCAAGCTCAAAGATAGATGATGTATTGCTTTGGACTCTCTTTTTCACTGTTGTGGCTGGCTCATGCTTTATTGGGGAATATCATTGTCATTTTATGCTTCTTTATTTTGTTAAACAAGACAGATGCTTTTTTGTAATGGGTATTGGAAGACAATCTTTGTACAAGCTGTGGTTTATTAATAAGTAAAGTTTTATTTATTTTCCGCTATTTAAATTTTGTCTGTTTTGTAATTTATCTGTTCTATACACTCATGACGCTCCACTGAAGTTAATGCATTCCCTTTGTGAGTGACCTTAACGGAGTTGGGGTGTTACGTAATGACAATAATTAGCAATACAAATATTTTAAATTCGTTGTAATAGCAATAACTTGTCTGATCGATTACAGAATTTCGCAAAACTGGTCACATTGGAATCGTGAGGACGAAGGCAATGCGATGAAGCAGGTTTGAAACCATTTGGAGCACGTTACAAATTTTAGACAAATTAAAATGTCCAATTCAAATCAACCGATGTTAACCGTTATTCAATGATTAACAACCAAGGTGAGTAAACTCACTAAATTTGAACATTGATTCCGTTTACTAAATAAACTGGGTAAAATTATATATTTAGCTACATATATAAACCATTGACTGAATATTGATTCCGTTTATTATTATATTTCATGTTGATATGTAATTAGTGTTATTTATGTTGACTAACATCTGTGAATGCAGGGAAACAGGTTGGAGGGATCCGACTGGATTCCGCAACAATTATATTGTTGTTTTTCATATATTACATTATCTAATGTGATAGATAACCGGTTATTGATTGATTACACTGGCCTTAAAATAACTGTTATTTAAATATCGTATAAATATATGGGAAATGATTCGAGTTTAAAAAGGAAAAATCTATTATTTAATAATAATAGTTTAATCTTGATTGGGCTAGGATACTATAACTTGTTTTAATTTCATATACAAGTAATTTGATTAAAAATTGATATTTACAATGGAATGAATAATCATTATTGGATAACTGGGAAATGTTTTCCAAGGAGCGTAAAGGGCTAAATGGGTTTTGGAAAAATATCTGGGAAGATATGGAAAACTGGAAAATTAATGTTAAATAAAAAGGGCCAGTGATTATGTGATGTCTATTTGAATGAATGTTTGTTTATACTTCGATAGTTAAATAACCGAATATCGAAGTGTTTTGATCATCGTTGTCAATACAGAGAGACCGGTTGGATTTATTATCCACAAAACCAATTCGTATAGGCATAGGCTTGCGAATTAGATTATGCTGAAGATAATTGAAGACGGAGTGAAATACAAGGATCGTGCTGTTCTAGAATAGTGTTTTCTGTTTGTCCAATCCATGACAACTTGTATGGACGAATGTCTAACTGAGTACTTCTAACAGATCATATAAGACGATCTTTTCAAGTATTACATATGGTGTCGGAGGAATTCGTTTATCATAGCTTTTATACCCGTAATATTTTTGGAAGGTCAACTAGTGATTTGTCGGGTTTGACGATGTGGCATTCAAAGTGAATGGTGGCCAGATGTTCTGAAAAGATAGACGTAGCCTCGATCCCCACAGCCCGGAAAAGACAGAAATCGGGCAGGCAGCATGGCTAGTTGGGTCATACCCAAGCAGGGTGTATTGTCACCGATCTAGAGAAAATTCATATTTGTTCTTCTTCGATTCTGTATCTTCGGATTACGGTTGGATGGCCAACAACCGTGGGTGACAATATATTCGCTACGCTCAAGCTAAATGAGTGGGTGGTCATGTGTGGCCGGGTTGCTAGACGTTCTTATTGAACCCTAGTGTATACCCTATAGAGTACACTGATCGGAAGGTGAACCCATACCTTGTGTAACGACCCAGAATTTCGACAATTTGGAAATGTAGTTTTATTTTGAATAATAAATTTCATATTGATGTATGGATTAGAAATTGAAAATCAAACACATTGTTGTGTATGAATTGGATTTAATTCAAAATGGGTTGTGAAGATCAAATATTTATTTAAATAGAATTTGGTTGGGTGTTTGATTTGGATTTGAAATTCAGTTAGAAAATAAAAATGTGTGAACTAAAAATAATAGTAGACGTTATTAGCATTAAATATAGCATTAAATAAATTAAATATTTTTATTTGTCGATATATATGGCCATTGACTTGGAAATGTGTGTGTTTATATATACAGAGAAATTGAAAATTTAACGTTCAAAATTTGAAATCAAACAGAGTTGTTGGTAGGCAACCGAAATAAAACCAGTGAAACGATAAATTATTTATTGATTTAAAATAACGTTGTATATAGACAAAGCCGGTTTACAAGAAGAATAATTTTATTGAATTCACAACGCGATGACGGAGTGGTACGTAATTTTTTTATTTCGTTTGGAGAGTATATTGGCATTGAGCGTTCGAAAATAGTTTGCGGTATAGTTAAATATTTCATTAAACATATACAACCTTCCTCAGTTTATATCATGCAATCCTATATGCTGAAGCACGGCGCTCCCTAAAAACCTAGTGATTAGATGTTGTTCTTATCCACGTGCTTATCTTCTATAAAATCATGCCAAGCCCAACTTTTTCTTGAGCAAAATTCAGTTCTCCCTTCTCAAATATGGCCGTAGCCAATCCTTTTTGCCCAATTCGATTGCTTCTTCCTCCCTCTGTTGATCGAAAACCAAAACCAGCCCTAAATAAATTCGCACTTTCTTCTTTCAGGTTATCACAGCAACGCCTCTTTCCCTAAAGACGGAGTCTTGCGCCGCCTCAAGCTCTGTCTGCTTCTCCGTGGCTTGTCCGACCAGTTGAAGCTGCAGCCATCGTCGAGGCACCAACCATCTGAAAGTAAATAGTCAAAGCCCCAAAACCCTAAATCTTAAATTCCTTCAATCGAAACCCTAATTCGCTCTTTCTATAATCGAAGTGTCTCCAATATCGCCCTCAGATCCAAACGCAGCACTCAGCGGATCGAAGCTACTACCATCCCTTGCCCAAATTTCAACGCTGTTTTGGGTGAACTCAAGTGCCAACCCATCGCTTCTTCTCCTCTGTCGCGGCATCTTCTTCGGGGTTTTAAGGTGAGTTATCACTCATGATTAATCCTAGGGTAAGTGGATTGATTTTAGTTTAAACTAAATATATGTGGTTGTTAATTTCGATTGTGTGGCTGCCTTGAGGTTACCCAAATTCGTTTAGACCTATCTATTGCCATAATATCGTAGCTATTGAAGTACTGTCCGACCTGCCTAGCTATATGTGTATATATGTATGTTTGGGTTGTGTCGAGTCGTAGTCACTCAATGGGACTCGAAATTTCTCCTTGACTTCTCGTTATGCATGTATATGCATACAGCTGTGTATGTGTATATATACATGGAGTGAACATTCGGATCAGATGTTAGTTTGGCTACTTGGTTCATTTGTTTGCTACAAAACCGGACTGGTGCTTGAACTGTTGTGGTAGCTCCTTCTTGGACTTGTTGATCATGTTCCAATGACACCCCTGTTATTTTGAAAGTTTACTTGTTATATATGCATAGCCTACCATTTTGGTCGATGGGCTTGCACCCCTTATTTATCTGAGTAGTTCCATTTCAGTTTCTGGTTGTTGCTTTGGTGCATTTTGAATCTTTCATATATATATATATATATATATATATATATATATATATATATATATATACACACACACACACACACACACACACACACACACACCTGTAATTGATTTAAGGTTGAACCGATAAGAAGCTACATATATATATGTGATTTAGGATAGAAATGGCTAATCCATTATGTTGTCTTGTTTAAAAAGATTGTAATAATAAATATAAGCACATGTTCGACACCCTACTAAGTCTTTATAATACTAGGAGATGAATATCAAGATTTTAACCATCCTATACCTGCATTGGTGTGGCTATTTCATATGTTTAGGTATTTATATGGTACCCCTTGTGCTTGACTGTGCTTCCTTAGAAGCCAATCCATTATATAAAGAAATAAATAAATGTAATAAACGAGAAAAAAATGTATACATCGTGTATTTTATATGTGCTGTAGCCATATGAAATAACAACTTGACTACAACTTCAGGACTGAACCATGTTCATATTAACACAAGGTTCTGGTCCATTTTACCCACCTTCATTATGTTTTAATTCTGTGTTATATTCATACACAGTGCATCTGTGTTAAATTTATTCTAGGCACACATCCCGATTGAACGCTTATCTGATCTTCATTTGGAACCATACACATATGCAAGTGTTAAAATATTTAATTACCCCATTTTTTTAATGTTTTTGTTTATGACTGAAACCGCGCATGTCATGTGTATACAGCCGTTTTGATTTATATACAGCAGTTTTGATAATCGTAAACTTTGATATTAGGTATATATTTAGAATTTAACTACTTCTCATTTTGTTTACAAAATTGGTGAAATACTGAACTTCACCCTTGTCATAACCTGCTACCTTAATGTTAAACTTACGGATTTAAAGACTTCTATTTTGGATTGTTTTGCCTTGAAATTTAAGGCTACGTTTTAATACATGTTGCCTCTTCATTCTTAGTAACAGAACATATGTTTGTGGACATTTGCCCCTTCATTCTTAGAAACTGAACATGTGTTTGTGGACATTTGCCTCTTCATTCTTAGAAACTGAACATGTGTTTGTGGACATTTGCCTCTTCATTCATAGAAACTGAACATGTGTTGTGGACATCCGCCTTAAGTATACTTGGATAGAATATATGCATTCAGCTAAAACCCTATGCCATGATGATCATAATTTGTTTTCATTAATTCACCAAAGTAGTCGAACTATATTGGACTATAATACATGTATTTTAACCATACTGTTATTACTAGACATGCAACATGGAACATGAAAATATGAAACATATTTATATATTGGAACCTAAAATTTTGAAACCATGTTTATATTTGAACATGATAAATTTGAAAATTCATGTATGTCTTTGTTATATGGTTCACTGCATTTTCATTGTTGTATACTATTTGTAAACTTGACTATCACTCGAGTATGTTCGGACTGGTTGTATGTTTTTGGTCCATCTTCCTTCTATACTGTTGTGCCATAAAACTTTTTGACCTCTCTTCTAGTTTCAATATAAGGGTTGGGTTACCTGTTATGTGACTTGCAAGCTGTACTAAAGCCTGTGCGCCAGGTTTATGCTATTTCACTTTAGTTGTTGTAACATATTTACACTTAAATTAGCCATTCTTGTATGAATTTGTTATGCCATTTTAATTCAGTTCATCATGAACTGAATATATGTTTACTGCCTCGATTCTTACTCATTGTTAGATGCAAGGCATTAAAATTTTGCAACTTGTGTTGCTGCCTTATTTGTGTGTTGCCATTCGCTAGTGCAACTATGATTTGGGATGCTGAGGCAAATACACGTGTATGTATATATACACATACATGTATATGCAAGCTCCTGGAATCACCTATGTTGTTATTTATATTTCGGTTAGGGACGTCGAGGCGGTGTACACGTGTATAATATATACACGTGTACATTCGAAAAACGCCCGATACCGTTCGTCCCTGGAAATAGACAGAACTGATATGAACAGATACCACTACCGTCTATTTTATATATGATCTCGATGATAGAATTAACTGTTATACTTCAGTTTATATTGAAATTATTTTACTTGAACTATGATTAATCCTGACTCGAGTGTTTTATGTTTTTGCATGGAACGCTCGAGTCAGACTCGAGTGTTACAGATTTCAAGATCACAGCTTAGGATTCGAAGATTGGCGAAGCTGGGGTTCCGAGGACGCGCGCTCTATAGTTCTCAAAACAGTAAATATTTTCCTGATATTCAAATTGTGTTTTCTATTTCCGTTGTATAAAAAATCTTGTATCAAAACTTTTGATTTACAAGTAAAAGTTTTATGCTTCTGTTAATATTGTGTTATTTATTTATTCTGTGTTTTATGTGTTGATTCTGTTATTACACTCTGTAAGCTAAATAACGATACGTCGATTTGGACGTTTTAAGTTGGTTTAATACCCGTTTGAAGCGATCAAAAAGGCGGGACGTTACACCTTGTCTGTTGGAATCCAATCTCTAATAAGCGTCTTGCGGTTTTTGATTTTATACTATATATGTAGAGCATGAGATGCAAGCATACTAATATTTAGTTATTTATGTGATTAGACATTATTATAATATCACTGGATTTTGATATCAAAATATTTTGGGTTATAGTAATGTAAAAACTGTCCATGTTTATGTGTGGGCTGGTCTTACTGTTATCCTTATCTTTCAAAAGGATTTTAAAAGTTAAACAATATGGTTGGAGTTTCGTCACGCCATTCCCATGACCGACCCAGAGTTTATTTTGTTTGTGTTTTCCCTATACCTTTGGGTGCCCAAATTTGTAAGGGCAGTCAAGTGTTCATGATTTTACAGATTTGCTTGAAGGAGCTCGACGCAGGAGGGTTCACAGTTAGTTATTTAGAGATTATTCTGTTGTGATGTATATGAGTTATACTCTGATATGGTATGTATATACAAATTCAGATTTTTATTTCAAGATTATGTTATATAATATATTTTATTTATTTCGCTGTGAGGTTCTGATGTTCTTACTCTTCTATTCTATTAGTTCAATCTTTCTGCTTCTCATCTTTTATCTTCTTTCTTGAAACATTCTGCTTTTCTGTATAATTTAAGTTGATTGTGGTAGTAAAATATCAGCTTAAATTGGTACAAAAAAGTGGGACGTTACAACATGGTATCAAAGCTAAAGGTTAGGTGAATACCTTGGCTCTGTGGCGTGACTTAGTAGAGATGGGGTTGGTAATGCCCTAGATTGAGTTTGAGTGCATATATATGAGCGCGTATTTGTAAATTGATATTAATAATATTTTATATTATGTTGATTAATATGTTGAGTGGTATATAAATTCCAGATTGATGCGTTTAGCTGACGTGGTCGATAGGAGTTTATAAACGCTTGGATAGAGCAATTCGACATAGTATTGTTTTAAAAAGCTGGGTAAATGAAATAATTTTACCGAAAATATATTTTAATATAAAGAGAAGTATATTTTTGTGATTATTATAGTAATTAATGTGTTGAACAAACAAAATTATAACTGAGTTGGTTATGTAAATAACCAATCGAAATTCGTATAAGAATAATATAAAAAATCAAATGAATTAAATCTGAATTTAAACTAGAATTGGAAATTTAAACTCTAAAACTTGTAAAGGTGTTGTAAATGGATGTTGGATTATATATATGGAAATTTAAAGATCCTGGGTAAATTTAGAAAGGGTTTCAAGCATTTTTAAAGATATTTTGAAGTAATTTCAAAAATAAAAGTGTTTGAAAATAAGTTTTGATAGTGATATTGTATTGTACTCACTTCGATAGCTGGAAAATAATTCTGATGATGACTGCAGCATTATCAGTGTTCATTTTCGAGTTTCTAAGTGACAGATTAGTACCAAAGATTTTGTTTTGAATTATTTCAAATATTTTGAATTATTATTAGATGTAAATATATATGATTTCAAATTGATTTGAAATGAAACCCAGGAATTTGAATTCTGAAATTTAAATTGAACTTACAGAGTTAAACAAATTAAAATTGTAAAAGTGAATAAATATATTAGAATTTAACTTAAACTAAGTTAAATGAATTTGGATTGGATTAGAGATAATCCCGAATGGAATTGGATTGTCAAATAAGAATTTGGAATTGAGATTGAGATTGGAACTGGAATTTGATCTGGGATTTGGCTTGGACATAAAAGAATGATTGATTGAGGATGATTGGAGATGCTTGAATATATGCTAAAGTGATAGTAAATGGAAGAGATAGAGTTGAATGTCCAACAAAAGGTACAAGTTTACATTTTATTTGGATATGAGATTTATGAGGATTTTGGCAAGCCGCTTGGCTGTTTATTTTCTTTTGGATTGAAGAAAGTCCAGAATGGCTAATTGTAGTAGTACCGATTGAGCCGTGAAGAGGAGATGCTGGCAAAATTTATTGGAAATTTAAGGCGTTAGAAGATTTTCAAAATTTTCGGAAATATTCGGGAATTAATATTTTAATTAAAATTAATTGGTTAAGTTGACAATTTAAGTTAAGATGTAAAACAAATGATGTTTATCTAATTTGTAACATTTTTCCTACCTCTTTAATTTCGAGGACGAAATTCTTTTAAGGGGGAAGGTATGTAATATCCCAGAATTTTAGTGATATAATAACTAATTTATTTAATTATTTTATTACATTGGTTTAGTAATTTAAATAGTTTGAATTTAAATAATATTGATTATTTAATTATTTAAATAGTGGAATAATAGATATTTATTTCCAAAATGGTCAAAAATAGCTGAATTGGCAATATTGCATAAATTAGATAATTTAAAGGATATAATTCAGTTTTGAATTGAATTATAATAACGAATATATTATTAAAACGGTAGTTTGAACGTATTAATTATAATATAATTTAAATCGAGCCGTAACGTCGCGGTAGTTCGTAGTATGGATTTTTGAACCTCGAACAACTATACAGGATACGTTATTAATCGGATTTCTTCGAAACAAGAAACACAGGATTCTATTAAAATTATTTTCCTAATGGAAGTGAAAAATCGAGATTTCGCGTTATGGATTGTGAGTTATATCCAAATCAAATTTTCAAATAGTCGCCATGCAATCGTTTATGGACCATAACGGTTTATTTAGTATAATAAAATATTGGTTTTGATTTTGGACAAGCTCTTTGAGACGTAATTATAATTTCATTTTTAGAATTTTTCTGTAATTTTTATTTTGAAAAATAAGCTACTTTTTATTTGGAGTGTTTTACACCCTATATTAGCATTTTGGGGTTTCACAGAATAAA
Organism: Allium sativum; assembly: GCA_030737875.1. Classification (NCBI taxonomy): domain Eukaryota; kingdom Viridiplantae; phylum Streptophyta; class Magnoliopsida; order Asparagales; family Amaryllidaceae; genus Allium; species Allium sativum. The sequence goes on from CM060918.1 coordinate 105,419, forward strand.
TTATATTGTCTATATTATTATATTTCTGTGATCGTAGCACATTGATGATCAAAACGTTATTTTTATTTTTGTCCATAACAGTCCGTAAACGAAGGGAATTCTATGTAACGGAACCGTAAAAGTTTACTGTTAAAACTCAGATGTGTATTACATTGATCTCGATACTATGCTGTTGTAATGATTTCAAAAAGGAACTTATACTACATATCATTATTCTTTGTATACGGATCAGAGGTGGGTGCCCGATGTTCACAATATACATGTAAACGACGAAATCTTTAAAGCATGCCAATGAACTTTATTCATTTCTTGGATACCATGCAGGAAATACTTAATTCATTAAGGCAGCCCATACCCTCATACCCTAAATAATGTGTGTGTTATAACCTATATACGAAAACTGACGTCTACCCTATCCACTTCCTTCATCTATGTAGCACGTTGTTCATCTTTATTTTCTTCATTTTGGAAAAAACCTTTCGCATCATTTTCCTCTACATCAAATAAGTTGCCACTTTAAAAACTAAATTAAAATCAATGTTTAAATGATAAATTCACGAGAGTATACTGAAGATTCATGGAGCAGCTGTAGCAACATGGCCTCGTTGGAGACGGAGTTAGGATGAGGTGAGGATTACGCTACACTTTTGGTGGCGCATCGTCAGAAAAGGATGAATAAAAATGTGACTTGAAGGTGAATGCGGGCCTTGGGCGTGAACATGAACTGTAGATGGTGTTCGGGTTGATGAAGACTTGACGTGACGGTGCAAGAGGAGAAAGGTAGTGGCAGTGTGAGATGGAAGAAGAAAGATGAATAGCATGGTTGAACACGAACTGGACTGGGGACGTGAATTCAGGAGCAGTTGGATGGGTATTGCTTAATGTTTGGAAAAATTGTGCATACTGCAATGTATAGGAGGCGGTGTACATATCTGGAACAAGGAGAAGGCCATGTAAAGTAGCGTTGGGGACATAGCATAAAAATGGGTGAGTATGATGATCAAAGAATGGAAAATGATGCGCATGTAAAGGAACTGTCAACGCAGGTTAAAGGAGAGGAGTTAGTGGGTTAAAATATGGATTAAGGACTACTTATAGTTTAAATGCTTGGGGTTGTTTTCTTACAATGGGGTTCGACTGTTTTTCATTTATTGTAGCCGAGATAAACATCGTGGGTATCGGCCTAGGGTTCACTGTCTTATGGGTGAGCTCGAATAATGTGAGGAGGTGGAAGGTGGCTTTAAATGGTGATGTACAGGGTTGTTTTGCTGTAGGAGGAGATCCTGATTTACACCGTGAATGGAAGAAGGGTTAACTAGATTTTTAAAATAAAAATATTTGGTTAGTGAAGTTACTAAGGGTGAGGTATGGATGGATGCAAGGCGCGCTGTGATTTAAGAAGTGTGAATGGCATGGGGAAGAAGATTCAGTCGGGGTTCGGTCACTTCAGTTGTCAAATGGTGACGGATTAATCGAGCGAGAAGGAGAGATTACGGGGGAGATTAAAAAAGCGGTTAATGGCTAAAACGGGTTTAAATATTGCAATGCAATCAAATGGGAAGGAGCTGACCGTCTATTACTGGCAAATGCGTGAGCGGTAAATTGTGGTTAATCGTTAATTTAGTTAAAGCTAATGACAATAATTAGCAATACAAATATTTTAAATTCGTTGTAATAGCGATAACTTGTCCGATCGATTATAGAATTTCGCAAAGCTGGTCACATTGGAATCGTGAGGACGAAGGCAACGCTATGAAGCAGACTTGGAACCATTTGGAGCACGTTACAAATTTCAGACAAATTAAAATGACTGATTCAAATCAACTGACGTTAACCGATATTCAACAATCAAAAACCAAGGTGAATAAACTCACTAATTCTGGACAGTTTTCTAATTTCGTGAATGTTATTTAATCTTGATAAAAAACGATTGAATATTGTGTGATGGTTGCTTGGATGAATTACTAATAAATTGGGTAAAGTTGTATATTTTACTACATATATAAATCATTGGCTGAATTTTGATTCCGTTTATTATTATATTTCAGGTTGATATGAAATTAGTGTTATTTACGTTGACTAACATCTATGAATGGGAAATGATTCGAGTTTAAAAGGTAAAACCCATTATTTAATAATAATAGTTTAATCTTGATTGGGCTAGGATACTATAACTAGTTTTAATTTCATATACAAGTAATTTGATTAAAAATCGATATTTACAATGGAATGAATAATCATTATTAGATAAATGGGAAATGTTTTCCAAGGAGCATAAAGGGCTAAACGTGTAACACCCCATGTCCACTAATGTCACTCACTAATGGAATGCATTAGCTTTCTTGGAGCATTATAAGAGTATAGAACAGAACATCGCAAGACAGATATATAAAATGGTACTTAAAAATTTAAAATTTATTCATTGCAGCGGAAAAGCAAAATATGTCTGGTTACAACATCAAAACCTTATACAAAAGCCAAGTACACAAATATCCATCTTAGACAAAATTGTTATCAGAGTATGTAAAATCAAAACCATGATCCCACTCCAAATAGCCATAATGAAGAAGAGATAAAGTTTAGCATTACTTTCAACACTTCCAAGCACTTCAAGAAGAAAGAAATCCGAGTCAAGCTTCACTAATCCCACCCTATGGACCTGGGGGGGGGAAGAAAGAAAAGTGGCAAAACAAAAAGGGGCCGACATAAAGTCTGGCGTCCAGTGACTTTAACAATATAATCAGTAAAGTAACAGGATAAGAACATAAACTGGATATAAGAGATAACTGTAACATAAGCAGATGTGACAAGGTAAACTAAACAAGCAAGATAGAACATCGACTGCGCTCCTAACCACCATAAGATATGCTTTGCACCGTTCCAACATACTAGTTACATACTAAAAAATGACCCTCTTAAACAAATATAATGAGGGTAGTTTCGTGTACTTCTAGTTACTATCATAGGTACCAAGTTGCTCCTATCCCCACCAGTTGTACCAACTACCCTTCCCATTCGATCGGCTCCCTAACCTCGTAGATACCTGTGCTGGTCCCACAATAGGGTGTATCACTCCCTAAGGTGGCAACCTTGATACTACTAAAATGCACATCATATACCTACACGATGCAACAATGTCTTCTTACCTACCAGCCCGGACCCACGCACGCACATGACTCCGTTGGACTTGCACTGCCATCGCTAACTCTTTATTGACCTCTTACAATCAACCCTAATAAGCGTGTCCCTGTCCTCGACCTAGCTCGAGCTCATATAGATACTAAAATGGGTTACTGGTTGAAAATGTCCACACACTTAACACAAGCTTCCCTCCTAAGCTTGGTCCCCACTATGAATTCCCACTTAACCCCTTTTTATCCCCATGTCTTATCACATGTCTCATTTTGGTTAAGTGATTTTATTATGTTTCACATGCTACTCATGTTACCCACTTAACCCTTAATTCCCATGTCTTACCACATGTCTTATCTTGGTTAAGTGTTCATTAATCCATTATAGCCGTAATCTTGCAAGACCTCGCACATTAGATTACCGTTTGCGGTTGCTGAATATGCCGGGCGGTTCCGGGTAGGCTTATACTGCAATCCGAATATAACCTCATGTCTTTGCATTATTACGCATATAATTTCTGCCTTTGACCTCTCACATTAGATTACCGTTTAAGGTTGCTGGATATGGCTGGTGGTTCCGGGAAGACTTTTACCGCAATCCAAATCTAATCCCATGTCTTAGGCGTTCATTATCTTTTTCTTAATTCATGCCCAATTTCAAATCATGGATTATAGTGATTTCCAATTACCCATAAATTCCAATCCAATTTATGCTTATAATTCTAATCCAATTTATGCCTTTAATCCCATGTATTCAAGTTATACCAAATTATGCCCAAATTAATTTGCGTTCATTATCCCTTCCTTAATTTATGCCCAATTTCAAATCTTGGATTATAGTGATTCCCAATTACCCATAAATTTCAATCCAATTTATGCTTATAATTCTAATCCAATTTATGCCTATAATCCCATGTATACAAGTTATACCAAATTATACGCAAATCAATTTTCATAGTTATTAACAATTTATGCCAAGTCTCATGTATACAAGTTATACTGAATTATGCCCAAACATATTTATGCCAAATCTCATGTATACAAGTTATTCGTATGTAAATCTCAACGCAATATGCTTAGGCTCCAAGTTAGCCTAATCTCAAAAGGAGAAAGGAAAAGAAGAAGGGAAGAGAATCAAAACATCAAAATTGGCATAAACATGTAAATAGGCATGTGAAATGAATAACGACAAATTAGATCAGACATGCATATGATAATAGCAATTGGGTATGAATCCGAAGGATAACAAATTACAAAACTTGATATGATTCATCTTAGTTACAGGCATATATACATTAGATCCAATTTACAATCCTACCACGATTACTTTTTAATTTAATTATATGTGAAAGTAACATAGACTCACAGCGATAGGATTCTTAGAAAAGAGAATTAGGTGTTGTAGCAATTCTAATCTTGAATAATCTCTATTTTGATTGTTTGTAGATCTGATCTTCTAATTGGAATACTCCTATTCTAATTTGTTTTGGTGCAGAAGAAAGGCTAGTTTAGATTAGAGCAGCATGGAGACGCCATGGATGAAAACAATGAGATTAGGGCTAGGTTTAAGTGTTTATTTATAGGTGTATTAGGACCTTTAGATTTGATTAGGAACAATCTGAACCATCCAAACCAGAAAAACACATCATCAGCCCATTGCTAGATCTGGGCTGATGGGGGTCGACACCCATATAGGGGGTCGACTCCCCCCTGGGGGGTCAACTCCCCCCCGGGGGGGTCGACACCCTTAAGCGGGAATTTTCCCGCTCAGCCAATTTCGGTTGGATTTTGAATCTCGAACTGATTTTGTTATTTAATTATTATTTAATTAAATTCTGCTTTAAACTGAAATCTTCTAAGCTTCGTAACTTCTTCATACATTATCTGTTTTACGCAAACTCGGACTCTATCCTAAGTAGAATTCCGAGACGAACGCAATGGCTCATCCCGTTTCCCTTAATTCTTCTTTTAAAAATTAAGTATTCTTTAATTTTTTAAATTTAATATTTTAAAATTACAAGGTGTTACATTCTCTCCTCCTTAAAGAATTTCGTCCCAGAAATCTCCAAGTTAAGAAGAATGTATATCCTACCATCCAATCATCCATCTACTCATCCATCACGCAAAAGCATTCATTGTCCTTAAAAGATTTTTAATGCTATATGAACATATGCAAAAGTGTGTGTATATGTTCCTTATCTAATGCAAAGATCAGACGATCTATTGGTTCAGTTGACCTCCTTAATGCGAATTATGTTAGTGCCATGAGTCCAACATGTATGCAATTATTCCTAATGCACTTTATAACTTTTATATGAGTGCACAATCATTCACTCAAATGCAACATCCACGTGACAACACATCAAATTTCTATCAATATACAAACATATGTACTCTTATATAATATGCAATATGAAAGTGACTGAGCCGATCTTAGTGCCTAAAGTGTGTGTAAATGCATCCACGAGTAATCAATAACAAACACTTGCATCCACCAAACATAACATGTCTCAAACACATGTTTACATCCATTGGCTTCTACTAAGGATCCAAGATATGATGGTGAGGTTATACTTTAAAAAACAAGCACGCATAAACTTTTAAGGTAAAGGATTTAAAGATATACCCTCGAAAAGAAAAAGATATGATGCGCGTATCTTGTCTTCAGTCTCCCAAGTCGCTTCTACCTGATCATCTCCCCATTGGACTTTAACCAACTTGACCTCTCGGTTGCGTAACTTCTTGACCTACGATCCAAGGATTCATGTAGGAACTTGCCTAATCATGGCATCTCGCTCTACTTCCACTTCTCTAAGCATGCTCGGCTCTACTTCTTCCGCGGTATCGTGTAAACACTTCCTCAAATGCGACAGGTGAAATACCTCATGCACACCACTAAGTTTCTGGGGCAACTTCACTCTGTAGGCCATCTGTCCAATTCGCTCTGTAATGGGGAACGACCATATGAACCTTGGTGCCAATTACCCTACAGATCCAAAGCGAACTACGTTCCTCAATGGTGACAATTTAATAAAAACCATGTCTCCAACATCGAACTCAAGATCGGTTCGTCTCTTATTTGAGTATGACTTTTGCCGGTCTTGTGCTGTCTTCATGCATCTTCGAATCAAGTCTATCTTCTCTGAAGTTTCCCTAACCATTTCGGGCCCAAGAAAAATCTTATCCGTAGACACCCACCAATAAGTCGGTGATTGGCAAGGTCGTCCATATAGAGCTTCAAAAGGTTCCATGACAATACTAGTCTGATAGCTATTGTTGTAGGCGAACTCTACTAATGGAAGATGTTCCTCCCATGTCCCTCCAAAGTCCAAGATGCATAACCTCAAAAGATCTTCTAGAATCTATTCACTCTTTCTGTTTGGCCGTCCGTCTGCGGGTGATAAGCGGTTCTCAAACACAAATGCGTTCCTATCGCCTCTTGCAAGCTCTTCCAAAACTCACTAGTGAAAATGGGATCTCGATCGCTTGTGATACAGGAAGGTATGCCGTGTAGACGAACTATCTCTCGGAGATAAACAGATGATAACCATGCCGCTGTTCTTTTACTCTTAACGTGAATGAAATGGACGCTCTTGGTAAGTCTATCCACTACTACCCAAATCCCCGTATTATCCTTCTTTGACCTCGACAACCCGTCAACGAAATCCACGGAAACACTCTCCCATTTCCACAGCGGAACTTCTAAAGGGTGAAGCAAACCACTAGGCTTCTTTTGCTCAGCCTTGACTTGCTTGCACACTAAGCATCTAGAAACGAACTCTGCCACATCCTTCTTCATTCCGGTCCAAAAGAAAACTTGCTTCATGTCCCTATACATCTTGTCACCACCGGCATGTATGGTCATCTTAGAACAATGTGCTTCTTCAAGGATTGTCTTCCTCAGCCTCTCGTCTCGAGATACGCAAAGTCTCCCATCCCCACGCAACCAACCTTTGTCATCTATAGTATACCTACAAAGATGGCTCGATGACTCCCCTCTTATGAGCTTGTCTACTATCTCTATCAACTATGGGTCATCTCGCTGTGCTGCTCCTATCTGTCCCAAAAGCGTAAGTCGCACCTCTAATGATGCCAACAAACCGGGTACATAATCGATAAAGGGTCTAAAGTCAAAGGTAGATATGTACTCTAAACTCTGCTGCTTGACAAACAACGGACTCAAAGTCAGCCTTTTTCTACTCAAGGCGTCAGCTACAATGTTACCCTTGCCAGGGGCATATTCAATCTCAAAATCGTAGGATGCTAAGAACTCCATCCACCTTTGTTGCCTTAAGTTTAGATATTTTTGAGAGAACAAGTATTTTAGTGACTTATGATCTGTATACAACTCAAACCTCTCCCCAAGCAAATAGTGATGCCAAGACTTAAGTGCAAAAACTATAGCAGCTAATTCTAAGTCATGGGTAGAGTAATTCTTCTCATGAACCTTTAACTGCCTTCCACCATAGCATATCACCCTTCCCTCTTTCATCAAAACTGCGCCAAGCCCTGTCCCGCAAGCATCGGTATACACTGTGAATGGTTTACTCCCATCCGGAAAAACTAAAACTGGAGTTGTCTCCAATTCCCTCTTCATACGTTGGAAAGCATTGTCACAGTCAACATTCCAAGAAAAGGTCAAATTCTTTTTCGTCAACAGTGTAAGTGGGGCTGATATCTTTGCGAAGTCCTTAATGAACTTCCTATAATAGCCTGCCAGCCCTAGAAAACTTCTTATTTCCGTTGCATTCCTAGGAATCCTCCAATCTTGGATTGCCACCACCTTCGCGGGATCCACTGCTATCCCTTCCTTAGAGACCGTGTGCCCTAAGAACCTCACTTCCTTCCTCCAAAAATGACATTTGGAGAACTTAGCTTTAAGATGACGTACCCGAAGGGTCTCTAAAACTTCCTTAAGATGTAAGGCATGCTCTTCCTCGTTTCTTGAGAAGATCGGGATATCATCTACAAAGACTACTACAAATTTGTTTAGAAAGTCCCTAAACACCCTACTCATCAAGTCCACGAAATGTGCAGGTGCATTCATCAATCTAAAAGGCATGACGAGCCATTCAAAGAAACCATCTGCAGTTCTGAATGCAGTCTTATCTATGTTATACTCAACCACCCTTAGCTGATGAAATCCAGTAGCTAAATCCAACTACGAGAAAACCGAAGCACCGACCAACTGATCGAACAAGCCATCTATCCTCGGTAATGGGTGTCTGTTCTTCTTCGTGAGCTTATTCAGCTCCCTATAGTCCACGCACAATCTAAGTGAACCATCACCCTTCGTAGCAAAAACAACTGGAGCACCCCACTCCGAGATACTTCTTATGAACCCTTTCTCAAGAAACTCTTTCACTTGTTTACTAAGCTCCCTCCTTTCTCTTGGAGCCATGTGGTGCACAGACAATGCAACTGGCATTGCATTGTACACCAAGTATATACAGAAATCTATCTTGCGTTTTGGAGGTAAGCCCCTAACCTCCTCAAAGACATCTACATACTCATGGACTACTCGAACATATTGCAATCATCAATAGATGTGTCAAGAGATTCTAGGTAGCTAAGCATAACAGAACCCTTAGAGTCACATGAGATATCGAGAGTATTACCCAAACTAATCAACAGTCTAACTATCCTCTTTTCACATTCGAGAATGGCACCATACCTGGTTAGCCAATCCATTCTAGAATTAACCCATAGCCCGTGAAACCAAACACATAAGCATTGCATTCGAACTCAACGCCATACACAGATATTATCAAATCCCGGTATAACATAGACAGATGAGCTGTGCCCCCAATAGGATTTGAGACAACAACGGGATCAATTACTATACTAGTATCTAGGTGCAGGGACTCAACAACAGAAGCGGATATAAACGAATGTGAAGCGCCAAAATCAAACAAAGTACGTACAGGATGATCGAAAAGAAAAATCAAACTTTCAACAGAAATGTTTCTACCTCTCTCTTGAGTAGCTGCCATGAGGCATGAACCTTCCCTCCAAAAGTAGATCATGTCCTCTGTCCTTGCTCTTTTCCTTACCTCATTGGGCAGTCTTTAATCATATGTCCTGCCTCACCATATTGGAAGCAACCCGTCCTCTTCTTCTTCCTACAGTCCTTCTTCAGATGGCCAGTTATTCCACAATTGTGACACTTACTTTTTTATGAACCCTTGTTGCCCTTACTGCCCTTCTTTTGTTGTTGATGTGCCTTCTTTGGATCCCCTTTCTTATCATGTGCCTTATCTACATTAGCACCTCCCCTTCATGTATCAACGCCAAATCAACAAGATTCTCGAAAGTAGCCCCCATAGGAATGTGGGACATAGCCAACCTGTGTAATGGTTTATTCAGACCCTTGGAAAATCTCAAGGCCTTCTTATGTGGTGTATTCACTAATTCCATACCAAATCTTGCTAACTGGTTAAACTTGTTAACGTACTCCTTCACATACAAACTCCCTTGTTTCAAAGTCAAGAACCTCTCCATGTATAAACTCTCCTCTACTTGTGAAAGAAATTTCAACTCGAACCTTCATCTAAAATCCATCCACGTCTCCACTACACGTACTCCATTAGTTACTTCCCACCAAAATGAAGCTTCATCCTTCATCAACCAAGAAGCTAGCTGAACCTTCCTTCCATCGTCTATCGTAAAGATACCAAACAAGTCCTCCACTTCCTTGAGCCATTTCCGAGCCTCAACAAACATCTCAGTTCCATAAAACGGTTTTCCACCCATTGCACGGAAGTCTTTACATATCTTAGAAAAACCGTCTACACGGGGAGGAGGAGGAGGAGGAGCGGTTGTAGCTGGGGGAGGAGGAACGTTTGCTGGGCCTGTGGTAGTAGCCCTAGCCTCCAGATACCTTCTGAACCAGCCTGGTATCTGTACGCCCTCGGGTATATCGGGTTCCCCAGACATGCTGAAAGAAAAAGGAAGAGATTCAAAACAGTTAATCGAAAGATTGATATATAGCTCTTGGGGATTATATTTTTCATAATAAACCTTTCTCTTGAAAATAACCTCTTAAAAACTTGTTCTTGAAAATACTTTTTTTTTAAATGCTTTTGAAAACGGTTTTCAAAATCATTTATCTGTTCTGGTAACCTTCAGCTTTGATACCACGTGTAACACCCCACATCCACTAATGTCACTCACTAAGGGAATTCATTAGTTTTCATAGAGCGTTATAAGAGTACAGAACAGAACATCACAAGACAGATATATAAAATGGTAATTAAAAATTTAAAATTTATTCATTGTAGTGGAAAAGCAAAATATGTCTGGTTACAACATCAAAACCATATACTAAAGCCAAGTACACAAATATCCATCTTGGACAAAATTATTATCAGAGTACTTAAAAGCAAAACCATAAACCCACTCCAAATAGTGATAATGAAGAAGAGATAAAGCTGAGCATTACTTTCAACACTTCCAAGCACTTCAAGAAGAAAGAAATCTGAGTCAAGCTTCACTAATCCCACCCTGAGGACCTAGGGGGGAGAAAGAAAAGAGGTGAAACAAAAAGGATCAGACATTAAGTTTGGTGAGTCCAGTGACTTTAACAATATAATCAGTAAAGTAATAGGATAAGAACATATACTGGATATAAGAGATGATTGTAACATGAGCAGATGTGACAAGGTAAACTAGACAAGCAAGATAGAACATCGACTACGCTCCTAACAACCACAAGATATGCTCTGCACCATACGAACATACTAGTTACACACTAAATGACGATCCCTCTTAAAAAAATATAATGATGGTAGTTTCGTGCACTTCTAGTTACTATCATAGGTGCCAACTTGCTCCTATCCCCACTAGTTGTACCAACTACCCTTCCCATTCGATCGACTCTCTAACCTCGTAGATACCTGTGCTGGTCCCATAATAGGGTGTATCACTCCCTAAGGTGGCAACCCCGATACTGCTGAAATGCAAAGCTTATGCCTACACGATGCTACAACGTCTTACCTACCATCCCGGACCTATGCATGCACATGACTCCGTTGGACGTGCACTGCCATCGCTAACTCTTTATTGACCTCTTACAATCAACCCTAGTAAGTGTGTCCCTGTCCTCGACCTACTTCGAGCTCATATAGATACTAAAATGGGTTACTGGTTGAAAATGGTCCACATACTTGACACAAGCTTCCCTCCTAAGCTTGGTCCCCACTAGGAATTCCCACTTAACTCCTTTTTATCCCCATGTCTTATCACATGTCTCATTTTGGTTAAGTGCTTTTATTATGTTTCACATGTTACCCATGTTACCCACTTAACCCTTTATTATTCCCATGTCTTACCACATGTCTTATCTTGGTTAAGTGTTCATTAATTCATTATAACTATAATCTTGCAAGACCTCCCACATTAGATTACCGTCTGCGGTTGCTGAATATGTCGGGCGGTTCCGGGGAGGCTGATACCGCACTCTGAATCTAACCTCATGTCTTTTCATTATTACGCATATAATTTCTGCCTTTGACCCCTCACATTAGGTTACCATTTACGGTTGCTGGATATGCCAGGCGGATCCGGGAAGACTTCTACCGCAATCCAAAATCTAACCTCGTGTCTTAGGCGTTCATTATCTTTTTCTTAATTCATGCCCAATTTCAAATCATGGATTATAGTGATTTCCAATTACTCATAAATTCCAATCCAATTTATGCTTATAATTCTAAGCGAATTTATGCCTATAATCCCATGTATATAAGTTATACCAAATTATGCCCAAATCAATTTGCGTTCATTATCCCTTCCTTAATTCATGCCCAATTTCAAATCTTGGATTATAGTGATTCCCAATTACCCATAAATTCCAATCCAGTTTATGCTTATAATTCTAATCCAATTTATGCCTATAATCACATGTATACAAGTTATACCAAATTATACGCAAATCAATTTTCATAGTTATTAACAATTTATGCCAAATCTCCTATATACAAGTTATACTCAATTATGCCCAAACCAATTTATGCTAAATCTCATGTATACAAGTTATACTCAATTATGCCCAAACCAATTTATGCCAAATCTCATTTATACAAGTTATACTTAATTATGCCCAAACCAATTTATGCCAAATCTCATTTTATTACAAATTTCCCATCTTTTCCCAATCACCCCAACGTTATTCGTACGTAAAGCTCAATGCAATATGCTTAGGCTCCAAGTTAGCCTAATCTCAAAAGGAGAAAGGAAAAGAAGAAGGGAAGAGAATCAAAACATCAAAATTGGCATAAACATGTAAATAGGCATGTGAAATGAATAATGACAAAATAGATCAGACATGCATATGATAATGTAATAACCCGGAAATCTGGGCCAATTTAAAAATTTTATTTTGGCAATTTTAGTGAATTTTGATTATTTAAAATGAATTATTTTAAATAATAACGACAAAAAATTTATTTTAAATGTAATTCGAACGTATATATTTATTCGAATCGTCGTTAGAATATAAATATTCATTTATATATATAAAAGGAATTGAAAATGGCGCGGTAGTTCGATAATTCGATTTCAAAATTCAAATGAATGTACCGGGGGCAAAATAAACCGGATTTTAGTGAAACCAAAAATATTATAATCTAATTGATAATATCTTTTCAACGAATCCGAAAAATCAAAATTTCATAGCGGGGATAAAAAGATATGTCCAGTTGAAAATCCTGAATAGTCGTTATGGAATTCAAGCCCTTAAAAATAGCCATTTTGCAAACGACCTCGGATTTCGACGAAACCACTTTTGTTGGAACCGTGATGTCATATTTGCTAGATTCCAAATTTCGTAATTTTTTGAATCAATATGTGAGCATGGCAAAGGAAAACGCGTTTGACCATTTTCAGTTGATTTTAATCGACTGGAAATTGGCCATTTTTCAAACAGTCTCAGAATTCGACGAAACTAGTTTTGTTAGGACCTTGTCGTCAATACGAAGCCAGAAAATATTATTTGGGAATTTTTCGAGTTAGTATGTGACCCTAGTAAATTGAAATGCGCGTTCAAATTCAATATATAGAGTTATATGTTGATTTTGACGAAAACTGATCGAAACAGTCGAATCAGCTTACGATACATAACCCATTGTGTTCGGAATGCGGGTAATTAGCTATGGACGACAGGCGGTGGGCCTCGTTTAGAGTTCGAAAAAAAAAGTTGCTTTTTGAAATCAATAAATAATTAAATATATATATTTTATATAAACCCCCCCATTCCCTCTTCTCTCTCTCCATTGACCAGTTTGCAATCAAAATAAATAAAAAAAGGAGAAGAGGGATGAACGATCGAAGATGGCGCCTCCAGGCTGCCTCCGCATCGCGCCCCTTCCACCGCCGAGTTCCTCCCTCCTCAGGCCTCCCGCCCTCCTCCCACCGTTCGAACCCACGAAGTACCCAACACCCCGCTCGTCGCCTCTGCTCCTTCAGCCGAAGACCACCAAAATGACGAGCATCACCTCGCGCATCCACCACTTGCGCGTCCATCGCGCGACTCGCCAGCGCGAGTTCCAGGACTCCGACCCCACCAGCGACGCCTCCTTCGGCGAACCCCCCTCCAAATGGAGCTGTAAAATTTTCTTTTCTCATTTATTATTTTAATTTGTTTTGAAAAGCATTGATTTTAATAAATATATTATTAGTATGATGATAAAAAAAATGAAAGGTCGGATTTTTTTCATACGAAGAGAAAGTTTAGTTTTGTATAAACAAAAAGATACGATTTTTAAAGTAATAAAAATTAGATTTTCATAAGGTAAAAATTAGATTTTTATAAAGGGAAAGACAAGAATTTATATATATGTATTTAGATTAGCGATAAAAATATGATTTTTATACTTATAGCAAATTAAAAATGTGATCTTTATATAATAGAAGATATAAAAATATTATTTTTATATAGGTAGAGTATTAAAAATTCGATTTTTATATATTGAATAGCGAAGTAAAAATTCGATATTTATATATTGAACAGCGAAGTAAAAATTCGATTTTTATATATTGAATAGCGAAGTAAAAATTCGATTTTTATATATTGAATAGCGAAGTAAAAATTCGATTTTTATATAGGTAATTAATACGAATGACGAAAGTGACGAAAGAAGAAACGGCGGAGATTTTCTACATATGAAGTGTCGTGGAGTTGGGATAGCTTTGGTGAGAACTTCTCACATTACAATTTAATTTTTCTAGTAATAAATATATACTAGGATGCAGACGGTGTTTAGTAGCACCCGACACCCGTCGTCCACAAACCATGGACGGCTTGTATGCTTGTTTGTTTGATTTTGATGTGTAGTTGATTGTGTGATGTGATGTGAAATGAAATACAATATTTATATAGTCGAAATAAAATATTTTATAGTGGAAAATTTTTTATAGTTAAAAATAGAATTTTTAACGTGTATATGAAATGAAATAAATATTTATAAACAAATCGGAGATTTGTTTATATACACTGATTTGATTGATATTGAATGGGACGATAAATTTTACACATCGCCCAACTGCACAAATAAAATCTATGTTTGATTGTTTGAAACTCCACACGGGTATTGGGATGATATTTGACGTACACTAATCCCGATTGTTTAGTTGTATGTCGATCGATTGATTGACAGGCTGCTATAAGCGTTGAATATCTATATTTGATGCTTATACAGTGTAGAATGCACTTTGGATGATGGTTGATTATTCATCGTTGTTGATAAATATATGTGTTGTAGAAAATCCATATAATTAAAATTATATGGTAATTGATTAGGCCTCATTCCAGTTTCAAAATAGAAATATTTGAAAATAGAAATATTTGAAAATAGAAATATTTGAAATAGAAATATTTGAAATAGAATATTTGAAAATAGGAATATATGAAGCCGTGTTGATTAGATTGACGCCATTTTGACGTGAACGATATTTATATCGATTTTATTCATTCTATAATGAATATCGAAAGTGATTTCAAAATCTGATATTTTGAAAAGAATTGAAATTCAAATTAAATTGAATAGAAATGAATTCGAATTGAAATTTAATATAAATGAATTCGAATTGAAATCGAATCGAATTGAAAACGAACTGCAATTGAATTAGAAATCAATTTGAATTGAAATCGATTTGAAAATGAATTTAAAACGATTTATAAATTTCGTTTCGAAAGGAAATCGACAAAGTATATATTATATATATTATGTATATAATATAATGGCCTGAATAGAACGCGTCGCGCCGCGGCAGTTCTCGAATTTCGACCATTGACTTCGAACGAATATTACGGGAGATCCGACCGTCGGATTCTACTAAAACCGGAACCGTTGGGTTCGTATTGAAATGAGCTTTCTAACGAATATTAGAAATTTGAAATATGACGGACGGATTTGGAATTATGTCCAAATCAAATTTGAAAAAGGTCGCTATAAGTGCAGTTCGATGGCCATTGATGGAAATCGACTGTACGGGCCTTGATAAAATTATTAAAAATAGTAATAATTTGTGTAAAATCATAAGAAATGATTTGTGAAGAATTGGGATGAAAACCTCCATATTTGAAAAGATAAAAATAGATTTTTATCGAAATGAACTAGTTATGAACTAGAATTATAATTCTATTTTTTTTTATAAATAAATTGGATTTGAAATGGTTTTGAAAATAACCAGAATTTCCAATGATTGCATTGGAATGGATTTGAATCGAAATTGTCTTCGGAATATTTCGATGTTGGATTTCGTGATTATGCAGATGTTGTTATGGAAATTTGAAAGATATAGATATATATCGTTATTTCCAATACGATATCTGTGGGTCGTCGAATTTGATATTGAATATAAGCCGATATATTTTCTATTCAAAGCCTTGTATTTAATATCAAATGTGATTTGGGTTTGTCGTGAATGGTGTCTTTATTAACATTGTTCTTGAACCCAATTGAGAAAAGATTAAATCATTTTATTTAGATTTAATGAAGTGTACCAATTAAATAATATTTAATTGGAATCGAATTGGTATTGCTTTTTGGGTTTATCGTGAACAATGTTTTAAATAACACTTGTTCTTTAACCCGATAATTAATGGAATGTGATTTTGGGTTGTCGTGAACAGTATCTTCAATAATACTGTTCTTAGACCTAAAGGAGTTAAGAAAACCAGAAACTAACTGGATATTAATTAAGTTGAATGGTTTCAGAGGTATTGATCTGATGTTGGTTTCGGCCTTCGGGGTTAATACTTATGGAATTGCTCACTTGCTAGTTTACGATTAGGGACTGATTGAAATGTGATGTGATCTTGGGGTTTATCGTGAATAGTGTTTTTAAATGACACTGATTCTTTAACCCCGTTCAAGATTAAAACTAAGTGGAGTTTTAATGAATCTTTAATTAGATTGAAATGACCGAGGATGGAGTATCACCAGTTTTGCTCCAGGCGTTAGTTAAATCTTTAATTAGATTTGAATGTGAAATGGTAATTGAATTTACCGATAACACCGTGGTGTTAGATATGAAGTATAACCAGTTTTACTTCATGGGATGAATAGGTTGGGATTAGGAAATTAAAACAAATGATTACTTCGGTAAGGTTCGTTAATCCCGACTAGTTGAATCGAAATTAAAAAGAAGATTAGAGAATAAATTCAAGGAATTTATCTTTGATAAAATTAATGGGAACCTTTCCCTATGAATGTGAAATTTAGAAACTAACTGTCGGTTAGCCAAGCAGAATTGTTTTCTGGATATTGATCTGATGTTGGTTTCGGCCTTCGGGGTTAATATTTGGGGAATTATTCTCTTGTTAATTTACGGTTAGTGGCTGATGAATTGGAATGAGGCGTATGTTGTGTTTGTGTAACATTTGTTTATAATATACGCGAGTTATTCGGAAAGACCGGGTTTATCCCATTCTGGATAACTGATACGATGATAAGTCGAAGATGAAGACGGTGGTTGAAGACCGGAAGTCTTCACGTCGTTTGGGTGATTACTGATGATCTTGATTGGGCTGTACAACCAAGAAGATGGAAACAGTTGGTGATCATCCAGACATATTTGGAGATCGATGGATATGCGGGGTACTAGGTGCCTCCGGTTTCGTTCAGACCCAGAACGGACTTGTAAATGGACTGTGTGTCTGACATTGGATTTTAGTCTGTGTGATTGATTTCTATTAAATATATATCTGTTTGGCGGCGGAGAATTTATTCTCTTGCTTAACGCCCTTCTCTGAGACGTACGAGCTCAGGGGTTATATACTGATGGATATCAAACGCATAGAGTGAATTGCCTGTGTGGCATACCTAAGTGGCGAATGATCAAGGCTTCTGTTGAAAAGCAAAGTCTTCTGGTTAATGATCGAAGCACGGCCTTTGTGGCGTAGCTTTGTGTAACATTTACTTCGCGAGTTTCACACCCGGTATGAACCAAAAACGGGAGAAGGACCTCAGAGAGGGCATGCGTTTCTTTCTAGTTAGAAGTGGAGTCAGTGTTTTTACACGCCCTAACGAGTTTGACTTATGTGGTTGTTGCTGTTGCGAGGCGCCTCGGTTAGATCGGACGATCCGAGTCCGATGAAGCCATTCGTTGGCTCATTTATGCCCCATAGGGCGGGGAAATGCATGTTCAGGCATTTTAATCCACATCGGTGGACCGGCCCTGACGATCCAAGGGTCCACCTGAGTCTGGGTCCTGAGGCTCAGGCTAGAGAGTCTCGAATCGGTTGAGGACTATCTTTTTCCTCGGTTCATAGATGGAAATCCAATTTCCAAATACGTGACATTTGCGGTTTTATTTGTAGAGCCTAGTATGGCGACATGATATATGGTACCCATGCCATCTACGATTGATATTTATGATTTGAAGTTGTTTTATACACTATGCACTTATAATACTATCAAAATAATCTGTTGTAAACGTATCAAGCATGCTTTGGCTATTATAAGGGGAAACCCTATCCCCTGGCTTGCGTTGCATTGTGTGATAGGACCTGGGTCTTATAATAACTTCATTTTTCTTTATTTAGCATTCCGCTGTTTGTTTATACACTGGTATTCTTGGGAGGAAACCCGTTCCGTGTTATACGGCGTGGTCCCTTGATATATCCGATTTAAAATAAAGATTAATAACTGTTTTAGTTCTCACACCAGTCCCATGACTGATCTGGAGTTTATTGTTTTGACCTAAACTCTGGATGCCCTTATTTTGACACGGGCAGCTAGTAGTTTTGGTTTTGCAGATTTATATTCACAGGATCCTGGTTTACAGCTGGAATGATATCCAGAAAGCTTTGTATCCGTATATCCCATCTAGTTGTGTAATGTATTATTTTCCGCTGCGATGTATTTAAATGTAATTTAAATCTCTGATATTTCTGTGTAATATTCATTTATACTCTGTATATTCTTGTAATCTGATGCATTGTTGTAATATACTATGAAATGTTCTTCCGTCTGCGTTCTATTTTGTCGTGTTCTCAAAACAATTCGTTCTTTCTCTTCTCTTCGGAGACCGGGGATGTTCGGGTCGTTTCATCGTGGTATCAGAGCTTTGGTTTACAAAGCTCAGAGAACAAGACACGTTAGAACCATACGAAAGAATTCATCAGAAATTGGATTAGTAATATCCAACGAGAATGACTCGTTAGAGATAGGATCAGTAGTATCCTAGAACGAGTGTGAAGAGTATATTTTTAAAATGAAAACAATTTTTGTTTTGAAAATTTAAATCAATTATGCATATTTGATTAGTATTATGTTTGAATTTGGACAATCCAGTATATATAGACTTTGCGTATACGTCTGATCCACGTGTATTTGAAGTTTTAATATACTGGATAGATATAGAATCACACTCTAGTCGCCCGGAGACGATTCTGATAATAGTCTAGACATCATCAGAATTGGTATTCGAGTTTCGAAAGCGAGATTTCTATATATTTCCATTAGACTGGTGTGAGAACCAAAATTAGATAGGGCTTGTTGTTGTGATTTTGCATCAAAAATCTGATTTTTTGACTATATATCAAAGTTATGAATTTGAAAAGCTAATCAACTAATTGATTGATGGTTGTGTTGTTTGATTACTGTTTTGATTAATTGAAATTTTAACCATGTAGCCAATTTGATCAAATAGTGAGTTGCATTGGAAATTTGGTCGCATTTTCTTGCATATACGTGTACTTGCTTTGAACAGGTCATAGCAAGGACGCAAGAGTAGAGAATAAAATTTGTTTGCCCGACAAATAGGTACATGTTTACTATAATTTACTGTTTTGTTTGGGTGATGATGATTTTATGAGCCGATTGGCTAGCCGCTTGGCTTTTTCTTTTTCTTTTTGGGATCAGAAGGCCTGTATGGCAATTTCGGGATTTTCCCGTCCTCCCGGTGCAGGGGAGGTTATGGCGAAATTTTTCGAAAATTTAGGGTGTTAGCCAAGTTTTTGAAAAATTTGAAAAGTTCTTAGAAACTGAAAAGTTGAAGAACTTAAGCCGTAATCAAAATAACGAAAGTTGAGTTGATTTGGTAAACAACTTTCGGCTTCGTTCCTTTTCGGGGACGAAAAGTTTTAAGTGGGGGAGATTGTAATAACCCGGAAATCTGGGCCAATTGAAAATTTTTATTTTGGCAATTTTAGCGAATTTTGATTATTTAAAATGAATTATTTTAAATAATAACGACGAAAAATTTATTTTTAATGGAATTCGAACGTATATATTTATTCGAATCGTCGCTAGAATATAAATATTTATTTATATATATAAAAGGAATTGAAAATGGCGCGGTAGTTCGATAATTCGATTTCAAAATTCAAATGAATGTACCGGGAGAAAAATAAACCGGATTTTAGTGAAACCAAAAATATTTGAATCTAATTGATAATATCTTTCCAACGAATCCGAAAAATCAAAATTTCATAGCGGGGATAAAAAGATATGTCCAGTTGAAAATCCTGAATAGTCGCTATGGAATTCAGGCCCTTAAAAATAGCCATTTTGCAAACGACCTCGAATTTCGACGAAACCACTTTTGTTGGAACCGTGATGTCAAATTATTGCTAGATTCCAAATTTCGTAATTTTTCGAATTAATATGTGAGCATGGCAAAGGAAAACGCGTTTGACCATTTACAGTTGATTTTAATCGACTGGAAATTGGCCATTTTTCAAACGGCCTCAGAATTCGACAAAACTAGTTTTGTTAGGACTGTATCGTTAATACGAAGCCAGAAAATATTATTCGGGAATTTTTCGAGTTAGTATGTGACCCTAGTAAATTGAAATGCGCGTTCAAATTCAATATATAGAGTTATATGTTTATTTTGACGAAAACTGATCGAAACAGTCAAATCAGCTTACGATACATAACCCATTGTGTTCGGAATGGGGGTAATTAGCTATGGACGACAAGCGGTGGGCCTCGTTTAGATTTTGAAAATAAAAGTTGCTTTTTGAAATCAATAAATAATTAAATATATATATTTTATGTAAACCCCCCCATTCCCTCTTCTCTCTCTCCATTGACCAGTTTGCAATCAAAATAAATAAAAAGAAGAAGAAGAGGGATGATCGATCGAAGATGGCGCCTCCAGGCTGCCTCCGCACCGCGCCCCTTCCACCGCCGAGTTCCTCCCTCCACAGGCCTCCCCCCTCCTCCCACCGTTCGAACCCACGAAGTACCCAACACCCCGCTCGTCGCCTCCGCTCCTTCAGCCGAAGACCACCAGAACGGCGAGCATCACCTCGCGCATCCACCACCTGCGCGTCCATCGCGCGACTCGCCAGCGCGAGTTCCAGGACTCCGACCGCACCAGCGACGCCTCCTTCGGCGAACCCCCCCTTCAAATGGAGCTGTAAGTTTTTCTTTTCTCATTTATTATTTTAATTTGTTCTGAAAAGCATTGATTTTAATAAATATATTATTAGTATGATTATAAAAAAAATGAAAGGTAGGATTTTTTTATACGAAGAGAAAGGTTAGTTTTGTATAAACAAAAAGATACGATTTTTAAAGTAATAAAAATTAGATTTTCATAAGGTAAAAAATAGATTTTTATTAAGGGAAAGACGAAAATTTATATATATGTATTTAGACTAGCGATAAAAATATGATTTTTATACTTATAGCAAATTAAAAATGTGATCTTTATATAATAGAAGATATAAAAATATTATTTTTATATAGGTAGAGTATTAAAAATTCGATTTTTATATATTGAATAGCGAAGTAAAAATTCGATTTTTATATATTGAACAGCGAAGTAAAAATTCGATTTTTATATATTGAATAGCGAAGTAAAAGTTCGATTTTTATATATTGAATAGCGAAGTAAAAATTCGATTTTTATATAGGTAGTGAATACGAATGACGAAAGTGACGAAAGAAGAAACGGCGGAGATTTTCTACATATGACGTGTCGTGGAGTTGGGATAGCTTTGGTGAGAACTTCTCACCTTACAATTTAATTTTTCTAGTTATAAATATATACTAGGATACAGACGGTGTTTAGTAGCACCCGACTCCCATCGTCCACAGACCATGGACGGCTTGTATGCTTGTTCGTTTGATTTTGATGTGCAGTTGATTGTGTGATGTGATGTGAAATGACATACAATATTTATATAGTTGAAATAAAATATTTTATAGTGGAAAATATTTTATAGTTAAAAATAGAATTTTTAACATGTATATGAAATGAAATAAATATTTATAAACAAATCGGAGATTTGTTTATTTACACTGATTTGATTGATACTGATTGGGACGATAAATTTTACACATCGTCCAACTGCACAAATAAAATCTGTGTTTGATTGTTTGAAACCCCACACGGGTATTGGGATGATATTTGACATACACTAATCCCGATTGTTTAGTTGTATGTCGATCGATTGATTGACAGGCTGCTATAAGCGTTGAATATCTATATTTGATGCTTATACAGTGTAGAATGCACTTTGGATGATGGTTGATTATTCATCGTTGTTGATAAATACATGTGTTGTAGAAAATCCATATAATTAACATTATATGGTAATTGATTGGGCCTCATTCCAGTTTCGAAATAGAAATATTTGAAAATAGAAATATTTGAAAATAGAAATATTTGAAATAGAATATTTGAAAATAGGAATATATGAAGTCGTGTTGATTAGATTGACGCCATTTTGACGTGAACGATATTTATATCGATTTTATTCATTCTATAATGAATATCGAAAGTGATTTCAAAATCTGATATTTTGAAAAGAATTGAAATTCAAATTAAATTGAATAGAAATGAATTCGAATTGAAATTTAATATAAATGAATTCGAATTGAAATTGAATTGAATTGAAAACGAACTGAAATTGAATTAGAAATCAATTTGAATTGAAATCGATTTGAAAATGAATTTAAAACGATTTATAAAATTCGTTTCGAAAGGAAATCGACAAAGTATATATTATATATATTATATATATAATATAATGGCCTGAATAGAACGCGTCGCGCCGCGGCAGTTCTCGAATTTCGACCATTGACTTCGAACGAATATTACGGGAGATCCGACCGTCGGATTCTCCTAAAACCGGAACCGTTGGGTTCGTATTGAAATGAGCTTTCTAACGAATATTAGAAATTTGAAAAATGACGGATGGATTTGGAATTATGTCCAAATCAAATTTGAAAAAGGTCACTATATGTGCAGTTCGATGGCCATTGATGGAAATCGACTGTACGGGCCTTGATAAAATTATTAAAAATAGTAATAATTTGTGTACAATCATAAGAAATGATTTGTGAAGAACTGGGATGAAAAACTCCATATTTGGAAAGATAAAAATAGATTTTTATCGAAATGAACTAGTTTTGAACTAGAATTATAATTCTATTTATTTTTAATAAATAAATTGGATTTGAAATGGTTTTGAAAATAACCAGAATTTCCAATAATTGCATTGGAATGGATTTGAATCGAAATTGTCTTTGGAATATTTCGATGTTGGGTTTCGTGATTATGCAGATGTTGTTATGGAAATTTGAAAGATATAGATATATATCGTTATTTCCAATACGATATCTGTGGGTCGTCGAATTTGATATTGAATATAAGCCGATATATTTTCTATTCAGAGCCTTGTATTTAATATCAAATGTGATTTGGGTTTGTCGTGAATGGTGTCTTTATTAACATTGTTCTTGAACCCAATTGAGAAAAGATTAAATCTTTTTATTTAGATTTAATGAAGTGTACCAATTAAATAATATTTAATTGGAATCGAATTGGTATTGCTTTTTGGGTTTATCGTGAACAATGTTTTAAATAACACTTGTTCTTTAACCCGATAATTAATGGAATGTGATTTTGGGTTGTCGTGAACGGTATCTTCAATAATACTGTTCTTAGACCTAAAGGAGTTAAGAAAACCAGAAACTAACTGGATATTAGTTAAGTTGAATGGTTTCAGAGGTATTGATCTGATGTTGGTTTCGGCCTTCGGGGTTAATACTTATGGAATTGCTCACTTGCTAGTTTACGGTTAGGGACTGATTGAAATGTGATGTGATCTTGGGGTTTATCGTGAACAGTGTTTTTAAATGACACTGATTCTTTAACCCCGTTAAAGATTAAAACTAAGTGGAGTTTTAATGAATCTTTAATTAGATTGAAATGACCGAGGATGGAGTATCACCAGTTTTGCTCCAGGCGTTAGTTATATCTTTAATTAGATTTGAATGTGAAATGGTAATTGAATTTACCGATAACACCGTGGTGTTAGATATGAAGTATAACCAGTTTTACTTCATGGGATGAATAGGTTGGGATTGGGAAATTAAAACAAATGATTACTTCGGTAAGGTTCGTTAATCCCGACTAGTTGAATCGAAATTAAAAAGAAGATTAGAGAATAAATTCAAGGAATTTATCTTTGATAAAATTAATGGGAACCTTTCCCTATGAATGTGAAATTTAGAAACTAACTGTCGGTTAGCCAAGCAGAATGGTTTTCTGGATATTGATCTAATGTTGGTTTCAGCCTTCGGGGTTAATATTTGGGGAATCATTCTCTTGTTAATTTACGGTTAGTGACTGATGAATTGGAATGAGGCGTATGTTGTGTTTGTGTAACATTTGTTTATAATATACGCGAGTTATTCGGAAAGACCGGGTTTATCCCATTCTGAATAACTAATACGACGATAAGTCGAAGATGAAGACGGTGGTTGAAGACCGGAAGTCTTCACGTCGTTTGGGTGATTACTGATGATCTTGATTGGGCTATACACCCAAGAAGATGGAAACAGTTGGTGATCGTCCAGACGTATTTGGAGATCGATGGATATGCGGGGTACTAGGTGCCTCCGGTTTCGTTCAGACCTAGAACGGACTTGTAAATGGACTGTGTGTCTGACATTGGATTTTAGTCTGTGTGATTGATTTCTATTAAATATATATCTGTTTGGCGGCGGAGAATTTATTCTCTTGCTTAACGCCCTTCTCTGAGACGTACGAGCTCAGGGGTTATATACTGATGGATATCAAACGCATAGAGTGAATTGCCCGTGTGGCATGCCTAAGTGGCGAATGATCAAGGCTTCTGTTGAAAAGTAAAGTCTTGTGTTTAATGATCGAAGCATGGCCTTTGTGGCGTAGCTTTGTGTAACGTTTACTTCGCGAGTTTCACACCCGGTATGAACCAAAAACGGGAGAAGGACCTCAGAGAGGGCATGCGTTTCTTTCTAGTTAGAAGTGGAGTCAGTGGTTTTACACGCCCTGACGAGTTTGACTTATGTGGTTGTTGCTGTTGCGAGGCGCCTCGGTTAGATCGGACGATCCGAGTCCGATGGAGCCATTCGTTGGCTCATTTACGCCCCATAGGGCGGTGAAATGCATGTTCAGGCATTTTAATCCACATCGGTGGACCGGCCCTGACGATCCAAGGGTCCACCTGAGTCTGGGTCCTGATGCTCGGGCTAGAGAGTCTCGAATCGGTTGAGGACTATCTTTTGCCTCGGTTCATAGATGGAAATCCAATTTCCAAATACGTGACATTTGCGGTTTTATTTGTAGAGCCTAGTATGGCGACATGATATATGGTACCCATGCCATATATGATTGATATTTATGATTTGAAGTTGTTTTATACACTATGCACTTATAATACTATCAAAATAATCTGTTGTAAACGTATCGAGTATGCTTTGGCTATTATAAGGGAAAACCCTATCCCCCGGCTTGCGTTGCATTGTGTGATAGGACCTGGGTCTTATAATATCTTCATTTTTCTTTATTTAGCATTGCGCTGTTTGTTTATACACTGGTATTCTTGGGAGAAAACCCGTTCCGTGTTATACGGCGTGGTCCCTTGATATATCTGATTTAAAATAAAGATTAATAACTGTTTTAGTTCTCACACAGTCCCATGACTGACCTGGAGTTTGTTGTTTTGACTTAAATTCTGGGTGCCCTTATTTTGACACGGGCAGCTAGTAGTTTTGGTTTTGCAGATTTATATTCACAGGATCCTGGTTTACAGCTGGAATGATATCCATAAAGCTTTGTATCCGTATATCCCTTCTAGTTGTGTATTGTATTATTTTCCGCTGCGATGTTTTTAAATGTAATTTAAATCTCTGATATTTCTGTGTAATATTCATTTATACTCTGTATATTCTTGTAATCTGATGCATTGTTGTAATATACAATGAAATGTTCTTCCGTCTGCGTTCTATTTTGTCGTGTTCTCAAAACAATTCGTTCTTTCTCTTCTCTTCGGAGACCGGGGATGTTCGGGTCGTTTCATCGTGGTATCAGAGCTTTGGTTTACAAAGCTCAGAGAACAAGACACGTTAGAACCATACGAAAGAATTCATCAGAAATTGGATTAGTAATATCCAACGAGAATGACTCGTTAGAGATAGGATCAGTAGTATCCTAGAACGAGTGTGAAGAGTATATTTTTAAAATGAAAACAATATTTGTTTTGAAAATTTAAATCAATTATGCATATTTGATTAGTATTATGTTTGAATTTGGACAATCCAGTATATATAGACTTTGCGTATACGTCTGATCCACGTGTATTTGAAGTTTTAATATACTGGATAGATATAGAATCACAATCTAGTTGCCCGGAGACGATTCTGATAATAGTCTAGACATCATCAGAATTGGTATTCGAGTTTCGAAAGCGAGATTTCTATATATTTCCATTAGACTGGTGTGAGAACCAAAATTAGATAGGGCTTGTTGTTGTGATTTTGCATCAAAAATCTGATTTTTTGACTATATATCAAAGTTATGAATTTGAAAAGCTAATCAACTAATTGATTGATGGTTGTGTTGTTTGATTACTGTTTTGATTAATTGAAATTTTAACCATGTAGCCAATTTGATCAAATAGTGAGTTGCATTGGAAATTTGGTCGCATTTTCTTGCATATACGTGTACTTTCTTTGAACAGGTCATAGCAAGGAGGCTAGAGAAGAGAATAAAATTTTTTTGCCCGACAAATAGGTACATGTTTACTATAATTTACTGTTTTGTTTGGGTGATGATGATTTTATGAGCCGATTGGCTAGCCGCTTGGCTTTTTCTTTTTCTTTTTGGGATCAGAAGGCCTGTATGGCAATTTCGGGATTTTCCCGTCCTCCCGGTGCAGGGGAGGTTATGGCGAAATATTTCGAAAATTTAGGGTGTTAGCCAAATTTTTGAAAAATTTGAAAAGTTCTTAGAAACTGAAAAGTTGAAGAACTTAAGCCGTAATCAAAATAACGAAAGTTGAGTTGATTTGGTAAACAACTTTCGGCTTCGTTCCTTTTCGGGGACGAAAAGTTTTAAGTGGGGGAGATTGTAATAACCCGGAAATCTGGGCCAATTTAAAATTTTTATTTTGGCAATTTTAGCGAATTTTGATTATTTAAAATGAATTATTTTAAATAATAACGACGAAAAATTTATTTTTAATGGAATTCGAACGTATATATTTATTTGAATCGTCGTTAGAATATAAATATTTATTTATATATATATAAAAGGAATTGAAAATGGCGCGGTAGTTCGATAATTCGATTTCAAAATTCAAATGATTGTACCGGGGGAAAAATAAACCGGATTTTAGTGAAACCAAAAATATTTGAATCTAATTGATAATATCTTTCCAACGAATTCGAAAAATCAAAATTTCATAGCGGGGATAAAAAGATATGTCCAGTTGAAAATCCTGAATAGTCGCTATGGAATTCAGGCCCTTAAAAATAGCCATTTTGCAAACGACCTCGAATTTCGACGAAACCACTTTTGTTGGAACCATGATGTCCAATTATTGCTAGATTCCAAATTTCGTAATTTTTCGAATTAATATGTGAGCATGGCAAAGGAAAACGCGTTTGACCATTTTCAGTTGATTTTAATCGACTGGAAATTGGCCATTTTTCAAACGGTCTCAGAATTCGACAAAACTAGTTTTGTTAGGACCGTATCATTAATACGAAGCCAGAAAATATTATTCGGGAATTTTTCGAGTTAGTATGTGACCCCAGTAAATTGAAATGCACGTTCAAATTCAATATATAGAGTTATATGTTGATTTTGACGAAAACTGATCGAAACAGTCAAATCAGCTTACGATACATAACCCATTGTGTTCGGAATGGGGGTAATTAGCTATGGACGACAAGCGGTGGGCCTCATTTAGAGTTCGAAAATAAAAGTTGCTTTTTGAAATCAATAAATAATTAAATATATATACATTATATAAACCCCCCATTCCCTCTTCTCTCTCTCCATTGACCAGTTTGCAATCAAAATAAATAAAAAGAAGAAGAAGAGGGATGATCGATCGAAGATGGCGCCTCCAGGCTGCCTCCGCACCGCGCCCCTTCCACCGCCGAGTTCCTCCCTCCACAGGCCTCCCCCCTCCTCCCACCGTTCGAACCCACGAAGTACCCAACACCCCGCTCGTCGCCTCCGCTCCTTCAGCCGAAGACCACCAGAACGGCGAGCATCACCTCGTGCATCCACCACCTGCGCGTCCATCGCGCGACTCGCCAGCGCGAGTTCCAGGACTCCGACCGCACCAGCGACGCCTCCTTCGGCGAACCCCCCCTTCAAATGGAGCTGTAAGTTTTTCTTTTCTCATTTATTATTTTAATTTGTTTTGAAAAGCATTGATTTTAATAAATATATTATTAGTATGATGAAAAAAAAAATGAAAGGTTGGATTTTTTTTTATACGAAGAGAAAGGTTAGTTTTGTATAAACAAAAAGATACGATTTTTAAAGTAATAAAAATTAGATTTTCATAAGGTAAAAAATAGATTTTTATTAAGGGAAAGACGAGAATTTATATATATGTATTTAGATTAGCGATAAAAATATGATTTTTATACTTATAGAAAATTAAAAATGTGATCTTTATATAATAGAAGATATAAAAATATTATTTTTATATAGGTAGATTATTAAAAATTCGATTTTTATATATTGAATAGCGAAGTAAAAATTCGATTTTTATATATTGAACAGCGAAGTAAAAATTCGATTTTTATATATTGAATAGCGAAGTAAAAGTTCGATTTTTATATATTGAATAGCGAAGTAAAAATTCGATTTTTATATAGGTAGTGAATACGAATGACGAAAGTGACGGAAGAAGAAACGGCGGAGATTTTCTACATATGAAGTGTCGTGGAGTTGGGATAGCTTTGGTGAGAACTTCTCACCTTACAATTTAATTTTTCTAGTTATAAATATATACTAGGATGCAGACGGTGTTTAGTAGCACCCGACTCCCGTCGTCCACAGACTATGGATGGCTTGTATGCTTGTTTGTTTGATTTTTATGTGCAGTTGATTGTGTGACGTGATGTGAAATGACATACAATATTTATATAGTTGAAATGAAATATTTTATAGTGGAAAATATTTTATAGTTAAAAATAGAATTTTTAACATGTATATGAAATGAAATAAATATTTATAAACAAATCGGAGATTTGTTTATATACACTGATTTGATTGATATTGATTGGGACGATAAATTTTACACATCGCCCAACTGCACAAATAAAATCTGTGTTTGATTGTTTGAAACCCCACACGGGTATTGGGATGATATTTGACGTACACTAATCCCGATTGTTTTGTTGTATGTCGATCGATTAATTGACAGGCTGCTATAAGCGTGGAATATCTATATTTGATGCTTATACAGTGTAGAATGCACTTTGGATGATGGTTGATTATTCATCGTTGTTGATAAATACATGTGTTGTAGAAAATCCATATAATTAACATTATATGGTAATTGATTGGGCCTCATTCCAGTTTCGAAATAGAAATATTTGAAAATAGAAATATTTGAAAATAGAAATATTTGAAAACAGAAATATTTGAAAATATAAATATTTGAAATAGAAATATTTGAAATAGAATATTTGAAAATAGGAATATATGAAGCCGTGTTGATTAGATTGACGCCATTTTGACGTGAACGATATTTATATCAATTTATTCATTCTATAATGAATATCAAAAGTGATTTCAAAATCTGATATTTTGAAAAGAATTGAAATTCAAATTAAATTGAATATAAATGAATTCGAACTGAAATTTAATATAAATGAATTCGAATTGAAATTGAATTGAAAACGAACTGAAATTGAATTAGAAATCAATTTGAATTGAAATCGATTTGAAAATGAATTTAAAACGATTTATAAAATTCGTTTCGAAAGGAAATCGACGAAGTATATATTATATATACTATATATATAATATAATGGCCTGAATAGAACGCGTCGCGCCGCGGCAGTTCGCGAATTTCGACCATTGACTTCGAACGAATATTACGGGAGATCCGACCGTCAGATTCTCCTAAAACCGGAACCATTGGGTTCGTATCGAAAAGAGCTTTCTAACGAGTATTAGAAATTTGAAATCTGACGGTTGGATTTGGAATTATGTCCAAATCAAATTTGAAAAAGGTCGCTATAAGTGCAGTTCGATGGCCATTGATGGAAATCGACTGTACGGGCCTTGATAAAATTATTAAAAATAGTAATAATTTGTGTAAAATCATAAGAAATGATTTGTGAAGAATTGGGATGAAAAACTCCATATTTGAAAAGATAAAAATAGATTTTTATCGAAATGTACTAGTTTTGAAATAGAATTATAATTCTATTTATTTTTAATAAATAAATTGGATTTGAAATGGTTTTGAAAATAACCAGAATTTCCAATGATTGCATTGGAATGGATTTGAATCGAAATTGTCTTTGGAATATTTCGATGTTGGATTTCGTGATTATGCAAATGTTGTTATGGAAATTTGAAAGATATAGATATATATATCGTTATTTCCAATACGATATCTGTGGGTCGTAGAATTTGATATTGAATATAAGCCGATATATTTTCTATTCAGAGCCTTGTATTTAATATCAAATGTGATTTGGGTTTGTCGTAAATGGTGTCTTTATTAACATTGTTCTTGAACCCAATTGAGAAAAGATTAAATCTTTTTATTTAGATTTAATGAAGTGTACCAATTAAATAATATTTAATTGGAATCGAATTGGTATTGCTTTTTGAGTTTATCGTGAACAGTGTTTTAAATAACACTTGTTCTTTAACCCGATAATTAATGGAATGTGATTTTGGGTTGTCGTGAACGGTATCTTCAATAATACTGTTCTTAGACGTAAAGGAGTTAAGAAAACCATAAACTAACTGGAGATTAGTTAAGTTGAATGGTTTTAGAGGTATTGATCTGATGTTGGTTTCGATCTTCGGGGTTAATACTTATGGAACTGCTCACTTGCTAATTTACGGTTAGGGACTGATTGAAATGTGATCTTGGGGTTTATCGTGAACAGTGTTTTTAAATGACACTGATTCTTTAACCTCGTTAAAGATTAAAACTAAGTGGAGTTTTAATGAATCTTTAATTAGATTGAAATGATCGAGGATGGAGTATCACCAGTTTTGCTCCAGGCGTTAGTTAAATGTTTAATTAGATTTGAACGTGAAATGGTAATTGAATTTACCGATAACACCGTGGTGTTAGATATGAAGTATAACCAGTTTTACTTCATGGGATGAATAGGTTGGGATTGGGAAATTAAAACAAATGATTACTTCGTTAAGGTTCGTTAATCCCGACTAGTTGAATCGAAATTCAAAAGAAGATTAGAGAATAAATTCAAGGAATTTATCTTTGATAAAATTAATGGGAACCTTTCCCTATGAATGTGAAATTTAGAAACTAACTGTCGGTTAGCCTAGCAGAATGGTTTTCTGGATATTGATCTGATGTTGGTTTCGGCCTTCGGGGTTAATATTTGGGGAATTATTCTCTTGTTAATTTACGGTCAGTGACTGATGAATTGGAATGAGGCGTATGTTGTGTTTGTGTAACATTTGTTTATAATATACGCGAGTTATTCGGAAAGACCGGGTTTATCCCATTCTGAATAACTGATACGACGATAAGTCGAAGATGAAGACGGTGGTTGAAGACCGGAAGTCTTCACGTCGTTTGGGAGATTACTGATGATCTTGATTGGGCTGTACACCCAAGAAGATGGAAATAGTTGGTGATCGTCCAGACGTATTTGGAGATCGATGGATATGCGGGGTACTAGGTGCCTCCGGTTTCGTTCAGACCCAGAACGGACTTGTAAATGGACTGTCTGTCTGACATTGGATTTTAGTCTGTGTGATTGATTTCTATTAAATATATATCTGTTTGGCGGTGGAGAATTTATTCTCTTGCTTAACGCCCTTCTCTGAGACGTACGAGCTCAGGGGTTATATACAGATGGATATCAAACGCATAGAGTGAATTGCCTGTGTGGCATGCCTAAGTGGCGAATGATCAAGGCTTCTGTTGAAAAGCAAAGTCTTTTGGTTGATGATCGAAGCACGACCTTTGTGGCGTAGCTTTGTGTAACGTTTACTTCGCGAGTTTCACACCCGGTATGAACCCAAAACGGGAGAAGGACCTCAGGGAGGGCATGCGTTTCTTTCTAGTTAGAAGTGGCGTCAGTGGTTTTACACGCCCTGACGAGTTTGACTTATGTGGTTGTTGCTGTTGCGAGGCGCCTCGGTTAGATCGGACGATCCGAGTCCGATGGAGCCATTCGTTGGCTCATTTACGCCCCATAGGGCGGGGAAACGCATGTTCAGGCATTTTAATCCACATCGGTGGACCGGCCCTGACGATCCAAGGGTCCACCTGAGTCTGGGTCCTGAGGCTCGGGCTAGAGAGTCTCGAATCGGTTGAGGACTATCTTTTGCCTCGTTTCATAGATGGAAATCCAATTTCCAAATACGTGACATTTGCGGTTTTATTTGTAGAGCCTAGTATGGCGACATGATATATGGTACCCATGCTGTCTATGATTGATATTTATGATTTGAAGTTGTTTTATACACTATGCACTTATAATACTATCAAAATAATTTGTTTTAAACGTATCGAGCATGCTTTGGCTATTATAAGGGAAAACCCTATCCCCCGGCTTGCGTTGCATTGTGTGATAGGACCTGGGTCTTATAATAGCTTCATTTTTCTTTATTTAGCATTGCGCTGTTTGTTTATACACTAGTATTCTTGGGAGGAAACCCGTTCCGTGTTATACGGTGTGATCCCTTGATATATCCGATTTAAAATAAAGATTAATAACTGTTTTAGTTCTCACACCAGTCCCATGACTGACCTGGAGTTTATTGTTTTGACCTAAACTCTGGGTGCCCTTATTTTGACACGGGCAGCTAGTAGTTTTGGTTTTACAGATTTATATTCACAGGATCCTGGTTTACAGCTGGAATGATATCCGGAAAGCTTTGTATCCGTATATCCCTTCTAGTTGTGTATTGTATTATTTTCCGCTGCGATGTATTTAAATGTAATTTAAATCTCTGATATTTCTGTGTAATATTCATTTATACTCTGTATATTCTTGTAATCTGATGCATTGTTGTAATATACTATGAAATGTTCTTCCGTCTGCGTTCTATTTTGTCGTGTTCTCAAAACAATTCGTTCTTTCTCTTCTCTTTGAAGACCGGGGAAGTTCGGGTCGTTTCAGATAATAGCAATTGGGTATGAATCCAAAGGATAACAAATTACAAAACTTGATATGATTCATCTTAGTTACATGCATATATACATTAGATCCAATTTACAATCCTACCACGATTACTTTTTAATTTAATTATATGTGAAAGTAACATAGACTCACAGTGATAGGATTCTTAGAAAAGAGAATTAGGTGTTGTTGTAGCGATTCTGATCTTGAATAATCTCTACTTTGATTGTTTGTAGATCTGATCTTCTAATTGGAATATCCTATTCTGATTTGTTTTGGTGGAGAAGAAAGGCTAGTTTAGATTAGAGCAGCATGGAGATGACATGGATGGAAACAATGAGATTAGGGTTAGTTTTAGGTGTTTATTTATAGATGTATTAGGTGTATCAGGACCTTTAGATTTGATTAGGAACCATTTGAACCATCCAAACAAGAAAAATTCGTCATCAGCCCACTGCCAGATCTGGGCTGATGGGGGTCGACACCCATATAGGGGGGTCGACTCCCCAGTCGACACCCATATAGGGGGGTCGACTCCCTAGTCGACTCCCCTTCAGGGGGTCAACACCCTTAAGCGGGAATTTTCCTGCTCTGCCAATTTCGGTTGGATTTTGAATTTTGAATTGCTTTTTTTATTTAATTATTATTTAATTAAATTCTTCTTTAAACTAAAATCTTCTAAGCTTCATAACTTCTTCATATTGTATCCGTTTTTCGCAAACTCGGACTCTATCCTAAGCATAATTCCAGGACGAACGCAATGGCGTAGCCTGTTTCCCTGAATTCTTCTTCTAAAAATTAAGTATTCTTTATTTTGTTAATTTTAATATTTTAAAATTACGGGGTTGTTACATAACGGGCTTTGGGAAAATATCTGGGAAGATATGTGAAACTAGGAAATTAATGTTAAATAAAAAGGGCCAGTGATTGTGTGATGTTTAGTTGTACATTTGAAGGAATGTTTATTTTATCTTCAATAGTTAATAACCAACTATCGAAGTGTTTTGACCATCATTGTCAATATGGAGAGACCGGTTGGATTTATTATCCGCAAAACCACTCCGTATAGGCATAGGCATTGCGAATTAGACTATGTTGAAGATAATTGAAGACGGAGTGAAATACAAGGATCGTGCTGCTCTAGAATAGTGTTTTCTGTTTATCCAATCTCAGGACAACTTGTATGGACGAATGCCTGATAGAGTATTCCTAACAGATCACAAAAGACGATCTTTTAGATTATTATGTCTAGTGGCGGAGGAATTCATTTCTCTTAGCTTTTATACCCGTAATATTTTTGGACGAACAACTAGTGATTTGACGGGTTTGACGATGTGGCATTCAAAGTGAATAGTGGCCTGGTGTTCTGAAAAGATAGACGTAGCCTCGAGCCTAACAACCCGGAAAAGACAGAAATCGGGCGGGCAGCATGGCTAGTTGGGTCATACCCAAGCAGGATGTATTGTCACCGATCTAGAGAAAATTCTTATTTGTTCTTCTTCAATTCTATATCTTCGGATTACGGTTGGATGGCCAACAACCCTGGGTGACAATATATTTGCTATAGTCAAGCTAAATGAGTAGGCGGTCATGTGTGGCCCGATTGCAAGACGTTCTTGTTGAACCCCAGTGTATACCCTTTAGAGTACACTGATCGGAAGGTGATCCCATACCTTGTCTGTTGGAATCCAATCTCCAATAAGCGTGATGCGGTTTTTGATTTTATACTATATATGTAGAGCGTGAGATGCAAGCGTACTACTATTGGGTTATTTATGTGATTACACATTATTATAATATCACTGGATTTTGATATCAAAATATTTTGGGTTATAGTAAGGTAAAAACCGTCCCAGTTTTTGTGTGGGCTAGTCTTACTATTTTCCTTATCTTTCAAAAGGATTTTCAAAGTTAAACAATATGGTTGGAGTTTCCTTACACCAGTCCCATGACTGACCTCGAGTTTATTTTGTTTGTGTTTTCCCTAAACTCTTGGGTGCCGAAATTTGTACGGGCAGTCAAGTATTCAGGATTTTACAGATTCACTTGAAGGAGCTCAAAGCAGGAGGGTTCACCATTTGTTATTTAGAGATTATTCCATTGTGATGTATATGAGTTATACTATGATATGGTATGGGTATACAAATTTAGATTTGTATTTCAAGATTATATTATATAATATATTTTATTTGTTCCGCTGTGAAATTCTGATGTTCTTCTTACTCTTCTATTCTATTAGTTCTATCTTTTTGCTTCTCATCCTCTAACTTCTTTCTTTTAACATTATGCTTTTCTGTATAATTTGGGTTGACAGTGGTCGTAAAATATCAGCTTAAATTGGTACGGAAAAGTGGGACGTTACAGTGTGCCTCCTATGAATCAAGCACATTTCCTCGCATTTCCCACATGATCCTTCGGACCATGTCGAGAAGTTAAGTTGGATGGAGATCCGCCATTAGGACCCATGGTTTTTGGCGAGCTTCTAGAGTTCTGTTTCGAGGTCATCTTTTATGATGGATGTCCGAGTCATCTTCTTCCATGTCCTCGACATCTATAATCGGATCCAGGTGAGGAGAGGGTTGATGCGGATCCTGTTCTGAAAAAGCGCGTACCGCTGGCATAGCAGGTCCAGTTTCTCTATGTGCGACCGTTGGGTTCTATCGAGGAAGGGGTTGGTTGGTCATACCCGGTCCATCATTGATGATCAAGCGAGAGCGATCTCTCCCTCGCTATACGTGACTGTAGTTCGGTCACCGTTGGCGTTCTCATTGTTGTTGGCATGACCATTGCTGTTGCCGTCATCGAGGGCATTGATACGAATGAAAATATTTTTAATGAGACTAAACCTCCTTCTACGATGCGGGCCCCTCGAGTCAGAAGAGGAAGTTTCTTAGACAGTTGGTTGAGGTCGAGCGTTGTTCGGAGCTTGTTGAAGTCGAGTGACGATGTGCTAACTTTTTTCTGAAGTTGTCGCATAAGGTCGATGTTATTCCTTAATGCTTGGTTGAGCTCGACAGCTATGTTCTCATATTCTTCATTTAGCGCGCGAAACTGAGCTTGTGTTGCGGATGCTTCAGGGTCCACAATAGGAGGGGTGTTTTCATTAGTGGCTGGGATGTCCGCCGGTTGAGGTTGTTGGGATGTACCGGCCTCGACTGCGGTTGAAAAGCTGACCATTGCGTTCTTTGGTCACTTTTCAATCATGAGCGGACTCGATGACAGGTTTAGCAGGGAACCTAAAGCTCGTCGGAGGTCGAGATGACAATGTGTGACAAAGACTCAAAATCCGAGTTTTGTCAATGAAAGCACCAAATGTTGACGGCAAAAAATGTCGTAAACACCCAAGATTCCAATTACTAGGAATATTTATTTTGGTTGTATAGACAAGAGAAGAAAAAAGAAAATAACACGAAAGATTTATAGTGGTTTGGCCTCGGGAGGGGCCTATGTCCACTTTGAAGAGTCGTTGGAATATTATTGATATCACAAAGTTACAAAGTCAAGACCATCTCATAACATCTCATTACATTCATCTCTAAGTTATATGATGCCATCTTTATCATATATGATGTCATCTCAAGGCTATAAGATGTCATCTCTAAGATATGATGTCATCCTTATCATATATGATGCCAAAATTATCATATATTTAATATATTAGGAAAAAGACACTTTTGCCCTTCTTCTTCCTCAAATGGGAGATTCCATTAAAGTAGCTCTCTAGAGGTCTTGAGCTCGCAAATTCCAACCCCTTTAATGAAGTCATGGGATATTTGTAGGTAAGGGGTTAGGTAGGAGTAGGTGGGAGTATGTAGAAATAGGGAACCACACCCAGAATTTCGCACCTGGAGCCTGCACACCCGTGAATTTCGCACCTAGTGCCTGGGGTGTGAATTATCGCACCTCGTGGGGTGCGAAATTCGCACCCCATGAGGGTGCAAAATTCATACTGCATAGGATACGAATTTTGCACCCGGCGGGGTGCGAAATTCGTACCTCGAGGGGTTCGAATTTCATACCTCCAGGGGTGCGAAGTTCGCACCCTAGGGTATGAATTTAGTACCCCTACTTGGTGCGAATTTCGCATTCGGTGGGGCGCAAATTTCGCACCCCTGTTGTGTGCGAATTTCGCACCTCTTAAGGGAGCGAAATTCGCATCCCCGGGGGGTACAAAGTTCTCGTTCCAATGGGCGTGAAGACCGCATGAATGGGTGTTTGGGGGGATCAATTTTTGGGCTTGTGAGCTCTAGGGATTCGAGGCCTTCGTTCGAAAATATGTTTAGGGTGTCGCAAGGTCTCTTTTGGCATGATCCCTGTTCATCCTATTTCCTTCACTCCTAGGCATCCCATTCGGCTTTGGTTCCATGCGATGCTTTGAGTCGAGCGTGGCTCATGTACTTTTAGGAACCGGACCAAAAACCTGGTTAACAATTGATGTAAATACAGCAATAAAATCAAGGGACATAATGTTTTATGAGAATAGATTTACATCTATTCAAAATAAAACGATACATGAAACGGTGGAGGTTAATACACTTATTGTTGAAAGGGTGGAGGTTAAGGAACCAAATATTGAACTTGTAGAAAATACTGATGAAAATATTGATGGAAATGGTGATTCTCTTAGGAGAAGTAAATGAAGAAGAAAAGAGGTATAGTTTGAACCAGATTTAGTCGTATATTTGGTTGAATGTTCTAGATATAATGTAGAGCATCAATAAATGATATCTACAAATATACAACCTGACCCTTTAACATATGCTGACGCAATGAAATCTCAAGACTCATCATTTTAGCAAGAAGCCATAAATGATGAAATGGAATCTATTATGGTAAATAAAACATGGAAACTAGTAGATTTACCTCCTGGTTCTGAACCAATAAGATGTAAATGGATATTTAAGAAAAAGTAAAAAAGCAAATGGCACAATCGAAAAATTTAAAGCTAGATTAGTTGCCAAAGG
Source organism: Allium sativum (assembly GCA_030737875.1). Taxonomy (NCBI): domain Eukaryota; kingdom Viridiplantae; phylum Streptophyta; class Magnoliopsida; order Asparagales; family Amaryllidaceae; genus Allium; species Allium sativum. Next base: position 143,612 of record CM060918.1, read on the forward strand.
ATTCACACAGAAAGAAAGAATAGATTATTTTGATATATATGCCCAAGTATGCAAATCGTTATTTTACGGTTAACGCACAAAGGTGAGTAAAATCACTGACTCTGTTCTATTTTAAAATTATTATAATTAGATTTCAATAGTGATAAATAATGGTTGAATGTTGTGTGATGGTCGTTTAGGTAGATTACAATTAAATTGTTTGAAATATATATATATATATATATATATCATTATATATTTACACATCATTGGTTGGATACTAATCCCATCGATTATAATATTTCCTAGTATGGAATTAGTATAAATTGTGTTGACTAACATCTATGGATGTAGGAAACCGGTTGGAGGAATCTAGTCGGATTCCTCAATATTTATATGTACTGTTTGTTTTATATGCACCATTTGAACCCAAATGGCATTGAAACCCTGTGTGGATATTGATGTTGAATAGAAATTCAACATTTATTTTGATTTAATCAATAGACGATATTGATTAAGAAAGTGGCAGCAGACTACCGTAAATTCATCTTTTTGTTAAGACGTTGAATTGTCGCCAAACGAATCCATGAAGTTAAATTATACTAAAAGTTCTATTATAAACATTCTGTAGTTAGTTTTTATAGAGTAAATATAGACGATTGTTTGACATTTAAATAAGTTTATAAAGCTGTAATTATCCTGAGAGTAAATATTGGATAATTATTTTAAGACAATCAGTTAAAGAATATTATTGGATTAATTATATTAATCAAATAAAGAGAAGTAATTAAAATCATTTAACGAATTAACGGATGGTTTGAAGTTGATTAAATCAATTGTTTTATTAGAAATTAATTATTAGATTAACTGGCCTTAAAATTCATCTAATGAAAAATAGCTTAGCAATAAATCGATCAAAATTAATAAGAATTCTTATTAATTATTATTAATTAATGAAGGATTATTGAACTAATATAATTAGTTATTTTAGATGAAGTAAACTGTTTTACTTCAGCAATGATGAAGTAAAATATTATCTAATTATTTTTAATTAAATAATTGTTTCTAAAATAGATCTCATTTAAGATGTTATTGAGTTGGGAACGAGATGTTACATTCATTAAGAACAATGATTCAAATAAAAGTAAAGTGTGAGAAGACAAAGAACGTAAATGGATTTTGGTAAAAGAAGTTATAAATATAATTGTATAATGAAGACAAAGCGAAGAGTTAACGTTTAACATAAATAGTTGTAAACAACTGAGTTTTCAGAATAAGGATATGACATCATAAAAACATATTAAAATTAGGCAAGAAACACGGTTTAATGAATACTATAAGTAATAAGGAGTTTATAGTTACGGACTTATATCTATTCTAAGATAAGAACGTTGTCGATCAAGGTCTGAGAGGTAAATAAAATACCCCAACTTGAAAGGCTTCACAATTATTGAGGAATGGTATCAGTTTGTAACGAAAAGAGATGTCAAGATTAGTGTAAAGGGAATATGGCAGCGTATTACAAGTTTTTGAACTATAACAATAGAGTAACGTTGTTAAGCAAACTTAAGCATGATATTTATATACAACACTATCTCTAGGGAATATAAACAGTTTGGTCTGAAATCCACTTATTCGAAAGTAATAAGTAACGTTGTTTGTCCAAAGAAATATAAGAATAAGTTTAGAAAGAGAAATTGGAGAATCATTTTAGAAAACGATGACATCATTTCGATGTTTGGAATATGATTAGAACTAAATAACACTATTAGGAATTGGAACTATAATTCGACAATGTCGAACGTATCAAAGTATATTATTTTTAGGAATTATAATCTGATAGGATAGTTAATATTTAGTTTTAAGCCAATAAATTATAATAGGATATGTAATCAATATGTTGTTATAAACTTGATATTGAATTAACAAGAAGTTGACTTAGAAATAGAGTTTATAAAGTGGAATGGGAATATAACATTATGAAAGAGATTTCGGTAAACAAGATAAGGGTAATTATTACTTGAATAAAGAGTTATTTGATAAAGGTGTTCAGATTTCTATAACAGGGATGATAGTCACATTTTAAGGTGAATAATGCTTTAAAAGCAAATGTTTGGCCAATTAAAATATTTATAATGAAATTGGAAATATTTTTCCAACGTAGATAGCGTATATTATCCAAGTGTAGAAAATAAGGAATATGAAAAGAATGGAAATGTTTCGAACGTTAATAATGTATATTATCTGGAACATGGGAGAATAAGAGTCTATAATAACTGGGTACGTTTTCCAAGAAGTGTGAAAGGATTAAAATGGGGTTTGACAAATATCTGGCTAGATATGGGAATTTGAATAATAAAAGTGAAAGTTAAATAAAAAGTGCCCAAGGCTGTGTGATGTTTAGTTGTACATTCGAATGAATGTTTGTTTTTACTTCGATAGTTAAATAATCGACTATCGAAGTGTTTGACCATCGTTGTCAATACGGAGAGATTGGTTGGATATATTATCTGAAAACCACTCCGTATATGCATAAGCGTGGCGAATTAGATTATGCTAAAGATAATTGAAGACGAAGTGAAATGCAAGGGTCGTTCTGTTCCAGAATGGTGCTTTCTTTTTGTCCAGTCCCAGGACAACTTGTATGGACGAGTGTTTGATAGGGTATACCTAAAAAATCACGTACGGTTGATCTCTAAAAGGTATTACGTCTGGTGGCGGGGGAATTCGTTCCTTTTAGCTTTTTATACCCGTGATATTTTTGGAAATCGAATAGTGAATTGACGGGTTTGACGATGTGGCATTCAAAGTGAATGGTGATCATATGTTCTGAAGATAGAAGTAGCCTCTAGCCTCACACCCGGGAAATGACAAAAATCAGGTGGGCAGCATAGCTAGTTGGGTCATACCCAAGCAGGGTTTATTGTCACCGGTCTAGAGAAAATTCATATTTGTTCTTCTTTTCGTTTCCGTATCTTCGAATTACGGTTGGATGACCAACAACCGTGGGTGACAATATATTCGACACACTCAAGCTAAATGAGTGGTCAGTCATGTGTGGCCGGGTTGCAAGACGTTCTTGTTGAACCCATGTGTATACCCTCTATAGTACACTAATCAGAAGGTGATCCCATATCTTGTCTGTTGGAATCCAATCTCCTATAAGCGCCCTGTGGTTTTTGATTTTACACTATATATGTAGAGCATGAGATACAAGCGTTCTACTATTTGGTTATTTACTTGATTAGACATTATTATAATATCACTGGGTTTGATATCAAAGTATTTTGGGTTATGGTAAGGTAAAAACCGTCCATGTTTATATGTGGGCTGGTCTTACTATTATCCTTTTGTTTCAAAAGGATTTTCAAAGTTAAAATACATGGTTGGAGTTTACTCACACCAGTATGAATGACCCAGAGTTTATTTTGTTTTTTTCCCTAAACTCTTAGGTGCCCAAATTTGTACGGGCAGTCAAGTGTTTCAGGATTTTGCAGATCCACTTGGAGGAGCTCGAAGCAGGAGGCTCCACTGTTAGTTATTTAGAGATTATTTCTGCTGTAATGTATATAAGTTATACTCTGATATGGTATGTATATAAAATCCAGATTTGTATTTCAAGGAAAATGTTACATAATATATATTATTCGTTCCGCTGTGAGTTTCGTATTTACTCTGATTCTGTTCAGTTGTATTCTTCTTCCTCTATTCTGTAAGTTCTATCTTATCATTCTCATCCTCTTATTTCTTTCTATTAAAGATCTGTATTTTCGTGCACTTTGAGTTGAATGTGTAGGATATTAGTCAGCTCAAATTGGTATGGATTTCCGGGCCTTTACAAAAATTGTAAATAACTGCACTGAGACACGAGGTTAAATTCAACTTATGGTAGAAGCCTGCCTGGAACTGCCCGTCAAATTCAACATCCACAAGTAGTTAATTTAATGTGAGGGGTATGGTGCATAAACAAACATAAATGGTAAATACCGGTACTGAGACACGAGGTTAAGTTCAACTTGTGGTAGAAATCTACCCGGAACCGCCCGGCAAATCCAAGATCCACAAGTAGTCAACTTAATGTGAGAGGTCTGGTGATAATATATATATATATATGTGAATATATATGTGTAGCAGGAAAATTGTAAATGGCATTAATTGTAATTAATGGAAATAAATGAATGGTACAACCGTATAAGAATTGGAATGAACGGGGAATGATAATAGCCTGATATAAACAAACCTGAATGTGAGAATGAAAGATAATAGGTAAGTTTGTCCTAGGGACAAGTGGAAATTAATAAAACATAAGTTATGATAAACGATAGAAAACTTATTGATAAACCTTAGTTAAAGAGAACTAAGTAAATGAGTAAATAACAACAACAGGTTGTGATAAGTAGAGAAAATAAGGAAAACTTACGAAATGAAATAAGTTATACTTAATTATAAGTTAGGTAATCTTAAACCTACTGATTGAAATAACCTGAAACCTGTTGATTGTGATAAAAAGAACATGAAACATGCTGATAATAAGAACATGTTATTGTAACTCGAAAACCTGAGAAACTATAAACCTGAAGTTAGACGATAAATGACAGAATAATAGTAAAAGAAGATTGTAGATTTCAGCTCTTGAATTATAATCTATAGAATAGCATGTTAAAAGCATATTAATGAACTTAAAGGGATTAGGTTATATAACTGAAATTAATAAGTGAGAGGGGTCCATTCCTTAGAGACATAAGGGGCTTGGAAAGAACTTGGTAACTTGAATAAGAAGCTAATATAATAGTAAATAACCAAGTTAACTGGAAACCTGATGAGGAAGAGCAAGCATATAATTAAAATGTTTAGACATAGGGTCTAATAACACGTTAACTTGATGCGCTTGGACCAGTCCGCACGTCTGAAGGTGAAGAACCCAACTGGGTTAATCGTGGTGGTATCCTGAGACATAAGGGGAGCATGCGTCCATTTGATTATTCTTCCTATTATTCTGATGATATCCTGCTTACTGGCTTTGAGGGACCGTAAGGAAGCACGCGGCTTCCGAGGGACGTGGTAGGGTAGTCCGTGGTGATCCTCTGTTGCGGTGCATGCTCAGGATGTACTCGTAGAGGTCAGGTCTGCGCGTTACCACCCAGTGAGTATACCTTGACTTCAATGTAGATGGCAGTCAAAAGACTGTGACGGTATGATGCCTAGGCGATTAGATGATTTTTCCAAGGGATAGGCCAAGTCACGACCATATGAAGGATAATAATCGTTGGGTACCTATCATCGACAGTCAGCTGATGCGGAAAGACTAGAGTTAAAACCAAGAGGCCAATGATCCTCATTATCGGGTCATTGGATGAGAGACCACATGTGTGTTTAGATTGGTTGTCAAGACGATCACTTAGCTCTCATCTATAGTCTTTCACTAGTTAAGGGAGGGGTCAGGTGGGACCATAGCCAATGTAGAAATGCAGACCATAGCATCTGTACTCTAGGCTGCTTAGTCAACCTATACAGATATATAGAAAGGCTCCCGACAGAGTTTCGTATACATTAGATATAGCCGTATTATGGGACTCATTGTACAATAGACAGTACATACGAGATACATGCATGTCACTCCTAGTGCTGTATCGTAGACGCTAAGTCATAGAGTATGGTTGACGATACGTACGTGTGAGGGTCTGAATACATGCATAACTGCTCTGGGTGGTGTATCATAGACATTAGGGCATTATTCTGTGATGAGACCTGATTCGGCCAAGGAATTCAGATATGAAAGATCCGTACGTCACTCCGGCGTATGATGAGCAACGTGGCGTTGTTATATGAAGATTCGTACGTTGTTCCACTATAGGATGAGGGTTTCTTGACGTCACATAGTTTTATAGAAATCTGTATGTTGCTCTGGCGTAGGATGAGAGGTTGTGTATGTCCTGTAGCATGACAGCGGAGACCGCGCGAGAAGGGTACCATGGGAAGTACCTTGATATTGGGGGTAGCTACATATACACTATATTAGGTTAATCTAATAGGAGGTAGATGGGTACGACGGGTGTAAAGCCTTGAATTCTACTAACTCAAAATAACCTAATAATAAGAAAATGTGATTAAACGGTACATGTATGGTTATTTCAGAATGTGTAATTTAGGTCCAGTCACTAGAACTTGTGTTCTGACACCCTCCTCATAACATACCCGCATGTTAGGTCTTTGACAGAGATATGATAGCTTTGGATACAACTAAACAGTATTATTACTTTGGTAAGGCTATATTTGATTATATTATATTTTATTCCATTCCGCTATCAGATGTTTTTTGAGCTCTGATATATTTTATATCTCTGTATTTTCTGCAGGATACCAGACAAGTCAACTTGAGTTTTGATAGTTTGGAATTTTGAAAAAAATCGGTCTGTCGTAATTCGGATTTTTACATTTACTACACTTCAACTTGCTATGAAAGAGAATGTTATCTCCAAAATTAGTGGTGAGGCGACTACTAAGGGTATTTGGGAGAAGTTGGAGGATTTATACATGAAAAAGTTACTCACTAATCGTTTGGTCTTTGTGCGAAGGTTTTTCACCTATAGGATGAAAAATGGAATTTTTCTTAAGGCACATTAGAATGTGTTTGATATTCACCTATAGGATGAAAAAAGGAACTTTTCTTAAGGCATATTAGAATGTGTTTGATAATTTGCTAATGAAGATGAAGGCAGTAGATTTTAAGATTGAGGAAGAGCAAAAGGCAATGATATTGTTGTGCTCATTAGCGGACCGCTATACAGGTTTTTCTAATAGTCTGATCTATAGCTAGGATTTGGATAATGTCAAGACTGGTCTTCTTAGTGAGGAATTTAGAGATCAAATGAAGGAGTAGAGTATTGGAAGTGGTGGTTCTAGTAATGGTCAAGGTTTGTTTATGGAGAAAGAGAAATATGTGAAGAAGGAGAACCGGGGGCGCTCCAAATCTAGGAATTCCGGTTGGATAGGGAAGTCAAAGAAAAGGAAAATCAAGTGCTATATTTGTAAGAAGCCTGGCCATTGGAAGAATGAGTGTCCAGACGAGGAGAAGACAAAGAAGGAAGTAGTTTCTTCATTCGTAGCGATAGAGAGAGGTGTTGGTGAAGGTGACATGGATGTTTAGATGGCGGTAGCATTAGATGTTTCGGGTAGCGATTGGGTGCTCGCTTCGGAGGCGTCTTATTATATGACGCCTAATAGGAATTGGTTTTCTTCTTATGTCGAGAAGGAAAGAAATACAACTGTTATAGGTAATGGTGCTATGTGTAAGTCGGAAGGCATTGGTTATGAGCAAATTAGAATGTTTGACGTAGTGGTTCATACACTCACCAATGTGAGCTGTGTTTCGGGAGTTAGGAAGCCTCTTGTCTCTTTGGGGCAGCTGGATTCTTTGGGATGCAAGGTAACTATTGAGAGTGATAGCTTGAGGGTTTTGAATGGGGCACTTGTGGTTACAAAAGGTGCTAGATCTAACGGTGTTTATTTGCTTCAAGGAGTGACCGTTGAAGGTGAAACTTGCATAGGCATTGATAGTTCTCATTGCTTGGATATGACAAGATTGTGGCATTTGAGATTGGGTCATGTCTCGGAAAAGAGTTTAGGTATTCTAAGGAAAAGGGAGGTGATTGATGGAGAAAGTTTCAACAAGTTGGAGTTTTGCGAAGAGTGTGTCACGGGGAAGAAAAATAAAGTAACATTCGGTGAATGAAGATGGTCCAAGGAATTCTTGAGTATGTGCACATGAATGTTTGGGGCTAGAAGCAGTAGCTTCTTTGGAAGTAGCAAAGTATTATATTTCATTCAAAGATGAACTTTCTCGTAAATTTGGGTGTATGTGAAAAAGGCCAAGTCGTAGACATTTGCTAAAGTCAAAGAATGAAGATCTCTCATTGCGAATGAGAGTGGTAGGTCTTTGAAGGTTCTTAGATCCGACAATGGCAGGGAGTATGTTTTTGGAGAATTCTTCGATCGTTGCAAGCATCATGGTATTCAGAGGCATTTTACTACACCGGAAGATCGTCATTCTAATGGAGTAGCAAAGAGGATGAACCGTATTCTATTTAAGAGAGCTCGATGCTTGAGATTGACATCGGGTTTGTCTAAGAGTGTTTGGGCCCGGGCATTGTCAACAGTGGTGCATATTGTGAATCAAATTTCGTGCTTGGCTATTGGTAGCGAAATGAGGAAGTGTGGAAGGGAAAGAGCATTGACTTGAGTTATCTTCGTGTCTTTTGATGTCCAGTGTATGTGCATGATCCAGGTGATAAACTTGAGCCTAGAGCTTTCGAGGGGATTTTGCTTGGTTATGAGGATGGAGTAAGAGGCTATCGGATTTGCAATTCGGAAATGAATAAGGTTAGATTTTCTTGTCATTTCGTTTTGATGAGTCGGCTATGTTCATGGAGAATGATGACTCATCGGGAGTTTCGAATTTGGTTCATGGTGAATCAAAGGGGAAGGAGGTCACTACCACATTTTGTCCAAGGAGAAAAGAGAGTAGAGTTGTTTGATATGCTTGTGGGGAAGAAGCAGTTGATGTAACATCACATAGTCCACATGGTGACTCTAGTAGTGTTGGTGATGTACATGAGTCTAGAGGGGATTTGACTCAAGGTGGAGCCGAAAGAAGTCCAGTTGATGCGATTGTTACTCGGGTTGGTTGTCATTCTACAAGGCCACCCGAGAGGTATGGTGATTGGAACTACCTGAGCATTTGTGATAGGTTGGACTATGCGCTTCATGTAGTCCAAGATGAACCGATGGACCTTGACGACTTCATGAAATTGAGTGACAGCTCGAAGTGGATTTGTTCCATGGAGGAAGAGATAAAATCGTTGATGAAGTACCAAACATGGGAGTTGGTTCCACTTTCTAAAGGAAACCGGACAATTGGGTGAAAATGGATACACAAGCCGAGGGATGATGAAAGATACAAAGCTAGGCTAGTGGCAAAGGTGTTTGCACAAAGGAAAGGAGTCTGATGAGATATTCACACCGGCTGTGCGACATATTTCTATCCGAATATTATTTTCTATATTTGTTATTCACGACTTAGAGTTGGAGCAATTTGATGTGAAATCCGTCTTTTGCATGGTGACTTGGATGAGGACATTTACATGGAGCTACTAGAAGGGTTTATGGTACATGGTAAGTCAAACTTTTTGTGCAAGAAATTGCTATAACGGTTGAAGCAATCGCCTCGACAATGGTACAAGAGGTTCAATAATTTCAAGCTCAAAAGTGGCTTCCATCGAAGCATCAAAGATGTTTATGTATATTTCAAGAAGTTGGGAAATGATTCTTGGGCGTATTTACTCTTACACTAGGAGGATATGCTCATAGCGTCAAAGGACAAGGCGGAAATCAACAAGTTAAAATCGAGATTGAAAGAGAAATTCGAAATGAAAGACCTTGGGGAAGATAAGAAGACATTGGGCATGGAAATTGAAAGAGATCAAAAGCGTTTTGAGTTGAAATCGACTCAAAATGAGTATATAAAGAAAGTCTTTGCTCGTTTAGCATGGAGAATAAAAAGGTGTCGAATACACCTTTACCATTGCATGTGAAGCTTTCGAGTAGGGATCACCTATCGAGGAGAAAGACACGACTCATATGGAAAAGGTTCTGAATGCAAGTGCGGTTGGTAGTTTGACGTACGCCATGGTGTGTACACAGCTCTATATATTGCAAATGCCATCGTGGTAGTTAGCCGGTTAATGACTAATCCGGGAAAATCGCATTACAAAGCGATCAAGCTTATTTTGATACACCTGAAAGGTACAATATCTCATGGGCATGTCTTTGGCGGTAGTAAGGAAAAGAGTTGCAATTTGGTCCGTTATTGCAATTCCAGATATGTCTTCACACTTAGTTGCATGGCCATAAGTTAGAGATCGGGTTTGTAAACCGTGGTTGCTTTATCCACTATGGATGCGGAGTAAGTAACAGCGGCGGAGATGACAAAGGAGACAATTTTTTTGAAGCTTTTGTTGTGTGACTTGAGGCTTGAACACGATAACATTGATGTTTATCATGATAGCCAAAGTGTTACCCATTTGGCGGAGAGTTTGGCGTTTAGCTAATGGATTAAGAACATAGAAGTGAAAAAGTCGTTCTTTGTGGCCATGAATGAAGATAAGCAAGTATATCTTCGAAAAGTGCTCCCAAACGACAGTGCGGCGGATATGTTCACTAAGACATTGCTAATTGGGAAGTTTGAACATTGCTCAAACTTGATTAACTTGCAGAAGTGCTAGGTGCCACTATGTTGCACAGGTGAGAGAAGAGCTTAGCTTTTATGTGGAAGAGTAGTGATGCAAAATTGGAGTTCTATCTTCTTGTAAGTACTAGCTGACACTCATAAGTACATTTGGTTAAAACGGTTTTGGAATTGAGTGCTTTCAACAATTTATTAGCGGATGGAGGCTTTAACTAAACTCATCGATAAAGTGCAATTGGGGTGGTGCTGTCGGAACTCATTGAAAAAGCATTCAAGCTTTGGTGAAGATAGAAGTGGTGATAGTTGGTGTTATCAAGTGAAATGATGGTATAGTATCATTGGTGCTGGAGATAGATATGGAATCGAGGTGGAGTGTTAAATTTTATGATATTATATGGTTAAATTGAAGAGGATTGAAGTAGCTTTGTGTAACACCCCACGTCCGTTAATATCACTCACAAACGGAATGCATTAAGTTTCGTGGAGCGTTATAAGCAAACCGAACGAAATATTACAAGACAGATAAAGTAGTACTTGAAAATTTTATAACTTTATTGTAGCGGAAACAGAAATAGATTTGGTTACACCTTCAAAACAACAAAACCAAGTACATAATATCAGTCTTGTACAAAAGCTTTCAGATTACATAATTTTAAAGCCATAATCCCCAATAAAAATGCCATAAGCAGAATCAAAGCCAAGCAATACATCTTTTAACTTCAAGCTGGAAGAAAGAGATATCTGAACTAAGCTTGAGTATTTCCTCCCTGAGAACCTGGGGGGAAACAGAAGAAAAGAGGCAAAACAAACTGGGTCAGACATAAGTCTGGTGAGTCCAGTGACTTTAACAATATAATCATTAAAGTAAAAGGATAAGAACATAAACTGGAAAGTAAGAAATGACTGTACATAAGCATGCATGACAAGGTAGGCAAGATGAATAAGATAAACGTTGATTGCTCTTCTAGTCACTATAGGATAATTACTACACTGCACCAATGCTAATTACATTGTACCATTACTAGTTACACCGCACCATTACTAGTTCCATGCTGAGAGTTGATCCCAACCCCGCAATTTGCAGCCCTCAGGTGTAACATCTAGTAAGAGGTATCCACCCCATACAATCCTTGACAGCCTACTTGCCCAAAACAGATACTAGATGTCCCCACACTGCCCCAAATCGATTGGCTCCCTAACTTGTATGTATTCGTTACTTGTGTCATTCGGCCCCGCTTGTTTGTAGATACCTGTGCTGGTCCTACCAGGGGGTGTATCTATCCCTATGATGGCAACCCGACACAATTCAAGATGCACAATGTATAACTATTGATGCCCAGTGCCTGATTTTTCAACTTTGGAGCACGTGCACGCCCGTACTCCGTCGGAGCCTACACTGACACACCACCCACCGCTATTTTGACCACTTATAATCAGCCCAGTGATCGTGCCCCACCCTGCCTAGTTCAAGGTACCATGATACATGTTAGCCTACTTTGTGAACTAGGTCACACAAAGTTGAAATGTCCAACATTGAAGAACACTTCTCCCTAAGCAATACCGGATCGGATCGGATGGCCATTATCAAACCGGAATGGAACAAATCAGAAAAGAAAATTAGGACGGATCGGATCGGAGGACCAATAACGAGGCTGACTGGAATGGAGTATATGATAGACTAACTTGAATTCCATACAAGCTGAACCGGAGCGGATAGCTTGAATCCGACCCGAACCCTCACAAGCTAATATATCCGGTCCGATCCCGAAGCCACATCAGTTGTCAGCCCACGTTCTCCATGGAATGCGGAGCGGTTACACACATGATCATCCACGTTCTCCCACTCGCCTAATGTGCTGTCACCATCTGGAGAGCTCCGAACCCGCATCTCTAGGAATGGATGCCACGTGCCTCCGAACCGAACCTGTTTCTGGGAAAATTTGCAACTATAAATAGACCTCTAAGGCTCCTTGAAGGGATCTTTTGGCACTTTGAAAATTTGTATATCCTAGAGAACCGAGTTTCAGAGCTTCCAATCAATCCAAACCACTATTTAAAATATATGTTGAAGATCATCATATGATTGTATATGCAAAATGAGTGAGGTTGAGTGAAAATCCTGTTGTATTGCTATTACTCTCGTCAAGCAAAGGATTATAAAGTGGACGTAGGCATTTTCATGCCGAACCACTATAAATCCCGTGTCTCTTTTCGGCTCTTGATTTCATTTTATTAGAATCTTAATTAGTTTGGGTGTTAGAACCACTTTTTGGTCTAACATTTTGGTGCTTTCACTGAGAATCGTCTGATTTCTCTGTTTTTCTGGATTATCGTTCTACTTTTTGGACCGTCAAGTTCGAAGAAGTTAATCCCCAATTTCCGACGCTTTTAAGTACTTATTGGTTGATTGTTGAAGAGTTATGGCCAACGGAAAAGGCAAGGAAGTACAAGTCAGTCGAGGAGATGAAGTTGGCGAAGTTCAACGAAATGCGGTTGTGACGAGGTCTCGTGGACAAAGCTCAGCAGCGGATCGGACCGGTTCGGAACATCCGAACTGATCGCAGAGGGAGAGCTCCGATCCGGTCCGGCTAAAGGCTGTGGATGAGGTACAATCCCCAAACCCGATCCGATCCGGCCAGGCCCCCATGCTCCGATCCGATCCGAATCTGGGTGATGCTGGAACCTCTACTCGAGCGACTCCAAATGCTCCGACTCCAGCCACTAGGACCAATGACCAGGTCAATCCGTCTGCACCCGTCACACAAGGAGATTTTTCACGTTTTCTCGACATACTTGAGAGTACTAGGGAGGCTTTGAGAGCCCATGAGCGCACCAATCTTATGATGCAGGAGAATATGAAAACCATGACTAGGGACATTAGTGAGCTCCGCAGATGGAGGACACCTTCCCCAGTTCATCATACTGCAACGGACCATTCATCTTCCTCAGAGGAAGAACGACCCAAGGGAAGAAAGCCTCTTGAACGACCTCAAAACCTTGAACAGGTGACTTTCGGGTCCTTGGGATCCCGCAAAGATGCAGCTCGTGTGTTAGGACCCGATGACCCGAGCTTGAAGGAGCCTATGTTGTTGCCTATGCAAGGATCTCATGCTCTTCCTAGGGATCCCAATATTACCAATCCTACACAGCAGCAAATGCTTCAGCCCCTTCCTCCCGAGATCGACCGGGAGCATAGAGAGCAGGCAAGAGCAGAAGTTGCTAGAAGAAGGAGGATGTCCCTTAATCAGGAGCCCAGAGGAAACACAAATATTAGGTCCAAAAGACCCGAATCGGCTTTAACCAATGCTGATGTGTGGGCGATGGTGCGCCAAATTATGTCTGAAAGCAAAAACTATACAAATGAAGACTGGGGTATCGAACGAAGTCACACCCCCTTTACAGATGACATTTTGGATTTCTGTTTCCCCGGCCATTTAATTTACCGCAGATGGACCGCTATTCTGGGAGAACCGACCCGGGGCAACACCTGATGAGATACTCATGGCTCATGAATGCTGCAGCGGCTCCAGATGTTGTAAAATGTAAGGCTTTCCCCATTTTTCTAGCAGATGTAGTGTTGATGTGGTTCACTAGGCTCCCTCCGAGATCAATATCAAATTTTAAGGAGTTAAGTGAGCGCTTTATGAATCAATTTCGACTTCACGCCCGAAAATCCAAGAATGTTATAGAGTTATCAAGAATCAAGCAGGCTCTGGGCGAGTCCTTGAAATCATACTTGGACCGTTTTAATTTAGCGGTGACCGAGGTCAGTGATCCTCATGAGCCTACCATCTTGATGGCCATAATTGGGGGAGTTGATCCTGATACGGAGTTCGGAGACTACCTTTCTGGAAAACCGCCTCCCATAAGAGAGTTGTTCTATGAAAAGGCCAATATTCGGTTAAGACAGGAGGAAGCAAAGGCAAACAGAAAGAGGAAGTCTGAAGCGGGTCCGAAAGAAGCTGTTCAAAGTAATGTCGCTACAAAACAGTCAGGATAAAGTTCTGGGAAAGTCGAAGAGAATGTTGGAAACAAGAATGGAAATAATAATAATGGAAGCGGGGGCAACAGTAATCGTAATAGAAGAAATAGAAACCGAGGAAGTAACTCTGAGAAAAGACCCCAATTTCAAACCTTCGAGAATTACTCTCCGTTAGGTGATACGTTGGAAAATATTTTTTTGGATACCTATAATGTTTTGCTGTACAAAAAGCCGCCACCGAGGAATTCGACAGAGAAAGAAATTGCGACTGGGAAGTTTTGCTTGTTTCACGGAACCCATGGACATTTGACTAACAAATGTCGACATTTGAGAGATGTAGTCGAGAAGTTGTTGCGTGAAGGGAAGTTGGACGAGTATAAGGTTGCCCCGAGGGACAGGGGGCAAGAGAGACAAGCCCTAGACCAAAATCAGTCGGCTCCCAAGCCAACAGCGCAACAAAAGGGAAAAGGAATTGTCATTAACACTATAGTAGGCGGACTTCATCCTGCTATCCACAGTTTCAGAGCCATGGACCAGTACGTCAATGCCGTTAAACATATAGATGTAGCTGAGCGTAATGATTTGGAAGACCTTACCCCCGTGAAGCAGCAGAAGACAATGTTCAATGATTTGGTGTTCCATAGCAGAGACGACACTGGAATCCAATCACCCACCGAAAACACGTTAGTTATCACCACCACTATTGGACCAGCATTGGTTCATAAGATACTGGTGGACAATGGGAGTTCTGTCAACATTCTATTTAAGAAGTCATTTGACCAGATGAGACTTTAGCCTGGAGATTTGAAGCCCTACGAAGGTTGGATTCGAGGTTTCAATGGGGCGAGTTACCCGTGAAATTGGGCCAAGGGGAACGTCGAAGAGTACGAATGCTTCAGTTTGTAGTGCTAGATATAGAATCACCGTACAACGCTTTCTTGGGAAGACCTGCCCTCTCAGAATTCAGGGCTTGCATCGCACCATGGTGTTTATTGCTAAAGTTCCCAACCGAAGCCGGAACAGGAGTAATGAGGGGAGGCCAAATCTCCGGACGAGCTTGTTACATTACTGAGTTGAAAATGCTGATGAAGGGACTTAACCTTGATAACAAAGGTGCTTCCCCTCCTTCAAAGGAGGGATCAACATAGCAATTAGAAGGATCAGCCTCGAGGGAGTTGCTGAGAGGAATGCCCGAAGACCTAGATCCCAGAGAGAATGAGGAACCTGAGGATAAAAAGGCAACTCCAAATGAAAAGACAGTGGATATACCCATTGATGAAGCTGATCCGGCAAAAGTCTTGAAGATAGGACCCCAATTGGACCCACATCGAGCCAAAGAATTGGTCGATTTTATGAAGGCAAACCTGGACGTGTTTGTCTGGACCCACGCGGACATGTGTGGGATATCCCCATTTATCATGAGTCATTCGCCAAGTATTTATCCGAAGCACCCACCAGTGAAGCAAAAGAGGCGTATGTTGGGCCCAGAGAGGTCAGCAGCCCTAAAGGAAGAAGTGGAGAAACTAAAAGAAAATGGGTTTATTAGGGATTTAACATATCCTGACTGGATATCGAATCTGGTATTGGTAAAGAAGTCAAACGGAAAATGGAGGACTTGTATCGATTTTTCAGATTTGAACAAAGCCTGCCCAAAAGATAGCTTCCCTCTCCCCAGGATAGACCAGCTTGTGGATTTGATGGTGGGATATGAACTTCTTTCTTTTATGGATGCATATTCTGGGTACAATCAAATTCCTATGCATGTGCCCGATCAAGAGCACACAAGCTTCATAACAAATTTGGGGTTGTATTGCTACGTGGTCATGCCTTTCGGATTGAAAAATGCTAGGGCTACCTACCAACGCTTAGTGAACAGGATGTTTTATAACCAAATAGGGAAAACTATGGAGGTCTGTGTGGACGATATGCTTGTCAAGTCAAGGCTATCATCTAGCCATAAGCAAGATCTAGCAGAAATGTTTGGTATCCTGCATAAGTATCGGATGAAGCTAAATCATTTGAAGTGCTCATTTGGGGTGGCATCTGGGAAGTTTCTAGGATTCATCGTGAGTTCTCGAGGTATTGAAATCAATCCCAGTCAAATAGCACCGATAAGGAACATTGAGGAACCACGAAGAATCAAAGATGTCTAAAGTCTCGTAGGGAAGGTGGCTGCGTTGAGTAGATTTATCTCCAAAGCAACAGACAGATGCGTCCCGTTCTTTGACTTAATAAAAAGGGGAAAGAAAATTTTTGAATGGACTCCGGACGGTGTTGAGGCCTTTCGAAATCTATTGGACTTACTAGAGAAACCACCGATCTTGTCGAAACCTGTGGATCACGAAGAGTTGTTTGTTACCTAGCAGTATCGGCTCATGCCATTAGCACCGCCTTTGTCCAAGAGGAAGACAAGGTGCAAAGGACGGTGTATTACGTAAGTAAGAAATTGGCAGTTGCAGAGCGTAACTACCCCAGGATTGAGAAACTTGCGTATAGCCTCTTGATTGCCTCCCGAAAACTTCACCACTATTTTCAAGCTCACCCAATAACCATATACACTGATCAGCCCTTGAGACAGGTGTTACAAAGACCTGAGGCGTCAAGGCAACTAATCAAGTGGATTATTGAGTTAAGTCAATTTGATTTGAATTTTCAGCCATGGAGATCGATCAGAGGGCAAGCTTTGGCTGACTTTATAGCGGAATTCACAATCCGTGAAGAAGAGATGATTGATGACAGAGTAGTCCGATCTGAAGAAGAGTTAGAATTAAGCCCTTGGAAATTATACACGGATTGTGCCAAGAACGATAGAAGGTCTGGTGCAGGACTCGTCTTAATTACTCCCGAAGGACGCTCTTTGTACTATGCTTTACGACTGGAATTCTCAGCAACCAATAATGATTCTGAGTACAAAGCCCTGATTGTCGGGCTGAAGCTTGCTAAGGAATTCGGAGTAAAGGTATTAGATATAATTTGTGATTCCAAGATAGTCGTCTGTCAGGTACAAAAGAAGTTTGTAACCCGAGGACCTCGACTTGTTACCTATCTCGAAAAAGTCGAAGAGTTGTTGAGCAACCTGGAGCGGTACAACATAACACACATCCCAAGGGCTGAAAATCAGAAAGTGGACCGATTAGCTAAGCTGGCAAGTTCTGATTGTCCGGAAGAAACCGAAATGGTTCCAATTGAGACATTGGAGTAACCTAGTTTCGAGTTGATGGAAGTTGAACTGACCTTGGAAGTAGAACCAGAAAGGGACTCATGGATGACCCCGATCAAAAATTCCCTTCGTAATAGAGTACTTCCATCAAAGAAAAGTGAAAGGCGGGCCGTAGTTCGCAAAGCCACTAGATACATCCTTCAAGATAACATCCTTTATCGGCAAGGATTCTCTATGCCCCTGTTACGATGTATAGCGCACGACGACATCAAACGTGTACTGAGCGAAGTACACGAAGGTGAGTGCGGGGACTATACAGGGGGTCAGACCTTAGCAAAAAAGGTATTGCGTCACGGGTATTTCTGGCCCACCATTAATAAAGATGCAGCTGATCATTCACGACGCTGCGACAGATGCCAGAGGTTTGCTAAGATCCTCAAGGCACCACCGACCCAGCTCAAATCGATGGTGAGTCCATGGCCGTTTTCCATGTGGGGAATTGATATCATCGGAGTTCTATCGATTTCCAAAGGAGGAGCGAAGTATGTGATAGTCGCTGTGGACTATTTTACAAAGTGGGTAGAGGCTGAGCCCTTAACAAAGATCACTGCGAGAAAGGTGATAAGTTTTGTGACTAGGAATATCATACGTCGATTTGGATTCCAAAGACCATTATAACTGATAATGGAACCCAGTTTGATGGCGCTGAATTTAGAAGTTTCTTCCAGAAATACAAGATTGACAAGCGTTACACAGCAGTTGCCCATCCTCAGTCGAATGGGTAGGTAGAAGCAATAAACAAAGTCATAAAATCCATCCTCAAGAAGCGGTTAGAGCATGCAAAAGCAAAGTGGTTAGATGAACTGCCCTTAGCTTTGTGGGCTTATCGGACGACGTTTAAGACAGCAACCGGTCATAATCCTTTCTCTCTTTCATTCGGTTCAGAAGCGGTAATTCCTGTGGAGCTCAAAGTTCCCTCTCACAAGGTGACATATTACGACCCGATGACGAATCGAGCACTCCTCCTCGAATCCCTTGATGAAGTCGAAGAAAAAAGGGACGAAGCAGACTTGCATGCGTCGAGACACCGACGTCAAATGGCACGCTACTATGACAAGAAAGTTCGCTTTAGGACTTTTGAGCCAGGAGACCTGGTGTTAAAGTGAGTTTCCCATCTCTCCCCCATCTCGGACCGAAGTGGGAAGGACCATACGCCATCCAACGGAAACTTGAGACAGGAGCTTTCAAGCTAGCGACCGTGGATGGCGAGGAAGTGCCTAGAGCCTGGAATGCTCAGCACTTAATGCGATATTTGAATTAGAAATGTCAGGTTTTCTTTTGTTTTTATGAACTTTGTAAAAAGGCACGACCTGCCTAAAAAAATCTGTTTATATTAACAAAAGATTAAAAAGTGGATGTAGGCTACGACTTAGCTGAACCACTATAAAAATACCCTGTGTCATTTACTTTCCTGCTCTGTTTTATGTGATTCATCTATGACAATTATGAAGTACTGAATTTTGAAACGAAACTTGAACATACAGGCAGGAGCAAACAGAACGACCGTTTGACTGATTTGTCGAAAGAAATGGGAAGACGACATTCCTAATTCTAACTCTCACGAGACAAGAAAGAGTGAAAAGGACGGGAGACGACGTCCTCTGAGGCGTGAAGGTGCACCCCAATAGGAGACCGCCTCAATGAGAACTCTAACCCGGCCATTCGACGGGAGAGTATAAAAGCACTAATGAACAAATGTTAACGACAAAAAGGGTCGGTCCCCACCAGAGAGTCGGGGGCAATCCAAGATTGAATCTAATCAATTTTGAATGGACCTTGGCCAGGTTCCCTGTTCAAAATTGATTGGGGGCATATACATATACGAGCCCTCAGTATATACGATAATTTTTTGGTATTGTTAATGATAATGTTTCGTTTAAGTAACGAACTCACAAATATTTGGCATTGCAGGGATAAACTGACTACTTTATTCACAAATGTACGAACTAGTACAAGCACAACTAAGCAATCGAGGCGAGGGCCGCACTCGCTACAACAACAGCAGGCCAAAAGAAAAACAGAACAAAAGTCAAAACACATCTTTCGTGAAGACTAAGGAGTAGTTTTGCCTTTCTTAGCAGCTTTGAGAGACTCCTTAGCTTCCCTCTCAGCATCGGACATTACGCGCTTGTGATTTTTCCTCCCTGATTTTGAAGATATAGAGTCGATAGGCTTCTTTCCAAGGGTTTGAGCGCTGGGATCAAGAACAGATTTTTTAGCGAGTTCTTCCGTAATCGATCTAGTCGAAAGCTTAACAACTAACCTTGATCCGGCATCCACTACAGCGAGGGGTTTGAGACTTTCAGGATCTATTTCCTCAACCTTCAGCTGCATACGCTTGTCCTGTTTGGCCTTTATTTCAGCCAAAGTCTCGTTGTCAGCATCCTTCGACTCCCCAATTATCGTAACGTCAGGGTCTTCATCATGTTCTTCATCGACGTCAGTATCTTTCAAAGCATCGATCACCTCCTCGTCGTGAGAAGTTCTAGTAGTGGGTGGAGCAGAAGCCCTGTTGAAGGTGTCACCCTCTTCACCTCCAGCTCCCTTGTCGGACTTTGTGAGTGTACTTTGGTCTTGCCCCTCTTGAGTTTTCTCGACAGGTTTCCTTTTGTCGATGGTTGCAGTATCTGCCGGCTTGTCAGTTTTCCCAGCAGGTTCAATACCTACAGAATGAGGAGCAATAATTACCAACTCAGGAGAAGACAAGGAGTATTCTATGGAGTGCCCGATGATATGACGGAAACTGGAAATTGCCTTGACAAATTGAGGAGAAAAGGTAGAAATGCCTTCAGATGATTTCTTGGCTGGAGTAGCTACTGCCTCTGTTATTGATTCAGGTATTAGGGATGAGAGAGACGCTTTAGGAATCCCTGGATTCTCGGGATCATATCCTTCTATCCCCGCAATCTCAGTGGTAGCTGATGAAGAACCAGACTCAATGACATTCTTTCCTTTAGCCTGACGTTTCTCTTCCTCCATGCAGTAGCAATGAGTTGACGTCCTTCGGCCAAGCGCGCCGGTTCATCATTTCTGAGATAATTTTCCATGAGCTTGTCCTCATCGATGGAATCTACCTGGAGCTCCTCTTTCTCCCACTCAATGATTTTGTCCCACACATGAACCAAGGTCGTTGAATAATCCTCGATCCAGGATATGTCTCGACGGCGAATTATGTGAGAAAATAAATCTATCATCAGCACGCCAAAACCATCAACCTCCTCCTTAGCTTCAGATAGCTGCTCGCGGGCCTCATCGGCACTCTTGATGGCACTGCCCACGTTCTGTTCGGCCAAAGCAGCCCTATTCTCGGCCTCCAATAGCTTATCCTCCATCTCAACGTTGCGTTTCTCTAATTCAGCATTCTTCCTTGCCAGCTCTGCTTTTTCTTGCTCCAATGTGCTATAGGCGAGCTGCGCTTTAATATTCTCCGATTTAGCAACCTCAGCTTGTTTCTTCATATCTAGACGTTCCTGGCTGTGGTATTCTAGCAACTCATGGTAACATTTTTGCAGTTCTTCAAATTTCTTCTTGAAATTAGTAGCATCTCGCTGAGCAACGGCAAGTTCAGCCTGTGTATCTTCCAAGTCTTTCTCCAAGGTTGCCAGAGCATCTTCATCAAAATCTGCCTCCTTTTTCATTTGGTCGACATCAGCAATTAAGGCCCAGATGATTCGGGAAAGGTTGCGTGAATATCTGTACATTACAGAATATTGTTTCTCCACCCCATCAATTTTTGCCTTAGCCTCATCTGCCCACCTTGAAGAAATTGGCTCGAGGGAAGGTACAAAGGTCAGATGCTCAAAGTAATGCTCTGGAAATTGTTCTTTCAGGCGAGCTATTTTTGCTTGGGATTCAGAATCTGGTGGAGCGGACTTAGAGAAAGACAATTCAACGCACTTTCGTTTAGAATGAACAACAGCCACACCGCCTTTCTCAGGTTGTTTTTCAGAAACTTTGTGTGTTCCCGAAGGATCGGTGTGTTTCGACAATGGCCTTTCACAAGGACTTTTACCCTGAGGAGGAACCGGGTTTTTGGACTGTGATTTATCCCCGTCCAAACGACTCTGGTAGCCTTTATACTTGCCCGAATCTGATCGAGTGGGAGATCGGGAGCGCGAAGTGTGAGATCGTTGAGAGTCTTGATGCCTCCTATCATCCCTGCCACGGCTCTCACGATGTTCATGCTCAATGTCAGGAGGTGGTCGGGACATGCTGCGACGGACTTTTCTGATATCGTAGCTGGGACGTGACATTGTACCTGCATAATAACATGAGAAAAAATCAGAATCAATGTTGGTATAAGATGTTAGTGCTGTGAGGAGTAGTGTTAGTGTGTGTGCGTATCCTAAGTGGCTATTTTCCGCCCAACAAACCCGAGTCTAAAGTTGGTTTAACAGATACAGATTCTTTGGCCTTCACAGGGGTAGTTTCTTCTGAGGAGGTAAATCTCAGAGGGTCTGTTCTGAAGTCTTCTGACGTATAAAGAGTTTTGGGTAAGGGAAGATTTCCTAAGCCCTTGAAAGTAGGGTCATCTATAATAGGCTCATCTATATGAGGGTCACCCAATGGCAATTCTTTGGGGAATGTTGACTCTTCTGGAGTAATGGCTTCCTCAGGAATGACGTACTCATCTCTGTCTTTTTCAGCAATGTTTGCCATTTCATCGTCCTGAGTCGAAGAGAGAGAAGGAGGATCTCTAAGAGGCACTGCAGGACCCCTTGAGCTTTCTCCTGTATCAGGGATAATATTGACAGGAGGAATGTACACATAAGGAGCTGATCCATGGCCTATACTGCGATAAACAGACAGTAATCCATGGTGGTGAAGATACTCGTCCTTAAGAACTTCTTCAATGGTAAGAAGCTTTTGGTTACCATTGAGCAGAATGTTCAAGCGATTGGAATACAATTGACCAGAAATCTGTTTTGGGTTATCGACTGCAAACGAGAATGAAAAGCGGTTAGTACATTAGACTAAGAACGTGGAGACGAAATTCGAGGGTTAGTGTATTACTCGACTTGGTCCATCTTCGACCACAACCTGGCTGCTGCCGGATATAAAACCATTCAGGTTTCAGGTCGTCGGCTTTGCTGCTGAAAGGCACGAATATAACTTTCCTCTTCAGAACTGATTCAAAATATGAGAAAGAAGGAGTTTCTTGGGTTCGATGCTTGAAATTATAGAAGAAATGGACATCGTCGAAGGTTGGTTCTACTCCCAGAATTTCCCTGTAGGCTATGTACAGAGTATATAGGTAAGCATAGGAGTTAGGGTGTAATTGCATGATGGCAATCCGCATTTGTCTTAGAAAATCGACGACAAAGGGTGGAAATGGAGGAATTTGCCCGACCATACACATTAACCAACTAATAGCCATAAACCCTTCTGGAGGATTATGAGGACGGTCCGTTGAATAAGGAAGCTGAGTATCCCCCTTGGGAATACCATACTTTAAGCGTATTCGAAGAAGTTTATCGTTGTCGACCGTTGATTTGCCCGAATCCTTGGGTTCATCCAAAATCTCGACATCCTCAAGTTCATCGGGTGCTCGATTATCACCTATTCCTGCCTCTTCTTCTTCACCAAGAGAAATATCGCCCTCAGAAGACACATTATCACTATCATGAGCCTCCACCTCATAATCTGAACCTTCATCATCCCAGTCCGAATCTGAGGTAGAAGAAATATCGTCAAGAGTGACTTTTTGGGATGTCTCTGGGATCTCTCTCTTTTCTGCTAGTCGAGATGAACATCTCTCGGCCATGGTCAATGAACTATTGAAGAAGTAATAAGAGAAGTTAGAGTAAACTAGCCCGTGTCCCCCTGTGCATATGTGCAAAGTAAAGTGTGTACAGTGTGTGCAGAATACATAAAGTGAACACTTAAAAGCGCAGCGTAAAGTTTCCTTGACGAAATAGCAGAATTCAGAATGGTCCATGATGTTTGTGTATGTTTGAAAGACATTATCCTAACTGTTCATAAAGTTGGAAGTTATGTCAAATATTGGTTTAGCCAATTGAATAAAGTACTGTGCTGTAAGTTAGGTGACTTCGGTTCGATTCGGGTATACGTGAGGGGATCGGATCGGAGGCAAAGTCACGACTTAGACGGAAGTTGAAGTCCACCCGGATCGGTTCGGGAGCATGTTTTTGGAGCGGACCGGATGGGTTCGAAATGCCAACACATTTTCTCTTTTATTCTACACTCCGACCCGATCTGGTCGAGTAAGCTTCATTCCTCTTTTTTGTTTTTTACTCCGACCCGACCCGGTAGAGTAAACTTCACTTTCCCTCTTTTCCGATCCGATCTGATCTCGTGAATCTCTCACCCATCTCTTCTCCTCCATCTCTTACGCTACCTCACCCTAACCGATACCCCATGTTCTTCATCTTCCTCTTCCTCCTCACTCACTACCAAACCCAATCCCATCACCAAAGCTTCAGTTAATAACGACCACATACCCTCTCCAACCTACCAGCTCCTCGAGGTGGTGGTGGACCTACCAGCGATGACGGCGGGGGAGGGCATGGCCATGTCATCAAAACTGAACATAAACACGCCTAAATCATTTGAAACAACTCCAAATCGTGATTAAAATCAGTAATTACGATGGGATTTAAAATTATAAGGCTACCTATATGCTAGATTCGAAGATTAGAATGAGAAGTTGGGATTTCTTGGCGTTTAGGGTTTCGTCCTCTCGATTGGGCGATATTTGAAGAGAAGATGGAAATAAAAAAAAGAAGGAAAAAATGAAAATGAGGCGATGGATTTATATAAGCTCGAGGTGGCCCTTCGTATCCCTAGTCCTAAGCTCCGTTCTGACCGGAATCAAAGCCGGCCCATACGCTCTAGCCCACTGACTCAGTACGAAGCAAAACAGGGAGAAAAAGGAGCCCGTGTCGGAGCCCGGACCAAGTGTGGTTTCATGCATCGATTTGGGATACGAATCAAGCTAAACTTAGAAGAGAAAATAAATGGAGGAAAAGCATACCTGGAAGAATCGTCAGACATCGAGAAGAACTCTTATGATTGTTTTGGGAATGAAAAAAATAAATTGTATATTTCACGACTTATATATACAAGCGACTAAGGACATGACTTCATGAAACAATGCATCCCTCCACACGAATAGAAATGACTTTCTGACGTTTCAAATCTGAGGACTAGGCAATAGACGACATCAAAGCACGCTTCGTCTCCAACAGAAGCATCCTTTGTGGGGGCAAAATGTTAGCCTACTTTGTGAACAAGGCCACACAAAGTCGAAATGTCCAACATTGAAGAACACTTCTCCCTAAGCAATACCGGATCAGATCGGATGGCCATTATCAAACCGGAACGGAACAAATCAGAAAAGAAAACTAGGACGGATCGGATCGGAGGACCAATAAAGAGGCTGACCAGAACAGAGTAAATGAGGGACTGACTTGAATTCCATACAAGCTGAACTGGAGCGGATAGCTTGAATCCGACCCGAACCCTCACAAGCTAATATATCCGGTCCGATCACGAAGCCACATCAGTTCTCAGCCCACATTCTCCATGGGATGCGGAGCGGTTACACACATGATCATCCACGTTCTCCCACTAGCCTAATGTGCTGTCACCATCTGGAGAGCTCTGAACCCGCATCTCTAGGAATGGATGCCACGTGCCTCCGAACCGAACCTGTTTCTGGGAAACTTTGCACCTATAAATAGACCTCTAAGGCTCACTTGAAGGGATCTTTTGGCACTTTGAAAATTTGTATATCCTAGAGTACCGAATTTCAGAGCTTCCAATCAATCCAAACCACTATTTAAAATATATTTTGAAGATCATCATATGATTGTATATGCAAAATGAGTGAGGCTGAGTGAAAATCCTGTTGTATTGCGATTATTCTCGTCAAGAAAAGGATTATAAAGTGGACGTAGGCATTTTCATGCCGAACCACTATAAATCTCGTGTCTCTTTTCTGCTCTTGATTTCATTTTATTAGAATCTTAATTAGTTTGGGTGTTAGAACCACTTTTTGATCTAACAATACATCTATGTGGGTTATTGCTGAAATGGTTCCCGTTACTAGGGTTTCCTAACCAACATGTTATAAAGGTTAAGTGTTCTCAATTTAACCTAACCCCGCCCATTTATTTAATTAACATGTTGTATTTGTTAAGTGTCGCATATTCATATGTTACTTGACCTTCCCACTGATTCACGCATGTTTACTTAACGGTTAAGTTTGTGGGCCTATATATACTAATATTACCCACCTACCCAAGATTTACTTAACCCTTCCACTTATCAAGTCCTTATGTTTTATTGGTTAAGCTTGCCTTAACCTTATCCACTTTGTTCATGTAATATTGGTTAAGTTGTCTTCTTACCCATGTTAACTTAACCCCAGCCATCTGACTCGTTTATGTATCATATTCATCTTTGATCAACATTAATTAGTTATTAATGCGTGGACCTCTCACATTAAGTCAATCACTTGTGGCCGCTGGATATGCCGGGCGGTTCCGGGCAGACTTCCACCACAAGCCAGACTTAACCTCGCGTCTAAGCATCTAATTTATGCCTTTGAGCTCTCACACTAGACTGCCATTTGCGGTTGCCGGATATGCCGGGCAGTCTTATACCGCAAACCAAGTCTAACCTCGTGTCTTAGGCGTTCATTAACTCATTCTATTATTCAAACCTAATTTGAATTAAAATCCTTATTTCAAATTGTCCATAATTACCAATTCAAGCTATGATCATAATTATCATCTAAATTATGTCCATAATTTCCATGCATATAACTATGCCAATTTATGTCTCAAGTTAATTACATGTTTTCTAGCCAATTTTATGCCAATTTCACAATATCCAATATTTTACATTTTTCCCAACATCCCCATGTTGTTCGCACGTATAATTCATGTAATACGTTAGGCCCGCAATTAGCCCAACTCATAAGAGAAAGGAAAGAAAAAGACATACAACATTCAAATTGGCATAAAACAATATAGATCTAACAAAGCGTGTGTAACATAGACTTGGCATGGAATGACATAAATCTAATTAAGCATATAAACGTTGTTAACCGGCCTTTTGGTCCGGTTACCAAAAGTACTCAAGACACGCTCCACTCAACTCATCGCGTGAAGCCAAGGCCAAGGGAGAAACACAGGAAATCCAGGAGAAAGACCGAAGGGAGTCGTGACGACAAACCTCACCACATCCTCTTCAAACACTCTTCGCACCTGCCAAGGTACGAAATTTCATACCTTGAAGATGCGAAATTTCGTACCTCAAAGGTACGAAGTTTCGTACCTGGTAGGTACGAAATTTCGTACCTGGTAGGTACGAAATTTCGTACCTAGCAGGTGTGAAATTTCGTACCTCACCCAAGTACGAATTTTCCGTGGCCGACAGCTGGAGGCGCGAGTTTCCTGTAGATGGTCCCCGTTTCTACCTACTCCTACCTAACCCTTACCTAACCACCTCTTATAAATATCCCACTACCTCACACTTCAAAGGGGAGATTCTTGGGCCTTGAGACCTCTGTAAAGCTTCATTAATGGCATCTCCTCTTTGAGGAAGAAGAAGGGCAAACTTGTCCACTTTACTATTTGCAAATATGACTATTGTAGCCTCATATGACATAGTCAATGAATGTAATGAGAGGATCTCAACCTTATAATCTTTCAAGTGATTTATAAAATCTCTACAACTCTTCAAAGTGGACGTAGGCCTTCACTAAGGCCGAACCACTATAAATTCTTTGTGTTATTTACCGCTTATATTTTATTTCATTTTATATTTTATGATATTGTCTATGCGACCATACCTATAATTCCTAGTAATTAGGAATCTTTGGTGTTTGCGACATTTTAGGTCGTCAACATTTCGTGCTTTCACTGAGAAAAATCGGACATTGCGTCTTTCTTGCACCTTACCATCTCGACTTCGACGAGCTCAAGGTTCCTCGCCTAACCTGCCGTCGGGCCCGCTTACGATGGTAAAAAAGTCAAAGAACGTAATAATCGACTTATCAGGAGCCGCCGAGGCCGGTCCATCTAATCCACCTCCACCGGCATATATCCCCGCAACCAATGAAAATGTACCTCCGGTTGTGGACCCCGAAGCGCCCGTGACCCAAGCGCAAATCTGTACGCTTAATGAAAGGTACGAGAACGCGGCGGTCGAGCTTAACCCAGCACTAAGGAATAACATCGACCTTATGCGACAACTCCAAGAAAGTAAGCGTGACGTCGCTCGACTATGACTAGCTCGGAACAACGCCCGTCCTCGGCCACCAACATCGAAAAATTCCTATTTCGAGTCAAGGGGCCCGCACCAACGAAGGAGGTTTAGCCTCATCAACAACGTCGCGGTCCGAACAAATGCCTTCGGCAACGGCAATGGCAACGGCAATGGGTATGCCAACGGCAACGGTAACGACAACCGTACCACGGTCACCTATAGCGGGGGCACCCAATATCGGGACCACTCTCGTTAATCATCGATGACGGACCCGCTCCTACTAATCAACCTCCTCCTCGACAAGACCCAACGGCCGCCCGCCGGAACAACGAACCAACTAATATGGCGGCCCAAACCTATATAGAACAAGATTCGCGCATCCCCGCCCTATTTCCGCAGGCGCACGCGGATCCCGTTACAGATGTTGAGGACATGGAAGAGAACAGCCCGGACGTCCACCCTAGAAGGCATCCTTGAACCCGAACTCCAGAACCTTGCCAAATCCCATGGGATCTGATGGCGGACCCTCATCCAACCTACCTTCCCAACATGGTCCGAAGTATCATGAGGCAGATGCGAAGGAATGTGCATGAACCTTGGGAAGCGGACATTAGGCGCAACTCTTTCACTCGAAGAGTGAACGAAGCTGAATTGCCACAATGTTTCAGCATGCCACAGATGCCGCTCTACGGTGGTACCACCGATCCTTGTGCTTTCTTAAACCGCTATGAGTGGCAAATGGACTAAAGTAGAGGCGATGATCTAGTCAAGTGCAAATGCTTTCCAGTCTTCCTTTCAGGAACCGCCCTATGGTGGTTTTCTCGCCTTCCGATCGAATCCATCAACAACTTCGGCCAATTAGCCACGCAATTAGTAAAGCAATTCCGAATGCACATCCCGACTCTGAAGAACGCCCTCACTCTTTCCAACCTAAACCAAGGGCCTGTAGAGTCACTCAAGAGATACCTTTCTAGTTTCAACGAAGCCCTCGCCGAGGTCAAGGATCCAGACCGGCGCACTATACGGTTCCAACTAGCTAAAGGCGTCCTCCCAACTTCAGAGTTTGGGGCATGGATTGACCGAAAGCAACCGAAAAGCCTCGATGCCTTCTATGAGAAGGCGGGGCAGTTATTGTGCCAAGAAGAAGCGAGGAGCAACCGTGTCGTCGAAATTAGTCGCCCCAACATCCCTCGAGCAGGTATCGCTAACAACCAACATAAGGGGCGAGAAGCAGGAGGCCCCTCTAACCCTAATGCGGGGGCAGCACCCCTCTGGCAAAGGCCAAACACCGGGGGGCAAGATGGCCGAGGCAGCAACCAGGTACAAGCGGATTCAAGAAAGCCCGGTCCCTACCAATCTTATGAAACTTATACCCTGCTAAATGAGAATCCTGAAACTATCTATCTAGAGAGGTGTAACAGTCTGCCATATAAGAAACCCTGAGTCAGGGAATCCACAGAATCCGAGGAGAGCTCGGGAAAATACTGCTGATATCATGACATGTATGGCCATAACACGAACGAGTGCCGCCAGCTAAGGGATGCATTCGATAAACTCATCCGAGAAAAGGGCTCGAGCAGTACGTCCAAGAGTCGTTTCCCCCTAAAACTAATCCAAAGACTCCAGCACCAACTCCTCAAACGGCCGCCAAGACAACCCCAGGACCATCCAATGCCAGGCGGGGCATCGTGATCAATACCATTTGCGGCGGACCAGGCCCCACGCATGACAGCTTCCAGAAGATGGAAGAAAATGTGGGCTCCATTAAGCATGCGACCTACGATGCTTGCTTTGATCCCGATGATTCTATCCCGGCCAAGCTCCAGTAAACTATGCGGGACAACATCACCTTCAATGGGAGGGAGTTCACGGGGATTGAAATCCCTACTACCGATCCTTTGGTAATCATCGCACTAATTGGCACTACAACTATTCGAAAAATATTGCTTGACTCAGGGAGCTCGGTCAACATTATCTTCAAAGCCGCTTACGACGAAATGAAGGTAGAAGCACGAGATCTCAAACTGTCCCGCTCCACGATCCACGGCTTCAATGGGGCATCCAGCTGTCCTGTTGGAGTCATCAACCTACCTGTCGAACTCAGTACAGGGGATCGGAGCCGGGTCCGCATCCTCACCTTCGTGGTCATCGATATCACCACACCCTACAACGCCTTCCTCGGGCGTCCACTCCTCACAGTGTTCCGTGTATACCTATCACCATGGTCCCTCCTTATGAAATTTCCAACAGAAAACGGGACCAGAACAGTCAGAGGAGATCAAGTAAACGCTAGAGAATGTTATGCAATAGAATGGAAGAACGCACGCGACAAGGACAAGGGAAAAGCGGCGCCCGCAGTCTTTTGCGCCAAGACCGCCTCTGCATAGCAACCAGCGGCGTCTGAGCTATGGCTCAGACGCCACTCCCGTCTATCCAATGACCTTGATCCAAGGAAAGACGAAGAACCTGAATGGGAGAGACCGACTCTAGTCGAGCCAACCATAGATATGCCCGTCAGCCTCACCGATCCATCGCGAGTATTAAAGATAGGATCAGACCTCCATCCGGCAGTCAGGGACGACCTTGTAGACTTCTTGAAGGCTAACCTAGATGTATTCGCATGGTCTCATTCCGACATGAAAGGCACAGATCCGGCAATTGCCTGCCATTCTTTAAGCATAGACCTTAGAGTGTCTCCAGTCAAACAAAAGCGCCGCTTCCTAGGACCTGACAGATCCAAGGCACTTGAAAAAGAGGTAGATCGCCTCCTGAACAACAACTTCATTCACAAGGCCGACTACCCCGAATGGGTATCCAATCTAGTCCTAGTCAAGAAGGCCAATGGAAAATGGCGAACATGTATCGACTTCTCAGATCTGAACAAGGCGTGTCCCAAGGGCAGCTTCTCACTCCCGAAAATTGACCAACTAGTCGATTTGACCACCGGATACTAGTTGTTGTCCTTTATGGACACTTACTCCGGTTACAACCAGATCCCGATGAATCCCTACAACCAGGACGATACTTCCTTCATAACAGACCGCGGGCTTTACTGCTATCGTGTCATGCCTTTCGGTCTCAAGAATGCTGAGGCCACCTATCAGCGGATGGTTAATCGCCTCTTCATAAATCAAATCGGGAAATCCATGGAGATGTACGTGGACGACATGCTAGTCAAATCAAAAACATCAAGCAACCACGTCCACGACCTCTCCGAAATGTTCGATGTCCTCCTCCAATACAACATGAAACTTACCCCTCTAAAATCCACCTTTAGTGTCGCTGTAGGAAAGTTCCAAGATTTCATCGTCAACGCCCGGGGCATCGAAGCTAATCCCGAGAAAATCCAAGCCATTTGGGACATCCAAGTCCCTGAAAACATCAAAGATGTTCAAAGTCTAAACGGAAAGGTCGCCGCTCTAAGTCGTTTCATCTCAAAGACCACCGACAAGTGCATTCCTTTCTTCGATTTACTTCAAAAAGGGAAGAGCAACTTCAAGTGGACCTCTGAATGCATTTCCGCATTCAAGGAACTCCTAGACCACTTCGAGAGACCACCCATCTTATCTAAACCAATAGACCACGAGGACTTATATGTTTACTTGGATGATTCTTCGCAGGCAATCAGCTCAGCATTTATACGACTGGAAGATCGCAATCAACGGCTTATCTACTACATCAGCAAGCAATTGTTGGGGGTAGAAAAGAACTACCCAAAGCTCGAGAAACTGGCATTCTGCTTACTCATTTCCTCCCGGAAACTCCGGCCATTTTTCCAGGCTCATCCTATTAAAGTCTTCACCGACCAACCACTGCGCCCAGTCCTATAACGAACTGAGGCATCCAGTCGGCTGCTAAATTGGAGCATGAAACTCAGCCAGTTCGAGATAACATTCATCCCTCGTCGAGCCATACTCGGACAAGCCCTCGCCGACTTCATAGTAGAGTTTACCGCCCCTGAAGAAGCTTCTGCGGAGGACACCGAGACCCTCGACGACACATGGAAGATATTTGTGGATGGGTCCTCCAACGACAAGTGCTCGGGAGCCGGCATTGTGCTCATCACTCCCAAGGGACGCTCAATACACTACGCACTATAGCTAAATTTCCTCGCTACCAGCAACGATGTAGGATATGAGGCGCTGATAGCCAGACAAAGAATCACTTCTGAACTCAAGCTGAAGATCATTCAGATTTTCTTTGATTCACAGCTTATCGTGCGTCAAGTAAAAGAGGTGTACCAAACCAAGGGGAACGGTTGGCCATATACCTAGCCCAAGTCCAGGAATTACACGCTCACTTTGAACACTTCACTATCACTCACATCCCGCAAGAACAAAATGAAAGGGCCGATTCTCTAGCCCGATTAGCAAGTTACGAAGACCCGCAATTATTGGGCTTCGCCCACGTCGAGGTACTCAACTCCCCTAGCACTAAGCCAACACCAACTGGTACGGCCATGAGCATCGGACCCGAGCCGGAATCATGGATGACGCCGATAAGGGACAACCTACAACAGGGGATCCTCCTACAGCCGCAAAGAAAAGCGAGCACTCACCCGCTAGTCAGCCCGTTATCTCCTTACGGACGGGATACTCTATCGACGTGGCTTCTCTGTCCCCTTACTCATATGCGTGATCCAAGAGGAAGCCACCAAGATCCTATTCAGCATACACGAAGGAGAACGCAGCGACCACACCGGCGGGAAAACCTTGGCCAGGAAGAAACTCCGACACGACTATTACTGGCCCACACTCGAACAAGATGCCGCTGAGTACGCCCGTAGGTGCGACAAATGCCAACGCTTCTTGAAGATCCTGAGAGCCCCGCCAACGGAACTAACACAAAGGACCAGCCCATAGCCATTCGCCATGTGGGGAATCGATATCATTGGGACTCTTTCCATAGCCAGAGGTAGGGTATGATATGCTGTGGTCGCCATCGATTACTTCACCAAATGGGCCGAGGCCGAAGCCCTCGCCACCATTACCACCAAGAAAATGATCAGCTTTGTGGTACGCAACATCATCACCCGATACAGGGTCCCTCAGGCCATCGTTTCAGACAACGGCACTCAATTTGAGAGCGCAGTGTTCAAGTCCTTCTGTCAGCGCTACGGCATTGAAAAGAGGTTCTCGGCCGTAGCACACCCCCAGGATAATGGACAAGTTGAGGCAGTTAACAAAGTTATCAAGTTCATCATCAAGAAGCGCCTCGAGAAGGCCGGGGGCATGTGGGCAGACGAACTTCCTTTAGCCCTATGGGCCTACCAGACCACTCACAAGACAACAACCGGGCACACTCCCTTTGTTCTCTCCTACGAGTCTGAAGCCATCATCCCCATCGAGCTCAAGCTTCAATCCCACCGAGTCACTTACTTCGATCCAAAGACAAACCAAGATTTACTTATGGGATCACTCGACTTTCTAGAAGAGAGAAGGAACGAAGCCGATCTACGAGTTGCGGCCCAACGACAACGAGTCGCCCGGTACTTCAACTCTCGAGTCCGCCACAAGGACCTCAACATTGGAGACCTCGTCCTAAAGCGGGTATTCCCACCTCCAACATGCCTTGCTCCTCGTTGGGAAGACCCGTACTCTATTACACGAAGGCTCAGTGACAGAACTTTCAAGCTAGCGACCGTGAACGGTGTCGAACTACCAAGGGCTTGGAATAGCGAACATCTCCGCCGCTATTTCACATAATTTAGCACATGGTTGTATACGCTTTTCAGCGATGTTTTGTTTCCTGGCAATTCAAGACATTATAAAGGCTATTCATGCCAAACGTTGTTAATGAAAATGATGTTCAGCTTCCTACTTCCTTATTCTATGTTTACTCCTCGCATGACATGTTTGATTAATCCTAACAGCTCGTTTTCGTGTAAGCCACCGACCACGGGGTCGACCTCTAGTGCGAAGGCCGACACCGTCGTCCAGTCCGCGAGCCAATATCGCAAGCCACCCACATTAGCATCGACCGGCACCCCGAGCACGGGAGCCGGCTACGCCACTCGAGTCGCCAGCCCGCGGCGCGACCGAGTATAAATAATCTCTAACTCGAACCTAGGCCCAGTGCTAAGGCCGAGGATAAATCGTTCAACCACCCAACAGCCAGACGGAGCGATACTAACTCCTTCTGAACTACGGGTGATGGTCGATCTGTTGGCGCAGCACCAAGGCCGACCTTAAATCGTCACATCCCCGAAGCTCTCAAGGATTAGGGGTAGCCCATGGCCATGATCGGACCCTACGGGCTGATGATCTGGGCTTCTCTTTCCCAATGAACAATGAAACCGGCAGGCTCGCCTCAACCCAATGAACGATGGGAGAGCTTACACTGGACGGACCGCATAACGCCACGTCATGCGCCTTCGGTACTCTTGAGGTTAACCCAAGAAAAAAACAGCAGGCGCTCAAGACAGGCTTCAAAAACTACGGTTTTCCTGAGCTGAGGGAGATCTACTAGAAGCAAGCACACTTTCTTGCCCCTCTCTAGCCACGATCCAGAGTGCGGTACACTATCACACCCCCCTGGGATAACCGCCCCAGGACGCAGAACACACAATCACTTTTTTGTTAAGTGCAACGATAAGTATGCCTATGCGAGTGCGGGATGCCCGAAAACATAGGAAAAACGTCCGAACATTTAACAACAAAACGTGATCTTTACTAATTCATATTTCATTATAACACACACACATTACCACCCATTACATAACTAATATCTTTCTTTTTAATGACAGGGTGTACTTGCATACCGTGCCTTGAAAAACCAAAAGCAAGGGCCGAACTCGCGTAAACTGGTGGCCTACACTACCAAAATGATCACTAGAACTTATACTTAAGCAACTGGCGCTAATTGCGTTTCTTCTTGTTGTTTTTGTGCCTTTCTTTTGCAGATTCGGCACCCGATGATCCATCCTTGGAGCCAGGTCTCTTCTTTCCAGAACCGCCTTTCCCACTATGACTCTTTGGAGAGGTGGTCGACCCATGAGAAGCTGAGAGGCGCCTCTTATCCGCCGCCCTCTTCTTCTCCACTTCATCATCTGCCTTCCTCTGAGCAACGATCACCACAGCCCTCTTTTCGGCGTCATCCCGGGTCTTAGCTATAACCTCCATCCTGGCCATTTCATCATGCTTCCATTTATCCTCCACCTCCTCACTCTTAACGCCATCTTAGCCTTTTGCGCATCCACCAGGGCAGCCATCGAGGACACATCGACCTCCACCGAGCCTCGGGCACTCCGCCTGTCCACCTCACCTTCTTCATCAACAAGGCTCTCGTAAAGGCTAGGAGTTTCCCCTATCCCCGGAAGGTTGTCAAGATGGTCTCCACTCTCTCCAAACTTTATTCCCTCAAGACCTGGCCCAGACTCTGACACTTCAGGAATCACAAGGGCTGGATCCAATGCCGTAGTTAATCTAGGAGAAACTGCACAATGAGAACACAACCTTTTAGTCCGTAAATTTTGTAACCACATCATCCTCCAGGATGCATTGTAAGGAGAATTTACCTCCGGTCAAGGGTGGTGTGGGGAGAGCAGAAGGGGCACCCGGCGCAACAGGTAATATAAATTCGGTCTCTTTCGACTCCAGATCATGCTCAGCCGAAACCAGAGTCAAATCCGCTGGGTCACCCACGGTAACCGATCCAGGTACAGGGGACCGAGAGGTGCTTCCCTCCGTAAAAGTCTCGGGTACCACAACACTGTCAGTTATGGCAAACTTCCCTTTTTCGGCGGCAAGCCTCTCCTGCCTTTCCCTCTCCGCATCCCCTAACAACAACTTCCTACCTTACTCCAACTCCTCGCACTCCTCCACGGTCAAGAGGTCAATTTCAAGTTGTTGCTTGTCCAAGGTACCTACCTCCACTCTACGCAAGAAGGCTTAGTACGGGACCAACTTTCCCCAAGTTCGAGCTAGCTCACGGGAGTTGTCAGGCATTAAAGAGATCCCGCGAAACTTTAGGACTTTAACAAGCATGTCCTTAATGTATCCCTCCACAGACAGTTGTGCTTGATACTCGGCGCCCGCTAGCTCATCTCATAAGCGCTCCACCTCACTCAGATGTTCGGTTTTCAATATATCAGCGGCACTTAGCACCTCCCGATTGCTAGCTTCTGCATCCTCCTTCGCTCTTCTCGCTGCCTCAAGCTCCCTCGCTAGGCGAGCATTCTCCGCTCTTAAAGCCTGATTGTCCTCCTGAAGTTTTTGAACCTGTGCGTTATCCCGCCTCAAGTCGGCACAAACCTTGTCCGCTTTGGCCTTCTCATTTTTTGGTGTTCTGGGTGGTTATGTCAGTTATAGTTTCCTTCAGAACAAAGCTAGAATGATCAGTCACCTTCTTAAGTCCTTTGTACTAACGCTTTATCCCAGCTGAAAACGACATGCCCCGCAGGTTAGCAATACCAAAGGGTAAGAGGCACACAAATCTTAAGAGCAAACCAAAAAAACTTACCTGTTTCCGCGGTTAGGTTGGCAATGGAAGTTTGCCCAGCATCAATGATCGATCGCCGATTGGCAAGCTCCTGATTCTTCTTCCTAATCAGATTAGATTAGTGATGGGAATATCTGGTAAGCACGTCGGTCTGATGATATGCGGCCCTCACATGCTGCCATATCTCGCCAGTTTCCCTGTCAGGGGCAGG
This sequence comes from Allium sativum, assembly GCA_030737875.1. Lineage (NCBI taxonomy): Eukaryota > Viridiplantae > Streptophyta > Magnoliopsida > Asparagales > Amaryllidaceae > Allium > Allium sativum. The sequence goes on from CM060918.1 coordinate 179,922, forward strand.
ACGAAGCTCAGGAATAAACCACAACTCGTCGAGATATAGCCCTGGAAAGTGATGTCTCCTGAATTCCCTCCTCTCCTCGATGGGCATCTCCTGGAATTCTGACACCGTCAGATCTTGTATCTCCACGATAGGCGCCTTGTCCGGTCGCGGCCGAGTAAGCGGTAACTCCTTCCCTTTTGAGGTCCGACCGGGAATCGACGAAGTAGCAACAGGCGGAGTTGACGACGACGTATGACTCAGTCCTCCTCGGTCAAACCGCGAATCTACTCTAGGCACCCGAACCAAGGGAGGAGGGGGAGGAGCCGTAGAAGATTGTGACCTATCCTGGTGATGATTCCCGCTACCAGGACCTCGAGGGGGCGGGGCCTCGCCATACAGACTAGATCCCTGCTTAAAGGAGCTGAGAAAAGCACTATCGGGGCGGTGACGGTCTCTGCAGCCTCGTCCTCCACTTCCTCTAGCCATGTCACCTGTCAAAAAAAAGAGGCGAAGTCAGCCAAACGATACACACCGGCACTCCTCTATGCAACATGATGTGTGTGGGTGCAGGTCCTAAGTGCTCTCTCAACAGACCAGATTGTTCGCCAGCCATGGGAGTTAACCCCTTCGCGGCGAAACCTAGATCCTCCATGCTAGCCGTACTCGGCCACTGAGACAAGTCTGTGGGGACCACGTCCAGATCAATAGACTGATCCGTCTCCACCAGGGGAGCAATGGTTTCTAGAGAGGCCACAGGGGAGTGGGGACTTTCCTGTGCTTCTTCCCCCCTCCCACCAAAGGCGGGACAAAAGTGTTGAGAAGTCCTTCATTTGGAGCCACCGTCTCCGCGTCACTAGTTTTGCTACCCCCGACATCTTCTTGGAATTTAACAGTCTTTTTCGGCCCGAACTTGATAGGGGATGCCTTCCTTTTCATAACAGAAGCGGTGGAGGCTTTCGTCGTCCTCTCTCTCGGTGCGCCACCCGCCACAGCAGGCCTACGCATGGCCTGGTCGGCCGAAAGCAACCCATAATGCCAGAGGCGATCTTGATCTATTACATCATCCGTCTTACGAGAAGCTTCAGGGATAGCCCGCAAAGCCTCGAGATGTTGCTAATACACGTCTCCAGCGGGTGCCGTGAGATTTCCTACCACAACTAGAAAATAGTGAGACTTAAAACATTGAAGCATAGCAAAAAGAGATCAAAGGTACTCACTTCCTTGTATTCTCGCGAAACCCGAAGGGCAACGAAAAAAGAACCAATCGTGCTTAATTACAGACGGTCGGGGCCACTTTCCAACAAAAATCCTCCTGCCAGGAGACGCCTCCAAGAACCATTGAGAGGACGATTCACCGGCCGATCGCCTAAAATGGAAGAGGTACCGGATATCCTCTCCGGTTGGGTCCCGACGTAGAAACTCCCGGGAAAGAACACAAGTACCCAAGAGCACGGAGTCAGTAATCGGATGCAATTGTGAAGGGGTAATGCGGAAGTACAGTAACATCTCCCATATAAAATCATTGGCCGGGAGCACGCACCCCACACTGCAAGCATAACGTTTCCGAACAGTAAGCCCCTCGCGCGGTGCACGGGCGCTTTCTCCCGATCCAGGGGCACGAGCATCCCCCTCTGGGATACCAAATCGTAGCGACATCTTGTTAACTGCCGCCACATCCATACGCGAGGGTACCGAGTCCGGCGGATTATCCAAAATTACCACGTCAGGTAGCATGTCAGGAGCCACTGGTGCAATCGGCTCAGCACCTTCCATAATGTCCACATTCTCCATCTCCGAATACACGACTGGGGAGTTAAGCCTGTTAGCATGTCCCCCATGTTCCACCACCTTAGGAGAACTCCCGGCCTGGGAAGGAACCGATCCCTCGGTAGTCTCAGACCCACTACTCCCGGAGTTAGAGCTGTTCGTAGAATCGGAGGTATGAGACGATGAGGGGGAAGCCTCGGCTTCCGAAAGTTTTCCGATCTGTGACCTTTTTTGCATGGCTCGCTGTACTTTAACATACCAGTATTAGACATCACAACAAAATAACCTGTACCCCTAGTGATGGAAAACATTAACAAGTGTGTGCAGTGTCGTGCAAAGAATGAAAATGCTTATAGAAACGTTAAAGATCATAACAGTTTAGTCACAGTCCAGATATATGCTCCATCCTATGTGAAAGTTTCAAGTTCTTATCCAAGCAGTTATCAATGTCAACATTCAGTATGGCAGTAAATGAGTCCGAGGGCAGGCAGGCAGGAAGTTAAAGTTCGAAAGCAACTAAGGACGATATCTGGTCAAGGCAGTGCCCTCAGACTTGCCCCAGGGCTCGAAGAATCAAGCGCCTAGGGTTCAAAAATGCCGAACCAGGGAGGCTCGAAAATTCGAACCATGACGGTTCGAAATTTCGAGCCCCAACGGTTCGATATCTCGAACCACAAGGACTCGGACTTTTAGACCCCCAAGGGGTCAAAATTTGGAACCACCAAGGTTCGAAAGTTCGAGCCCCGGGGGGCCAGGAGTCCAAGCTCCCGAGGCTCGAAACCTCGAGCAACATAGGTTCGAAGTCTCGAACCCCTCGGGGTTCGAGATCTTCAAACCCAGCTGGGCTCAACGGGCTCGAGCCCACCAGGTTCAAACTCTCGAACCTCTCCCCTCAGACTCGAGGCCTCAAGCCTCCTCCACTAGTAACACCTCGACCTCCCTTCTCCCTTCCCTCCGTTGACCAAGCTCATTACCTAAAAAAGTCTTCTTCTTTTTTGTCAAAGGGTCGAGGTTCAAAAATTTCGTAATAACGACGCAAGATAGAAGAAAATGAAGGGGGGGGCCTATTTATAATAAAAATGGAAAAAGTCCTTTCGTATTCCGCCCCTAGGCTCAAAATTTCGAGCCTACAGGCTCAAAATTTCGAACCATCACGGTTCGAAATTTTGAACCTCGCGGCCCGATATTTCAAGCCACCAAAGCTCGAGACCCGAGCCTCTATGGCTCGAAATTTCAAACCCTTATGGTACGAAATTTCGTGCCCCCAAAAAAAATGATGATGAAAACGACAACATGTTTCTTCTCGACCGTCGTGCTCATGAATGCCAACATCCCTCAACACGTCAGTCACCAAAAACGTGCGATTCCGATGCCACGCAAACACAGGGCAACACTAGCACAACTTCAAACCAACAGCGACTCGCCTCCCTTCCCCAAATAGGCGAACCCGCTAACTAACATATTTTTTCCTATAACTTACAGGATAAATCCGCAACTCAATGGTCATCTCAATTTTCATTCTGAAGTACATCATGCCAAGACAAGACATACTTCAGGGGGAAAATGTTAACCGGACTTTTGGTCCGGTTACCAAAAGTACTCAAGACACGCTCGACTCAACTCACCGCGTGAAGCCAAGGCCAAGGGCGAAACATAGGAAATCCAGGAGAAAGACCGAAGAGAGTCGTGCCGACAAACCTCACTATATCCTCTTCAAAAAACTCTTCGCACCTCCCAAGGTGCGAAATTTCGCACCTGCCAAGGTGCGAAATTTCGTACCTCCAAGGTACGAAATTTCGTACCTTAAAGATGCGAAATTTCATACCTTGAAGGCACGAGATTTCATACCTTGAAGGTACGAAGTTTCGTACCTGGAAGGTATGAAATTTCGTACCTGGGAGGTGCGAAATTTCGCACGCACCTAGCAGGTGCGAAATTTCGTACCTCACCCAGGTACGAATTTTCCGTGGCCGACAACTGGAGGCGCGAATTTCCTGTAGATGGTTCCCATTTCTACCTACTCCAACCTAACCCTTACCTAACCACCTCCTATAAATACCCCACTACCTCACACTTCAAAGGGGAGATTCTTGGGCCTTGAGACCTCTATAAAGCTTCATTAATGGCATCTCCCCTTTGAGGAAGAAGAAGGGCAAACTTGTCCACTTTACTATTTCTTGCAAATATGACTATTGTAGCTTCATATGACATAGTCAATGAATGTAATGAGAGGATCTCAACCTTGTAATCTTTCAAGTGATTAATAAAATCTCTACAACTCTTCAAAGAGGACGTAGGCCTTCACTGAGGCCGAACCACTATAAATTCTTTGTGTCATTTACCGCTTATATTTTATTTCATGTTCTATTTTATGATATTGTCTATGCGACCATATCTATATGTAATGACCCGTATTTTAGCGATATTATAATTAATTAATTTAATTATATAAATGGTGATTTAGAGAATTAAATGGTCGTTTAATTTAATAACAGTGAATATTTAATTAAAATAATAATTAAATAATATATTTAATTCTGAAATAATCAGGATTGGCTGAAATGGCTATATGGTATGAATTGGGGAATTCAAAATATATAATTCAGTTTAGAATTGAATTACGATAACGAATATATTTAATTAACGATGGTTGAACGTATAAATTATAAAATAATTATAATTGAGCTCGAAATGGCGCAGAAGTTCGCGATTAGGTGCTTCGAACTTTAAACGAATATACAGAAGCCGTTTTAAGTCGGATTTCTGTGAAATAAGAAACGTTAGGAGCCGATGGTGTATATTTTTCTAGTAGAAGAGAAAAATCTAGATTTCATCGTGTAGATTTTGATTTATGTCCATATCAAATTTTAGAAAAGTCGCTATGGAATTCCTTTATAATTTATAAAGGAACTATTTATATTTATAAAAGGAATTTCAATATAAATCAAATATCGATTTAATCGGGATTTGAAATATCAAGTTAGAAATTCATAGAGGAATATTCTAGAGCTGTATGAAATTCTTCTGTGAATATATAAGATAATATTTGTTTTTAAATATTAAATTTAATTGCTTTTAAATATATTTATATATTTAAAAGGGTAATTTAGAGCTTTAAAAATAGCCACTTTTGCAAACAGAGTCGGAATTCGATGAAACTAATTTTGTTGGATCCGCAACATCAAATTATTGTTAGATTCCAAGTTCTGTGATTTTTGGGGTCACTGTGTGGCCGTACGGATTTTTAGAGTGAAAAACAGTCAGTATTTCGATGGTTAAAAATATGTTGTGTGAGCATACGAAGTCAGAATTCGACGAAATCAGTTTCGTTGGGACCGTAATGTCGAACTCTAGCTGCATGTCAATTTTCGTGATTTTTAGGTATCGTGTGTGAGCAAACGGATTTTACAAGACAAACAAAAATAGCGTTTGCTTAAAATTCAATATAAATTTCGATTAGAAAAATATTATATATGTCCTATATAATAACCTAACTTTTCTAAACCTAACTCATCTCTTCATTCGGTCAAACAATATTCCGCCGCACTTCTTTTCCTTCCTCAAACCAATTCGTGATGTTCAATAAATCAAAACAATTCGTATAAATTCCTACAAATTGAATCGGATGTACACTTGCATTCATAAGTGGATTCTCTCCATTCTAGTATGATTTTTGCTGAGTTCGACCAAAATTTCCGTCAATATCTTCTACAGCAGAAAGCTTAGGGCAGCGACGCAAGGGAGATTGGTGAGGTTAGGTGCGAAAAAGATGGTGGCGAGTTGTTGCTGGGTGGTAGGCGCATATATTGGTGAAGTTTCGAGGGGTTTGGAGAATTTTTGGGACGGTCGATCTTGTAGCGTGCCTGTCGGAGCTTGTGGACGCGGTCTAGGGTGCTGAATCGAATTGTATGAGCATACTATAAGGAGGAAGAGGAGAGGATGAGGAGGAAAATGGTGTTGGTCTCAGGAATTATCATGGAGTAGGATGGGAGAATGGCATTGCAAAATTCGGCCATTTACTGAAAAAGAACAGTAGCAGACTTCGAGTGTTTTACCAGGGGAAGGGGAGACCGAGATTAGTTTTTTGGGTTGGAGGTGATTAAGGAGTTGAAGAGGATGGTTAGTGTGTTATTGGTTTTTAATTTCATGGATTAATGAAGGAGTAATGGTGGAAAGATTATAGGGAATGGCCATCGAAATATGGAGCGGACTTGTGAAGGAAATTGGGGAAGAAGGATCACCGGGTCTGGGTTTGAATATGTTGAAGATGGGCTGGCTAAAGAGGTTAAGGCCTAATAGGCATTTAAATTAACTTTTATTTAACTAAGAAATATATTCAATCTTGTAAATGATATATTTCGTTCATCCTACATCAGAATTTCGAACCATCAGATCCGTTGGGACCGTATGGACGGACACTACACGATGGAACTGACTGGAAGCCCATCGGAGCTCATTACAATTTATGGCAAAATAAATTTTTTGATCAGAATCGACTAACGCAAATCGTTATTTAACGATTAACGCGTAATGTGAGTAAAACTCACCAACTCTGAACAGTTCTATTTTTATAACGTATATTTAGAACTGATAAATGATGACTGATTGTTTTGTGTTAACTATTTGGTTGAATTGTTTGTGTATTGATTGAAATCATAGATAACGATATATATATAAATCGTTAATCGAATATTGATTCTGTTTATTAGAATATTTCATACTTGTGTTGTATAACATCTGTGATGTAGGGAAACAGGTTGGAGGGACCCAACTGGGTTCCTCAATATATAAAATACTGTTTTGTTTTATATATTGTGTTATACGATGTGATATGAAATCTGTTGATGATTTTATATGTTTGAATGATACTGATCATTGTTATATGGTAAGTTAAATACCATAAGGAATACTGGAATGTTAAAAAGGGAATTTTCAAAACGAATATTGAAAATAAATTATTTATAAATCGAAGGATTTTATAAAAGAGGAAATATTTATAAAATCAAATAAGATTTTATAAAAGGAACTTATTTACAAATGGAATACTTATAAATAGGAAATCTTTATAAAGTGGAATATAGATAAAGGGAAATATTTATAAACTCATAAGATTTTGTAAATGAGATATTTGTTTGTTAAATAAATAGGATATCAAAAGGAATTATTTATAAAACAAATAGAGTTTTATAAAGGGATTATATTTGTAAAACAAATATAAAGGAAGATATTTGTAAAACAAATATAAAGGAAATTATTTGTAAAACAAATATAAAGGAAATTGTTTGGTAAAACAAATGTAAAGGAAAACATTTGTAAATCATTTACAAATGGAATTAGATAGAGAAACTATTTGTAAAACACTTACAAATAGATTTAAATGAAAATGTTTATTTATAGGAAATAAATAGAATGTTATAAATGAGGTATTTATTTAGAAAATAAATAGAAAGATAAAAAGGAAATATTTATTGGTTAAATAAATATAATTAAAAGGAATATTTATTTATTAAATAAATAGGATTAAATCAAAGAAATATTCAGAAAATGAATCGGGGATGGAAATCTGTTTTTAACAGTAAAAGGGGAAAGATTTATTTAAAGTAAAATTAAATAGAAATTTGTTTTAACGGATAAATTGGAAAGATAAATTTATAAACAATATTTTATAAATTAAGTAAAATATTTATCATTGGATAAATGGAATATATAAGTCAGGACTTATATAGAGAAGTAAGAATCGATTTCAACATCGATTTTTGAAACTGAATATGGACATAGAGTTAACCAAAGGAGTTAATCAATGTGTTAATCAAAATGAGTTAGTTAAGATTATCGAGTTAAGATAATCGAGTTGAGTTATCGAGTTGAGTTATCGAGTTGAGTTATCGAGTTAAGATAATCGAGTTAAGTTATCGAATACCACTTATTCAAAGTAGAGTTATCAAATATAGTTATTTGAGATAGAGTTAGTCAAACATAGTTATTCAGGATGAATTGCCATCTCGTACGACTGCTAGCGTAATTCGCAGGGCTGTAAATAGCCTACGGCGGTCGGATGTTTCCTGAGGGAATCAGGCGTAACCATTGTGATCGCTGCGATCTTGAGTCAAGCGAATGGAGTTAAATCAAATATTAGTTATTCGATAGGAGTTAATCAAGTTAAGATAATCGAGTTAATCGAGTTGAGAATTAAGTTAAGTTAAATAAGTTGAGTTAATCGAGTAGGTTGAACCAAGTTAGTCGAGCCTAGTTAATCGAATCGAATTGGTCGAACCAAGTAAGTCGAGTTAGTCGAGTCGAGTTAAGTTAATCGAGTTAAGTTCGTCGAGTTGAGTTAATCGAATTTAGTTATTCAAAAGGAGTTAATCGATTATGGTTTAAGTGAAAGGAGTTAATCGGTTACGGTTTAGTCGAAAGGAGTTATCGATTATAGTTCAATCGAAAGGAGTTATCGATTATAGTTTAAATCGAAAGGAGTTAATCGAATATAGTTATTCGAATCAAGTTCGTCGAATATTAGTTATTCGAAAGGAGTTATCGATTATAGTTTAATCGAAAGGAGTTATCGAGTATAGTTTAATCGAAAGGAGTTAATCGAATATAGTTATTCAAAAGTGAGACTATCGAATATAGTTATTCAAAAGGAGATTATCGAATATAGCGAATTCGAAAGAAGGAGTTAATCAAATATAAGTTATTCGAAGTGCGATAATCGAATATAAGTTATTCGAAGTGCAATAATCGAATATAAGTTATTCGAAGGGAGTTAATCGAATATAGGTTATTCGAAGAAGAGTTAATCAAATAGAGATTACTCGAAAGAGAGTTATACGTCGAATTCGATTATATCGAATTCGGGAAAGTATCATTTACTTTCCAGTCTTTAAATCAAGGTTTATTTATTTATAAATAAATTAGTTGTTAGGTTAATTATTCACATTAAAGAATAAAAATTATAATTGAAGTAGATATTTCGAAAGTAGGGATTATAACGCTATAGGTATAATCAAATGTGTTCAATAAAGAAGTGGATTCGTAAATTAAATCCGAGAGTTACATAAAGAAGTTGTTAAAGATTTAAAAGATAAACTTTGACCATTTCGAAGTTAAAACGTTGTTCAGTTAAGGTCTAAGAGGTAATTATACCCCAACTTGATTGACTCCCTACTTAACTAAGGAATGGTAAGGTTTGATCGTGAAGGAGTTTTGGAAATGTTTTCCAAATGAGAATCAGAAATGTTTTCTGATAATCGAAATAAGAATTTAGAATATAAAGCAACAGGAGATAAGTAAATTAAGGAACTAAAGAGATAAATGTTAAATGATGATTGATCGATATAATTTCCACCTGGAAATAATATCTTTGTTTGCACACGAGTTTTCTTTTGGTAGTTAAATCACAGACTATCAAAGTTTTGACCATTTTAACGTTGTTAATATGGAGAGACCGACTGGATTATTATCCAAAGAACCACTCCGTATTTGCATAAGCGTTGCAAATCAAGTATGCTGAATATATTGAAGACGGAGTAAAATACACAGGCTATTATATAAGTCTTAGATAACAGTGCCTAAGATGGATGTACTGAATAGTGCCTTCAGTTTGTCCAGTCCCAGGACAACTTGTATGGAAGAAGATCTGACAGGGTATATCTAATAGATCGCGTAAGTTGATCTCTTCCAATGTATTAACGATTGGTGGCGGAGGAATTCGTTTCTCTTAGCTGTATACCCGTGGTATTTTTGGATAAATCAATTTGTGATTTAAAGGGTATGACGATGTGACATTCTAAGTGAATGAAGATGTGACATGTAAAAGATAAGCGTAGCTTCTAGCCTCACATCCGGGAAATGACAAAAATCGGGCAGGCAGCATGGCTATGTGGGTAGCCCCCATTAGGGTGTATAATCACCTATCTAGAGATATTCATTTCATTCTAAAAAACTATTGTTGATGCTGTCCCATTCGGGAAACGGTTGCTGAGCCCAACCGTTGGTGATATACATTCGATACACTCAAACGAAATGAGTGGTCGGTCATGTGTGGCCAGGTTGCAAGATGTTCTTGTTGAACCCGGTGTATTCCTCTCTAGAGGTACACTAGCGAAAGGTGGTTCCATACTTTGTCATAGTTGTAAATCCATTACCCAATACGTGCTTGCGGTTTTGATTGTATACTATGTATGTAGAACGTGAGATGGAAGCGTTTCTGCTAGATGATTATTATATTGTGGTTGATAGACATTATTATAATATCAAAATGTTTTTGATATAAAGGTATTTTGGATTCTCATAAGGGGAAAACCCGTTTCGTTATACGGCGTGGTCTTATGAGATATCGTTTACTTGTTCAAACTGTTTTACTCACACCAGTCCCATGACTGACCCAGAGTTTATTTTGTTTTGTTTTCCCTAAACTCTTGGATGCCCAATTTTGTACGGGCAGTCAAGTAGTCGGGATTTACAGATACTTGAAGAGCTGGAGCAGGAGGCTTCAGGATTTTATATAGCTATTGTTATTCCGCTGTGTTGTAAGTTTGTATTTGATAATGATATGTGTTAGCCTGCTTTGTGAGTCAGGCTACACAAAGTTAAAGGATCAAATCATTAAGAGGCATCCTGCTAATGACCGGGTCGGAGCTCTTTAGGCAAAGACGGACCGGCTCGAAACAGAAGAGGAAGGAATGCAGGGCGGATCGGAACGGAGTAGAGAAATAATGAATCTGGGTTCAATTATTTTCGGACCGGAGCGGATGGTATGAGTCCGATCCGAACCCTCACAAGCTAGTATCTCCGGTCCGATCCTGAAGTTGCAACAGATTTCAACCCACTCTCTCCATGATATTCGGAGCGGTTTCACCCATGATCTACCCACGATGGCCACTACTTCGATGCGTTGGCAACACCAGAACACACCCGATCCCGAAAGTGACGGAATAGGTGCCACATACACCCGATCCGATCTAGTTTCAGGAAGGATTTCCTCCTATAAATAAGCCCCAAGGGTCATTTGAAGGGATCTTTAGGCACTTTGAGAGTTTGTATATCCTAGAGAACCGAATTTCAAAGCTTCCAATCAATCCAAACCACTATTTAAAGTATATTTTGAAGATCATTATATGATTGTATATGCAAAATGAGTGAGGTTGAGTGAAAATTTTATTGTATTGCTATTATTCTCGTCAAGCAAAGGATTATAAAGTGGATGTAGGCATTTTCACGCCGAACCACTATAAATCTCGTGTCTCTTTCCTGCTTTTGATTTCATTTTATTAGAATCTTAATTAGTTTGGGTGTTAGAACCACTTTTTGGTCTAACATTTTGGTGCTTTCACTGAGAATCGTTTGAATTCTCTGTTTTTCTGGATTATCGTTCTACTTTTTGGACCATCAAGTTCAAAGAAGTTAATCCCCGATTTCCGACGCTTTTAAGTACTTGTTGAAGAGTTATGGCCAAAGGAAAAGGCAAGGAAGTACAAGTCAGTTGAGGAAATGAAGTTGGCGAAGACCAATGAAACGCGGTTGTGACGAGGTCTCGTGAACAAAGCTCAGGAGCGGAGCGGACCGGTTCAAAACATCCGAACCGATCGCAAAGGGAGAGCTCCGATCCGGTCCGGCTAGAAGACGTTGATGAGGTGCACTCCCCAAATCCGATCCGATCCGGCCAGGCCCCCATGCTCCGATCCAATCTGAATCTGGGTGATGCTGGAACCTCTACTCGAGCGACTCCAAATGCTCTGACTCCAGCCACCAGGACCAATGATCAGGTCAATCCATCCGCACCCGTCACACAAGGAGATTTTTCATGCTTTCTTGACATACTTGAGAGTACTAGGGAGGCTTTGAGAGCTCATAAGCGTACCAATCTTATGATGCAAGAGAATATGAAAACCATGAGTAAGGACATTAGTGAGCTCCGCAGACTGAGGACACCTTCCCCAGTTCATCATACTGCAATGGACCAGTCATCTTACTCAGAGGAAGAACGACCCAAGGGAAGAAAGCCTCTTGAACGACGTCAAAATCTTGAACAGGTGACTATCGGGTCTTCGGGTTCCCGCGAAGATGCAGCTCGTGTGTTAGGACCCGATGACCCGAGCTTGAGAGAGCCTATGTTGTTGCCTATGCAAGGATCTCGTGTTCTTCCTAGGGATCCCAACATTACCAATCCTACGCAGCAACAAATGCTTCATCCCCTTCCTCCCGAGATCGACCGGGAGCGTAGAGAGCAGGCAAGAGCAGAAGCTGCTAGAAGAAGGAGGATGTCACCTAATCAGGAACCCAAAGGAAACCCAAATGTTAGGTCTGAAAGACCCGAACCGGCCTTAACCAATGCTGATATGTGGGCGATGGTGCGCCAAATTATGTCTGAAAGCAAACACTACACAAATGAAGATTAGGGTATCGAATAAAGTCACACCCCCTTTAATGATGACATTTTGGATTTATGTTTCCCCCGACGATTGAATTTACCGCAGATGGACCGCTATTCTTGGAGAACCGACCCGGGACAACACCTGATGAGATACTCATGGCTTATGAATGCTGCAGCGGCTCCAGATGCTGTAAAATGTAAGGCTTTCCCCATTTTCCTAGCAGATGTAGCGTTGATGTGGTTCACTAGGCTCCCTCCGAGATCAATATCAAATTTTAAGGAGTTAAGCGAACGCTTTATGAATCAATTCTGGCTTCATGCCCGAAAATCCAAGAATGATATAGAGTTATCAAGAATCAAGCAGGCTCCGGGCGAGTCCTTGAAGTCATACTTGGACCGTTTTAATTTAGCTGTGACTGAGGTTAGTGATCCTCATGAGCCTACCATCTTAATGACCTTAATTGGGGGAGTCGATCCTGATATAGAGTTCAGAGACTACCATTCTGGGAAACCGCCTCCCACAAGAGAGTTGTTCTGTGCGAAGGCCAATATTCGGTTAAGACGGGAGGAAGCAAAGGAAAACAGAAAGAGGAAGTCCGAAGCGGGTTCGAAAGAAGCTGTTCAGAGTAATGTCGTTGTAAAACAGTCAGGAGAAAGTTCTGGGAAAGTCAAAGTGAATGTTGGAAACAGGAATGGAAATAATAATAACGGAAGCGGGGGCAACAGTAATCGTAATAGAAGAAATAGAAACCGAGGAAGTAATTCTGAAAAAAGACCTCGATTTCAAACCTTCGAGAATTATTCTTCGTTAGGTGATACGTTGGAGAATATTTATTTGGATACCTATAATGTTTTACAGTACAAAAAGCCGCCACCAAGGAATTCGACAGAAAAAAGAAATTACGACTGGGAAGTTTTGCTTGTTTCACGGAACCCGTGGACATTTGACTAATGAATGTCGACATTTGAGAGATGTAGTCGAGAAGCTGTTGCATTGTAACACCCCACCTCCGTTAAGGTCACTCACAAAGGGAATGCCTTAACTTTGGTGGAGCATTTTAGTAAACAGAACAGAAACTTACAAGACAGATAAAACAGTACTTGAAAATTTTTATCTTTATTACAGCGGAAATAGAAATCAATATGGTTACATCCTTTCAAATCTCAGAATTCAAGTACAAAATATCAGTCTTGTACAAAAGCCTTCAAAATGCATGGTTTAAAATCATAATCCCCGTGGAACGGAAGCTATACAGAGCCAAGCCATACTTTAAGCACTTCAAGCAAAGAGAAAATCCGGATCAAGCTAAAGTATTCCCTCCTTGGATAACCTGGGGGGAAACGGAAGAAAGGAGGCGAAACAACAAGGGTCAGACAAAAAGTCTGGCAAGTCCAGTGACTTTCAGCATTTGAACCGATAATAATAATATGACATGAACATAAAGCTGGATGAGAGATAACTGTAACAGGTGTAGCAGATATAACAGAAGAACAGAATGACATAAACTATTGCTTTACACTTCTCTGCACTAATACTAGTATAACAGAATTAGGTGTCACCCTAATGTCTAAACTGAAACAGGAACGGATACAGAATAATTTAACAGAAACAGAATGCTAATAATGGGCCTTTACTACCCGATCAGAAACAGTCAGAAGCAGAAACAGATTAATCCCTACGGAAACAGAATGTAGAATTAGGTGTACACTAGTAATGGGCCTTTACCACCCGAACAGACGATACCACGCAGAAACAGACAGGTGTTACCACCCAACAGAAACAGATGGTACCAACAGAAACAGACAGAACTAAGTGTCCCCTAAAACCCTACCCCTAGCGATCGGCTCCCTAATACATAAATATCCCGTGTCGGCCCCACAGTAGGGTGTATCACTCCCTAAAGTGACAACCAATTGGCACAGACCTATTTACAGATGTCACGGCGTCTTACATCCTCAGAGGCAGACCGGGATCCATGCACGCACATGACCCGGTTGGAACGCACCATCAACACCCCTCGCCATTATCAGAATGAACCTCTTATAATTAGTTCAGTAAGCGTGCCCGGACCCTACTTACTGTTGGGTCAAAGTTTTGATACCAAAAAGGGTTACTGACTAATATGGGTCCCAAACAACCGATGACACAAGTAACTCCCCTCCTAACCTTGTGTCCCCAGACTAACAGATTTTAGATTAACTTGTTTAGAAGTTCAGACATACAGAGTTTAGATCAACTAGTTCATAGATCAGACAAACAAGTTAACTGGTTTTCAGCTAACGAATCAGATGTTCGGATTAACAGGCTTACAGATTAACTGGTTACAGACTTACGGATTAACTGGTTACAGATTATCTAACTTTGTATTGGGCCTACGGATTCACGAAACGGGTTTATCAGATTCATTGGTCCAATTGGTTTAACCTTACCCACCCAACACGTTTTAGACATCATATTTATCTCAGATTTTCATTAATTAAATATTAATACCCAAAACCTCTCACATTAGACTGACAGTTTGCGGCTACTGGTTAGGCCGGTTGGTTCCGGGCAGATTTCTGTCGCAAACTGAGTCTAACCTCGGGTTTTCAAGCACGTTATGACTAACTTCACACATTAGAACCTATTGTTTGCGACCACTGGAATATGCCGGGCGGTTCCGGGCAGAATTACGCCGCAAACTCATTCTAACCTCGAGTTAGCCATGTTTACCTTTGCGGCCAATTAATTAATCATTTACCATTTATACCCATGCCTAATATACATGTCAATTATTCATAACTATAACCAATTCAGATTATGTCAATAGCGGACTAATTATACCAACTCAACAGATATAGCAGATAACAGATTTCTCAGATTAGGAGACTTAGCAGATTAAGCAAACTAGCAGATTTAGTATTTTCAACAGACTTAGCAGATGACAGATTTGGCAGATGAACAAATCTAGCAGACTAGGCAGTAGAGCCGAACTAGCAGATTAAGCAATATTACAGAACTAGCAGATTAGGCAATGTAACGCAACTAGCAAATTAGGCAAATATAACAAATTTACTCATTTCTTAAAGTTTCATACCTTGCCTAATTATAAATCTTGCCTAAGTTCACATGCATAAATAATAGTCTTGATTCACAATATTATCATAAACCCTATGTTTGTATTAAATTTACATAGCACAGATTATGGTCATAACTTTACCATATATCATATGTTCCAAATTTTTATTAAACTTTCATAGTACAGAAGATCCATATAATTTATACCAAATATAGCCATAGATTACTATGCATGTTAAATATCCCAAAGGTCCCTTACTTAGGTGTTTATTTACATTAATAGATATCCTACTTTCATGTAAATCTTTATACCTAGGCCATATTCTCTTTATCCTAAATCATGTGTTCAATAAAGTCTATATTTATGTTCAATTATATACCTTCTTACGTCATGTCCACAAATCATATGTTCAATACCTTTTTATGTTATAAATATAACATGTCCAATCATATGTCTCAGATTCATGTTCTAGTTACAGTCCATGTTCTTTCTTCAAATTAGTCACGTATTGGTCATGCCCAATTTATGCATCATTCATTTTACTGTCCCAAACATTTTAGCGCATGTTAATATCTTATGAGATTGGCTCAGGCTCGTGGTAGCCTGGCTATAGAAAAGAAAGAGGAAAGAGGTACAGAACAAGATAAATCAAATCAGAACAGAACAGATATAATCTCAGATTCAGATTCACAATTCATGTCAAAATCAGAATTAACGTTTATAGCGGAGAATTACTGTACTTGCCTTGATTGGATTAAAGAAAGAACTTTAGTTGTTACAGAATTGTTGCAGAAGCTTTTATCTCAAATTTGAATTGAATTGCTTAGGTTGATCTTGATTAGCTTCTAGTTTTGATTCCAGCAGAGTAGCGACGCCATTTTTATTTTTACTAGAACAGAGGCAGAGAAGAAGCAAAATAGAATTGTGTGTAGTGGAGGCTAGGTCTTAGTATGTATTTATAGGTGTAGTTAGTTGTTTTAGGCCTTTAGATAAACCCTAAAACAGATCAGAACCGTCAGAATTCGTCACAGGTTCACCAAAACAGCCCAAAAACTCATCCAGATGCACCCAGGCCGACCTAACTCGACCAGGGAGGTCGACCCCCAGGTCGACCCTAGGGTTGACACCCATGTCGACCTGGTCCCCTCCAGGTCGACCCCCAGGTCGACCTGGTCTGGGCGGGAATTTTCCCGCCTGGCTCGTTTTCTGCATTTTTGAAATCTGTTTCGTTTTTCTGATTTTTCGTGAAACTTCTGAAGGCCATATCTCTGTCATACTGACTCCGATTTACGAAATTTCGGACTCTATTTCGCGTATTTTTCCGAGACGAACGCAACCGCGAAACCCGTTTCCCTTAATTCTCAAATATGTAATTAGTTATTCTTTAATTTGTGGCTATTAATATTAACAGAATTACAGGGTGTTACATTCTCCCCTCCTTAAAGGATTTCGTCCCCGAAATCTTCAAGTTAAGAAGAATTTGTCCTACCATCCAACATCCATCTACTAAATCATCAATCACTGGCATCCATTCTCCTTAGAAACTTCTAATGTTGTATGAACATATGCAAAGGTGTATGTATATGTTCCTTATCTAATGCAAAGATCAGGCGGTCCACTGATTTAGCTGACCTCCTTAATGCGAATTATGTCAGTGCCATGAGTCCAACATGTATGCAATTTTCCTACTTGATACATATCATTTCTATATGAGTGCACAACCATTCAGTCATATGCAACATCCATGTGCTGAGTCAAGCATTTTGCATCCACAAAAATTGAAATATGCTCACACATCCATATGCAGTATGAGAGTGTTTTCGAGCCGATCTAGTGCCTAGTGTGTGTATATGCATCCACGGGCAACCACTAGCAACCACTTGCATCCACTTGCAACCATCAAACATAACATGTCTCAAACACATGTTTACACCCATTAGTTTCTACCTAAAGTTCGAAGATTCGATCGATAGGATACAGTCGAATGATGGAGGCGAGTACAGATAGAACAAAAACTTGGATCCCATTAGACATGGGTCCTAAGTATCGGCCCCAAAGACCAAAACCAACATCAAATTGACACCCAGAGGATTACCTTCTTTAGACAATGTCCAAACTGGAAATCTTATCAGAAGTATTCAGATATTTACAGGCTACTGGTACAGATCAGGTTCCCTAATGACTCTTAGGAAGTTAAGCATGATAAAATCATACCCCACGAAAACTCAGAATGTATGCGTCATACTTGACGCCTAACACAGATATCCCTCAAACCCCAATCTCAAACAGATGAGCCATAACCCTTATGGGTCTGAGTCTACAGCGAAATTCAGAAATAATACTAGTATTAAAGTGCAGAGTATCGATAACAAAATCAAAATACCAGAATCAGAAAAAGTATTAACTCCATAATCAGATAAAGAAATTAAACCTACTATAGAAATTTTCCTATTTCTATCCTAGCCACTAGCCTCAAGAGTATTCGCCTGCCCTCCTTGTCCTCGACTCTTTGGGCAGTCCCTAGTGAAGTGTTCCATCTCCCCATAGCTGAAGCAAGCGCCCTTCCTTTTTCTGCAATCCTTGTTCAGATGAGTCGAGCTTCCACAAGTAAAGCACTTTTTCCCCTTCTTATCTTCAGACTTCTCATCCTTCCTTTGTGTTTCCTTTTTGGGCCATGCTTTCTTATTCTGTGGTTCTTCCTTCTTTGTCTCTTTCGGGCCCTTGTCTTCCTCGTGTAGTAGTGCCATATCCACCAATTTCTCGTAAGTTACTCCCATGGGTACATGGGTCATGGCTAGGCTGTGCAGTGGCTCGTTCAATCCTTTAACAAAGCGAAGATCCTTTTTATGCTGAGTGTTGACTAAATCCAATCCGAACCTAGCCAGTTGGTTGAACTGGTTGACGTATTCCTTGACCGTCATACTTCCTTGCTTAAGAGATAAGAACTTTTCCAATCGTAAACTTCGTTCAGCTTGCGAGAGGAATTTTGTCTCGAACCCTGTTCTGAAATCCATCCATGTCTCGACCGGCCTCTCGGCGTTAGTGACTTCCCACCAGTAGGAAGCTTCGTCTTTGAGCAGCCATACCACCAACTGTACCTTCTGCCTATCGTCCACCACGAAAATAACGAATAGATCCTCAGTTTCTTTGAGCCAATTCCTCGCTTCTACGAATGATTCAGTTCTTTTGAAATCCTTCCCACCCATGGCCCTAAAATCTCTACAGATCTTTGAGAAAGAAATTGCACGAGGAGGGGGTCGGGGAGGGGGATCATTTGCTGGACCTGCAGTGGCGGTCCTAGCCTCAAGATATTGACGAAACCAACCGGGTACATGAACACCCTCTGGTATCTCAGATGCTTCAGACATGCTGAAACGAAAAAGGAAAGGTTCAATACAAAAAGGACTGAAAGAAAGATATATGGCTCTTGGGGATCATGTTTTTCAAAATAAGCTTTATTTTTGAAAATACTTCCTTTCAAAACCTTTTTGAAAACAGTTTTCAAAAACTTTACCCAATCTGGTAACCTTCAGCTCTGATACCAAGTGTAACACCCCACCTCCATTAAGGTCACTCACAAAGGGAATGCCTTAACTTTGGTGGAGTATTTTAGTAAACAGAACAGAAACTTACAAGACAGATAAAACAGTACTTGAATTTTTTTAACTTTATTACAGCGGAAATAGAAATCAATATGGTTACATCCTTTCAAATCTCAGAATTCAAGTACAAAATATCAGTCTTGTACAAAAGCCTTCAAAATGCATGGTTTAAAATCATAATCCCCACGGAACGGAAGCTATACAGAGCCAAGCCATACTTTAAGCACTTCAAGCAAAGAGAAAATCCGGATCAAGCTAAAGTATTCCCTCCTTGGATAACCTGGGGGGAAACGGAAGAAAGGAGGCGAAACAACAAGGGTCAGACAAAAAGTCTGGCAAGTCCAGTGACTTTCAGCATATGAACAGATAATAATAGTATGACATGAACATAAAGCTGGATGAGAGATAACTGTAACAGGTGTAGCAGATATAACAGAAGAACAGAATGACATAAACTATTGCTTTACACTACTCTACACTAATACTAGTATAACAGAATTAGGTGTCACCCTAATGTCTAAATTGAAACAGGAACGGATACAGAATAATTTAACAGAAACAGAATGCTAATAGTGGGCCTTTACTACCCGATCAGAAACAGACAGAAGCAGAAACAGATTAATCCCTACGGAAACAGAATGTAGAATTAGGTGTACACTAGTAATGGGCCTTTACCACCCGAATAGACGGTACCACGCAGAAACAGACAGGTGTTACCACCCAACAGAAACAGACGGTACCAACAGAAACAGACAGAACTAAGTGTACCCTAAAACCCTACCCCAAGCGATCGACTCCCTAATACATAAATATCCTGTGTCGGCCCCACAGTAGGGTGTATCACTCCCTAAAGTGACAACCAATTGGCACAGACCTATTTACAGATGTCACGGCGTCTTACATCCTCAGAGGCAGACCGAGATCCATGCACGCACATGAGCCGGTTGGAACGCACCATCAACACCCCTCGCAATTATCAGAATGAACCTCTTATAATTAGTACAGTAAGCGTGCCCGGACCCTACTTACTGTTGGGTCAAAGTTTTGATACCAGAAAGGGTTACTGACTAATATGGGTCCCAAACAACCGATGACACAAGTAACTCCCCTCCTAACCTTGTGTCCACAGACTAACAGATTTCAGATTAACTTGTTTAGAAGTTCAGACATACAGAGTTTAGATAAACTAGTTCATAGATCAGACAAACAAGTTAACCGGTTTTCAGACTAACGAATCAGATGTTCGGATTAACAGGCTTACAGATTAACTGGTTACAGACTTACGGATTAACTGGTTACAGATTATCTAACTTTGTATTGGGCCTACGGATTCACGAAACGGGTTTATCAGATTCATCGGTCCAGTTGGTTTAACCTTACCCACCCAACACGTTTTAGACATCATGTTTATCTCAGATTTTCATTAATTAAATATTAATACCCAAAACCTCTCACATTAGACTGACAGTTTGCGGCTACTGGTTAGGTCGGTTGGTTCCGGGCAGATTTCTGTCGCAAACTGAGTCTAACCTCGGGTTTTCAAGCACGTTATGACTAACTTCTCACATTTGAACGTATTGTTTGCGACCACTGGAACATGCCGGGCGGTTCCGGGCAGAATTACGCCGCAAACTCATTCTAACCTCGAGTTAGCCATGTTTATCTTTGCGGCTAATTAATTAATGATTTACCATTTATACCCACGCCTAATATACATGTCAATTATTCATAACTATAGCCAATTCATATTATGTCAATAGCGGACTAATTATACCAACTCAACAGATATATAGCAGATAACAGATTTCTCAGATTAGGCGACTTAGCAGATTAAGCAAACTAGCAGATTTAGTATTTTCAACAGACTTAGCAAATGACAGATTTGGCAGATGAACAAATCTAGCAGACTAGGCAGTAGAGCAGAACTAGCAGATTAAGCAATATAACAGAACTAGCAGATTAGGCAATGTAACGTAACTAGCAAATTAAGCAAATATAACAAATTTACTCATTTCTTAAAGTTTCATACCTTGCCTAATTATAAATCTTGCCTAAGTTCACGTGCATAAATAATAGTCTTGATTCACAATATTATCATATACCCTATGTTTGTATTAAATTTACATAGCACAGATTATGGTCATAACTTTACCATATATCATATGTTCCAAATTTTTATTAAACTTGCATAGTACAGAAGATGCATATAATTTATACCAAATATAGCCATAGATTACTATGCATGTCAAATATCCCAAAGGTCCCTTACTTAGGTGTTTATTTACATTAATAGATATCCTACTTTCATGTAAATCTTTATACCTAGGCCATATTCTCTTTATCCTAAATCATGTGTTCAATACAGTCTATATTTATGTTCAATTATATACCTTCTTACGTCATGTCCACAAATCATATGTTCAATACCTTTTTATGTTATAAACATAACATGTCCAATCATATGTCTCAGATTCATGTTCTAGCTACAGTCCATGTTCTTTCCTCAAATTAGTCACCTATTGGTCATGCCCAATTTATGCATCATTCATTTTACTGTCCCAAACATTTTAGCGCATGTTAATCTCTTATGAGATTGGCTCAGGCTCGTGGTAGCCTGACTATAGAACAGAAAGAGGAAAGAGGTACAGAATAAGATAAATCAAATCAGAACAGAACAGATATAATCTCAGATTCAGATTCACAATTCATGTCAAAATCAGAATTAACGTTTATAGCGGAGAATAACTGTACTTGCCTTGATTGGATTAAAGAAAGAACTTTAGTTGTTACAGAATTGTTGCAGAAGCTTTTATCTCAAATTTGAATTGAATTGCTTAGGTTGATGTTGATTAGCTTCTAGTTTTGATTCCAGCAGAGTAGCGACGCCATTTTTATTTTTACTAGAACAGAGGCAGAGAAGAAGCAAAATAGAATTGTGTGTAGAGGAGGATATGTCTTAGGATGTATTTATAGGTGTAGTTAGTTGTTTTAGGCTTTTAGATAAACCCTAAAACAGATCAGAACCGTCAGAATTCGTCACAGGTTCACCGAAACAGCCCAAAAACCCATCCAGATGCACCCAGGCCGACCTGGCTCGACCAGGGAGGTCGACCCTAGGGTCGACACCCATGTCGACCTGGTCCCCTCCAGGTCGACCCCCAGGTCGACCCGGTCTGGGCGGGAATTTTCCCGCCTGGCTCGTTTTCTGCATTTTTGAAATCTGTTTCGTTTTTCTGATTTTTCGTGAAACTTCTGAAGGCCATATCTCGGTCATACTGACTCCGATTTACGAAATTTGGACTCTATTTCGCGTATTTTTCCGAGACGAACGCAACCGCGAAACCCGTTTCCCTTAATTCTCACATCTGTAATTAGTTATTCTTTAATTTGTGGCTATTAATATTAACAGAATTACGGGGTGTTACATGCATGAAGGGAAGTTGGACGAGTATAAGGTTGCCTCGAGGGACAGGGGGAAAGTGAGACAAGCCCTAGACCAAAATCAGTTGGCTCCCAAGCCAACAGCGCAACAAAAGGGCAAAGGAATTGTCATTAATACCATAGTGGGCGGACTTCATCCAGCCATCCACAGTTTCAGGGCAATGGACCAGTACGTCAATGCCGTTAAACATATAGATGTAGCTGAGTCTAATGATTTGGAAGACATTACCCCCGTGAAGCAGCAGAAGACAATGTTTGATGATGTGGTGTTCCGTAGCAGAGACGACACTGGAATCCAATCACCTACCGAAGACCCGTTGGTTATCACCACCACTATTGGACCAACATTGGTTCATAAGATACTGGTGGACACTGGGAGTTCTGTCAACATTCTATTTAAGAAGTCATTTCACCAGATGAGACTTGAGCCTGGAGATTTGAAGCCCTGCGAAGGTTGGATCCGAGGTTTCAATGGGGCGTCGACTGCTCCAATGAGGTATATAGAGTTACTCGTGACATTGGGCCAAGGGGATCGTCGAAGAGTACAAATGCTTCAGTTTGTAGTGCTAGATATAGAATCACCATACAACGCTTTTTTGGGAAGGCCTGCGCTCTCAGAATTCAGGGCTTGCATCGCACCATGGTGTTTATTGCTAAAGTTCCCAACCGAAGCTGGAATAGGAGTAATGAGGGGAGACCAAATCTCCGGACGAGCTTGTTACATTGCTGAGTTGAAAATGCTGATGAAGGGACTTAACCTTGATAGCAAAGGTGCTTCCCCTCCTTCAAAGGAGGGCTCAGAATAGCAATTAGAAGGATCAGCCTCGAGGGAGTTGCCGAGAGGAATGCCTGAAGACCTAGATCCCATAGAGGATGAGGAACCTGAGGATAAAAAGGCAACTCCAAACGAAATGACAGTGGACATACCCATTGATGAAGCTAATCCAGCAAAAGTCTTGAAGATTGGATCCCAATTGGACCCACACTGAGCCAAAGAATTGGTCGACTTCTGAAGGCAAACCTGGACGTGTTTGCCTGGAGCCACACGGACATGTATGGGATATCCCCATCTATCATGAGTCATTCGCTAAGTATTAATCCGAAACACCCACCAGTGAAGCAAAAGAGACGTATGTTGGGCCCAGAGAGGTCAGCAGCCCTAAAGGAAGAAGTGGAGAAACTAAAAGAAAATGGGTTTATTAGGGATTCAACATATCCTGACTGGATATCGAATCCGGTTTTGGTAAAGAAGTCAAACGGGAAGTGGAGGACTTGTATTGATTTTTCAGATTTAAACAAAGCCTGCCCAAAAGATAGCTTCCCGCTCCCCAGGATAGACCAGCTTGTGGATTCAACGGCGGGGCATGAACTTCTTTCTTTTATGGATGCATATTCTGGGTACAACCAAATTCCTATGCATGTGCCCGATCAAGAGCACACAAGCTTCATAACAAATTTGGGGTTGCATTGCTATGTGGTCATGCCATTCGGATTGAAAAATGCTGGAGCTACCTACCAACGCTTAGTGAACAGGATGTTTTATAACCAAATAGGGAAGACTATGGAGGTTTATGTGGACGATATGCTTGTCAAATCAAGGCAGTCATCTAGTCATACGCAAGACTTGGCAGAAATGTTTGGTATCCTGCGAAAGTATCGGATGAAGCTAAATCCTTTGAAGTGCTTATTTGGGGTGGCATCTGGAAAGTTTCTAGGATTCATCGTGAGTTCTCAAGGTATTGAAATCAATCCCAGTCAAATAGCAGCAATAAGGAACATTGAGGAACCATGAAGAATCAAAGATGTCCAAAGTCTTGAGGGGAAGGTGGCTGCGTTGAGTAGATTTATCTCCAAAGCAATAGACAAATGCATCCCGTTCTTCGACTTAATAAAAAGGGGAAAGAAAAATTTTGAATGGACTGTGTCGAGGCCTTTCGAAATCTATTGGACTTACTAGAGAAACCACCGATCTTGTCGAAACCATTGGATCACGAAGACCTGCTTGTTTACCTAGCAGTATCGGCTCATGCCGTTAGCACAGCCTTGGTCCGAGAAGAAGACACGGTGCAAAGGCCGGTGTATTACGTAAGTAAGAAATTGGCAGCTGCAGAGCGTAACTACCCCAGGATTGAGAAACTTGCATATAGCCTCTTGATTGCCTCCCGAAAACTTCGCCATTATTTTCAAGCTCACCCAATAACCATATACACAGATCAGCCCCTGAGACAGGTGTTACAAAGACCCGAGGCATCAGGGAGATTAATCAAGTGGAATATTGAGTTAAGTCAATTTGATTTGAATTTTCAGCCGCGGAGATCGATCAGGGGGCAAGCTTTGGCCGACTTCATAGCGGAATTCACGATCCATGAAGAAGAGGGGATCGACGACAGAGTAGTCCAATCTGAAGAGGAGTTAGAATTAAGCCCTTGGAGACTATACACGGACGGCGCCAAGAACTACAGAAGGTCTGGTGCAGGAGTCGTCTTAATTACTCCCGAAGGACGCTCTCTGTACTATGCTTTACGACTGGAATTCTCATCAACCAATAATGATTCTGAGTACGAAGCCCTGATTGTCGGGCTGAAGCTTGCTAAGGAATTCGGAATAAAGGTATTAGATATATTTTGTGATTCCAAAATAGTCATCTGCCAGGTGCAAAAGAAGTTTGTAACCCGAGGACCTCGACTTGTTACCTATCTCGGAAAAGTAAAGGAGTTGTTGAGCAACCTGGAGCAGTACAACATAACACACATCCCAAGGGCTGAAAATCAGAAAGCGGACCGACTAGCTAAGCTAGCAAGTTCCGATTGTCTGGAAGAAACCGAAATGGTTCCAATTGAGACATTGGAACCACCTAGTTTCGAGTTGATGGAAGTCGAACTGGCCTTGGAAGTAGAACCAGTGTAACACCCCACACCCGCTACGGTCACTCACTAAGGGAATGCCATAACATCGGTGGAGTATTTTAAGTGAGTATAGAACAGAAAAATTACACCAAGACAGATATAAGTAATACTTGAGAATTTAAACATCATTTCATTGCAGCGGAATGTAAAACATGTTTGGTTACACCAAAACCCATAAACAAGAGTTAAGTACATAATATCCATCCTGATAAAACAAAAGTACATAATCCCACTACATAACTTAATAGCCATAATAGAAAAGATAAACTGAGCTTTACATCCACGGTCCTAGCTCCAAAGGATAGATAAAGCAGTCTGATCAAAGCCCACTAGTGCTAGGCCCACTCTGATAACCTGAGGGTTGGGAAAAAGATAAAAACAACGGGGTCAGACATAAGTCTGAGCGAGTCCTATAACTTTAACAATACAATCACTAAAGTAACCAGAGTAAGACATAAACTTGATATACGGTAACGACTGGGGATAAATGGCTACACTAAGCAGCCAACTAGACTTAGGATGAACTAAGATAACCGTAAAGACGCATTTACCCACCCAACGATAATTACTACACTGCACCACCCCAGATCTACCCACCCAAGGGTAATTCCTACACTGCACCACACCAGTTCTACCCACCCAAGGGTAATTCCTACTTAAAGGTTGATCCCACTAAGTGTACTTAGTAATTTTTAATAGTAGTTTCGTGTACCCCTAGCTGACTACATAGGTGCCGTCTGCCCCTATCTCCACTAGGTGTACCCACTACTCCCCAAGCGATCCACTCCCTAACGTAGATACCCGTGCTGGCCCCACAGTGTGGTGTATCATTCCCCAAAGTGGCAACCTGATAATATCAACGGTGCACGGCTTATACCTACACGATGCAACAACGTCTTACTTACCGGCCCGGGTCCACACATGCATATGAAACCCGTTGGACTTGCGTTACCACCGCTAACCCATTTTGGCCTCTTACAGTCAAGCCCAATATGCGTGTCCCGTCCTCGACTAGGGTCGAGCCCACAAAGATACGTTTGGGATATTGGTTGAAATGGGCCCCCACAAGCTACCCACCTAAGCTTGTCATTTCTAGTGAATCCCACTTAACCCTTTAACCATGTCCACTTACATGTTATAAATTTTGGTTAAGTCGTTTAATCATACTTTAATTGCCACTCAAGGCACCCACTAGATTTCCACATGCCACCCAAGGCACTTACTTGATTCCCACATGCCACCCAAGGCACTTACTTAACCATTTAATCATGTTTAATTACATGTTCCACTTTGGTTAAGTATTCTAATCGTATTTTCTATTGCCACCCAAGGCAACCCACTAGTTTCCTCATGCCACCCAAGGCACCCCCACTAGTTACTACATGCCACCCAAGGCACCCACTTAACCCCTCATGCCCCACTACATACTAACTTGGTTAAGTGTTTCTTAATTAATTAAGATCGTAACCTTTGTAAAGACCTCTCACATTAGACTGTCCTTTATGGCAGCTGGATATGCCGGTTGGTTCCGGGCAGCCTTACACCATAACAGAGTCTAACCTCGCGTATTTAAACTTGTCACGTATTTAGTTTATGACTAAGACCTCTCACATTGGGCCAATCATTTGTAGCCGCTGGATTTGCCGGTCGGTTCCGGGCAGTCTTATGCTACAAAAGGGTCCAACCTCGTGTCTTAGTCGATTAATTACACCTAATTAATCACCCCCATAATTTGTATTAATTATCCCTAATTAATTACAAATTTCAAGAATATGGGTAGACCTAACTCAATAGGTAAATTCCCAATTCCATAATATGGGTAGACCTAACTTAACAGGTAAATTCCCAATTATGTCCATTCACTTTATGTTATGCTTAAGCATACCCATTTCACACCATTTTATTAACATGCACATTAACCCCATCGTTCCCCACGTAATTCGTTCATAATAAAGGGAAGATTCATCACAAACGTCATGGGTTTAACCAACATAGCATATAACTTTATCATGGGTTTAAAAGGTGTCAACTTGCATATATGAGCATACATTAAACCCAACTAGCATTTAACCCAAACTTGCATGAAGCACATATGTCACAAAGGGGGTAACTTGCATATGATTCTTATGTCATACAAAGGTGTGAACTTGCATAGCATGTCACATGTTAACTTGCATATAACCAAACACATAACTTGCATAACATGTTACTTATGAACTTGCATATAATCATGCACATAACTTGCATATAACCAAACACATAACTTGCATAAAATGTTACATATGAACTTGCATATAATCATGCATATAACTTGCATATAACCAAACACATAACTTGCATAACATGTTACATATGAACTTGCATATAATCATGCATATAACCAAACACATAACTTGCATAACATGTTACTTATGGACTTGCATATGTATGTATGACATACAAAGGTAAACTCGCATATGTTATGCATATCACTAATCCAAACAACTTGCATAGATTATGCATATTATAGATCCAAACTCATAGGTTAAACTTGCATGTCATGTCACTTATTTCACACATGATTCTAGCATAAAACCAAGCATTTAACTTGCGTAAAACCAAACACTTAGCATGCATAAAACCAAACACTTAGCATGCATAAAACCCCCAACTTAACATGCATAAACCCAAACACTTAACTTGCATAAACATAGTGTCGTCATGAATAAGTGTTAGACATAGTGATTAGAAAACTAGCATCATAACATATGACCTAAACCCATTGATCCGCAAGCAAAACCATATGATCTCATCACATCTCATCTACTTAGTTTAGCAATTGGTTATTAAAGTGATAGAAACTCACAAACTCCAAGATTGGCTCCTTAGATAGTTGCTAGAGTTGAAGTAGAGGTGGATTAGTAGTTGATTAGCTTGCAATCCTCTTCTCTAATTAGTGGAGGCTCCTTCTAAGTTGCATTTTGGCGGCATGATGGCATAGATTCTATTTTTAGTATGGATTAGGGTAGTCTTAGGGTGTATTTATAGGATTAGGTTGTGTTTTAGGCCCTTAGATTAACCCTAGGTTAGTTTAGGTCCGTCAGATCTCGGAAGCTTCCAGAAAACAGCCCCAAAACACAGCTAAACCCTAAAATGGTGCACCAGGCCAATCTGGCCGAGCACCCCCTGTCGACACGCAAGTCGATAGGGCTGTCGACTTGGTCCTAGCCAAGTCGACTGCCCAGTCGACAGGGCTGTCGACTTGGTTAGCTCGGCGGGAATTTTCCCGCCTGGGCCCAATGGCCCCAATTTCGAAATTTGAACCTGAACTTTAAATCTGTTTTGAAATTTGAATTTTCTGAAAACTTCATTAGGTCATAACTGGGCCATACGGACTCCGATTCTCGAAAACTCGGACTCTATTTCGCGTATTTTTCCGAGACGAACGCAATGACGCAGCCCGTTTCCCCCAATTCTCACCTCTGAGATTATTTATTCTGTAATTAGTGAATATTAGTATTAACTAAAATTCGGGGTGTTACATTCTCCCCTCCTTAAAGGATTTCGTCCCCGAAATCTCTAAGCTAAGGAGAATGCATATCCTACCATCCAAACAGCCATCTACTCAATCCATCAAACACGGGCATCCATTGTCCTTAAAACAATTTCTAATGATGTATGAGCATATGCAAAAAGTGTGTGTATATGTTCCCTATCTAATGTATGAACATATGCAAACCATGATAGTGCCATGCATCCAATATGTATGCGAGAGAACCCTATCGACACATACTATATCTACATGAGTGCACGATCATTCACCAAAATGCATCATCCATATGATAACACAACCATTATACATCCATAAATATAGCTACCTACACACCCAATTATATGCAATATGCAATATGAAGTGATTGAGCCGATCTAGTGTCTAGAGTGTGTGTATATGCATCCATGAGCAACCACTAGCAAACACTTGCATCCACATGCATCCATCAATCATAACATGTCTCAAACACATGTTTCAACCATAGGTTTACCCTATCTAAAGGTCAAAAGTACTAACGAGAGGACATACTAAAGATAGATAAGTACTAGACAAACGATACAGGAGAAGTTAAAAGACATACCCTCAAAAAGGAATGGGTATAGTGAACGCATCTTCGCTTCCGTCTCCCAAGTAGCGTTGCTCTCATCTTCTCCTCATTGCACTTTGACTAGCTGAACCTCTCGATTCCTCAACTTCCTAGTCTCTGACCCAAGGATGCGAGTAGGAGCTCGTCGAGTCGTCTCATCACGCTCTATCTCTACTTCTTTAAGCAAGCTCGGCTCTACCACCTCAACGGTCTCATTTAGGCACTTTCTCAAATGTGACACATGGAATACATCATGTACACCACTAAGTCTGTCGGGCAACTCCACTCTATGTACCATCCGTCCAATCCTTTCCTTAATAGGAAACGGCCCGACGAACCTTGGTGCTAACTTCCCAACAGATCCAAAGCGATCCACATTTCGTAACGGAGACACTTTGACAAAGACCATGTCCCCAATTTCAAACTCGAGATCCGTCCTCCTCTTGTCCGCATAAGATTTCTGTCTGTCTTGCGTCGCTTTCATCCTTCTTCTAATCAAATCAATCTTTTCCGAAGTCTCTCTAACCATATCGGGCCCAAGTAAAATCTTATCCGTAGATTCCCACCAACATGTAGGTGATCGACAAGGCCTTCCATAAAGAGCTTCGAAAGGAGCCATGCCAATACTAGACTGAAAGCTGTTATTATATGCGAACTCCACCAATGGAAGATACTCTTCCCCTGTGCCTCCAAAATTCAAGATACATAAGCTCAAAAGGTCTTCTAAACTACGATTCACCCTCTCGGTCTGGCCGTCCGTCCGAGGATGATATGCGGTACTCAAACACAACTGAGTCCCTACCGCCTCTTGCAAACTCTTCCAAAACTCTCTAGTGAAGATAGGATCTCGATCGCTCACTATACTGGAAGGTACACCATGCAATCTGATAATCTCTCGAATGTAAACTGAAGCTAGCTATGGAGCAGTTCTCTTACTCTTCACAGGTATACAATGGGCGCTCTTAGTAAGTTTGTCTACTAAAACCCAAATTCCCGTATTACCCTTCCTCGATCTCGGTAATCCATCGAGACACTATCCCACTTCCATAGCGGAACCTCCAATGGGTGAAGCAACCCACCGGGTTTCTTCTGCTCCGCTTTCACTTGCTAGCACACCAAGCATCTAGCGACATACTCGGCCACATCTTTCTTCATACCGGCCCAAAAGAAAACTCGCTTCATGTCTTGGTACATCTTGTCCCCACCGGGATAAATAGTCATCTTCGACTGCTGCGCATCATCAAGTATAGCCTTCCTCAAACCCTCGTCTTGCGGTACACAAAGTCTACCGTCTCTACGCAACCACCCCTTACCATCTAGGGTGTACCTACTCAAATGGCTGGACGACTCCCCCCTTGTGAGCTTCTTTACTAACTCAACCAACTGTGGGTCGTCTCGCTGTGCCTCGCCAATCCGTCCCAAAAGAGTTGGCCTAACCTCCAAGGAGGCTAGCAAACAGGCTACAAAGTCAACGGAAGGTCTAAAGTCAAACATAGAAATAAACTCCAAGCTTCGCCATTCCACGAACAATGGACTCCAAGACAGCCTTTTTCTGCTTAAGGCGTCTGCCACCACGTTACCCTTGCTAGGGGTATACGCTATCTCAAACTCATAGGATGCTAAGAATTCCATCCACCTTTGTTTTCTAAAGACTATGCGCTCGAAGAGCTTCCAACACTTCCCTAAGATGTAGGGCATGCTCTTCTCCACTTCTAGATAAAACCAGGATATTACCCCATCCAGAATCATCACAACTGTCCATCTCTCACGCAGACCATCCTAGTCGAACTTGACATCCCCCAAGTGCAAGCCCCAAAGGCCTAAACCAATATCAGACAAACACCCAAGGGATATCTCCTTCGAGTTCAGACGACCCACGTGAGATGATACTAGTAAAAATGGCTAAACAATTAAGCCTTTGACTAACTTCGGATGTCCTCGTCAGTCTCGCTCCAAAACCACCGTTTTTCCCATAACTGGCTTTGCTTAACCTATTAAGCACACACGAAAACTTATTTCGCTCCTAGAAAAGACCAAGATGTCATTTACAAAGACCATCACAAACTTATTTAGGTACTCCCTGAACACCCTTCTCATCAAATCAACAAAGTATGCGGGGGCGTTCGTCAAACCAAATGGCATCTCCAGCCACTCATAAAAACCATCCGGAGTCCTAAAGGTAGTCTTCTCTATACTATCCTCAGCCACTGTCAACTGACGAAACCCCGTGGCTAAGTCCTACTGCGAAAATACTGAGGCGCCAACTAACTGATCAAAGAGATCATCAATCCTCGGCAATGGGTGTCTATTCTTCTTTGTGAGTTTATTTAGTTCTCTTTAGCCTACACAAAGTCTGAGGGACCCATCTGCCTTCGTGGCAAAAACTACTGGAGCACCCCACTCCGATATACTTCGTCTTATGAACCCCTGCTCAAGCAAATCGCCTACTTGCTTATGGAGTTCCCTCCTCTCACGAGGAGCCATGTGGCACACTGGCCAAGATACTGGTTTGGCATTGTCTACCAGATATATTGGGAAGTCAATCTCCCGCTCCGGAGGTAAGCCCTTTACCTCCTCAAACACATCCGAGTATTCCCGGACCACTCTAACAGATCGCAAACTCTCGACAGACGTGTCAAGCGATTCTAGATAACTTAGCATAACAGATTCCATGGGATTACAAGAGATCTCGAGAGTGTTACCCAAGCAGGTCATAAGCCTAACAACTCTCCCTTCAAAATCAAGAACGGCACCCCTACTGGATAACCAATCCATGCCCAAAACTAACCCATAGCCCGTGAAGCCCAAAAAGCATCACATCTAAACTCAACGCTAAGTATAGAAACTTTCAAACCCAAACACATCATGGAGCCCCAATTGGGTTTGAAACAACTAAGGGATCATCTACTAAACTGGTGTCTAAGTGCAGTAACTCAACTAACAATGATGGGATAAACGAACTCGATGCATCAGAATCAAATAGAGTTCGAACCGGATAATAAAGAAATCCAAATTCCAACCTAGACGGTCCTATCCCCATCTGGTACACTAGCCGTGAGGGAATACGACTACCCTCCAGGAGATTCCGTACCTTGCCCTTGCCTCTTTGGACCATCCTAATAAGGTGTCCTATTCCTCCCAAAAGGATAACTACTAGCCCTCTTCTTCCCATTCTCCACTCGTAACCTCCCATCAAAATGAGGTTTCGCTCTTCATTAACCAAACAACTATTTGAGCCTTCCTCCCATCGTCTATCCAATAGGTACCTACCAGTCCTCCTCCTTCTTGAACCAACTTCTAATCCGACTAACGTCTAAGTCCCTTGAAGTGGTTTTCCATTCTTATCTATCTTAGAAAGATCATCTATACACGGAGGGGAAACTCAAAACGAGAGAGGAAAAGATTCAAAACGGAGAATTCGAAAGATATAGATATGGCTATTGGGGATTATGCTTTTCTTTCAAAAACTTTTCTCTTAAAAGACATGTTTTTTGAAAACACTCCTTTCAAAAATATTCTTAGAAAAATAGTTTTTTCTAAAAAAATTATCTGTTCTGGTAACCTTAAGCTCTGATACCACGTGTAACACCCCACACCCGCTAAGGTCACTCACTAAGGGAATGCCATAACATCGGTGGAGTATTTTAAGTGAGTATAGAACAGAAAAATTACACCAAGACAGATATAAGTAATACTTGAGAATTTAAACATCATTTCATTGCAGCGGAATGTAAAACATGTTTGGTTACACCAAAACCCATAAACAAGAGTTAAGTACATAATATCCATCCCGATAAAACAAAAGTACATAATCCCACTACATAACTTAATAGCCATAATAGAAAAGATAAACTGAGCTTTACATCCACGGTCCTAGCTCCAAAGGATAGATAAAGCAGTCTGATCAAAGCCCACTAGTGCTAGGCCCACTCTGATAACCTGAGGGTTGGGAAAAAGATAAAAACAACGGGGTCAGATATAAGTCTGAGCGAGTCCTATAACTTTAACAATACAATCACTAAAGTAACCAGAGTAAGACATAAACTTGATATACGGTAACGACTGGGGATAAATGGCTACACTAAGCAGCCAACTAGACTTAGGATGAACTAAGATAACCGTAAAGACGCATTTACCCACCCAAGGATAATTACTACACTGCACCACCCCAGATCTACCCACCCAAGGGTAATTCCTACACTGCACCACACCAGTTCTACCCACCCAAGGGTAATTCCTACTTAAAGGTTGATCCACCTAAGTGTATTTAGTAATTTTTAATAGTAGTTTCGTGTACCCCTAGCTGACTACATAGGTGCCGTCTGCCCCTATCTCCACTAGGTGTACCCACTAGTCCCCAAGCGATCGGCTCCCTAACGTAGATACCCATGCTGGCCCCACAGTGGGGTGTATCATTCCCCAAAGTGGCAACCTGATAATATCAACGGTGCACGGCTTATACCTACACGATGCAACAACGTCTTACTTACCAGCCCGGGTCCACACACGCATATGAAACCCGTTGGACTTGCGTTGCCACCGCTAACCCATTTTGGCCTCTTACAGTCAAGCCCAATATGTGTGTCCCGTCCTCGACTTGGGTCGAGCCCACAAAGATACGTTTGGGATATTGGTTGAAATGGGCCCCCACAAGCTACCCACCTAAGCTTGTCATTTCTAGTGAATCCCACTTAACCCTTTAACCATGTCCACTTACATGTTATAAATTTTGGTTAAGTCATTTAATCATACTTTAATTGCCACTCAAGGCACCCACTAGATTTCCACATGCCACCCAAGGCACTTACTTGATTCCCACATGCCACCCAAGGCACTTACTTAACCCTTTAATCATGTTTAATTACATGTTCCACTTTGGTTAAGTATTCTAATCGTATTTTCTATTGCCACCCAAGGCAACCCACTAGTTTCCTCATGCCACCCAAGGCACCCCCACTAGTTACTACATGCCACCCAAGGCACCCACTTAACCCCTCATGGCCCACTACATACTAACTTGGTTAAGTGTTTCTTAATTAATTAAGATCGTAACCTTTGTAAAGACCTCTCACATTAGACTGTCCTTTATGGCAGCTGGATATGCCGGTTGGTTCCGGGAAGCCTTACACCATAACAGAGTCTAACCTTGTGTCTTTACACTTGTCACGTATTTAGTTTATGACTAAGACCTCTCACATTGGGCCAATCATTTGTAGCCGCTGGATTTGCCGGTCGGTTCCGGGCAGTCTTATGCTACAAAAGGGTCCAACCTCGTGTCTTAGTCGATTAATTACACCTAATTAATCACCCCCATAATTTGTATTAATTATCCCTAATTAATTACAAATTTCAAGAATATGGGTAGACCTAACTCAATAGGTAAATTCCCAATTCCATAATATGGGTAGACCTAACTTAATAGGTAAATTCCCAATTATGTCCGTTCACTTTATGTTATGCTTAAGCATACCCATTTCACACCATTTTATTAACATGCACATTAACCCCATCGTTCCCCACGTAATTCGTTCATAATAAAGGGAAGATTCATCACAAACGTCATGGGTTTAACCAACATAGCATATAACTTTATCATGGGTTTAAAAGGTGTCAACTTGCATATATGAGCATACATTAAACCCAACTAGCATTTAACCCAAACTTGCATGAAGCACATATGTCACAAAGGGGGTAACTTGCATATGATTCTTATGTCATACAAAGGTGTGAACTTGCATAGCATGTCACATGTTAACTTGCATATAACCAAACACATAACTTGCATAACATGTTACTTATGAATTTGCATATAATCATGCACATAACTTGCATATAACCAAACACATAACTTGCATAACATGTTACATATGAACTTGCATATAATCATGCATATAACTTGCATATAACCAAACACATAACTTGCACAACATGTTACATATAAACTTGCATATAATCATGCATATAACTTGCATATAACCAAACACATAACTTGCATAACATGTTACTTATGGACTTGCATATGTATGTATGACATACAAAGGTAAACTCGCATATGTTATGCATATCACTAATCCAAACAACTTGCATAGATTATGCATATTATAGATCCAAACTCATAGGTTAAACTTGCATGTCATGTCACTTATTTCACACATGATTCTAGAATAAAACCAAGCATTTAACTTGCATAAAACCAAACACTTAGCATGCATAAAACCAAACACTTAGCATGCATAAAACCCCCAACTTAACATGCATAAACCCAAACACTTAACTTGCATAAACATAGTGTCGTCATGAATAAGTGTTAGACATAGTGATTAGCAAACTAGCATCATAACATATGACCTAAACCCATTGATCCGCAAGCAAAACCATATGATCTCATCACATCTCATCTACTTAGTTTAGCAATTGGTTATTAAAGTGATAGAAACTCACAAACTCCAAGATTGGCTCCTTAGATAGTTGCTAGAGTTGAAGTAGAGGTGGATTAGTAGTTCATTAGCTTGCAATCCTCTTCTCTAATTAGTGGAGGCTCCTTCTAAGTTGCATTTTGGCGGCATGATGGCATAGATTCTATTTTTAGTATGGATTAGGGTAGTCTTAGGGTGTATTTATAGGATTAGGTTGTGTTTTAGGCCCTTAGATTAACCCTAGGTTAGTTTAGGTCCGTCAGATCTCGGAAGCTTCCAGAAAACAGCCCCAAAACACAGCCAAACCCTAAAATGGTGCACCAGGCCAATCTGGCCGAGCACCCCCTGTCGACATGCAAGTCGACAGGGCTGTCGACTTGGTCCTAGCCAAGTCGACTGCCCAGTCGACAGGGTTGTCGACTTGGTTAGCTCGGCGGGAATTTTCCCGCCTAGGCCCAATGGCCCCAATTTCGAAATTTGAACCTGAACTTTAAATCTGTTTTGAACTTTGAATTTTTTGAAAACTTCATTAGGTCATAATTGGGCCATACGGACTCCGATTCTCGAAAACTCGGACTCTATTTCGCGTATTTTTCCGAGACGAACGCAATGACGCATCCCGTTTCCCCCAATTCTCACCTCTGAGATTATTTATTCTGTAATTAGTGAATATTAGTATTAACTAAAATTCAGGGTGTTACAACCAGAAAGGGACTCATGGATGACCCCGATCAAGAATTTCCTTCGTAATAGAGTACTTCCGTCAAAGAAAAGTGAAAGGCGGGCCGTAGTTCGCAAAGCCACTAGATACGTCCTTCAAGATAACATCCTTTATCGGCAAGGATTCTTTATGCCCTTGTTACGATGCATAGCCCATGACGACATCAAGCGTGTACTGGGGGAAGTACACGAAGGTGAGTGTGGAGACCATACGGGCGGTCAGACCTTAGCAAAAAAGATATTGCGTTATGGGTATTTCTGGCCCACCATTAATAAAGATGCAGCTGATCATTCACGACGCTGCGACATATGCCATAGGTTTGCCAAGATCCCCTAGGCACCACCGACCCAGCTCAAATCGATGGTGAGTCCGTGATCGTTTGCCATGTGGGGAATTGATATCATCGGAGTCCTACCGATTGCCAAAGGAGGAGCAAAGTATGCGATAGTTGCCGTGGACTATTTAACAAAATGGGTAGAGGCTGAGCCCTTAACAAAGATCACTGCGAGAAAGGTGATAAGTTTTGTGACTAGGAAAATCATATGTCGATTTGGGATTCCAAAGACCATTATAACCGATAATGGAACCCAGTTCGATGGCGCCGAGTTCAGAAGCTTCTGCCAGAAATACAAGATTGATAAACGCTACATAGCAGTTTCCCATCCTCAGTCGAACGGGCAGGTAGAAGCAATAAACAAAGTCATAAAATCCATCCTCAAGAGCGGTTAGAGCGTGCAAAAGCAAAGTGGGTTGATGAATTGCCCTTAGCTTTGTGGGCTTATCGGACGACGTTTAAGACAGCAACCGGTCATACTCCTTTCTCTCTTTCATTCGGTTCAGAAGCAGTAATTCCTGTGGAGCTCAGAGTTCCCTCTCACAGGGTGACATATTACAACCCAATGACAAATCGAGCACTCCTCCTCGAATCCCTTGATGAAGTCGAAGAAAAAAGGGACGAAGCAGACTTGCGTGCGTCGAGACACCGGCGTCAAATGGCATGCTATTATGACAAGAAATTTTGCTTTAGGACTTTTGAGCCAGGAGACCTGGTGTTAAAGCGAGTTTTCCCATCTCTCCCTCATCTCGGACCGAAGTGGGAAGGACCATACGCCATCCAACGGAAACTTGAGACAGGAGCTTTCAAGCTTGCGACCATGGATGGCGAGGAGGTGCCTAGAGCCTGGAATGCTCAGCACTTGATGCGATATTTGAATTAGAGATGTCAGATTTTTTTTTTTAAGAAACTTGTACAAAGGCATGGCTTACTTAAAAAAGTCTGTTTATATTAACAAAAGATTATAAAGTGGATGTAGTCTACGACTTAGCTGAACCACTATAAAAATACCCTGTGTCATTTACTTTCCTGCCCTGTTTTATGTGACTCATCTATGACAATTATGAAATACTGAATTTTGAAACGAAACTTGAATATACAGGCAGGAGCAAACGGAACGACCGTTTGACTGATTCGTCGAATGGAATGGGAAGACGACATTCCTGACTCTAACTCTCACGAGACGAGAGTGAGTGTAAATGACGGGAAGACGATGTCCTCTGAGGCATGAAGGTGCACCCCGGTAGGAGACCGCCTCAACGAGAACTCTAACCCGGTCATTCGACGGGAGAGTATAAAATCACTAATGAACAAGTATTAACGACAAAAAGGATCGGTCCCCGCCAGAGAGTTGGGGGCAATCCAAGGTTGAATCTAATCAATTTTGAATGGACCTTGGCCAGGTTCCCTGTTTAAAATTGATTGGGGGCATATACATATACGAGCCCTCAGTATATATGATAATTTTTTGGTATTGTTAATAACAATGTTTCGTTTAAGTAACGAACTCACAAATATTTGGCATTGCAGGAATAAACTGACTACTTTATTCACAAATGTACGAGCTAGTACAAGACAACTAAGCAATCAATGTGAGGGCCGCACACGCTACAACAACAGCAGGCTAAAAGAAAAACAGAACAAAAGTCAAAACACATCTTTCGCGAAGACTAAGGAGTAGTTTTTCCTTTCTTAGAAGCTTTGAGAGACTCCTTAGCTTCCCTTTCAGCGTCGGACATTACGCGCTTGTGCTTTTTCCTCCCTGATTTTGAAGATACAGAGTCGATTGGCTTCTTTCCAGGGGTTTGAGCGCTGGGATCAAGAACAGATTTTTTAGCGAGTTCTTCCATAATCGATCTAGTCAAAAGCTTAACAACTAACCTTGATCCGGCATCCACCACAGCGAGGGGCTTGAGACTTTCAGGTTCTATTTCGTCAACCTTCAGCTGCATACGCTTGTCCTGTTTGGCCTTTATTTCAGCCAAAGTCTCGTTGTCAGCATCCTTCGACTCCCCAATTATGGTGACATCAGGGTCTTCATCATATCCTTCATCGACGTCAACATCTTTCAAAGCATCGATAACTTCCTCGTCGTGAGAAGTTCTAGCAGTTGGTGATACAGAAGCCCTGTTGACGGTGTCACCCTCTTCACCTCCAGCTCCCTTGTCGGACTTTGTGAGGGTACTTTGGTCTTGCCCTTCGTGAGTTTTCTCGGCAGATTTCTCTTTGTCGATGGTTGCAGTCTCTGCCGACTTGTCAGTCTTCCCAGTGGGTTCAATACCTACATAATGAGAAGCAATAGTTACCAACTCGGGAGAAGACAAGGAGTATTCTATGGAGTGCCCGATGATATGACAGAAACTGGAAACTGCCTTGACAAATTGAGGAGAAAAGGTAGAAATACCTTCGGATGATTTCTCGATTGGAGTAGCTACTGCCGTTGGTATTGATTCAGGTATTGGGGATAAGAGAGGCGCTTTAGGAATCCCTTGATTCTCGGGATCATATCCTTCTACTCCCGCTATCTCGGTGGCAGCTGATGAAGAACCGGGCTCAATGACATTCTTTCCTTTAGCCTGACGTTTCTCTTCCTCCATGGCAGCAGCAATGAGTTGACGTCTTTCGGCCAAGCGCGCCGGTTCATCGTTTCTAAGATATTTTTCCATGAGCTTATCCTCATCGATGGAATCTACCTTGAGCTCCTCTTTCTCCCACTCAACGATTTTGTTCCACACATGAACCAGGGTTATTGAATAATCCTCGATCCAGGATATGTCTCGACGGCGGATTATGTGAGCAAAGAAATCTATCATCAGTATGCCAAAACCATCAACCTCCTCCCTAGCTTCAGATAGCTACTCGCGGGCCTCATCAGCACTCTTGATGGCACTGTCCACGTTCTGTTCGGCCAAAGCTGCCCTATTAATTTAGCATTCTTTCTCGCCAGCTCTGCTTTTTCTTGCTCCAGTGTGCTACAAGCGAGCTGTTCTTTAACAGTCTCCGATTTAGCAACCTCATCTTTCTTCTTCAAAACTAGACGTTCCTGGCTGTGGGATTCTATCAGCTCGTGTTAACGTTTTTGCAGTTCCTCAAATTGCTTCTTGAAATTAGTAGCATCTCGCTGAGCGACAACAAGTTCAGCCTGGTGTCTTCCAAGTCTTTCTCCAAAGTTGCCAGGGCATTTTCATCAAAATCTGCC
This sequence comes from Allium sativum, assembly GCA_030737875.1. Classification (NCBI taxonomy): domain Eukaryota; kingdom Viridiplantae; phylum Streptophyta; class Magnoliopsida; order Asparagales; family Amaryllidaceae; genus Allium; species Allium sativum. The sequence goes on from CM060918.1 coordinate 219,839, forward strand.
GCCTTTTTCATTTGATCGACATCAACAATTAAGGCCCTGATGATTCGGGAAAGGTTGCGCGAATATCTGTACATCTAAGAATATTGTTTCTCCACAGCATCAATTTTTGCCTTAGCTTCATCTTCCCACTTTGAAGAAATTGGCTCGAGGGAAGGTACAAAGGTTAGATGCTCAAAGTATTGCTCTGGAAATTGTTCCTTCAGGCGAGCTATTTTTGCTTGGGATTCGGAATCTGGTGGAGCGGACTTAGAGAAACACAATTCAAAGCGCTTTCATTTAGAAGGAACAACAGCCGCACCGCCTTTCTCAGGTTGTTTTTCAAAAACTTTGTGTGTGCTCGAAGGATCGGTTTGTTTCGACAATGGCCTTTCACGAGGACTTTTACCCTGAGGAGGAGTCGGGTTTTTGGACTGTGATTTATCCCCGTCTAGAAGACTCTGATAGCCTTTATACTTGCCTGAATCTGGTCGAGTGGGAGATCGGCAACGCGAAGTATGAGATTGTTGAGAGTCTGGATGCCTCCTATCATCTCTACCACGGCTCTCACGATGTTCATGCTTAGTATCAGGAGGAGGCCGGGACACGATGCGACGAACTTTTCTGATATCGTAACTGGGACGTGACATTGTACCTACACAGCAACATGAGAAAAAAAATCAGAATCGGTGTCGGTATAAAATGTTAGTGTTGCGAGGAGTAGTGTTAGTGTGTGTGCGTCTCCTTAGTGGCTTTTTCCCCCCAACAAACCCAAGTCTGAAGTTGTTTTAACAGATACAGATTCTATGGCCTTCACAGGGGTAGTTTCTTCTGAGGAGGTAAATCTCAGAGTGTCTATTCTGAAGTCCTCTGAAGTATAAAGTGTTTCGGGTAAGGGAAGATTTCCTAAGCCCTTGAAAGTGGGGTCATCTGTAATGGGCTCATCTATATGAGGGTCACCTGATGGCAATTCTTTGGGGGATGTTGACTCTTCGGGAGTGATGGCTTCGTCAGGAACGACATACTTATCTCGGTCTTTTTCGGCAATGTTTGCCATTTCATCGTCCTGAGTCGAAGAGGGAGAAGGAGGATCTCTAAGAGGCACTGCAGGACCCCTCGAGCTTTCTCCTGTATCAGGGATAATATTGACAGGAGGAATGTACACATAAGGAGTTGATCCATGGCCTATGCTGCGGTAAAAAGATAATAATCCATGGTGGTCAAGATACTCGTCTTTAAGAACTTCTTCAATTGTTAAAAGCTTTTGGTCACCATTAAGCAAAATGTTCAAGCGATTGGAATACAGCTGACCAGAAATCTGTTTTGGGTTATCGACTAAAACGAGAATGAAAAGCGATTAGTACACTAGACTAAAAATGTGGAGACGAAATTCGAGGGTTAGTGCATTACTCGACTTGGTCCATGTTCGACCACAACCCGGCTGCTGCCGAATATAAAACCATTCAGGTTTCGGGTCACTGGCTTTGCTGCTGAAAGGCACAAGTATAATTTTCCTCTTTGGAACTGACTCGAAGTATGAAAAAGAAGGAGTCTCTTGGGTTCGATGCTTAAAGTTATAAAAGAAATGAACATCATCAAAGGTAAGCTCTTCGCCTAGAATTTCCCTGTAGGCTATGTACAGAGTATACAAGTAAGCACAGGAGTTGGGGTGTAACTACATGGGGGAAATCCGCATTTGTCTTAGAAAATCGACGACAAAGGGTGGAAATGGAGGAATTGCCCCAACCATACACATTAACCGACTAATGGCCATAAACCCTTCTGGCGGAATATGAGGACGGTCTTTTGATGAAGGCAGCTGAGTATCTCCCTTGGGAATACCATACTTTAAGCGTATTCGTAGAAGTTTATCGTTGTCGACTGTTGATTTAACCGAATCCTTGGATTTATCCAAAATCTCGGCATCCTCAAGTTCATCGAGTGCTCGATTATCACCTACTCTTGCCTCTTCTTCTTCACCAAGAGAAGTATCGCCCTCAGAAGACACATTATCACTGTCATGAGCCTCTACCTCATAATTTGAACCCTCATCATCCCATTTTGGATCTGAGGTAGAAGATATATCGTCAAGAGTGACTTTTTGGGATGCTCTGGGATCTCTCTCTTCTCTGCCAGTCGAGATGAACGTCTCTCGGTCATGGTCAATGAACTATCGAAGAAGTAATAACAGAAGTTAGAGTAAACTAGCCCATGTCCCCCTGTGCATATGTGCAAAGTAAAGTGTGTACAGTGTGTGCAGAAGACATAAAGTGAACACTTGAAAGCGCAGTGTAAAGTTTCTTTGACAAAATAGCAGAATTCAGAATGGTCCTTGATGTTTGTGTATGTTCTAAAGGCATTATCCTAACTGTTCATGAAGTTGGAAGTTATGTCAAATATTGAATTTATCCAATTGGACAAAGTATTGTGCTTTAAGTTGGGTGGCCTCGGTTCGGTTCGAGTATACATGATGGGATCGGATCGGAAGGCAAAGTCGTGCCTCGGTCAGAAGTTGACATCCAGCCGAATCGGTTCGGGAGCATGCTTTTAGAGCGGACCGGGTGGGCTTGAATATCAACACCCCTTCTCCTTTGTTCTGCCCTCCGACCCTATTCGGTCAAATAAGCCTCGTTTCCCTTTTTTGCTTCTTGATCCGACCCGACCTGATAGAGTAAGCTTCGCCTTTCCTCTTTTCCGACCCGATCCGGTCTCGTGAACCCCTCACTCTTTTCTTCTCCTCCATCTCCGATGCTACCTCGCCCGAACCGGTTCCCTATACCCTTCTTCTTCCCTTTCCTCCTCAATCACAACCAAACCCAATCATTTTTCCAAAGCTCCAGTTAGGAAGAGACGCACACCCTCTCCAACCTCCCAGCATCTCGAGGTGGTGACGAAGCCACCAGCGACGACAGCTGGGGAGGAGATGGCCATGGCGTCGAAGCTGAGTAGTACCCATACCCGAATCGCCTGATTTAAGTACAAATCCAAGCTGTAAAACGGTTATATTGAGATGACTTAAGATTATACAACTACCTATATGCTTAATTCAGAAATTGGAGCGAAAGTCTTGGGGTTTTTGGGCGTCAAGGTTTTCTTTTTCTCGTTGGAGCAATTTCTGGAAAAGTGATGGAAATAAAAAGAAAAGGAGAAGGAGGAAATGGAGCTATGGATTTATATATGGACTTGAGATGACTCTTAGTATTCCCCGTATTTCATTCCGTTCGGACCGGGATATAGGCCCATGAGCATAAGTTTGGCCTGTTAAGTTCAATAATCGAGCAGTTTGAGAAGAGAACCCATTCAGGTCGGATCCGAACCGTATAGGTTGAGCATAGCAACTCGGAGTATAAATTAAATTTAAGATAAAATAAAGAAAATCACCTGGAAGAATTACTGGACATCAAAGAGAGTTCCTGGAGTTGTTTAAAAATGACGAAAATAAAATTGCGTATTCTACAATATATATAAGTGACGAGAGACACGACTTCATGAAGCAACACGTCTTCACAAGCAAATAGAAACGACCTTTTGACGCTTCAAGTTCAAGAGCTAGTATGAAGACAATCTCAAAGGACGCTTCGTCTTCAATAGAAGCATCCTTTGAGGGGGCAAAATGTTAGCCTGCTTTGTGAGTCAGGCTACACAAAGTTAAAGGATCAAATCATGAAGAGGCATCCTGCTAATGACCAGGTCGGATCGGAGCTCTTTAGGCAAAGACGGACCGGCTCGAAACAGAAGAGGAAGGAAGGCAGGGCGGATCGGAACGGAGTAGAGAAATAATGAATCTGGGTTCAATTATTTTCGGACCGGAGCGGATGGTACGAGTCTGATCCGAACCCTCACAAGCTAATATCTCCGGTCTGATCCCGAAGTTGCAACAGATTTCAGCCCACTCTCTCCATGATATTCGGAGCGGTTTCACCCATGATCTACCCATGATAGCCACTACTTCGATGCGCTGGCAACACCAGAACACACCCGATCCCGAAAGTGACGGAATAGGTGCCACGTACACCCTATCCGATCCGGTTTCAGGAAGGATTTCCGCCTATAAATAGACCCCCAAGGGTCATTTGAAGGGATCTTTTGGCACTTTGAGAGTTTGTATATCCTGGAGAACCGAATTTCAGAGCTTCCAATCAGTCCAAACCACTATTTAAAGTATATTTTGAAGATCATTATATGATTGTATATGCAAAATGAGTGAGGTTGAGTGAAAATCTTATTGTATTGCTACTATTCTCGTCAAGCAAAGGATTATAAAGTGGACGTAGGCATTTTCACGCCGAACCACTATAAATCTCGTATCTCTTTCCTGCTTTTGATTTCATTTTATTAGAATCTTAATTAGTTTGGGTGTTAGAACCACTTTTTGGTCTAACAATATGTATATTCTAGTTTCAAAGTTATGTTATATTTTATTTGTTCCGCTATTAGATTTGTGTTTACTCTGATGTTGTATGTTCTTCTTCTTCTTCTATTCTAAGTTTCTATCGTATCTATTCTCACCCTCTAATTTCTTTCATTAACAACCGGTATTTTTTGATGTTTGGTTAGTCGTCATTGAGTTTATGTCGATAACCAAAGTCGACAAAATCAGGGTCGTTACACTATAATTCCTAGTAATTAGGAATCTTTGGTGTCTGCGACATTTTTGGTCGTCAACAAACGTTAACTAGTATATAAGATATGTCCAATCAACATATGCAATGTGAACTGATATAGATCTAAACATATGAACTGGCATGGATCTAAACATATAAGCACAAACTTGCATAGATGAACATAACTTGCATATAAGCTTGCATAACTTATAAAATGGTTCTAACTAGCATATGAAAATAGACTAGCATAGATCATAAACTCGAATAGGTCTAAATGATCATAATTTGCATGGACCTAAACTTGCATAAACGATAACTTGCATAAAAAATAAGCTTGCATAAATCTAAACATATAAGATATGAACTTGCATAGATCTAAACATACAAAATATAAACTAACATCATGAAATGAATCCACTTACATACGATAACAAAACAGTCATACAGAAAAAACAGATGATAACAAAACTGACTGATAGCATAATATTCAACAGGCATATTTATACAATCCAGATCACAACTTATCATAATTAATTTAATTAATTATCTTGTGAAAGCAACTGTACTCACAGATTAAAGAAGAGAATAATTATGGGTTCTGATTTTTGAAGTTGATAAGCTAAAATCATTGATGTAAGCTTTGATCTTTATCCATAATCTTGAATTTGATTAGTTAAGGTGGATGCTAAATTAGTTTGGGATGCAGCGGCATGGTGGCTCAAGAATCAATTTAGTTTTGATTAGGGTTTAGGTTTGATGTGATTATATAGAAGTATAGGACTAGTTAGAGCCTTTAGATCAACATAGGATCCATCCAAACCATCCGGTCCAAGAAAATGTGTCATCAAGCCAATCAGAAGTCGCCACGTAGCCCTACGACTCAGAAAATCATCAATGTCCAGAACAGTCAGCAGGGGTCGACCCCTATAGGGGGTCGACACCTATGTCGACACCCCTATAGGGGGGTCGACACCTGTGTGACACCCCTTAAGGTGGGTCGACACCCTCTGGCCGGAATTTTCCCGCCCACTTCTTTTTGCTGGATTGAATTCTGAATTTTGATTTATTAATTATTTATTTAATTCTGATTTAAACTTAATTTTTTAACCTCCATAACTTCTTCATATGGAGTCCGATTTACGCAAAGTCGTACTCTATCTCAAGCAGAATTCCGAGACGAACGCAATGGCGTAACCCATTTCACCTAATTCTTCTTCTAAAAATTAAGTGTTCTTAAATTTGTTAATTTTAATGTTTTAAAATTATGGGGTGTTACATTCTCCACTCCTTAAAGGATTTTGTTCCCGAAATCTCCAAGCCAAGAAGAATGTATATCCTACCATCCAACATCCATCTACTCAACCATTCAATCACAGGCGTCCATTGTCCTTAAAAAGATTTCTAATGCTTTCATGATCATATGCATAGTGTGTGTATATGTCCTTATCTAATGCAAAATCAGGCGGTCTACTAATTCAGTAGACCTCCTTAATGCAAATCATGATAATGCCATGCGTCCATTATGTATGCAAAAGAACCCTATTGATACATATCATTTCTATATGAGTGCACAACCGTACCTTCATACAAATGCAACATCCATATGTTAACACATCAAGTTTCAATCCGTATACAAATACATATATGCATATGCAATATGAAAGTGACTGAGCCGATCTAGTGTCTAATGTGTGTGTAAATGCACCCACGAGAAACCAGCAAACACTTGCATCCATTTGCATCCACCAAACATAACATGTCTCAAACACATGTTTACAACCACAAGATTTTCCTACCTAAAGATCGAAGACCTAATCGAGAGGTCATACTAAACGATAGAACAAGTGTAAACAAAGCGATAGAAAAAGGAAAAGTTAAGAATATACCCTTAAAAAGGAAAGGGTATGGCGTACGCATTTTGTCTTTCGTCTCCCAAGTCACGTCTCCTTGATCATCTCCCCATTGGATTTTAACCAACTTGACCTCTCTGTTGTGTAACTTCTTGATCTCCGATCCAAGGATGCATGTAGGAGCTCATCTAATCGTGGCATCTCACTCCACTACCGCTTCTCTAAGCATGCTCGGCTCTACTACTTCCGCGGTATCATGTAAACACTTCCGCAAATGCGACACGTGAAATACGTCATGAACACCACTAAGCTTCTCCGGCAACTTCACCCTGTATGCCATCTGTCCAATCCTCTCTTATCAGCTCGGGTCCGAGCAAAATCTTATCCGTAGACTCCCACCAATAAGTTGATAATCGACACAGTTGTCCATAAAAACCCTAATACTAGCTTAATAACTGTTGTTATAAGCGAACTCCACAAATTGAAGGTGCTCTTTGCATGTCCCTCCAAAACTTAGGATACATATCCTCAAAAGATCTTCAAGGATTCTATTCACCCTTTCTGTCCGTCCATCCGTCTGTGGACGAAACGTGATGCTCAAACATAACTGCGTACGTACCGCCTTTTGCATATCACCTTTTCCTCTTGCATCGAAAACTGCTCCAAGCCATTCCCGCAAGCACCGGTATATACTGTGAATGGTGTGCTCCCATCTAGCAAAGTAAAATCTGGGGCAAATATCTTCGCAAAGTCCTTAACGAGCTTCCTATAGTAGCCCGCCAACCCTAGAAAACTTCTTACTTCCGTTGCTTTTCTAGGAACCTACCAATCTTGGATTAACACCACCTTTGCAGGATCCACTGCTATCCCTTCCTTAGAGACCACATGTCCTAAGAACCTCACTTCTTTCCTCCAAAACTGACATTTGGAGAAACTTAGCTTTGGGTAGACGCGCTCGTAGGGTCTCTAAGACTTCCCTAGATGTAGGTCATGCTCTTCCTTGCTTCTAGAGAAAATCAAGATATCAAACACAAAGACTACTACAAGCTTGTTTAGAAACTCCCTAAACACCCTGCTCATCAAGTCTACGAAATATGCGGGTGCATTCGTCAAACCAAAAAAAAGGCATGACAAGCCACTCAAAGACACCGTCGGGAGTTCTAAATGCAGTCTTATCTATGCTATCCTCAGCCATCCTTAGCTGATGAAATCCTGTAGCTAAATCCAACTACGAGAAGACCGAAACGCCAACCAACTGATCGAACAATTCATCAATCCTCGACAATGGGTGTCTGTTCTTCTTCGAGATCTTGTTCAGCTCCCTATAGTCCACGCACAATCTAAGCGAACCATCAACCTTTGTGGCAAAAACAACTGGAGTACTCCATTCTGAAATACTTCTTCTTATGAACCCTTCCTCAAGTAGCTCCCCTACTTGCTTACTGATTTCCCTCCTCTCTCTCGGAGTCATGTGGCGCATTGGTAATGCAACTGGCTTTGCATCATCTACTAAGTATATACGTAGGTCTATCTCTCGCCTCGGGGTTTAACCTCGAACCTCATCAAAGACATAACCATACTTACGGACTACTCGAACAGATTCCAAATCATCGATGGATGCGTCAAGTGATTCTAGGTAGCTAAGCATCACCGGGCCTCTAGGGTCACAAGAAATATCAAGGGTCTTTCCACAACGAGTCAACAGTCTAACTACCCTCCTTTCACAGTCTAGGATGGCACCGTACCTGGCTAGCCAATCTATCCATAGAATCAAGCTATAGCCCACGAAACCAAGAATGAAGGCGCTGCATTCAAACCCAACGCCCAAGATATACACTCTCAAATCCCAACAAAGCATAGATAAATGAGCCGAACCACCAATAGGATTTGAGACTACAATGGGATCCACAACTAGACTAGTATTTAGGTGCAGTGTTTCAACTAATGAAGCAGATATGAACGAATGCGAAGCGCCAGAATCAAACAAAGTTCGAACAGGATGATCAAAAAGGAAAATCAAACTTTCAACAAAAACATTTCTATTTCTCTCCTGTCCTGGTGCCATGAGAGCATGAACATGCCCTCTAGAAGTAGGCCCTGTCCTCCACCCTTGCCCTTGTCCTTGCCTCCTCGGGCAGTCTTCAATTAGATGTCCTCCCTCACCGCAATGAAAATAACCAGGCTTCTTCTTCTTCCTACAGTCCTTAATTACATGGCCCGTTATACCACAATAAAGACACCTTCTTCTGTCACGGGGTTAATTATTCTTTCTACTTCCTCCTTTACCTTCTTCGTGGGTTAAAACCATATCAACAAAATTCCCCATCCTTGGGTTGTGCTCCTTAGCCTAAACTCCCTCATCGACGAAGCAGCTAGCTGAACCTTCCTTCCATCGTCTATCTCAAAGATACCAAACGAGTCCTCCACTTCCTTGAGCCAATTCTAGCTTCGACAAAAGTCTCAGTCCTATGAAACAGTTTTCCACCCATCGCACGAAAGTCCTTACATATCTTAGAAAAAGCATCAACACGCGGGGATAGAGACTCAAGAAGGAAAAAGGGAGAGATATGAAACAAAGAATCGAAAGAAAGATATATGGCTTTTGGGGATTATGTTTTTCATAATAAACCTTCTCTTGAAAACTCCTTCTTTAAAACATGTTTTTGAAAATACTTCTTTATAAAAGTGCTTTTGAAAACAGTTTTCAAAATCCTTTATCTGTTCTGGTAACCTTCAGCTCTGATACCAAGTGTAACACCCCACGTCCGTTAATGTCACTTACAAAGGGAATGCATTAAGTTTCGTGGAGCGTTAAGAGTAAACAGAACAGAATATTACAAGACGGATGAAGTAGTACTTGAAAAATTTATAACTTTATTGCAGCGGAAACAGAAATAGGTTTGGTTACACCTTCAAAACAACAAAACCAAGTACATGATATCATCCTTGTACAAAAGCCTTCAGAGTACATAATTTTAAAGCCATAATCCCCAACAGAAAATACCATAAGCAGAATCAAAGCCAAGCAATAAATATTTTAACTTCAAGCTGGAAGAAAGAGATATCTGAACTAAGCTTGAGTATTTCCTCCCTGAGAACCTGAGGGGGGAAACGGAAGATAAGAGGCGAAACAAACTAGGTCAGACATAATTCTGGTGAGTCCAGTGACTTTAACAATATAATCATTAAAGTAATAGGATAAGAACATAAACTGGAAAGCAAGAAATGACTGTACATAAGCATGCATGCACTACAAAAAAATGACCCTATTACGACGGTGGAACACCGTTGTAATATACATTTTACAACGGTGGGCTAACCGTCGTGTATGAAGAAGTTGTAATAGACTAAAATCTTTTACAATTTTTTTGCACCGTTGTAATATGTATATTTTACAACTTTTTCCACTGTTGTAATAAACTTTATTACAACAGTTAAACACCGTTGTAATACACTAAATGTAGCAACTAAAATGAACAATACACTAAATGTAGCAATACACCATAAGCAAATCAGATATTGCAATTATTTGCAAACTAATTGATTAAAATACACAAATTTTTAGTATTACAAACAATAAGTTTTAGAAAACATTTCGCGCATTATTACATACTTGACCGTTACAAAGCAACTTAGTAAAACACAACATATCCACAAAAATTGCATATCCTACGGGAGTACACAAGTCGAAGACAACAAAATCTTTACACCATTTATCTTTTTTCTGCAAGTTCACTACAGTAATCTGAAACCTGTTGCATAAGAATACGTTTGTTGTTAGAAAAAAGAACAGAAAAATAAAGTGACAAAATAAACCAAAGCATAAGTGTGTGAATGGGAATAACAAAAAAGAAGATTTTGATTAACTAAAATGTGAACCTTTAATGTCAATGGCACCTCCATGTTCATCCAATGGTAAGTTCATGTGATAATATAAGGGAGTAGTAAACAAAATAAAGTGACAACATATACAGCTGGAAATCCTATTGCATAGTATAGATTAAACTTGGATGCAAAAGCATACTAAGTTACATTGCCAGCAGAAACAGCGGCTTCACCTAGCTGGGAATGAAAATCATTCACGATATTTGGCTGTAAAATGGTACAAATAAGAAAGCACATTGGAATCAAGAAGTGACAGATAAGTTATATTTACTACTGGAGCTTCTTAAATAATCCTTTGGTGTCTTCTATGCAAGCAACAGTCTCTCACATTTAAATGTATCACATTTCCATGTTTGCCCCCAAACCCTTGTGCACAAACATCAACTATGAGCTGTCAGCTGTGATAATTCATCGGGAAAAAATGCACGCCATTGTCTGCAAAAAAAAGACATGTTTTCATGTAATGACATTTGTGAATACGAGTTCAATACAGAATTGGATGTGTAACGACTGAAGTTATCACATTCTAAGTATGGTTGATTTGTGTAAACAGTAGTGCATAGCTAAAAATTTGCTAGCTTCTAAACACATAAATGCAAATGTACTCGTAAAATGAGAGTCATTGAATTTGTTCAATCAGTTTAAAAGATATCCTACAACAGACATAGTATAGATAAAATCTTGTAACCCTTCTCCAGTATAGAAGATATCCTACAACAAACTTTGCCCTATGTTCATTGTATAGTTCAATCAGTTTTAAGTCAAATTTAAAAGAAGTTTTCTGAAGGGAAAAAAGAGTAAAGAGAGGCAATTATACATTATCAACAGTTCATAGGATTAGCGTGTTATCTGCGAATGTCATTCAAAGTGGTGTGAACTGCAAGGCGGATCATCTAGTTTTTTTTTGGATGTTATGCTGCCTGAGACCCCACAGCAATGCTTGCCTGTTTGAAAACCAAGAGGTAAAATGCATGTTTAATATAACATATATGTTCACCTGGAAAAATCCTACCGGAGAGGAAAATCAATACAAGCTTCTATTGGCAATGGCCAATACCAACCAATAACACACTTATATACATTGTGGCAGTATCTATACATACTTAGCACTTCTTTTAGCTTCAAATATAATCAGACCCAGCTAAGCTTTCCGACTTGATCTCAAAAGAACCGTCACTTGTCCATCTTGATGAATCCCGTATTATCTACAAAACCCAAATCCATAAGACTATGTCTATATTATGCAATACAACTTTGAGTTGACAAAATGGATAGGAAAGGAAGTACATTGAAGAATCCATACTACGTGATGCTGTTTGCCTGCACAGCCGTGATATTTGTAGCAATTTGTCTCTACATATCCATTAATAATTTCAATCCCCTCGCATGTTAGTTTCTGCTAACAATATTCAAATACAAAACCACCATTTTATTACAATTTATTATGTAACAAAACCTTATGAAACAATGGCCATTATTATCATGTATGGAAACATAAATAATTTTTCAAGTTTAATGGACAAAACGTGAATACCTCAAATTCATCCATCTCGAGATTTTTTAGTCTTCGAAACTCGGTATAGAAGAGAGGCCAATATATAGAAGAGAGGCAAACTCAGAATTGAGGCTGGATCGGAATAGAGTCCGGATCGAAATTGAGCTTCTTCAGTTTAAGGAAAAGAGCCTGGATCGGAATTGTTTTGTGCATAAAAATACTCGAACTCGGTATAGAAAAGAGGCGAATATAGCTATGACGATGTAGACAAGTAGGAGAAAAAAGGGAAGATAGGATTCGAGAAAAAATAATATGCCATGATTATCTTCGTTAGGGTTCTAGAAATGGGAACGATCTAGAAATGGGAACGAAAAGCATGTGGTGGCTACGATCTGTAAGATAATCTTAGTACGGGTATCGGGTCGGGCCCGTTTCTTTTGGACTAGCCGATGCATTGCTTTTTGTTTAAAACCATACAAAACGGATGGTTTTGCATATTTGTAAACACTAGCGCATGACTTTTTGTTTAAAACGTTACAAAACAAACGATTTGCATATTTGTAAAAGGCTAATGATGACAAGTAACAAAACCCACGGCTACATAAAATTATTTTCTTAGCAAATTTTCGTTTTTATAGTAATAAAATTGGTATGAATCAAAACTTTCTACTTGTTTGTTAGATTTATTACTATTATTATTTAACGTTTAATGCTAACTTTAACTATTACAGCTTAATTAAATTTTTTATTATCATTAAATTAAATATTATATATCATAAAAAATTATGATTAACTATTATTGGTTGGTATTTAACAGTGAATCATTTATAAATTATTGATTTTAATCAAATATTTAGTATTTAATATTTACCTATTGATTATTGAATATTAATTTATTAACTGTTAATTATTAATTGTTAATTACTAATTATTTGTTAATAATTATTACTACAAATTATTTCATTCTGTAATTTAATTATATATTACTATTCGATTATATCTTTTACGTATTACTTATTTGATATATATATATATTATTATTAATTTATTTATTATTTCAATTAATTAATTATGATTTTTTTTACTATTATTCAATACTAATTTTTAAATCTCAACTATTAATTATTTAATAATAATTGACAAGTATTATTGATTTCCAAGTTTATTATTAATTATTATTATTAAATATTATTATTAAATACCAATATAATTAGTTATTAAATATAGATATTATAAACATGAAGTTTGTACTAGGCATCTCTATTACAATGAATAAAATGAAAAGTTGTGAAATATATGTTTATTACAATAGTGATTCTTTCACTGTTGTAAAAAACACTTATTACAACAGTGCATTTGGCACAGTTGTAAAAAATATTTATTACAACTGTGTTTTTTATACAGTTGTAAAACTAAAGTTGTAATATGGTGTTTTTGTTGTAGTGATGACAAGGTAGGCAAGATGAATAAGATAAACGTTGATTGCGCTTCTAATCACTATAGGATAATTACTACACTACACCAATGCTAATTACACCGTACCATTACTAGTTACACCGCACCATTACTAGTTCCATATTGAGAGTTGATCTCAACCCCGCAATTGGTAGCCCTTAGGCGTAACATCTACTAAGAGGTATCCACCACATAGAATACTTAACAGCCTACTTGCCCATAACAGATACTAGATGTCCCCACACTACCCCTAATCGATTGGCTCCCTAACTCGTATGTATTCATTACTTATGTCATTCGGCCCCGCTTGTTTGTAGATACCTGTGCTGGTCCCACCAGGGGGTGTATCAATCTCTATGATGGCAACCCGACACAATTCAAGATGCACAGTGTATAACTACTGATGCCCAGTGCCTGATTTTTCCACTCCGGAGCACGTGCACGCCAGTACTCCGTCGGAACCTACACTGATGCACCACCCACCGCTATTTTGACCGCTTATAATCAGCCCAGTAATTGTGCCCCACGCTGCCTAGTTCAGTGTATCATGATACATCTATGTGGGTATTGCTGAAATGGTTCCCGTTACTAGGGTTTCCTAACCAACATGTTATAAAGGTTAAGTGTTCTCAATTTAACCTAACCCCACCCATTTGCTTAATTAACATGTTGTATTGGTTAAGTGTCGCCTATTCATATGTTACTTGACCTTCCCACTGATTCACACATGTTTACTTAACGGTTAAGTTTGTGGGCCTATATATACTAATATTACCCACCTACCCAAGATTTACTTAACCCTTCCACTTATCATGTCCATATGTATTATTGGTTAAGCTTGCCATAACCCTATCCACTTTGTTCATGTAATATTGGTTAAGTTGTCTTCTTACCCATGTTAACTTAACCCCAGCCACCTAACTCGTTTAGGTATCATATTCATCTTTGATCTGCATTAATCAGTTATTAATGCGCAGACCTCTCACATTAAGTCGATCACTTGTGGCCGTTGGATATGCCGGGCGGTTCTGGGCAGACTTCCACCACAAGCCAGACTTAACCTCGTGTCTAAGCATCTAATTTATGTCTTTGACCTCTCAAATTAGACTGTCGTTTGCGGTTGCTGGATACGCCGGGCGGTTCCTGACAGTCTTATACCGCAAATCAAGGCTAACCTCATGTCTTAGGCGTTCATTAACTCATTCTATTTCAAACCCAATTAGAATTAAAATCCTTATTTCAAATTGTCCATAATTTCCAATTCAAACTACGATCATAACTATCATCTAAATTATGTCCATAATTTCCATGCATATAAACTATGGCAATTTATGTCTCAAGTTAATTACATGTTTTCTAGCCAATTTTATGTCAATTTCACAATATCCAATATTTAACATTTTTTCCAACGTCCCCACGTCGTTCGCACGTATAATTCATGTAATACGTTAGGCTCGCAATTAGGCCAACTCATAAGCGAAAGGAGAAGAAAGAGACATACAACATTCAAATTGGCATAAAACAATATAGATCTAACAAAGCGTGTGTAACATAGACTTGGCACAAATTGACATAAATCTAATTAAGCATATAAACGTGAACTAGTATATAAGATAGGTCCAATCAACATACGCATGTGAACTGACATAGATCTAAACATATGAGCGGGCATGGATCTAAACATATAAGCACAAACTTGCATAGATGAACATAACTTGCATATAAGCTTGCATAACTTATAAAATGGATCTAACTGGCATATGAAAATAGACTAGCATAGATCATAAACTCGCATATGTCTAAATGATCATAATTTGCATGGACCTAAACTTGCATAAACGATAACTTGCATAGAAAATAAGCTTGCATAGATCTAAACATATAGATATGAACTTGCATAGATTTAAACATATAAAATATGAACCAACATCATGAAATGAATCCACTTACATACGATAACAAAACTGTCATATAAAAAAAACAGACGATAACAGAACTTGCTGATAGCATAAGATTCAACAGGCATATTTATACAATCCAGATCACAACTTATCATAATTAATTTAATTAATTATCTTGTGAAAGCAACTGTACTCACAGATTAAAGTAGAGAATAATTCTGGGTTCTAATTTCTGAAGTTGATAAGCTAAAATCATTGATATAGGCTTTGATCTTTATCCTTAATCTTAAATTTGATTAGTTAAGGTGGAGGCTGGATTAGTTTGGGATGCAGCAACATGGTGGCTCAAGAATCAATTTAGTTTTGATTAGGGTTTAGGTTTGATGTGATTATATAGAAGTATAGGATTAATTAGAGCCTCTAGATCAACATAGGATCCATCCAAACCATCCAGTCCAAGAAAATGCGTCATCACGCCAATCAGAAGTCCCCACGCAGCCTTATGACTCAAAAAATCGTCACTGTCCAGAACAGTTAGCAGGGGTCGACCCCTACAGGGCGGTCGACACCTATGTCGACACCCCTATAGGGGGGTCGACACCCTCTGGCGGGAATTTTCTCGCCCACTTCTTTTTATTGGTTTGGATTCCGAATTTTGATTTATTATTTATTTATTTAATTCTAATTTAAACTTAAATCTTTTAACCTCCATAACTTCTTCATACGGAGTCCAATTTATGCAAACTCGAACTTTATCTCAAGCAGAATTCAGAGACGAACACAATGGCGTAACCCGTTTCACCTAATTCTTCTTATAAAAATTAAGTGTTCTTAAATTTGTTAATTTCAATGTTTTAAAATTACGGGGTATTACACTTCGTGTAAGAGAAGACTGTTAGCAAATCGGAGCTCATATGTGGAAGATATGGTGAAGAAAGTAGGAAGTGGTTGGAGCAGTTTCAAACATTTTGGTGGATGTGGTAGAAGTCTGAAATATGACTGTGCATAACCCGAGAAACAATTAAGACATCTGGGAAGAATTCCAAACATCTAGGAAGTCATTCAAACATATAGAAAGAAATCCAGATGTTTAGGAACGAGTCTGGGAACATCCGAGAGTGATTCTAGACGTTTGGGATTCTAGGCCAGGCGTCTGGAATGAGACTTGGGCTGATTTTGGGCCTAGGAAGTCAGGTGTTGATTTTTGAATCTGCAAGGGCATTTTGAACATTTGCTTGCGGGTTTCTACATAAGTATACAAGCAATTCTTCAAATTTGAAAGGAGATGATTGATTAATCCATCCAAACAAGGGTTTAGTCCTCCGTTAATTAGGGTTTGGCAATCCTAATTATTTCTTCAATCCTACTCTACAAAAAAAACTCTACTAAATGACCCTTCTCATTGGTGATAATAAAAGCTCTCTCTTGAAGTGAATGTATACTAACAAATGTTAGTGGAACCACTATAAATTTTGGGATGATTTAATTTATTGTTATCATTTTTTATTGTTTATTTTGTGTTTATGATTGGATTTGAAACCTTTGAGGTTGGTTTGATCATAGATTGGTTGTTTGTTCACTATCTAGCACAATCGAGCTTGTTTTCCGCTGGGTTAGGGATTGAATTGAGCGGTCTCAATCGCGGGTTTTCCCCCAACATGAAATTTATGTACATGATTATTACTAATTGAAAAATAAATTGATTATTTAACTAAACCAAATTAGCATCATTTCTATATATGAAGGTAATAAAAAATATATATAAGCTCAATTGGAAGATAAACTAAGCCTAATCTTCTTGTACTACCTAATCTTTTCCATTTTGAATTTTAACATTCCATTTTGGCCACTAACAAATATACAGTTTTATAAAAGTTCAGTGAGTACTAAACTCTCTACCTTATGCTGGGATGCAATGTTGGCATCTTACTTTCCTGAACAAACTTGCAGTGGTGAATAAAAACCTAGAATAAAAACATAATTGGCGAAAATACCATATTCTATTTTATGGTGATATGCCCTGCTCATTTAAATTTTAGCAAGCATAATCAACTAATATGCATAAAAACGACGCTAATCAAAATATTTATGATTTCGTTAAAATTTACTTCGCTAGCAACAAAATTCAATGCTAGCTAGCAACCTTCTTTTTAAATCTACTACTACAGAAGATAACACTGCATATTAAATACCAAAACTGCATTAATGAGTCATAATCCCAGTCTCTACCTTCCTTATTTTTCATTTCTTTATTTTTGTACAATAGATGCCATTTACTAAGGAAAAGGAAACAAACTTATACAAAATTAGCCTAAAAGAAATTAGAAAATATATCCATCTTTACTATACATTAAATTCCATTTTACACCTTGGTCCTTAAGGAAATAGCTAAGCAAAGAGACATTAAACAAGATTTGTGATGGCATGTTACATCATAAAAGTACAACTAATGTACTGGTCTTAGCCAAATAAAATATTTTCATTAAGATAATAGTCTTTTCTATACTTTAAAATGTGAAATGTAAAATTTAAGTTGGTTTTTGTAGATCAAGCAAAATGAATGGAGCTGAAAGGTAAATCCAAAAGCCAAATAAAGATACCTCGTAACCTTGGTAAATGAAATTAAGCTTTATCTAACCAAAAATAGACTGATGACAAATTTTCGGCTATAAGATTTTATGTAGTAGTAGATCATATATGTCAACGTTTGTAGCACAGTTTGTTGCACCATAATAGGAACAGTATGTAGAATTCACTTCACCTTTAACTTAATACTATGTAACTTTTACAGTATAAAACCTACATACATACATATGTACATACATACATACATAGATAATTTAGTTAGTTAGCTTTTAATTGACTTAATTAAACTATTTTATTTAAATATAGTAATAATTTCAAAAATCATTGTTTGTACACACATGTGTACTTTCTTATGATAACATAATTGAAGAAGTCCAAACTAAAACTTCTATGTGTAGCTCTTCTACAAAGTCTCATAACACAAAATCTAATAATGGCTCAAATTGAGAAAACAAAGCAATGAGCAGAAATAATACCAGAGAATTTCTTTCTAGTATGTGATAGTTAATGAAAAACTATTATAGTAGGCATGCCTTGTCATTTCAGATGGATTAGATGATCTATTTTTTTTATAAAGTATATGTATGAAAAAAATGATGGCTCTAGAATTAATTATAGGCAGCGACAACTTAGAGGATCTGAAATTGCCTTAGGGAATGCTGCTAAGTATGCAAAGTTATTCTTAACCAATGATTTTACGGTAATTAAATTATAGGATGTAAAAGGTATTGTAGCTGTAAATATCCACAAAAGACTAGGGGAGCATAAGAATAGAAATATTACGTAGAAGCTGATAAACTTGACACAGGAAAACCAGAAGTAACATAATAAAGGGCTTCTAATGGTAAACTTCTTTAAACAATGTATGTATCATCCAAAGAAAGGTGATTATATTACATCTCCATTTTATACTTTAGGAATTCAAACCGGAGTTTGGCAAAATGAAAGAACGTAGTCACTAATAATCAAGAGGAAACATCGTTTAAGGAAGGCTATGGTTGAATGATTCGTTTATTGCATCAAGCTTGGGTATTTTCTACAAATGTCAAATAATTTTGAAAGGCTTATAATCATATCACCGATTTTATATTAATTTCATAATTTCCCAAATGTTGCCAATTCAAAATAAAATTAAACCGAAAAATCTAAACAAAATCAGAGCAGTTAGTTTGTACATCAAGCTTATCTTATCAAATTAATAGTAAAAGTACACCATGACTAACTAAAACTGAGAGATCAACCCAAAATCAAATTAAAAAGAAGAACCTCCATTAAGTATTAGGGCTTTACTTCGTTCAGGTCTTTGGTGGTTGCTTATTCTCCACTAACAAACTTCGTGATGATCCATGATTTTTGCCGACTAATATATTAGAGATGAATGACTTGCTCTTTCGGGATTTGTTCCTTATTCTCTAAGTTTGATTGACTCTGCGACAATTGATTATCCTAAGTGATTGAAACGCTCTAACGGGTTCATGGTCATGACAGAGGATTTCAAGTTATTTTAGGAAAGTCATGCGAAGTGCGATTGTGGATTTTCTTTTATCATAGGTGTGGACGTGATTAGTTCGTGAGAAAGTGAGGAGCAATGATTACAAAATAGACCTTTAATGAGAAAAATTAACCAAAAATGATAAATTGGGCATTTCAAAAGTTTCAAAACCAGCAAATAGTACTAAATTTGATTTTCACGGTGGAAGTAACTTAGGGTGCGTTTGATTTTGAACGAGAAAGGAGTATTTTGAATGGGTATTTGAAGGAGAATTGTTACGAACGAAGAATGTTTTTTTTATGAAATGGGCAAATTGGAAGGGCCAGAGTTATTATTTTATTATTTTTGTATTTGTGTTTATTAAAAGATTTATTGAATGCAGAATACAAATTCCATAATTCAAAAGCCATTAAAACGCATTACACAACACCATTACAACACAATCACATAGGAAAACACCATTACAACACAATCACATAACGGAAACATAAGAAAACTGCACTTGTCCAGCCCTCAGCTTCTGAACATAATGAATAACACAATGTCTAAGTTGTGCGGGCTTGTCAAGCAGAGAATAGAAAGGGTTATGGCCCCTTCTGTCATTCTCTGACAGAACAACCGCCACCTTCCACACCTAATAGTCATCATCATCATGACATACTCACATAAAAAGATCAATAAGGTCATCTCGGTCCATGGAAGTAGGAGTAGAATGAGAAGATCCAGCACTGGACCAGACATGCCTACGAGCTGGAGGACTCGAGATCTCAATAGTATCACCCTGAATAAAAGCGCCATAGATTTGGACCTCGTGCAAATGAACTAGTGGAGCGACCGGAACTATATACTGACATCTGTCAGTACGAATGTAGCCTCCAAAAAGTGAGTCCGGCTCACCGAATCACGCTAGGGAGCCATTCTTGAATTTGCGCGATGCTACTGGCACCGCCGCCCACCAGTTGTCCGTCCCAGCGACGGTATCCACTAACTGGCCTTTTGGTCCGGTTACCAAAAGTACTCAAGACACGCTCGACTCAACTCATCGCGTGAAGCCAAGGCTAAGGGCGAAACACAGGAAATCCAGGAGAAAGATCGAAGGGAGTCGTGCCGACAAACCTCACCACATCCTCTTCAAAACACTCTTCGCAGGTACGAAATTTCCTATGCGAAATTTCGCACCTAGTATTGTGAAATTTCGTACCTCGCCCAGGTACGAACTTTCTGTGGCCGATAGCTAGAGGCGCGAATCTCCTGTAGATGGTTCCCATTTCTACCTACTCCTACCTAACCCTTACCTAACCACTTCCTATAAATACCCCACTACCTCACACTTCATAGGGGAGAAACTCTTGGGCCTTGAGACCTCTATAAGGCATCATTAATGGCATCTCCTCTTTGAGGAAGAAGAAGGGCAAACTTGTCCACTTTACTATTTCTTGCAAATATGACTATTGTAGCTACATATGACATAGTCAATGAATGTAATGAGAGGATCTCAACCTTGTAATCTTTCAAGTGACTAATAAAATCTCTACAACTCTTCAAAGTTGACGTAGGCCTTCACTAAGGCCGAACCACTATAAATTCTTTGTGTCATTTACCGCTTATATTTTATTTCAAGTTCTATTTTATGATATTGTCTATGCGACCATATCTATAATTCCTAGTAATTAGGAATCTTTGGTATTTGCGACATTTTTAGTCGTCAACATTTGGTGCTTTCACTGAGAAAACTTGGACATTGCGTCTTTCTTGCACCTTACCATCTCGACTTCGACGAGCTTAAGGTTCCTCGCCTAACATGCCATTGGGCCCGCTTACGATGGTAAAAAAGTCAAAGAATGTAATAATCGGCTTATCAGCCGCCGCCGAGGCCGGTCCATCTAATCCACCTCCACCGGCAAATATTCCGGCAACCAATGAAAATGAACCTCCAGTTGTGGACCTCGAAGCGCTCGTGACCCAAGCGCAAATCCGTACGCTTATTGAAAGGTACGAGAACACGGCGGCCGAGCTTAACCGAGCGCTAAGGAATAACATCGGCCTTATGCGACAACTCCAAGAAATTCAGCGCGACGTCGCTCGACTACGACTAGCTCGGAACAACGCCCGACCTCGACCACCAACATCGGAAACTTCCTCTTCCGAGTCGAGGGGCCCGCACCAACGAAGGAGGTTTAGCCTCATCAACAACGTCGCCGTCTGAAAAAATGCCCTTGACATCGGCAACGGGTATTCCAACGGAAACGGCAACGGCGACCGTACCACTATCACCTATAGTGGGGGCACCTAATATCGGGACCGCTCTTGCTTAATCATCGATGACGGACCCGCTCTTACTAATCAACCTCTTCCTCGATAAGACCCAACGGCCGCCCGCCTAATATGGCGGCCCGAACCTATCCAAAACAAGATCCGCGCGCCCCCGCCCTATATCCACAGGCGAACACGGATCTCATTTCAGATGTTGAGGACATGGAAGAGAACAGCCCAGACGTCCACCCTAGAAGGCATCCTCGAACCCGGACTCCGGAACCTCGCCAAAAACCCGTGGGCTCGATGGCGGACCCTCATCCAACCTACCTTCCCGACATGGTCCGAAGGATCATGAGGGAGATGCGAAGGAATGTGCATGAACCCTGGGAAGCGCACATTAGGCGCAACCCTTTCAGTCGAACGGTGAATGAAGCTGAATGGCCACGACGTTTCAGCATTCCATAAATGCCGCTCTACGACGGCACCACCGATCCTTGTGCTTTCTTAAACCGCTATGAGTGGCAAATGGACTCAAGCAGAGGCAATGATCTAGTCAAGTGCAAATGCTTTCCAGTCTTCCTTTCAGGAACCGCCCTATTGTGGTTTTCTCGCCTTCCGATCAACTCCATCAACAACTTCAGCCAATTTTCCACGCAATTAGTAAAGCAATTCCAAATGCACATCCCGACTCCGAAGAACGCCCTCACTCTTTCCAACCTATACCAAGAGCCTGCAGAGTCACTCAAGAGCTACCTTTCTAGGTTCAACGAAGCCCTCGCCGAGATCGAGGATCTGGACCAGCGCACTATACTGATCCAACTAGCTAAAGGCGTCCTCCCAACTTCAGAGTTTGGGGCATGGATTGACCGAAAGCAACCGAAAAGCCTCGACGCCTTCTATGAGAAGGCAGGGCAGTTCTTGTGCTAAGAAGAAGCGAGGCGCAACCGCGTCGTCGAAACTAGTCGCCCCAACATCCCTCGAGCAGGTATCGCTAACAACCAACATAAGGGGCGAGAAGCAAGAGTCCCCTCTAACCCTAATTGGGGGCATCACCCCTCAGCCAAAGGCCAAACACCGGGAGGCAAGGTGGCCGAGGCAGCAACTAGGTACAAGCGGATTCAAGAAAGCCCGTGTAACAACCCGTATTTTTCGATAACATGTTAAAACGAGAATCAAGGCAGAATTTAATTTTAAATTCTGAATCAAGTAAAACGGGCTATGCCATTGCGTTCGTCTCGGGAAAAATACGCGAAATAGAGTCCGAGTTTTCGAAAATCGGAGTCCGTATGACCCGGTTAAGGCCCAAAGAAGTTTTCGGGAAATTTGAATTTCGAAACATGCAGAAATGGGGCCAGGCGGGAAAATTCCCGCCCAGACAAGTCGACAGGCATGTCGACAGGCATGTCGACAGGGCTGTCGACTTGCCCTGTCGGCTGATTTTGATCAGGTGCACCTGGATGCAGTCTTGGTCTGGTCTGATGGGCCTGTGACGATTTCTGTGGTCCTGATCTATCCTAGGGTTAATCTAAGGGCCTAAAACTATCCTAATCTCTATAAAAAGACCCTAAACCTAACCTAAATCCCTAAAAATCAAACCTAGCAACTAAGTGCTGCCAAAATCAATTTTGATCATGGCCTCCATCTCCAATCCCTAGAGCCTATGCATCCAAATCAAGTTCAAATCAAAAGGTGCAAGCTTGCTACACCAAATAGAGGCCAAATCAACATTGCTAAGCGAGTTCCATGATGATTTTTCTACAAAGGAGGCACCTTTCTTAGCCAAGATGATTCATGCTCCTTTCCCTAGGCCTAACTAAGTAAGTTCTAGCCACTTTTAGATGGAAACGGTAGTTTTGATAATGACATGGGATAAAATGAGGCTAAACATGATTATGCGAACCTATATGAACCTTACCATGCCTCTTGTGTTCATGTTTATGATTTTAGGCCATGTGAGTAACTTAATCATAACTCTCATGCTATGCATAACCTAGTTTATCTTGCAAGTTGGGATCTTTATGCATGAAATGCTAGCATGAACCTTTAGGAACCACTTTACTTGTGAAACATTGGCTAAGACAAGATTTTGGGGCTTATGCATGTTTATGAACCCAAACCCCTTATGCTAACATGCAAGTTTGTGGCCAAATCCTTTATGAGATTATGCATGCTCGTGGCCAATCCCCTCTTTTAAGTTGTGCATGTTTATGGCCAAACCCTTTTTGATAATATGCATGTTTGTGGCCAAATTACCTTATGACACTATGCATGTTTATGGCCAATCCCTTTATGATGTTATGCATGTGGAAGCCAAGCCCTTTTTGGCATCATGCATGTTTTGAGACCAATATGTGACATAGTATCCTTACTATGTTGACTCGCTTTGCTTGCGTTGGGAAAACACGATTTTGGGTAGTTAGATAAACATGAACATGTCGCAAAATCTTAACTTGAATATGACATGTGTTTATACTTGAAAATATGACTTGAAAGATAACATGGAGGTTGGCATGTAAGTATGCATAAAAACATGAGCTTGGGAATTTACCTATTAAGTTAGGTCTACCCTTTGGGAATTTACCTATTAAGTTAGGTCTATCCAAATGCTTGAAAACTTGTAACATGTTTTGGAAACATGATGAACTTAGATAATGTAAGTATGGCCAACTCGAGGTTGGGTTGAGTTTGCAACGTAAAACTACCCGGAACCGACCGGCCTAACTAGTAGTTGCAAACAATAGGACCCAATGTGAGAAGTTGGTCATGTCGCGCTTAAGACCCGAGGTTAGACTAGGTTGTGGTGTAAATCTACCCGGACCCGCCCGGCTTAACTAGTAAACACAACAAGGTCTAATGTGAGAGGTTGAGGGTGCATTAATTAAATTAATGCCACATAATAGGGTTAAGTTAATTTGATTAATGAGGCTTAACCAAATATGATATGGACAAATGGGTTAAGTAATTTGATTAGGCTAATGATACTTAACAAAACATGATAAGCTTGGGTAGGTTAAGTAACTTGATTTGCCTAATGACACTTGACCATTTTTATACGACTAGTGGACGGGATTAAGTTAACCAACACTTAATCAATCCAACACGATAACGTGATAAGGTTAAGTAAATTTTCTTAATGACACTTAACCGTATAATACAGTTAATGGATGGGGTTAAGGTTAGGCTTAACTAATCTAAACATGGTAATCGGATGGGGTTAAGTTAGCCTAGACTTAATTAATCCAACTTGGTAATTTAATGGGGTTAAGTTAAACACTTAACTAATTTAACACGATGATTTGATGAGGTTAAGTGACCTATACTTAACCAATCTAACTCGTTAATTTGATGAGGTTAAGTTAATCTATACTTAACCAATCTAACGTGAAAACATGATAAGGCTAAGTCACGAATCACTTGAATACGCTTGACCGATTTGATGACAAGGTCAAGTTAATTTATATAATTAACCAATCTAAAATGATAATTAGACGAGGTTAAGTTATGGATTGCTTAATATACTTAGCCAACTTGACACATGGTTTGTAGGGTTAAGTCTGGGACTTGGATACTTAGCCAATTTTGACATGGTTTGTAGACGGGCTAAGTTATGAACTTAAGTGACACTTAACCCATTAGATAAACCCTAAAAATAGTTGACAAGGATTATGGAAATAAGGCTAAGTGGTAAACCTTAGTTAAGGGAAACTAAGTAATAATTCTTAGTCAAGGAAATTTGGACCATTTCTTAGATAGATCAGTAACCCGATACGTTAGGTCAACGTTTAAGTATGCGTGTAGGAGCAGGCTATCTGATTTAGATAAAGGCTCCAACGAACTGGGTAACGAAGCAGCGGCTTCGGGGAACGTGAGGATATTCTTGGGATCCCTCTGTGAGCTGCCAGGTCATTATACTAGGCTCACGAGAGGTTGAGGTCTGCGGAAGAAGAACCAAGAATATGCCTTGGTTGCTATGCGAGCGACCTAAAGACTGGGGTGGATAGCAGTGAGTCGGCGAATACATAAGGTGCCCGAGATAGCAAGTTCGTCGATCATCTACCATCTTGAGTCAAGCGTGTACGTACGGAAAGGCAGGGAACACCCAACAGACCATAATTGCTATCTAATTATGGGTGAGGTAGGCCGTAGGATGTGGGCTGGCCGGAGTGTAGTTCTCATGCAAGATTTTCTCTTGTGTTGCCTTTCACTAGTTGAGGGAGGGGTCTCGTGGGACCATATCCACGTGTAGAAAAGCAGACCTTAGTATCTGCATCGGCAGATAAATCTAAAGCTCCCGACCGAGTCCTGTATTTCTTGTTTTGCCCTGTGACAGGACTCGGATGGCACGATGTGATACATGTGCATACAGTTATAGAAAAACGATTCACGATAAATGCGTGGGAAAAAGGGCGCGGTTGAGGGTTAGCGTAATCCCTAGTGGCCTAGGTGGTTTAACCCAAACCGAAATACGAAAGCGTGCAATAGCTAAGCGTAATCCCTAGTGGTGCTAGGTGGCGTAAGTCCTAGTAGTTCAAACGATGATTCATACGGAAGAGCCTAGCTAGAACAAGGGTGACAGTCCAAACGATTTCAAGGATAATACGACATGAGGAAGCCCGTACGAGGAACGGCAAAGGACTGAACTTATATACATGGAAAGAAACGTATGATTTGAGTAACCTATATATGCGATATTAGGTTGACATGGACCATTACACGACTTTGAGCACGGGACATTCATGGTTAACACATGACGCGGGTAGGGATACTAGTACGAGAGGTGCAGAGCAAATATACATGTTAGGACTAAGAAGAATATACATAATAGATACCGTGGGATGTTAGACGGGGTAGATACCTTGGGATAATGTACTCGATAGAAATCTGATGATGTGATACCTTGACTTATCATGACACCGTAGTTTATCATGATACCTTAGTTTACTTTGCCACAGTAGTTCAACCGGCTACCTTGGTTTATCTATCTTTTAGTTATCCTTATGTTTACTTTCAGTTTATGCATGTCATGTTACCTTTACCTGTTTTTATACTGGAAGTAGATAGGACTTACTCAGTCTTTTTGACTGACCCGTTTTGTTTCGCCTCTTTTCTTCCGTTTCCCCCCCTCCAGGTTACAGGGAGGAAACAATGCTGTTTAGTTCGGACTTCTTCTGCTTGAAGGTCATCATGGATGGCTTGGACTTTTCTTGGCTATGGCTACTTTACTGTTTTTACTTGGGGAATAATTTATGAAAATGTCTTTATGCTTCTTTACTATTGCAAGACAGGTTTTGATGTACTCTGATGTAAAAGGCTTTAGACCTTATTTACTCATGTTATGAAAGTTTGATTTTACTTCCGCTATTCTATATGTTCTGTCTTGTGATATTTCTGTGCATGTTTACCAATAATGCCCCTCTAAAGCTAGTGCATTCCTTTGCGAGTGACCCTAGCGGAGGCGCGGTGTTACATTTGGTATCAGAGCAGAAGGTTACCAGACTGGGCAAAAGTTTTTAAAGACCTTCTGAAAATTATTTGAAAAACCGTTTACAAAGAAGCATTTTTCAAGAAAATTTTCTTTTAAAAAGAAAAAGGCTATTCCCCAAAGGCCATTAGCATTATCCTTGTTTCCTTGATTGAATCTCTTTTCCTTTCTTTCCTCCATCTGTAGTCACAGTGGCTTTGACTGCGACTAGTCTTTCTAGCTGCGTAAGTGTTTCCTGTACGATGGAGGTGTTCTCGAGAGACCGTTGCAGAGTTATGCATGAAAGGATAGTAAGAACAAGGATAAAGGATACGAGCTCGGGGATAAGCAACATGTTGGTATGGCTGAGTCCTAAAAGGAGGGAGAAAGATGAACAATGAAACCCATGACGAGAGAGTACCTTTGGCATGGTGAAACGGGACGGATAGTTAAGTATCATGGAACAGGGACAAGATCATTCGGAGGGCAATAGTATGCTCTCATTTCTAGGGTACCTCAGAAGGAGGGTAACGATCTTGTTAAAGGTTTAGCTTTTCTTCTCTATCATCCTGTCGGGACTTTGTTTTGATCATCGCATCTTTTAGGTCCGCTTCGATAGTTGAGTCTCTGCACCTTAGTACTAGCGTAGTAGAGGATCCCGTTTTGTCTCAAGTCCTATTGGAAGATCGGTCCATTTATTCATGACTTGTTTGGATTTGAGAATGTCTATGCCAAGTATTGAGCTTGGAAATAATGCTTATGTTTATAAGCTATGGATGGATTCTAGGGATGAAGTGGTTATCCAGTAAGGGGTGCCACTCTCGGTTTTGATAGGAGGGTAGTTAGACTCTTGACTAGCCTTGGTAATACCCTCGAAGTCTCGTGTAACCTTTTGGGTTTGGTCATGGTTAGTTACTTAGAATCCCTTGATGCCTTTATGGGAAATTGGAAGCCCAATCGAGTGGTGTTCACCGATAAGACGGATGGTTTATTTCACTTATGCATGGGTTATAGAAATCACCTTAGTAAGTGCGCTTGATAACCTGGTTGGCATCTGTTTACTTTCAAGAGAAAGTTCTTCTATGTGGTATACCTTGTGGTACGAGGTCCGAGATTCATTAGTGAATTTTGGAAAGCTTGCATGAGATCATGAGTACGCAGTCATGTTTGCGTCAAGTATTTTAGAAAAAGGATAAGTGCAAGTGGAACGAGAGGCGACGAAGGAATGAGTTCCAGCTCATGTTATGGAAACAGGAAATAAGAAGCTATGAAATCGCAAAGACGGTCAAGGCACAATGGAATTGAGCTCAAGGAAGTACGACTTTGATGGTCAAAGACTAGATACGCGCATGATATCTCTTTTTGGGAGTGTATCCTTGATCCCTGTTTTCTGTAGAGCTTACTTGTAGGCTATCTTTTGTGGACACCCTTTCGGTCCTATTTTCTGTTACAAACCCCGTACGGAGTTTGTTTTGTTTATCTTCTCGACCCTGTTTCAGGGAATCTTAGGTAGAACCCTATGGATGTAAACATGTATTTGAAACATGTTATGGTTGATATGGTTGCAAATGGTTGCAAGTGGTTGCTCGTGGATGCGCGAATTTACATTAGATATTAGCTCGACTCGGTCACATTTCATATTGCATATGCACGAGTATTTGTACTTGTTTATGGATGAAATTGAATGTGTTATCATGCGGATGTTGCATATGGTTGAAAGTTTGTGCACGCATATAGTATCTATATGACTAGGACTATTTGCATACATGTTGGATTCATGGCACTATACATATTTTTGCATTAGAAAGATTTTTCAGGCCTGATCATTAGCATTAGCTAAGGAACTTGTACACACACGTTTTGCATATATTCATACAGCATTAGAAATCATCTAAGGACAATGGTTGCTTGTGGATGATGTTTTGAGTAGATGGATGATGGATGGTAGGATATGTTCTTCCTAACTTGGAGATTTCGGGGACGAAATCCTAAAAGGTGGGGAGAATGTAACAACCCGTATTTTTCGATAACATGTTAAAACGAGAATCAAGGCAGAATTTAATTTTAAATTCTGAATCAAGTAAAACGGGCTATGCCATTGCGTTCGTCTCGGGAAAAATACGCGAAATAGAGTCCGAGTTTTCGAAAATCGGAGTCCGTATGACCCGGTTAAGGCCCAAAGAAGTTTTCGGGAAATTTGAATTTCGAAACATGCAGAAATGGGGCCAGGCGGGAAAATTCCCGCCCAGACAAGTCGACAGGCATGTCGACAGGCATGTCGACAGGCATGTCGACAGGGCTGTCGACTTGCCCTGTCGGCTGATTTTGATCAGGTGCACCTGGATGCAGTCTTGGTCTGGTCTGATGGGCCTGTGACGATTTCTGTGGTCCTGATCTATCCTAGGGTTAATCTAAGGGCCTAAAACTATCCTAATCTCTATAAAAAGACCCTAAACCTAACCTAAATCCCTAAAAATCAAACCTAGCAACTAAGTGCTGCCAAAATCAATTTTGATCATGGCCTCCATCTCCAATCCCTAGAGCCTATGCATCCAAATCAAGTTCAAATCAAAAGGTGCAAGCTTGCTACACCAAATAGAGGCCAAATCAACATTGCTAAGCGAGTTCCATGACGATTTTTCTACAAAGGAGGCACCTTTCTTAGCCAAGATGATTCATGCTCCTTTCCCTAGGCCTAACTAAGTAAGTTCTAGCCACTTTTAGATGGAAACGGTAGTTTTGATAATGACATGGGATAAAATGAGGCTAAACATGATTATGCGAACCTATATGAACCATACCATGCCTCTTGTGTTCATGTTTATGATTTTAGGCCATGTGAGTAACTTAATCATGCCTCTCATGCTATGCATAACCTAGTTTATCTTGCAAGTTGGGATCTTTATGCATGAAATGCTAGCATGAACCTTTAGGAACCACTTTACTTGTGAAACATTGGCTAAGACAAGATTTTGGGGCTTATGCATGTTTATGAACCCAAACCCCTTATGCTAACATGCAAGTTTGTGGCCAAATCCTTTATGAGATTATGCATGCTCGTGGCCAATCCCCTCTTTTAAGTTGTGCATGTTTATGGCCAAACCCTTTTTGATAATATGCATGTTTGTGGCCAAATTACCTTATGACACTATGCATGTTTATGGCCAATCCCTTTATGATGTTATGCATGTGGAAGCCAAGCCCTTTTTGGCATCATGCATGTTTTGAGACCAATATGTGACATAGTATCCTTACTATGTTGACTCGCTTTGCTTGCGTTGGGAAAACACGATTTTGGGTAGTTAGATAAACATGAACATGTCGCAAAATCTTAACTTGAATATGACATGTGTTTATACTTGAAAATATGACTTGAAAGATAACATGGAGGTTGGCATGTAAGTATGCATAAAAACATGAGCTTGGGAATTTACCTATTAAGTTAGGTCTACCCTTTGGGAATTTACCTATTAAGTTAGGTCTACCCAAATGCTTGAAAACTTGTAACATGTTTTGGAAACATGATGAACTTAGATAATGTAAGTATGGCCAACTCGAGGTTGGGTTGAGTTTGCAACGTAAAACTACCCGGAACCGACCGGCCTAACTAGTAGTTGCAAACAATAGGACCCAATGTGAGAAGTTGGTCATGTCGCGCTTAAGACCCGAGGTTAGACTAGGTTGTGGTGTAAATCTACCCGGACCCGCCCGGCTTAACTAGTAACCACAACAAGGTCTAATGTGAGAGGTTGAGGGTGCATTAATTAAATTAATGCCACATAATAGGGTTAAGTTAATTTGATTAATGAGGCTTAACCAAATATGTTATGGATAAATGGGTTAAGTAATTTGATTAGGCTAATGATACTTAACAAAACATGATAAGCTTGGGTAGGTTAAGTAACTTGATTTTCCTAATGACACTTGACCATTTTTATACGACTAGTGGACGGGATTAAGTTAACCAACACTTAATCAATCCAACACGATAACGTGATAAGGTTAAGTAAATTTTCTTAATGACACTTAACCGTATAATACAGTTAATGGATGGGGTTAAGGTTAGGCTTAACTAATCTAAACATGGTAATCGGATGGGGTTAAGTTAGCCTAGACTTAATTAATCCAACTTGGTAATTTAATGGGGTTAAGTTAAACACTTAACTAATTTAACACGATGATTTGATGAGGTTAAGTGACCTATACTTAACCAATCTAACTCGTTAATTTGATGAGGTTAAGTTAATCTATACTTAACCAATCTAACGTGAAAACATGATAAGGCTAAGTCACGAATCACTTGAATACGCTTGACCGATTTGATGACAAGGTCAAGTTAATTTATATAATTAACCAATCTAAAATGATAATTAGACGAGGTTAAGTTATGGATTGCTTAATATACTTAGCCAACTTGACACATGGTTTGTAGGGTTAAGTCTGGGACTTGGATACTTAGCCAATTTTGACATGGTTTGTAGACGGGCTAAGTTATGAACTTAAGTGACACTTAACCCATTAGATAAACCCTAAAAATAGTTGACAAGGATTATGGAAATAAGGCTAAGTGGTAAACCTTAGTTAAGGGAAACTAAGTAATAATTCTTAGTCAAGGAAATTTGGACCATTTCTTAGATAGATCAGTAACCCGATACGTTAGGTCAACGTTTAAGTATGCATGTAGGAGCAGGCTATCTGATTTAGATAAAGGCTCCAACGAACTGGGTAACGAAGCAGCGGCTTCGGGGAACGTGAGGATATTCTTGGGATCCCTCTGCGAGCTGCCAGGTCATTATACTAGGCTCACGAGAGGTTGAGGTCTGCGGAAGAAGAACCAAGAATATGCCTTGGTTGCTATGCGAGCGACCTAAAGACTGGGGTGGATAGCAGTGAGTCGGCGAATACATAAGGTGCCCGAGATAGCAAGTTCGTCGATCATCTACCATCTTGAGTCAAGCGTGTACGTACGGAAAGGCAGGGAACACCCAACAGACCATAATTGCTATCTAATTATGGGTGAGGTAGGCCGTAGGATGTGGGTTGGCCGGAGTGTAGTTCTCATGCAAGATTTTCTCTTGTGTTGCCTTTCACTAGTTGAGGGAGGGGTCTCGTGGGACCATAGCCACGTGTAGAAAAGCAGACCTTAGTATCTGCATCGGCAGATAAATCTAAAGCTCTCGACCGAGTCCTGTATTTCTTGTTTTGCCCTGTGACAGGACTCGGATGGCACGATGTGATACATGTGCATACAGTTATAGAAAAACGATTCACGATAAATGCGTGGGAAAAAGGGCGCGGTTGAGGGTTAGCGTAATCCCTAGTGGCCTAGGTGGTTTAACCCAAACCGAAATACGAAAGCGTGCAATAGCTAAGCGTAATCCCTAGTGGTGCTAGGTGGCGTAAGTCCTAGTAGTTCAAACGATGATTCATACGGAAGAGCCTAGCTAGAACAAGGGTGACAGTCCAAACGATTTCAAGGATAATACGACATGAGGAAGCCCGTACGAGGAACGGCAAAGGACTGAACTTATATACATGGAAAGAAACGTATGATTTGAGTAACCTATATATGCGATATTAGGTTGACATGGACCATTACACGACTTTGAGCACGGGACATTCATGGTTAACACATGACGCGGGTAGGGATACTAGTACGAGAGGTGCAGAGCAAATATACATGTTAGGACTAAGAAGAATATACATAATAGATACCGTGGGATGTTAGACGGGGTAGATACCTTGGGATAATGTACTCGATAGAAATCTGACGATGTGATACCTTGACTTATCATGACACTGTAGTTTATCATGATACCTTAGTTTACTTTGCCACAGTAGTTCAACCGGCTACCTTGGTTTATCTATCTTGTAGTTATCCTTATGTTTACTTTCAGTTTATGCATGTCATGTTACCTTTACCTGTTTTTATACTGGAAGTAGATAGGACTTACTCAGTCTTTTTGACTGACCCGTTTTGTTTCGCCTCTTTTCTTCCGTTTCCCCCCCCCCCCCACCAGGTTACAGGGAGGAAACAATGCTGTTTAGTTCGGACTTCTTCTGCTTGAAGGTCATCATGGATGGCTTGGACTTTTCTTGGCTATGGCTACTTTACTGTTTTTACTTGGGGAATAATTTATGAAAATGTCTTTATGCTTCTTTACTATTGCAAGACAGGTTTTGATGTACTCTGATGTAAAAGGCTTTAGACCTTATTTACTCATGTTATGAAAGTTTGATTTTACTTCCGCTATTCTATATGTTCTGTCTTGTGATATTTCTGTGCATGTTTACCAATAATGCCCCTCTAAAGCTATTGCATTCCTTTGCGAGTGACCCTAGCGGAGGCGGGGTGTTACATTTGGTATCAGAGCAGAAGGTTACCAGACTGGGCAAAAGTTTTTAAAGGCCTTCTGAAAATTATTTGAAAAACCGTTTACAAAGAAGCATTTTTCAAGAAAATTTTCTTTTAAAAAGAAAAAGGCTATTCCCCAAAGGCCATTAGCATTATCCTTGTTTCCTTGATTGAATCTCTTTTCCTTTCTTTCCTCCATCTGTAGTCACAGTGGCTTTGACTGCGACTAGTCTTTCTAGCTGCGTAAGTGTTTCCTGTACGATGGAGGTGTTCTCGAGAGACCGTTGCAGAGTTATGCATGAAAGGATAGTAAGAACAAGGATAAAGGATACGAGCTCGGGGATAAGCAACATGTTGGTATGGCTGAGTCCTAAAAGGAGGGAGAAAGATGAACAATGAAACCCATGACGAGAGAGTACCTTTGGCATGGTGAAACGGGACGGATAGTTAAGTATCATGGAACAGGGACAAGATCATTCGGAGGGCAATAGTATGCTCTCATTTCTAGGGTACCTCAGAAGGAGGGTAACGATCTTGTTAAAGGTTTAGCTTTTCTTCTCTATCATCCTGTCGGGACTTTGTTTTGATCACCACATCTTTTAGGTCCGCTTCGATAGTTGAGTCTCTGCACCTTAGTACTAGCGTAGTAGAGGATCCCGTTTTGTCTCAAGTCCTATTGGAAGATCGGTCCATTTATTCATGACTTGTTTGGATTTGAGAATGTCTATGCCAAGTATTGAGCTTGGAAATAATGCTTATGTTTATAAGCTATGGATGGATTCTAGGGATGAAGTGGTTATCCAGTAAGGGGTGCCACTCTCGGTTTTGATAGGAGGGTAGTTAGACTCTTGACTAGCCTTGGTAATACCCTCGAAGTCTCGTGTAACCTTTTGGGTTCGGTCATGGTTAGTTACTTAGAATCCCTTGATGCCTTTATGGGAAATTGGAAGCCCAATCGAGTGGTGTTCACCGATAAGACGGATGGTTTATTTCACTTATGCATGGGTTATAGAAATCACCTTAGTAAGTGCGCTTGATAACCTGGTTGGCATCTGTTTACTTTCAAGAGAAAGTTCTTCTATGTGGTATACCTTGTGGTACGAGGTCCGAGATTCATTAGTGAATTTTGGAAAGCTTGCATGAGATCATGAGTACGCAGTCATGTTTGCGTCAAGTATTTTAGAAAAAGGATAAGTGCAAGTGGAACGAGAGGCGACGAAGGAATGAGTTCCAGCTCATGTTATGGAAACAGGAAATAAGAAGCTACGAAATCGCAAAGACGGTCAAGGCACAATGGAATTGAGCTCAAGGAAGTACGACTTTGATGGTCAAAGACTAGATACGCGCATGATATCTCTTTTTGGGAGTGTATCCTTGATCCCTGTTTTCTGTAGAGCTTACTTGTAGGCTATCTTTTGTGGACACCCTCTCGGTCCTATTTTCTGTTACAAACCCCGTACGGAGTTTGTTTTGTTTATCTTCTCGACCCTGTTTCAGGGAATCTTAGGTAGAACCCTATGGATGTAAACATGTATTTGAAACATGTTATGGTTGATATGGTTGCAAATGGTTGCAAGTGGTTGCTCGTGGATGCGCGAATTTACATTAGATATTAGCTCGACTCGGTCACATTTCATATTGCATATGCACGAGTATTTATACTTGTTTATGGATGAAATTGAATGTGTTATCATGCGGATGTTGCATATGGTTGAAAGTTTGTGCACGCATATAGTATCTATATGACTAGGACTATTTGCATACATGTTGGATTCATGGCACTATACATATTTTTGCATTAGAAAGATTTTTCAGGCCTGATCATTAGCATTAGCTAAGGAACATGTACACACACGTTTTGCATATATTCATACAGCATTAGAAATCATCTAAGGACAATGGTTGCTTGTGGATGATGTTTTGAGTAGATGGATGATGGATGGTAGGATATGTTCTTCATAACTTGGAGATTTCGGGGACGAAATCCTAAAAGGTGGGGAGAATGTAACAACCCGTATTTTTCGATAACATGTTAAAACGAGAATCAAGGCAGAATTTAATTTTAAATTCTGAATCAAGTAAAACGGGCTATGCCATTGCGTTCGTCTCGGGAAAAATACGCGAAATAGAGTCCGAGTTTTCGAAAATCGGAGTCCGTATGACCCGGTTAAGGCCCAAAGAAGTTTTCGGGAAATTTGAATTTCGAAACATGCAGAAATGGGGCCAGGCGGGAAAATTCCCGCCCAGACAAGTCGACAGGCATGTCGACAGGCATGTCGACAGGCATGTCGACAGGGCTGTCGACTTGCCCTGTCGGCTGATTTTGATCAGGTGCACCTGGATGCAGTCTTGGTCTGGTCTGATGGGCCTGTGACAATTTCTGTGGTCCTGATCTATCCTAGGGTTAATCTAAGGGCCTAAAACTATCCTAATCTCTATAAAAAGACCCTAAACCTAACCTAAATCCCTAAAAATCAAACCTAGCAACTAAGTGCTGCCAAAATCAATTTTGATCATGGCCTCCATCTCCAATCCCTAGAGCCCATGCATCCAAATCAAGTTCAAATCAAAAGGTGCAAGCTTGCTACACCAAATAGAGGCCAAATCAACATTGCTAAGCGAGTTCCATGACGATTTTTCTACAAAGGAGGCACCTTTCTTAGCCAAGATGATTCATGCTCCTTTCCCTAGGCCTAACTAAGTAAGTTCTAGCCACTTTTAGATGGAAACGGTAGTTTTGATAATGACATGGGATAAAATGAGGCTAAACATGATTATGCGAACCTATATGAACCTTACCATGCCTCTTGTGTTCATGTTTATGATTTTAGGCCATGTGAGTAACTTAATCATGCCTCTCATGCTATGCATAACCTAGTTTATCTTGCAAGTTGGGATCTTTATGCATGAAATGCTAGCATGAACCTTTAGGAACCACTTTACTTGTGAAACATTGGCTAAGACAAGATTTTGGGGCTTATGCATGTTTATGAACCCAAACCCCTTATGCTAACATGCAAGTTTGTGGCCAAATCCTTTATGAGATTATGCATGCTCGTGGCCAATCCCCTCTTTTAAGTTGTGCATGTTTATGGCCAAACCCTTTTTGATAATATGCATGTTTGTGGCCAAATTACCTTATGACACTATGCATGTTTATGGCCGATCCCTTTATGATGTTATGCATGTGGAAGCCAAGCCCTTTTTGGCATCATGCATGTTTTGAGACCAATATGTGACATAGTATCCTTACTATGTTGACTCGCTTTGCTTGCGTTGGGAAAACACGATTTTGGGTAGTTAGATAAACATGAACATGTCGCAAAATCTTAACTTGAATATGACATGTGTTTATACTTGAAAATATGACTTGAAAGATAACATGGAGGTTGGCATGTAAGTATGCATAAAAACATGAGCTTGGGAATTTACCTATTAAGTTAGGTCTACCCTTTGGGAATTTACCTATTAAGTTAGGTCTACCCAAATGCTTGAAAACTTGTAACATGTTTTGGAAACATGATGAACTTAGATAATGTAAGTATGGCCAACTCGAGGTTGGGTTGAGTTTGCAACGCAAAACTACCCGGAACCGACCGGCCTAACTAGTAGTTGCAAACAATAGGACCCAATGTGAGAAGTTGGTCATGTCGCGCTTAAGACCCGAGGTTAGACTAGGTTGTGGTGTAAATCTACCCGGACCCGCCCGGCTTAACTAGTAACCACAACAAGGTCTAATGTGAGAGGTTGAGGGTGCGTTAATTAAATTAATGCCACATAATAGGGTTAAGTTAATTTGATTAATGAGGCTTAACCAAATATGATATGGACAAATGGGTTAAGTAATTTGATTAGGCTAATGATACTTAACAAAACATGATAAGCTTGGGTAGGTTAAGTAACTTGATTTGCCTAATGACACTTGACCATTTTTATACGACTAGTGGACGGGATTAAGTTAACCAACACTTAATCAATCCAACACGATAACGTGATAAGGTTAAGTAAATTTTCTTAATGACACTTAACCGTATAATACAGTTAATGGATGGGGTTAAGGTTAGGCTTAACTAATCTAAACATGGTAATCGGATGGGGTTAAGTTAGCCTAGACTTAATTAATCCAACTTGGTAATTTAATGGGGTTAAGTTAAACACTTAACTAATTTAACACGATGATTTGATGAGGTTAAGTGACCTATACTTAACCAATCTAACTCGTTAATTTGATGAGGTTAAGTTAATCTATACTTAACCAATCTAACGTGAAAACATGATAAGGCTAAGTCACGAATCACTTGAATACGCTTGACCGATTTGATGACAAGGTCAAGTTAATTTATATAATTAACCAATCTAAAATGATAATTAGACGAGGTTAAGTTATGGATTGCTTAATATACTTAGCCAACTTGACACATGGTTTGTAGGGTTAAGTCTGGGACTTGGATACTTAGCCAATTTTGACATGGTTTGTAGACGGGCTAAGTTATGAACTTAAGTGACACTTAACCCATTAGATAAACCCTAAAAATAGTTGACAAGGATTATGGAAATAAGGCTAAGTGGTAAACCTTAGTTAAGGGAAACTAAGTAATAATTCTTAGTCAAGGAAATTTGGACCATTTCTTAGATAGATCAGTAACCCGATACGTTAGGTCAACGTTTAAGTATGCGTGTAGGAGCAGGCTATCTGATTTAGATAAAGGCTCCAACGAACTGGGTAACGAAGCAGCGGCTTTGGGGAACGTGAGGATATTCTTGGGATCCCTCTGTGAGCTGCCAGGTCATTATACTAGGCTCACGAGAGGTTGAGGTCTGCGGAAGAAGAACCAAGAATATGCCTTGGTTGCTATGCGAGCGACCTAAAGACTGGGGTGGATAGCAGTGAGTCGGCGAATACATAAGGTGCCCGAGATAGCAAGTTCGTCGATCATCTACCATCTTGAGTCAAGCGTGTACGTACGGAAAGGCAGGGAACACCCAACAGACCATAATTGCTATCTAATTATGGGTGAGGTAGGCCGTAGGATGTGGGCTGGCCGGAGTGTAGTTCTCATGCAAGATTTTCTCTTGTGTTGCCTTTCACTAGTTGAGGGAGGGGTCTCGTGGGACCATAGCCACGTGTAGAAAAGCAGACCTTAGTATCTGCATCGGCAGATAAATCTAAAGCTCCCGACCGAGTCCTGTATTTCTTGTTTTGCCCTGTGACAGGACTCGGATGGCACGATGTGATACATGTGCATACAGTTATAGAAAAACGATTCACGATAAATGCGTGGGAAAAAGGGCGCGGTTGAGGGTTAGCGTAATCCCTAGTGGCCTAGGTGGTTTAACCCAAACCGAAATACGAAAGCGCGCAATAGGTAAGCGTAATCCCTAGTGGTGCTAGGTGGCGTAAGTCCTAGTAGTTCAAACGATGATTCATACGGAAGAGCCTAGCTAGAACAAGGGTGACAGTCCAAACGATTTCAAGGATAATACGACATGAGGAAGCCCGTACGAGGAACGGCAAAGGACTGAACTTATATACATGGAAAGAAACGTATGATTTGAGTAACCTATATATGCGATATTAGGTTGACATGGACCATTACACGACTTTGAGCACGGGACATTCATGGTTAACACATGACGCGGGTAGGGATACTAGTACGAGAGGTGCAGAGCAAATATACATGTTAGGACTAAGAAGAATATACATAATAGATACCGTGGGATGTTAGACGGGGTAGATACCTTGGGATAATGTACTCGATAGAAATCTGACGATGTGATACCTTGACTTATCATGACACCGTAGTTTATCATGATACCTTAGTTTACTTTGCCACAGTAGTTCAACCGGCTACCTTGGTTTATCTATCTTGTAGTTATCCTTATGTTTACTTTCAGTTTATGCATGTCATGTTACCTTTACCTGTTTTTATACTGGAAGTAGATAGGACTTACTCAGTCTTTTTGACTGACCCGTTTTGTTTCGCCTCTTTTCTTCCGTTTCCCCCCCTCCAGGTTACAGGGAGGAAACAATGCTGTTTAGTTCGGACTTCTTCTGCTTGAAGGTCATCATGGATGGCTTGGACTTTTCTTGGCTATGGCTACTTTACTGTTTTTACTTGGGGAATAATTTATGAAAATGTCTTTATGCTTCTTTACTATTGCAAGACAGGTTTTGATGTACTCTGATGTAAAAGGCTTTAGACCTTATTTACTCATGTTATGAAAGTTTGATTTTACTTCCGCTATTCTATATGTTCTGTCTTGTGATATTTCTGTGCATGTTTACCAATAATGCCCCTCTAAAGCTAGTGCATTCCTTTGCGAGTGACCCTAGCGGAGGCGGGGTGTTACAGCCCGGTCCCTACCAATCGTATGAAACTTATACCCCGCTAAATGAGAATCCTGAAACTATCTATCTAGAGATGTGTAACACTCTTCCATACAAGAAACCCCGAGTCAGGGAATCCACAAAATCCGAGAAGAGCTCGGAAAAATACTGTCGATATCATGACATGTATGGCCATAACACGAACGAGTGCCGCCAGCTAAGGGATGCGATCGAGAAACTCATCGGAAAAAAGCGGCTCGAGCAGTACGTCCAAGAGCCCTTTCCCCTAAAACTAATCCAAAGCCTCTAGCGCCAACTCCTCAAACGGCCGCCAAGGCAACCCCAGGACCATCCAACGCCAGGCGGGGCATCATGATCAATACCATTTGCGGCGGGCCAGGCCCCACGCATGACAGCTTCTGGAAGATGGAAGAATATGTGGGATCCATTAAGCATGCGACCTACGAGGCTTGCTCTGATCCCGACGATTCTATCCGTGCCAAGCTCCGGAAAACTCTGCGGGACAACATCACCTTCAATGGGAGGGAGTCCACGGGGATTAAAATCCCAACTATCGATCCTTTGGTAATCACCGCCCAAATTGGCGCTGAAACAGTTCGAAAAATATTGGTCGACTCAGGGAGCTCGATCAACATTATCTTCAAAGCCTCTTACGACTAAATGAAGTTAGAAGCATGAGATCTCAAACCGTGCCCCTCCACGATCCACAGCTTCAATGGGGCATCCAGCTGTCCAGTTGGAGTCATCAACCTACCTATCGAACTCGGTACAGGGGATCGGAGCCGGGTCCGCATCCTTACCTTCATGATCATCGATATCACCTCACCATACAACACCTTCCTTGGGCGTCCATTCCTCACAGAGTTCCGTGTATGCCTATCACCATGGTCCCTCCTTACGAAATTTCCAACAGAAAACGGGATCGGAACAGTCATAGGAGATCAAGTCAACACTAGAGAATATTATGTAATAGAATGGAAGAACACGTGCAACAAGGACAAGGGCAAAGCAGCACCCGTAGACTTTGCGCCAAGACCGCCTCCGCATAGCAACCAGTGGTGTCTGAGCCATGGCTCAGACACCACTCTCGTCTTTCTGATGACCTCTATCCAAGGGAAGACGAAGAACCTGAATGGGAGAGACCGACTCCAGTCGAGCCAACCATAGATGTGCCCGTCAGCCTCACTGATCCATCGCGAGTATTAAAGATAGGATCAGACCTCCATCCAGCAGTCAGGGACGACCTTGTAGACTTCTTGAAGGCTAACCTAGATGTATTCGCATGGATTCATTCCGACATGAAAGGCGTAGATCCGGAAATCGCCTGCCATTCTTTAAGCATAGACCTTAGAGTGCCTCCAGTCAAACAAAAGCGCTGCTTCCTAGGACCTGACAGATCCAAGGCACTTGAAGAAGAGGTAGATCGCCTCCTGAACAACAACTTCATTCGCGAGGACGATACTTACTTCATAACCGACCGCGGGCTTTACTGCTATCGTGTCATGCCTTTCTGTTTCAAGAATGCCGGCGCCACCTATCAGCGGATGGTTTATCGCCTCTTCAAAAACCAAATCGGGAAATCCATGGAGGTATACGTGGACGACATGCTAGTTAAATCAAAAACAAAAAGAAACCACATCCACGACCTCTCCGAAATGTTCGATATCCTCCGCCAATATGACATGAAACTTAACCCTCTAAAATGCTCCTTTGGCGTCGCCTCAGGAAAGTTGTTAGATTTCATCGTCAACACCTGGGGCATCGAAGCTAATCCTGAGAAAATCCAAGCTATTCGGGACATCTAAGTCCCTGAAAACATCAAAGATGTTCAGAGTCTAAACGTAAAGGTCGCCACTCTAAGTCGTTTCATCTCAAAGGCCACCGACAAGTGCATTCCTTTCTTCGATTTACTTCGAAAAGGGAAGCGCAACTTCAAGTGGACCTTTGAAAGCGTTTCCGCGTTCAAGG
The DNA here is from genome assembly GCA_030737875.1 of Allium sativum. Classification (NCBI taxonomy): domain Eukaryota; kingdom Viridiplantae; phylum Streptophyta; class Magnoliopsida; order Asparagales; family Amaryllidaceae; genus Allium; species Allium sativum. Next base: position 261,472 of record CM060918.1, read on the forward strand.
AACTCCTCGACCACATAGAGCGACCACCCATCTTATCTAAACCAATTTACCACGAGGACTTATACGTTTACTTGGCTGTTTCTTCGCAGGTAATCCGCTCAGCATTAATACGACTTGAAGATCGCACTCAACGACCTGTCTACTACATCAGCAAGCGATTGACGGGGGTAGAAAAGAACTACCCAAAGCTCAAGAAACTGGCATTCTACTTACTCATTTCCACCCGGAAACTCCGGCCATATTTCCAGGCCCATCCTATTAAAGTCTTCACCGACCAACCACTGCGCCCAGTCCTACAACGACCTGAGGCATCCGGTCGGCTGCTAAAGTGGAGCATGGAACTCAGTCAGTTTGAGATAACATTCATCCTCGTCGAGCCATACTCGGAAAAGCCCTCACCGACTTCATAGTAGAGTTTACCTCCCCTGAAGAAGCTTCTGCAAAGGACATCGAGACCCCCGACAGCACATGGAAGATATTTGTGGACGGGTCCTCCAATGACAAGTGCTCGGGAGCCAGCATTGTGCTCGGGAGCCAGCATTGTGCTCATCACTCCCGAGGGACGCTCAATACACTACGCACTAAAGCTAAATTTCCCCGCTACCAGCAACGATGCAGAATATGAGGCGCTGATAGCCGGACTAAGAATCGCTACTGAACTCAAGCTGACGATCATTTTGATTTTCTCCGATTCACAGCTTATCGTGCGTCAAGTAAAAGAGATATACCAAACCAAAGGGGAACGGCTGGCCCTATATCTAGCCCAAGTCCAGGAATTACTCGCTCACTTTGACCACTTCACTATCACTCACATCCCGCGAGAGCAAAATGAAAGGGCCGACTCTCTGGCCCGATTAGCAAGTTCCAAAGACCTACAATTATTGGGCTTTCCCCCCGTTGAGGTACTCAACTCCCCTAGCACTAAGCCAACACCAACTGGTACGGCCATGAGCATCGGACCTGAGCCGGAATCATGGATGACGCCGATCAGGGATTACCTACAGCAGGGGATCCTCCCACAATGCCGCAAATAAAAGCGAGCGCTTACCCGCCAGTCAGCCCGCTATCTCCTGATGGAAGGGATACTCTATCGACGAGGCTTCACTGTCCCCTTACTCAGATGTGTGACCTAAGAGGAAGCCACCAAGATCCTAGTCAGAATACACAAAGGAGAATACGGCTACCACACCGGCGGGCAAACCTTGTCCAGGAAGATACTCCGACACGGCTATTACTAGCCCACACTCGAATAAGATGCCGCTGATTACGCCCGCAGGTGCGACAAATGCCAACGCTTCTCGATGATCCCGAGAGCCCCGCTAACGGAACTAACACAAATGACCAGCCCATGGCCATTCGCCATTTGAGGAATCGATATCATTGGGACTCTTCCCATGGCCAGAGGTGGGGCACGATATGCAGTGGTCACCGTCAATTACTTCACTAAATAGGTGGAGGCGGAAGCCCTCGCCACCATCACCACAAAGAAAATGATCAACTTTGTGGTACACAACATCATCACCCGATACGGGGTCCCTCAGGCCATCATTTCAGACAACGACACTCAATTCGAGAGCACAGAGTTCAAGTGCTTCTGTCAGCGCTACGACATTGAAAAGAGGTTCTCGGCCATAGCACACCCCCAGGACAACGGACAAATTGAGGCAGTTAACAAAGTTAACAAGTCCATCATCAAGAAGCGCCTCGAGAAGGCTGGGGGCATGTGGGCATACGAACTTCCTTTAGCCCTATGGGCCTACCGGACCACTCATAAGACAGCAACCAGGCACACTCCCTTCGCCCTCTCCTACGGGTCTGAAGTCGTCATCCCCATCGAGCTTGAGCTTCAATCCCACCGAGTCACTTACTTCGATCCAAAGACAAACCAAGATTTACTTATGGGATCACTCGACTTGCTAGAAGAGAGAAGGAACGAAGCCGATCTACGAGCTGTGGCGCAACGACAGTAAGTCGTCCGGTACTTCAACTCTCGAGGCCGCCACAAGGACCTCGACATCGGAGACCTCATCCTAAAGCGGGTATTCCCACCTCCAACAGGCCTCGCTCCTCGTTGGGAAGGCCCATACTCTATTACACGAAGGCTCAGTGACGGTACTTTCAAGCTAGCGACCGTGGACGGAGTCGAACTACCAAGGGCTTGGAACAGTGAACATCTCCGCCGCTATTTCACATAATTTAGCACATGGTTGTATATGCTTTTCAGTGATGTTTTGTTTCCTGAAAATTCAGGACATTGTAAAGTCTATTCATGCCAAACGTTGTTAATGAAAATGATGTTCAGCTTCCTACTTCCTTATTCTATGTTTACTCCTCGCGTGACATGTTTGATTAATCCTAACAGCTCGTTTTCGTGTAAGCCACCGACCACGGTGTCGACCTCTAGTGCGGAGGCCGACACCGTCGTCCGGTCCGCAAGCCAACCTCGCAAGCCACCCACATTGGCATCGACCGGCACCGCGAGCATGGGAGCCGTCTACGCCATTCGTGTCACCGGCCCGCGGCCCGATCGAGTATAAATAATCTCTAACTCGAACCTAGGCCCAGTGCCAAGGCCGAGGATAAATCTTTCAAACACCCAACAGCTAGACGGAGCGATACTAACTCCTCCCGAACTATGGGTGATGGTCAAGCACTTGGCACAACACCAAGGCTGACCTTAAATCGTCACATCCTTGAAGCTCTCAAGGCTTAGGTGTAGCCCATGGCCACGATCGAACCCTACGGGTTAATGATCCGGGCTTCTCTTTCCCGGCGAACGACAACGCCGGCAGGCTAGCCTCAACCCGATGAACGACGGGAGAGCTTACATCGGACGGACCATATAACACGACGTCATGCGCCTTCGCTACTCTTGAGGTTAACCCCAGGCAACCCAAGAAAAAACAGCAGGCGCTCTAGCCAGGCTTCACAAACTATGGGTTTCCTGAGCTGAGGGAGATCTACTAGAAGCTTGCGCACTATCACTCCCCTCTGGAACCATGATCCAGAGTGCGGTACACCCCCCCCCCCCCGGGCGTGGAACACACAATCACTTTTTTGTTTAGTGTAACGATAATTATGCCTATGCGAGTACGGGACGCCCGAAAACATAGGAAGAACATTCGAACATTTAACAACAAAACATGATCTTTACTAATTCATATTTCATTACAACACATGCACACATTACCACCCATTACATAACTAATACCTTTCTTTTTAATGACAGGGTGTACATGCACACTGTGCCTTGAAAAACCAAAAGCGAGGGCCAAACTCGCGTAAACTAGCGACCTACACTACCCAAACAATAGATAAACTTATACTTAAGCGACTAACTTTAATCATGCTTCTTCTTCCTTCCTTTGTGCTTCTCTTTTGCAGATTCAGCATTCGACGGATCATCCTTGGAGTGGTGCCTCTTCCTGCCAGACTCGCCTTTTTCATGTCGGCCCCTACGTGAGGTGACCGACTCATGGGAAGCTGAAAGACCTTTCTCATCTGCCCCGTCGCCGCTAGAAATCTCAGTGACGTCAGTAGGGGCGCTGGGAGGTAAAGGCCTAGAGGCACCACCGGCGGCAAGACCTATCACCGCGGCACTCGCCTTTGGGGCAGCTTTCCCTTCCCGTCTCGCCTTCTCCTTGGCATCCTTAGCAAGTCATCGATCAATGAGCTTCTGGGACTTGTGATCTAGGTCCACGGCACTGGTTGTCTTACGGGCTTCAATGGCCCTTCGCTGAGCCTCCTCATCGGCCATCCTCTTCCTCTCCGCTTCCTCATTGACTCGCTCCGGGTAAACCGTTGCGATAACCTTGTCCACTGTTTCCTTCCTGGGCTGGGTGACGACCTCCTGGCCGGACATATCGCCCTGCCTCGTGTCTTCCCCAACCGGACCTCTGGCAGCCACACTTAGCCCATCCACCTCCTCGCCGTCATCAATAAGACCTTCATAAACACTTGGGGTTAACCTTATTCCTGAGTAGGTGTCAAGATGATCTTCGCTCCTTCCAGGCTGCATCCCCTCGGTTCCTAACCTAGACTCGGGCACTTGGGGAATCACGGGCGCAGGGTCCAAGGCCGCGGCCGATCCAGGAGTAACAACACAAGTAAAACATGGCTTGTTAGTCCATAAACTCGGAAACCACATAATCTTTTGGGATTCGGCATAAAGAAAATTTACCTCCGACCAACGATGGCGTAGCAGTAGCAGAAGGGGCACTCGGTGCCACGGGCAGGGTAACTTCAATCTCCCTCGGCTCTAGTTGTTCAGAACCCTGCTCGGTCGAAATCCGAGCCGGAACTACGGGATCAGTCGTCACGGCCAATCCACGCACGGGATGCTTGTAGGAACTTCCTTCCGCGGAGTCCACCGCTACCACAACACTACCAGGTATGACCGATTTCCCCTTCTCTGCGGTGATCCTCTCTAGCCTCTCTCTCTCTCTCTGCATCCTCAAGCAGCAGCCTCCTACCCTCTTCCAACTTCTCGTGCTCCTCCTCGATCAGGAGGTCAGTCATAAGTTGTCGATCATCCAGGGTCTCAACACCTACCCCGTGCATGAAGGCCTCATATGGAACTAATCTTTCCCAGGTTCGAGCTAGTTCGCGGGAATAATCAGGCTTCCAAGAAATCCCATAGAATTTTAAGGCCTTGATAAGCATGTCCTTAATATACTCCTCCACGGACAACTAGGCCCGGTACTCGACATCCGCCAACTCATCTCTCAATTGCTCGACCTCTCTTAGGAGCTCCACCTACGATCCTTCTACAATGCCTCTCACATCGCGATTACCGGCTTTCGCCTCCTCCTTCTCCTTCCTCACCACCTCAAACTCTCTCTTCAAGCAATCATTCTCCGCTAATAAAGCTTTGTTCTCCTCCTGGAGCTCGAAAATCTTGGAATTCTCTCTCTCCAAGTCCATACAAGCCTGATCCACGTTGGCCTTCTCCTACTTCAGAGTTGTATTCTGAGTAGTAAGGTCGGTTATGGTCTCTGTTTACATAGCGCGAGACTCGTCAGTCTCCTTCTTGAGCGTCATGTACCCTCACTTCAGCTCAGTTGACAAAACCACGAGATCCATAAGTCAATAGTAAAAGATATATAAGCATAAAAGACTTCTAATAACCAGGAAGGGGAAGACCTACCAATCTCCGCATTCAAGTTATCGACAGAGGTTTTCTCAGCGTCAATGGATATTTGACGATTCATGAGGTGCATGTTCTTCTCCCTAATCAAGTTCGATAGATCATGGCAATATCTGGTAAGCTCATTAGCCTGATGAAACGCGGCCTCCACATGCGTCCATATCTCTCCAGATGACCTGTCTGGGGGTGGACGAAGATCGGGAATAGATGGCAGCTCTTCATAATAAAATCGAGGAAAGGGATGCTCCAAGAACACCCTCTTCTCCTCGGGGGAAAGCTCTTGGATCTGAGCTGCTGTCAAAACCTGGGTCCTAATCATAGCCACCCTGTCCGGCCTCGGCTGGACGAGCAAGGACTCTCCCCCCCTCGAAGTCTGAACAGGAGCCAACGGACCGGGGACAGGCAGAGTTGATAATGACGTGTCACTCGGGCCCCCTTGGTCAAACCGTGAACCCCCTCTAGGTGCGCGAGTCAGAGGTGAGGCACTTGACCATCAGACGTATAATATATTCATTTGTACTTTAGAAAGTGAAATCCGTAAGTATAATTAGGGTATTAAAAATTTGAAGATATTTCATATTTGGAGTATAAGTCCCAACAATAAGAAGCCAACTTTGCTTCCTTGGTCTGCGAAATTTCGAAGCGATGAAAATGAAATAGAACTCGAAATAGGCAGCAAAGAGATTGAAAATGGGATAGGTCAGATCAAAGTAGTCAATTTTAGCTTGGACACTCAAGCTTGTGATGTACCTTTTTTTGCAGTAGTTGACGATTGCAAGATAAAATACTCGTTGCTAAGTAAAGCCATTAGAGTCAAATTTGAAGTAAGAGCATACAATGATGATGGTAGTCCAGCACTCGATGTGAATGGACATATACGTGTAGAGCATGATGTTCGTGGACACTACGAAAAATATATTTTCGGTGGGCACAACAGATGTGAGGCACGAGAGCGGACAGCTGAAAATGCCCTATTGTTATCTCCTTCTTCCTTAATTATCCCTCGGGACGTTCCTCTTGTCTGTCTTGATATATTGTTAAAAGATGAAGATGGAAAATTAATGGTCAAAGTAAGGGATGAAGATGTAAAGCTTCGAACCGTAGCTGTTGATGAGCAATATTGCATCTTTGGTCAAAAAGGCTGCATCATTCTTACAACTACTTGGTCTTGCCTCTGCGTGGAATCGGAGCATGGTACTACTATCTATTAGCAGATATCTTTTTCTTCTCTTTCTTCCCACTCCCCCCCTCCCCCCCAACCCAAATCTTTTTCTGGGGTATAGTAGCAGTGTCTTTTATCTGAAAAACGGGCTGCATGAATGTTTGGTTTTCTCTCACCAGGGATATGCACCTGTCCTGGTACTGCAATGGGTACTTTTCAGGCAGAAGAGAACGACAATGCTGAAGGCACAAAAGATGAACCTGTCAACTATACTTGTTACCCGACAGCAACTTACAATGAGGATGGAGCCGTAGGCGATTTGAAGAGAGCAAAGATAAGGCAACCCAGACAAATCTGTAGTACAAATGAGGAAGCAACTACCGGGGATGAAGATAGCAAAAAAACAAGCAAGTCTGGAATGTAGAATGCAGCTATATTTTCTTCCTTTTTTAGGCAGGTGAACCCACATTGCAAACAGTTGTGTCATGATATTGAGTTAGCTTCACAGTACAAGCATTTATCATGCACTAAAATACAACCACACCCCCCAAACCATATAATAGAAATCAATAAAGATGGTTATGTCATCTTTCTTTAGATCTGGGTATTTAACTTTCAAAAATGAATTAACACCATATCCAAGTTGTTTACATTTTTTTCCCCAATCTCTTCGTTTTTGTCCTACACCACCAGAATTTTTAAATGATTGCCTTTTGTTAAACCAATTTTGTTGTTCATACAAATTCGATATCGTTGATGATGTCTACTTAGGTCTATACCATGTTTCCCTAATTGATTGCTTACTATTCACATTTCTGTTTTATAGTACTTTGGCATTCAGACGTGGAGGAAGACCGACTTTAGTTCTTTTCTCTGATCTATCAGTTGTTGTTTTGAGAGCAAAAAAAGGAAGAAAGCCAGACTGCTTTTATTTATCCTACTATTTCAAAAGAACAAAAAAAAATAAAAAATTCCAGTCATAATTATGTTTTTTTTTACATTTCCTTGAACAGATGCAAACCTCTAATACTTGAGAAAATTTGCCCTTTTTCTGGTTAAAGAAAAGTAGTTATTCCTGCACTGTGAACGTGATATGCACTGTGAACTATGATGCATACGAAGATGATTTGTAAGGACTCTGGCCTTACTGAGTAGCAGATCCCTACTAACATTCCAAAATATCATCCTATAGGATTGACACATGGGGAGGAATGATGCATTGCAATTGTCATTTGTTCAGTCTAATTGACGTACCTATTTCTGAAACCAGTCAAGGCTTTGCATGATTCTCATCGGTAACATGAGATTTGTTAGGAGAATTTTTAGTTGTAGCCTTGTAGGCTGGTTTTGTAAAAGTGTTGCATAGTTGTTGTAGGTAATTTTCTAAACCAGTCAAGGCTTTGCATGATTCTCATGGCGTGCAAGATTTGATTGGATGTTGGAATTGTATTTTGAAACCAAAGAAAATTTCCTATAACAATTAACTGAATGGACTATTTTACAAGAGGTTTCGTAAAATCTGATTAAATCGACTAAGACAAAATACACAGCTTGGAGAATCCACGCCATAGTTTTGAAAAATTGGCAGTATCGATGTTGGTAAATTCGGAAATATCCTAGTGAACAAAATTGTGTGAACCTAACATAAAATTCGAACCATAGACAAGCTACCTCAAAATTTCTCGTGAAAAAGATTGTCTTTTGTTAAAGTAGATTTGGATATTTCAGCTGGTACGATACAAGTGCTTGTGCAGGAACAATTGTTTATCGACATTGGCTACATGAAAGCTTGGAAGATGCTAAAAAAAGCAATAGAGTTGATTTATGGTGATTGGGCTGAATCATAGTGACACAGCCATAATACTATGAGGAAATAAAGTGAACCAGCCCAGGCACTGTAGGTCATTTGATACACGATGATGTTGGAGTATTTGTTCGTGCATTCTGGGCATATGGGCCTTGCAATACTGAATTTTTACACTGTCGATCGTTGTTATGGATTAGCGGTACACACTTGTATGGTAAATACAAGGATACATTGCTTGTTACAACAACTGTGGATGCTAGTGAATGTCTTTTTCGCTTAGGGTATGCAATTGTTGGATTCGAGTCATATGATAGTTGAGATTGGTTTTTTGTTTGTTTGCATGAATTCATTCATAGTGTTCGTGACTGCCACATAACATTCATGTCAGATAGGATTAAAGGTAATGTTAAAGCTATGAATGAGAAGGAAAGAACCACACTAGCATCGTTACTGTGCTAGGCATGTAAAAGAGAACTTTCAAGCCGCTGGATTCAGAAATAAACGGCTAACCGGGTTAATTTACTCTACCGCTTGTGCGTCGAATGTGGTTGAATACGTGAAAATAAGAGAGGAAATAAAAGCAACAAATCGGCGTTCTCACGATTGGATAAAGAGAAGTTTGGGAAATTTAGATGAAAATTAGGCATCATGCATAGATGATGGAGGTCGATTTCACGTAATGACCACTAATGCATTTGAAAGTTTTAATGTAGTACTTAAAGGAGATCATTCTTCGCCTATTAAAGCATTAGTGGCACGTACATTCTTCTGTTTAGTTGATTTTTTTTGTAAAAGATGTCAAACTGTCGATGGATTAACAACACGGTTGACTCCAATGTGAGAAGCTAAGCTAACTGAGATGGCTGTTGAAGCTCGCCGCCATAGACTTGTGCGATTCAGCCTAACAGAATGACAAGTGATACATTATTTTGTTGATGAATATAAAGTACTAATCAATGGTAATAATTGCTTTTGCACGTGCAACGTTCCACTGCTCCAACATTTACCGTGTGCTCATGTAGTGACAGCTTGTTCGATGCAGGCAAACGGAGCGAGTAGACATCACCATGATTTCGGTTCGCAATGATACTCGGTTGAGAGTTATATAGGTTCATACAAACCCGAGTTTCATTCCATGCATGACAAAAAATATTGGAGGTCAAATGATGGTCAAAGAATATTACCACCTTCGGTAAGAAGAAAGTCTGGGAGATCCCGATCTACAAGGATTAAGAATGAGATCAAAACCAATCATCTAAAACAGTTATGTGCAGAAAATGTGGTTTGGCAGGACATATCGAAAGCAAAGTACTTTGGTAGTTTAAATTTCAAAGCTTCAATTGTTAAGTGCCCAAACCTTCCACTTGTAATAATTGTATGTTGTGTTGTTTGAATGATGATATCAATTAGTTTCTGTTGTTGATGCTAGATGATATTAAATATATGTTGTGTCGTATGAACATGCTGAAAACTGTTCTGTGTTTTTTCAAAGGAGCAGGAAGAAATTGGTGATTTTTGAAAAATCGCTAAGTCAACCTGGACACCAACTAAGCACTCCCTCGATTTCTTGAGGTTCTAATTATGGAAGGCCATTTTCGAAAAACTGCTTACACCAGCAGCTCTTTTAGCCACTAGACAACAAGCCCTTCATTCATTATTAACAAGATTGAAATGAACACAATGATAACATAAAATAGGTGAGAGTTTTATATAAGTAGAAACACAACAAATACATATCGTTCAAACGTGTAACGACCCGTATTTCTGGCAGTCAAATATTTAATTTAGTTTATTATTTTAAATATTATAATTGGAATATTAATGGTTTTTAATATTAAATTCGTTACAAAAACGAAGTTTGAACGTTCTATATTTATATAATTAAAAATCGAGCTCGAAATGGCACGACAGTTCGTAATATGGAGCTTTGAATTTCAATTGAATATACAGGATCCGATATAAGTCGGATTTCTATGAAACAAGAAACGTTGGAATCTAGTTGATTATAATTTTCATATAGAGGAGGGAAATTCATATTTCATGTTATAGATTATTAGTTATGGCTAAATCAAATTTTAAAATAGTCGCTATGGAAATCATTATTAAAATATAGGCCTTTAAAATAGCCATTTTGCAAATGATCTCCGATTTTGATGAAACCAGTTTCATTGGAACCGTAAGTTTAAATTATTGCACGGTATTAAACTGCGTGGCAAATCGATGTCGTATGTGACCACGACAGCCGTAAACACCCATACATTTTCTATAGTGCGTAATTAAATTAATTTAATTGAACAAACAAATATTTGAGTGTAACTTGAGCAGATGGTCGAATTAAGCCACGAAACCAGTCCCGTTGAATTCGTAACGATGATTAGAGTCAGGATAGGTATATAGTTTGTTATTTTTGAAGACCGGGTAATTTGGTATCCAAAATAGCATTGCGGTGCGTATAAAAATAGCGTACCAGGAAACAGTCTCAGAATGCGACGAAAATGGTGTCAATGGATTCGTATTAATTAATTATTGTAGAAATTTCAATTTTCATGTTAATCGGACTTACCATTTGATCGTGGCAACGATAAACGCCTTGATCAATTATACTATTTTTATCAATTCAGACAGGGGTAACTTTAAACAAATAAACGACTGACCAAATGAACTCCGATTTGAACGAAATAAATTTCATTGGATCCGTAAGGAAAAAGGTGTAGTAAAATGTCAAGGTCTAAAATGTATTGGATTTTTTTTGTAATTTTAGGAATTTTAAACGCTTGATTTTTCATCAATAATTATAAATGACTTTTCACAAACGACCTCGGAATTCGACGAAACCTGTCCCATTGGGTCCAGAATAATTTTTTATGCTAGGATTGCCTTATTTTTTCGAAAACGGAGGTTGTATGTGGTGGTATTGAGTGTTATTTCACATAGAAGTTTCTAATATAATATATTATTATTATAATGGTCCAAATTCTCTATATATACCAATCACGAAACCCAATTTCGGTCAACCAATTTCCATGGCCAACTTTTCTTATATCTGCGCCTCTACATTACTAAACAATGGCCAACATTTCAATGGTTTTCACCACCAAATCAGCTCGATTTGTTCGTCTTTGCCCAACCCCTTCAACATCAAACATCTAGAAGGCAACAAGATCTGTCATATGACTGGTGGAGATGGTCTATGCTGCACCGAGGTTGTGGGAAACGGGTATGAAAGGTGCCGACCGTTGGAGTAATTTCTGGCGAACTTAGAACAAGGCGGGGCAACCTGTTTTAGTCGAAGGAAGGAGGAGTTCAGGTGCTCCTTTTGGCAAGTTCTAATCGACGTAAAGCTGAACAGGGGAGGGGCGGCGGTTTGATTTCAAGGATGGGCGTGGGTTCGTTACTGGGAACAAAGGCAGAAGTAGTTTGCAGAGTACAGAAGTAAACGAGTGGAGATTTTAGAGTAATTGGTTTAAGTAACTTTAATTAGAGAAAAAATGAACTTATTAAACATTGTATAATCAATTCAATTTTTCAACAGGTGCAGAACGACGCCAGGGAGGGTCATCACGTTTAGGAGGTTGCGAAGTAATATACCCGTAATCGGTTAATTAAGTAGTTATCTCTAGTTAATTAAAATGATTAAGGATTATTTGGTTAATTAAATTGTGATATTTACAAACGTAAATAGTGCAGGGTTGGTGCATTGTATGGGCTTCGCGGAGATACAGTATAAATGAAGTGTTGAAAGGAGGAACACGTGTACGAGGGGGTTTGAAATTGTAGACAGTGGAATAGTTTGGATAAAGCAGCCGTGTTTTCTAAATCAAATATGAAGTGTCGAGTCTGTTCTGTTCAAATGTGGAGCATGTTCGGGTCAACGTGGAGATACAGGAATCAAAATGTCGAGCCTTATTTTTCCATACTCAAGATGCTGGCCTGTTCCAATATTTAACCAAAGAACAGTGTTGGTAAGCAAGGAGCGTGTAAACAACCTAGTATAAACAGAGATTTGGAATTGCAAGTAATTAAATACATATATTAACATTAAAGTAAGCTAATTAATTGGTTATTTATTTTAACCATAATTAACCCAAGTGTAGACAGGTACGAACGATGCAAAACAAAAGGCATTTATTTATTTGAACCATTTCGACAACATATCAAATCAAGGCGAGTTAAACTCACTCAGTTCTCCCCATTTATATTTTTATATAAATTGAGTTTTTATTTTGTGTGCTCTGGTTGCTAATGGTTGACTGTTTGCTAGTTATATATTTATTTGTTGACTTAACCGATGAAATTAAATCGTTGTTTAATTTCAGTGAAATACCATATCGTTATTTTAACGATTTGATCCAATGGAGGTAACATACCTTATTGGTCACATTTATTTATAAATGTGTCTTAATTGTTTGAATTTTTTGTTAATTGGTTGATGTTAAATAGTTGTTATTTATTGTTATAGAAATTACAAGTTAAATGGGATTGAATGATCTGATTTGAGCTAACCGTTTTGGATACAGGGAAGAACAGGATGGAGAGATCCAACTGGATTCCTCAAATATATAATTTATTTTCATATTATCATATATGAACTGTCATGATTGGGTGATTGATTTGATTAGTGATCATTGACTGAAAATTCAACATGTGCTTTGTTTTAACCAATGGGCAATATTAGTTGGGTAATCGACAGTAAATGGCCTAAGGATAAATTGTTTTGTTTTATATTGATTTACTGTCAGGTGGATCAATAATACTCAAGTTATAAAATTTATTTTATAACTGGAGATAGTTTTTTAAATATATATTATTTTGAAATAAAGTTTATTAAAAAGAAATAAATATTCATTATTTAAATTTATAATCAATTATTAATTGATTTTATGAAGTCAATTCTGATGTTAATCAAATTTATAAATATGAGAATAGAAAATTAAGCTAATGGTTAAATTTGGATAATTGTTTTGCTAAGAAACAGTTAAATGGAATTTATTTAAATTAATTATATTATAATTAATTTAAAGTGAGAATTAATTGGAATCGATTAACGAGATAACCGTGTTTGAGTTGACTAAGACGATCGTTCTAATTGGGATTGATTATTAAATTAGTGTGTTTTTGAATAAAATAGTTTAATGAATATTGTTTTAATTTTAATAAGATTTTTAAAGGGAATTAATATTTATTTTAGTAAATAAAGGATATAACTATGGAAGTAGTTAATAATCGAAGTAAATTATTATTTTAGTTAATAATAATTTAGAAAATTATTTTTTAACTGAAATTCATTTAAAGGTAATCGAAATTGGAATGAAATCTAGTGGAAAGGTGAAAGGAGTTTATGAACAAAATTTTATTTTAAACCAGAGTTTTTATAACAAAGTTATAAAAGGAATTTTAAGCGTATACAATAGCTTAAACAAATGTGACTTAAATATTCGAATTAAATAAAAAGGAATTGAGATGAAAAGAATTTATATTAAACCAGAATTATATAAATGGGGTTTATAAAAGGAGGTGAGGTGGTAAAGCGTTAATTTTAAATTAATGTGACTTAATAATGGAATTAAGAAAAATTGGGGAATTTAGTTAAGAATCCCAATGCAGGTGAATGGACTGGAAATGGAATTAGTAAAAGTGATTTTGGTGAGAGAAGCGAGTCATAGGATTTTGATATAAATCCGAATTATAAAATGAATTTGTTTTAAAGAGGTAGAGGTTAAAAAGTGGTGTTTTATACGATATTACTTAATTATTGAATTAAGAAAGAATGGGTATATCCGAGAAAGAGTTTTTCCCAAAATAAGAAGGTTTATGAAATTGCATTTTTAATAAAATAGTTAAATGGAATTTGTACTGACATTAGATTGAAATATTAGTTGAAATTGTAAAAAGAGCTAGTAATAATTTATTATTTCACTAAAGAAATAATAACGCAACAATTTTGGTGAAGATTTGGAATATATATATATACACACACACACACACACACTAAGGATTCCAAGGTAAAAGGGAAATAAAAGGGAATTGCGTGAGTTATAACGATACTCCCGAGTGAGAAAGGAAATGTAAAGTTGAGTTTTAATTTATACAAATGAATATTAATTATTGTTTCAAGAATGGAATAAAAGATATTTCATAATATTATTTTACGAATAATTAGTTTAATGGATTTCCCAAATTTAAATAATAAAGAATGATGTAACAAATGTTTTGAAAGAAGAATTCAGTGGAAATTGAATATGGTTATAAGTTATTTTACTAAGTATTATAATGAAATGGTTTGGAGGGCATTAGTATATAAAAATTCAATTATCGTATTTTTAAAATATTAAAAGAGTTAGAAATTTTAATTAAACAAAAAATTAGTTTGTAGTTAACAAAGGCCAATTAATGCCGAATACTGAACCAGTGAACTCGTTGGATTTTCATGATTGAATCACTGTTTATTTGATAGTTAAATAACCAACTATCAAATCGGTCCAATACGATTGTTGGTTCAGAAATACCGGGATCAAATTTATATTCGAAAACCATTCCGACCAACATATACGTGAAGATACCAGAAGATGATCGAGATAGAGCATTGAAGACCATAGAATTTCATAAATGGAAGAATACTAATAATCTTCGGTCTGCAGCCAAAGATGTACTGTGGTTCTGTCGTGGTTAGAATCTCCGGATTGCAAGAACTACTCGCTACTGATCTATTTCCTTAAATGTGGTAGGAGGGTGCCTTCGGTTCATCCTCTTCCTGGATGACTTGCACGGACGGATGTCTGACAGAGTATTTCCAAAGGGATCGTGTACGTTGATTTCTTCAAACGTACCATAGTTGGTGGCGGAGAAAGGCCTTTCTCTTCGCTTATCAACTAGAGTATTTTTGTGGACGTCAATTAGTGATATTTGGCGGATTTGACAATGTGGCATTCAAAGTGAATGATGGTGCACTATATGAAAAGATAATTCAAACCTCAAGCCTCGTCAACCGGGAAATGACAAAAATCGGGCAGGCAGCATGGCCATGTGAGTCGCTCCCATTAGGGTGTATAATCACCTATCTAGAGAAAATCCATTTCCTTCTTTAATCCATTTTTATGCTGTCCCTTTCGGGAAACGGTGGTTTGAGCCCTACCGTTGGTGATATACATTCGATACACTCAAGTGAAATGAGTGGTTGGTCATGTGTGGGCCAGGTTGCAAGACGTTCTTGTTGAACCCAATGTATTCCCCTCTAGAGATACACTATCGGCAGGTGGTCCCATACCTTTTCATAGTCGGAATCCGATCTCCAATAAGCGCCTGCGGTTTTGATTGTATTCTTTGTATATGGAGCGTGAGATGCAAGCGTTCTGCTAGATTGATATTTACTTGTATTTAGACACTATTATAATATCAGAAAAGATATTGATTTCAAAAATATTTTGGGTTATCTTAAGGTAAAAACCATCCATATTTATGTGTGGGTTTCGTCTTTCGATTATCCTTTTCTTTCGAAAAGATTTTAACTTTAAAATCAAGTTGGATGATTTACCCTTAAAGCTTTGCGAGTTTTTCTCACTCTGGTTCACCAGACTGACCCGGTGTTTGTAATGCTCGGGTTAGACCGGGGTGTACAGGTCCAGGTTATCGGATGTTGCGAAGGCCAGAGACGAGCTAAAAGAGTTCAGACATTTGACATTATATAGTTACTATTTCGCTGTGTGTTGTATATGGGAACAGGTTATTATAACTGTCCAGATGTGTGATGTACTCTGATGATTGTAAGTATTTTAAAAGCTCTCAATAAAGATTTATTTCTGTATTATATTTTGTTCCGCTGCGATGTGAGACTCTGTGTTGTGTTGGTTCTTCTTCTTCTTCTTCTTCTATTCTAATATTTCTTTCTTTCTTATCTCACCCTCTAATTTCTTTCTATGAACTATCCATTGTTTTCGGTGTTTGGAAGATTGGCATGGGATACAGAAAAGTTATTTATGTCTATTTTCGGGGCCGAAAATCCTTGGGTCGTTACAGTGGTATTAGAGCTATTGGTTCAGTAATGACCTTGGCTCTGTGGTTTAACCCAATAGAGATTAGGTTAGTAATACCCTAGATCGAGATTGAGTGTATATATATGAGAGCGTAATTGTAAATTTTGTATACAAATGTTTTGTATTGTGTTGTTGATCGGTTGGTGGCGGAGGAATTTGTTTCTCTTAGCTGTATACCCGTGTTATTTTTAGAAAGATCAATTTGTGATTTAAAGGGTATGACGATGTGACATTCTAAGTGAATTAAGATGTGACATGTAAAAGATAAGCGTAGCTTCTAGCCTCACATCCGGGAAATGACGAAAATCGGGCAGGCAGCATGGCTATGTGGGTAGCCCCCATTAGGGTGTATAATCACCTATCTAGAGATATTCATTTCATTCTAAAAATCTATTATTGATGCTGTCCCATTCGGGAAATGGTTGCTGATCCCAACCGTTGGTGATATACATTCGATACACTCAAGCGAAATGAGTGGTCGGTCATGTGTGGCCGGGTTGCAAGATGTTCTTGTTAAACCCAGTGTATTCCTCTCTAGAGGTGCACTAGCGAAAGGTGGTTCCATACCTTGTCATAGTTGGAAATCCATTACCCAATACGTGCTTGCAGTTTTGATTGTATACTATGTATGTAGAACGTGAGATGGAAGCGTTTCTGCTAGATGATTATTATATTGTGGTTGACAGACATTATTATAATATCAAAATGTTTTTGATATAAAGGTATTTTGGATTCTCATAAGGGGAAAACCCGTTTCGTTATACGGCGTGGTCTTATGAGATATCGTTTACTTGTTCAAACTGTTTTAAACTGTTTTACTCACACCAGTCCCATGACTGACCCGGAGTTTATTTTATTTGTTTTCCCTAAACTCTTGGGTGTCCAATTTTGTACGGGCAGTCAAATAGTCGGGATTTACAGATACTTGAAGAGCTGGAGCAGGAGGCTTCAAGATTTTATATAGCTATTGTTATTCCTCTGTGTTGTAAGTGTTGTATTTGATAATGATATGTATATTCAAGTTTCAAAGTTATGTTATATTTTATTCGTTCCGCTGTGAGATTCGTGTTTACTCTAATGTTGTATGTTCTTCTTCTTTTTCTATTCTAAGTTTCTATCTTATCTATTCTCACCCTCTAATTTCTTTTATTAACTACCGGTATTTTTCGATGTTTGGTTAGTCGTCATTGAGTTTATGTCGATAACCAAAGTCGACAAAATCCGGGTCGTTACACTATAATTCCTTGTAATTAGGAATCTTTGGTGTTTGCGACATTTTTGGTCGTCAAAAAACGTGAATTAGTATATAAGATAGGTCCAATCAACATATGCAATGTGAACTGATATAGATCTAAACATATGAATTGGCATGGATCTAAACATATAAGTTCAAACTTGCATAGATGAACATAACTTGCATATAAGCTTGCATAACTTATAAAATGGATCTAACTAGCATATGAAAATAGACTAGCATAGATCATAAACTCGCATAGGTCTAAACGATCATAATTTGCATGGACCTAAACTTGCATAAACGATAACTTGCATAGAAAATAAGCTTGCATAGATCTAAACATATAAGATATGAACTTGCATAGATCTAAACATACAAAATATGAACTAACATCATGAAATGAATCGACTTACATACGATAACAAAACTGTTATACAAAAAAAACAGATGATAACAAAACTGACTGATAGCATAAGATTCAACAGGCATATTTATACAATCCAGATCACAACTTATCATAATTAATTTAATTAATTATCTTGTGAAAGCAACTATACTCACAGATTAAGGAAGAGAATAATTATGGGTTCTGATTTCTGAAGTTGATAAGCTAAAATCGTTGATGTAAGCTTTGATCTTTATCCATAATCTTGAATTTGATTAGTTAAGGTGGAGGCTGGATTAGTTTGGGATGCAGCAGCATGGTGGCTCAAGAATCAATTTAGTTTGGATTAGGGTTTAGGTTTGATGTGATTATATAGAAGTATAGGACTAGTTAGAGCCTTTAGATCAACATAGGATCCATCCGAACCATCCAGTCCAAGAAAATGTGTCATCAGGCCAATCAGAAGTCGCCACGTAGCCCTTCGACTCAGAAAATCATCATTGTCCAGAACAGTCAGCTGGGGTCGACCTCTATAGGGGGTCGACACCTATGTCGACACCCCTATAGGGGGGTCGACACCAGTGTGACACCCCTTAAGGGGGGTCGAAACCCTCTGGCCGGAATTTTCCCGCCCACTTCTTTTTGCTGGTTTAAATTCTGAATTTTGATTTATTATTTATTTATTTAATTCTGATTTAAACTTAATTTTTTAACCTCCATAACTTCTTCATACGGAGTCCGATTTACGCAAACTCGGACTCTATCTCAAGCAGAATTCCGAGGCGAATGCAATGGCGTAACCCATTTCACAAACTATTCTTCTAAAAATTAAGTGTTCTCAAATTTTTTAATTTTAATGTTTTAAATTATGGGGTGTTACATTCTCCACTCCTTAAAGGATTTCGTCCCCGAAATCTTCAAGTCAAGAAGAATGTATATCCTACCATCCAACATCCATCTACTCAACCATTCAATCACAGGCATCCATTGTCCTTAAAAAGATTTCTAATGCTTTCATGATCATATGCATAGTGTGTGTATATGTCCTTATCTAATGCAAAATCAGGCGGTCTACTGATTCAGTAGACCTCCTTAATGCAAATCATGATAATGCCATGCGTCCATTATGTATGCAAAAGAACCCTATTGATACATATCATTCCTGTATGAGTGCACAACCGTACCTTCATACAAATGCAACATCCATATGATAACACATTAAGTTTCAATCCATATACAAATACATATATGCATATGCAATATGAAAGTGACTGAGCCGATCTAGTGTCTAATGTGTGTGTAAATGCACCCACGAGCAACCACTAGCAAACACTTGCATCCATTTGCATCCACCAAACATAACATGTCTCAAACACATGTTTTCAACCACATGATTTTCCTACCTAAAGATCGAAGACCTAATCGAGAGGACATACTAAACGATAGAACAAGTGTAAACAAAGGGATAGAAAAAGGAGAAGTTAAGAATATACCCTTAAAAGGAAAGGGTATGGCTTACGCATTTTGTCTTTCATCTCCCAAGTCACGTCTCCTTGATCATTTCCCCATTGGATTTTAACCAACTTGACCTCTCTGTTGCGTAACTTCTTGATCTTCGATCCAAGGATGCATGTAAGTGCTCGTCTAATCGTGGCATCTCGTTCCACTTCCGCTTCTCTAAGAATGCTCGGCTCTACTACTTCCGCGGTATCATGTAAACACTTCAGCAAATGCGACACGTGAAATATGTCATGAACACCACTAAGCTTC
This sequence comes from Allium sativum, assembly GCA_030737875.1. Classification (NCBI taxonomy): domain Eukaryota; kingdom Viridiplantae; phylum Streptophyta; class Magnoliopsida; order Asparagales; family Amaryllidaceae; genus Allium; species Allium sativum. The sequence continues at coordinate 281,009 of CM060918.1, forward strand.
TCCGGCAACTTCACTCTGTATGCCATCTGTCCAATCCTCTCTAATCAGCTCGGGTCCAAGCAAAATCTTATCCATAGACTCCCACCAATAAGTTGATAATCGACACAGTTGTCCATAAAAACCCTAATACTAGCTTAATAACTATTGTTATAAGCGAACTCCACAAATGGAAGGTTCTCTTTGCATGTCCCTCCAAAACTTAGGATACATATCCTCAAAAGATCTTCAAGGATTCTATTCACCCTTTCTGTCCGTCCATCCGTCTGTGGACGATACGCGATGCTCAAACATAACTGCGTACCTACCGCCTTTTGCATATCACCTTTTACTCTTGCATCGAAAACTGCTCCAAGCCTTTCCCGCAAGCACCGGTATATACTGTGAATGGTGTGCTCCCATCTCGCAAAGTCAAATCTGGGCAAATATCTTCGGAAAGTCCTTAACGAGCTTCCTATAGTAGCCTGCCAACCCTAGAAAACTTCTTACTTCCGTTGCTTTTCTAGGAACCTACCAATCTTGGATTGCCACCACCTTTGCAGGATCCACTGCTATCCCTTCCTTAGAGACCACGTGTCCTAAGAACCTCACTTCTTTCCTCCAAAAATGACATTTGGAGAACTTAGCTTTGAGTTGACGCACTCGTAGGGTCTCTAAGACTTCCCTAGATGTAGGGCATGCACTTCCTCGCTTCTAGAGAAAATCAAGGTATCATCCACGAAGACTACTACAAGCTTGTTTAGAAACTCCGTAAACACCCTGCTCATCAAGTCTACGAAATATGCGGGTGCATTCGTCAAACAAAAAAAAGGCATGACAAGCCACTCAAAGACACCGTCGGGAGTTCTAAATGCAGTCTTATCTATGCTATCCTCAGCCATCCTTAGCGGATGAAATCCTGTAGCTAAATCCAACTGCGAGAAGACCGAAGCGCCAACCAACTGATCGAACAATTCATCTATCCTCGGCAATAGGTGTCTGTTCTTCTTCGAGATCTTGTTCAGCTCCCTATAGTCCACGCACAATCTAAGCGAACCATCAACCTTCGTGGCAAAAACAACTGGAGTACTCCATTCTGAAATACTTCTTCTTATGAACCCTTCCTCAAGTAGCTCCCCTACTTGCTTACTGAGTTCCCTCCTCTCTCTCGGAGTCATGTGGCGCACTGGTAATGCAACTGGCTTTGCATCATCTACTAATTATATACGGACGTCTATCTCGCGCCTCGGGGTTAAACCCCGAACCTCATCAAAGACATAACCATACTTACGGACTACTCGAATAGATTCCAAATCCTCGATGGATGCGTCAAGTGATTCTAGGTAGCTAAGCATCACCGAGCCTCTAGGGTCACAAGAAATATCAAGGGTCTTTCCACAACGAGTCAACAGTCTAACTACCCTCATTTCGCAGTCTAGGATGGCACCATACCTGGCTAGCCAATCCATCCCTAGAATCAATCTATAGCACGTGAAACCAAGAATGAAGGCATTGCATTCAAACCCAACGCCCAAGATAGACACTCTCAAATCCCGACAAAGCATAGATAAATGAGCCGAACCACCAATAGGATTTGAGACTACAATGGGATCCACAACTAGACTAGTATTTAGGTGCAGTGTTTCAACTAACGAAGCAGATATGAACGAATGCGAAGCGCCAGAATCAAACAAAGTTCGAACAGGATGATCAAAAAGGAAAATCAAACTTTCAACAAAAACATTTCTATCTCTCTCCTGTCCTGGTGCCATGAGAGCATGAACATGTCCTCTAGAAGTAGGTCCTGTCCTTTGCCCTTGCCCTTGTCCTTGCCTCCTCGGGCAGTCTTCAATCAGATGTCCTGCCTCACCGCAATGAAAACAACCAGGCTTCTTCTTCTTCCTACAGTCCTTAATTACATGGCCCGTTATACCACAATAAAGACACCTTCTTCTGTCATGGGGTTAATTATTCTTTCTACTTCCCCCTTTACCTTCTTCGTGGGTTAAAACCATATCAACAGAATTCCTCATCCTAGGGTTGTGCTCCTTAGCCTAAACTCCCTCATCGACGAAGCAGCTAGCTGAACCTTCCTTCCATCGTCTATCTAAAAGATACCAAACGAGTCCTCCACTTCCTTAAGCCAATTCTAGCTTTGACAAACGTCTCAGTCCTATGAAACGGTTTTCCGCCCATCGCACGAAAGTCCTTACATATCTTAGAAAAAGGATCAACACGCGGGGAAAGAGACTCAAGAAGGAAAAAGGGAGAGATTTGAAACAAAGAATCGAAAGAAAGATATATGGCTTTTGGGGATTATGTTTTTCATAATAAACCTTCTCTTGAAAACTCCTTCTTTAAAACATGTTTTTGAAAATACTTCTTTATAAAAGTGCTTTTGAAAACAGTTTTCAAAATCCTTTATCTGTTCTGGTAACCTTCAGCTCTGATACCAAGTGTAACACCACACGTCCGTTAATGTCACTTACAAAGGGAATGCATTAAGTTTCGTGGAGCGTTATGAGTAAACAGAACAGAATATTACAAGACGGATGAAGTAGTACTTGAAAAATTTATAACTTTATTGCAGTGGAAACAGAAATAGTTTTGGTTACACCTTCAAAACAACAAAACCAAGTACATAATACCAGTCTTGTACAAAAGCCTTCAGAGTACATAATTTTAAAGCCATAATCCCCAACAGAAAATACCATAAGCAGAATCAAAGCCAAGCAATACATCTTTTAACTTCAAGCTGGAAGAAAGAGATATCTAAACTAAGCTTGAGTATTTCCTACCTGAGAACCTGAGGGGGGAAACGGAAGAAAAGAGGCGAAACAAACTAGGTCAGACATAATTCTGGTGAGTCCAGTGACTTTAACAATATAATCATTAAAGTAGCAGGACAAGAACATAAACTGGAAAGCAAGAAATGACTGTACATAAGCATGCATGCACTACAACAAAATGACCTTATTACAACGGTATACATTTTACAACGGTGGGCTAACCGTCGTGTATGAAGAAGTTGTAATAGACTAAAATCTTTTACAACTTTTTTGCACCGTTGCAACACCGTTGTAATATGTATATTTTACAACTTTTTTCCACTGTTGTAATAAACTTTATTACAACAGTTAAACACTGTTGTAATAATATCTACTACAACTGTTATGCACTGTTGTGGTTGATAGTTGCATTTAAAAAAAAATAGACATTTTGCAACTAAAATGAACAATACACTAAATGTAGCAATACTCCATAAGCAAATCAGATATTGCAATTATTTGCAAACTAATTAATTAAAATACTCAAATTTTCAGTATTACAAACAATAAGTTTTAGAAAACATTTCGCGCATTATTACATACTTGACCATTACAAAGCAACTTAGTACAAACCCAATTTATCCACAAAAATTGCATATCCTAAGGGAGTACACAAGTCGAAGACAACAAAATCTTTACACCATTTATCTTTTTGCTGCAAGTTTGCTACACTAATCTGAAACCTGTTGCATAAGAATACGTTTGTTGTTAGAAAAAAGAACAAAAAAATAAAGTGACAAAATAAACAAAAGCATAAGTGTGTGAATGGGAATAACAAAAAAGAAGATTTTGGTTAACTAAAATGTGAACCTTTAATGTCAATGGCACCTCCATGTTCATGTAATCGTAAGTTCATATGATAATACAAGGGAGTAGTAAACAAAATAAAGTGACAACATATACAGCCGGAAATCCTATTGCATAGTATAAATTAAACTTGGATGCAAAAGCATACTAAGTTTCCCTGGCAGCAAAAACAGCGGCTTCACCTAGCTAGGAATGAAGATCATTCATGATATTTGGCTGTAAAATGGTACAAATAAGAAAGCAAATTGGAATCAAGAAGAGACAAATAAATTATATTTAGTGCTGGAGCTTCTTCAATAATCCTTTGGTGTCTTCTATGCAAGTTACAGTCTCTCACATTTAAAATGTATCACGTTTCCATGTTTGTCCCCAAAACCCTTGTGCACAAACATCAACTATGAGCTGTCAGCTGTGATAATTCATCGGGAAAAAATGCACGTCATTGTCTTAAAAAAAAAGACATGTTTTCATGTAATGACATTTGTGAATACGAGTTCAATACAGAATTGGATGTGTAACGACTGAAGTTATCACATTCTAAGTATGGTTGATTTGTGTAAACAGTAGTGCATAGCTAAAAATTTGCTAGCTTCTGAACACATAAATGCAAATGTACTCGTAAAATGAGAGACGTTGAATTTGTTCAATCAGTTTAGAAGATATCCTACAACAGACATAGTATAGATAAAATCTTGTAACCCTTCTCCAGTATAGAAGATATCCTACAACAAACTTTGCCCTATGTTCATGTATAGTTCAATCAGTTTTAAGTCAAATTTAAAATAAGTTTTCTAAAGGGAAAATAAGAGTAAAGAGAGGTTACTATACATTATCAACAGTTCATAGGATTAGCGTGTTATATGCTAATGTCATTCAAAGTGGTGCGAACTGCTAGGCGGATCATCTAGTTGTTTTTTTTTTTGGATGTTACGCTGCCTGAGACCCCACAGCAATGCTTGCCTGTTTGAAAACCAAGAGGTAAAATGCATGTTGAATATAACATATACGTTCGCTTGGAAAAATCCTACCGGAGAGGCAAATCAATAAAAGCTTCTCTTGGCAATGGCCAATACCAACCAATAACATACATATATACATTGTGGCAGTATCTATACATACTTAGCACTTCTTTTAGCTTCAAATATAATCAGACCCAACTAAGCTTTCTGACTTGATCTCAAAAGAACCGTCACTTGTCCATCTTGATGAATCCCGTACTGTCTACAAAACCCAAATCCAAAAGACTATGTCTATATTATGCAATACAACTTTGAGTTGACAAAATGGATAGGAAAGGAAGTACATTGAAGAATCCATACTGCGTGATGACGTTTGCCTGCACAACCGAGATATTTGTAACAATTTGTCTCTACATATCCATCAATAATTTCAATCCCCTCGCATGTTAGTTTCTGCTAACAATATTCAAATACAAAACCACCATTTTTAATACAATTTATTATGTAACAAAACCTTATGAAACAATGGCCATAACTATCATGTATGGAAACATAAATAATTTTTCAAGTTCAATGGACAAAACGTGAATACCTCAAATTCATCCATCTCGAGATTTTTCAGTCTTCGAAACTCGGTATAGAAGAGAGGCCAATATACAGAAGAGAGGCAAACTCGGAATTGAGGCTGGATCGGAATAGAGTCCGGATCTAAATTGAGCTTTTTCAGTTTAAGGAAAAGAGCCTGGATCGGAATTGTTTTGTGCATAAAAATACTCGAACTCGGTATAGAAGAGAGGAGAATATAGCTATGACGATGTAGACAAGCAGGAGAAAAAAGGGAAGATAGGATTCGAGAGAAAATAATACGCCATGATTATCTTCGTTAGGGTTCTAGAAATGGGAATGAAAAGCGTGTGGCGGCTACGATCTGTAAGATAATCTTAGTACGGGTATCGGGTCAGACCCGTTTCTTTTGGACTAGCCGATGCATTGCTTTTTTTTAAAACCATACAAAACGGATGGTTTTGCAGATTTGTAAACACTAACGCGTGACTTTTTGTTTAAAACGTTACAAAACAAATGATTTGCATATTTGTAAAAGGCTAATGATGACAAGTAACAAAACCCACGGCTACATAAAATTATTTTCTTAGCATATTTTCGTTTTTATAGTACTAAAATTGGTATGAATCAAAACTTTCTACTTGTTTGTCGGATTTATTACTATTATTATTTAACGTTTAATGCTAACTTTAACTATTACAGCTTAATTAATTTTTTTATTATCATGAAATTAAATATTATATATCATAAAAATTTATGATTAACTATTATTGGTTGGTATTTAACAGTGAATCATTTATAAACTTTTGATTTTAATCAAATATTTAGTATTTAATATTTACCTATTGATTATTGAATATTAATTTATTAACTGTTAATTATTAATTATTAATTACTAATTATTTGTTAATAATTATTACTACAAATTATTTCATTATGCAATTTAATTATATATTACGATTCGATTATATCTTTTACGTATTACTTATTTGATATATATATTATTATTAATTAATTTATTATTTCAATTAATTAATTATGAATTTTTATTACTATTATTCAATACTAATTTTTAAATCTCAACTATTAATTATTTAATAATAATTGACAAGTATTATTGATTCCAAGTTTATTATTAATTATTATTATTAAATACCAATATAATTAGTTATTAAATATAGATATTATAAACATGAAGTTTGTACTAGGCATCTCTATTACAACGAAAAAAATGTAAAGTTGTGATATATATGTTTATTACAATAGTGATTCTTTCATAGTTGTAAATAACACTTATTACAACAGTGCGTTTGGCACAGTTGTAAAAAATATTTATTACAACTGTGCTTTTTGCACAGTTGTAAAATTAAAGTTGTAATATGGTGTTTTTGTTGTAGTGATGACAATGTAAGAAAGATGAATAAGATAAACGTTGATTGCGCTTCTAATCACTATAGGATAATTACTACACTGCACCAATGCTAATTACACCATACCATTACTAGTTACACCGCACCATTACTAGTTCCATATTGAGAGTTGATCCCAACCCTGCAATTGGTAGCCCTTAGGCGTAACATCTAGTAAGAGGTATCCACCCCATACAATCCTTAACAGCCTACTTGCCCATAACAGATACTAGATGTCCCCACACTACCCCTAATCGATCGGCTCCCTAACTCGTATGTATTCATTACTTATGTCATTCGGCCCCGCTTGTTTGTAGATACCTGTGCTGGTCCCACCAGGGGGTGTATCAATCTCTATGATGGCAACCCGACACAATTCAAGATGCATAGTGTATAACTACTGATGCCCAGTGCCTGATTTTTCCACTCCGGAGCACGTGCATGCCCGTACTTCGTCGGAACCTACACTGACGCACCACCCGCCGCTATTTTGACCGCTTATAATCAGCCCAGTAATCTAGCCCCACACTGCCTAGTTCAGCGTACCATGATACATCTATGTGGGTTATTGCTGAAATGGTTCCCATTACTAGGGTTTCCTAACCAACATATTATAAAGGTTAAGTGTTCTCAATTTAACCTAACCCCACCCATTTGTTTAATTAGCATGTTGTATTGGTTAAGTGTCTCCTATTCATATGTTACTTGACCTTCCCACTGATTCACGCATGTTTACTTAACGATTAAGTTTGTGGGCCTATATATACTAATATTACCCACCTACCCAAGATTTACTTAACCCTTCCACTTATCATGTCCATATGTATTATTGGTTAAGCTTGCCTTAACCCTATCCACTTTGTTCATGTAATATTGGTTAAGTTGTCTTCTTACCCATGTTAACTTAACCCCAGCCACCTAACTCGTTTAGGTATCATATTCATCTTTGATCAACATTAATCAGTTATTAATGCGCAGACCTCTCACATTAAGTCGATCACTTGTGGCCACTGGATATGTCGGGCGGTTCCGGGCAGACTTCCACCACAAGCCAGACTTAACCTCATGTCTAAGCATCTAATTTATGCCTTTAACCTCTCACATTAGACTGCCGTTTGCGGTTGCTGGATATGCCGAGCGGTTCCGGATAGTCTTATACCGCAAACCAAGTCTAACCTCGTGTCTTAGGCGTTCATTAACTCATTCTATTTCAAACCCAATTAGAATTAAAATCCTTATTTCAAATTGTCCATAATTTCCAATTCAAACTATGATCATAATTATCATCTAAATTATGTCCATAATTTCCATGCATATAAACCATGCCAATTTATGTCTCAAGTTAATTATATGTTTTCTAGTCAATTTTATGTCAATTTCACAATACCCAATATTTAACATTTTTCCCAACGTCCCCACGTCGTTCGCTCGTGTAATTCATGTAATACGTTAGGCTCGCAATTAGCCCAACTCATAAGAGAAAGGAGAAGAAAGAGACATACAACACTCAAATTGGCTTAAAACAATATAGATCTAACAAAGCGTGTGTAACATAGACTTGGCACGGAACGACATAAATCTAATTAAGCATATAAATGTGAACTAGTATATAAGATAGGTCCAATCAACATACGCAATGTGAACTGACATAGATCTAAACATATGAACTGGCATGGATCTTAACATATAAGCACAAACTTGCATAGATGAACATAACTTGCATATAAGCTTGCGTAACTTATAAAATGGATCTGACTAGCATATGAAAATAGACTAGCATAGATCATAAACTCGCATATGTCTGAATGATCATAATTTGCATGGACCTAAACTTGCATAAACGATAACTTGAATAGAAAATAAGCTTGCATAGATCTAAACATATAAGATATGAACTTGCATAGATTTAAACATATAAAATATGAACCAACATCATAAAATGAATCCACTTACATACGATAACAAAACTTTCATATAAAAAAACAGATGATAACCGAACTGGCTGATAGCATAAGATTCAACAGGCATATTTATACAATCCAGATCACAACTTACCATAATTAATTTAATTAATTATCTTGTGAAAGTAACTGTACTCATAGATTAAAGAAGAGAATAATTCTGGGTTCTGATTTCTGAAGTTGATAAGCTAAAATCGTTGATATAGGCTTTGATCTTTATCCTTAATCTTGAATTTGATTAGTTAAGGTAGAGGCTAGATTAGTTTGGGATGCAGCAACATGGTGGCTCCAGAATCAATTTAGTTTTGATTAGGGTTTAGGTTTCATGTGATTATATAGAAGTATAGGATTAATTAGAGCCTCTAGATCAACATAGGATCCATCCAAACCATCCAGTCCAAGAAAATGTGTCATTAGGCCAATCAGAAGTCGCTACATGGCCCTATGACTCAGAAAATCGTCACTGTCCAGAACAGTCAGCAGGGGTCGACCCCTACAGGGGGGTCGACACCTATGTCGACACCCCTATAGGGGGGTCGACACCCTCTGGCGGGAATTTTCCCGCCCACTTCTTTTTGTTGGTTTGAACTCCGAATTTTGATCTATTATTTATTTATTTAATTCTGATTTAAACTTAAATCTTTTAACCTCCATAACTTCTTCATACGGAGTCCAATTTACGCAAACTCGGACTGTATCTCAAGCATAATTCAGAGACGAACGCAATGACGTAACCCGTTTCACCTAATTTTTCTTCTAAAAATTAAGTGTTCTTAAATTTGTTAATTTCAATGTTTTAAAATTACGGGGTATTACACTTCGTGTAGGAGAAGACTGTTCGCAAATCGGAGCTCATATGTGAAGATATGGTGAAGAAAGTAGGAAGTGGTTGGAGCAGTTTCAAAAGTTTTGGTGGATGTGCTAGATGTTTGAAATATGATTGTGCATAACCCGAGAAACAATTAAGACATCTGGGAAGAATTCCAGACGTCTAGGAAGTCATTCGAACATATAGAAAGAAATCCAGATGTTTAGGAACGAGTCTGGGAATATCCGAGAGTGATTCTGGATGTTTGGGATTCTAGGCCAGACGTCTGGAATGGAACATAGGCTGATTTTAGGCCTAGGAAGTCAAGTGTTGATTTGTGAATCTGTAAGGGCGTTTTGAACATTTGCTTACAGGTTTCTGCACAAGTATATAAGCTATTCTTCAAATTTGAAAGGAGATGATTGATTAATCCATAAAAACAAGGGTTTAGTCCTCCGTTAATTAGGGTTTAGCAATCCTAATTATTTCTTCAATCCTACTCCCCCAAAAAAAATTTCTATTAAATGACCCTTCTCATTGGTGATAATAAAAGCTCTCTCTTGAAGTGAATGTACACTAACAAATGTTAGTGGAACCACTATAAATTTTGGGATGATTTAATTTATTGTTATCATTTTTTATTGTTTATTTTGTGTTTGTGATTGGATTTGAATCCTTTGAGGTTGTTTTGATCATAGATTGGTTGTTTGTTCACTGTCTAGCATAATCTAGCTTGTTTACCGCTGGGTTAGGGATCAGATTGAGCGGTCTCAATCGCGGGTTTTCCCCCAACATGAAATTTATGTACGTGATTATTACTAATTGAAAAATAAATTGATTATTTAACTAAACCAAATTAGCATCATTTCTATATATGACGGTAATAAAAAAACTATATAAACTCAATTAGAAGATAAACTGAGCTTAATCTTCTTGTACTACCTAATCTTTTCCATTTTGAATTTTAACGTTCCATTTTGGCCACTAACAAATATACAGTTTTGTAAAAGTTCAGTGAGTACTAAACTTTCTACCTTATGCTGGGATGCAATGTTGGCATCTTACTTTCCAGAACAAACTTGAAGTGGTGAATAAAAACATAGAATAAAAACATAATTGGCGAAAATACCATATTCTATTTTATGGTGATATGCCCTGCTCATTTAAATTTTAGCAAGCATAATCAACTAATATGCATAAAAACAACACTAATCAAAATATTTATGATTTCGTTAAAATTCACTTCGCTTGCAACAAAATTCAATGCTAGCTAGCAACCTTCTTTTTAAAGCTACTACAAAAGATAACACTGCATATTAAATACCAAAACTGCATTAATGAGTCATAATCCCAGTCTCTACCTTCCTTATTTGCCATTCCTTTATTTTTGTACAATAGATGCCATTTACTAAGGAAAAGAAAACAAACTTATACAAAATTAGCCTAAAAGAAATTAGAAAATATATCCATCTTTACTATACATTAAATTCCATTTTACACCTTGGTCCTTAAGGAAATAGCTAAGCAAAGAGACATTAAACAAGATTTGTGATGGCATGTTACATCATAAAAGTACAACTAATGTACTGGTCTTAGCCAAATAAAATATTTTTATTAAGATAATAGTCTTTCGCTATACTTTAAAATGTGAAATGTAAAATTTATGTTGGTTTTTATAGATCAAGCAAAATGAATGGAGATGAAAGGTAAATCCAAAAGCCAAATAAAGCTACCTCGTAACCTTAGTAAATGAAATTAAGCTTTATCTAACCAAAAATAGACTGATGACAAATTTTCGGCTATAAGATTTTATGTAGTAGTAGATCATATATGTCAACGTTTGTAGCACATTTTGTTGCACCATAATAGGAACAGTATGTAGAATTCACTTCACCTTTAACTTAATACTATGTAACTTTTACAGTATAAAACCTACATACATACATACGTACATACATACATACATACATACATAGATAATTTAGTTAGTTAGCTTTTAATTGACTTAATTAAACTATTTTAATTAAATATAGTAATAATTTCAAAAATCATTGTTTGTACACACATGTGTACTTTCTTATGATAACATAATTGAAGAAGTCCAAACTAAAACTTCCATGTGTAGCTCTTCTACAAAGTCTCATAACACAAAATCTAATAATGGCTCAAATTGAGAAAACAAAGCAATGAGCAGAAATAATTCTAGAGAATTTCTTTCTAGTATGTGATAGTTAATGAAAAACTATTATAGTAGGCATGCCTTGTCATTTCAGATGGATTAGATGATCTATTTTTTTTATAGAGTATATGTATGGAAAAAATGATGGCTCTAGAATTAATTATAGGCAGCGACAACTTAGAGGATCTGAAATTGTCTTAGGGAATGCTGCTAAGTATGCAAAATTATTCTTAACCAATGATTTTATGGTAATTAAATTATAGGATGTAAAAGGATTTGTAGCTGTAATTATCCACAAAAGACTAGGGGAGCATAAGAATAGAAATATTACGTAGAAGCTGATAAACTTGACACAGGAAAACGAGAAGAAAGATAATAAAGGGCTTCTAATGGAAAACTTCTTTAAACAATGTATGTATCATCCAAAGAAAGGTGCTTATATTACAGCTCCATTTTATACTTTAGGAATTTGAACCGGAGTTTGGCAAAATGAAAGAACGTAGTCACTAATAATCAAGAGGAAACATCGTTTAAGGAAGGCTATGGTTGAATGATTCATTTATTGTATCAAGCTTGGGTATTTTCTACAAATGTCAAATAATTTTGAAAGGCTTATAATCATATCACCAATTTTATATTAATTTCATAATTTCCCAAATGTAGCCAATTCAAAATAAAATTAAACCGAAAAATCTAAACAAAATCAGAGCAGTTAGTTTGTATATCAAGCTTATCTTATCAAATTAATAGTAAAAGTACACCCTGATTAATTAAAACTGAGAGATCAACCCAAAATCAAATTAAAAAGAAGAACCTCCATTAAGTATTACGGCTTTACTTCGTTCAGGTCTTTGGTGGTTGATTATTCTCCACTGACAAACTTCGTAATGATCCATGATTTTTGCCGACTAATATATTAGAGATGAACGACTTGCTCTTTCGGGATTTGTTCCTTATTCTCTAAATTTGATTGACTCTGCGACAATTGATTATCCTAAGTGATTCAAAGGCTCTAACGGGTTCATGGTCATGACAGAGGATTTCAAGTTATTTTAGGAAAGTCATGCAAAGTGCGATTGTGGAATTTCTTTTATCATATGTGTGGACGTGATTAGTTCGTGAGAAAGTGAGGAGCAATGATTACAAAATTGACCTTTAATGAGAAAAATAAACCAAAAATGATAAATTGGGCATTTCAAAAGTTTCAAAACCAGTTATTCATGTTATATTATATATTTTTATAAACAAATAAATTCAATGATAAGCTGCAAATAGTACTATATTTGATTTTCACGGTGGAAGTAACTTAGGGTGCGTTTGATTTTGAACGAGAAAGGAGTATTTTGACGGGGTATTTGAAGGAGAATTGTTACGAACGAAGAATGTTTTTTTTATGAAATGGACAAATTGGAAGGGCCAGAGTTATTATTTTATTATTTTTGTATTTATGTTTATTAAAAGATTTATTGAATGCAGAATACAAATTCCATAATTCAAAAGCCATTAAAACGCATTACACAACACCATTACAACACAATCACATAGGAAAACACCGTTACAACACAATCACATAACGGAAACATAAGAAAACTGCAGTTGTCCAGCCCTCAGCTTCTGAACATAATGAATAACACAATGTCTAAGTTGTGCGGGCTTGTCAAGCTGAGAATAGAAAGGGTTATGGCCCCTTCTATCATTCTCTGATAGAACAACCGCCGCCTTCCACACCTAATAGTCATCATCATCATGACATACTCACATAAAAAGATCAATAAGCTCATCTCGGTCCATGGAAGTAGGAGTAGAACGAGAAGGGCCAGCATTGGACCAGACATGCCTACGAGCTGGAGGACTCGAGATCTCAGTAGTATCACCCCGAATAAAAGCGTCGTAGATTTGGACCTTGTGCAAATGAACTAGTGGAGCGACCAGAACTATATACTGACATTTATTAGTACGAATGCAGCCTCCAAAAAGTGAGTCCGGCTCTCTGAATCACGCTAGGGAGCCATTCTTGAATTTGCGCGATGCGACTGGCACCGCCGCCCACTAGTTATCCGTCCCAGCGACGATATCCATTAACCGGCCTTTTGGTCCGGTTACCAAAAGTACTCAAGACACGCTCGACTCAACTCATCGCGTGAAGCCAAGGCCAAGGGCGAAACACAGGAAATCCAGGAGAAAGACCGAAGGGAGTCGTGCCGACAAACCTCACCACATCCTCTTCAAAACATTCTTCGCACCTGCCAAGGTGCGAAATTTCGTACCTTGAAGGTACGAAATTTCTTACCTAGCAGGTACGAAATTTCGTACGCGAAATTTCGCACCTAGAAGGTGTGAAAATTCATACGCGAAATTTCGCACCTAGAAGGTGTGAAATTTCGTACCTCACCCAGGTACGAACTTTCCGTGGTTGACAGCTGGAGGAGCGAATCTCCTGTAGATGGTCCCCATTTCTACCTACTCCTACCTAACCCTTACCTAACCACTTCCTATAAATACCCCACTGCCTCACACTTCAAAGGGGAGAAACTCTTGGGCCTTGAGACCTCTATAAGGCTTCATTAGTGGCATCTCCTCTTTGAGGAAGAAGAAGGGCAAACTTGTCCACATTACTATTTCTTGCAAATATGACTATTGTAGCTTCATATGACATAGTCAATGAATGTAATGAGAGGATCTCAACCTTGTAATCTTTCAAGTGATTAATAAAATCGCTACAACTCTTCAAAGTGGACGTAGGCCTTCACTAAGGCCGAACAACTATAAATTCTTTGTGTCATTTATCGCTTATATTTTATTTCATGTTCTATTTTATGATGTTGTCCAAGCGACTATATCTATGATTCCTAGTAATTAGGAATCTTTGTTGTTTGCGACATTTTTGGTCGTCAACATTTGGTGCTTTCAATGAGAAAACTCGGACATTGCATCTTTCTTGCACCTTACCATCTCGACTTCGACGAGCTTAAGGTTCCTCGCCTAAAATGCCGCCGGGCCCGCTTACGATGTTCAAAAAGTTAAAGAACGTAATAATCGGCTTATCAGCCGCCGCCGCGGCCGGTCCATCTAATCCACCTCCATCGGGAAAATATTCCGGCAACCAATGAAAATGAACCTCCAGTTGTGGACCCTGAAGCACTCGTGACCCAAGCGCAAATCCATACGCTTATTGAAAGGTACGAGAACACGGCGGTCGAGCTTAACCAAGCGCTAAGGAATAACATCCACCTTATGCGACAACTCCATGAAATTCAGCGCGACGTCGCTCAACTACGACTAGCTCGGAACAATGCCTAACCTCGACCACCAACATCGGAAACTTCCTCTTCCGAGTTGAGGGGCCCGCACCAACGAAGGAGGTTTAGCCTCATCAAAAACGTCGCCGTCCGAAAAAATGCCCTTGACATCGGCAACGGGTATGCCAATAGAAACGGTAATGGCGATCGTACCACTGTCACCAGTAGCGGGGGCACCCAATATCGGGACAGCTCTTGCTTAATCATCGATGACGGACCCGCTCCTACTAATGAACCTCCTCCTCGACAAGACCCAATGGCCACCCGCCAGAACAATGAACCAACTAATATGGTGGCCCGAACCTATCCAGAACAAGATCCGTGCGCCCCCGCCCTATATCCACAGGCGCACATGGATCCCATTACAGATGTTGAGGACATGGAAGAGAACAGCCTGGACGTCCACCCTAGAAGGCGTCCTCGAACCCGGACTCCGGAACCTTGCCAAAAACCCATGGGCTCCGATGGCGGACCCTCATCCAACCTAACTTCCCGACATGGTCCGAAGGATCATGAGGGAGATGCGAAGGAATGTGCATGAACCCTGGGAAGTGCACATTAGGCGCAACCCTTTCACTCGAAGAGTGAATGAAGCTGAATGGCCACGACGTTTCAACATGCCGTAGATGCCGCTCTACGACGGCACCACCGATCCTTGTGCTTTCTTAAACCGCTATGAGTGGCAAATGGACTCAAGCAGAGGCGATGATCTAGTCAAGTGCAAATGCTTTCCAGTCTTCCTTTCAGGAACCGCCCTATTGTGGTTTTCTCGCCTTCCGATCAACTCCATCAACAACTTCAGCCAATTTGCCATGCAATTAGTAAAGCAATTCAAAATGCACATCCCGACTCCGAAGAACGCCCTCACTCTTTCCAACCTATACCAAGGGCCTGCAGAGTCACTCAAGAGCTACCTTTCTAGGTTCAACGAAGCCCTCGCCGAGGTCGAGGATCTGGACCAACGCACTATACTGTTCCAACTAGCTAAAGGCATCCTCCCAACTTCAGAGTTTGGGGCATGGATTGACCGAAAGCAACCGAAAAGCCTCGACGCCTTCTATGAGAAGGCGGGGCAGTTCTTGTGCTAAGAAGAAGCGAGGCGCAACCGCGTCGTCGAAACTAGTCGCCCCAACATCCCTCGAGCAGGTATCGCTAACAACCAACATAAGGGGCGAGAAGCAAGATTCTCCTCTAACCCTAATGGGGGGCATCAACCCTCAGCCAAAGGCCAAACACCGGGAGGAAAGGTGGCCGAGGCAGCAACCAGGTACAAGCGGATTCAAGAAAGCCCGGTCCCTACCAATCGTATGAAACTTATACCCCGCTAAATGAGAATCCAGAAACTATCTATCTAGAGACATGTAACACTCTGCCATACAAGAAACCCTGAGTCAAGGAATCCACAAAATCCGAGAAGAGCTCGGAAAAATACTGCCGATATCATGACATGTATGGCCATAACACGAACGAGTGCCGCCAGCTAAGGGATGCGATCGAGAAACTCATCCGAAAAAAGCGGCTCGAGCAGTACGTCCAAGAGCCCTTTCCCCCTGAAACTAATCCAAAGCCTCCAGCGCCAACTCCTCAAAACGACCGCCAAGGCAACCCCAGGACCATCCAACGTTAGGCGGGGCATCGTGATCAATACCATTTGTGGCGGACCAGGCCCCACGCATGACAGCTTCCGGAAGATGGAAGAATATGTGGGATCTATTAAGCATGCGACCTACGAGCCTTGCTCTGATCCCGACTATTCTATCCGGGCCAAGCTCTGGAAAACTATGTGGGACAACATCACCTTCAATGGGAGGGAGTCCACGGGGATTGAAATCCCAACTACCGATCCTTTGGTAATCACCGCCCAAATTGGCGCTGCAACAGTTCGAAAAATATTGGTCAACTCAGGGAGCTCGATCAACATTATCTTCAAAGCCGCTTACGACTAAATGAAGTTAGAAGCACGAGATCTCAAACTGTGCCGCTCCACGATCCACGGCTTCAATGGGGCATCCAGCTGTCCAGTTGGATTCATCAACCTACCTATCGAACTCGGTATAGGGGATTAGAGCCGGGTCTGCATCCTTACCTTCGTGATCATCGATATCACCTCACCATACAATGCCTTCCTTGGGCGTCCATTCCTCACAGAGTTTCGTATACGCCTATCACCATGGTCCCTCCTTATGAAATTTCCAACAGAATACGGGATCGGAACAGTCAGAGGAGATCAAGTCAACACCAGAGAATATTATGCAATAGAATGGAAGAACGCGCGCAACAAGGACAAGGGCAAAGCAGCGCCCGTAGCCTTTTACGCAAAGATCGTCTCCGCATAGCAACCATCGGCGTCTGAGCCATGGCTCAGACACCACTCCATCTTTCTGATGACCTCGATCCAAGGAAAGACGAAGAACCTGAACGGGAGAGACTGACTCCGGTCGAGCCAACCATAGATGTGCCCGTCAGCCTCACGGATCCATCGTGAGTATTAATGATAGGATCAGACATCCATCCGATAGTCAGGGACGACCTTGTAGACTTCTTGAAGGCTAACCTAGATGTATTCGCATGGATTCATTCCGACATGAAAGGCGTAGATCTGGCAATCGCCTGCCATTCTTTAAGCATAGACCTTAGAGTGCCTCCAGTCAAACAAAAGCGCCGCTTCCTAGGACCTGACAGATCCAAGGCACTTGAAGAAGAGGTAGATCGCCTCCTGAACAACAACTTCATTCGCGAGGCCAACTACCCCGAATGGGTATCCAATCCAGTCCTAGTCAAGAAGGCCAATGGCAAATGGAGAACGTGTATCGACTTCTCAGATCTAAACAAGGCATGTCCCAAGGACAGCTTCCCACTTCGAAAATTGACCAACTAGACGATTCGACCGCCGGGTACCCGTTGCTGTCCTTCATGGACGCTCACTCCGATTACAACCAGATCCCGATGAATCCCTGCAACCAGGACGATACTTACTTCATAACCGACTGCAGGCTTTACTGCTATCGTGTCATGCCTTTCGGTCTCAAGAATGTCGGCGCCACCTATCAACGGATGGTTAATCGCCTCTTCAAAAATCAAATCGGGAAATCCATGGAGGTGTACGTGGACGACATGCTAGTTAAATCAAAAACATCAAGCAACCACATCCACGACCTCTCCGAAATGTTCGATGTCCTCCACCAATATGACATGAAACTTAACCCT
This sequence comes from Allium sativum, assembly GCA_030737875.1. NCBI lineage: Eukaryota > Viridiplantae > Streptophyta > Magnoliopsida > Asparagales > Amaryllidaceae > Allium > Allium sativum. The sequence goes on from CM060918.1 coordinate 299,006, forward strand.
CTAAAATGCTCCTTTGGCATCGCCTCAGGAAAGTTCCTAGGTTTTATCATCAACACCTGGGGCATCGGAGCTAATCCCGAGAAAATCCAAGCTATTCGGGACATCCAAGTCCCTAAAAACATCAAAGATGTTCAGAATCTAAACGTAAAGGTCGCCACTCTAAGTTGTTTCATCTCAAAGGCCATCGACAAGTGCGTTCCTTTTTTCGATTTACTTTGAAAAGGGAAGCGCAACTTCAAGTGGACCTCTGAATGCGTTTACACGTTCAAGGAGCTCCTCGACCACTTAGAGCTATCACCCATCTTATCTAAACCAATAGACCATGAGGACTTATACGTTTACTTGGCTGTTTCTTCGTAGGTAATCAGCTCAACATTAATACGACTTGAAGATCGCACTCAACGGCCTGTCTACTACATCAGCAAGCGATTGACGGAGGTAGAAAAGAACTATCCAAAGCTCGAGAAACTGGCATTCTACTTACTCATTTCCTCCCGGAAACTCCGGCCATATTTCCAGGCCCATCCTATTAAAGTCTTCGCCGACCAACCACTGCGCCCAGTCCTACAACGACCCGAGGCATCCGGTTGGCTGCTAAAGTGGAGCATGGAACTCAGCCAGTTCGAGATAACATTCATCCCTCATCGAGCCATACTCGGACAAGCCCTCGCCGACTTCATAATAGAGTTTACGGTCCTAGAAGAAGCTTCTGCAGAGGACATCGAGACCCCCGACGACACATGGAAGATATTTGTGGACGGATCCTCAACGACAAGTGCTCGGGACCGGCATTGTGCTCATAACTCCCGAGGGACGCTCAATACACTACGCACTAAAGCTAAATTTCCCCGCTACCAGCAACGATGCAGAATATGAGGCGCTGATAGCCGGACTAAGAATCGCTACTGAACTCAAGCTGAAGATCATTCAGATTTTCTCCGATTCACAGCTTATCGTGCGTCAAGTAAAAGAGATGTACCAAACCAAGGGGGAACGGCTGGCCCTGTATCTAGCCCAAGTCCAGGAATTACTCGCTCACTTTGACCACTTCACTATCACTCACATCCCGCGAGAGCAAAATGAAAGGGCCGACTCTCTGGCCCGATTAGCAAGTTCCGAAGACCGGCAATTATTGGGCTTCGCCCCTGTCGAGGTACTCAACTCCCCTAGCACTAAGCCAACACCAACCGTTACGACCATGAGCATCGGACCCGAGCCCGAATCATGGATGACGTAGATCAGGGATTACCTACAGCAGGGGATCCTCCCACAATGCCGCAAAGAAAAGCGAGCGCTCACCCGCCAGTCAGCCCGCTCTCTCCTTATGGGTGGGATACTCTATCGACGAGGCTTCTCTGTCCCCTTAATCAGATGTGTGACCTAAGATAAAACCACCAAGATCCTAATCAGAATACACGAAGGAGAATGCGACGGCCACACCGGCGGGCAAATCATGGCCAGGAAGATACTCCGACACGGCTATTACTGGCCCACACTCGAATAAGATGCCGCTGATTATGCCCGCAGGTGCGACAAATGCCAATGCTTCTCGAAGATCCCGAGAGCCCCGCTAACGGAACTAACACAAATGACCAGCCCATGGCCATTCGCCATATGGGGAATCGGTATCATTGGGACTCTTCCCATGGCCAGAGGCGGGGCACGATATGCAGTGGTCGCCGTCGATTACTTCACCAAATAGGCGGAGGCCGAAGCCCTCGCCACCATCACCACAAAGAAAATGATCAAATTTGTGGTATACAACATCATCTCCCGATACAGGGTCCCTCAGGCCATGATTTCAGACAACGACACTCAATTCGAGAGCGCAGAGTTCAAGTCCTTCTATCATAGCCACAGCATTGAAAAGAGGTTCTCGGCCATAGCACACCCCCAGGCTAACGGACAAGTTGAGGCAGTTAACAAAGTTATCAAGTCCATCATCAAGAAGTGCCTCGAGAAGGCCGGGGGCATGTGGGCAGACGAACTTCCTTTAGCCCTATGGGCCTACCGGACCACTCACAAGATAGCAACCGGGCACACTCCCTTCGCCCTCTCCTATGGGTCTGAAGCCGTCATCCCCATCGAGCTCGAGCTTCAATCCCACCGAGTCACTTACTTCGATCCAAAGACAAACCAAGATTTACTTATGGGATCACTCGACTTGCTAGAAGAGAGAAGGAACGAAGCCGATCTACGAGCCGCGGGACAACGACAGCAAGTCGTCCAGTACTTCAACTCTCGAGGCCGCCACAAGGACCTCAACATTGGAGACCTCGTCCTAAAGCAGGTATTCCCACCTCCAACAGGCCTCGCTCCTCGTTGGGATGGCTCGTACTCTATTACACGAAGGCTCAGTGACGGTACTTTCAAGCTAGCGACCGTGGACGGAGTCGAACTACCAAGGGTTCGGAACAACGAACATCTCCGCCGCTATTTCACATAATTTAGCACAAGGTTGTATACGCTTTTCAGCGATGTTTTGTTTCCTGGCAATTCAGGAAATTGTAATGGCTATTCATGCCAAACGTTGTTAATGAAAATGATGTTCAGCTTCCTACTTCCTTATTCTATGTTTACTCCTCGCGTGACATGTTTGATTAATCCTAACAGCTCGTTTTCGTGTAAGCCACCAACCACGGTGTCAACCTCTAGTGCGGAGGCCGACACCGTCGTCCGGTCCGCGAGCCAACCTCGCAAGCCACCCACATTGGCATCGACCGACACCCCGAGCACGGGAGACGGCTACGCCACTCGAGTCACCGGCCCGCGGCGCGACCGAGTATAAATAACCTCTAACTTGAACCTAGGCCCAGTGCCAAGGCCGAGGATAAATCGTTCAACCGCCCAACAGCCATACGGAGCGATACTAACTCCTCCCGAACAATGGATGATGGTCGAGCAATTGGCGCAACACAAAGGCTGACCTTAAATCGTCACATTCCCAAAGCTCTCAAGGCTTAGGGGTAGCCCATGTCCATGATCGGACCCTACGGGCTGATGATCCAGGCTTCTCTTTCCCAGCGAACGACGATGCCGGCAGGCTAGCCTCAACCCGATGAACGACGGGAGTGCTTACACTGGATGGACCCCATAACGCGACGTCATGCGCCTTCGCTACTCTTGAGGTTAAACCCGGGCAACCCAAGAAAAAACAGCAGGCGCTCTAGCCAGGCTTCACAAACTACGTGTTTCCTGAGCTGAAGGAGATCTACTAGAAGCCTGCGCACTATCTCTCCTCTCTGGAACCACGATCCAGAGTGCGGTACACTATCACACACCCCCAGGATAACCACCCCAGGGCGCGGAACACACAATCACTTTTTTGTTAAGTGTAACGATAAGTATGCCTATGCGAGTACGGGACGCCCGAAAACATAGGAAGAACATTCGAACATTTAACAACAAAACATGATCTTTACTAATTCATATTTCATTACAACACACGCACACATTACCACCCATTACATAACTAATATCTTTCTTTCTAATGACAGGGTGTACATGCACACTGTGCCTTGAAAAACCAAAAGCGAGGGCCGAACTCGCGTAAACTAGCGGCCTACACTACCAAAACAATCGCTAAACTTATACTTAAGTGACTAACTTTAATCATGCTTCTTCTTCTTTCCTTTGTGCTTCTCTTTTGCAGATTCAGCATTCGACGGATCATCCTTAGAGCGGTACCTCTTCCTGCCAGACTCAGCTTTTTCATGTCGGCCCCTATGGGAGGTGACTGACTCATGGGAAGCTGGAAGACCTTTCTCATCCGCCCCGTCGCTACTAGAAATCTCAGTGATGTCAGTAGGGGCACTGGGAGGTAAAGGCCTAGAGGCACCACCGGCAGCAAGACCTATCACCGCGGCACTCGACTCTGGGGCAGCTTTCCCTTCCCGTCTCGCCTTCTCCTTGGCCTCCTTAGCAAGTCATCGATCAATGAGCTTCTGGGACTTGTGATCTAGGTCCACGGCACCGGTTGTCTTACGGGCTTCGATGGCCCTTCGCCGAGCCTCCTCATTGGCCATCCTCTTCCTCTCCGCTTCCTCATCGACTCGCTCCGGGTAATCCGTTGCGATAACCTTGTCCACTATTTCCTTCCTGGCCTGGGTAATGACCTCCTGGCCGGACATATCGCCCTGCCTCATGTCTTCCCCCACCGGACCTATGGCATCCGCACTTAGCCCATCCACCTCCTCGCCGTCATTAATAAGACCTTCATAAACACTCGGGGTTAATCTTATTCTCGAGTAAGTGTCAAGCTGATCTCCGCTCCTTCCAGGCTGCATCCCCTCGGGTCCTAACCTAGACTCAGGCACTTGTGGAATCACGAGTGAAGGGTCCAAGGCCACGGCCGATCCAGGGGTAACTGCACAAGGAAAACGCGGCTTGTTAGTCCACAAACTCGGAAACCACATACTCTTCTGGGATTCAGCATAAAGAAAATTTACCTTCGGCCAAGGATGGCGTAGCAATAGCAGAAGGGGCACCCGGTGCCACGGGCAGGGTAACTTCAATCTCCCCCAGCTCTAGTTGTTCAGAACCCTGCTCGGTCGAAATCCGAGCCGGAACTATGTGATCGGTCGTCACGGCCAATCCAGGCACGGGCAGCCTGTAGGAACTTCCTTCCACGGAGTCCACCGCTACCACAACACTACCAGGTATGACAGATTTCCCCTTCTCAGCGGTGAGGCTCTCTAGCCTCTCTCTCTCTGCATCCTCAAGCAGCAGCCTCCTACCCTCTTCCAACTTCTCGCGCTCCTCCTCGATCAGGAGGTCAGTCATAAGTTGTCGATCATCCAGGGTCTCAACACCTACCCCGCGCAAGAAGGCCTCATATGGAACTAATCTTTCCCAGGTTCGAGCTAGTTCGTGAGAATAATCAGGCATCCAAGAAATCCCATGGAATTTTAAGGTCTTGACAAGCATGTCCTTAATGTACTCCTCCACAAACAACTAGGACCGGTACTCGACATCCGCCAGCTCATTGCTCCGCCTCTCTTAGGAGCTCCACCTCCGATCCTTCTACAATGCCTCTCGCATCGCGATTACCGGCTTCTGCCTCCTCCTTCTCCTTCCTCACCACCTCAAGCTCTCTCTTCAAGCAGTCAGTCTCCGCTAATAAAGCTTTGTTCTCCTCCTGGAGCTCGAAGACCTTGGCATTTTTTCTCTCCAAGTCCATAAAGGCCTGATCCACGTTGGCCTTCTCCTTCTTCAGAGTTGTATTCTGAGTAGCAAGGTCGGTTATGGTCTCTGTATACATAGCGCGAGACTCGTCAGTCTCCTTCTTGAGCATCTCGTACCCTCGCTTCAGCTCAGCTGACAAAAACCACGAGATCCATAAGTCAATATTAAAAGATATATAAGCATAAAAGACTTCTAATAACCAGGAAGGGGAAGACCTACCAATCTCCGCATTCAAGTTATCGACAGAGGTTTTCTCAGCGTTAATGGATATTTGACGATTCATGAGGTGCATGTTCTTCTCCCTAATCAAGTTCGATAGATCATTGCAATATCTGTAAGCTCATTAGCCTGATGAAACGCGGCTTCCACATGCGTCCATATCTCTCCAGATGACCTGTCTGGGGGTGGACGAAGATCGGGAAGAGATGGCAGCTCGTCATAATAAAATCGAGGAAAGTGATGCTCCAAGAACACCCTCTTCTCCTTGGGGGAAAGCTCTTGGATCTGAGCTGCGTTTAAAACCTGGGTCCTTATCATAGCCACCCTGTTCGGCCTCGGATGGACGAGCAAGGACTCTCCCCCCTCGAAGTCTGAACAGGAGCCAACGGACAGGGGACATGCGGAGTTGATAATGACATGCGACTCGGCCCCCTTGTTCAAACCGTGAACCCTCTCAAGGTGCGCGAGTCGGAGGAGGAGTGGGAGGAGCTGTATAAGATTGAGGTCTGTCGTAATAACGATTACTGCGACCATGACCCCGTAATATTTCGTTGAATATTACTACTTGGAAGACCTATTGGGGTGATTTTTACCCTAAATTCATGATTCAGAGGAAGAATTGATGCTCTGTTGGAGATGCTCTCAGTAAATACGCTAATGCTAAATTAATCGGGATTACATAAGTCAAAACATGCGGCAAGCCTAGAAACTTCTGGATCTCATTCCACCCGTGAATTGCGGAGAGTCTCTGCCGTATATTTTCGGATCCGCCCATTTTCACCGCAAATTCACCTATCGTTCTAGCATTGTTACAGTAAATATAAACCTAATCTTACCTCAACGTCATAGGATTGAACCCGGCCCACCATCTCCCCTTCCAATGTTATAATTTACGTTTTCATTGGAAATTAACATACGCGGATCTGAAGAAAAAAACCTGGAGTAGAAGCCATTGATTTTTATTGGTTGGTGTAAGTATGTTCTCGAATTGATGTACTTTTACAGGCTTTCGAATTGAATGATTATAATTCATTGTTGACTCACGCTTACCTGATTAAAGATTTTGATTTGAAATGTTATTCTATTTCTTTTTTTATCGCTATTGGTCTTCAATCTTGCTATTGCTTCACGTATTGAATGACTTTTTGTCTCAGAAAATGATTCAATTTAAAATAAGAGTTCGATATTTCTCTGCCCTACGTCCAAAACTGATTTTTGACGTTCGGTTTTGGATTGTCCAGCAATAGTCTGGTGCTCCCGAAATTTCGGGGTGCCGGCCGAAACTTTCATCCATGAATTATATAGAAAAGCAAGCAGTGGCCAGTAAGTTCTATTAAGGATTTAAATCTCAGATTTCGGTCTGGTTTCGTTTTTTAATTTTTGGGACCCAATCTCGTATCGGGAGAGATCTCGGACGAGATAAATATATCTCGGTGTTTATCTCGGAATTATGTCTCAGATCATAAAGTATATCTTGAAATGATCTTGGACTACTTAATATTTTTCACATTAGTTTACATTCAAGTATACAACTAATTTATAAATGCTAATTACAAAAAATGTTTAATTTACTTGATTTTCACCAAGAGTACACTGGTTGTTAATTATTTGCATCTTGAAAAACCATCTTGTGACTATATAAGGGTAACATATAATTAGAATTTTAAGACACAACATATAACATCACAATCAAATGAAGAGATGTATAATAAACTTACATAGTTAAGAAATATATACAATCTGCAATCATTTGGAAATAATGATATTTCTTTTTTTTTGAATGAGTCTACAATCATATATATATATATATATATATATATATATATATATATATATGGGGCTGGCTATTTGGACACAAAATTAAACATAAATAACGGGACACAAAGCCTTCACCGTTGTATTTATTTGTCTTTATGTGGAGAGTGGAATTCGTGGGAGCATCCAGTGGTTGAGATTTATTGTGTGCAATTTTGTGTTCTCATTTTGTGTCTAAATAGAGTTTCCCTATATATATATATATATATATAACCAAATAAGTTAAAACATAATTGCATAGTTAAGAAATTACTAATTAATTTATTGTTTTATATAATAAACATTGTCAACAAGTCAGTGACTAAACATTCATAAAAACAAAATTTCCTTGTTTGTACAAGTGTAGGACGTCATTTGAAATGCGCAAAGGGTGATGTCTTGTTTGTATCACTGTTTCAGATCTCGAAAATATCGCCCGAGATTTCCTCCGAGATCTCGGTTTGGGCTCCTTTTTAAACGAAACAGCAAATATCACTGTAAATCTCCTTTCGAATATATCGCCCGAGATATTCCGATATCGAACGATATATCAACCGAGATGAGATACTGGAATATCGTTCGAGATCTTGATTTTTCTGATTAAACTTTAAATCTGTGCCTGAACCAAAACAATAATTGAAAAACTCAAATCTAGCTACGATAATCTCATATAATTTTACATTTTGCATGTTAAATGACCATATTGTATGTCCATTTGTTCTGCAATGCTTATGATTTTCATATCAGTTTTTTTACATACATGTTACCTATGAAATTAGGTATCTTATGTTCTATTTATGATGAACTTTTTAATGTTTTCGGTCTTTTAATATTTTATAATAATAATTCATGTTCATGGATCATATGTTGTAAGCACTAATCTATTTTGCATTGTGTTATATATCTATTTTAAGCATATAATGATTTAGTGTTTGATGATCTTTCGTGAATTAAGAACAATAAATTGCTTTTGCAATTCAGGTTTAAGTTACTATGTTTTTAGTAGCATTCATAAAAATCATTTTGTAAGAATATCAGTTTTTTACATATCATTTACCCTGAGATTGTTCTGAAATGAATTTTCAGACCCGAGACGGAAATCCGAGACGAACCCCCGAGTTAGCCTCATCCCATCTGAAATCTCTCCCAATACGATATCAAGTCTCTAAAATCCCCGAAACGAAACGCGACCGATATCCGAGATTTAAAACCTTGGTTTGTATAGATGCATGGCAACATGTTCTAGTTGTACATACATATTCTTATTGTAAAAATGTAGGACATCATGGTTAGAAATGAGGTAGGAAGCTTTTAGTTTGTTATTTAAATAATACAAAAAATATAGACCTAGAACTAAGGAAAATATTATACCCAACCCATTATAAAATTAAAATTCAAAATACTACAATTTCGGTCGGGATCTCGTTAATAGATCTTGGCCGAGATCTCAGTCGAGATTTTCAAGTCTCGACCGAGATTCAGTTCAAACGAGATATAACCGACATTTGTTGTTTCGAATCACCTAATCTCGAAAATGAGATCTCGACCTAGATTTCCGAGATTTGAAACCTTGAGTTGTATATGTGAAGATGGTTTGTTTTTGGAGAAAAATAATGATGGAAAACAAAAGAGGAAAGGAGAAATAAAGAAATTTAAGGAATGAAAATACATGAATGAAATAGGATACGCGAAAATAGTATGAATGAAAAGAAATTAACAGAATGACACTGAATTAAAATAAATTAATATAACGAAGGGAGAAAATGATTGTATGATTAACGAAGAAATAGAGTGGAGGGGAAGAAGGTGGTAAATTTGGTGAAGGTAGAAAGGGGTAGGGAAATAAAATGAACTTGCATAAAACGTGAATAGTTAGAAATTATGAGCGTGATTTATCTTTCTCTGAAAAGAATTGTGTGAGAAAAGTTGAATTTATAATTGAAGAGTAGTTGCATGAAATAAAAATGGAAAGTGAAAGTAGAGGGGGAATAAGGATATATCGTGAAATATTTTGGAAATGATAAATAAAAGGAAAGCGTCAATTTTGAGGTAGAAGAATGGTGTCGTATTAAAGAAATAACAGAGAGGGGAGGATTGTAAGGACCCGTAACTTCCCCGGTTTCCGAAGAGAGGAGCAGGCACGGATTCTCTGAGAACAACACAAATTGGAACACAAACAGAAGAACATTGCTATTACAACAATTTACATCAGAGTACAGGAATATACAGAGTATAATTCATACAATATTCATTTGACAAATATCAGAGGTTTACAAATTACAATGCAGCGGAAAATAATACAACTCACAACTGAAAGGAATACGCGGATACATAGCTTTCCGAGTATAGTTGCAGCTGTAAACCAGGATCCTGTGAATAATATATCTGCAAAACCAAAACTACTAGCTACCCGTGCGGAAAATAAGGGCACCCAGAGTTTAGGTTAAAACAATAAACTCCAGGTCAGTCATGTGACTCGTGTGAGAACTAAAACAGTTATGAATCTTTATTTTTAAAGTTGGGTAAATCAAGGGAACACGCCGTATATCACGGAACGGGCTTTACCCCAAGAACACCAGTGCATAAAACAAACAGCGCAATGCTAAAATAAAGAACAATGAAGCTATTATAAGACCCAGGTCCCATCACACAATGCATCACAAACCGGAGGATAGGGTTTTACCTTACAATAGTCAAAGCATGCTTGATACGTTTAAAACAAATTATTTGATACTATAATAAGTGTATAGTGTCAAAACAACTTCAAATATAAATGTATCAATCCTAGACGGCATGGGTACCATATATCATATCGCCAATACAAGGCTATACAATCAAAACTGAAATGTCACGTATTGGAAGTTGTATTTCCGTCTGTGAACCGAGGCAAAAGATAGTCCTCACCGAATTCGAGACAATCTAGCCTATGTCTCAGGCAAATACTCTGTCCAGCCTTGGAGCGACAGGGCCGGTCCACCGATGTGGATTAAAATTCCTGAACACTGCGTTCCCCCGCCCTATAGGGCGTAAATGAGTCCACTGACTCCATCGGACCCGAATCGTCTGATCTAACCGAGGCGCCTCTTCTAACTAGAAGAAAACGCATGCCCTCCTTGCAGTCCGTCTCCCGTTTTTGGTCCACCCGAGGTGTGAAACTTGCGAATCGACGCTATACACAAAGCTACGCCACGAAGGCCGTGCTTTGATCATCAAACACAAGACTTTGCTTTTCAACAGAAGCCTTGATCATTTGCCACTTAAGCATGCCACACAGGCAATCCGCTCCATGCGACTGATGTATATCGATATACAACCTCTGACTCCGTGCGTCTCAGAGAGGGGTGAAGTAAGGGAATAAATTCTCCTTCTCCAGGCAGATGTATATTTAACAAAGACTAATCAACATAGAGCAAAATCCAATGTCAGACACACAGTCCATTTACAAGCCCGTTCTGGGTCTGAACGAAACCGGAGGCACTTTGCTCGCATATCTGTCGATCTCCAAGTACGTCTGGACGATCACCAACTGATTCCCACATATTGGGTGTACAGCCCAATCAAGATCGTCAGTAATTATCCAAACGATGTGAAGACCCTCGGTCTACAACTATCGTCTTCATCTTCGACATGTCGTCGAATCAGTTATTCAGAATGGGTATAAATCCGGCCTTTCTGAATAGCCCGCGTATATAGTAAACAAGTGTTACACAAACACAACATACACCTCATTCCAATTCAGAATATTCTTTTATTCAAATATTCACATCCTTAGGGATAGGTTCTCGTTAATTTTATCAAAGATAAATTCTTCCAAATTTATTCTTTAATCAACCCAAAAATCAATATTCTGCTTTTAACTGGGTTAAAGAACCGATGTCGTTTAAAACACAGTGCACGATAAACCCAAAATCCCATTGTTAATCGGGTTAAAGAACAAGTGTTATTTAAAACACCGTTCACGCTGAACTCAAAAACCAATTTCAATTCTATTCCATTTTAATATTAATTAACTGGACAATTTCACTAAATCTTAATTAAAAGATTTATTCTTCTCTAAACTGAGTTCAAGAACAGTGTTATTTAAAACACCATTCACGACGAACCCAAAATTCCATTTGATATTAAATACAAGGCTCTGAATAGAGAATATATCGGCTTATATTCAATATCAAATTCTGAAACCAACCAATATCGTATTGGAAATAACGATATAAGTATACATCTTTCAAATTCCTCTACAATATCTGTATCGTCACGGAATCCACTATCGAAATATTTCGAATACAATTTCGATCCAATTCCCTTCCAATTCACCTATTGGAAATTCTGGTTATTTTTAAAACCATTTTAAATCCAATTTATTTATTTAAAAATAAATAGATTTTAATTCTAGTTAAACTAGTTCAACTTGATAAAGATTTATTTTTATCTTTACAAATATGGAGTTTTTCACCCCAACTTCTTCCAAATCACTTATTTTGATTTTAGACAAAATATCGACATATTTAATAATTTTATCAAGGCCTGTACAGTCGATTTCCACTAACGGTCATCGAACTGCATCCATATCGACCTTCTCCAAATTTGATTTGGACATAATTCCAAATCCAACTGTTAGATTTCAAATTTCTAATATTCGTTGGAAAGCTCTTTTCGATACGAACCCAACGGTTCCGATTTTAGGAGAATCCGACGGTCGGATCTCCCGTAATGTCCACGCAAAGTTTAATGGTTGAAATTCGCGAACTGCCGTGGCGCGGCGCATTCTTTTCAGGCCATTAATATATATATATAATATTATATATATTTCGTCGATTTTAATTCTAAACATATTTTATAAATCGTTTAAAAATCGATTCCAACTTCTTTTTCTATTTTAAGACAAAATTGAGTATTCTACATTTCTATTCTATAAATGATATTATTTTCAAAATACTTGACTTTGAAATAATTTCCTTATCGATATTTATTTTAAAACGATTAAAATCGATATAAATATCGTTCGCGTCAAAATGGCGCATATCTACTCAACACGGCTTAATATATTTTATTTCAGATATTTTTACCTCAAATATTCTATTTCAAATATTTCTACTTTAAGTATTATATTTCAAATATTTATACTTCAAATATTTTATTTCAAATATTTCTCCAAATTGGAATGAGGCCCAAACAAATACCATATAATTTTATTTATATGGATTCCATACAACACATGTATATAATCAACCATCATCCAAAGTGCACTACACAACCGCATAAGCATTAGATATAAATAATCAATGCTTACAACAGCTTGTCAACCAATTGATTGACATACAACTAAACAATTGGGATTAGTGTACGTCAATTTTCATCCCAACACCCGTGTGGGGTTTCAACCAACCAACCACACACATTTATTCATGCAGTTGGGCGATGTGTAAAATATATCGTCCCAAACAATACCAGTCAAATAGGTGTACATATACAAACCGTCTGGTTTGTATATGGATATTTAATTTTAACTAAATTTTTCTAACACTTTTTAGAAAATTTTGGCGGCATAACGACGCTATTTTAGGAATGGGGTAAGGTCGAGCCTTACTCCCTCGCCTTATAACGGCGCACGTCTAATCCTAACCAATTATATCAATTTGTTTTTCACACCACAAACCAAATTCAACCCAATATTCCAATCAACCCAACAAACAAAATCACACAAGCAGACAAGTCATCCATGGTTTGTGGACAACGGGGGAACATTTTATATATGCAATTATAAACTAATTATCTACATAAGAATTTAGAGTGAGAAGTTCTCACATTAGATTCCGCTCCACCAAAAATAGCAGAAAGCTTAGAAAAATATCCGGCCTTTTCTAGAATGTAGAAGACGTCCTCACGGTCCCGGTGTCTCTTGTTTCACTGGATTTCGACCACATAGCAAAACGATATGATTTTTATAGTGAAATCATAAATCGCGACACTTTTAAACTGTTAAAAAAAGTTTTAATTAAACAGCCGTACCTTTTCTTTAATAGTTCAAAACTAGGTCTTCAATTTTCCGTTGATCCGTTGCTTGTTGACAAAATCAGCTTGTACCACGCGAAAGAGCTAGGAGAGGCGCGCGTCACGGTGGTGGTGGGGTCCACTTCGACACAGCAGGGAGGCGGCGGCGGCGCGATGAAGTGCGGATATTTCCAGGCCCGATTCTCTAGGCACGTTCAACGAGAAAGGTCGAGGGTGGTTCGAATTTGAAGGGGAGGGGAGGGGCTCTCGAATTCGGGTGGTGGCGGAGGTTAGTTTGGTCGGAGGCGGCGGGAAAGGAGGAGAGAAGGTGGCGAGAGTTTCCGTCGGTTATCGGATGCGGGGAGAGAGAAAAAAGGCGGATTTTCTTTTTTTTTATTTTGAAAGAAAAAAAGTGATTGGGCCATATATATATATATTCAAAAATTAGGGTTTTTGCACACGCACTCCAATTCAAGCCCAACGACTATCGTCCCTAGCGTTTTACCCCCATCCCGGACACAATGGAATATGTTTCGTAGGCCAATTCGACTGCTTCAGTCGGTTTTTCTTTAAATTAAAATATAAAACATTCAAATTTGAATTTAAACGTACATTTTAATTTGCCGGGGCCACATACTGACTTTAAAAATTCCAGAAAAAATATTTTTAACTTTGTTTTGTCGATACGGTCCCAACAAAACTGATTTCGTCGAATTCTGAGATCGTTTGAAAAATGGCCATTTTCTGGTCGATCCAAATTGACTACAAATCAACCAGACGCGTTATCTTCTGCCACACTCACATATTAACTCCAAAAATTCTGGAATTTGGATCCTAGCAATAAATTGACCTCCCGGACCCAACAAAAGTGGTTTCGTCGAATTCTGAGGTCGTTTGCAAAATGGCGATTTTTAAGGGCTAAAATATATATTTAAAATACAGATAAATATATATAAGCTCCACAGTGACTATTTTAAATTCTTCAACTAGCCACAGCTTTTAATTTACTCTGTGAAGTTTCAGTTTTTCACTTTAGTTAAAAAGATTTTGTTAAACAGAGTTAAATTTTCCTGGGTCATACCCTTTCGGATTTAAAATGAATTATATATATTCAATTAAAGTTTAAAAATCAAATTTTCAAAGTACTACGCCAATTCCAACTCTTTATATATTTAGAATGTATTTATCTGCTCTATTTTCAATTAAAATAGATTTTTATTCGTTATTATTTAAAATAAATTATTTTAAATACCCAAAATTCACTAAAATAGCCCAATTAAATTTTTTAAATTAGCTTAGATTTTACGGGTTGTTACAATCTCCCCCACTTAAAATCTTTTCGTCCTCAAAAAGGAACAAAGCTGAAAGTTGTTTAACTAACCAACTCAACTTTCATCCTGGCTTCCATTCTTCAACTTTTCAGTTTCTAAGAACTTTTCAAATTCTTCAAAAATTTGGCTAACACCCTAAATTTTCGATTTTTTTTGCCATAACCTCCTTTGTACCGGGAGCTTCGGGATATTTCATATAGCCTCCCATGGCCCTCACCTGTCCAAAAGAAAAAGAAAAAGCCAGTCGGCTCATAAAATCATCCATACCCAAGAAATTAGTAAACATGTACCTATTTGTAGGGCAAACAATTTTATTCCTTTGCTTAGCATCCCTGCTATGACCTGTTCAACTCATACAAACATGTACATATATGCAAATTCAAGAAAATTTCAAGTTAGTTCAATATTTGATCAATTTGGCCAAATCTACCTTACATGCACATATTAATTCAAATAGTCCACAACAAATCAAACAACACAACCAGCAATCAATTAGTTGATTATCGTTTCAAACACATAATTTTGATATATATATGTATATACATATGCAGGAAATCATGTTTTGATGCCAAATCACAACAATAAAGCCCTATCTAGTTTTGGTTCTCACACCAGTCATTTGGAAATATATAGAAATTCCATTTTTGAGGCTCGAAAATAAATACTGGTGATGCCATGACAATCATCAGTATCACCTCCGGGCGACTGGAGTGTGATTCTATATCTATCTAGTATATTAAAACTCCGAATACACGCTAGCTAGGCGTATACACAAAATCTTTATATACTCGATTGTCCAAATCAATTTAAAATAAAATATTCAAATACGAATACTTAGATTAAATTACAAAGTTTGTTTTCAATTTTATTTACAAAAACAACACTCTTTCAACTCGTTCTAGGATACTGCTGATCCCATCTCTAACGAGCCATTCCTATTGGATATTACTAATACAATCTCTGAGGAATTCTTTCGTTTGGTTCTAAAGTGTCTTGTTCTCAAGCTTTGTAAACCAAAGCTCTGATACCACTATAAGGACCCGTAAATTCCCCGGTCTCCGAAGAGAGGAGCAGGCACGGATTCTCTGAGAACAACACAAATTGGAACACAAACAGAAGAACAATTCATTGCTACTACAACAATTTACATCAGAGTACATGAATATACAGAGTATAATTCAAATAATATAAATTTGACAAATATTAGAGGTTTACAAATTACAATGCAGCGGAAAATAATACAACGCACAACTGAAAGGAATACGCTGATACATAGCTTTCCGAGTATAGTTCCAGCTGTAAACCAGGATCCTGTGAATAATATATCTACAAAACCAAAACTACTAGCTACCCGTGCGGAAAATAAGGGCACCCAGAGTTTAGGTTAAAACAATAATCTCCAGGTCAGTCATGTGACTGGTGTGAGAACTAAAACAGTTATAAATCTTTATTTTTAAAGTTGGATAAATCAAGGGACCACGCCGTAAAACACGGAACGGGCTTTTACCCCAAGAATACCAGTGCATAAAACAGACAGCGCAATGCTAAAATAAAGAACAATGAAGCTATTATAAGACCCAGGTCCCATCACACAATGCAACACAAACCGGAGGATAGGGTTTTACCTTATAATAGCCAAAGCATGCTTGATACGTGTAAAACAAATTATTTGATACTATAATAAGTGTATAGTGTCAAAACAACTTCAAATATAAATGTATCAATCCTGGACGGCATGGTTACCATATATCATGTCGCAAATACTACGCTATACAATCAAAACCGAAATGTCACGTATTGGAAGTTGGATTTCCTTCTCTGAACCGAGGCAAAAGATAGTCCTCACCGAATTCGAGACAATCTAGCCCATGTCTCAGGCAAGTACTCTGTCAAGCCTTGGAGCGACAGGGCCAGCCCACCGATGTGGATTAAAATTCCAGAACACTGCGTTTCCCCGCCCTATGGGGCATAAATGAGTCCACTGACTCCATCGGACCCGGATCGTCCGATCTACCCGAGGCGCCTCAAAATCCATCATCCACATAAGTAATGTCAGCCAGTTCAAGCACTGACACCACTTCTAACTAGAAGAAAACGCATGCCCTCCCTGCAGTCCGTCTCCCGTTTTTGGTCCACTCGGGGTGTGAAACTCGCGAATCAACGCTATACACAAAGCTACGCCACGAAGGCCGTGCTTTGATCATCAACCACAAGACTTTGCTTTTCAACAAAACCCTTGATCATTTGCCACTTAGGCATGCCACACAGGCAATCCGCTCCATGCGGCTGATGTCTATCGATATACAACCTCTGACTCCGTGCGTCTCAGAGAGGGGTGAAGTAAGAGAATAAATTCTCCTTCTCCAGGCAGATGTATATTTAACAAAGACCAATCAACACAGAGAAAAATCCAATGTCAGACACAAATTCCATTTACAAGTCCGTTCTGGGTATGAACGAAACCGGAGGCACTTTCCTCGCATATCCGTCGATCTCCAAGTACGTCTGGACGATCACCAACTGATTCCCTCATATTGGGTGTACAGCCCAATAAAGATCGTCAGTAATTATCCAAACGATGTGAAGACCCTCGGTCTTCAACCATCGTCTTCACCTTCGACATGTCGTCGAATCAGCTATTCATAATGGGTATAAACCCAGCCTTTCTGAGTAACCCGCGTATATAATAAACAAGTGTTACACAAACACAACATACGCCTCATTCCAATTCAAAATATACTTGTGTTCAAATATTCACATCCTTAGGGATAGGTTCTCGTTAAATTAGTCAAAGATAAATTCTTCTAAATTTATTCTTTAATCTACCCAAAAATCAATATTCTGCTTTTAACTGGGTTAAAGAACCGATGTCGTTTAAACCACAGTGCACGATAAACCCAAAATTCCATTGTTAATCGGGTTAAAGAACAAGTGTTATTTAAAACACCGTTCACGCTAAACCCAAAACCCATTTTAATTCTATTCCAATTAAATATTAATTAACTGGACAATTTCACTAAATCTTAACTAAAAGATTTATTCTTCTCTAAACAGAGTTCAAGAACAGTGTTATTTAAGACACCATTCATGACGAACCCAAAATTCCATTTGATATTAAATACAAGGCTCTAAATAGAAAATATATCGGCTTATATTCAATATCAAATTCTGAAACCAACCAATATCGTATTGGAAATAACGATATAAGTATACATCTTTCAAATTCCTCTATAATATCCGTATCGTCACGGAATCCACTATCGAAATATTCCGAAGACAATTTCGACCCAATTCCCTTCCAATTCACCTATTAGAAATTCTGCTTATTTTTAAAACCATTTTAAATCCAATTTATTTATTTAAAAATAAATAGACTTTAATTCTAGTTAAACTAGTTCAACTTGGTAAAAATTTATTTTTATCTTTACAAATATGGAGTTTTTCACCACAACTTCTTCCAAATCACTTATTTTGATTTTAGACAAAATATCGACATTTTTAATAATTTTTTCAAGGCCTGTACAGTCGATTTCCACTAACGGTCATCGAACTGCATCCATAGCGACCTTTTCCAAATTTGATTTGGACATAATTTCAAATCCAACCGTTAGATTTCAAATTTCTAATATTCGTTGGAAAGCACTTTTCGATACGAACCCAACGGTTCCTATTTTAGGAGAATCCGACGGTCGGATCTCCCGTAATGTGCACGCAAAGTTTAATGGATGAAATTCGCGAACTACCGCGGCGCGGCGTGTTCTATTAAGGCCATTAATATATATAATATATATTGTATAAATTTCGTCGATTTTAATTCTACACGTATTTTATAAATCGTTTAAAAATCGATTCCAACTTCTTTTTCTATTTTAAGCCAAAATTGAGTATTCTACATTTCTATTCTATAAATGATATTATTTTCAAAATACTTGACTTTGAAATAATTTCCTTATTGATATTTATTTTATAACGAATAAAATCGATATAAATATCGTTCGCGTCAAAATGGCGCATATCTACTCAACACGGCTTAATATATTTTATTTCAGATATTTTTACCTCAAATATTCTATTTCAAATATTTCTACTTTAAATATTATATTTCAAATATTTATACTTCAAATATTTTATTTCAAATATTTCTCCAAATTGGAATGAGGCCCAAACAAATACCATATAATTTTATTTGTATGGATTCCATACAACACATGTATATAATCAACCATCATCCAAAGTGCACTACACAACCGCATAAGCGTTAGATATAAATAATCAATGCTTACAACAGCTTGTCAACCAAATGATTGACATACAACTAAACAATTGGGATTAGTGTACGTCAATTTTCGTCCCAACATCCTTGTGGGGTTTCAACCAACCAACCACACACATTTATTCGTGCAGTTGGGCGATGTGTAAAATATATCGTCCTAAACAATACCAGTCAAATCGGTGTACATATACAAATCGTCTGGTTTGTATATGGATATTTAATTTTAACTAAATTTTTCTAACACTTTTTAGAAAATTTCGGCGGCATAATGGCGCTATACTAGGAATGGGGTAAGGTCGAGCCTTACTCCCTCGCCTTATAACGGCGCACGTCTAATCCAAACCAATTATATCAATTTGTTTTTCACACCACAAACCAAATTCAGCCCAATATTCCAATCAACCCAACAAAAAAAATCACACAAGCAGACAAGTCGTCCAGGGTTTGTGGACGACGGGGGAACAGTTTATATATGAAATTATAAACTAATTATCTACATAAGAATTTAGAGTGAGGAGTTCTCACATTGGTTTCCACTCCACCAAAATAAGCAGATAGCTCAGAAAAATATCCGGTCATTTCTAGAATGTAGAAGACGTCCTCACGGTCCCGATGTCTCTTGTTTCACTGGATTTCGACCACATAGCAAAACGATATGATTTTTATAGTGAAATCGTAAATCGTGACACTTTCAAACTATTAAAAAACAGTTTTAATTAAACAGCCGTACCCTTTCTTTAATTGTTCAGAACTAGGTCCTCAATTTTCCGTCGATCCATTGGTTGTTGACAAAATCAGCTTGTACCACACGAAAGAGCTAGGAGAGGCGCGCGTCACGATGGTGGTGGGGTCCACTTCGTCACAACAGGGAGGCGGCGGCGGCGCGATGAAGTGTGAATGTTTCCAGGCCTGATTCTCGAGGAACGTTCAATGAGGAAGGTCGAGGGTGGTTCGGATTTGAAGGGGAGGGGCTCTCGAATTCGGGTGGTGGCGGAGGTTGGTCTGGTAGGAGGCGGCGGGAAAGGAGGATAGAAGGTGGTGAGGGTTTCCGCCGGTTATCGGATGCGGGGAGAGAGAAAAAAGGCGGATTTTTTTTTTGAAAGAAAAACGTGATTGGCCCATATATATATATATTCAAAAATTAGGGTTTTCGCACACGGACTCCAACTCATGCCCAACGACAGTCGTCCCTAGCGTTTTACCCCCATACCGGACACAATGGGATATGTTTGTATGCCAATTCGACTGTTTCAGTTAGTTTTTCTTTAAATTAAAATATAAAACATTCAAATTTGAATTTAAACGTACATTTTAATTTGCCGGTACCACATACTGACTCTAAAAATTCCAGAAAAAATATTTCTGACTTTGTTTTGTCGATGCGATCCCAACAAAACTGATTTCGTCGAATTCTGAGACCATTTGAAAAATGGCCATTTTCTGGTCGATCCAAATTGACTATAAATCAACCAAACGCCTTATCTTCTGCCACGCTCACATATTAACTCCAAAAATTTTGGAACTTGGAACCTAGCAATAAATTGACCTCCCGGACCCAACAAAAGTGGTTTTGTCGAATTCTGAGGTCGTTTGCAAAATGGCGATTTTTAAGGGCTAAAATATATATTTAAAATACAGATAAATATATATAAGCTCCTCAGTAACTATTTTAAATTCTTCAACTAGCCACAGCTTTTAATTTACTCTGTGAAATTTCAGTTTTTCACTTTAGCCAAAAAGATTTTGTTAAACAGAGTTAAATTTTCCTGGGTCATCCCCTTTCCGATTTAAAATGAAATATATATATATTGAATTAAAGTTTAAAAATCAAATTTTCAAACTATTGCCCCAATTCCAACTCTTTATATATTTAGAATGTATTTATCTGCTATATTTTCAATTAAAATAGATTTTTAGTCGTTATTGTTTAAAATAAATTATTTTAAATACCCAAAAATCACTAAAATAGCCCAATTAAAATTTTTAAATTGGCTCAGATTTTACGAGTTGTTACAAGGATAGTGAAAATGGATGTAGCTATTCACACTTCAAAATAGATTAATTAATGAAAGTTTGAACATGTATTCCACGTTTCGAATTCTAAAACATTAAATTTTGAGTAGATAAGGAAATATTAAAGAGGATAGCCAAAGACATGCATGTATGTTGTTAAAATTTATTTCATTTAGAATCTGCACATTATTTTCAATCATTCTTTCAACAGAAATTAATAAATCTTATTAATAATTTATTAGAATAACCAAGGCTTTTTCAGGAATGTAGTTAAGAGACTGCAGGAATTTATGAATAACGCCTTTGCTATTAAGCATTTGATTAAGACAATATTTTAATTTTTTTACCCGTGGAAAATAGGGAGAAGGACAAACTTAACAAAGAATTTGGTGAAAAGTATGGAAACTTTACAATTTAGTGAGAAGGACAAATGTTAGCGTAAATGGGAAAAAGATATTGGGCCCGTTGAATTTCACTTTTGGTGTAAAAGTGTCTTTCTCCCTAATTTTGATACTTTTCACCAATTTTTTTGCAAAGTTTGTCCTTTAAAAGAAAATCCTCTTTTTTACCCTGTATGTTATGCATGTGCATTAAATAAGCACATACATAAGTTATGTCAACCTACAATATCTATAATTATATATATTATATATAACTTCATAATACGCTATAATTTTGAGTTATATACACTCATAAATGCTTGTGTAAATTGTATGGCTGAATACTAAACATAAGAGTAGTACATTTACTTAGTTAAACGTTGTTACTGCCATATCTGCTTGGTGTTTTATTCAATGACGACATCATGGAATTTTTATTATGGAATTTATAATTTAACAATTGATTTAATTTATTTAAATTAACCTAAGCACACGCAATCCAAATTCAAAATTAAAGTATTTAAGTTTAATGTCAAAACCGTTCCTATATCATTTATAGCTATTATTCAACTGTTTCAATATTCAGATTTGTTCTCTTTATAAAATTATCCTTAACTCTACTGGTGAACGTATATATTTCATTTTTCTCAAAATATTATTTTAATTTCATTAAAGCGCTAATTCGATTTAACGCATAACGTAAGCTACTATTAACTTGCTTTCTATTAATCGACTGTTACAATCGGTTTAATTTCAACTTATTAAATTCGTTGTTTATCAGTTACATTAAAAAAATAAAAATCGTTGCTTACTTTTTCTCTTTTGTTAATTCTGAGTGCACCAATTCTTCTTCTCCTTGTTTTCTAAACTCCTTCACTTCTGTTCCCCTTTCTGGCCATCTATTTTTGATCTCCATCTTATTAATCTTCTTATTTTTGCCCTACCCTTAACCCCTTATCTCTTCTACAAACTCATACTCATCCTCCTTTCTCCTTACCTATATCATTACTCTGTCCTTTCCCTTTCTCTTAATACTTTCAAGAAGAAATTGCCATGGTTACATTTGAAAGTAGCCGTAAAAATATAGTATTTCATTTCATGCTCCGCATATATCATACTTCTATAAAAATTTCATTTAAAAATTTGAAAACAACTTTTATACTTATATATAGTATAAGATTTTATTCATTTCACATTTCAGATATTTAGCAGCTTTAGACTTGTTTTAAATTGCACTTAGCATAAAATTTTAACGCCTGAATTTTTTTCAAACAACCAAGTGGGTGGCTCGATTCCGAGCTATCGTCGACTAGTCAGGACTAGTCGAACGCTGTGATAACAATGGTCTACTGTAATATATATACATCTTCATATATCATATCACATTTCAGAGATTTAAATCAAATTCATTTCATTAAAATAAACAAGTAGCAAGGCTACTTTAGTAGTCTCCCATGCTCTAACTCCCAAAAATGAATTTCAATGATGTGGCCATCATCACCGAAATTGATTTCCGATAACATAATTGAGTTCTCTCAATTCTTTTGAAAAGAATTCGAGAAAACTTATTTTGAAATGTTTATATTGGAGAATATATTTAAATAACACAAGTATCATTTTCCTAAATGTTAGAAATCAATTTCAGAATTCAGTTATCTAATTTTAGTTAAATAATTTCTAGTTACAACTTCATATTAATCTAATTTAATACACAACCTCTTATTAAATCAAATTCCAACCTCTTGTTAAATCAAATTTTAATTCATATACATTTCACTGAAAATTTTCTATTTTAATTTATCAATCCTAAGTATACAATCAATAACGACAAACATAAATGTAATATTTTAGGTTAAATTTGCTTTCTAAATCCGTTAGTTCATTACTTTAAAAAGTTTAAATTAAAAACAAATTCAGTTAAAGTTTAAATTATGAAAACCAAGGTTAATATAATCAACTTGCTATATAATTACTTTAATATAACTCGAATATTCAAATTATAGTAATTGTTCAAAATTTCAAAATATATATTTACAAAAATATAAGCATTCCCTCTCAATACACTCAACATATGCTAGGGCACTACTAACACTATCTCTAATGAGTTTATCGCCCAACCTAAGGTTTATACCTAACCTGGCTCTGATACCAAGTACCAACTGTAACAATCCGTCGTTTTGGGATGGTTCAAGTTGACAATAAACGTAC
The DNA here is from genome assembly GCA_030737875.1 of Allium sativum. NCBI lineage: Eukaryota > Viridiplantae > Streptophyta > Magnoliopsida > Asparagales > Amaryllidaceae > Allium > Allium sativum. Next base: position 322,399 of record CM060918.1, read on the forward strand.
ATGTCCAATTCGAATCATTCCAAAATAACGGATTATTATTGGGGTTTAATACGAGAAAAGAAAATAATATGAAAATAAACTAAATAATGCACAAAATCTCACAGCAGAAAATATAATAATAACATATCCAACCCATAAAACCCATAATTATGAAAGGCATGACATGGCGGGAGCCATGGCGCATGGCGCGAAGTTTGCGCCATTTTTTCTTGTGGCACAGTGCATATAAAAAGGCATGCCTTATGGCGTGTGGTGCATATATGGCGCACGACGCGAAGTGGCCCGCCTTTTCTTTAGTTTGTGATTTTATGGTTTTTTTTTTCAAACTACAATTACTACTACTATAAATACTCTTACCATCATTACAACCACCATCACTACTACCATTACTATTATTGTCATAATGACATTAAATGTAAATAACTTAGTTAATATTTTTTTCCAGTTATATGAAAACATAATTTCATCGTTATTATTTCCTATCCGATTATCATCAACGAGTTAATATCTTACAATTATGTATTGAATGACCTTAGCACGCCAGCATTTAGAACTGACATATTTTTTATTATCCAACATAGTTTAGATTCATTTAATATTGTCAGAAGTATATAATGTAATGTATAAAAGATCGTAAAAACTTGTTATAAATGCAAAAACAAATGAATGGAACTGAGAATCCGTGAACAGTAAATCAAGAGAAGCAGTTTTGGAGGAAGAGACATTCTAAGAACAAACATTCAAGTAGCTTTGAACATACCCTTGGATAGATTTTTTTTTTTTTTTGCATATGTGTGGATATGTCATGTCCACTATCTTTGCACGATTTGTCTACAAAATAAAAATATTTCATGATTTGGTATAATACAACTGAGCATTAAAAAGAAAGTATAATATTCGTGATATCGTTGATATAATATCTTTGAATGATATTGATGATTGTAATGGTTGGTTAATTGAAAATATGGATGATGAATCTGATGTTGAAGATGAACTTGCATTTGATGATGATGATGATCTGACTTCGGCTATTCATGCTAGAGCAACAGAAGTGGAGGAAGCTAGATATCCAAGTATAAGAACATCCACAGCGAGAGGTTTTTCAGAATCCGTTGCTTCTTCTTTACATATTCACAAAAAAAAATCTAAATGATATGGATGAGAAAGATGCCGAAGCTTATAAATCTGATGATACAGACATTGATTTTAAAAGTATAATTGCTAGATCATATTTCTAGTTTATCAGTAAAGTGTACTATTATTTTGAATTTGAAAAATATTTTGTTTGAAATTTTATGTCTTGTGTTTTTTTTGGTAAAATGCATAGAAATCTAATGCATATGTTTTAGCCTTTTTTTATTTTTCATTAAATTTATTAAAAAAAATAAACATGCGCAGTAAATTAAAAAGGCGCGGTCCATTTGGCACGCAATGTGCCAAGGTTTCAGAGAGGGTTTGCGCCTTTTTGCGCCGTGCGCCATAAATAACACTGATAAAACCTTTGAATAATTGTTAGACTGCTTTGTAACCAGGCTACCCAAAGCCAGGGACTTGAGTATGAACTTACATTGATTGATGCTCACTTGGATGGAGTAATAGAAAGCCGGAAAACTTGAATTATACATGCAAATGTCACTAGATCGGATCCCCCTTTCGGATCGGATCGGATCCCCCTTTCGGATCGGATCGGATCCCTCTTTTCGAATCGGATGGGATCCCTCCTTTTGGATCGGATCGGATCCCCCCTCCGGATCGTATCGGAGTACCCTCTACCTGAACTTCCTGAAGGTGCAACCACTCCTGAATGTGCTCCTATTTTCTAGGCTTATCATTCGGATCTACTTACATGTGGCATCCCACGATCTGGAAACCGTTTCTCCACTTCTCCCACTACTTTTCCATGACCCGCTGGATGGCTGCCACGTCACACCCGAACCGATCCCAGGAGCAACCCCCATTCGCTTATAAATACAGCATTTCGTGGAGATTTCAGGGGACTTTTTGGCACTTCATCTATTCATGGCAGCCATGGCCGAGTTCCTCCATAGATAGCCATCTTCTTCTCCAATGAAAATCAATGAACTCGGAGAGATTGATTCATTGTATTTGAGTGTTTGAGTGTCAATAATCAATGTACTTGTAATTCTGAAATCAAATGAGTAACTATAAAGTGGATGTAGGCTCATTAATGTCGAACCACTATAATTCTCATGTGTTGATTGCTTTTCTATGCTTTTGGATTATTATTCTTAATTATTCTCTATGAAATCTATCATATTGGGTGTTAGTGCCATTTTTGGTCTAACATTTTGGTGCTTTCACTGAGAAATGAAGATTCTCAATATTTAAGGATTCTCCAATCTACTTATTGGATCGCCAAGTCCGACGAGGAAATCCTGTCAATTCTATTCTGACTTTGCAAGAGATCACCAGATGTGTAGCCATCACAAGATTTGAATGGATATGCTTTCAGTGTAAATGGCCTTCAGATCAGATGCAGATGAAGGGATCGGATCGAATGCAAGTGAAGCCTTGGATCGGATAGGAAAGAAGGGTACTGGTTCGAGTTAAGAAAGGATAAGCTCCGGATCGGATGGAGTCAACCCGACTCACTCGTGCTAGAGAGTTGACCCGATCCATTCAAATGAAGTAGGACAGACCCGACCCGAAGCCACATGCCCGATCCGACCCGAGGGCTCAACCCCGATCCGATAACATACCCAAACCCTGATCCGATATCATCTCCGAACCGCAGTTTGAAGGAAAATTCCGATCCGACCCAAAACATCCATTTTTGGGAAAAATGCGTTTTTTAGATCATTTCAGAAAAGGCTCCATCTTCAAAATCGAAAAAATTGCGCGGTGCCCACATTTTTGACTAACCGGCTAGGTCGATCGCCGCGGGGACTGTGGGGCCCCGGACCCCCACCGGCCATGCGCCCGGACCCGCTGACGGCCTCGCCTTCGGATCGGAGCACGGCTCGCCTTCGGCTCGACATATATTTTGGCCAATAACAGTCATTAAAGCTTGTCAATGAAAATTAGAGAGATTGTCAAAGAATATGACAATGAAATGGCAACGGCTGAGATTCTTCCTAGAGCCATGACACTTACTTACATTAGTAGGCCAATGCGAGGAGCTATTGATCAGATTTAGCTTGTTATCGACAATAGTATAGGCACTGGTTGTCTCATACCAGCTTCCTTTTCCATAGCCCCGATGGTGTATAGATTTCACCGATGCAACTGATGTTCTTCCCTAACGAGTAGTGACCACCTTATTTATGTGACTTAAACCTCTCCAATCGGCGGAGCATCTTATGACGGTTATATGGAACAGTCCGAGCACTACTCCGAAGATAATTCGTATGATCTTAGTGACCATGATTGTCAATAATGGGATACCAAAAAGAAGCTAAGGACCTCAATCTCCCAAAACTACACTTCAATTGTATGATGCAATGAATGAAATATGTCCTGCGGTTCACCTCCCGAAGAACTTGGCTAACCTATGCAATAACTATCTGATGTGAACCGCATCGAGGAAGACTAGTCTCCATCGAATAAGGGTTAGGTAAACATACTTTGGTATCTAGATTAGATACTAGTTTGTCCACCACATGTCATGATTGGACCTATGGATCCTTGCCTGGATTATGGCAACTTGACTACTCATCAGCCACTATATGACCTCTGTCAAGAGATGAGAGCTCGAGATCAATGCAAATATGAATCAACCATTAGCTCTCCACCTCATACAACAGTTTTAACAAAATGTGTGAACATTAATTGAAGCCTTGCAAGCCATGCTATTATATTTAAGCTTATCCGATCAAGGCCTCGTCCGACCAGCTCTAGCGAAATTCAGAGCTTATATAGCACCTTGGTGTCTACTGCTAAATATCCCAACCGAGGTTGGAGTGGGAATGGTTTGGACAACCAAATTACTGGCGGATTTTCTATTTGGTAGAATGAAATATGTTACTCCATAGCGATGGTGTGAAACCCCACAATGCTTCCCCTCCCGATGAGATGGAGTGTGAAGGAGGCATGGGCTTAGCAAGGAAGACGTCGTAGAAAGAGTTGCCCGATAATCTACTCGAAGATATAGATCTCAGAGAGGATGAATATTCGGGATGCAGGAGGTCGACATCTAACGAATCAACTGTCCAAAGATGGAAAAGTATGCTTATAGCCTGTTGATTGCTTCGAGAAAACTCCGCCACTATTTCCAAGTTCATCTGATTGTGATACGCACTGATTAGCCACTACAACTGGTCCTGCATCGACCTGCGGCATTCGGACGATTGCTTGAATAGAACATCGGGCTGAACCAGTTTGACCTCAGTTCCCACCTGAAGAAATCCATACAGGGGCAAGCGTTAGCCGACTTCATCGTTGAGTCTGTTCCCGAAGAGGATGTGTTAGATGAAGAAGATGACCCCTCAAAATGAAAGATGAAAACCAAACACCCGAAAGTTGTATACATACAGTGCAAAGAATAATCGACAGTCCATTGGAATGTTGTCCAAAAATAGATAGCAATGAGTCCTATTGCTGAATACACCATCCTGAATGATTAGACCAAAGCACTCATCAACTTCCCGCTTGATTGAAGATGTACATGAATGAAACTTCTGACAAACGGCATTTTAGAGTTAGAAAGTGAAGATTTAAAGTTCCACTCCCTTCATTAGTTAACTGTCAAGTAATTCATGCCTCAAACGCTGGGAGCAATTGGAGATTCGAGCATGGATCGCTCGTGATTACATCATCTAATTCAAAGCTGATACCTCATAAGCTTGCATGATCGACTGCCTAAGCCATTGCCTGAAGATCGACAAGTTAAAGGTTTAGAACACTTAAACTTGGATGCTGAATGAATGTCTATACATCAGCTCGTATTCCCGACTTGGGACCAAAGTCATATCTGTGAATGGATGGGATATGATTATATACCATATCATCCATATTGTATTTCCTAGCATGAAAAGCGCAAAAGTTTTTACAAGCATGGATCCATTATTCTCCTGCCAGTTACCGTCCTAGCACTAATGTGATGACGTGTTACCAGTAACGGTACATACATGACTCTCTGATACTCAATCATTGCCCTTAGCATGGGGGTAAGAAGGCGATTCAAAGGAGATGCGACCCCGTTTTTAGCTTACAGTATTTACCTAATTGTCTTTGTCGCTCCAAAACCTCAATCAAGGTTAGTTCATTCTTGGGACTGCCATCCCGCGACGGTTCGAAAAGAAATTCATCACCATCTAAAGATTTTGGAAGCCATCCCCTGGCAAAGATTAGGCGAGGCAAAATGGACCTTCAAAGAGCATGCAATGCCATTTTGCACCAAATGATATTCATTCCTTTAACAGGATTATTCTCTAACCATGAACCTTATATTTGCATGCTTTATGAGTTATTACTGTAATTAACTCAGATGAATTAATATGTGGATGGTGTAGGTACCTACGATTTGATATCGATCAGACTTATAACACCCGCATATAGAGTTATGGAGCAGTACCATGACGAGCTCGACTAAACTGATCGTTTAAAAAGCCACGCCCTTCGCTTGAGAGAAGTTGAATAGCTCAAGGTGGATCCGAGATGACCATCCACTCCTTGGCTCACAAGTGGCGGACCTGAAAATAATTGTGCATTGATTGTTGCATTCCAAAGTCGGGAATCGATTCCAAATGGATGTAGTTCGACCATCCACATGGCTCGATCCTATATTTGACGCCACCAAATTACATAAATCCAAATAAAGGAGGCAACACTGCCCCATGACATGCTTACTTTTTATCATGCAATTTACTTTTACATGATTCCTAGGTTATTGACATAACTAACTCATGCGATATGAATGATGCAGGTACCCGAAGTTCAGTGCCAATCAATCCTCCCTTTTATTGATCGGTGGAATACAAATATTTAGCAAATGCGACCCGACTGTTTGCCCAACTAACTGTAGTCCTCGGAGTTTGGATAGGAGTGTAAAACCAATATGAGTGTGATGGGCATGCCATGATTAAAGACCACTCGATCCACAACTCTAACTCTCATGATTCGAGAGAGAGTATAAAGGACGGGAAGACGACGTCCAAAACTCTAACTCTCCTGATTCGAAAGAGAGTATAAAGGACGTGAAGATGGCCTCCTCAAGGCGTGAAGGTGCACCATTATTTAAAGACCGACTTGATTCTATTCTACCCTTGGCATACGACGGGAGAGTATAAAGGCGCCAGGGACTGGCGCACAAGAACTCCTACCCTGCTGAAGGATCGGGGAGTAGACAGAAAGCTGAGTTCGAAATCTATCCTGGGCACACGACATGAGAGTATAAAGGCATGTTGATTAAATGCCATAAAAGGGCTCCTACCCCATTGTAGTATCGGGGGCAAGAGTGAAAGTTGAGCCCGAACCCTTCATGTCTGGACATGGGGGCAATGCACTGTCGATCTTAATCAATCCTAAACAAGCCTTGGCTAGGCACTTTATTCATGATTGATTGGGGGCACACACACATCACCCCCTTTAGATAAATCCTATATGATTTATTAGATACTATTTGATTGCAGGAATTCCAAATTGAAACCCTTATTTGATCGTGATATGCTTTATTAACTATTACTTAGAGAGTCGCTTTGTTTATAGAATGCAGGCTTGTACAAGATAGCATGACAAGAATGCGAGGGCCGCACTTGCGACAACCGCAACAGGCCAGTGGAAAACAAATAAAGGGCCACGTCCAGAAGGCTGACGTTCACACCCAGTGCTAAACTTCTCATGCGGCTCAAGGCAATGACTAAAAGGAGGCCTTGAGAGTGAATTGTTTAATGACATGTCACACGACTTAATACAACGACCGAAAGGAGGCCCTGAGAGTGATATATCAAATCAGCATACACACCCACGTGTGACTGGCCATAGCCCAAGTGCAACGACAAGTGCCACCTAGCAAATACACTGAATGGAAAATGCGATGACTCAATCACTTGGATAACTCAATCAGCCGCTTAACGAACACAAAATGGATGCAAAGTGTATGGCCATTAGCTAGTCCCGACTGAATTCCCGACTCAAAGACCCCGGGTAAGGGGGCTTGCCATTACTTTGACATCTAGCTTAAAAGGAAGTGAATCGCCTAATACTCTGACTCAAGGGCTAAAAAAATGGAAGATAGAAAATTTTCCATGCTGAGAATATTGGCGCAGAAGGTGTTAGGAACAAAGGAAGTAAGCAGATTTCTTCTTGCGATGATCCCTCGGCATGTTAAACTAGATACAAAATGGATGGTGCCACTACTGAATTGAAGACCTAAATGCTCAGCAAGAAGAACCTTTTTTGGAATGATAGAAAATTATGGATAATTTCCTTACTTGAATAGATGGAAGGCCGAGCAACTATAATTTACTCAATGGAGCGAGCACCGTAGGAATTTAAGCGACAACAAACTTGGCTCAAACACTCCATGCTTCGCGGTTCAGACTACACAAGACTCTAGGACAAGTTGGCCACTGCAATCAACCTCCTCCTAGAACTGTGAAGCGCACAACTTCTAACTGTAACATTTTGGATGAAAACAGCGGCAATGCAAGAGCTACTTGAAACTCAAACGGAGTCCGACAAGTGTAACACCCCACCTCCGCCAGGGTGGCTCTTTCGAGCAACTCTGACTTTGGTGGGGCGTTTTTAAAACTAGGTAAACATGCATAATAATATAGCAAGGCAGGACATGACATATATATATGTCTGTAAATAAACAGAGTAGGTAGATAAAATAGCGGAAGACTTTTAAACCATTTCAAAACACAAGTCTGGTACATCAAAACGTCAATTTCCCAAAATTACAAGTCTAGATAAATACATCATCTGATACTGAAAAAGAAAACATAAAAGTAGCTATCCCCAAAGTGGCAAAACCATAGCGAGCTCAAGTCCAAAGCATACATGAGCTATCCAAGAAAGCAGCTAAGATCCAAGCTAGGCTCCTGTATTCCCTCCCTGAGAACCTGGGGGGGGGGGGGGAGAAACGGAAGAAAAGAGGCGAAACAAAACGGGTCAGTCAAAAAGACTGAGTAAGCCCTGCTACGATCAGTCTATAAACTAATAAAGTTAACATCATGATGGAAACTGAGATGATCATAGATAACATCATACTGGCCTGATAAATTAACTATAAGATAGATAGAGGTGTCATCGCATAAACATGGTTAAGTTTTGCACCACGGTGTACTAGCAACCCAACATAACAGATATTGATCCCTTGGCCCAAGCTTTGGCCCAATAACATGAGGTGACCTTAATACAAGGTCCAGCCCAACGGTCTAGTCGATCGGCTCCCTATAAACCTAACACGTCAAGTGTTGGTGTCCATACGGCCCACATGGATGTAGTTAGACTGTGCTGGGTCCACCTTTGGGTGTATCAAGCCCTCGGGTGTCAACCCCAGACACTTAGGCAATAATGCACAGTCTAAGCCTACTGGTACCCGTGCCTCGAGTTTGTCCAACATCAGACTATGTGCACGTCCGTAGCCCGCCGGACCCGCATCGCTGTACCACTCAGCCGTCGCTTTGGTCGCTTACATCAGTCCAGTAATCGTGCCCCGCCCTAACCTAGCTGTAGGGTTGTGGTGATACCAAACTGGGATTACTGCTGGAACAGACCACGTTGCTAGGGTTTCTAAGAGGGTTAAGTGTGGTTTTAACCCCTCACTAATCATGGATTAAATTAGTTAAGTGTAACCACTTAACCCCATCTAATCCTCGCATCCCCATTATTGGTTAAGTATTAGTGGGCCATGACTTAACCCTAATCATGAGGCATTAATTAATTAACGCACCTTAACCTCTCACATTAGACCTTGTTGTGGTTACTAGTTAGGCCGGGCGGGTCCGGGTAGCTTTACACCACAACTTGGTCTAACCTCGGGTCTTGGCACCCCATGACCAACTTCTCACATTGGGTCCTATTGTTTGTAGCCACTAGTTAAGCCGGTCGGTTCCGGGTAGAATTACGCTACAAACTCAACCCAACCTCGAGTTGGCCACACTTATGTTTTCTAAGTGTCATGTCCACTTTATTTCAAAACATAATTACAAGTCAACAATTACTTGGGTAGACCTAACTTAATAGGTAAATTCCCAAGGGGTAGACCTAACTTAATAGGTAAATTCCCAATCTTATATTTTCATGTATTTTAAGTTTACCCAAACCCCCCAATGTCATTCTATCGCTTACATATTCGTAATAACGCATAAAGGATAGGAAGAGGGAACTTGGCATAATCATACATGATGAACTTGCATATCATAACAAACATGCATAACATGTTAGACTTGCATAACTTAGCATAGTGAACTTGCATATTAACATAACATGCATAACATGTTAGACTTGCATAACTTAGTATAGTGAACTTGCATATTAACATAAACATGCATAACATGTTAGACTTGCATAACATGGTATAGGGAACTTGCATAAACATGCATAACTTGTTAAATATGCACAACATGTCATTTTGAACTTGCATAAGCATGCATAACTTGTCAAATATGCACAACATGTCATAGTGAACTTGCCTAACATGCATAACTAAATAAACTTGCAAATCATGGCTTGGTGAACTTGCATAAACATGCATAACTTGTTAAACTTGCAAATCATGGCATAGTGAACTTGCATAAGCATGCATAACTTGTTAAACTTGCAAATCATGGCTTAGTATACATGCATAACTCAATTAACTTGCACATCATGGCTTAGTACACTTGCATAAACATGCATAACTCAATAAACATACAAATCATGGCTTAGCAAACTTGCATAAACATGCATAACTTGTTAAACTTGCAAATCATGGCTTAGTATACATGCATAACTCAATTAACTTGCAAATCATGGCTTAGTACACTTGCATAAACATGCATAACTCAATAAACATACAAATCATGGCTTAGCAAACTTGCATAAACATGCATAACTTGTTAAACTTGCAAATCATGGCTTAGTATACATGCATAACTCAATTAACTTGCAAATCATGGCTTAGTACACTTGCATAAACATGCATAACTCAATAAACATACAAATCATGGCTTAGCAAACTTGCATAAACATGCATAACTTATCAAACATGCATAAACCCCAACTTTCATCACACATTAACTTTAGAGTTTCTAAAATGAAGGTAAGAGGGCTTACCAATATAAACAAGTTACAAATCGACCAAATAAGATGAAGAAGCCCTTTGAAAACCCAAAACAAAGCTTTAAATAAGAAAACCCTTTTGCAAAATCCCAAAAACACAAACTTAGCAAATCAAACTTGCAACTTAATAAAGTATGCAAGTTATTAAGCATTCATACAACATAGAAAAGGTTGTATGATCATCATATCTTCATAGGATTAAACTTTGAGGAAGGTGGAGGCTAGGGTTTTTAGGTGGAGGCCATTTGAGATTTCAATTTGACATAGTTTGGTTGCTAGAGTGAATAATGAGGGTTTAGGGTAGGATTAGGAGCTTATTTATAGAAGATTAGAGTGTTTTTAGCCCTAGGATTAACCCTAGGTTAGTTTTGGCCCGTCAGATCTCGGAATTCTCCAGAAGCAAGCCACAAGACCCAGCCCTAATCAGAAATGGTGCACCAGGCTAAACAGCCCGGGCACCCCCTGTCGACAGGGCTGTCGACAGGGCAGTCGACATGCTAAGACCCCTGTCGACAGGCCTGTCGACATGGGGTCCTGGGCGGGAATTTTTCCCGCCTGCCCAGTTTGCCCTAACCCTTGTTTTCAATTTCAAATTTAAATCTGTTTTTACTTAGGAATTTTCTGCAAACTTCAATGGGCCTTAACTGGGTCATACGGACTCCGATTTTCGAAAACTCGGATTCTATTTCGCGTATTTTTCCGAGACGAACGCAATGGCATAGCCCGTTTCCCTTTATTCACATTTTATAATTAAATTCTGCCTCAATTTATATTATAACAGGTTTATTAAAAATACGGGTTGTTACATTCTCCCCTCCTTAAAGGATTTCGTCCCCGAAATCTTCAAGTTAGGAAGAACGTATCCTACCATCCAATCATCCATCTACTCAAAGCATCATCCACGAGCAATCATTGTCCTTACAAGATTCTAAATGTGGTATGAACATATGCAAAAGTGTGTGTATATGTACTTATCTAATGCAAAGATCAGGCGGTTACTGATACAGTAAACCTCCTTAATGCATATGTATGTCTTATCTAATGCAAAGATCAGGCGGTTACTGATACAGTAAACCTCCTTAATGCATATGTATGTTAGTGAAATGAATCCATATGTATGCAAATTCCTAACGTAATTCATAGTATCTATATGAGTGCACATAACATTCATCCATATGCAACATCCATGTGGTGGCACAACAAGTTTCAATCATGAATAAGCATAAACACTCATGCATATGCAACATGAAGAGTGTGTGAGCCGATCTAGTGCCTAATCGTGTATAATGCATCCACGAGCAACCACTTGCAAACACTTGCAACCACTTGCAACCATCAAGCATAACATGTTTCAAACACATGTTTCAACCAAAAGGGTTTCTACCTAAGGTTCTCATGACAAGATAGACACGATAAACTAGATAAACTAGACAAACTCCTTTTTGGATTACAAGAAATCCATTCAAACTTTGACATATAATACTAACCGATGAGCCATAACCCCCTTATGGGGTTTACAACAGAGATAAGATCGAGAATGGGACCGAGAGGATATATATACAAAAGATAATTTTGCAAGCAAGCTCCCCAGGAAAACAAGGATCAAGGATGCACTCCTACAAAGATATGATGCGTGTATCTAGTCTTCACTCTTCTTAGTCATGTTTCCTTGAGCTTAACCCCCACTGTGCTTTGACCGTCTTTTATTTCATGATTTCTTGGCTTCCTAACTCCTATTTACCAAATTCGAGTTGGAACTCATTTCATTATCGCCTCTCGTCTTTCTTTTCCACTTATTCTTCTTTCTGTATACTTGGCTTAAACATACTATAACCTCATGATTTCATGCAAGCTCTCCAAAAATTCACTAGTGAATCCTGGATCTCGTCTACTTATTATAAAGTATTCCACGTAGCAGAACTTTTCTTGGAAATACCAATCCACGTTGCCAATTGCCCTTATAAACGTGATTTTCTATAACCCCTGCTTAAATCGAAATGAACCATTTGCTTATGAGTGATAGGTCATACCTAGATTCAGTTGCCTACCCATGGCTTCCTGTAGGCTATTTCAAAACTGGCCAACTTCTTGAGGATAAACCGTTGCTATCCATGATGCAGTCCTCTTGCTCTTTACCGGACTGAAATGAGCACCCTTCGTGAGTCTACCTATTATGATCCACCTACCCGTATTCCTTTTCTTTTATCTAGGTAGTCTATCCACATAATCTATCGAGATGTTTTCACACTTCCCTTGCGAAACCTCCAATGGAGGTAATGGCCCGCTGGGCTTCTATGGCTTGACCTTAACCTGGTGGCACAACATGTATCATGAGACCAACTCGGCCACCTCCTCGAGTGGTACGCATCTTCAAAATCCTTCTTTACCAAGTCTTTCACTCGAGGAACACATAATCTCTCATCGCGCCTTAGTCATCCCTTGTCATCTATAATATACCTAGCGAGGTGACTTAACATCTCGCCTCGAATCGGCTGGTCCATGTTCCTGACCAACGGCGGGTCTTCTTCCTGTGAAACCCCCTTCTTGACCCAGAAGAGTAAGTCTAAGCTCCGGGAATGCTAACTAACTAGCCAAACGGAGGAAGCTTCTTACTTCAATTGCCCTCCTCAGAGTTTTCCGGTCTTAACCCGCAACCACTTTAGCGGAACCCACCGCTAAGCCTTACTTAGGAACTATGTGCCCAAGAAATCCAACTTCTTTCCTCCAAAGTGGCATTTGGAGAACTTGACCTTCAACCGGTGGCTCTAAGCGTATCCATCACCTCTTTGAGATGTCTAGCATGCTTTCCCTCGTTCTTTTAAGGAGATCAAAATATCGTCTACGACGACCATGACAAACTTGTTCAAGGACTCCCTAAACACCCTACCCATCAAGTTCACGTAATATGTGGGTGCGTTAGTCAAGCCAAATAGCATGACTAGCCATTCTAAAAATCCATCTAGAGTCCTAAACGCAGTCTTGTCAATTCCATCCTTAGCCATCCTAAGCTGATGGAATCCGGTAGCTAGATTAAAAGAAAACAGATGCTCCTACAAGATGATCAAACAAATCATTGATCCTTGGTAACGGTTATCTATTCCTCTCACGATAATCAACACATAAGCGAAACAAACTGTCCACATCAGTAACGAATACTACTGGAGCACCCTACTCGAAAATGCTTCGTCTCAGGAAGTTCTTCTCAAGCAACTCCTTGACTTGCTTTCTTAACTCTCACCTCGTGAGGTCATGTGCCTAACCGGCCACGAAACTGGCTTGGTATTACCAACCAGATAATGCGGAAATCTATCCCAAGTCTCAATTGGCCTAGTAGCGGTGGTGACTACCCACCAACGTGCAGCTTCTTCCTTTAGCAACCATACTGCTAACAAAACCTTCCTGCGGTCACCTATATCAAGGGTGGCTAAAAGATCTTCGGTCTCTTTCAACCAATTCCTTGCCTCTACAATAGTCTCTGTTCCACTAAAATTCTTGCCACCCATCATCTTAAAGTTCTTACAAGTTTCCGCAAAATCCGCTTGTGGAGGCTGAGGGGGAAGAGGAACATTAGCTATGGGAGGAGGAGGAGGAACAGCGGCCTCGACTGGAAAGACAACATTAGAGGCACCCGGGGCCGGTGCCATGACTTCCAAGTACCGACGAAACCAATCGGGTATTGTTACTCCTTCGGGTAAGACGAGATTATCAGACATGCTGGAAACGAAAAGAAAAGAGTTCAAATGAGGGGTCAAAGGATAGTGCTAATGGCTTTTGGGGAATAGCCTTTTAAAATAACTAGACTTTTCCTTGGAAAATACTTTGTACTTGGTTTTGAAAATAGTTTTTCAAAAGTTTTAAAAACCTTTTTATCCCTTCTCGTAAACCATATGCTCTGATACCAAATGTAACACCCCACCTCCGCCAGGGTGGCTCTTTCGAGCAACTCTGACTTTGGTGGGGCGTTTTTAAAACTAGGTAAACATGCATAATAATATAGCAAGGCAGGACATGACATATATAAATGTCTGTAAATAAACAGAGTAGGTAGATAAAATAGCGGAAGACTTTTAAACCATTTCAAAACAGAAGTCTAGTACATCAAAACGTCAATTTCCCAAAATTACAAGTCTAGATAAATACATCATCTGATACTGAAAAAGAAAACATAAAAGTAGCTATCCCCAAAGTGGCAAAACCATAGCGAGCTCAAGTCCAAAGCATACATGAGCTATCCAAGAAAGCAGCTAAGATCCAAGCTAGGCTCCTGTATTCCCTCCCTGCGAACCTGGGGGGGGGGGGAACGGAAGAAAAGAGGCGAAACAAAACGGGTCAGTCAAAAAGACTGAGTAAGCCCTGCTACGATCAGTCTATAAACTAATAAAGTTAACATCATGATGGAAACTGAGATGATCATAGATAACATCATACTGGCCTGATAAATTAACTATAAGATAGATATAGGTGTCATCGCATAAACATGGTTAAGTTTTGCACCACGGTGTACTAGCAACCCAACATAATAGATATTGATCCCTTGGCCCAAGCTTTGGCCCAATAACATGAGGTGACCTTAATACAAGGTCCAGCCCAACGGTCTAGTCGATCGGCTCCCTATAAACCTAACACGTCAAGTGTTGGTGTCCATACGGCCCACATGGATGTAGTTAGACTGTGCTAGGTCCACCTTTGGGTGTATCAAGCCCTCGGGTGTCAACCCCAGACACTTAAGCAATAATTCACAGTCTAAGCCTACTGGTACCCGTGCCTCGAGTTTGTCCAACATCGGACTACGTGCACGTCCGTAGCCCGCCGGACCCGCACCGCTGTACCACTCAGCCGTCGCTTTGGTCGCTTACATCAGTCCGGTAATCGTGCCCCGCCCTAACCTAGCTGTAGGGTTGTGGTGATACCAAACTGGGATTACTGCTGGAACAGACCACGTTGCTAGGGTTTCTAAGAGGGTTAAGTGTGGTTTTAACCCCTCACTAATCATGGATTAAATTAGTTAAGTGTAACCACTTAACCCCATCTAATCCTCGCATCCCCATTATTGGTTAAGTATTAGTGGGCCATGACTTAACCCTAATCATGAGGCATTAATTAATTAACGCACCTTAACCTCTCACATTAGACCTTGTTGTGGTTACTAGTTAGGCCGGGCGGGTCCGGGTAGCTTTACACCACAACTTGGTCTAACCTCGGGTCTTGGCACCCCATGACCAACTTCTCACATTGGGTCCTATTGTTTGTAGCCACTAGTTAAGCCGGTCGGTTCCGGGTAGAATTACGCTACAAACTCAACCCAACCTCGAGTTGGCCACACTTATGTTTTCTAAGTGTCATGTCCACTTTATTTCAAAACATAATTACAAGTCAACAATTACTTGGGTAGACCTAACTTAATAGGTAAATTCCCAAGGGGTAGACCTAACTTAATAGGTAAATTCCCAATCTTATATTTTCATGTATTTTAAGTTTACCCAAAACCCCCAACGTCATTCTATCGCTTACATATTCGTAATAACGCATAAAGGATAGGAAGAGGGAACTTGGCATAATCATACATGATGAACTTGCATATCACAACAAACATGCATAACATGTTAGACTTGCATAACTTAGCATAGTGAACTTGCATATTAACATAACATGCATAACATGTTAGACTTGCATAACTTAGCATAGTGAACTTGCATATTAACATAAACATGCATAACATGTTAGACTTGCATAACATGGTATAGGGAACTTGCATAAACATGCATAACTTGTTAAATATGCACAACATGTCATTTTGAACTTGCGTAAGCATGCATAACTTGTCAAATATGCACAACATGTCATAGTGAACTTGCCTAACATGCATAACTAAATAAACTTGCAAATCATGACTTGGTGAACTTGCATAAACATGCATAACTTGTTAAACTTGCAAATCATGGCATAGTGAACTTGCATAAGCATGCATAACTTGTTAAACTTGCAAATCATGGCTTAGTATACATGCATAACTCAATTAACTTGCAAATCATGGCTTAGTACACTTGCATAAACATGCATAACTCAATAAACATACAAATCATGGCTTAGCAAACTTGCATAAACATGCATAACTTGTTAAACTTGCAAATCATGGCTTAGTATACATGCATAACTCAATTAACTTGCAAATAATGGCTTAGTACACTTGCATAAACATGCATAACTCAATAAACATACAAATCATGGCTTAGCAAACTTGCATAAACATGCATAACTTGTTAAACTTGCAAATCATGGCTTAGTATACATGCATAACTCAATTAACTTGCAAATCATGGCTTAGTACACTTGCATAAACATGCATAACTCAATAAACATACAAATCATGGCTTAGCAAACTTGCATAAACATGCATAACTTATCAAACATGCATAAACCCCAACTTTCATCACACATTAACTTTAGAGTTTCTAAAATGAAGGTAAGAGGGCTTACCAATATAAACAAGTTACAAATCGACCAAATAAGATGAAGAAGCCCTTTGAAAACCCAAAACAAAGCTTTAAATAAGAAAACCCTTTTGCAAAATCCCAAAAACACAAACTTAGCAAATCAAACTTGCAACTTAATAAAGTATGCAAGTTATTAAGCATTCATACAACATAGAAAAGGTTGTATGATCATCATATCTTCATAGGATTAAACTTTGAGGAAGGTGGAGGCTAGGGTTTTTAGGTGGAGGCCATTTGAGATTTCAATTTGACATAGTTTGGTTGCTAGAGTGAATAATGAGGGTTTAGGGTAGGATTAGGAGCTTATTTATAGAAGATTAGAGTGTTTTTAGCCCTAGGATTAACCCTAGGTTAGTTTTGGCCCGTCAGATCTCGGAATTCTCCAGAAGCAAGCCACAAGACCCAGCCCTAATCAGAAATGGTGCACCAGGCTAAACAGCCCGGGCACCCCCTGTCGACAGGGCTGTCGACAGGGCAGTCGACATGCTAAGACCCCTGTCGACAGGCCTGTCGACATGGGGTCCTGGGCGGGAATTTTTCCCGCCTGCCCAGTTTGCCCTAACCCTTGTTTTTAATTTCAGATTTAAATCTGTTTTTACTTAGGAATTTTCTGCAAACTTCAATGGGCCTTAACTGGGTCATACGGACTCCGATTTTCGAAAACTCGGATTCTATTTCGCGTATTTTTCCGAGACGAACACAATGGCATAGCCCGTTTCCCTTGATTCACATTTTATAATTAAATTCTGCCTCGATTTATATTATAACAGGTTTATTAAAAATACGGGTTGTTACAACAAGCCTCTTCTCCAATTCAGATGAATGCTTCAAATCCAACTCAACTTCAATATGAAGTTCCCCATTCTTTAATCCAGGGGCAAGTGGAAGCATTCGAGGTGACTATAATTTGACCTTATCGCCACCAGACTGTGGTCCTCATAGCTTGGATGGAAGACCAAAGAATAACTTCTCAAAACTAAACTGCATACGTCCGAGCAGCGGATCACAATCGAAAATTAAAAGGCAGAAGCCTGATTGATGGCTATTGCATATGCGGAACCAAGAACCCGAACAAAGGCTTCACCCACTTCAAGACTTCATGCTGGGGGCACCAGCGGTAAATTGGACAATTGGCCACCACTCCTCAAAGACAAAGGACAGATTACCAACGTTAATTGATGCTTCACCATAGGCGACACACCTCAAAGACGATGTGGGCAACGTCAGTCTAGACACTTTCACACGAGACATTAGGGATTCCAGTAATTCCCCGCACTTCAAGCTACCATTCCTGGATCTTGACTTACATTGTTGTTATATGATTTTTGGTGGCATGTATCCGAATTGGTTAACCGTTGGAACACATTGGTCACTCACTTCAATAAGACAAAGGTCCGGCGAGACCCTGCATTCGTTCCTCAAAAGATTCAATGCTGCAGCGCCACCAGTAGATCGACTGAACCATCTATGGTGTTGATAGCAGCAGTATCCGGTATTCTGGATAACTCAAACTTCAAAGTCTCTCCGCAACAAGACCCCCCAAAATTCCTTGGAAAATTCACCTCTGGAAAAAACCTTAATATCCTCATACCATGAGATTCTCCTAGAAACGCTGGTGAATTCTATCCTAAGACAGACAGGTTCCTACAACAAAAAGATACTAATGTTGATATGGAAGATTTCAATGTTTTCACGACAAAGAATGGAGCACCATATAGCTCTTGAAATGATAAAGACAACAGAAAAGACTAGGAAAAGACGGATAGGAATGCACAATTCCGAAAAAGACCAATATCAATGATTGAACCCGTGATCTTGATTGTCCAGCTCAATGGAACCAAGCATGAGAGATAGACTCAAAAAAACTATGACTGCTATTTCGGATTATACCAAAGCATAAATGAAGAAGCTCGAATAAATCCTTAATGATGTTCGCTCGCTTGCATGACTAAGCTTTCTGTAACACCCCACCTCCGTTAAGGTCACTCACAAAGGTAATGCCTTAACTTTGGTGGAGCATTTTAGTAAACAGAATAGAAACTTACAAGACAGATAAAATAGTACTTGAAAAATTTATAACTTTATTTCAACAGAACCGAAATAATAAACTTGGTTACATCCTTTCAAATCACAATATCAGAATTCAAGTACAAAATATCAGTCTTGTACAACAGCCTTCAGAATTCATAGTTTAAAATCATAATCCCCACAGAAGAAGACAAGCCATACTTTAAGCACTGCAAGCGGAAGAAATCTGGATCAAGCTAGAGTATTCCCTTCTAAAAAAACCTGGGGGGAAACGGAAGAAAGGAGGTGAAACAACAAGGGTCAGACAAAAGTCTGGCAAGTCCAGTGATTTTCAGTTATGAACAGATAATAATAACATGACATGAACATAAAACTGGATGAGAGATAACTGTAACAGATGTAGCAGATATAACAGAAGAACAGAATGACATAATCTATTTCTTTACACTTCTCTGCACTAATACTAGTATAACAGGATTAGGTGTCACCCTAATGTCTAAACTGAAACAGAAATGGGTACAGAATAATTTCCACAGAAGAGAGTGCTAGTAATGGGCCTTTACCACCCGAATAGAAACAGACAGAAGCAAAACAGATTAATCCCTATGGAAACCGAATGTAGAATTAGGTGTACACTAGTAATGGGCCTTTACCACCCGAACAGACGGTACCACACAGAAACAGACAGGTGTTACCACCCAACAGAAACAGACGGTACCAACAGAAACAGACAAAACTAAGTGTACCCTAAAACCCTACCTCAAGCGACCGGCTCCCTAATACATAAATACCCTATGTCGGCCCCATAGTAGGGTGTATCACTCCCTAAAGGGACAACCAATTGGCACGGACCTATTTACAGATGTCACGGTGTCTTACATCCTCAGAGGCAGACCGGGATCCATACACGCACATGACCCGGTTGGAACGCACCATCAACACCCCTCGCCATTATCAGAATGAACCGCTTATAATTAGTTCAGTAAGCGTGCCCGGGCCCTACCTACTGTTGGGTCAAAGTTTTGATACCTGAAAGGGATACTGACTAATATGGGTCCCAAACAACAGATGACACAAGTAATTCCTCTCCTAACCATGTGTCCCCAGACTAGCAGATTTCAGATTAACTTATTTACAAGTTTCAGACATACAGAATTCTGATCAACTAGTTCACAGATCAGATAAGATTTCAGACTAACGGATCAGATATACAGATTTAACAGATTTACGGATTTGTCTAACTTTGCAATTGGGCCTACAGATTCACGGAACAGATTAATTAAATTTATTAGACTAGTGGGTTTAATCCTATCCGCCCAACTCGTTTTAGACATCATATTTATCTCAGATTTTCATTAATTAAATATTAGTGCTCAGACCTCTCACATTAGACTGACAGTTTGCGCTACTGGTTAGGCCGGTTGTTTCCGGGCAGATTTCTGTCGCAAACTGAGTTTAACCTCGGGTTTCAAGCACGTTATGACTAACTTCTCACATTAGAACCTATTGTTTGGGGCCACTGGAATATGCCGGGCGGTTCCGGGCAGAATTACGCCACAAACTCATTCTAACCTCGAGTTAGCCATGTTTATCTTTGCGGCCAATTAAATAATAATTTACCATTTATGCCCACGCCTAACATACATGTCAATTATTCATGACTATAGCCAATTCAGATTATGTCTATAGCGGACTAATTATATCAACTCAACAGATGTAGCAGATAACAGATTAGGCATCTCAATAGATTTAGTTTAGCAGATTTGGCATTTTCAACAGACTTAGCAGATGACAGATTTTGTCGATGAACAAATCTAGCAGGCTAGGCAGTAGAGCAGAACTAGCAGATTTAAGCAATATAACAGAACTAGCAGATTAGGCCAATATAGCAGAACTAGCAAATTAGGAAAATATAACAGATTAGATCATTCCTTAAAGTTTCACAAACATCTCTTGCCTAATTATAAATTGGCCTAAGTTTGCATGCTTAAATAGTTGTCATGATTAACACTATGATCATATACCCCATGTTTGCATTGAATTTTTCATGTCACAGATTATGGTCATAATTTACCATATATCATATGTTTCAATTTTTATTAAACTTGCATAGTACAGAAGATCCATATATAAATTATACCAAATATAGCCATCGATTACTATGCATGTCATATATCCCAAAGATCCCTTACTTAAGTGTTTATTTACATTAATAGATATCCTATTTTCATTTAAATTTTTATACCTAAGCCATATTCTCTTTATCTCAAATCATACGTTCAATACAGTCTATATTTATGCCTTTTAATGTCGTGTCCTCAAATCATATGTTCAATACCCTTTATGTTATAAATATAACATGTCCAGTCATATGTCTCAGATTTATGTTCTAGCTATAGTCCATGATCTTTCCTCAAATCAGTCTCCTATTGGTCATGCCCAATTTATGCATCATTCATTTTACTGTCCCAAACATTTTAGCGTATGTTAATCTCTTATGAGATTGGCTCAGGCTCGTGGTTGCCTGGCTATAGATTAGAAAGAAGAAAGAGATACAGAATAAGATAGATCTAAACAGAACATAACAAATATAACCTCAGATTTAGATTTACAATTCATGTCACAATCAGAATTAACGTTTATATCGGAAAATAACTGTACTTGCCTTGGTTGGATTAAAGAAAGAACTTTAATTGTTGTAGAACCGTTGTAGAAGCTTTAATCTCTAGTTTGAATTGAGTAGCTTAGGTTGATGTTGATTATCTTCTAGTTTTGAGCAGAGTAGCGACGCCATTTTTATTTTTATTTAGAACAGAGGCAGAGAAGAGGCAGAATAGAATTGTGTGTAGAGAAGGCTAGGTCTTAGGCTGTATTTATAGGTGTAGGAACTCATTTAGGCCCTCAGATTAAGCCTAGAACTCATCAGGTCCGTCCAAACACGTCACAGCCCTCAAAATCGCACACACACGCACCAGGTTCGACCAGGGCTCGACCCCCAGGTCGACTGCCCAGTCGACCTGGTCTGGGGGGTCGACTGCCCAGTCGACTCCCCAGTCGACCTAGGTCCTGGGGGGTCGACTCCCCAGTCGACTTGGGCCCTGGGCGGGAAATTTCCCGCCCAGCTCGCTTCTGGGTTTGAATTCGAATTTCGAGCTGTTTTCAATTCTGAAATTTCCTGAATCTTCGGAGGGTCATATCTCCTTCATACGGACTCCGATTCTCGCAAACTCGGACTCGTTTTCATGCAGAATTCTGAGACGAACGCAATTGCGCAACCCGTTTTCCTTGATTCTTATTTTTAAAATTAATTATCCTCTGATTTTTTACCTATACGTTCACAGAAAATACGGGGTGTTACATTCTTCCCTCCTTAAAGGATTTCGTCCCTGAAATCTTCAAGTTAAGAAGAATGTGTCCTACCATCCAACATCCATCTACTCAATCATCAATCACTGGCGTCCATTGTCCTTAGAAACTTCTAATGTTGTATGAACATATGCAAAGATGTGTGTATATGTTCCTTATCTAATGCAAAGATCAGGCGGTCCACTGATTCAGTTGACCTCCTTAATGCGAATTATGCCAGTGCCATGAGTCCAACATGTATACAAATTTTCCTATTTGATACATATCATTTCTATATGAGTGCACAACCATTCAATCATATGCAACATCCACGTGCTGAGTCAATCATTTTGCATCCACAAAAATTGAAAATGCTCACACATCCATATGTAGTATGAGAGTGTTTTCGAGTCGATCTAGTGCCTAGTGTGTGTATATGCATCCACGAGCAACCACGAGAAACCACTTGCATCCACTTGCAACCATCAAACATAACATGTCTCAAACACATGTTTACACCCATTAGTTTCTACCTAAAGTTCGAAGATTCGATCGATAGGATACAGTCGAATGATGGAAGCGATTACAGATAAAACAAAAACTTGGTTCCCATTAGACATGGGTCCTAAGCATCGACCCCGAAGACCGAAACCAACATCAAATTGACACACAGAGGATTACGCTCTTTAGATAATGTCATAACTGGAAATCTTATCCTTATCGGAAGTATTCAGATATTTACAAATTACTGGTACAGATCAGGTTACTGAACTAAGCATGATATAACCCAGAATGTATGCATCCTACTTGACGCCTAACACAGATATCTCTCAAACCCCAATCTATCATAACAGATGAGTCATAACCCTTATGGGTCTGAGTCTATAGCGGAATCAGAAATAATACTAGTATTAAAGTGCAGAGTATAGATTACAAAATCAAAATACCAGAATCAGAAAGAGTCTTAACTCCATAATCAGATAAAGAAATTATACCTACTATAGGAATTTTCCTATTTCTATCCTAGCCACTAGCCTCAAGAGTGTTCGCCTGCCCTCCTTGCCCTCGTCTCTTCGGGCAGTCCCTAGTGAAGTGTCCCATCTCACCACAGTTGAAGCAAGTGCCCTTCCTTTTTCTGCAATCCTTGTTCAGATGAGTCGAGCTTCCACAAGTAAAGCACTTTTTCCCCTTCTTATCTTCAGACTTCTCATCCTTCCTTTGTGTTCCTTTTTGGGCCCTGCTTTCTTATTATGTGGTTCTTCCTTCTTTATCTCTTTCGGGCCTTTGTCTTCCTCGTGCAGTAGTGCCATGTCCACCAATCTCTCGTAAGTCGCTCCCATGGGTACATGAGTCATGGCTATGCTGTGCAGTGGCTCGTTCAATCCTTTAACAAAGCGGAGAGCCTTTTTATGCTGAGTGTTGACTAAATCCAATCCGAACCTAGCCAGTTGGTTGAACTGGTTGACGTATTCCTTGACCGTCATACTTCCTTGCTTAAGAGATAAGAACTTTTCCAGTTGTAGACTTCACTCAGCTTGTGAGAGGAATTTTGTCTCAAACCTTGTTCTGAAATCCATCCATGTTTCAACTGGCCTCTCGGCGTTAGTGATTTCCCACCAATAGGAAGCTTCATCTTTGAGCAGCCATACCGCCAACTGTACCTTCTGCCTATCGTCCACCTCGAAGATAACGAGTAGATCCTCAGTTTCTTTGAGCCAGTTCCTCGCCTCTACGAATGATTCAGTTCCTTTGAAATCCTTCCCACCCATGGCCCTAAAATCTCAACAGATCTTTGAAAAGCAATTGCACGAGGAGGGGGTGGAGGAGGGGGATCATTTGCTGGACCTGCGGCGGCGGTCCTAGCCTCAAGATATTGACGAAACCAACCGGGTACGTGAACACCCTCTGGTATCTCGGACGCTTCAGACATGCTGAAACGAAAAAGGAAAGGTTCAATACAAAAAGGACTGAAAGAAAGATATATGGCTCTTAGGGATCATGTTTTTCTAAATAAGCTTTATTTTTGAAAATATTTCTTTTCAAAACCTTTTTGAAAATAGTCTTCAAAAACTTTACCCAATCTTGTAACCTTCAGCTCTAATACCAAGTGTAACACCCCACCTCCGTTAAGGACACTCACAAAGGGAATGCCTTAACTCTGGTGGAGCATTTTAGTAAACAGAACAGAAACTTACAAGACAGATAAAATAGTACTTGAAAAATTTATAACTTTATTTCAACAGAACCGAAATAATAAACTTGGTTACATCCTTTCAAATCACAATATCAGAATTCAAGTACAAAATATCAGTCTTGTACAAAAGCCTTCAGAATGCATAGTTTAAAATCATAATCCCCACAGAAGAAGACAAGCCATACTTTAAGCACTGCAAGTGGAAGAAATCTGGATCAAGCTAGAGTATTCCCTTCTACAAAACCTGGGGGGAACGGAAGAAAGGAGGCGAAACAACAAGGGTCAGACAAAAGTCTGGCAAGTCCAGTGATTTTCAGTTATGAACAGATAATAATAACATGACATGAACATAAAACTGGATGAGAGATAACTGTAACAGATGTAGCAGATATAACCGAAGAACAGAATGACATAAGCTATTTCTTTACACTTCTCTGCACTAATACTAGTATAACAGGATTAGGTGTCACCCTAATGTCTAAACTGAAACAGAAACGGGTACAGAATAATTTCCACAGAAGAGAGTGCCAGTAATGGGCCTTTACCACCCGAACAGAAATAGACAGAAGCAGAATAGATTAATCCCTACGGAAACAGAATGTAGAAACAGGTGTACACTAGTAATGGGCCTTTACCACCCGAACAGACGGTACCACACAGAAACAGACGGGTGTTACCACCCAACAGAAAAAGACGGTACCAACAAAAACAGACAGAACTAAGTGTACCCTAAAACCCTACCCCAAGCAATCGGCTCCCTAATACATAAATACCCTGTGTCAGCCCCATAGTAGGGTGTATCACTCCCTAAAGTGACAACCAATTGGCACAGACCTATTTACAGATGTCACGGTGTCTTACATCCTCAGAGGCAGACCGGGATCCATGCACGCACATGACCCGGTTGGAACGCACCATCAACACCCCTCACCATTATCAGAATGAACCGCTTATAATTAGTTCTGTAAGCGTGCCCGGGCCCTACCTACTGTTGGGTCAAAGTTTTGATACCAGAATGGGTTACTGACTAATATGGGTCCCAAACAACAGATGACACAAGTAATTCCCCTCCTAACCTTGTGTCCCCAGACTAACAGATTTCAGATTAACTTTTTTACAAGTTTCAGACATACAGAATTCAGATCAACTAGTTCACAGATCAGATAAGTTTTTAGACTAACGGATCAGATATACAGATTTAACAGATTTACGGATTTGTCTAACTTTGCAATTAGGCCTATAGATTCACGAAACAGATTAATTAAACTCATCAGACTAGTGGGTTTAATCCTATCCGCCCAACTCGTTTTAGACGTCATATTTATCTCAGATTTTCATTAATTAAATATTAATGCTCAGACCTCTCAATTTAGACTAACAGTTTGCGGCTACTCGGTAGGCCGGTTGGTTTCGGGCAGATTTCTGTCGCAAACTGAGTCTAACCTCGGGTTTCAAGCACGTTATGACTAACTTCTCACATTAGAACCTATTGTTTGCGGCCACTGGAATATGCCGGGCGGTTCCGGGCAGAATTACATCACAAACTCATTCTAACCTCGAGTTAGCCATGTTTATCTTTGTGGCCAATTAATTAATAATTTACCATTTATGCCCACGCCTAACATACACGTCAATTATTCATAACTATAGCCAATTCAGATTATGTCTATAGCGGACTAATTATATCAACTCAACAGATGTAGCAGATAACAGATTAGGCATCTCAATAGATTTAGTTTAGCAGATTTGGTATTTTCAACAGACTTAGCAGATGACAGATTTTGCCGATGAACAAATCTAGCAGACTAGGCAGTAGAGCAGAACTAGTAGATTTAAGCAATATAACAGAACTAGTAGAATAGGCCAATATAGCAGAACTAGCAAATTAGGCAAATATAACAGATTAGATCATTCCTTAAAGTTTCACAAACATCTCTTGCCTAATTATAAATTAGGCCTAAGTTTGCATGCTTAAATAGTTGTCATGATTAACACTATGATCATATACCCCATGTTTGCATTGAATTTTTCATGTCACAGATTATGGTCATAATTTACCATATATCATATGTTTCAATTTTTATTAAACTTGCATAGTACAGAAGATCCATATACAAATTATACCAAATATAGCCATCGATTACTATGCATGTCATATATCCCAAAGATCCCTTACTTAGGTGTTTATTTACATTAATAGATATCCTATTTTCATGTAAATCTTTATACCTAATCCATATTCTCTTTATCTCAAATCATATGTTCAATACAGTCTATATTTATGCCTTTTTATGTCGTGTCCTCAAATAATATGTCCAATACCCTTTATGTTATAAATTCATATGTCTCAGATTTATGTTCTGGCTACAGTCCATGTTCTTTCCTCAAATTAGTCACCTATTGGTCATGGCTAATTTATGCATCATTCATTTTACTGTCCCAAACATTTTAGCGTATGTTAATCTCTTATGAGATTGGCTCAGGCTCGTGGTAGCCTGGCTATAGAACAGAAAGAAGAAAGAGATACAGAATAAGATAGGTCTAAACAGAACAGAACAGATATAACCTCAGATTCAAATTTACAATTCATGTCACAATCAAAATTAACGTTTATATCGGAAAATAACTGTACTTGCCTTGGTTGGATTAAAGAAAGAACTTTAATTGTTGTAGAACCGCTGCAGAAGCTTTAATCTCTAGTTTGAATTAAGTTGCTTAGGTTGATGTTGATTAGCTTCTAGTTTTGATTCCAACAGAGTAGCGACGCCATTTTTATTTTCATTTAGAACAGAGGCAGAGAAGAGGCAGAATATAATTGTGTGTAGAGAAGGCTAGGTCTTAGGCTGTATTAATAGGTATAGGAACTCATTTAGGCCCTCAGATTAACCCTAGAACTCATCAGGTCCGTCCAAACACGTCACAACCCTCAAAATCACACACACACGCACCTGGTTCGACCGGGGCTCGACCCCCAGGTCGACTGCCCAGTCGACCTGGTCTGGGGGGTCGACTGCCCAGTCGACCTGGGTCTTGGGGGGTCGACTGCCCAGTCGACTCCCCAGTCGACTTGGGCACTGGGCAGGAAATTTCCCGCCCGGTCCGCTTCTGGCTTTGAATTCGAATTTTGAATTCGAATTTCGAGCTGTTTTCAATTCTGAAATTTCCTGAAACTTCGGAGGGTCATATCTCCTTCATACGGACTCCGATTCTCGCAAACTCGGACTCGTTTTCATGCAGAATTCCGAGGCGAACGCAATGGAGCAAACCGTTTCCCTTGATTCTTATTTTAAAAATTAATTATCCTCTGATTTGTTACCTATACGTTCACAGAAAATACGGGGTGTTACACTTTCCGTGGCTGATGCAAGTAGAGTATCTAAGTTCACTGTCACTTAATGAGGCAATTATCACTTTCTGACTAAAGAGATGGAATGACACCGACGCGAATGTTATTCGACCATTCACATGTACAACTCTAACGCATGACGACATAAGAAAGAAGTAGGGAACGACACGGGTCGACCAAGATTGTTGAACCTGCAGCTCTAACCTGACATGAAGAATGAAAGTTCAAAGGTTAGAAGACTAGATGTCCCACTGACCTAGTCCAACCCCCAACAATGCTGGAGGCATAAGCACTGACTTCGCTCATCTTACACTGATGTTGGGAGCATGAGCTTCAATTGACATACTAACTTTGAACATGATCCTAATTTTTGTGCATAATTCAGAACATATACACTATATCTCTAGAATATGACATGTTTCATCTTGGCCATCCAAGTGAGCCAACTAATGGATCAAACATGAATCCAAAGACTCAACCCGCAATTGCATAAAATGGAGAGTGTGATAAACTCCTCTGCTGCCTTAGGATTGTGATGATCGTACCATCCATTGCCTTGCATGTTTTCAACAACAAATCTTACTGACTCCTATGTGATCACGAGATTATAAAACGATCCAGAGTGATAATGGCTTTTGGATACCTTATTGTCACGATTCAATGCGATCGTGGAGCCCTAGATTAATATCCAGATATCGAGATAGTCCAAATCCAAGCACAAGTGACAGATTCATATGTCTATTTTGATGCACTCTATCCCAATGGTCCATAGGCTAGATCAAAGCTTGAAGATTTTGATACTACCCTATGACTTGGATGGCTATTTCATACATTGACTTATACATAAAAGAAAGAATGACTCTGTAATACACTTGACTTGCATAGGAAGAGGCGTCGTTTGACATTAACTTGTGCATGTATGATCTCATGCAGGAGCCAACGATCCTACATGACTTATGAAGAAGGAATTAGACCTCTTGATTCGACGGAGTATAAACGATTACTTTATCACCTTGACTACTCCTTCCATAGAATTTGGACTATCACCTATGGAAACAACGCAACAGTTTAATAAAGCCTTCTCAAGGGTGGATAACGTTTCAAAAAGATTCAGCTAGACTTATTCAAAGCACATCTCATCTGCGATAAGATGTACTTTAAGGGGCAAAATGTTAGCCTGCTTTGTAACCAGGCTACCCAAAGCCAGGGACTTGAGTACGAACTTACATTGATTGACGCTCACTTGGATGGAGTGATAGAAAGCTGGAAAACTTGAATTATACATGCAAATGTCACCGGATTGGATCCCGCTTTCGGATCGGATCGGATCCCTCTTTTCGAATCCAATGGGATCCCTCCTTTCGGATCGGATCGGATCCCCCCTCCGGATCGGATCGGAGTACCCTCTACCTAAACTGCCTGAAGCTGCAACCACTCCTGAATGTGCTTCTATTTTCTAGGCTTATCATTCGGATCTACTTACATGTGGCATCCCACGATCTGGAAACCGTTTCTCCACTTCTCCCACTACTTTTCCATGACCCGCTGGATGGCTGCCACGTCACACCCGAACCGTTCCCAGGAGAAACCCCCGTTTGCCTATAAATACAGCATTTCGTGGAGATTTCAGGGGACTTTTGGCACTTCATCTATTCATGGAAACCATGGCCGAGTTCCTCCATAGATAGCCATTTTCTTCTCCAATGAAAATCAATGAATTCGGAGAGAATGATTCATTGTATTTGAGTGATTGAGTGTCAATAATCAATGTACTTGTAATTCTGAAATGAAATGAGTAACTATAAAGTGGATGTAGGCTCATTAATGTCGAACCACTATAAATCTCATGTGTTGATTGCTTTTCTATGCTTCTGGATTATTATTCTTGATTATTCTCTATGAAATCTATCGTATTGGGTGTTAGTGCCATTTTTTGGTCTAACAATAATATTCACTTAATTTTAGTTTACAATAGCAAAGTTTTACATTTTAACATAAAATAACAATTAATGCCGCCGAAATAAATCCTATATAAGGTCTTCAACTCCGTCTTCTTCAAGAATAAAGATCTTCAAAATGCTGAAAAACTTGGTTTGACCCGAGTAATAATCCAAAAACAAAACACTCGGATCAGGACTAACATTCTTATGCAAGTAAATCAACTCAACTGAAATGTTCAAGAATAATATATAAGTAATTCAACTAGTGATATATCATGTTTAAGTAAACATCATATTTCATGACATGAGTTGATTAAGTTCAAACACCATTTTTCGTTATTGTTTTCCATATCAATTCAATTTGCAAATTCAAATACAAATTCAAGTTCAACTTCTACTATTGGATTTAAGTTCAAGATCAAATTCCCATATTTTAATATAATTCATTTCAAACTCAAACATTGACTTTTTTTTATTTCCATATCACAGTTTATCTTGATGAAACTTTATATTCAAACAGTTTGGATTTTTTTCCTGCTCGAATTGAATATAAGCCTTTATTTAAATTAATTATATGAACATAATAGTGGAAAATTTTAAATATATACTAATCTAATAGTTATGAAATATAAATAGTTAAATTTAAAATAAATTGATCTTATTAACATAGTAAAAAAATAAATACTTAAGTTTCAGATAAAATAAAATAAAATTTTAGTTATGAAATATAAATAGTTAAATTTAGTATAAAAGTAATTTAAGTTATATTATTACGAAATAAAAACAGTAGCGGGGAAATATATAGTAAAAGAGAAATTAGTTTAAATTATATAGTTAATATAAAATACTACTAAATTAAATCACTATTGTAATTCAATCCAATCCAAATATCTGACATTTCTAAAAATCGTCTTCATATTAATTTGGTTTCAAATTTAAATTTCAAACCAATTTAAGCTTAAACTGTTCAAAATTAAAATATATAGTCGAATTTCAATTCTAAACAGTTTTCATAAACCAATTATGTTTACTCTTTTAAATTAAGTATGCGCATTAATTAATTTAAATTAACAAAATAAATTAAATTATTAACTTTTATCAATTTCAACACATTTCCCAATTCTATTTCATAATGATTTCATATGGAGTATATAATGTCAGAAACTTGCAATGTGATAACTGGAATGGTGCCAAATGAATAGACAATCTAAATAACACATATATAAACAAACATAACATAAGGATTATCAATCATAAAAAAATACATGAATTAATCACTTTCTATTTGAGTCGATTTACAACTATCCATATAAATTAACACCGTCATTTCATAAAACTAACAACTGACATTTCATGCAAACAGCTAATGTTTCATGTAATTTATCGTAAATAAATCATGTGAATGACAACTAACCGCACATGCAATAACTTATTTAACGTCGTGAAATAAACAGCTTATAACCAATTTTTTTAATTACAATGTTATCAGTACAACTTTTCATGTGATAAATCAACTAACTTGCAATCAAATGTTAGTCGTGGGTGAGATTCCCGCCTTTCGTGGTAAAGAAAAAACGAACACAAGTGAACGAATCCGAACACACTGAGCAGCGATAAACCTTCAACAACAGGCAAGTTTTATGTATATTTTTATTAGAGAAGAGGAGGATAGTATGATTTGGCTAGGGAAGATAAGTTTTGATTTTCATAGAATTTACCAAAATAGTACAAAAAATTGGTCATTTTGAAACTGGTTTTTAGATGTGTTTTTTCACCAAATTTGAGAAAACAATGCAAATAGAAGTTCTTAAAATTTTGTTCTCTATAATTCAATAAAGAGAAAAACTAGATTTGAATTATATTTTAGGAAGATATGGATTAAACACTGTAGGGCATTTTCGAATCTAAAAATTTGGACTAGTAAATGGGTCTGAATAATTCGCATTTTTAACCAAGAAAAACTTAACACTTGAAAGGTGAACAAATGTAGGCAACTCGACTTCACTGAATCTTAAAAAGGTTAAATTGGAGCATTTTAGAGGAAATTATGGTGATGAGCAATAAAGGAAAAAATCAGTAGAACGCAAGAAATAAAACATGGATTTTTGGTATATTAGGGTTAAGGTTTCTAGATTTTAGGGTTATGGTTTGGTACTAGGTGGTTTGGGTCGAGTCCAGGATGTGTGGTAGGTATAGTGGTGAGCCTGGTGGCTACTAAATGTGTGAAGTGGAGAGGAGATTAAGGTAGAAACAAATTTAGGTTTAGGAGTTTTGAAATTTGAGAGGAATAAAAATGGAGGTTGCATCTAATTCTGGGAAAAAGTATGAGAAATGAGAAGAGACTAGATTAAAAGAGAAAATAGATTAGGTTTCTAAGTTCAGGTTTTTTTTTAGAGGGAGGAAGAAGATGTAAAATTTTCATAAGACAATTACAGAAAAGAGAAAAGAATGAAGGAGAAAATTGAGAAAGACACTGACTTATTACCCATGTCTCTTCATATATGGTAGGTTACAAAGGAAATAAATTGACTTACTAGGCTTGAGTTGATTTCTTGTTTAAAATTCAAAAATAAGTCATACAGGGAAAGAACAACAAAAAGAAATGAATGCGTGATTTATGGTCTAATGCTTACTATTAGA
This sequence comes from Allium sativum, assembly GCA_030737875.1. Taxonomy (NCBI): domain Eukaryota; kingdom Viridiplantae; phylum Streptophyta; class Magnoliopsida; order Asparagales; family Amaryllidaceae; genus Allium; species Allium sativum. The sequence goes on from CM060918.1 coordinate 354,613, forward strand.
AAGTCGTGTGACTTTTCAAATTTTAAAATACATAATATTAAATTTTCAGAATTTAAGGAACATATCCAATTGGACAGTAAAGAATAAGACAGAGAAAAATGGCTAAAATTACGCATAGATAATGTTGTTAATTTTTTCCTGATATCCAATATTTTATAATTGGTCTTCTCATTAATTTAGGTTTCAAATTTCAATTTCAAACCAATTCAAGCTTAAACTGTTCAAATTTAAAATATACAATCGAATTCATTCCTAAACAGTTTTCATAGACCAATTCAAGTTTACTGGGTTAAATTAATATTTCATGTTAATTAATTTAAATTAACAAATTAAATTTAATTATCAACTTTTATCAATTTCAACACATATCCCAATTCATTTTCATAATGGTTTCATATGCAGTATATGGTGTCAGAAACTTGCAATGTGATAATTGGAATGGTGCCAAATGAATGGACAATCTAAATAACACACACATAAACAAACATAACATAAGGATTATCAATCATAAAAAATTACATGAGTCAATCACTTATTATTTCAGTCGATTTAGAACTATCCATTTAAATTAAAACTGTCATTTCATAAAACTAACAACTGACATTCCATGCAAAGAACTAATGTTTCACATAATTAATTTCAATAAATCATGTGAATGACAACTAACCACACATGTAATAATTTATTTAATGTCATGAAATAAACAACTGATAACCAAAATTTTAACCACAATATTACCATTACAACATTTCATATGATTACTAACTTCCAATCAAATGTTAGTCGTGGGTGAGATTCTCACCTTTTGTGAAAAAGCGAACAAGACAGGTGAATGGATCCGAACACATTGGACAACGACAAACCTTCAAAAATAGACAAGTTCCTGAAATCCGGAGAGCAATCAAAAGTGACGATGAAGAAAAAGAGTTTGAAGCAATCGAATATTTCAGAGGTGAGGCACTTGACCATCGGACGTATAATATATTCATCCTTACTTTAGAAAGCGAAATCCGTATGTATAATTGGGGTATTAAAAATTTGAAGATATTTCATATTTGGAGTATAAGTCTCAACAATAAGAAGCCAACTTTACTTCCTTGGTCTGCGAAATTTCGAAGCGATGAAAATGAAATAGAACTCGAAATAGGAAGTAAAGAGATTGAAAATGGGACAGGTCAGATCAAAGTAGTCAAATTTAGCTTGGACACTCAAGCTTGTGATGTACTTTTTTTGCAGTAGTTGACGATTGCAAGATAAAATATTCATTGCTAAGTAAAGCCATTAGAGTCAAATTTGAAGTAAGAGCATACAATGATGATGGTAGTCCAGCACTCGATGTGAATGGACATATACGTGTAGAGCATGATGTTTATGGACACTACGAAAAATATATTTTCGGTGGGCACAACAGATGTGAGTCACGAGAGCGGACAACTGAAAATGCCCTATTGTTATCTCCTTCTTCCTTAATTATCCCTCGGGACGTTCCTGTTGTCTATCTTGATATATTGTTAAAAGATGAAGATGGAAAATTAATGGTCAAAGTAAGGGATGAAGATGTAACGCATCGAACCGTAGCTATTGATGAGCAATATTGCATCTTTGGTCAAAAAGGCTGCATCATTCTTACAACTACTTGGTCTTGCCTCTGCGTGGACTAGGAGCATGGTACTACTATCTATTAGCAGATATCATTTTCTTCTCTTTCTTCCCCCCCCCCCCCCCCCCCCCCAGAAACCCAAATCTTTTTCTGGGGTATAGGAGTAGTGTCTTTTATCTGAAAAACGAGCTGCATGAATGTTTGTTTTTCTCACTCCAGGGATATGCACCTGTCCTGGTACTGCAATGGGTGCTTTTCAGGCAGAAAAGAACTACAATGCTGAAGGCACAAAAGATGAACCTATCAACTATACTTGTTACCCAACAGCAACTTACAATGAGGATGGCGCCGTAGGCGATTTGAAGAGAGAAAAGATAAGGCAACCCAGACAAATCTGCAGTACAAACGAGGAAGCAACTTCCGGGGATGAAGATAGCAAATAAACAAGCAAGTCTGGAATGTGGAATGCAACTATATTTTCTTCCTATTTTAGGCAGGCGAACCCACATTGCAAACAGTTGTGTCATGATATTGAGTTAGCTTCACAGTACAAGCATTTATCATGCACTAAAATACAACCACACACCCGAAACCATATAATAGAAATCAATAAAGATGGTTATGTCATCTTTCTTTAGATCTGGGTATTTAACTTTCAAAAATGAATTAACGCCATATCCAACTTGTTTACGTTTTTTTCACAATCTCTTCGTTTTTATCCCACACCACCAGAATTTATAAAGATTGCCTTTTGTTAAACCAATTTTGTTATTCATACAGATTCGATATCGTTGATGATGTCTACTTAGGTCTATACCATGTTTCCCTAATTGATTGCTTACTATTCACATTTCTGTTTTACAGTACTTTGGCATTCAGACGTGGAGGAAGACCGACTTTAGTTCTTTTCTCTGATCTATCAGTTGTTGTTTTGAGAGCAAAAAAAAGGAAGAAAGCCAGACTGCTTTTATTTATCCTACTGTTTCAAAAGAACAAAAAAAATAAAAAATTCCAGTCATGAATATGTTTTTTTTTTACATTTCCTTGAACAGATGCAAACCACTAATACTTGAGAAAATTTTCCCTTTTTCTAGTTAAAGAAAAGTAGTTATTCCTGCACTGTGAACGTGATATGCACTGTGAACTATGATGCATACGAAGATGATTTGTAAGGACTCTGGCCCTTACTGAGTAGCAGATCCCTACTAACATTCCAAAATATCATCCAATAGGATTGACACATGGGGAGGAATGATGCATTGCAGTTGTCATTTGTTCAGTCTAATTGACGTGCCTATTTCTGAAAACCAGTCAAGGCTTTGCATGATTATCATCGGTAACATGAGATTTGTTAGGAGAATTTTCAGTTGTAGCCTTGTAGGCCGGTTTTGTAAAAGTGTTGCATAGTTGTTGTAGGTAATTTTCTAAACCAGTCAAGGCTTTGCATGATTCTCATGGCGTTCAAGATTTGATTAGATGTTGGAATTGTATTTTGAAACCAAAGAAAATTTCCTATAACAATTAACTGAATGGACTATTTTACAAGCGGTTTCGTAAAATCCGATTAAATCGACTAAGCAAAATACACAGCTTGGAGAATCCACGCCATAGTTTCGAAAGATTGGCAGTATCGATGTTGGTAAATTCGGAAATATCCTAGTGAACATAATTGTGTGAACCTAACATTAAATTCGAACCATAGACAAGCTACCTCAAAATTTCTCGTGAAAAAGATTGTCTTTTGTTAAAGTAGATTTGGATATTTCAGCTGGTACGATACAAGTGCTTGTGCAGGAACAATTATTTATCGACATTAGCTACATGAAAGCTTGGAGGATGCTAAAAAAAAAGCAATAGAGTTGATTTATGGTGATTGGGATGAATCATAGTGACACAGCCATAATACTATGAGGATATAAAATGAACCAGCCCAGGCACTGTAGGTCAACTGACACATGATGATGTTGGAGTATTTGTTCGCGCATTCTGGGAATATGGGCCTTGCAATACTGAATTTTTACACTGTCGATCATTGTTATGGATTAGCGGTACATACTTGTATGGTAAATACAAGGATACATTGCTTGTTGCAACAACTGTGGATGCTAATGAATGTCTTTTTCGCTTAGGGTATGCAATTGTTGGATTCGAGTCATATGATAGTTGAGATTGGTTTTTTGTTTGTTTGCATGAATTCATTCATAGTGTTCGTGACTGCCGCATAACATTCATGTCAGATAGGATTAAAGGTAATGTTAAAGCTTTGAATGAGTAGGAAAGAACCACACTAGCATCATTACTGTGCTAGGCATGTAAAAGCGAACTTTCAAGCCGCTGGATTCAGAAATAAACGGCTAACCGGGTTAATTTACTCTACCGCTTGTGCGTCGAATGTGGTTGAATACGTGAAAATAAGAGAGGAAATAAAAGCAACAAATCGGCGTGCTCACGATTGGATAAAGAGAAGTTTGGGAAATTTAGATGAAAATTAGGCATCATGCATAGATGATGGAGGTCGATTTCACGTAATGACCACTAATGCATTTGAAAGTTTTAATGTAGTACTTAAAGGAGATCGTTCTTCGCCTATTAAAGCATTAGTGGCACGTACATTCTTCTGTTTAGTTGATTTTTTTTGTAAAAGATGTCAAAATGCCGATGGATTAACAACACGGTTGACTCCAAAGTGAGAAGCTAAGCTAACTGAGATGGCTGTTGAAGCTCGCCGTCATAGACTTGTACGATTCAGCCTAACAGAATGACAAGTGATACATTATTTTGTTGATGAATATAAAGTACTAATCAATGGTAATAATTGCTTTTGCACGTGCAACGTTCCACTACTCCAACATTTACCGTGTGCTCATGTAGTGACAGCTTGTTCGATGCAGGCTAATGGAGTGAGTAGACATCACCATGATTTCGCTTCGCAATGATACTCGGTTGAGAGTTATATAGGTTCATACAAACCCGAGTTTCATTCCATGCATGACAAAAAATATTGGAGGTCATATGATGGTCAAAGAATATTACCACCTTCGGTAAGAAGAAAGTCTGGGAGATCCCGATCTACAAGGATTAAGAATGAGATCAAAACCAGTCATCTAAAACAGTTATGTGCAGAAAATGTGGTTTGGCAGGACATATCGAAAGCAAAGTACTTTGGTAGTTTAAATTTCAAAGCTTCAATTGTTAAGTGCCCAAACCTTCCACTTGTAATAATTATATGTTGTGTTGTTTGAATGATGATATCAATTAGTTTCTGTTGTTGACGCTAGATGATATTAAATGTATGTTGCGTCGTATGAACATGCTGAAAACAGTTCTGTGTTTTTTCAAAGGAGCACGAAGAAACAGGTGATTTTTGAAAAATTGCTAAGTCAACCTAGACACCAACTAAGCACTCCCCCGATTTCTTGAGGTTCTAATTATGGAAGGCAATTTTCGAAAAACTGCTTACTGCAGCAGCTCTTTTAGCCACTAGACAACAAGTCCTTCATTTATTATTAATAAGATTGAAATGAACACAATGATAACATAAAATAGGTGAGAGGTTTATATGAGTAGAAACACAACAAATACATATCGTTCAAACGTGTAACGACCCGTATTTCTGGTAGTCAAATATTTAATTTAGTTTATTATTTTAAATATGATAATTGGAATATTAATGGTTTTTAATATTGAATTCGTTACAAAAACGAAGTTTGAACGTTCTATATTTATATAATTAAAAATCGAGCTCGAAATGGCGCGGCAGTTCGTAATATGGAGTTTTGAATTTCAATTGAATATACAGGATCCGATATAAGTCGGATTTCTATGAAACAAGAAACATTGGAATCTAGTTGATTATAATTTTCATATAGAGGAGGGAAATTCAGATTTCATGTTATAGATTATTAGGTATGGCCAAATCAAATTTTAAAATAGTCGCTATGGAAATCGTTATTAAAATATATGCCATTAAAATAGCCATTTTGCAAACGATCTCCGATTTTGATGAAACCAGATTCATTGGAATCGTAACTTTAAATTATTGCACGGTATTAAACTGCGTGGCAAATCAATGTCGCATGTGACCACGACAGCCGTAAACACCCATACATTTTCTATAGTGCGTAATTAAATTAATTTAATTGAACAAACAAATATTTGAGTGTAACTTGAGCAGACGATCGAATTAAGCCACGAAACCAGTCCCGTTGAATTCGTATCGATGATTAGAGTCAGGATAGGTATATAGTTTGTTATTTTTGAAGACCGGGTAATTTGGTGTCCAAAATAACATTGCGGTGCGTATAAAAATAGCGTACCGGGAAACAGTCTCAGAATGCGACGAAAATGGTGTCATTGGATTCGTATTAATTAATTATTGTAGAAATTTCAATTTCCATGTCAATCGGACTTACCGTTTGATCGTGGAAATGATAAACGCCTTGATCAACTATACTATTTTTATCAATTCAGACAGGGGTAACTTTAAACAAATAAACGACTGGCCAAATGAACTCCGATTTGAACGAAATGAATTTCATTGGATCCATAAGGAAAAAGATGTAGTAAAATGTCAAGGTCTAAAATGTATTGGATTTTTTCTATAATTTTAGAAAATTTAAATGCTTGATTTTTCATCAATAATTATAAATGACTTTTCACAAACGACCTCGGAATTCGACGAAACCTATCCCATTGGGTCCGGAATAATTTTTTATGCTAGGATCGCTTTATTTTGCCGAAATCGGAGGTTGTATGTGGTGGTCTTGAGTGTTATTTTGCATAGAAGTTTTTAATATAATATATTATTATTATTATGGTCCAAACTCTCTGTATATACCAATCACGAAACCTGATTTCGGTCAACCAATTTCCGTGGTCAACTGTTCTTATATCTGCGTCTCTACATTACTAAAACAACAGCCAACATTTCAAGGGTTTTCACTACCAAATCAGCTCGATCCGTTCGTCTTTGCCCAACCCCTTCAACAGCAAACATCTAGAAGGCAACAAGATCTGTCATATGATCGGTGGAGATGGTCTATGCTGCACCGAGGTTGCGGGAAACGGATCTGAAAGGTGCCGACCGTTGGAGTAATTTCTGGCCAACTTAGAACAAGGTGGGGCAACCTATTTTTAGTCGAAGGAAGGAGGATTTCAGGTGCTCCTTTTGGCAAGTTCTAATCGATGTAAGGCTGAACAGGGGAGGGGCGGCGGTTAGATTTCAAGATTGGACGTGGGTTCGTTACTAGGGAAAAAGGCAGAAGTGGTTTGTAGAATGCAGAAGGAAACGAGTGGAGATTTTAAAGTAATTAGTTTAAGTAACTTTAATTAGAGAAAAAATGAACTTATTAAACATTGTATAATCAAATCAGTTTTTCAACAGGTGCAGAACGACGCCAGGGAGGGTCATCACGTTCAGGAGGTTGTGAAGTAATATACCCGTAATCGGTTAATTAAGTAGTTATCTCTAGTTAATTAAAATGATTAAGGATTATTTTGTTAATTAAATTGTGATATTTACAAACATTAATGGTGCAAGGTTGGTGCATTGTATGGGCTTCGCGAAGATACAGTATAAATGAAGTGTTGAAAGGAGGAACACGTGTACGAGGGGGTTTGAAATTGTAGACAGTGGAATAGTTTGGATGAAGCAGCCGTGTTTTCTAAATCAAATATGAAGTGTCGAGTCTGTTCTGTTCAAATGTGGAGCCTGTTCGTGTCAATGTGGAGATACAGGAATCAAAATGTCAAGCCTTATTTTTCCATACTCAAGATGCTGGCCTGTTCCAATATTTAACCAAAGAACAGTGTTGGTAAGCAAGGATCGTGTAAACAACCTAGTATAAATAGAGATTTGGAATTGCAAGTAATTAAATACATATATTAACATTAAAGTAAGCTAATTAATTGGTTATTTATCTTAATCATAATTAACCCCAGTGTAGACAGGTACGAACGATGCAGAACAAAAGGCAGCGTGGGATTGGATCGTCCGGTTTAGCTGATAACCCAATGAACAAATGTAATTAATCTATAATTAAAGTTATAATTGTTGATTGATAATTGTATAACTATAAAATGAGGTAAATATTGCATGTGATATCAGAATTGGACCAAACAAATTGCATTGGAGCCATGGTTATCAACACTACATTTTGAAAACAGTTTGGACGGTGCTGAAAGCAGCTGGAGCTTTTAATTAAATTAAACGTATGTTTAATTTAATTAAATTGAACCATTTCGACAACATATCAAATCAAGGTGAGTTAAACTCACTCAGTTCTCCCCATTTATATTTTTATATAAATTGGGTTTTTATTTTGTGTGCTCTGGTTGCTAATGTTTGACTGTTTGCTAGTTATATATTTATTTGTTGACTTAACTGACGAAATTAAACCGTTGTTTAATTTCAGTGAAATACCAGATCGTTATTTTAACGATTTTATCCAATGGAGGTAACTTACCTTATTGGTCACATTTATTTATAAACGTGTTTTAATTGTTTGAATTGTTTGTTAATTGGTTGATGCTAAATAGTTGTTACTTATTGTTATAGAAATTACAAGTTAAATGGGATTGAATGATCTGATTTGAGCTAACCGTTTTGGATACAGGGAAGAACAGGTTGGAGAGATCCAACGGGATTCCTAAAATATATTATTTATTTTCATATTATCATATATGAATGTCATGATTGGGTGATTGATTTGATTAGTGATAATTGACTGAAAATTCAACATGTGTTTTGTTTTAACCAATGGGCAATATTAGTCGGGTAATCGGCAGTAAATAGCCTAAGAGTAAATTGTTTTGTTTTATATTGATTTACCGTAAGGTGGATCAATAGTACTGAAGTTATAAAATTTATTTTATAACTGGAGTTAGATTTTTAAATATTTTGTTAGATCCAAATTTGACTCTAACACCCAAATTATGAAAACTGCTAATGATTAATATCAGGAAAATGCTAGAAAAATAGAAGAGACACAAGATTTATTGTGGTTCGGCGCTAACGAGCCTACGTCCACTTTATATCTGCGATTATACTAAGAATCCAAGTACAATCGATGATTTATCTCTCAATTTCACTCGTACAATATTAATTCACTCAGTTAATTCGAGAAAAAAGCAATGTAGCTATGATTATGGTGGTATCAGAGCTCTGAACTGCCAAAAGATCCTGAAAAATGCCAAGTTCTGGGCTATTTATAGCTGATTTCTGCAGGCGGATCGCGGTCACACGTTGCACAAATCTCGAGGATTTTGGATCGGGTCGTAGCTTGAGGGAAGATTGGTCAACATGACAGTTGTGGACAGGTGTCGCGAGATCCTACATTCTCAGATCATGGTAGAACTGGTCAGGGGCTTCGCTACATCTTCTGGTATCAGATCGGGTCGAGCTACTGGGGAGGGATCGGATCGGCTCGTGAGGGGCGATCGGTTCGTGAGGGGCGATCACGATCCGTCGTGGGCGATTCCATGGACGAGATTTTGCATTTAGACTTGCGTCTGGAATCTGGTGGCTTGATCCAAAAGCTATCCAACATTTTGCCCCCTCGAACTATGTTTTATTGAGGATGGAACATGCTTCCAAGCTAAGGAGACATCTTTTCATGGAGCGATGTAGATTAGCGGTCGTGTCTGAAATGTTGTGTTACTTTGGAAAGTTGCGTTCTTTAACGGGTATAAGTACCTAGTTGAGTATTCAATCATTTCTTCGTTCATTGGGCAATTCTCATCCCTGGAGTTTTTAAAGACTCCTCTATTAAATCGACAGTTAAACTTTTCTGTATGAAGTAATATTTCATCACTTTCGAATTCCTGTAAATTATAAATATCATTTCTCCGATCCATTAATTGCTCTCGGGCTCAGATCGTTGGACTTCTCCGTGGTTCGTGGGCACAGCATCCATTGCGAACGCGTAGCAGAGAGCGGACCTTCTTCCCTCACGGATTGGATCAAACCACAGGCTGATGCGGGCTTCTGCTCGTGGCCTATTTACCTTCCACGGTCTATAGTGGGCTTTTATCCATAACCTAGCCATTTCAAATAAAACAAAAAATAGGATACAAACAGCCACCGCTCCGCCTATATAAGCCAATCCCTTCTTCATTTTTCCCTTTCTTCTTCCTTCTGGTGCCGCCCCTTTCTTCAAGTTAAACCCTAACTTCAATCTCCAAGAGAAATCCACTCTTTTTCCCTATTTTTAATAAAGGTAATCATACTAAAAATGTATTCGCATTTTCATCTTTGATTTCCTCGAGTTTTATGCTGATTCGAGAAGAGAGACAACGGATTTTTGTGGCGTTCGACACCATGGATCTTATTGTTCGAGTCCGGAGGAGGAAAGGAGAGATAAGGAAGGTGAAGAAGGAGCAGGTCAGGTCGGTTTGTGGCTACAGCGAGGCGGAGGGTCGTGATAGTGATAGGTGGAAAGAGTAGGATTCGGAGAGTGGATCGGTTAGTGGCGATCAAGAGCGGATCGGATCGGGGAAGAAAAAGCGAATGCTCCAACATACGAATCGTCGGATCGGATCGGAGTAATTGGGACAGATCGGATGGAGTCAATGCGATCCGCTCTGGTTTCCATGATCCAATGTTCTCCTATTATACTTGCCTCGCAATCCGATAGCACACTTCGATCCGATCCTTAACCCGCGATCCGAGATGATGAGCGATCCAATCTACTTATTAAACACATAATGCAATCTGACTTAGACTCACCAATGGACAGTTAGGTTAGAGCCTGCGAGATGAACTTCTTAGACTGAGTGACACCAGGACTTAACAACATATTCTACCTGCTTTGTGACTTTACTTTTCCGTATCATACACACTTGCACAAACAAACACTTGCACATGCACGGGGTTTTATGGGTTATTGCCTTCTAATCTATCATGTTTGCTCACCGAAACAACAATGTCGGACCAGAACTCTCCTAAAAGATCTGTTACAGAGGTAAACCCAGAGTTACCGGAGCATCCTAACCCCGACATTCTTCCCGTTAATCCAGCAGGTGAGGATTCTGACTCGGAATACGAAGCGGAAACAGAATCAGATTCGTCAAGTAGTACTTCGGTCGAAGATGAGTCTGAAGAAGGGGATGAAAGGGCTCCCGACGAGACATCCGATGCCGAAGATATCAATAAATTTACAGATTTCCTGGCTTCTAAGTTGGACAAAGACAAACTTCTAAGACTATGCCTGAGACACGGCATATCTTGGGATGATGTTAAAGCTCTGGGCAAAGATGACATGCCCCACATTGCCCCTCCTGGATATATGACTGTTAGCAGATTAATGCTCTGGGTTGGTGTGATTCCTCCATTCCCACCGATCGTCATGGAAACCTTAAGACGTTTGCACATTGCTCCTATGCAACTTCACCCCAATGCTTACGCGGCTCTATACACTTTATACATTGCATATACGGAAATCTTGTAGACTGAGCTCACCTTCAAAGACTTGAAGTTCTACTATATCTTCAAGCATCGCTCCACAGCGACTCCAAATTTCACTTTCTTTGAGTGGGTAGCCAATATGAAGGTCTTAACGGATGGCTATAGTAACATAGGTGACCCCAAAGCTGAATGGTTTTATATAAAACATCAAGATGGGTGCGCGAGAGGTGGCTTAAATCATGTAAGCTTCGAGCTTCCAAATGCCTTGCTTAACTACATGATCAAAACACTAATATGCTTCTTTTTCACTGTGCAGGACATTCCTTTCAAAAGACGGAGGGCTCAGTGTACAAAGATCGATTGTCCCACCTCCTCAAGAGCGAGTCTGAGTTCTTAAGGATCAAGAAATGCATCACCGATGAAAATCTTCACAAGCATCGTCTGTTGGATATTAGATTTCGGCTTGGCTCAGGTGGCAAGCCTTATAAGTATGTGCCCCCGGCCGGAGGGGAAGGGACGTCTGGAGCCACCAAAGAGGTTATACTTCTTAAGAGCCCTTCTCCACATATTGACCTAGATGATGAGGATTTGAATGTTCCTAAGGGGACCCCGGCCCCTGAGGGGCCGTCTTCCCCGCACGCATTACCACCGATTGACCCTACTTCTTATGAAGAAATAACAGAGGAGCATATTTTCACAGAACTAGACAAGATTCCTTTGCCAGACGATTTCTTTACCCAGGAAGACTTAGGAGAGGGACCGCTATTTCCTGGTCTCGAAGATACTACTGTTCCATCCGGAGACAGAGAGAGCGCACAGACGAGCCTAACTCCACGCACTGGTCTGTTAAGAGGGATTACACGGGATGCACAAACCACACACACACCTTTCATTGCATCACTCACGGGTTACCGTTATTTGTAATTTTAACACGTATTCGTTTCCTTTTGCAAGGAGAACGACTCGCAAGAAAGCTTATTCTTATCGCACTCTTCGTGCGGGCACACCGAGTCTCCGGCCAAATCCCGATCAGGGTCGCAGCAGTAGTCAAGGAAGGGACAGCTACCGACCTCGCGATTCTCATAAACCTTATTCCACACGATCCCGATCCCCAGAAAAACAAGATCCTGGGAAGTCTCAAAGTCGCCTGTTACTGCTGAGCGGGGGTAAACAACTCCCCAAAGATCTGACGCCTCCGAAGACTACGCCTTCCCATGCTAAACCTTCTAAACAACACCGAGAGCCAAAGGACAAGAGTAGGGACGACGATAAGACTGCGGGGAAAGAGAAGACAGCCCTTGCTACTTCTAGTCAGCAGAGCTTGGATGTTACCGCTACTCGAGATTCTTTTCATAGTCCTGAAAACCAAGCTAGATTGGAACGCTTGCGAAGAGAATTTCCTGATATCTTCTTCGATAGAATGATGTTCGTTCCGGATCTTCAGCTAGTTCCTGATAACTGGGATGAAGAAGTTATGGGAAGGGTAGCCCATGTGGCCAAGCAATACAAGGCAATGAAGAAACACACCGTGTTACTTTTAGATGCCATCCGCCGCCTAGAGACAGATGCATCCCGAGCCAGGGTGAAAATTGACAGTGATGCTAGGGCCAGGACAAAAATGGAAAAAGAATTGGAGGATGTGCAAGCCCAACTGGCCTTAGCTCAGCGGAATGCGGAGAACTACAAGACAGAACTTGAGAATGCCAGGAAGCGTTTCCATGCTGAGCTTGACTCAAATAGCCAAGAAAAGATGACTCTTAAAAAGAAGCGGAGGACTCGAGGGCTGCCAATATCGAATTGTGGACGGCGCAGGAACATTTTACATCTGAGAAGGCTGCCTTGGAGAAGGAGAAGGCGAGCTTGCAGGAGAACCTTGCTCTCGCTAAGAGGGAGAAAGAAGACTTGTCCGGTCAACTCGTCCGGGCAGAAGAGCGTGCAGTCCTTGCTGAGAGAAATGCTAACAACGTTCTTGAATCGATCTCCACCACTGCAGCTAAGCTTACTGATGCTGAGAAAGAGATAGAGACTTCTGATGAGTTATTATTCGATTTCTTGGCTCAAGTTATCAAGACTCGGGACATCTCTTGGATCCCGAATTATCACGTCACTCTCGCTAATATTCGAGGGTGAGAAGCAGCGATTGTGGGTTGAAGAGATCGATGAAAGCAAACTGATGCAAACTTTCCTTAGAGGCGAAGAACCCGAGGCTTTGGAGGAGGGCAGACGCTTGCTCCGGGAGGAGATCGAGAAGGAGAAAACCAAGCTTAAAGGCAAGGGTAAGATTGGCAAAAGTTCAAGCTAGGGAGCGGAGCCAAAAACCTTTGCCGATGAGGAATATAATCCCGATGATCCACTGATTCCTTTGGCTCCCACTCCTTCAGCTGCTAGAGCTGCAACTACCATTCTGGGCAAGGGATCGGCCGAAGGTATCTCCATATTCTCCCCGCAGTTTGATAAGGCGGTTATAACCCGTCGCGGTCCTGTGAGACAGTTACACACAGATGCACTAATATTTACTTCTCTTACAATAGGTGGGAAACCAGCTGAGAAGGATGCAGAAGGTAAAGCAGCGGCAGAGAATGTTGATGTCCCCTCAGGCATTGAGACGGGAGGCTCCGGGGCTACAAAGCAAACCGGGGACATGACTAGTGAGGCAGTCACTAGAGCACCCACGGTATCTATCACTGATGCTCCTGCTGATGCTGAGGTCATTGCTGCTTTACGAGACACTGACGGGGGTCATGAAGATGAGGAAGAGGATGTGGTTATCATAGATGAAGCCAAGGGCAATGATGATGAGACCTTGGCTGACATACAGGCTTGGAAGGAGAAGTAGTTGGCCTTAAAAAAGGAAGAGTTGGACCCTATGGCTGCGATTCCCATTTCGGAGGTCGATCCCAAGACGGGGCTGATTATAAAACTTTCTTCCAAGTCAATTACCTCACAGCTTGCATCCCAGCCTTCTCAGCTCCTAGTAGATCCTCCTTCCGGCAAAGGAAAGAGAAAGAAACATGATGAGACCGTCGGTGATAAGGAGGAGAAGATGAAGAAGAATAAGGAAAGAACCCCCAAGAAACACAAAGCATCTCCCAAGCATAAGTAGGACGTAGTTAGTTCATATTTTTCTCTTTAGGTCTTCAACTGGCCATTTGATGTAGTCGCGAGTGTGGCCCTTGCATTTTGATTAGCTTCGCTTTGTACTTATGCAGCTTAGTGAAATGAAAATATGTTTACTTTGTATCTTTGAGTACCTGAAAATTTATCAAGCCTGTGAAATCCGTTATTTTGAATCGCATAACTTAAGAATAATCACAGCTATTCTGAACAATCATGACTAAATATAAAAGTTACGAATGATAAACATCGAGAAGTGTAAGTGTCAAAGTGTAAGTGTCACACGTGTGTGCCCCCAATCAATCGTCATTATGATGCCTGGCTAGGGCTTAGTGAGGATTGATTAGAGTCGAAACTATGTTGCCCCCCATTCCCGGAAATGAGGGGGTCAGGCTCAGCTTTCATTCTCGTTCCTGATCCTACAGCAGGATAGGAGCCCTTGTACGGCATCCTATCCGGACGCCTTTATACTCTCCTGTCGTATGACCAGGATGGAGTTCGAACTCTGCTCTCAATCTATTCCCCGATCCTTTAGCAGGGTAGGAGTTCTTTGGCAGCGTTGAGTCTCCAACGCCTTTATACTCTCCCGTCGAACTTCAAGGGTAGAGTGTTGGTCGAGACGGTCTTTAAAAATCATGGTGCACCTTCACGTCTCGTGGATAATTGAATTCCTTGTCCTCAGAACTTCTCAAATTTTGAGAAGTAGAGTTCTATTTGATGTGTCATTCGTTTGGTCCTGACGAGGTTCCCAGGGCTCTCGTATTCTACCTGGAATTCGTGAAAAATCTACCGATGCCGGCGGGACGTAATTATTCCTGTTGATAAGCAATGATATAATAAAAAGTAGTACAGTAAAGATAAATGACACACGATATTTTTATAGTGGTTCAGTCGAATCATGACCTACGTCCACCTTATAATCCTTTGTTGATATATTGAACTATTCTAGGCAAGTTGCGCCTTATTACATATTCCTACAAACAAAAGAATAAATATGACGGTCTTCACGTCAGATAGTGCCGCAAATGTTGGGCACACCACACTCTGGGGATCTCGATTCCATCCACGGTCGTTAGCTTGAAAGCTCCATTATCAAGCCTCCGCTGGATGGAGTATGGTCCTTCCCACTTCGGACCCAAGTGCGTTGGGGGCGGAAAGACTCTCTTCAGAACCAAGTCTCCGAGTTCGAAAGTACGGGCTCAGACTCATTTGTTATAGTACCGAGCAACTTGCTGCTTGTGTCTCAAGGCACGTAAATCCGCATCATCTCTCTTTTCTTCTACCATATCGAGTGATTCGAGGAGCAACTCGTGGTTAGTCATTGGGTCGTAATAAGTGACCCAATGAGATGGTACCTTCAGTTCTACCGGGATTACCGCCTTCGATCCAAAAGCAAGGAAAAATGGAGTATGCCCGGTAGCGGATTTGTAAGTTGTCCTGTAGGCCCATAGTGCCAAGGGTAATTCGTCGACCCACATGGCTTTGGCCTGTTTCAAGCGCTTCTTCAGAATGGACTTAATTACTTTATTTGCTGCCTCTACCTGTCCATTTGACTGTGGATGAGCCACAGATGTGTATCTCTTCTCGATATGGTATTTGTCACAGAATTCTCGAAATTCAGTACTGTCGAATTGGGTCCCATTGTCAGTTATAACAACTTTCGGGATCCCAAATCGGCAGATGATGTTTCTCGCGACGAAGCTGATCACTTTCTTGGTGGAAATTGTTGTTAAGGCTTCTGCTTCGACCCACTTTGTGAAGTAATCAATAGCGACTATGGCAAATTTCGCACCGCCCTTTGCTAATGGGAGACTTCCAATCATGTCGATTCCCCATACGGCGAAAGTCCACGGGCTCGTCATTATCCTGAGCTGGCTAGGGGGTGCCCTGGGAATCCTAGAAAAATTTTGGCATGCGTCACAGCCTCGTGCATACTAGGCTGAATCTTTGTTTTTAGTGGGCCAGAAGTAGCCGTAGCGCAAGATTTTCTTTGCCAGTGTTTGCCCCTCGGTGTGATCGCCACATTCACCTTCGTGGACTTCTTTTAGCACACGCTTGATGTCGTCGTGGGAAATGCACCGAAGGAGAGGCATCGAGAACCCTTGTCTGTAGAGGACCTCGCCTTGCAAAACATACCGGGAGGCCTTCCGAATAACTGCTCGCCTCTCGCACTTTTTCGTCGGAAGTATCTCGTGCATCAAAAAATTCTTCAGAGGAGTCATCCAAGACTCCCTCTCCGGTTCGACCTCCAGTATCGGATCAACTTCCATCTGATCTATACTGGGGAACCCTAGTACTTCCATCGGGACCAACTCTATATCTTCAGGGTTATCAGAGCTTGCCATTTTTGCCAACTTATCTGCCCTTTGATTCTCCGCTCTAGGAATGTGGGATATGCTGTAGTGATCGAAATCATTCAATAACTCTTTTACTTTCTTTAGATACGATATTAGTCTTGAACTCTTGGCTTGGAATTCTCCAGTGACCTAGTTTACGACTATTTTCGAATCGTAGAAGATATCCAGCTTCGTGATTTTCAACTCCTTGGCGAGTTTCAACCCAGCGATCAGAGCTTCGTACTCGGAATCATTATTAGTGGCGCGAAACTCCAGTCTAAGGGCATAATAAATTTGTCGTTTTTCCGGAGTTTCGAGTACTATACCGGCTCCAGATCGCTGATCATTCTTAGCTCCGTCGGTATACAGTTTCCAGGAGTTGGGATCGAGGAGTAATTTAGGCGGATCGATTTCTTCACTCACAACATCGTCCTCCGGGGTGGTGAACTCGGCTGTAAAATCTGCTAGTGCCTGTCCCCTTATCGACCTTCGGGGCGGAAAATTCAAGTCGAATTGGCTCAACTCAATGTTCCACTTAAGCAACCTTCCTGGTGCGCCCATCAGAAGACTATATGCAAGCTTCTTTATTTTTGGATAATTTCGTTCTGACGCTAGTAATTTCTTTCTCACGTAGTATACCGGTCGCTGCACCTTATCTTCTTCGCTCACTAGAGCTGAACTGATCGCATGGGATGAAACTGCTAGGTACACATACAAATCCTCATGATCCACGGGTTTAGATAGTATAGGGGGACTTTCCAGATGATTCAGCAAATTTTGGAATGCTTCTACACAGTCAGGGGTCCATCTAAAATGGCGCTTTCCTCGCTTGATCAACTCAAAGAATGAGATACATTTATCTGTAGCCTTAGAAATGAATCTACCTAATGCTGCTACTTTTCCAGCGAGGCTTTGCACATCCTTAATTTGCTTTGGCTCCTGAATATCCCGGATGGCTGCAATTTGATCTGGATTTATCTCAATCCCACGCGAACTGACTATAAATCCTAGGAATTTTCCCGAGGCGACCCAGAATGAACATTTCAAGTGGTTGAGCTTCATTCCATATCTTCAGAGAATCTCAAACATTTCTGCCATATCAGCAGTATGGTTGGATGACCGTCTGGATTTCACTAACATGTCATCGACGTATACCTCCATCGTCTTTCCGATTTGGTTATAGAACATCTTGTTGACCAACCGCTGATATGTAGCGCCAGCATTCTTCAAACCAAAAGGCATTTACCACGTAGCAGTATAATCCTAGATTCGTGATGAAACTAGTGTACTCTTGGTCCGGGATGTGCATCGGAATTTGATTATATCCTGAGTAGGCATCCATGAAAGAAAGAAGTTCGTGGCCCGTCGTTGAGTCCACTAGCTGATCGATTCTAGGTAACAGGAAGCTATCTTTCGGGCACGCTTTATTCAGATCTGAGAAATCAATCATGTGCGCCATATCCCGTTGGACTTTTTTACCAAAACCGGGTTTGAAATCCAGTCAGGGTAGGTGGCGTCTTTGATGAATCCATTATTCCTTAGCTTTTTGACTTCTTCCTTCAAGGCGGCGGACCTCTCTAGGCCGAGCATCCGCCTTTTCTGCTTAGCGGGAGGATGTTTGGGGTTGATACTTAACGAATGGCTCATTATTGAGGGGGATATTCCACACATATCCGCATGAGTCCAGGCAAATACATCTAAGTTAGCTTTTAAGAAATCTATTAGCTCTTTAGCCCGAATAGGGTCTAACTGTGATCCAATCTTTAGGACCTTCTATGGGTCACTCTCATCGATTGGTACATCCATAGTTGTTTCGTTGGGAGTTGCCATTCGGCAGCTAGGCTCTTAGTCCTATCTGGGATCTATGTCCTCGGGTCGTTCTCTAGGCGACTCTACCAGAGCTATTTTCTTTAGTTGCTATGACGTCTCCCCCGGAGGGGAAGAAGCGTCCTTTGTCTCTATATTTCCTCCCTTGCGGAGCAACTTCAATTCCGCCACATAGCATGCTCGCCCGGCTACTTGATCTCCTCTGATTATACCGATACCGGCCTCCGTTGGGAACTTCAGCAGCAGGCACCAGGGCGCAAGATAAGCTCTGAACTTAACTAAGGCGGGTCGACCCAAGAAGGCATTGTATGCTGTCGGGACATCTAGGACCACAAAGGATAGGATTCTTACTCTCTGGCGCTCTCACTCTCCAAGAGTTACAAACAGATCCACATACCCCATCGGAGCGGTCGTGGATCCATTGAATCCACGTACCCAACCTTCACATGGCTTTAAATCTTTCGGGTCAAGCTTCCTTTGGTCAAATGCTTTTTTGAACAGGATGTTTACTGAACTCCCGTTGTCTACTAAGATTTTGTGGACTGTGGTTGGACCAATAGTGGCGGTAATCACAAATGGATCCTCGGTTGATGAATGGACTCCAATACTTTCTCGATCGCGAAATATGACGTCGTCAACCATCGTCTTTTGTTGCTTGATCAGGGAACTGTCCCCGGGGTTGCTGCATTCTCCAACCTCAAAATGTTGTTTAGCTGCATTTACATACTGGTCCATTGCCTTGAAACTATATCCTACTAGATGAAGTCCTCCAACTATGGAATTGATGACGAGGTTCTTTCCCTTTTATTGAGCTATAGGCCTGGCGGCAGGTTGGTTCTGGTTCTGACTTGGGGGTTGTGCAGCCTGCCCCCTATCTCTCGGGGTGACCCTGTATTCGTCTTACTTCCCTTCTCAAAGGAGCTTCTCAAAGACATCTCTCAAGTGTCTGCATTCACTTGTGGAGTGACCATGGATCTGATGGAAGAGACAAAATTTCCCCGATTCTCGTTCTTTCTCGGTAGAATCCCTAGGTGGGGCCTCTTGTACTGTAAAACATTATAGGTATCCACAAAGATATTCTCTAGTGTGTCATTAGGCGGCGTGAAATTCTCGAATGGCCGATATCGAGGTCGTTTCTGCGAATTATTTCCTTGATTTCTCCTCTTATTACCGTTTCCAGGCTGACGACCATTCCCTTGATTTTTGTTTCCTACATTCACTTCTACCTTTCTAGAGCTATCCCCAGTCTGTTTGATGGCCACATTGCTCTGTATATCCTCTTTGTCAGTGGCCTTTCTCTTTCGATTGGCGTAAATCTCTTCTTGGCGCAACCGAACGTTGGCCTTCTCATAAAATATTTCCCTGGTCAGTGGCGGCTTACCAGCCAGGTATCTGCCAAACTCGGAGTCTTTATCCACTCCATCAATTAGGGCCATCAAGGCTATTTGTTCTTGGGGATCTCTGACCTCAGTAACTGCCAGGTAGAAGCGATCCAGGTAAGATCTCAAAGTTTCATTCGGTCGTTGCTTGATGAGGGATAATTCAATCACATTTTTTGACCTTTGAGTATGCAACCGGAACTGGTTTACGAACTATTCACTTAATTCCCTGAAACTAGAGATTAATAGCGCTGGTAAACAGGTGAACCACATTAGTGCCGCATCCTCCAGGAATATTAGGAATGCCTTGCACTTTATGGCGTCGGAAGCAGCAGCCGCAGTCATATACCACGAATATCTCATTAAATGTTGGACGGGATCAGCCTTTCCTGCATAACGATTCATGGTGGGCATGTTAAATCTTCTCGGGAACCGAACCTACAGAATGTCATCGGTAAAGGGTGTGTGCCCGCGGTTTATTCCCCAATCTTCGGTTCCTTGCCCGCAGTTTTCTATTATCATCCATCTAACCATGGCTTATCCGCATGGGTCAGGGTCGATTCAGGGTCGGCACTCCATGCTCTTTGGGCCCCTCCAGCGTTTCTCTGACGTGCCGCTACGAGGTCGGGGACTGGAGCAAAACTTTATTTCCCCCTGTTCCCGCGGTCATTCACGCGTTGAACAGGCTGAGCAGGTTGATTATGGGCAAGATTAACGACACCTCCATTTCTAGGGGGTAACATGGGCCCGTTTAAGTTGGGGTTGTTAGCTTCGCGATTGAGCGCCTCTTCTTCTCGAGAAGGCAACGACCCAAATCGAAGTTGCTCTATATTTTCAGGCCTCTCTAGCCGGGGCCATCGCCGATTCCTTCGAGGTTCTTCAGACGAGGATGTGTATTCTGGGGAATGAGGACGAGATGGAGGAGGATCCCTCTGCCTTATGAGGTCATCGAGACGTCTATCCATAGCGGTTAAATTCTGCCGCAGTGTTAAACTCTCTTTCCTCTGAGCGACCAGTTCTTCAAAGAGCTTGTCGTACATCTCGAGCATTCGAGACAGATCTCCTTCGGTAGTAGGGGCAGAAGGGTCAAATTGATCGTCCGCGTCTTCTCTTATACGCAGAGAATATGAACCAGGTCGAGCAGAGGTTCCAGCACAGGTCGTGCGAGGCATAACTTCCTTCCCAGGACGAGTGGTGGTCTGACTGGTGGTTCAGATCGTGGTCCCTGTAGGATGACGGATCGTGGAGTGGGCGGGAGGATGGATCGTGGAACGGGGTGGAGGATGGATGGTGGCACCCCCCGGGACTGGTTCGGATCGCTAGGTGGAGTTGGGATCGTGGCCTCTTCTCCGATCGCGATCGCCCCCTCCGTAACGCGATCCGATCCCCCTTCCTCGGCTTGCTCGCGCACATTTTCTTCAACTTCCTCGTTTGCTATCTCTGCGGCTTGCGATGTTCCTACCGCCTTGGATTTCTTTCCAGCCATGATATCTGGAATTTTCTGAACTTTTCAAAAGTCGAAACAATGGAGTTTTGGACTGTTTTCTTCGGACTTGAATATCCAAACAACGGAACAACAATACAATACGTTGAGAATTCCTTCTCAGTGAAAGCACCAAAATGTTAGATCCAAATTTGACTCTAACACCTAAATTATAAAAATTGCTAATGATTAATATCAGAAAAATGCTAGAAAAATAGAAGAGACACAAGATATATAGTGGTTCGGCGTTAACGAGCCTACGTCCACTTTATATCTGCGATTATACTAAGAATCCAAGGACAATCGACGATTTATCTCTCAATTTCACTCGTACAATATTAATTCACACAGTTAATTCGAGAAAAAAGCAATGTAGCTATGATAATGGTGGTATCAGAGTTCTGAACTGCCAAAAGATCTTGAAAAATGCCAAGTTCTGGGCAATTTATAGCTGATTTCTGTAGGCGGATCGCGGTCACACGTGGTACAAATCCTAAGGATTTCGGATCGGGTCGTAGCTTGAGGGAGAATTGGTCAACATGGCAGTTGTGGACAGTTGTCGCAAGAACCTACATTCTCGGATCGTGGTAGAACTGGTCAGGGGCTTCGCTGCATCTTCTGGTATCGGATCGGGTCGAGCTGCTGAGGAGGGATCGGATCAGCTTGTGAGGGGCGATCGGTTCGTGAGGGGCGATCGCGATCCGTCACGGGCGATTCCATGGACGAGATTTTGCATTTAGACTTGTGTCTGGAATCTGGTGGCTTGATCCAAAAGCTAGCCAACATATATATTATTTTGAAATAAAGTTTATTAAAAAGAAATAAATATTCATTATTTAAATTTATAATCAATTATTAATTGATTTTATGAAGTCAATTCTGATGTTAATCAAATTTATAAATATGAGAATAGAAAATTAAGCTAATGGTTAAATTTGGATAATTGTTTTGTTAAGAAACAGTTAAATGGAATTTATTTAAATTATTTATATTATAATTAATTTAAAGTGAGAATTAATTGGAATCGGTTAACGAGGTAACCGTGTTTGAGTTGACTAAGTCGATCGTTCTAATTGGGATTGATTATTAAATTAGTCTGTTTTTGAATAAAATAGTTTAATGAATATTGTTTTAATTTTAATAAGATTTTTAAAGGGAATTAATATTTATTTTAGAAAATAAAGGATATAACTATGGAGGTAGTTAATAATCGAAGTAAATTATTATTTTAATTAATAATAATTTAGAAAATTACTTTTAATTGAAATTCATTTAAAGGTAATCGAAATTGAAATGAAATCTAGTGGAAAGGTGAAAGGAGTTTATGAACTAAATTTTATTTTAAACTAGAGTTTTTATAACAAAGTTATAAAAGGAATTTTAAGCGTATACAATAGCTTAAACAAATGCGACTTAAATATTCGAATTAAATAAAAGGGAATTGAGATGAAAAGAATTTATATTAAACCAGAATTATATAAATGGGGTTTATATAAGGAGGTGAGGTGGTAATGCGTTAATTTTAAATTAACATGACTTAATAATGGGATTAAGAAAAATTAGGGAATTTATATAAGAATCCCAACGCAGATGAACGGATAGGAAAAGGAATTAGTAAAAGTGAATTTGGTGAGAGAAGCGAGTCATAGGATTTTGATATAAAATCCGAATTATAAAATGAATTTGTTTTAAAGAGGTAGGGGTTAAAAAGTGGTGTTTTATACGATATTACTTAATTATTGAATTAAGAAAGAATTATCAGAGAAAGAGATTTTCCCAAAATAAGAAGGTTTATGAAATTGTATTTTTAATAAAATAGTTAAATGGAATTTGTACTGACATTAGAATTAAATATTAGTTGAAATGGTAAAAAGAGCTAGTAATAATTTATTATTTCACTAAAGAAATAATAACGCAACAATTTTGGTGAAAATTTGGAATATATATATATATATACACACACACACACACACTAAGGATTCCAAGGTAAAAGGGAAATAAAAGGGAATTGCGTGAGTTATAACGATACTCCCGAGTGAGAAAGGAAATGTAAAGTTGAGTTTTAATTTATACAAATGAATATTAATTATTGTTTCAAGAATGGAATAAAAGATATTTCGTAATATTATTTTACGAATAATTAGTTGAATGGATTTCCCAAATTTAAATAATAAAGAATGATGTAACAAATGTTTTGAAAGAAGAATTCAGTGGAAATTGAACATGGTTATAAGTTATTTTACTAAGTATTATAATGAAATGGTTTGGAGGGCATTAGTATATAAGAATTCAATTATCATATTTTTAAAATATTAAAAGAGTTAGAAGTTTTAATTAAACAAAAAATTAGTTTGTAATTAACAAAGTCCAGTTAATGCTGAATACTGAACCAGTGAACTCGTTGGATTTTCATGATTGAATCACTGTTTATTTGATAGTTAAATAACCAACTATCAAATCGGTCCAATACAATTGTTGGTTCAGAAAGACCGTGATCAAATTTATATTCGAAAACCATTCCGACCAACATATACGTGATGATACCAGAAGATGATCGAGATGGAGCATTGAAGACCGTAGAATTTCATAAACGGAAGAATACTAATAATCTTCGGTCTGCAGCCAAAGATGTACTGTGGTTCTGTCGTGGTTAGAATCTTCGGATTGCAAGAACTACTCGCTACTGATCTATTTCCTTAAATGTGGTAGGAGGGTGCCTTCGGTTCATCCTCTTCCTGGATGACTTGTATGGACGGATGTCTGACAGAGTATTTCCAAAGGGACCGCGTACGTTGATTTCTTCAAACGTACCATAGTTAGTGGCGGAGAAAGGCCTTTCTCTTAGCTTATCAACTAGAGTATTTTTCTGGACATCAATTAGTGATATTTGGCGGATCTGACAATGTGGCATTCAAAGTGAATGATGGAGCACTATCTGAAAAGATAATTCAAACCTCAAGCCTCATCAACCGGGAAATGACAAAAATCGGGCAGGCAGCATGGCTATGTGAGTCGCTCCCATTAGGGTGTATAATCACCTATCTAGAGAAAATCCATTTCCTTTTTTAAGCTATTTTTATGATGTCCCTTTAGGGAAACGGTGGATTGAGCCCTACCATTGGTGATATACATTCAATACATTCAAGTGAAATGAGTGGTCGGTCATGTGTGGGCCGGGTTGCAAGACGTTCTTGTTGATCCCAGTATATTCCCCTCTATAGATACACTATCGGCAGGTGGTCCCATACCTTTTCATAGTCAGAATCCAATCTCCAATAAGCCCCTGCAGTTTTGATTGTATTCTTTGTGTATGGAGCTTGAGATGCAAGCGTTCTGCTAGATTGATATTTACTTGTATTTAGACACTATTATAATATCAGAAAAGATATTGATTTCAAAAATGTTTTGGGTTATCTTAAGGTAAAAACCATCTGTATTTATGTTTGGGTTTGGTCTTTCGATTATCCTTTTCTTTCGAAAAAATTTTAACTTTAAAATCAAGTTGGATGATTTACCCTTAAAGCTTTGCGAGTTTTTCTCACTCTGGTTCACCAGACTGACCCGGTGTTTGTAATGCTCTGGTTAGACCGGGGTGTACAGGTCCAGGTTATCGGATGTTGCGAAGGCCAGAGATGAGCTAAAAGAGTTCAGACATTTGACATTATATAGTTACTATCTCGCTGTGTATTGTATATGGGGACAGGTTATTAAAACTGTCCAGATGTGTGATGTACTCTGATGATTGTAAGTATTTTAAAAGCTCTCAATAAGGATTTATTTCTGTATTATATTTTGTTCCGCTGCGATGTGAGACTCTGTGTTGTGTTGGTTCTTCTTCTTCTTCTTCTATTCTAATATTTCTTTCTTTCTTATCTCACACTCTAATTTTTTTCTATGAACTATCCAGTGTTTTCGGTGTTTGGAAGATTGGCATGGGATACAGAAAAGTTATTTATGTCTATTTTCGGGGCCGAAAATCCTTGGGTCGTTACAGTGGTATTAGAGCTATTGGTTTAGTAATGACCTTGGCTTGTGGTTTAACCCAATAGAGATTAGGTTAGTAATACCCTATATCAAGATTGAGTGTATATATATGAGAGCGTAATTCTAAATTTTGTATACAAATGTTTTGTATTGTGTTGTTGATCGGTTCAAGTGTTGAGAAGCACTGAACTGGCAATTAATACAATATTGTTTTGTTAAAGGGGTAAATGAAATAAATTTACCCAAATTATATTTTTGTATGGAGAAGAAATAATTTCATTAAATTATTGAGATATTAGTGTGTTTGATTTGAATGGAATTCAAATCGGATTGAAAATTGAATTAACTTAACTTGGTTAAGTGTAATTAAATTATGAATGATATCGAAATTAAATAAAACAGATTTGGGAATTGGAAATTTGATGAATAAATAATAATCAAATGGAAATCAGTTGGATAATAATTGATTGGTGTTCAAATATGTGAAACCAAAGTGAAATATTAATATTAAATTCAATTGATTTGGTTGCGTATCGGTTGTTGATTGTGAATTGTTTGATATTGGATGATAGCTTTTTTTGAATAGGAATAATCAACAATTTAATGGAGCTAAATGAATTATAAACGACAGAATAAATTCCAGTATAATTAAACTGGAATGAAACTATATATGAATTGGAATTTATGATTTAACCCTTATTTGATAATGAATTGATGCTATATGTTTGATTTTGAATTTTGTGTAGTTACACTTGCTGATTAGTGAAATATTATCTCAGAATTTCATATATTTATTACTTATATGCGAATTGAGTTAAGTACAGGTGCCTGATGGCTAGGAAGATTGATATTGGTTGAGTAAATCGCATATATGTTGAGTAAGTATGCTCACTAGCGCTCTTAAAAGGTACGCCTACGCGAAATTTTTGGTTTTGATTTTTGTTTTCCGACCGTGTGGATCGATGTATATAATATTTGTTCATGCGATATCGTAGCTGTCACTCCGTACAGGGGAGACTCTGCCGAATTTTTCTGAGAATTTAATGTATTAGAAAATTTTCGATATTTTTGAAAATATTTATTTACGATATTCAATTGGGTTTTGATTTAAAATAAAGTGGATTAGGAAATTAATGGGTTAGTAGCATTTTTTCTTACCTTAGCAAATTCGAGGATGAAATTAATTTAAGGGGGGAAGAATGTAATGACCCATATTTTTTGTAGTTAAATATTTAATTTAGTTTATTATTTTAAATATTATAATTGGAATATTAATAGTTTTTAATATTGAATTCATTACAAAATGAAGTATGAACGTTCTGTAATTATATAATTATAAATCGAGCTCGAAATGGTGCGGCAGTTCGTAATATGGAGTTTTGAATTTCAATTGAATATACAGGAACTGATATAAGTCAGATTTCTGTGAAACAAGAAACATTGGAATCTAGTTGATTATAATTTTCATATGGAGGACAAAAAATTCAGATTTCGTGTTATAGATTGTTAGTTAAGGATAAATCAAATTTTAAAATAGTCTCTATGGAAATCGTTATTAAAATATATGCCTTTAAAATAACCATTTTGCAAACAATCACCGATTTGGGTGAAACCAGTTTCATTGGAACCGTAACGTTAAATTATTGCACGGTATTAAATTGCATGGAAAACCGATGTCGTATGTGACCACGGCAGCCGTAAACACCCATACATTTTCTATAACACGAAATTAAGTTAAGTGGAAATTTACTACAAGGGCCTATCGCTTGTTCCTAATTATTTAGTAGGACACGCTTTTTAAAATATATTTTTCCAAAACAAAAATTTAAACGCGAGTCTTCATCATTTGAAATAAGCATCGTATCTTAATAAATAATGTGTTAACTGAAATTAGGTCAAAATTAAGCCGTTGTTTCTTCTGAATTCAAAGTGAGGAAAAATAAGGCATTAATTTTGAAAAATATTGAAGCGATTTTGGTCAATTGGATAGGCTTATCGATTTTATCTGTTGGATTGCTTGTTTTTTTGGTGAGTCTCATTTTAATTTGTTATTTATCATTTCCAAAACGATGTTCTGTGTCATTTTTCATGCTCTTGTAAACTTTTTGTACTGAACTATTCGATGTTATTTGAGAGGCATTATTGATCTAGTAGAGGAATTTCTCGTTCAATTTTGGTCGATTAATGAACTCGGAAAAGTATCTGTGTGATTAAAAATTAATTGTGTATTTAGCTTGGCTGCATTATTTACTGTAGATTATGATATTTGTATTTATAATATAACTTCAGTTTTGTCTTGAGAAATCATACCAGTAAGCCTGTTATTCAGTTATTGGTGTTTTTTGATCCATAAAAGATAAATAATTTTATCTTTTTAATAAAATTAAGACAGGAATTGATAAATGTGTGAGATTCTTTATAGAAAATTATAATTGGGATAGAAATGATATATGATTTTACTGATAACTGCATTTCAATTTATATTTACAAATGAATCTGAAATCTTTTTATATTAATTTTTTTTTTTGCATTTCAATGTATAGTTACAAATGTTAAATATACAACCATGCTCCTTCTTAATGTAAGATAACCAAAAAACATTTTGTATAGTTTTAATTGTTGTATGTATATTTGATTCAAAACAAATATTGTAAAAGATTTAATGTTATTTAATTTGACGTACTGGATGTTACTATATACAGGATTTTAGAAAGATATATGCATTTTTTTTAAAATAATGAAAAAAAAAATTAAGCCATTCTTAGATATCATAGTTACTACTACAAGGTAAAAATATGTATTAAATTTCTTTTGATTTGAAATTATTAAAATTGTTTTACAAATTATTTAAATAAAATATAGAAAAGATAGAAGTATATATGTTTTAGATGTTCGAATTTAAGTTTTTGTATTTTATGCATGAATTAACTTTGATATCATTGACATTTGTAGTTTTACTTCTTATAAAACATAGTCAAGTAAGAAAATTAAACAATAGAAGGAAAGAAATGATGAATTGACTCTAGCAATTTTATGATTCCTTTATTTTTAACATGTTGTTTTCAGTTATTCATGAGTAATTAATGTTTCTTAATTTTTTAAAAATCTTATGTACCCTGTATTATGTTTTAATATGTTTAATTTTTTCTTAATGATTATTATATGGCATAATGTAGTTGATTTATCCATCTTTGAGTTAAATGAAGTCTGCATCAAATTCTACTTCAAATTCAACAACGACAGCAGGAATTAAGCTTTGCCACAACAGAATACCATCAAAGTTGAGGACTGTGAAGGCAGGGTTGAATGTGGGGAAGAAGTTTTTTGGTTGCTCCTTGTGGCCTGTAAGTATAAATTAAGTATTTTTGGTTGATTTGTCGAATAATGTATTTTTTAGTTACATTGTAGTTGATTATTTAGCATATGTGCAGAATGATGATTATGGGTATTTTATGTGGAAGGAAGAAGTGCATGAAATGATTAACAATGCTAAAATGGAAGATAATAATGTTAAATTGGTGGAAAAAGAAAATTCTATATTACAATTGCTCGTGGAAAAGAAGAAACTTGAAGAAAAGTTGTTGAAGCAAAAGCAGAAGAATAAAAAAATTGATGAGATTAAAGCTGATATGAAGGTAGAGATGGCTTTAATGTGTGTTAAATGTGAAAATTATGAGAAAGGAAAAAAATTCTTCGTAAGAGCTTTAGCTACGTCATGGATCATGTTTGGGATTATTTTGTATATTCTTATTTCAATGTAATGTAGTGGATTACAGTTTTTATTCATGTTTTTTACATGTCTCGGTTTTTAGGAGTTTATTAAATGTGATATGTAATTTTGTATGTTTTGAAACGAAAATATGAATGGTGTTTTATTATGAGTACTGTGGTTATTTTGATGTAGAAAAAAATAACTGATTATATCTTTTATTGAAAGTAATTAAAGAATTTGTATTGTATGATAAAGTTATTCACATAATTTATGAATTTGATAAAGGATTTTTATTGTATGATATAGTTATTCACATAATTGAGCTTGACTATGAAATATGTACTGCATGTTCTGTCTTATAAAAAAAATGAAACATATCGAACTAAAAGATAGAAGAAAATATCTTTTTTAAATATGAAATTAAAAAAGATAGTCTACAAAATGTTGATGATTGTAATAAATATTAATACTTGTTTTAGAAGATTTATATATTTATCTTATTTACTACGTTATCAATATAAAGTTGATGTACGGTTTTGTAAAGATAAATTTATATATCTTTTAATTGTTTGAACTATATTAATGAGATTAATACAATTACGTTTTAAAATAAATTATATTTAATAATATAGACAAAAGATAAGTATATTAATCTTTTTAAAAAGTTTATGTTTTTCCCATAAAATTTATACATAATCAAATTTTTAGTAAGATTTTTCCATTTAAAAACAAGAAAACCAAAAGATAAATATATATATATATATATATATATATCTTTTTAAACAATTTATGTTTCAAAAGAAATACTAATTTTATTATTGCTTAAAATTAAGTGATTATGCATATGATCATTAATAATTTATATTAAAGTTCCACTTATTCCAACTACATAAAAAAACCTTCGGCGTATGTTGAATTAGGTGGTCGTGAAAAATCTGACGCTCGTACCTATGAATCAATTGGTCATAATAATAAACATGTGAAAAATAACAAGTAAAAAAAGACACTTAGCAAAGAAGAAACAATCGTACATAAAAAATGGACTATTTATTTCCAAAACAAAAAGACATAATAATATAGCTTTTTATGTAAAAGCATAATTTATATTTTCAAACAATTTACACGTTATCACACAATATAATATATTCATTTTATGTTTTTCTATAAGTTTGAGTAAGTGAATCAACCACATGCTGCAACTTAAAAAATCAGAGAATTAATGATTTGAAAATGTTAATTATCTTAAAAATATAAATACGTATATTTTTTTGCATAAGTTATATGTTTTCACGCAATATAAAATACAAGGTTTTGATTTAGTAAAATATAATTACAAATATGGTGTTCACAATGTCCATTACAAATTTTACCCAGAATTTTAACTGCATGAATGGAATTCACATATAATTCCATTTATACTTCAATAGTAATATGTTTTCTAATTCCATATTTTTAAACAGCAAACAAATGCAATAAGTGCAACTTTTCGTACACAAGAAAAAACTTTAATATTTGTCTAAACGCAGGCAATAATTTCCTATGTGATAAAATTATTAATGTTGTTGTTGTTATTATTGTATTGAAAAAAGATAAATATATATATATATATATATATATATATTCTTTAAAATGCATCTTTCTATTATTGTGTATGATTAATTGCTGAATTTTGTTAGTGTGTATGATTAATTGGTGTATTTTCATATTTGGTAAGATTAAATGATGTCAAATTTGTAATTATTCCAATTAGTAATTCATTGATGTTAATATAAATATAGAATATAAAACGATAAAACTATTTATATTTTTGTCAACTTGTAAACAATATAAGATTTTAATGTAATATTGAAATAATTTTACAATTATATAATACGTATTGAAACAAAAATAGATTACATAACATAGATACAAACACAACATGAACCTATTAACTTTAATACATACAACAAACTTAAATTACTGTCTTTACATGAAAATAAATGCAATTATGTTTTAAAAAAAATTCTGCCAAAAAAACCAAAAAGTGAATTAACATTTCAACATAACGAAAACTTACAGAATTTCAATCACTTATTAATGTTAATCAGTTATAAAAAACAAACTTTATCACATATATATAATCAGTCATTAAATGATATATTTTTATTCAAAAGTGTACATTATCATATACGTAGTTGCACCCCAGATTAGATAACATAAGCGTAATAAATATCCAATCAACAAGCTTGATCGGTAGCCAAAAAAATATATTTAGTGATTAAAGTACCGTCTCAAAAGCCTTAAGCATCATTGTAGTACCAAAAATATTTACAAAACAAAAAGATAACCACAAACCTTCATCAGTAAGCATGTCAAAAGTGTCCAGCAGCATTCCATTCAACATTACTACTTCCTTGATCCTCCTGCCGTTGAGTTTCATTGCAAATGTTCAATGTGAATGGATTAGAGTGAGCCATACGTGATGCTTCAGGGACTGAATTAGCTCTTTGGTTCCTGGCACTACTTTTGATCAGTGTGTTCATTAGTCTAGTTTTTGATGATTTGAGAACTGGAGTGTGCGGTGAGTCAGGCTGTGGTGGTGGCATATATTCTTCCTGAAAATTGTAATCATGCATAAGTTGCTATGGAGATTTAGGCCATTCTCTCCAACCTCTCTTTGGACCAATGAGTTCAATTGACTTATCTCTTAAGGCTTCCCACAATTAGGATGTGTGAGATTTCGGTTCATAACCCATAATATCAAATCGATCACTCGTGTTGACGTCTTTCAGGTCCTTACTGTATACCCTCTGATCAAGAAAATTCAACTCGTTCTCGTCTAATCCTAGTATGATTTCTTATGGTGATCAGGTATGATGAGAATGATCCCAACGTGTCGCAATCAAAAAATATTCAGAATTATTGATGTGAGCAACAAAATCCGTTTGATAACGCACTCCCGTGTAAAATTGCATTTTTAGGAATAGAAAGCGATGATCAAAATACGAATGTTCACAAGAGTCTAACTCAATTACTCTACCCACAGTCTTTAAAGATTCACTTACTAGTTTGAAATTATGTCTGAAAAATTCCGGAAAGCCCTCAATCCTTGCCCATGAAACAGGATCAACATTTGGTCTCAGATCATTCTCATAATCTTCCCAAGTGCGTAAGACTATCTTCCCACCAAAGCAACGTGGTGATTTAGACATTGTACCCACCTGCAAGGCCTGGGCGTATGCTGTTTGAGTTGGGGCGCAGAATAAAAAGCATTTGTCACTGATGAGCCAACCTTCCCAGTCATCTCTCTCAAGATGGAAAGCTAGTGTAGATCGAACTTGATTCAAAGTCCAGTGCCCATAGACTATGTTTGCTGTAAAGAAAACCATTTGGTATTTTTTAGAAGGTAAAATGTATTGATTTGGGTTTGGGAGAATGATTTGGAGTAAATGTGGGTGGTGTAATTCGTGTTTATTTGATTTAAAATTTTATGGACACACAAGTCAGCGATTTGATTAGAAGATATACAGACAATGAATATTTGCATGGCCCGAGAAATTATATTAATAGCATATTTTTAAGTTTTTACAATATCTGGCGACGTGTATTCCATCTGTGCATTTGATTACAATTAGATGTGATGTATTGTTTTTTAGTAGCTGAGATAGGATTAGACAGAATTGGTTTTCATATTTAAAAAAGATAGTTGCATTTATCTTTTCAAAATTGAACTTTAGAATTAAAAAAGATAGTTCAATATATATGTTACGTGTTTTTTTTAAAATGCAATATTATTGATTAAAATTAAGTTTTAATTACAAAAATGAATTTACAAATTAACGGTTATTAAATGTTTATTAGAATATCTTCTTTTATTTAAATTTTAAAAAGATAGTTGCAACTATATTTTCAAAATTAAGCTTCTTATTGACAAATCAAAATTACATATATTTTTTATGTGAAGGTCTTACGGATAGAGGGACTAATTTCATAAGAAGATGTATATTTTTTAAGTTTTTCAGGTAAAGATAAATACTTTTATCTTTTTAAGACAAGAAAGAACACAGTGTTAAGTAAATTCAATGATTGATTATGAAATCTACAATTTTTTTAACTGTGTCAACATGTATTTATATATTGGAATAACAAAATACATTAATAAAATAGATAAACAAGGAGTCCCAAGAAAGGCAGAATCATAATTTAATATCAAATTATTTGATTCAAATATATGTTCGTTTTTGGAGAAAAAAAAATTAAAATCCGCATTTTTATTAGTGCATATTGGATTGATTGGTGTAATACTATATTAGCATACAAAGTAACAAGAAATGTGGTTTTCAATCAAACATTATTCATATAATTCAAAGACATTATTCACAGACTAAAAAATATTTTCACTTTTAATATTCAAATTGAACCATCAAAATAAAAAATTAACCACTTGGTTCAATTTCGTCATTCTCATCTTCAAATTAACACAGAGTAACAAAACAATAGCCTATTGATGAACGATCTCCCGAAATTAGCAAACAAAATCCATCGAATGATAACTTTATAAAAAAATTCCATACCTTCAACAACCACACCCACGAATATGAAAACGAAATGGAAGCATCTGAAGTTGTGAGTTTCCAAATCTGGAATCTATGTGTAGGTGCTGAATTGCTATTATCGAATTGATTTGACAGACAATAATTGAATTGTGGAATGAGAATGAAAAATTTGGATTTAAAAATTCTGGTGGATTAAGGGATACGAACTTTTTTCCCTTTTTAACGAGAACAAGAGAGAGCGATTAGAATAAGCAGTCCATTGTCCTTAAAAATTATTATTTTAAACCTATGTCCTAGAAATTAATAGTTTGATGTAAGGAAGCCCTTTAAGTGTAAATCCCCTTAAATTAATTTAATTTAACGAAGAGATATTTGAGTGTAACTTGAGTAGACGATCGAATTATGCCATGAAACCAGTCCCGTTGAATTCTTATCGACTATTAGAGTCAGGTTAAGTGTATAGTTTAGTATTTTTGGAGACCGGGTAATTTGGTGTCCAAAATAGCATTGCGGTACGTATAAAAATAGCGTACCCGGAAATAGTCAGAATGCGATGAAAATGGTGTCAATGGATTCATATTAATTAATTATTGTAGAAATTCCAATTTTCGTGTCAATCGGACTTACCGTTTGATCGTGGCAACGATAAACGCCTTAATCAATTATACTATTTTGGTCAATTCAGACAGGGGGTAACTTTAAACGGATAAACGACTGGTCAAATGAACTCCGATTTAGAAAAAATAAATTTCATTGGATCCGTAAGGAAGAGGTCTAGTAAAATGTCAAGGTCTCAAATTTATTGGATTTTTTCTGTAATTCTAGGAATTTTAAATGCTTGATTTTTCATCGATAATTATAAAGGACTTTTCACAAACGACCTCGGAATTCGACGAAACCTGTCCCATTGGGTCTGAAATAAATTTTTATGCTAGGATTACCTTATTTTGTCGAAAACGGAGGTCGTATGTGGTGGTTTTGAGTGTTATTTCTCATCGAAGTTTCTAATATAATATATTGTTATTGTTATGGTCCAAACTCTCTATATATACCAATCACTAAACCTAATTTCGGTCAACCAATTTCCATGGTAAACTGTTCTTATATCTGCGCCTCTACATTACTAAAACAACGGCCAACATTTCAAGGGTTTTCACCACCAAATCAGCTCGATCCGTTCATCTTATCCTAACCCCTTCAACAACAAACATCTAGAAGGCAATAAGATCTGTCATATGACCGGTGGAGATGGTCTCTACTGCACCGAGGTTGCGGGAAACGGATCTGAAAGGTGCCGACCGTTGGAGTAATTTCTGGCGAACTTAGAACAAGGCGGGGCAACCTGTTTTAGTCGAAGGGAGGAGGAGTTCAGGTGCTCCTTTTGGAAAGTTCTAATCGACATCAGGCTGAACAGGGGAGGGGCGGCGGTTTGATTTCAAGGATGGACGTGGGTTCGTTACTGGGAAAGAAGGAAGAAGTGGTTTGCAGAATACAGAAGTAAACGAGTGGAGATTTTAAAGTAATTGGTTTAAGTAACTTTAATTAGAGAAAAAAAATGAACTTATTAAACATTGTATAATCAAATCAGCTTTTCAACAGGTGCAGAACGGCGCCAAGGAGGGTCATCACATTCAGGAGGTTGCGAAGTAATATACCCGTAATCGGTTAATTAAGTAGTTATCTCTAGTTAATTAAAATGATTAAGGATTATTTGGTTAATTAAATTGTGATATTTACAAACGTAAATAGTGCAGGGTTGGTGCGCTGTATGGGCTTCGCGGAGATACTGTAACGACCCAGAAAATCTGAACCAATTTAAAATTTTTAAATTGGCTAAAATAATGGATTTTAAATATTTAAAATAAATATTTTAAATAATGGCGAGGAAAACTGAGTTTGAATCGACAATTGAAAACGAATATAATTAATTATAATTATAAACAAGGCCTAAAATGGCGTGGCAGTTTCAAAAATTGAATTCAAACTTTGTCGGACTGTACCGGATGCAAAACAATCCGGATTTTAGTGAAACCAAAAATAATGGAATCTAATTGGTAATATCTTTCCAACGAATCTGACCAATCGAAATTTGATAGCGGGAATCAAAAGATATGTCCAGTTGAAAATACTGAATAGTCGCTATGGAATTCAGGCCCTTAAAAATGGACATTTTGCAAACGACATCGGATTTCGACGAAACCACTTTTGTTGGATCCGCAGGGTCACGTTATTGTTAGATTTAAAATTTCATAATTTTTCGAATCAATAGGTGAGCGTGGCAAAAGAAAACGCGTTTGACCAGTTTCAGTTGATTTTAATCGACTGGAAATTGGCCATTTTTCCAACGGTCTCAGAATTCGACGAAACTAGTTTTGGTAGGACCGTATCGTCAATACGAAGCTAGAAAATATTTTTCTGGAATTTTTCTAGTTAGTATGTGACCCCGGTAATTTGAAATGTGTGTTTAAAATTCAATATAGTGATTTAAATGTAAATTCAACGGAAACTGATTGTAACGATCGAATCAGCTTGCGATACATATCCCATTGTGTTCGGAATGGGGGTAAAATGCTATGGACGACAGGCGGTGGGCCTCGTTTCGAGGTCGTATGTAAAAGTCAACCTTTTTGCGAAATTAAATAAATAAAATAATAAAAATAATTTTTAATTTCCCTCCTTTATATCCTTTCTGCCCCCCCCCCCCTTTTTCAAAATTCAATCGCTCAGGAAAAAAAAAATGGAAGAAAACCCTAAACCTAATCGATCGCCGACGACCGCCTCCACCAACCTCCCACCACCGCTCCGCCCAGTTCGAGACCGACCGCCATCCTCGTCGAAGGGATCCCCGCTTCCGCCCACTCCTCCCTCCATCGCGAGCGAATCGAGCAGCCCCGAGCCGCCGCCTCGAAGCCAGAAGCCGCCTCCCAGTTCGAAACCCCGAGCGCCACCCTCGAAGCCACCTCCGACGAACTGCGAAACCCCCCCTCTCTTTAAGTATTTCTTTTTATTTTATTATTTTATTTTTATTTTTATATAAACAGAATTTAAAAACTGATTTTTTATAGAAGTAAAAACTGATTTTATATAGAAGTAAAAAAAAAAAACTGATTTTTTATATAGAAGTAAAAACTGATTTTTTTATAGAATTTAAAAACTGATTTTAAATAAAAAGTTTAAAACTGTTTTTTTAAAAAGGAACAACTGATTTTAAAAGCATTTTAAATCTGATTTTTTTTTAATAGAAGTAAAACTGATTTTTAAAGGATGCTCAAACTGATTTTTAAAGGATGTAAAAACTGATTTTCAAAAGAATTTCAAAAGGATTTTTAAACTGATTTTAAAAAAAAGATTTGAACTTGGAAAAAAATAAAGATCATATTTTTAAAATAGAAAAGACGGAATTTTTGTTAAGTAGAAGAAGTAAGATATGATTCTTATATTTTTAAAGCAATAAAAATATAATTTTTACATCATAGGAATATTAAAAATATAATCTTTATTTTTGAAAGGACGGAATTTATATTTTTGAAATTCGATTTTATATATTGAATAGCATAATAAAAATTCGATTTTATATATTGAATAGCATAATAAAAATTCGATTTTTATATATTGAATAACATAGTAAAAATTCGATTTTTACATATGTAGAGAATACGGGCGAAAGCGACAGAAAGGCGAAGATTTCTCTAAGGAAGAGTCGTAGTTGGATAGCTATTGGTGAGATTTCTGATTTAAAAATATTATATATGTGTTGAAAGTAAAAGTGAATTGCTATATATAAATAAATATATATCTATATATATATATATATATATATATATACGCCCCTCGTCCACAAACCATGGACGATATTTATTGGTTGAAATCGTTGTGAAAATTTATTGATAGCGATTGATTGTTTGGGATTGTTTGTGATTGATATTGGTTGATTGTGGTTGAAAAATACCCGTTTGTGATTGTGAAATATTTGGTTGAAACCACATAGGATTAGTTTGTGGAAATGAAATAAATATATACATGCCGCCTGCGTGCGAACTAGATGCATGATCCCCATTGTCAAAAACCGCGAGGTTTTAAGGTAGAGCGAGGAGCCGTACTAGGGACGGTCCCGGTTTAACTACCCTGCCGTTATGCTGCCGAAATTTTGAATAATATTTGTGTGTTTGAATTATTTTCATATGCTTAAACTATATTTATTCATTGTATAGAAAACATTCATGTGTTGAATTGATATTCATTCGTTGTTTAGAAATTCATGTGTTGAATGGTATTCATATTTTGAAATAAATTGTTCGATAATAAAAATCACATTTTTATCTATATATAAAAACCATAGAAAACATTCATGTGTTGAATTGATATTCATTCGTTGTTTAGAAATTCATGTGTTGAATGGTATTCATATTTTGAAATAAATTGTTCGATAATAAAAATCAAATTTTTATCTATATACAGAAACCATAGAAAACATTCATGTGTTGAATTGATATTCATTCGTTGTTTAGAAATTCATGTGTTGAATGGTATTCATATTTTGAAATAAATTGTTCGATAATAAAAATCACATTTTTATCTATATATAGAAACCATAGAAAACATTCATGTGTTGAATTGATATTCATTCGTTGTTTAGAAATTCATGTGTTGAATGGTATTCATATTTTGAAATAAATTGTTTGATAATAAAAATCGCCTTTTATCGACTATATGAACTGTGTAAAATAATCTCGTTTTAAAAAGAAATTGTTTTATGATAAAAATCATATTTTGTCACCTATATGAACTATATAGAAAAATAGTGTTTTGAAATGAATTGTTTTACAATAAAAATCACATTTTTATTGTATGCATAAATCGTTGAAATGAGAAGTGTTAAAAATAACCACTTGTTCAAAATAAACATATATGAGTTGAAATATTCATTAATTAGCTAATGAAATGATTTGCACCTATTTATGTAACATTAGAATGAATGGAGTTTTTAAACCAAATAGAAATCAAATATGAAGTCGAATAGAAATTGATAAATGATAAGAACTGTATATATATGTACATGCAATATTCATTGAACAGGTTATAGCAAAGGGGCTAGAGAAGAGGAATAAAATTTTGTGCCCGACAAATAGGTACACATTTACTGATTTGTTTGGGTGATGATTTTGAGCCTGTTGGCTAGCCGCTTGGCTTTTTCTTTTTCTTTTTGAGATTAGAAGGACCGGGAAAGCTATTTGCGATTTCCCGATGCTCCCGGTGCAGGGGAGGTTATGGCGAAATTTTTCCAAAATTTAAGGCGTTAGAAAAATATTTGAAGTTAAAACGATATGGAAATCATTGAATGAACTATATTTATATAAATATATAAATATAAATAAAATTAAAACGAAACGAAGCCGTGCAGTTCGTGTTTTGAAACCGTGTTTTCAAACAACTAGTACGGGAAATCCGACCATTGGATTTTCCCGAAACCTCAACCGTCGGGTTCGCCTTGGAATAATCTTTCCAACGGCACCAACCTTGTAAAAATCCAACGGTTGGATTGTCTGGAATGTTTAATTCAAATTTGAAGAAAAACAGCGCCAGAATCGATTTTATTCATATATAAATATAAATAGAATTATATTTAATCGAATAACGACGCTGCAGTTCGTATTTTGAAATCGAAATTTCAAACGATTGTACCGGGAGATCCGACCGTCGGATTTTCCCGAAACTGGAACCGTTGGATTCGTTTTGAAAAGACCTTTCTAATGATGTAAATTTTGTGAAGATCCAACGGTTAGATTTTCAGATATGTGTAAATCAAATCTGAAGAAAAACAGCGCCACGGCCGCTTTATGGCCCGAAGCGTCGTTTTGAATATATGGGCTATTTTAAAATAAATAAAAATAGCGATAAATCGTCATAAAATATTATAAACGATATGGAATGGAAATAAACGGAATTTGCTTGATTTATGTGGCTTTTGATGGTTGAATGTGTTTGGTGTGAAAATTACATTAAGGAACAATATTGGTGTTGTCGAATAATTTAACCATTTAAATAAATTGATTTGAAATTCTAAATATACGTGAATTATTTGAAAAAGCCGAGTTAATTCTCATTTCAAATAATTGATCGATGATTGAAAGTCGAAGATGAAGACGATGGTCGAAGACCGGAGATCTTCACCTCGTTTGGGCGGTAACCGAGGTCCTGATTGGGAGGCATCCCGAAATATGGATAATGAGTGGTGATCGTCCAGACGTACGTGGTGATCGATGGGTTTGCGAAGTATTTAGTGCCTCCGGTTTCGTTCAGACCCAGAACGGACTTGTAAATGGACGGTGTGTCCGACATTGGATTTTATTCTGTGTTGATTGATCTCTGTTAAATATACATATGTTTGGCGGCGGAGAATTTATTCTTTTGCTTAACGCCCTTCTCTGAGACGCACGAGCTCAGAGGTTGTATATCGATGGACATCAGTCGTATGGCATGAATTGCCTGTGTGGCATGCTAAGATGCAGTGATCAGGGCTTCTGTTGAAAAGCAAAGTCTTGTGGTGATGATCAAAGCACCGCCTGTGTGGCGTAGCTTTGTGTATAACGTGAATTCGTGAGCCTCACACCCCGGTATGAACCTAAAACGGGAGAAGGACCTCAGGGAGGGCATGCGTTTCTTTCTAGCTAGGGTGGTGTCAGTGACCTACCAGCCCTGACATTTATATACTTTTCACCTATGTGGTTGTTGCTGTTGCGAGGCGCCTCGGTTTGATCGGACGATCCGGGTCCGATGGAGTTATTCGTTGGCTCGTTGACGCCCCAAAGGGCGGGGAAACGTATTGTTCAGGTATAATAATCCACATCGGTGGACCGGCCCTGTCGCTCCAAGGCTTGCCTGCACGCTTGCCTGAGACACGGGCTAGAGCGTCTCGAATTCGGTAAGGACTATCTTTTGCCTTGGTTCATGACGGAAATCCAATTTCCAAATACGTGATCGTGCGGTTTTGATTGTATATATATATATGGCGACATGATATATGGTACCCATGCCGTCTATGATTGATAGTTATGATTTGAAATTGTTTTCAAAACATATAAACACTAGCAATAATATCAAATGCCTTTGTTTTATTCGTATCAATCATATTTTGGCCATTATAAGGTAAAACTCTATCCTCCGGTTTGCGTTGCATTGTGTGATGGGAACTGAGTCTTATAATGGCTTCATTTTTGTTAAAAGCATAGCGATGTTTAAAAGAAAGATTTGTTTTAAAGCACTGGCAATCCAATGGAGTAACCCGTTCCACGAAAGTGGCGTGGTCCTGTGATTAGCCAATTATATATGTGTTGAGTGGATTTCTCATACCAGTCCCATGACTGACTCGTAGTTTGTTTCACTTTCAAACTCGGGTGCCCCTTTTTCTACACGGGCAGCCTTGTATTCAGGTTTAGCTGGTTCTTTCTGGATAGCTGGAGCTGAAGATGGATTCTATCATTTATTCTTTTTATGCTGTTCAGCTCCTATTGTACATATTTTGTTTATTTCCGCTGTAGACATTTATGTATAGCTGAACTGTATTTGTACTAAGTAAGATCCTGTATACTGTGTAACTCTGATGATTACTTTTATCCAGTATATTTTGTTGTTCATTATCTGGTGTATTTATTTAATTCTGTTCTGCTATTATATGTTTCTGTGTTATATTCCAAAGATAACCCTGTTTCCGTGAGAACGGGATTTTGGGTCGTCTCATCGTGGTATCGGAGCTTTGGTTAAGCTTAGTTCTGGAATATAACATTTGAACGAACTCGTCAGAAATAGAACCAGTAGTGTTCTAGGACGGGTTACTCCATACAGATAGGATCAGTAATATCCTAGTATGAGTAAAGCAGAATGAAGTTACACCTCGATAGACACATTTACATTGAAGTATGT
Source organism: Allium sativum (assembly GCA_030737875.1). Taxonomy (NCBI): domain Eukaryota; kingdom Viridiplantae; phylum Streptophyta; class Magnoliopsida; order Asparagales; family Amaryllidaceae; genus Allium; species Allium sativum. The sequence continues at coordinate 395,906 of CM060918.1, forward strand.
GTCTCTATATTTTCAACTATCTTTTCTGTGACCTGACACTTGATCTGCTAATTGCAGAAGTACTAGAAAAATGAGTGCCAGAAACAGAAGGAATACAGAACCCGATCTAGAGGCTCTATTCAAGAGATATCGAAATCTGGGTGGAGCACAATTCTCGGGCAATGAATCTATTATTCAAACTCAAGCTTGGATGAGTTCTGTCGAAAGAATCTTTGAGCATATCCAGCTGAGAGATGACCAGAAACGGTTAGTAGCATCTTGGGCGCTCAAAGAAGAAGCTTTAATCTGGTGGGAAACGATCATCAAAGATAATCCAGAAGGTGATATCACCTGGGACAGATTTAAAGTTATTTTCCTACAAAGATTTACTCCTCCCGAAGCAACCGAGAGATTAAGTGATGAATTTTCTTATCTAATACAAGGGGACATGACCATTCCCGAATATCACAAGAAATTCAATGAACTTGCTCACTTTGCCCCTCATCTAATTAAAAATCCGAAGAGGAAAAATCTGAGATTTATTCACGGACTTCAAAGGAAATACCAGAATAAGGTATTGGGGCATGTGAAGCTTCCTTTTCCAGAAATGATATACATGGCTTATCTGTATGAAGATCTCCATAAGAAAGGAATGTTATGCGACGAAGAAGAAGTCTGTTCTAGTGACATAGAAAAGTCGGAAACTGATATTCCTGAAGCCAGTAAGAAGCCCAGTGCTAAGAGAAAAAGGGCTGAATCTGGGAAAGAACCGGTAACGACCACCGTATGCAATAACTACCATCTGAAAGGGCATTTGTCGATAAACTGCGGGCCTTTAAAGAAGCAATTAAAAGGTAGACTTCGATCCAAAGAAGGATTTCAAGCGAATAGAAAATGCAATCTCTGCCATCAGTCCGGTCATATAAAGCGAGATTGCTGGCTGTTAAAAAGGGCCAATGAAGCTCAGGTAAATGAAGTGGCCGAATTGCCTGCATCTTCGTCTGATCAGGAAAGGGCTGATGTTTTAGAAGGCATGCTCAATGTCAAAAACATTCCAGTTAAAGTACTGTTTGACACAGGCGCGTCACGAAGCTTTATTGCAAAGAGTGCAGTCAAGAAGTTGGATTTGAATTTGAAGAAGCTCAAAGAGCCAATGACTGTCCGAAATCCAGTTGGAGGTTCCATCAATCTCAGTTGGGTTTGTGCAGTACTTGTCTATTTTTCTTGCTATAAATTCCCTATTATCTCCGTCGTCATGAATTTTGATGAATTCGATCTTATTCTGGGATTGGATTGGCTAACCAAATATGAAGCGGAGGTTAAATGCGCCGACAGAGTTGTAAAGGCAAAAGCACAATTAGGAAATTATATAACCATACCGTGTGAAGGCCCAACATCAAATAGAAAGGATTTCTGGTCAGCTCTCGATGTTTCTCCAGCCCAAATTGAAAAGGTTCCTGAAGTCACGGAGAATATTCCTGACCTCATCAAAGACATTCCTGTTGTCAAGAACTATGCGGATGTGTTCAAAGAAGTTGTTCGCTTACCTCCGCAGAGAGAAATAGATTTCAAGATTGCTTTGATTCCGAATGCAAGGCCGGTAGTTCACGCTATTCGAAGAATGTCCTTGAAAGAGAAGGAGGAATTAGACAATCAAACACGACAACTAGTATGGAAAGGTCTGATAAGGCCTAGTTTCTCTGATTGGGGTGCAGTAGTGGTGTTTGTCCCAAAATCTGACGGTACTCTACGGCTATGCGTGGATTATCGTGATCTGAACAAACAGACAATAAAGAACAAATATCCATTGCCGCGAATAGATGATTTGTTAGATCGATTAAATGGCGCACAAGTATTTTCACGAATGGACCTAGCCACGGGTTTCCATCAACTTCGAATTGCCGAAGAGTGTGTTCCAATGACAGCGTTCAGAGGCCCCGACTTATTCTACGAGTGGTTAGTAATGCCATTCGGCTTATGTAACGCTCCAGCTTATTTCGTTGATCTGATGAACAGAGTATTCAGAGGGGTTTTGAATAAATTTGTTCTGGTTTTTATTGATGATATTCTAATCTTCTCTAAATCAAAGGCCGAACATGAAAAGCATCTGGAACAGGTTCTAGAAATTCTGAGACGGAATGTATTAAAAGCAAAGTTTTCCAAATGTATATTCTGGCAAGATGAAGTGAAATTTCTGGGCCATGTTGTATCGAAAGAAGGAATCGCTGTGGATCCAAGTAAAATCACAGCCATTCAGAATTGGAAACAGCCTAGTACTCCCACTGAAGTCCGCAGTTTTCTCGGATTGGCTAGCTATTACCGGAAGTTCGTTAAAAACTTTTCGAAGATATATGGTCATTTAACGAAGCTTACAAAGAAGCATTCTAAGTTCAAATGGACTCAAGAGAGTGAGGAAGCTTTCGAAGAGCTAAAGTTGAGATTAACAACTGCTCCAGTGCTAACCATCATCGATGGCAACCAAGATTTGAAAGTATGGACTGATGCTTCTAGAGAAGGCCTTGGCGCCGTGTTAATGCAAAGAGGTCAAGTAATTGCTTATGCTAGCCGTCAACTGAAACCGCACGAGAAAAACTATGTAACTCATGATCTTGAGTTATTGGCTATCATATTCTCTTTGAAAATCTGGAGACACTATCTTCTGGGTGAGAGATTTGAACTGTTTACAGATCACCAGTCGTTAAAGTATCTGTTCACTCAGAAGGACTTGAATCTGAGACAGCAACGTTGGCTGTAGTTTCTTGCAGCATATGACTTTGAAATTATATATACTCCAGGAAAAGCCAATGTCGTGGCCGATGCATTAAGACGAAAGAATGTAATGATCGCCAGTTTTATTATCACGACTTCATTGCTAGATAAGATATCTGCTCTTCAGGAGGATGATCACTTCATTCAGAAGATCAGGGGGATAATTCAACAAGGCGAACCTTCGAGTTTTCAAGTAGACAATGATGGGATTTCAAGGCTCAAAGGTCGAATCTGTGTCCCTAACATTCCTGAACTTCGAAAGGGAGTACTGGATGAATGCCACAAGTCAAAACTCAGTATCCATCCGGGAGTAAGCAAAATGTATAATGACATCAAACGCACTTTCTGGTGGAAGTCGATGAAAAGGGACATTTCCTTATATGTTAGCCGATGCCCTACTTGTCAGCTAGTCAAAAGCGACCAACAAAAACTGGCTGGATTGTTACAACCACTGGAGGTTCCTGGCTGGAAGTGGGAACATATTTCTATGGATTTCATCGATGGTCTGCCCAGAACCAGAAAAGGAAATGACAGTATTTGGGTGATCGTAGATCGCTTCACGAAGACCGCCCATTTCATACCTGTCAAATCAAACAGAATTGCTCAGAGTCTGGCGCAGATATACTTCAGGGAAATAGTTAGACTACATGGAGTGCCGCTCAGTATAGTAAGTGATAGAGATACAATTTTCACTAGTAAATTCTGGGAAGCATTTCAAGTCGAGCTGGGAACGAAGTTAAACTTGAGTACCGCTTATCATCCTCAGACGGACGGTCAGACTGAGAGGGTGAATCGCATTTTAGAAGATCTATTGCGAGCTTGTGTAATAGATTTCGGTGGATCATGGGAAGACCATCTGCATTTGGCTGAATTCTCTTATAACAACAGCTACCAGGCGAGTATGACAATGTCGCCAATCGAAGCATTGTATGGTAGACCGTGCCGATCTCCTGCTTGTTGGGTCGAGCCTGGAAATAGACTTGTGTTGGGTCCCGATATGATTCGAGAAGCTGCCGACAAAGTCGATTTTATTAAGAAGAGATTACTCGCCGCTCAAAGCCGACAAAAGAGCTATGCCGATAGAAGAAGAAGAGATATATCCTTTGAGGTTGGCGACTATGTATATTTGAAAGTATCGCCGATGAGAGGAGTTATCCGGTTCGGTAAAACAGGAAAGTTAGCGCCCAAATTCATTGGTCCGTTTCCTATTCTGGAACGGATTGGGACTCTTGCTTATAGGGTCAAGCTGCCTGACGGTTGCCTGGAGTGCATGATGTATTTCACATATCTCAACTTCGAAAGCACGTTCATGATCCAGACTTGATCGTGGAAGAAGCAGCTCAGCAGGATATTGAAATTACTCCAGAATTAGCCGTGAGGCGTGAGCCGCTAAAGATTATCGGCAAAGAAACCAAAGAGCTGAGGAACAAGAAGGTTCGCTTAGTCAAAGTGCAATGGAGTGGAGATCCGCGAGATTGTACTTGGGAAACTGAGGAGAGCATTCAGAAAGCTTATCCCAGATGCCGAGTAGATATCTCTGATTGACTCCGGTGCAAGGTACATTTAACCTACTTTGCATTACCATTTAATTCTCTAATCTGTTGTAATTTTCTTTTCATGGATGTGCACCTTTAAATTCTATAGGCTGAATGATTTTGAAAAGGAGTATAAAAATAGATTAGTATATTTTTGAAGGTTAAAAACAATTGGATTGGTTGTTGTGTTGTGTGATTGTAGATTTATCAAACCACTTTCGACTTTATTCCTTTTCGGGGACGAAAAGTTTTAAGTGGGGGAGATTGTAACGACCCAGAAAATCTGAACCAATTTAAAAATTTTAAATTGGCTAAAATAATGGATTTTAAATATTTAAAATAAATATTTTAAATAATGGCGATGAAAACTGAGTTTGAATCGACAATTGAAAACGAATATAATTAATTATAATTATAAACAAGGCCTAAAATGGCGTGGCAGTTTCAAAAATTGAATTCAAACTTTGTCGGACTGTACTGGATGCAAAACAATCCGAATTTTAGTGAAACCAAAAATAATGGAATCTAATTGGTAATATCTTTCCAACGAATCTGACCAATCGAAATTTGATAGCGGGAATCAAAAGATATGTCCAGTTGAAAATACTGAATAGTCGCTATGGAATTCAGGCCCTTAAATATGGACATTTTGCAAACGACCTCGGATTTCGACGAAACCACTTTTGTTGGATCCACAGGGTCACGTTATTGTTAGGTTTCAAATTTCATAATTTTTCGAATCAATAGGTGAGCGTGGCAAAAGAAAATGCGTTTGACCAGTTTTAGTTGATTTTAATCGACTGGAAATTGGCCATTTTTCCAACGGTCTCAGAATTCGATGAAACTAGTTTTGTTAGGACCGTATCGTCAATACGAAGCTAGAAAATATTTTTCTGGAATTTTTCTAGTTAGTATGTGACCCCGGTAATTTGAAATGTGCGTTTAAAATTCAATATAGTGATTTAAATGTAAATTCAACGGAAACTGATTGTAACGATCGAATCAGCTTGCGATACATATCCCATTGTGTTCGGAATGGGGGTAAAATGCTATGGACGACAGGCGGTGGGCCTCGTTTCGAGGTCGTATGTAAAAGTCAACCTTTTTGCGAAATTAAATAAATAAAATAATAAAAATAATTTTTAATTTCCCTCCTTTATATCCTTTCTGCCCCCCCCCTTTTTCAAAATTCAATCGCTCAGGGAAAAAAAAAAAGAAGAAGAAAACCCTAAACCTAATCGATCGCCGACGACCGCCTCCACCAACCTCCCACCACCGCTCCGCCCAGTTCGAGACCGACCGCCATCCTCGTCGAAGGGATCCCCGCTTCCGCCCGCTCCTCCCTCCATCGCGAGCGAATCGAGCAGCCCCGAGCCGCCGCCTCGAAGCCAAAAGCCGCCTCCCCGTTCGAAACCCCGAGCGCCACCCTCGAAGCCACCTCCGACGAACTGCGAAACCCCCCCCCCCCTCTCTGTAAGTATTTCTTTTCATTTTATTATTTTATTTTTATTTTTATATAAACAGAATTTAAAAACTGATTTTTTATAGAAGTAAAAACTGATTTTATATAGAAGTAAAAAAAAAAACTGATTTTTTATATAGAAGTAAAAACTGATTTTTTAATAGAATTTAAAAACTGATTTTAAATAAAAAGTTTAAAACTGTTTTTTTTAAAAGGAACAACTGATTTTAAAAGCATTTTAAATCTGATTTTTTTTTAATAGAAGTAAAACTGATTTTTAAAGGATGCTCAAACTGATTTTTAAAGGATGTAAAAACTGATTTTCAAAAGAATTTCAAAAGGATTTTTAAACTGATTTTAAAAAAAAGATTTGAACTTGGAAAAAAATAAAGATCATATTTTTAAAATAGAAAAGACGGAATTTTTGTTAAGTAGAAGAAGTAAGATATGATTCTTATATTTTTAAAGCAATAAAAATATAATTTTTACATCATAGGAATATTAAAAATATAATCTTTATTTTTGAAAGGACGGAATTTATATTTTTGAAATTCGATTTTATATATTGAATAGCATAATAAAAATTCGATTTTATATATTGAATAGCATAATAAAAATTCGATTTTTATATATTGAATAACATAGTAAAAATTCGATTTTTACATATGTAGAGAATACGGGCGAAAGCGACAGAAAGGCGAAGATTTCTCTAAGGAAGAGTCGTAGTTGGATAGCTATTGGTGAGATTTCTGATTTAAAAATATTATATATGTGTTGAAAGTAAAAGTGAATTGCTATATATAAATAAATATATATCTATATATATATATATATACGCCCCTCGTCCACAAACCATGGACGATATTTATTGGTTGAAATCGTTGTGAAAATTGATTGATAGCGATTGATTGTTTGGGATTGTTTGTGATTGATATTGGTTGATTGTGGTTGAAAAATACCCGTTTGTGATTGTGAAATATTTGGTTGAAACCGCATAGGATTAGTTTGTGGAAATGAAATAAATATATACATGCCGCCTGCGTGCGAACTAGATGCATGATCCCCATTGTCAAAAACCACGAGGTTTTAAGGTAGAGCGAGGAGCCGTACTAGGGACGGTCCCGGTTTAACTACCCTGCCGTTATGCTGCCGAAATTTTGAATAATATTTGTGTGTTTGAATTATTTTCATATGCTTAAACTATATTTATTCATTGTATAGAAAACATTCATGTGTTGAATTGATATTCATTCGTTGTTTAGAAATTCATGTGTTGAATGGTATTCATATTTTGAAATAAATTGTTCGATAATAAAAATCACATTTTTATCTATATATAAAAACCATATAAAACATTCATGTGTTGAATTGATATTCATTCGTTGTTTAGAAATTCATGTGTTGAATGGTATTCATATTTTGAAATAAATTGTTCGATAATAAAAATCAAATTTTTATCTATATATAGAAACCATAGAAAACATTCATGTGTTGAATTGATATTCATTCGTTGTTTAGAAATTCATGTGTTGAATGGTATTCATATTTTGAAATAAATTGTTCGATAATAAAAATCACATTTTTATCTATATATAGAAACCATAGAAAACATTCATGTGTTGAATTGATATTCATTCGTTGTTTAGAAATTCATGTGTTGAATGGTATTCATATTTTGAAATAAATTGTTTGATAATAAAAATCGCCTTTTATCGACTATATGAACTGTGTAAAATAATCTCGTTTTAAAAAGAAATTGTTTTATGATAAAAATCATATTTTGTCACCTATATGAATTATATAGAAAAATAGTGTTTTGAAATGAATTGTTTTACAATAAAAATCACATTTTTATTGTATGCATAAATCGTTGAAATGAGAAGTGTTAAAAATAGCCACTTGTTCAAAATAAACATATATGAGTTGAAATATTCATTAATTAGCTAATGAAATGATTTGCACCTATTTATGTAACATTAGAATGAATGGAGTTTTTAAACCAAATAGAAATCAAATATGAAGTCGAATAGAAATTGATAAATGATAAGAACTGTATATATATGTACATGCAATATTCATTGAACAGGTTATAGCAAAGGGGCTAGAGAAGAGGAATAAAATTTTGTGCCCGACAAATAGGTACACATTTACTGATTTGTTTGGGTGATGATTTTGAGCCTGTTGGCTAGCCGCTTGGCTTTTTCTTTTTCTTTTTGAGATTAGAAGGACCGGGAAAGCTATTTGCGATTTCCCGATGCTCCCGGTGCAGGGGAGGTTATGGCGAAATTTTTCCAAAATTTAAGGCGTTAGAAAAATATTTGAAGTTAAAACGATATGGAAATCATTGAATGAACTATATTTATATAAATATATAAATATAAATAAAATTAAAACGAAACGAAGCCGTGCAGTTCGTGTTTTGAAACCGTGTTTTCAAACAACTAGTACGGGAAATCCGACCATTGGATTTTCCCGAAACCTCAACCGTCGGGTTCGCCTTGGAATAATCTTTCCAACGGCACCAACCTTGTAAAAATCCAACGGTTGGATTGTCTGGAATGTTTAATTCAAATTTGAAGAAAAACAGCGCCAGAATCGATTTTATTCATATATAAATATAAATAGAATTATATTTAATCGAATAACGACGCTGCAGTTCGTATTTTGAAATCGAAATTTCAAACGATTGTACCGGGAGATCCGACCGTCGGATTTTCCCGAAACTGGAACCGTGGGATTCGTTTTGAAAAGACCTTTCTAATGATGTAAATTTTGTGAAGATCCAACGGTTAAATTTTCAGATATGTGTGAATCAAATCTGAAGAAAAACAGCGCCACGGCCGCTTTATGGCCCGAAGCGTCGTTTTGAATATATGGGCTATTTTAAAATAAATAAAAATAGCGATAAATCGTCATAAAATATTATAAACGATATGGAATGGAAATAAACGGAATTTGCTTGATTTATGTGGCTTTTGATGGTTGAATGTGTTTGGTGTGAAAATTACATTAAGGAACAATATTGGTGTTGTCGAATAATTTAACCATTTAAATAAATTGATTTGAAATTCTAAATATACATGAATTATTTGAAAAAGCCGAGTTAATTCTCATTTTAAATAATTGATCGACGATTGAAAGTCGAAGATGAAGACGATGGTCGAAGACCGGAGATCTTCACCTCGTTTGGGCGGTAACCGAGGTCCTGATTGGGAGGCATCCCGAAATATGGATAATGAGTAATGATCGTCCAGACGTACGTGGTGATCGATGGGTTTGCGAGGTATTTAGTGCCTCCGGTTTCGTTCAGACCCAGAACGGACTTGTAAATGGACTGTGTGTCCGACATAGGATTTTATTCTGTGTTGATTGATCTCTGTTAAATATACATCTGTTTGGCGGCGGAGAATTTATTCTTTTGCTTAACGCCCTTCTCTGAGACGCACGAGCTCAGAGGTTGTATATCGATGGACATCAGTCGCATGGCATGAATTGCCTGTGTGGCATGCTAAGATGCAGTGATCAGGGCTTCTGTTGAAAAGCAAAGTCTTGTGGTGATGATCAAAGCACCGCCTTTGTGGCGTAGCTTTGTGTATAACGTGAATTCGCGATCCTCACACCCCGGTATGAACCTAAAATGGGAGAAGGACCTCAGGGAGGGCATGCGTTTCTTTCTAGCTAGGGTGGTGTCAGTGACCTACCAGCCCTGACATTTATATACTTTTCACCTATGTGGTTGTTGCTGTTGCGAGGCGCCTCGGTTTGATCGGACGATCCGGGTCCGATGGAGTCATTCGTTGGCTCGTTGACGCCCCAAAGGGCGGGGAAACGTATTGTTCAGGTATAATAATCCACATCGGTGGACCGGCCCTGTCGCTCCAAGGCTTGCCTGCGCGCTTGCCTGAGACACGGGCTAGAGCGTCTCGAATTCGGTAAGGACTATCTTTTGCCTTGGTTCATGACGGAAATCCAATTTCCAAATACGTGATCGTGCGGTTTTGATTGTATATATATATGGCGACATGATATATGGTACCCATGCCGTCTATGATTGATAGTTATGATTTGAAATTGTTTTCAAAACATATAAACACTAGCAATAATATCAAATGCCTTTGTTTTATTCGTATCAATCATATTTTGGCCATTATAAGGTAAAACTCTATCCTCCGGTTTGCGTTGCATTGTGTGATGGGAACTGAGTCTTATAATGGCTTCATTTTTGTTAAAAGCATAGCGATGTTTAAAAGAAAGATTTGTTTTAAAGCACCGGCAATCCAATGGAGTAAACCCGTTCCACGAAAGTGGCGTGGTCCTATGATTAGCCAATTATATATGTGTTGAGTGGATTTCTCATACCAGTCCCATGACTGACTCGTAGTTTGTTTCACTTTCAAACTCGGGTGCCCCTTTTTCTACACGGGCAGCCTTGTATTCAGGTTTAGCTGGTTCTTTCTGGATAGCTGGAGCTGAAGATGGATTCTATCATTTATTCCTTTTATGCTGTTCAGCTCCTATTGTACATATTTTGTTTATTTCCGCTGTAGACATTTATGTATAGCTGAACTGTATTTGTACTAAGTAAGATCCTGTATACTGTGTAACTCTGATGATTACTTTTATCCAGTATATTTTGTTGTTCATTATCTGGTGTATTTATTTAATTCTGTTCTGCTATTATATGTTTCTATGTTATATTCCAAAGATAACCCTGTTTCCGTGAGAACGGGATTTTGGGTCGTCTCAGATACAGTGTAGATGAAGTGTTGAAAGGAGGAACACGTGTACGAGGGGGTTTGAAATTGTAAACAGTGGGATAGTTTAGATGAAGCAGCCATGTTTTCTAAATCAAATATGATGTGTCAGGTCTGTTCTATTCAAATATGGAGCCTGTTTAGGTCAACGTGGAGTTACATGAATCAAAATTTCGAGCTTTATTTTTCCATACTCAAGATGCCGACCTATTCCAATATTTAACCAAAGAACGGTGTTGGTTAGCAAGGAGCGTGTAAACAACCTAGTATAAACAGAGATTTGGAATTGCAAGTAATTAAATACATATATTAACATTAAAGTAAGCTAATTAATTAGTTATTTATTTTAATCATAATTAACCCAAGTGTAGACAGATACGAACGATGCAGAACATAAGGCAGCGTGGAATTGGATCGTCCGGTTTAGCTTTTTGCCCAATGGACCAATGTAATTAATATATAATTAAAGTTATAATTGTTTATTTACAATTGTATAACTATAAAATGAGGTAAATATTGCATGTGATATCAGAATTGGACCAAACAAATTGCATTGGAACCATGGTTATCAATACTTCATTTTGAAAATAATTTGGACGGTGTTGAAATCAGCTGGAGCTTTTAATTAAATTAAACGAATTTAATTAAATGAAACCATTTCGACAACGTATCAAGTCAAGGTGAGTTAAACTCACTCAGTTCTCCCCCATTTATATTTTTATATAAATTGGGTTTTTATTTTGTGTGCTTTGGTTGCTAATGGTTGACTGTTTGCTAGTTATATATTTATTTTTTGACTTAACTGAGGAAATTAAACCGTTGTTTAATTTCAGTGAAATACCAGATCATTATTTTAACGATTTGATCCAATGGAGGTAACTTACCATATTGGTCACGTTTATTTATAAACGTGTTTAATTGTTTGAATTGTTTGTTAATTGGTTGATGTTAAATAGTCGTTATTTATTGTTATAGAAATTATCAGTTAAATGGGATTGAATGATCTGATTTGAGCTAACCATTTTGAATAAAGGGAAGAACAGGTTAGAGGCATCCAACGGGATTCCTCCAATATATTATTTATTTTCATATTATCATATATGAACTGTCATGATTGGATGATTGATTTGATTGGTGATCATTGACTGAAAATTAAACCTGTGTTTTATTGTAACCAATAGGCAATATTGATCGGGTATTCGGCAGTAAATGGCCTAAGAATAAATTGTTTTGTTTATATTGATTTACCGTCAGGTGGATCAATAGTACTGAAGTTTTAAAATTTATTTGTAACTGGAGATAGATTTTTAAATATATATTATTTTTAAATAAAGTATTAAAAGGAAATAAATATTCATCATTTATTATTTAAATTTATAATCAATTATTAATTGATTTTATGAAGTCAATTCTGATGTTAATCAGATTTATAAATATGAGAATAGAAAATTAAGCTAATGGTTAAATTTGGATAATTGTTTTGTTAAGAAACAGTGAAAATGGAATTTATTTAAATTAATTATATTATAATTAATTTAAAGTGAGAATTAATTGGAATCGGTTAACGAGATAACCGTGTTTGAGTTGACTACGACGACCGTTCTAATTGGGATTGATTATTAAATTAGTGTGTTTTTGAATAAAATAGGTTAATGAATATTGTTTTAATTTCAATAAGATATTTAAAGGGAATTACTATTTATTTTAGTAAATAATGGAATTAACTACTGAAGCAGTTAATAATCGAAGTAAATTATTATTTTAACTAATAATTATTTAGAAAATTACTTTTTAATCGAAATTCATTTAAAGGTAATCGAAATTGAAATGAAATCTAGTGAACTCATTGGTTTAGAGGGCATTAGTATATAAGAATTCAATTATCGTATTTTTAAAATATTAAAAGAGTTAGAAGTTTTAACTAAGCAGAAGTGAATTAGTTTTTAATTAGCAAAGGCCACATGATGCTGAATACTGAACCAGTGAACTCATTGGATTTTCATGATTGAATCCCCGTTTATTTGATGGTTAAATAACCAACTATCAAATCTGTCCAATATGGTTGTTGGTTCGGAAAGACCGGGATCGAATATATTCGAAAACCATTCTGACCAATAGATACGTGAAGATACCAGAAGATGATCAAGATGGAGCAATGAAGACCATAGAATTTCATAAACGGAAGAACTACTAATAATCTTCGGTCTGCAGCCAAAGATGTATTGTGGTTCTCTCGTTATTGGAATCTATGGATTGCAAGGACTACTCGCTACTGATCTATTGGGTGATTCCTTGGATGTGGCAGGAGGGTGCCTTTGGTTCATGTAAGAACACGTAACTTCCCCGTGAAGGAAAGAGCGGATACTTTGAGAACAATACACAAAAGAACGCAGACGGAAGAACATTTCATTGTTATTACAACAATTCCATCAGATACAAGAATATACAGAGTATAAATGAATAAATTACATTCAACAAATATCAGAGATTTAAATTACATTTAAATACTTCGCAGCGGAAAATAATACAAAAGCACAACTAGAAGTAATGCACGGATACAGAGCTTTCCGAGCATCGTTCCAGCTGTAAATCAGGATCCTGTGAATATAAATCTGCAAACCAAAACTACTAGCTGTCCGTGCGGAAAATATGGGCACCCAGAGTTTAGGTTAAAACAATAAACTCCAGGTCAGTCATGTGACTGGTGTGAGAACTAAAAAAATTATTTCAAACTTTACTTTAAAAGAGAGTAATTCAAGGGACCACGCCGTATAACACGGAACGGGTTTCCTCCCAAGAATACTAGTGCATATAACAAAACAGCGCAATGCTTTTTGGAAAAATGAAGCTATTATAAGACCCAGGTCCCATCACACAATGCAACGCAAGCCGGAGGATAGAGTTTTCCCTTATAATAGCCAAATGTGCTTGGTACGTTTAAAACAAATCACTTGATACTATAATAAGTGTATAGTGTCAAAACAATTCAATCATAAATATCAATCATAGGCAGCATGGGTACCATCTATCATGTCGCCATACTAGTTCTACAATTAAAACCGCAATATCACGTATTGGAAATTAGATTTCTGTCATGAGTCAAGGCAAGGGGCAAGCTCCTCTCCGATTCGAGACACTCTAGCAAATGTCCCAGGACCCCACTATGATCCTTTGGAACCTCCAAGGCCGGTCCTCTCTTACTTTTGAGGATTAATTATTCCTGAACACACGTTTCCCGGTCCTTACAGACCTATATCCGAGGTGCCTCGTATCCAACAACCACACAGGTGAAAAGTATATAAATGTCAGGGCTGGTAGGTCACTGACACCACCAAAGCTAGAAAGAAACATCGTGTACTCCTTGGGTCTGTATCCCATTTTTGACTCATACCGAGGTGTGAGGCTCGCGAATTCACGTTATACACAAAGCTACGCCACACAGGTCGTGCTTTGATCATCAACCACAAGACTTTGCTTTTCAACAGAAGCCCTGATCAATTGCCACTTACGCGTGCCACACTGGCAATTCACTCCATGCGACTGATGTCCATCGATATACAACCTCTGAGCTCGTACGTCTCAGAGAAGGGCGTTAAGCAAGAGAATAAATTCTCCGCCGCCAAACAGATGTATATTTAATAGAGATCAATCAATACAGAATAAAATCCAATGTTAAACACACAATCTATTTACAAGTTCGTTCTGGGTCTGAACGAAACCGGAGGCACTTTCCTCGCATATCCATCCATCCCCAAGTACGTCTGGACGATCACCAACTTTTTCCCTCATCCTGGGTGTACAGCCCAATCAAGATCATCAGTAATCATCCAAACGATGTGAAGACTTCCAGTCTTCAACCACCGTCTTCATCTTCGACATCTCGTCGAATCTGTTATTCAGAATGGGTATAAACCCGGCCTTTCTGAATAACCCACGTATATGATAAACAAATGTTATACAAACACAACAAACGCCTCATTCCAATTCAGAATATTCTTTTATTCACAAAATCACATTCTTAGGGAAAGGTTCCCATTAATTTTATCCAAGATAAATTCTTCTAAATTTTTTCTTTAATCTTCCTTTGGATATCATTTCAAACTAGTCGGGATTAGCGAATCACACTAAAGTAATTATTTATTTTATTTCCCAATCCCAACCTATTCATCCCCTGGAGCAAAACTGGTGATACTACATTCCTAACACCACGGTGTTATCAGTAAAATTAATTACCTTTCACGTTTAAATCTGATTTAAGATTTAACTATCGCTTTGGAGCAAAACGGGTGGTACTTCATTCTCGATCACCTTTCAGATTTGATAATTTAAATTATCAATTCACATTTCAATCTAATTAAAGATTCATTAAAACTCCACTTAGTTTTAATCTTTTCAAAAATCAATCCTATCTTTAACTGGGTTAAAGAACCAATGTCATCTAAAACACGATTCACGATAAACCCAAAATCACATTTTATTATTAATCGGGTTAAAGAACAGGTGTTATTCAAAACACCGCTCCAGATAAACCCAAAAACCAATTTAAATTCAATTTCAATTAAATATTATTTAATTGATACACTTTATTAAATCTAAATAGAAAGATTCAATCTTTTTCCCTATTGGGCTTAAGAACAGTGTTAATGAAGACCCCATTCACGACAAACCCAAATCACATTTGATATTAAATACAAGGCTCTGAATAGAAAATATACCGGCTTATATTCAATATCAATCCTGAAACCAACAAATATCGTATTGGAAATAACGATATAAAATATATCTCTCAAATTCCCATAACAATATCTGTATAGTAACGAAATCCAACATTGAAATATTCCGAAGATAATTTCGATTCAACTCCAGTCCAATTCACGTATTGAGAATATTGATTATTTTTAAAATCACTTTCAAATTCAATTTATTTATTTCAAAAATAAATTGATTTTAATTCTAGTTCAAAACTAGTTCATTTCGATAAAAATCTATTGTTATCCTTTCAAATGTGGAATTTTTCATCCTAATTCTTTCCAATTCATATATTATGATTTTACACAAATTATCAATATTTTTAATAATTTTATCAAGGCCCGTACAGTCGATTTCCATCAACGGCCATCGAACTGCACTTACAGCAACCTTTTCCAAATTTGATTTGGACATAATTCCAAATCCATCTGTTAGATTTCAAATTTCTAATATTCATTGGAAAGCTCTTTTCGATACGAACCCAACGGTTCCGGTTTTAGGAGAATCCGACGGTCGGATCTCCCGCAACGTCAATTCGAAGTCAATGGTCGAAATTCACGAACTGCCGCGGCGCGGCGCGTTCTATTCAGGCCATTATATATATATAATATATATATATTATATACATTTCGTCGATTTCCTTTTAAAACGTATTTTATAAATCTTTTTAAATTCGTTTTCAAAACCATTTCAACACTATATTCAATTTCTAATCAAAATTGAATATTTCATATCATTACTATATAAATGATAATATTTTCAAAACGTTATATTTCGAAATCACTACCTTTTCTATATTCATTATAAAACGAATATAATCGATATAAATATCGTTCACGTCAAAATAGCGCAACTCTAATCAAAACGGCTTTATATATTTCAATAAATTCGTTATTCCATTCAACAAATGAATATTTATCCCATTCAACACATGAATCTATATTTCTTTCAACACACGACCAATCTCAACACATGAGTACTATCAACACACAACCATTTTTGTTATGTAAAATATTTTATAAAACTATGGTATCTATCGTTTGATTTTTAATTAGACTCCACCGTGAAGTAGTGTCTAATCTAAATATGATGAAGATGTAAATTTTATTATTTAAAATATTCTACTCAACACATGAACATCGTCAACACATGACTATTTTTATATTCAACACATGAATTCCCTTTTATAATATTCATTATTTTCCCGATTGGAATGAGGCCCAATCAATCACCATATAATGTTAATTATATGGATTCCATACAACACATGTATATAATAGCAATGATAAACAATCAACCATCATCCAAGGTGCACCACATAACTGCATAAGCATCAAATATAAATAATCGACGCTTACACAGTCTGTCGACCAATCGATCGACATATAATTAAATAATTGGTATTAGTGTACCCAAATATCATCCCAACAACCGTGTGGGGTTTCAAATCAACAAACACAGATTTTTATTTGTGCAGTTGGGCGATGTGTAAAATTTATCGACCGAATCAATATCAGTCAAATCAGTGTATATAAACAAATCGGCCGATTTGTTTATAAATATTTATTTATTCACTTTCACGTTAAAAATTATATTTTTAACGATAATTAATTGATTTCAATCCTCTACATTTTATTATCGATTTCACATCAACAACACAAACAAATTTCACAACACATCAAACAAGCATACAAGTCGTCCATGGTCTGTGGACGACGGGTGTCGGGTGCTACTAAGCACCGTCTGCATCCTAGTATATATATATATAACACTAGAAAAAGAAATTTAGAGTGAGAAGTTCTCACCGACTAGCTAATCCAATATCACGACTCTTCATATGTAGAAGTCTTCGTCGTTCTCGCCTTTTGTCACTTTCGTTGCCCGTAGCCACTACATATATAAATATCCTATTTTTACATCGCTACTATATAGATACAAATTCTATTTTTACGTCGCTACTATATAGATAAAAATTCCATTTTTACATCGCTACTATATAGATAAAAATTCCATTTTTACATCGCTACTATATAGATAAGAATTCTATTTTTACATCACTACTATATAGATAAAAATTCTATTTTTACATCGCTACTATATAGATAAAAATTCTATTTTTACATCGCTATTATATAGATAAAAATTCTATTTTTACAATGTTATTCTCTATATAAAGATTTCGCCTTTTTAAGGGCCTGAATTTCATAGCGACTATTCAGAATTTTCAACTGGACATATCTTTTGATTCCCGCTATGAAATTTCGATTTTCCGGATTTGTTGGAAAGATATCACCAAATAGATCCTAATATTTCTGGTTTCACTAAAATCCAGTTTGTTTTGCGCCCAGTACATTCATTTGAAGTTTGAAATCGAATTATTGAACTACCGTGCCATTTTCAATTCCTTATATAATTATATATAATTATTTATATTCTAACGATGACGTATATAATATATACGTCGAATTCTATTCAAAATAAATTTCTCGTCGATATTATTTAAAATAATTCATTTTAAATATTCAAAATTCGCTAAAATTGCCAAAATAAAATTTTTAAACTGGCCCAGATTTTCGGGTTGTTACAGTTCAACCTGTTCCTGGATGACTTGTATGGACGGATGTCTGGCAGAGTATGAAACGACCCAAACTTCTGCTTTTGGGAAAGCCCTGATTGAGTTGAGAACACGGCAAATCAGAACAGAAGAACATTTCATTATTACTACAACAATTGCATCAGAGTAAAAGAATATATCAGGGTATGAATAAATAATACACATCAGAAAAATATCAGAGATTTAAATTTACAATGCATCGGAAAATAACACATAACACAACTGAAATAAATACACGGATACAGAGCTTTCCGAATCTAACTCCAGCTGTAAATCCAGGATCCTGTGAAAAGAAATATGCAAAACCAAAACTACTAGCTGCTCGTGTCGAAAATAGGGTACCCAAAGTTCAGGTTAAATCAATAAACTCTAGATCAGTCATGTGACTGGTGTGAGAACTAAAACAGTTGTTAATTTGATTTTAAAGTTTGGTAAATCAAGGGACCACGCCGTATAACACGGAACGGGTTTATCCCCAAGAATACCAGTGCATAAAACAAACAGCGCAATGCTAAATAAAAAACAATGAAGCTATTATAAGACTCAGGTCCCATCACGCAATGCAACGCAAGCCGGAGGATAAAGTTTTATCTTATAATAGCCAAATAATGCTTGATACGCCAAATTTAATCTTTTATTATTACTATAAGTGAAAAAATAAACTTCAAATATAAATGTAACAATCATAGACGGTATGACCGCCCCATCCCACTATGTCGCCATACTAGTTTTACAATTTAAAACCGAAATTGGAAGTTGGATTTCCATCAAGAACCAACGCAAGGGATCGTCCTCACCGAATTCGAGATAATCTAGCCCATGTCTCAGGATCAGTCGCAACTGCACCTTGGATCTTCAGGGCCATTCCACATTTTAAGTGGACTAATAATCCCTGAACAATACGTTTTCCGGCCCTATGGGGGGGTAAATCTGGTCAGTATGTCGACCATGTCATCCATCGGCCCCATAGTGACTGATATATCCGAGGTACCTCACTATCCATCAAATAATAAGCAACATCCACATGAGTAAAATGTCTGGGCTCCATACCATGACACCACTCCTAGCTAGAAAGAAACGCATGTACTCCCTGCA
Source organism: Allium sativum (assembly GCA_030737875.1). Taxonomy (NCBI): domain Eukaryota; kingdom Viridiplantae; phylum Streptophyta; class Magnoliopsida; order Asparagales; family Amaryllidaceae; genus Allium; species Allium sativum. The sequence goes on from CM060918.1 coordinate 414,863, forward strand.
GTCCTCTCCCATTTCTGGTTAATACCGGGGTGTGATGCTCGCGAATTAACGCTACACAAAGCTATGTGCTTTGATCATCAACCACAAGACTCTGCTTTTTAATAGAAGCCTTGATCATTTGCATCTCAGCATGCCACACAGGAAATTCACGCCATGCGACTGATATCTATCTATATATAACCTCTGAGTTCGTACGTCTCAGAGAAGGGTGTTAAGCAAGAGAATAAATTCTCTGCCACCAAACATATATATATATATTTAATAGAGATCAGTCAACACAGAATAAAATCCAATGTCAGACACACAATCCATTTACAAGTTCTTCCTGGGTCTGAACGAAACCGGAGACACCTTATTCTTCGTCCCATATGTCCAATACAGGAGAGAGACCCTCGCATATCCGGTCAATCTCCAAGTACGTCTGGACGATCACCACTTATTACCTTATCTTGGGTGTACAGCCTAATCAAGACATCAGTAATCATCCAAACGATGTGAAGACCTCCGGTCTTCAACCACTGTCTTCATCGTCGACTTATCGTCGAATCAGTTATTGTTCGACTACGAAAATTCTATGAATTAGAACACGGTCGTGAATGCAATAAACCGCAAGCACACGACGTACAATTGTTAGTACATGGTGAATACGAGTCGATCCACAGGGAAAGAAGTAATTTCAATCTTATTTAGTCAAATTAAACCAAATTCGATTGATGATTTAACTACAACTAAACTAGTACATTAAAATTAATAAAAAAACTATGAGATAAATGGCAACTTAGGAATAAATTCACGTTCTAGATCATGTAGTACAACTAGTTATGAAATTACGATCTCTCTTTTTTTTTGGTCATTTGTGAATTTAGTTGATATGATTATTATATGTATAGCTTATTCATGCTATTAACTAGCACAACATTAACTATCAAACTATATCATACCCACTAAATCACCTTACTAGATCTAATGAAAAATGAACAAGTTGAATTGAAATATACTTTAAGCATGACCTATGAACTACTAATTAGAACTATAAACTATCAAATTTTTATTTTCAACCTCCACTTAATCACCATTACATCAACATGACATTAAGCACAAAAAGAGAGAATGTAAAGATAAATTACGTTGCAACTACATGATCAAGAGAGCTTCATTACCCCTAAGTTGAAAGGGATTAGCCTCTCATGTTTATTATTCTAACAACGAAAGTAAATTGCAACATAGAACAAGAGAAAAAGAAAAAAGTAAAAATAAAATAAAGGACAACCTATTCTATTTGCATAAAATAAACCTAATCTACTTGCAGAAAAGAAAATAACATGTAAATAAAAAACTAAAACTAAAGAGAACAGGAAAGAAGAGTTTTATTCCAAGATAAAGATTACAGAATAAAACTAAGTGTAATTACAAATGAAGGAGATACAGTGTATTTATAGTTGATATGACAAAGACTACTTGGCTATCTACATATTGTGGGACTAAAGATTTAGCCCAAATAACACATAAGCCAGTGTGAATGCAGCTTGAATGAGAGGCCATGCAAATGAGCCAATGTGAACGCGGTGTGAATAGATTTGCAATTGACATAGCTTGCGGGCAACAAATGGCATCAACTCCAATTGTTCTCATCATGAATAGGAACTCCATAACATTTGCGACAAACTATCTTTATGAAAAGGCATTGAATCATTAAAATATGCAGCAGAAGGTGGTTGAACATCAACATTTCTTCAAGCTTTAATCTAGATCTCAAAATCAACACTCTTCGTACACCAATTCTTCAAGCTATTCAACAATTAAGTGCATTAATCTATTCATCATAAATAATCTAAAAACACAACTATAAATACACAATATCAATTATTTTAAATATAAAATAAGATAAATAAGCGGATAAAATATACACATTTACGTGTATATTAGTTATTCAGAATGGGTATAAACCCGACCTTTCCGAATAACCCGCGTATATTATAATCATGTGATGTAAACACACAACATACGTCTCATTCCAATCCAGAATACTCTTTTATTCAAATATTCACAATATTAGGGAAAGGTTCCCATTAATTTTATCAAAGATAAATTCTTTAAATTTATTCTTTAATCTCTCTTTGGATATCAAACCAAATTAAGGTTTATCTGAACTAGTCGGGATTAGCGAACCTTACCAAAGTAACCATTTATTATATTTCCCAATCCCAACCTATTCATCCCATGGAGTAAAACTGGTGATACTTCATATATAACACCATTGTGTTATCGGTAAAGTTAATTACCATTTCCCGTTCAAATCTAATTAAAGATTTAACTATCGCTTGGAGTAAAACTGGTGGTACTCCATTCTCGGTCATTTCCCAAATTTGATAATTTAAATTATCTCATTTACATTTCAATCTAATTAAAGATTCATTAAAACTCTACTTCAGTTTTAATCTAAAAAATTATTACTTAATGATTATTCAACTTTAGAAAATAAATCCTATCATTAACTGGGTTAAAGAACGAATGTCATTTAAAACAAAGTTCACGATAAACCCAAAATCACATTCCATTAATTATGGAATCTTCACGGAAAATAGATCAATATATATAATCGATATAAACTTCCGTATCCAACCAATAATATAAATGGAATAAGGGCAAAGCCTTTTAAATTCCATATATAGTAACGGTCTTCCTCCATAGAAGCTTACTTTGATTTTTACCAAATCGAATTCCATTCCTTTCCAATTTATTTTATTAAATTGGAAAGCTTTACCCTGGAAAATTTCCAATAAATCTTAATAAAAGAATTATATATTCCAAACCACATTTCACTGTTAATCAGGTTAAAGAACGAATGTCGTTAAAAACACAGTTCACAATTAACCCAATTCACAATCCATTTTATTCCAATTACTAAATATAACGGGAAATTCTAATATTCTTAATTAAAAGATTTATTCTTTTTCACACGGGGTTTAAGAACAGTGTTAATAAAGACACCATTCACGAAAAACCCAAAATCCAATTTCAATTCAATTCCAATTAAATATTAATTAATTGGTAAATCTCCTTAAATCTTAGTTAAAAGATTTATTCTTTTCTCAACTCGGTTTAAGAACAGGGTTAATAAAGATACCATTCATGACAAACCCGTAATCCAATTTGATGTCAAATACAAGGCTTTGAATAGAAAATAAAATCGGCTTATATTCAATATTAAATTCTGAAACCAACAAATATCGTATTGGGAATAATGATATATATATATCTTCCGAATTCATCCACAATATCCGTATAATCACGGAACCAATATCGAAATATTCCGAAGATAATCTCGATTCAAATTTATTCCAATTTATACATTGAAAAATTCTGGTTTTATTAAAACCATTTCAATCCAATTTATTTATTAAAAAATATTGGATTATTATTTCTGGTTAATAACTAGTTCATTTTGATAAAAATATTTATTTTATCTTTTCAAACTTGATAATTTTCATCCAAAATCTTTCCAAATCATTTATTATGATTTTACACAAATTATTGATATTTTTAATAATTTTATCAAGACCCGTACAGTCGGTTTCCAATAACGGCCACCGAACTACATCCATAGCGACCTTTCCCAATTTTGATTTGGACATAATTCCAAATCCAACCGTTAGATTTCAAATCTCTTATATTCATTGGAAAGCTCTTTCCGATACGAACCCAACGGTTCCGGTTTTAGGAGAATCCGACGGTCGGATCACCCGTAATGTCAATTCGAAGTCAATGGTCGAAATTTGCAAATGGTCGCGGCGCGGCACGTTCTATTAAGGCCATTAAATATGTATAATATATAATATATATATTTCGTCGATTTCCATTTAAAACGTATTTTGTAAATTGTTTTAAATTCTTTTAAAAGCGATCTCAACTTCATATTCAATTTTAAATCAAAATTGAATATTCCATATCATTAACATATAAATGATAATATTTTCAAAACATTAGAGTTTGAAATCATTTCCTTTCCGATATTCATTATAAAAATGAATAAAATCGATATAAATATCGTTCGCGTCAAAATGGCGCAAATCTAATCAACACGGCTTCACATGTTTCAATATTTTTGTGTCCATCCAAAATCGGACATCAAAATCACATTTTAATCCTTGTGCAAATATTATTTTAAAATATTCGTTATTTTAAAATATTGGTTATTTAAAAATATTCTTTATTTCTGGATTGGAATCAGACACAATCAATTACCATATAATGTTAGTTATATGGATTTTATACAACACATGTATATAACAACAATGATAAACAATCAACCATCATCCAGAGTGCATTACACAACTACATAAGCATTAAATATAAATAATTAACGCTTACAGCATTCTGTCAACCAATCGATCGACATACAACTAAACCGTTGGGATTAGTGTACGTCAAATGTCATCCCAATACCCGTGGGGAGTTTCAATCAACAAACACAGATTTTATTTGTGCAGTTGGGCGATGTGTATAATTTATCGTTCTAATCAGTGTCAGAAAAATGGGTGTACATAAACAAATCATTCGATTTGTAAATGAATATTTGTTTTTATTCATATACACGTTAAAAATTATATTTTTAACGATAAAATATTTATTTCAACACGTGAATATTTAATATAGTTTATATATACAAAAAAAATGATATTTTTATTGTTCAAATAATTTATTCAACACATGAATATTTTATTTTCCATTTCATATCACAATCACAATCAATTTCCACAACACAACACAATCAAACAAGTCGTCCATGGTCTGTGGACGACGGTGTCAGGAGTTACTAAGCCCCTCTGCAACGTAGTATATATTTAACTGTAAAAAGTTTGAGTGAGAAGGAGTTCTCACATTTCGTTTTCTACTCCGCCAGTTTTATTTCTTGTTTTCTGAATAGTTTGGATTTAAATCTGCCCAAAATTCTAACTAGCTCCAAATTGGGCCCGGTTAGTCTTGTTGTGAAGCTCTCCTCTCCACGATCGCAACGCGTCAATTACATTAAAAATTAACTAACAATAATTAATTCAATTAGTTGGCTAATTAATTTTAAACCCACCTCTTATCACATTTAAATCCATCGTCTTCCTCCCGTTCGTTGAAACCCACCAGCTCGATCTGGAAATCGAATCACCGTCGTTGCCTGGAGCTGCCGGAGGCTGATCCGCTGGCGCCTCGTCGACCGCCATGGAGAGTGCCGCCACCGCCCATAACAGTCGCCGGATTGGTAGTCACCACCGCCCAGAAATTGAACCCAAACCGCTGCCCTTTAAGGCAAAAATTCGAGCAACCCACTTCGTTATTTCCGATCATAGCCGTTGAAGTTATAGCCCTCCCCATTCTCTTCAATTTTGCTTTTGAAGTTTTGAATTTTACATTGTGGATGCTGAGATCGGAGGGAATGAACATGATGTGATAATCGCCTTCAATTTCAGAAAATGCGGCAGCTGATGAATGGTCCAGGGTTTTGGTCAAATTAGATTATATATATATATAATTTATTTAATTCAAAGAAATACTAGTTTATGATGCTAACTCCAAAATAAACCCAACGAATGCCGCCCCTAGCTAAATACGCCCATTCCAGACATAATGGAATATGTTTCATAAGCTAATTCGATTGTTTCGATTTGTTTTTATGAAAATTAAAATATTAATTAATTATAATGTTCAAAATTGAATTCAACGTACATTTTAATTTACCGAGGCCACATACTGACTCCAAAAATTACAGAAAAATAAATCTAACTATGTTTTGATGATACAGTCCTAACAAACTAATTTCGTCGAATTTGGAGGCCATTTCTGGTTAATCCAATTTAATAGAAATTGACAAAACATGTTTTCTTTTTCCACCCTCGTATATTAATTCCAAAAATTATGAAAATTGGTAACTAGGAATAATTTGACATTCCGAATCCAACAAAAGTAGTTTCATCGAAAACGAAGGTCGTTTGCAAAATGGCTATTTTTAAGGGCTTTAAATTATTTAAAATACATATAAATTCTATAGCGACTTTTTTGAATTTTAATTTGGCCATAAATTACAATTTATAAAACGAAATCTCTGTTTCTTACATTCGTTAGAAAGATATAATTAAATAGATTCAAATATTTCTTGTTTCATCCAATTCTGATTTATATTGAATTATGTATATTCATTTGAAATTAGAAATCGAATTTTCAAACTACCGCACCATTTCAGGCTCGTTTAATAATTAAAATAAATTAATACATTCTAACTTCGTTTAAAATAAATTTTTAGTCATTATTATTTAAAATAAATCATTTTAAATATTCAAAATCCATTAAAATAGCAAAAATAAAAATTTCAAATTGGTTCTGAAAATGTGGGTTGTTACAGAGTATTTCCAAAGGGATCGCGTACGTTAATTTCTTCAAATGTACCATAGTTGGTGGCAGAGAAAGGCCTTTCTCTTAGCTTATCAACTAGAGTATTTTTGTGGATGTCAATTAGTGATATCTAGCAGATCTGATAACGTGGCATTCAAACTAAATGATGGTGCGCGATTTGAAAAGATAATTCAAACCTTAAGCCTCATCAATCGGGAAATGACAAAAATCGGGCAGGCAACATGGCTATGTGGGTCGCTCCCCTTAGGGTGTATAATCACCTATCTAGAGAAAATCCATTTTCTTCTTTAATCTATTTCGATGCTGTCCCTTTCGAGAAACGGTGGTTTGAGCCCAACCGTTGGTGATATACATTCGATACACTCAAGTGAAATGAGTGGTCGGCCATGTGTGAGCCGGGTTGCAAGACGTTCTTGTTGAACCCAGTGTATTCCTCTCTAGAGATACACTATCGGCAAGTGGTCTCATACCTTGTCATAGTCGAAATCCAATCTCCAATAAGCTCCCGCGGTTTTGATTGTATTCTATGTATGTGGAGCGTGAGATGCAAGCGTTCTGCTAGATTGATATTTACTTATATTTTTACAATATTATAATATCAGAAAAGATATTGATTTCAAAATGCTTTGGGTTATCGTAAGGTAAAAACCATCCGTATTTATGTGTGGATTTGGTCTTACGATTATCCTTTTCTTTCGAAAAGATTTTAGCTTTAAAATCAAGTTGGATGATTTACCCTAAAGCTTTGCGAGTTTTTCTCACTCTGGTTCACCAGACTGACCCGGTGTTTGTAATGCTCGGGTCAGACCGGGGTGTATAGGTCCAGGTTATCGGATGTTGCGAAGGCTAGAGACGAGCTGGAAGAGTTCAGACATTTGACATTATATAGTTGCTATCTCGTTGTGTGTTGTATATGGGGACAGGTTATTATAACTGTCCAGAGGTGTGATGTACTCTGATGATTGTAAGTATTTTAAGCGCTTTCAATAAAGATTTATTTCTGTATTATATTATGTTCCGCTGCGATGTGAGACTCTGTGTTGTGTTAGTTCTTCTTCTTCTTCTTTTATTCTAATATTTCTTTCTTTCTTATCTCACCCTCTAATCTCTTTCTATGAACTATCAGTGTTTTCGGTGTTTAGAAGACCGACATGGGATATGGAAAAGTTATTTATGTCGCGGGGCCGAAAATCCTTGGGTCATTATAAAACGTCACGTAGGTTCACAACAAATACATATTGTCAAACATCATATATGTTTACAACAAATAAAAATACGAGGAGTCTTTTTCTTAAGTTCACTTTATAAAGACAATCATCTTCTTAAGTTTCTAATTTCATAAGGAATCTTTTTCTTCTTCTTGCGATGTCGCTATTTGGAAGGGCCTGCTTCTTCAATTTTGGTGGTAGACTACAAAGTAGGTGGTGATTGAGATGGACCTTTCGCGTATTCTTCATGTCTCGAAGCACCAGCTTCTGTGACGATGCCCCCAAATCTTGTAAAGAAGAACCCTAAATCCGTCTCGTGCACTGGAATAGTATAGGAGGTCCGGGTGGAGAGGGAGGACTTGGTCTATTGAGTTTGTTTCTTCCTAGGACCGCTCGGAGAATGTTCTTTATGTTCAAGCATATCCCCTTTGATTCCTCGACCTGCTGGCATCTCTGAAGCTCCTCTGTTATATCTAAATCCTTGTATATCACATTGGCCTATGAAAACTATTGTAATCAAACATGACACAAATATATTGCTTTTTAATCGTATATGAAAATTGCATGATACTTACAACACTTCTCTCAAGCGACACACGAGGGGTACATGGATTCCTAAGAACTGCCCGCACGGGCGGGGTAAGAACGTATCTACGGGTGATAATGTAACAACCCAAATTTTAACAACGTGTTAAGACAAGAATCAAGGCAGAATTTAATTATAAAACCTGAATCAGGATAAACGGGTTGCGCCACTGCGTTCGTCTCGGAAAAATACGCGAAATAGAGTCCGAAATTTCATAAATCGGAGTTCGTATGACCGAGATATGGCCTCGCAAAGTTTCACGAAAATTCAAATCCGAAAACAGATTTGAAATTCAGCCCAATTAAGACACCACTCCATTTTTAGGCCTGGTTAAGACACCACTCCATTTTTTAGACTTGACTTCTTCCCTAAGACATGCTTTAAAGGCTAGGATTGGTTCTAGGGTTTATCCTATGGCTAAAACTATCCTAGTCTTCTATAAAAAGACCCCTAACCCTCTCCTAAAACCCTCATAAATTGATCCTACAACTAAACTATGCCAAAATGATTCCTCATCATGGCCTCCACTTCAACCCATGGCCTCCATCTTCTTCTTCATGATAGGTTAAGTGTTCTAAGCTAGTTTCAAAGTAAAGGAGCCTCTTTTCTTCATTCATGGGAGATTCTATGATCATTTGAGTGATTTCATGTTTGTATGAGAGTTCATAAGTTGCATTCTAGCCAAAGTTGCAACCTTTTCTTGACCAAAAAGCAAGGATCTTGCATGAGAGCTCATAATCTTCATTCAAAGCCAAAGTTGAAACCTTTCTTCTTCAAAGCAAGGATTTTTATTGATATTTTCTCAAGGGTTTCATTTGGAGCTTGTTCTTTTGGGGTTTTTGGGTGATAGCATGAATGGCTTCGTCTCAATCTTTGTTTTATATGTTGATTTGTGCCTTCATAGCATTGTAAGCCCTCTTCCTACTCTTAGATATTAACTTTAAACTTAATGTGACATGTTGTAAGTTGGGTTTGAACATTAAGTATGTTGCATGTTATCATGTTATGTATCCTATCATGACTAAAAAGTCATTATCTTGATCTTGTGGGCTTAAAGATATAAACTTTATGTTGAATGTTGCATTTTGGCAACATGAGAACTATCATGTCCCTTATGATAGCTTACATGTAATGCCATATGCGAACTTCTAGTCATCTTTCTATGTCATTTATCACCATGATTCACCTATGTGCTAAGTTTGAGGTTGTGCATGTTTTTGAGGCCTAATAATGTAATATGCAAGTTAATGAACACGTTTATACATCATTTGCCACCATGTTTAACTTGTGGCCTTATACCCCTTTTTGTCATGCCTTTGCCAAGTTCCTTCTTTTAATCCATTATGCGTTGTTGCGAATGTATATGCGAGTTTAAAAGCGTTGGGTTACGTTATGGGTAAAACTTTAATGACGTGAAACATGATTTGGGTAAATGGGTATAAACATGACAACATGTAACTTTGGCTATGAGCATGGGACTTGAAAACTTGACACGTATGGGTTGTAAGTGTAATAAGACACTAGACCAAACATGAAAATGGCCAACTCGAGGTTGGGTTGAGTTTGTAGCATAAATCTACCCGGACCCACCCGGCTTAACTAGTGGCTACAAACAATAGGATCCAATGTGAGAAGTTGTTCATGACGCGCTTAAGACCCGAGGTTAGACTAGGTTGTGGTGTAAAACTACCCGGACCCGCCCGGCTTAACTAGTAACCACAACAAAGTCTAATGTGAGAGGTTGAGAGTGCATTAATTAAATTAATGCCACATGATAAGGTTAAGTAAGTTTGACTAATGACACTTAACCATACAAGACAATTAGGGGATGGGGTTAAGTAATTTACGCTTAACTAATCCGACTTGGTAATTAGATGGGGTTAAGTAACCTTCACTTAACTAATCTAAACACGGTAATTAGATGGGGTTAAGTAACATTCACTTAACTAATCTAAACACGGTAATTCGATGGGGTTAAGTTAAACACTTAACCAATCTAAACGTGGTAATTCAATGAGGTTAAGTAACCAGTACTTAACCAACTTAACACGGTAATTTAATGGGGTTAAGTAACCAGTACTTAACCAACTTAACACGGTAATTTAATGGGGTTAAGTAACTTATACTTGACCAATTATACATGATGATTTGAGGAGGTTAAGTAACCTATACTTAACCAATCTAATAGGTGGACCTGATAGGGTCAAGTCACAAGGCCTTTCAAAATTAGGCTTAATCATTGTAATATGATTAGTGGATGGGGTTAAGCTAACCCATACTTAACCAATCCGACTCGATAATCTGATGGGATTAACATAATCTATGCTTAATCAATCTAACATGAAAATCTGATAGGGTTAAGAAAAATAAATACTTAACCAATTTGACTAGATAGGGTTAAGTCACGAGCTACTTGGTACACTTAACCAACTTGTAGGGCTAAGCCTTGAACTTGAGTACTTAGCCAATCTTGACATGATTCGTAGGCGGGTTAAGTCATGAACTTGGATAACAACACTTAACCCATTTGACAAAACCCTAGCTCAGGGGACTAGGTTGGAAATCATAGTTAACAAGGACAGCGGAAAAAGGTGCTAAGTGGTAAACCTTAGTTAAGGGTAACTAAGTAATAATTCTTAGCTAAGGACATGGGACTAGTTCATAAAGAGATGAGTAACCTGGTACGGTAGGTCATCGCTTAGTATACGAGGAGGAGCAAGTTATCTGACTTGGATAAAAGCTCCAGTGAACTGGGTAACGAAGCGAAAGCTTCGGGGAACGTGAGGGAACTCTTGGTATCCCTCTGTGAGGTGGCGTGTGGTCCATGAAACCCGGCCTCACAGAGGTTAAGGTCTGCGGTAGAAGAGCCAAGAGTATGCCTTGGTTGCTATGCGAGCGACCTAAAGACTAGGATGGGTTAGCGTGGAGTCGACGATACTTGATTTTGCCCCGGGATAGCAGGTCGCCGACTACCTACCATCTTTAGTCAAGCGTGTACGTACGGAAAGGCAGGGAACTCCCAAAAGACCACATACTAGCTATCAAGTTATGGGTGAGGTTGGCTATCTGGAAGTGGGCATCGATGGGCCTTAGTGTAGTTCTCATACATGATTTTTCTTGGATTGCCTTTCAGTAGTTGAGGGAGGGGTCACGTGGGACCATAGCCACGGGTACACAAACAGACCTTGATATCTGCATCAGTAGACGACTTAAAGCTCCCGACCGAGTTCCGTATTTCTTGTTTTGCCCTGGCACGGAACTCGGATGGCACATTGAGGAACATGAGCATCTAGACATGGAAAACGATTCACGATACATACGTGGGATAAAGGGCGCGGTTGATGGGTGGCATAATCCCTAGTGGCCCTAGGTGGCTGAACCCAAACCGAGACACGGAAACGTTCATTAGGTAGCATAATCCCTAGTGGTCCTAGGTGGCATAAATCCTAAGTGGACACGCGATAGTTCATGGTAAGAAAACATAACTAGATCAAGGGTAGTAGTCCAAAATAACCTCAAGGATAAAATGTTCACATGGGAAAGCCCGTATGACCTACGGCAAAGGACTGAACTTATACATGGAAAGAAACATACGAGTTAGGAAAACCTACATATGCTATATATTAGGTTGACATGGACCATTACATGACATTGGGCAAGGGACATTCATAGTTAACACATGACGCGGGTTGGGATATTAGTACGAAAGGTGCAGAGCAAATATACATGTTAGAACTAGGGGAAATATACATGATAGATACCGTGGGATGTTATACAGGATAGATACCTTGGGATAGTATACTTGATAGAAACCTGACAATGTGATACCTTGATTTATCTTGACACCGTAGTTTATCATGACACACTCGTGTATCTTGGTACAGTAGTGCATCCTGTTATTTTGGTTTAGCTTATCTATCTTGTCATCATACTTATGTTCATCTCAGTTCCTCATGCCAGTTAACTTTACTAGTTTATATACTGATAGTAGATAGGGCTTACCAGTCTTTATGACTGACCCCGTTTTGTTTCGCCTCTTGTCTTCCGTTTCCCCCCAGGTTACAGGGAGGAAATGCTATTGTTAGTTTGGACTTCTTCTGTTTGAAGGTCATCACGCATGGCTTGGACTTTTCTTGGTTATGGCTACTTTACTGGTTTACTTGGGGAATAATTTATGAAATGGTTTTATGCTTCTTTATTATTGCAAGACAGGTTTTGATGTATTCTGATGTAAAAGGCTTTAGACCTTATTTTATAAGGTAATAAAATTTGTTTTACTTCCGCTGTTTTATATATATATATGTTCTGTCTTGTAATATTTCTGTGCATGTTTACCTCGATAATGCTTCACCAAACCTAGTGCATTCCCTTTGTGAGTGACCCTAGCGGAGGTGGGGTGTTACATTTGGTATCAGAGCAGAAGGTTACCAGACTGGGCAAAAGTTTTTAGAACCTTCTGAAAACTATTTGAAAAACCGTTTATAAAGAAGCATTTTTCAAGAAAAGTTTTTAAAGGCTATTCCCCAAAAGCCATTAGCACTATCCTTTGATTCCTTGGTTGAATCTCTTTTCCTTTCTTTCCTCCATCTGTAGTCACAGTAGTTCTAACTGTGACTAATCTTTGCCTAGCCACGAAGGTGTTTTCCGTACGATGGAGGTGGTTCTCGAGAGACCTGTTGCCGTGGTACAAGGAAGGATAATAAGAGTAAGGATAAAGGACGTGGGCTTAAGGATAAGCAACTTGTTGGTATGGCTTAGTCCATCAAGGAGGACAAGGACAAGATCATCGGAGAGGGCAATTGTACGCTCCCATTTCTAGGGTACCTAAAAGAAATGGTACCGTTTCTGGTGAAGGTTTAGTCGTTCTTTTCTATCATCCCGTCCAGACTTTGTCTTGATCATCGTATCATTTAAGTCTGATTGGATAGTTGAGTCTTTGCACCTTAGTACTAGCATGGTAGAGGATCCCAGTTTTTGTCCCAAAAATCTGGTTTGAGAGCTGGTCCATTTCTTCATGACTTGTTTGGATTTGGGAATGACATGTCTCAGCTAAGGATGGATTCTAGGGATAAAGTGGTCACCCAATAGGGGGTGCCATTCTCGGTTTTGGAAAGAGGGTAGTTAGACTCTCGACTCACCTCGGTGATACCCTCGAAGTCTCGTGTAACCTTTTTGGGTTCCGTCATGGTTAGTTACCTAGAATCTCGGGATGCAATTGTTGGTAATCCGTTCGAATAGAATTCGCCGCTAAGGCGGATGGTTCGTTTCGCTTATGCATGAGTTATGGGAATCACCCTAGTAAGTACTCTTGGCAACATGGATTAGCATCGGCAAACGAGATCCATAATTTCCTAGTGAATTTTGGAGAGCTTGCATGAGTAAGTGGATACGTTTGAGCCAAGTATACTAGGGAAAGGATAAGTGAAAGTGGAATAAGAAGCGACAGTGGAATGAGTTCCAACTCATACCTGGGAAATAGGAATCAAGGAGCTACGGAATCATGAAGTCAAAGGCGGTCAAGGCACCGAGGAATTAAGCTCAAGGAAACGCGACTTAGAAGGCGTAAGGCTAAGACACGCGCATCGTACCTCTTTTTAAAGAGTGTATCCATGATCCTTGGTTTTTCCTGTAGAGCTTGCTCGCATGTTATCTTTTGGTGAATATCCTCTTGGTCCTGTTTCTGTTACAAACCCCGCAAGGAGTTTGTCTTGTTTATCTTCTCGATCCTATCTTGGGAACCTTGGATAGAACTCTATGGATGTAAACATGTAATTGAAACATGTTATGATTGATATGGTTGCAAATGGTTGCAAGTGGTTGCTCGTGGATGCGCGAATACACATTAGATACTAGATTGACGCGGTCACAATTCATGTTGCATATGCACGAGTATTTATACTTGTTTATGGATGAAATTGAATGTGTTGTCATGCGGATGTTGCATATGAATGAATGTTTGTGCACGCATGTAGTACTTATATGACTAGGATTATTTGCATACATGTTGGATTCATGGCACTAAACATACTTTGCATTAGAAAGATCATTCAGGCCTGATCGTTAGCATTAGCTAAGGAACATATACACACACTTTCTGCATGTGTTCATATGGCATTATAAATCGTCTAAGGACAATGGTTGCCTGTGGATGATGTTTTGAGTAGATGGATGATGGATGGTAGGATACGTTCTTCCTAACTTGGAGATTTCGGAGACGAAATCCTTAAAGGAGGGGAGAATGTAACAACCCGAATTTTAACAACGTGTTAAGACAAGAATCAAGGCAAAATTTAATTATAAAACCTGAATCAGGATAAATGAGTTGCGCCATTGCGTTCGTCTCGGAAAAAAAAGTGAAATAGAGTCCGAAATTTCGTAAATCGGAGTTCGTATGACCGAGATATGGCCTCGCAAAGTTTCACGAAAATTCAAATCCGAAAACAGATTTGAAATTCAACCCAATTAAGACACCACTCCATTTTTAGGCCTGGTTAAGACACCACTCCATTTTTTAGACTTGACTTCTTCCCCAAGACATGCTTTAAAGGCTAGGATTGGTTCTAGGGTTTATCCTATGGCTAAAACTATCCTAGTCTTCTATAAAAAGACCCCTAACCCTCTCCTAAAACCCTCATAAATTGATCCTACAACTAAACTATGCCAAAATGATTCCTCATCACGGCCTCCACTTCAACCCATGGCCTCCATCTTCTTCTTCTTGATAGCTTAAGTGTTCTAAGCTAGTTTCAAAGTAAAGGAGCCTCTTTTCTTCATTCATGGGAGATTCTATGATCATTTGAGTGATTTCATGTTTGTATGAGAGTTCATAAGTTGCATTCTAGCCAAAGTTGCAACCTTTTCTTGAGCAAAAAGCAAGGATCTTGCATGAGAGCTCATAAGCTTCATTCAAAGCCAAAGGTGAAACCTTTCTTCTTCAAAGCAAGGATTTTTATTGATATTTTGTAACACCCCGAATTTTAGTTAATACTAAAATTCACTAATTACAGGATAAATAATCTCAGACGTAGGAATTGGGGGTAACGGGCTGCGTTATTGCGTTCGTCTCGGAAAAATACGCGAAATAGAGTCCGAGTTTTCGAAAATCGGAGTCCGTATGGCCCAGTTATGGCCCAAGGAAGTTTGCAGAAAAATTAGAGCTAAAAACAGATTTAGGAATATAAATTTAAATTTAAATTTAGAACCAGTGGGGCCAGGCGGGAAGATTCCCACCTAAGCATGTCGACAGGGCTGTCGACAGGCCTGTCGACAGGGGTGTCGACTTGCCTGTCGACATGGCGTGTCGAACCAGGGTGCTTGGGTGCACCAGATCTGGTTTTCTGGCTAGGGCTGGGCTCGGTTCTAGAGGTTTCCTAAATCTAATGGACCTAAATTAATCTAGGGTTAATCTAAGGGCCTAAAACACTCTCTTAATCTATAAATACACCCTAAACCTACCTTAATCCATACTAAAAATAGAAATGAAGGCCTCATGCTGCCAAATTAAATCCTAGAAGGAGTCTCCATTAATCTTAGAAGAAGTTTCAAGCTAATCCCTCTCAAATCATTCTCTAATCATCACCATCTTCATAATTAGCAACTAATTCCTCTTCATAAGTTGGTTAATTTTGGGTTTGGTGAGTTTCTATCACTTTAACATCAATTGTTAAAGTAAGTAGATTGGGTGTAATGAGACTTATGGTCTTAAATGCGGATTAGTGAGTTTGAATCATGTATAATGATATGTTACTCTATGTTGTTCTATGTTTATGCATATTTGATAAGTTGGTTTATGCATGCTTAATAAGTTGATTTATGTATGTTTAACGAGTTGATATATGCATGTTTAACAAGTGGATTTATGCATATTTAATAAGTGGAATTATGCATGTTTAGCAAAGTGAGTTATGCAAGTTAAGTATATGTTTAAATGCAAGTTGAAAGTGATATGCAAGTTATGCATGCTTATGCAAGTGTATGGATGCTTATGCAAGTCATGTATATGTTTAAATGCAAGATTTATGTGATATGCAAGTTATGCATGCTTATGCGAGTATATGAATGCTTATGCAAGATATGTATATGCTTAAATGACATGATATGCAAGTTATGCAAGTATGTGAATGCTTATGCAAGTATGTGGATGCTTATGCAAGTATGTGAATGCTTATGCAAGTTATGTGTATGCTTAAATGCATGTTTAACATGTTATGCAAGTTATGAGAATGCCTATATGCAAGTTCAACATGTTATGCAAGCTATGTGTATGATAATATGCAAGCTCATATGCACCATGTTATGCAAATCATGTGTATGATAATATGCAAGTTTGGGTTATATGTAGTTGGGTTAATATATGCTCATATATGCAAGTTGACATCCTCTTAACCCATGACAAAGTTATATGCTAAACCCATGATATTTGTGATGATCTTCCCCTTATTTATGTCATGAAATGAGAACGATTTACGTGGGGAACGATGGGGTTGGTAAATATGTTAATAAATGAATGATTGGGTATGATTAAGCATACCATAAAAAATAAATTACCATAAGTGGGAATTTACCTATTGAGTTAGGTCTACCCCATGGGAATTTACCTATTGAGTTAGGTCTACCCATGTTATGGAAAACTTGATATTAATTAGGGATAATTAATATGGGGGTGATTAATTAGGTGTAATTAATCGACTAAGACACGAGGTTGGACTCATTTGTAGTGTAAAACTGCCCGGACCCGACCGGCTTAACCAGTTGCTACAAATGTCAGCCCAATGTGAGAGGTCTTAGCCATAAATTAAATACGTGATTAAGGTAAAGACACGAGGTTAGACTCTGTTATGACGTAAGACTGCCCGGATTCTACCGGCTTAACCAGGCGGTCATAACAGCCAGTCTAATGTGGGAGGTCACGGTCTTAATTAATTAAGAAACACTTAACCATAATAGCATGTAGTGGGACATGAGGGGTTAAGTGGGTGCCTTGGGTGGCATGAGGAAATTTTGTGGTTGCCTTGGGTGGCATGTGGAATCTAGTGGGTTGCCTTGGGTGGCAATAGAAAATACGATTAGAATACTTAACCAAGTGGAAACATGTAATTAAACATGATTAAAGGGTTAAGTGGGATACACTAGATATTTGACAAGCTTAAGTGGGTAGCTTGTGGGGGCCCATTTCAACCAATATCCCAAACGTATCTTTGTGGGCTCGACCCATGTCGAGTGACGGGACACGCATATTGGGCTTGATTATAAGAGGCCAAAACGGGTTAGCGGTGGCAACGCAAGTCCAACGGGTTTCATATGCGTGTGTGGGCCCGGGCTGGTAGATAAGCCGTTGTTGCATCGTGTAGATATAAAGCCGTGCACCGTAAGTATTGGGTAGCCACTTTAGGGGAGTGATACACCCCACTGTGGGACCAGCACGGGTATCTACGGTAGGGAGCCGATCGCTTGGGGAGTAGTGGGTACACCTAATGAAGATAGGGGCAGACGACACCTATGTAGGGGTACACGAAACTACTGGGTAAGAATTACTGGGTACACCTAGTGGAGATAGGGGCAGACGGCACCTATGTAGTGGGCTAGGGGTACATGAAACTACTGGGGAAATTTTCTAAGTCCTTGGAAGGGATCAACCTTTAAGTAGGAATGACTGGTGTGGTGCAGTTAGTAATTATCCTTGGGTGGGTAGATGCGTCCTGACGATTATCTTAGTTTATCCTAAGTCTACCAGGCTGCTTAGTGTAGCCATTCATCCCCAGATATTACCGTAGGTCAAGTTTATGTCTTCTCTGGTTACTTTAATGATTGTATTGTTAAAGTTATAGGACTCACTCAGACTTATGTCTGACCCCGTTGTTTTTATCTTTTTCCCAACCCTCAGGTCCTACGGTGGATCCTAGCGGTAGTAGAGCTTGATCGGATTGCTGTTCCAGTCTTTAGGAGCTTGGGTAGATGTAAAGCTCCAGTTATCCAGTTATCTTTTCTTTTGTTCTGGCTATTGTATGAGAGAGTGGGATTATGTACTTCTTATTTTGATGGATATTGTACTTGACTTTTACCGTGGTTTTATGATGTAACCAGACATGTTTATTTCCGCTGTTATGAGATGATGTTTTAAAATTTCAAGTACTATTTATATCTGTCTTGTTGTAATTTTTCTGTTCTATATTCACTAAAATACTCCACCGATGCTATGGCATTCCCTTTGTGAGTGACCCTAGCGGGCGTGGGGTGTTACACGTGGTATCAGAGCAAAGGTTACCGGAACAGATAAAATTTTTAGAAAACTACTTTTCTAAAACATTTTTGGAAAAGATATTTTCAAAAACATGTCTTTTAAGAGAAAAGTTTTTGAAAGAAAAAGCATAATCCCCAATAGCCATATCTATATCCTTCGAATTCTCCGTTTTGAATCTTTCCTTTTTCGTTTCAGCATGGCCGAGAATCTTAATCTTCCGGAGGGTGTGACGGTACCAGTATGGTACAGGAGATTGATGGAGGCTAGGGCCACCACTACGGGTCCAGCAAATGTTCCTCCACCAACCGTAGCACCCGATCTTCCTCCTCCCCCTCCTCCTCGCACGGATACTTTTGCTAAGACTTGCAAGGAATTTAAAGCTATGGGAGGGAAACCTTTTCAAGGATCTGAAACCTTTGTGGAGGCTAGAGATTGGCTTAAGGAGGTGGAAGAGTTGATAGATATCTTTGAGATGGAAGAAGGGAAGAGAGTCAAGTTGGCTGCTTGGTTAATGAAGGGAGAGGCCTCATTTTGGTGGGAGGTTACTAATGGAGAACGCCCCGTTGACTCTTGGGCGGATTTTAGGCAAAGATTTGTGGCAAAGTTTCTCTCAAGGGCGGAGGAAAACTTGTATATGGAAAGATTCTTGACTCTAAAGCAAGGAAATCTTTCGGTGAAGGAATATGTTAACAAGTTTAATCAATTGGCAAGGTTTGGCCTAGATATGGTGAATACACCGGAGAAGAAGGCTTTGCGGTTCGTGAAAGGCTTGAATGAACCTATGCATGGGTTGGCTATGACTCATATCCCTATGGGGGCCACCTTTGAGAAGCTAGTTGACATGGCACTCATGTATGAGGAAGAGAAGGGTCCTAATGCTAATAAGGCACCCGAGAAGAAGGGAGATCAAAAGAGACCTCAACAACAGCAAAGCAAAGGTGGGAAAGGCAACGGTGGCAAGGGCAAGAAGAAGAAGTGTTTCAATTGTGGGACACCTGGCCACCTAAGCAAGGATTGTCGCAAGAAGAAGAAGACTGGCTGCTTCCACTGTGGCGAAGCAGGGCATTTAGTGAAGGATTGCCCTAAGAAAGGGCAAAGGACGGGATCTACCTCAGGAGGACAGGTGCAAGCTCTTATGGCACCAAGTCAGACTAGGGGGCAAGTACAGGCTCTCGCGGTTCCACCGATTCAGGAGAGAGGTAGAACTATTTCCGTTGAAAGTCTGGTTTTTCTATTTGACCATCCTGTCCGTACATTGTTTGATTCAGGCGCATCGCATTCGTTTATCTCATCATCATTAATTGAGTCACTGCACTTAGACACCAGTCTGGTAGATGATCCCTTGGTTGTTTCAAACCCAATTGGGGGCTCCACTTATTTGTCCATGACATGTTTGGGTTTGAAGATTTCTATACTTAGCATTGAGTTTAGATGTGATGCTTTTGTATTGGGCTTCACGGGCTATGGGTTGATTTTGGGCATGGACTGGTTATCCAGTAATGGTGCCGTTCTTGATTGCGAAAGGAGAGTTGTTAGGCTCATGACCCGCTTGGGTAATACTCTCGAGATTTCTTGTAATCCCATGGACTCTGTTATGCTAAGTTATCTTGAATCGCTTGACGCTTCGGTCGAGAGTTTGCAATCTATGAGAGTGGTCCGGGAATATCCGGATGTGTTTGAGGAGGTGAAGGGCTTACCTCCGAAGAGGGAGATTGACTTCCGAATATATTTGGTGGATAATGCTAAACCGGTATCTTTACCAGTGCGCCACATGGCTCCTCGTGAGAGGAGGGAACTCCATAAGCAAGTAGGGGAGTTGCTTGAGAAGGGGTTCATAAGACGGAGCATATCGGAGTGGGGTGCTCCAGTAGTATTTGCTACGAAGGCGGATGGGTCCCTCAGACTTTGTGTAGACTATAGAGAACTCAACAAGCTCACAAAGAAGAATAGACACCCATTGCCGAGGATAGATGATCTTTTCGATCAGTTGGTTGGCGCTTCAGTATTTTCTCAGTTGGACTTGGCCACGGGGTTTCATCAGTTGAGGGTGGCTGAGGATAGCATAGACAAGACTGCCTTTAGAACTCCGGATGGTTTCTATGAGTGGCTGGTGATGCCATTTGGGTTGACGAACGCCCCTGCATACTTTGTTGATTTGATGAGTAGGGTGTTCAGGGAGTTCCTTAATAAATTCGTGGTGGTCTTTGTGGATGATATCTTAGTATTTTCTAAGAGTGAAGAAGAGCATGCCCTACATCTTGGGGAAGTGTTGAAGACTCTTCGAGCGCATAGCCTTAAGGCTAAATTCTCTAAATGTCACTTCTGGAGGAAGGAAGTACGATTCTTGGGGCACGTGGTCTCTAAGGAAGGGATAGCTGTGGATCCCGCGAAGGTGGTATCAATTCAGGATTGGAAGGTTCCGAAGAATGCTACCGAAGTAAGAAGTTTCTTGGGGTTGGCGGGTTATTATAGGAAGTTTATTAAAGACTTCGCGAAGATATCAGCTCCATTAACCCGCTTAACAAAGAAGAATCTTGTTTTCACATGGGACGTAGATTGTGATGATGCGTTCCGACGGTTAAAGAGAGCTTTAACCACGGCTCCAGTTTTAGTGTTGCCAGATGGGAGTAAGCCATTTGTTGTCTATACCGATGCCTGTGGGACAGGACTTGGCGCAGTCTTAATGCAAGAGGGAAGGGTAATAGCCTATGGTGGAAGGCAGTTGAGGGCACATGAGAAAAATTACCCTACCCATGATCTAGAGCTGGCCGCTATTGTTTTTGCGCTTAAGATTTGGCGCCATTATCTTCTTGGTGAGAGATTCGAGTTGTTCACTGACCATAAATCTTTGAAGTACTTGTTCTCTCAGAAGGATCTAAACTTAAGACAGCAAAGGTGGATGGAGTTCTTAGCATCCTATGACTTCGAGATATCGTATACCCCTGGCAAGGGTAACGTGGTGGCGGACGCCTTGAGCAGGAAGAGGTTGTCCTTGAGTCCATTGTTCGTGGAACGACAAAGCTTGGAATTTATCTCGATGTTTGATTTTAGACCTTCCGTTGACTATGTACCCGGTTTGCTAGCTTCTTTGGAAGTTAGACCTACTCTTTTGGGGCGGATTGGAGAAGCACAGAGGGGCGACTCACAGTTGGTTGAGTTAGTGGAGAAGCTCATGAGGGGGGAGTCGTCCAGCCATTTGAGTAGGTACACCCTAGACGATAGGGGGTGCTTGCGTAGAGACGGTAGACTTTGCGTACCGCAAGACGAGGGTTTGAGGAAGGCTATTCTTGATGATGCACACCGTTCTAGGATGACCATTCATCCCGGTGGGGACAAGATGTACCAAGACATGAAGAGGGTTTTCTTCTGGGCCGGTATGAAGAAAGATGTGGCCGAGTATGTCGCTCGATGTTTGGTGTGCCAGCAAGTGAAGGCGGAGCAAAGGAAACCAGGTGGGTTGCTTCACCCATTGGAGGTTCCGCAATGGAAGTGGGATAGCGTCTCGATGGATTTTATTGACGGGTTACCCAGGTCGAGGAAGGGTAATACAGGAATTTGGGTAGTGGTAGATAGACTTACTAAGAGCGCCCATTTCATACCTGTGAAGAGCAAGAGGACCGCTCCATGGCTAGCTTCTGTATATCTTCGAGAGATAGTTCGATTGCATGGGGTACCCTCTAGCATAGTGAGTGATCGAGATCCTATCTTCACTAGCGAGTTCTGGAGAAGTTTGCAAGAAGCAGTGGGGACTCAATTGTGTCTGAGCACCGCATATCATCCTCAGACAGACGGCCAGACTGAGAGGGTGAATCGTGTTCTAGAAGACCTTTTGAGGCTTTGTATCTTAGATTTTGGAGGTACATGGGAAGAGCATCTTCCATTGGTGGAGTTCGCATATAATAACAGCTTTCAGTCCAGTATTGGTATGGCTCCTTTCGAAGCTCTCTATGGAAGGCCTTGTCGATCACCTACATGTTGGTGGGAATCTACGGATAAGATCTTGCTTGGGCCCGATATGGTTAGGGAGACTTCTGAGAAGATTGACTTGGTTCGAAGAAGGATGAAAGCAGCGCAGGATAGGCAAAAATCTTATGCGGACAAGAGAAGGACGGATCTTGAGTTTGAGGTTGGGGATATGGTTTTTGTTAAGGTATCTCCGTTGAGAAATGTTGTTCGCTTCGGATCCGTTGGGAAGTTAACACCAAGGTTTGTTGGGCCGTTTCCTATCAAGGAAAGGATTGGACGGATGGCATATAGGGTGGAGTTGCCCGACAGACTTAGTGGTGTTCATGATGTATTCCATGTATCACATCTGAGGAAGTGCTTACATGAGACCGCAGAGGTGGTAGAGCCGAGCTTGCTTAGAGATGTAGAGGTTGAGCGTGATGCGACGATTCGACGAGCTCCTACTCGCATCCTTGGGTCAGAGACTAGGAAATTGAGGAATCGAGAGGTTCATCTAGTCAAAGTGCAATGGGGAGAAGATGAGAGCAACGCGACTTGGGAAACGGAAGCGAAGATGCGTTCATTGTACCCATTTCTTTTTGAGGGTATGTCTTTACTTTCTCCTTTATCGCTTGTCTAGTACTTATCTTATCTTTGGTATGTCCTCTCGTTAGTACCTTTGACCTTTAGATAGGGTAAACCTATGGTTGAAACATGTGTTTGAGACATGTTATGGTTGATGGATGCAAGTGGATGCAAGTGTTTGCTCGTGGATGCATATACACACACTCGAGGCACTAGATCGGCTCAGTCACTTCATATTGCATATTGCATAAAATTGTGTGTAGGAAAATATATTTATGGATGTATAATGGTTGTGTTATCACATGGATGATGCATTTTGGTGAATGATTGTGCACTCATGTAGATATTGTATGTGTCGATAGGGTTTTCTCGCATACATAATGGATGCATGGCACTATCATGGTTTGCATATGTTCATATATTAGATAAGGGAACATATACACACACCATTTGCATATGCTCATACATCATTAGAAACTGTTTAAGGACAATGGATGCCCGTGGTTGATGATTTGAGTAGATGGTTGTTTGGATGGTAGGATATGCATTCTCCCTAGCTTAGAGATTTCGGGGACGAAATCCCTTAAGGAGGGGAGAATGTAACACCCCGAATTTTAGTTAATACTAAAATTCACTAATTACAGGATAAATAATCTCAGACGTAGGAATTGGGGGTAATGGGCTGCGTTATTGCGTTCGTCTCGGAAAAATACGCGAAATAGAGTCCGAGTTTTCGAAAATCGGAGTCCGTATGGCCCAGTTATGGCCCAAGGAAGTTTGCAGAAAAATTAGAGCTAAAAACAGATTTAGGAATATAAATTTAAATTTAAATTTAGAACCAGCGGGGCCAGGCGGGAAGATTCCCGCCTAAGCATGTCGACAGGGCTGTCGACAGGCCTGTCGACAGGGGTGTCGACTTGCCTGTCGACTTGCCTGTCGACATGGCGTGTCGAACCAGGGTGCTTGGGTGCACCAAATCTGGTTTTCTGGCTAGGCTGGGCTTGGTTCTAGAGGTTTCCTAAATCTAATGGACCTAAATTAATCTAGGGTTAATCTAAGGGCCTAAAACACTCTCTTAATCTATAAATACACCCTAAACCTACCTTAATCCATACTAAAAATAGAAATGAAGGCCTCATGCCGCCAAATTAAATCCTAGAAGGAGTCTCCATTAATCTTAGAAGAAGTTTCAAGCTAATCCCTCTCAAATCATTCTCTAATCATCACCATCTTCATAATTAGCAACTAATTCCTCTTCATAAGTTGGTTAATTTTGGGTTTGGTGAGTTTCTATCACTTTAACATCAATTGTTAAAGTAAGTAGATTGGGTGTAATGAGACTTATGGTCTTAAATGCGGATTAGTGAGTTTGAATCATGTATAATGATATGTTACTCTATGTTGTTCTATGTTTATGCATATTTGATAAGTTGGTTTATGCATGCTTAATAAGTTGATTTATGTATGTTTAACGAGTTGATATATGCATGTTTAACAAGTGGATTTATGCATATTTAATAAGTGGAATTATGCATGTTTAGCAAAGTGAGTTATGCAAGTTAAGTATATGTTTAAATGCAAGTTGAAAGTGATATGCAAGTTATGCATGCTTATGCAAGTGTATGGATGCTTATGCAAGTCATGTATATGTTTAAATGCAAGATTTATGTGATATGCAAGTTATGCATGCTTATGCGAGTATATGAATGCTTATGCAAGATATGTATATGCTTAAATGACATGATATGCAAGTTATGCAAGTATGTGAATGCTTATGCAAGTATGTGGATGCTTATGCAAGTATGTGAATGCTTATGCAAGTTATGTGTATGCTTAAATGCATGTTTAACATGTTATGCAAGTTATGAGAATGCCTATATGCAAGTTCAACATGTTATGCAAGATATGTGTATGATAATATGCAAGCTCATATGCACCATGTTATGCAAATCATGTGTATGATAATATGCAAGTTTGGGTTATATGTAGTTGGGTTAATATATGCTCATATATGCAAGTTGACATCCTCTTAACCCATGACAAAGTTATATGCTAAACCCATGATATTTGTGATGATCTTCCCCTTATTTATGTCATGAAATGAGAACGATTTACGTGGGGAACGATGGGGTTGGTAAATATGTTAATAAATGAATGATTGGGTATGATTAAGCATACCATAAAAAATAAATTACCATGAGTGGGAATTTACCTATTGAGTTAGGTCTACCCCATGGGAATTTACCTATTGAGTTAGGTCTACCCATGTTATGGAAAACTTGATATTAATTAGGGATAATTAATATGGGGGTGATTAATTAGGTGTAATTAATCGACTAAGACACGAGGTTGGACTCATTTGTAGTGTAAAACTGCCCGGACCCGACCGGCTTAACCAGTTGCTACAAATGTCAGCCCAATGTGAGAGGTCTTAGCCATAAATTAAATACGTGATTAAGGTAAAGACACGAGGTTAGACTCTGTTATGACGTAAGACTGCCCGGATTCTACCGGCTTAACCAGGCGGTCATAACAGCCAGTCTAATGTGGGAGGTCACGGTCTTAATTAATTAAGAAACACTTAACCATAATAGCATGTAGTGGGACATGAGGGGTTAAGTGGGTGCCTTGGGTGGCATGAGGAAATTTTGTGGTTGCCTTGGGTGGCATGTGGAATCTAGTGGGTTGCCTTGGGTGGCAATAGAAAATACGATTAGAATACTTAACCAAGTGGAAACATGTAATTAAACATGATTAAAGGGTTAAGTGGGATACACTAGATATTTGACAAGCTTAAGTGGGTAGCTTGTGGGGGCCCATTTCAACCAATATCCCAAACGTATCTTTGTGGGCTCGACCCATGTCGAGTGACGGGACACGCATATTGGGCTTGATTATAAGAGGCCAAAACGGGTTAGCGGTGGCAACGCAAGTCCAACGGGTTTCATATGCGTGTGTGGGCCCGGGCTGGTAGATAAGCCGTTGTTGCATCGTGTAGATATAAAGCCGTGCACCGTAAGTATTGGGTAGCCACTTTAGGGGAGTGATACACCCCACTGTGGGACCAGCACGGGTATCTACGGTAGGGAGCCGATCGCTTGGGGAGTAGTGGGTACACCTAATGAAGATAGGGGCAGACGGCACCTATGTAGGGGTACACGAAACTACTGGGTAAGAATTACTGGGTACACCTAGTGGAGATAGGGGCAGACGGCACCTATGTAGTGGGCTAGGGGTACATGAAACTACTGGGGAAATTTTCTAAGTCCTTGGAAGGGATCAACCTTTAAGTAGGAATGACTGGTGTGGTGCAGTTAGTAATTATCCTTGGGTGGGTAGATGCGTCCTGACGATTATCTTAGTTTATCCTAAGTTTACCAGGCTGCTTAGTGTAGCCATTCATCCCCAGATATTACCGTAGGTCAAGTTTATGTCTTCTCTGGTTACTTTAATGATTGTATTGTTAAAGTTATAGGACTCACTCAGACTTATGTCTGACCCCGTTGTTTTTATCTTTTTCCCAACCCTCAGGTCCTACGGTGGATCCTAGCGGTAGTAGAGCTTGATCGGATTGCTGTTCCAGTCTTTAGGAGCTTGGGTAGATGTAAAGCTCCAGTTATCCAGTTATCTTTTCTTTTGTTCTGGCTATTGTATGAGATAGTGGGATTATGTACTTCTTATTTTGATGGATATTGTACTTGACTTTTACCATGGTTTTATGATGTAACCAGACATGTT
The DNA here is from genome assembly GCA_030737875.1 of Allium sativum. NCBI lineage: Eukaryota > Viridiplantae > Streptophyta > Magnoliopsida > Asparagales > Amaryllidaceae > Allium > Allium sativum. The sequence continues at coordinate 441,567 of CM060918.1, forward strand.
TATTTCCGCTGTTATGAGATGATGTTTTAAAATTTCAAGTACTATTTATATCTGTCTTGTTGTAATTTTTCTGTTCTATATTCACTAAAATACTCCACCGATGCTATGGCATTCCCTTTGTGAGTGACCCTAGCGGGCGTGGGGTGTTACATATTTGCTCAAGGGTTTCATTTGGAGCTTGTTCTTTTGGGGTTTTTGGGTGATAGCATGAATGGCTTCGTCTCAATCTTTGTTTTATATGTTGATTTGTGCCTTCATAGCATTGTAAGCCCTCTTCCTACTCTTAGATATTAACTTTAAACTTAATGTGACATGTTGTAAGTTGGGTTTGAACATTAAGTATGTTGCATGTTATCATGTTATGTATCCTATCATGACTAAAAAGTCATTATCTTGATCTTGTGGGATTAAAGATATAAACTTTATGTTGAATGTTGCATTTTGGCAACATGAGAACTATCATGTCCCTTATGATAGCTTACATGTAATGCCATATGCGAACTTCTAGTCATCTTTCTATGTCATTTATCACCATGATTCACCTATGTGCTAAGTTTGAGGTTGTGCATGTTTTTGAGGCCTAATAATGTAATATGCAAGTTAATAAACACGTTTATACCTCATTTGCCACCATGTTTAACTTGTGGCCTCATACCCCCTTTTGTCATGCCTTTGCCAAGTTCCTCCTTTTAATCCATTATGCGTTATTGCGAATGTATATGCGAGTTTAAAAGCGTTGGGTTACGTTATGGGTAAAACTTTAATGACGTGAAACATGATTTGGGTAAATGGGTATAAACATGACAACATGTAACTTTGGCTATGAGCATGGGACTTGAAAACTTGACACGTATGGGTTGTAAGTGTAATAAGACACTAGACCAAACATGAAAATGGCCAACTCGAGGTTGGGTTGAGTTTGTAGCATAAATCTACCCAGACCCGCCCGGCTTAACTAGTGGCTACAAACAATAGGATCCAATGTGAGAAGTTGGTCATGACGCGCTTAAGACCCGAGGTTAGACTAGGTTGTGGTGTAAAACTACCCGGACATGCCCGGCTTAACTAGTAACCACAACAAAGTCTAATGTGAGAGGTTGAGAGTGCATTAATTAAATTAATGCCACATGATAAGGTTAAGTAAGTTTGACTAATGACACTTAACCATACAAGACAATTAGGGGATGGGGTTAAGTAATTTACGCTTAACTAATCCGACTTGGTAATTAGATGGGGTTAAGTTACCTTCACTTAACTAATCTAAACACGGTAATTAGATGGGGTTAAGTAACCTTCACTTAACTAATCTAAACACGGTAATTCGATGGGGTTAAGTTAAACACTTAACCAATCTAAACGTGGTAATTCAATGAGGTTAAGTAACCAGTACTTAACCAAGTTAACACGGTAATTTAATGGGGTTAAGTAACCAGTACTTAACCAACTTAACACGGTAATTTAATGGGGTTAAGTAACTTATACTTGACCAATTATACATGATGATTTGATGAGGTTAAGTAACCTATACTTAACCAATCTAATAGGTGGACCTGATAGGGTCAAGTCACAAGGCCTTTCAAAATTAGGCTTAACCATTGTAATACGATTAGTGGATGGGGTTAAGCTAACCCATACTTAACCAATCCGACTCGATAATCTGATGGGATTAAGATAATCTTTGCTTAATCAATCTAACATGATAATCTGATAGGGTTAAGACAAATAAATACTTAACCAATTTGACTTGATAGGGTTAAGTCACGAGCTACTTGGTACACTTAACCAACTTGTAGGGCTAAGCCTTGAACTTGAGTACTTAGCCAATCTTGACATGATTCGTAGGCGGGTTAAGTCATGAACTTGGATAACAACACTTAACCCATTTGACAAAACCCTAGCTCAGGGGACTAGGTTGGAAATCGTAGTTAACAAGGATAGCGGAAAGAGGGGCTAAGTGGTAAACCATAGTTAAGGGTAACTAAGTAATAATTCTTAGCTAAGGACATGGGACTAGTTCATAAAGAGATGAGTAACCTGGTACGGTAGGTCATCGCTTAGTATACGAGGAGGAGCAAGTTATCTGACTTGGATAAAAGCTCCAGCGAACTGGGTAACGAAGCGGAAGCTTCGGGGAACGTGAGGGTACTCTTGGTATCCCTCTGTGAGGTGGCGTGTGGTCCATGAAACCTGGCGACACAGAGGTTAAGGTCTGCGGTAAAAGAGCCAAGAGTATGCCTTGGTTGCTATGCGAGCGACCTAAAGACTAGGATGGGTTAGCGTGGAGTCGACGATACTTGATTTTGCCCCGGGATAGCAGGTCGCCGACTACCAACCATCTTTAGTCAAGCGTGTACGTACGGAAAGGCAGGGAACTCCCAAAAGACCATATACTAGCTATCAAGTTATGGGTGAGGTTGGCTATCTGGAAGTGGGCATCGATGGGCCTTAGTGTAGTTCTCATACATGATTTTTCTTGGATTGCCTTTCAGTAGTTGAGGGAGGGGTCACGTGGGACCATAGCCACGGGTACAAAAACAGACCTTGATATCTGCATCAGCAGACGACTTAAAGCTCCCGACCGAGTTCCGTATTTCTTGTTTTGCCCTGGCACGGAACTCGGATGGCACATTGAGGAACATGTGCATCTAGACATGGAAAACGATTCACGATACATATGTGGGATAAAGGGCGCGGTTGACGGGTGGCATAATCCCTAGTGGCCCTAGGTGGCTGAACCCAAACCGAGACACGGAAACGTTCATTAGGTAGCATAATCCCTAGTGGTCCTAGGTGGCATAAATCCTAAATGGACACGCGATAGTTCATGGTAAGAAAACATAACTAGATCAAGGGTAGCAGTCCAAAATAACCTCAAGGATAAAATGTTCACATGGGAAAGCCCGTATGGCCTACGACAAAGGACTGAACTTATACATGGAAAGAAACATACGATCTAGGAAAACCTACATATGCTATATATTAGGTTGACATGGACCATTACATGACATTGGGCAAGGGACATTCATAGTTAACACATGACGCGGGTTGGGATATTAGTACGAACGGTGCAGAGCAAATATACATGTTAGAACTAGGGGAAATATACATGATAGATACCGTGGGATGTTATACAGGATAGATACCTTGGGATGGTATACTTCATAGAAACCTGACAATGTGATACCTTGATTTATCTTGACACCGTAGTTTATCATGACACACTCGTGTATCTTGGTACAATAGTGCATCCTGTTATTTTGGTTTAGCTTATCTATCTTGTCATCATACTTATGTTCATCTCAGTTCCTCATGCCAGTTAAATTTACTAGTTTATATACTGATAGTAGATAGGGCTTACCAGTCTTTATGACTGACCCCGTTTTGTTTCGCCTCTTGTCTTCCGTTTTCCCCCCAGGTTACAGGGAGGAAATGCTATTGTTAGTTTGGACTTCTTCTGTTTGAAGGTCATCACGCATGGCTTGGACTTTTCTTGGCTATGGCTACTTTACTGGTTTACTTGGGGAATAATTTATGAAATGGTTTTATGCTTCTTTATTATTGCAAGACAGGTTTTGATGTATTCTGATGTAAAAGGCTTTAGACCTTATTTTATAAGGTAATAAAATTTGTTTTACTTCCGATGTTTTATATATATATATATATATATATATATATATATATATATATATATATATGTTCTGTCTTGTAATATTTCTGTGCATGTTTACCTCGATAATGCTTCACCAAACCTAGTGCATTCCCTTTGTGAGTGACCCTAGCGGAGGTGGGGTGTTACAGATATTCCAATACTACCTCATATAATCCAAAACGGGTATGATAGGCTCCCGCCTGTGATTCTAATGCTCAATGTAAAGTGCATAGTCCTCAACATTATACTCTAGAGTGTATACATGTGCATTTTCCGGTTTACACCGTGTCAAAACTATTGCATAACCCAATATGGTAAAAGGTATGCGGTTTGTGTCACGCAGATGAATGGAACTGTAGCAGTCCATAGATATCTAGCTATGGTATGAATTACTAGAAGTCGGTTGAGCATTTCTTGCATGTATGAAACCCATGTTACGGAGTTGGGGTCATGCACATCCAACTTGTTACGATTGAATTTGATGTTTCTACGAGGAGTTTTTGTTATCTTCTTTAGGTCTATCCATTTGTAAATAATTTTTTTGCTACATTAACATGTACGGTTATACATTAAGAAATTTGTATTGATTTAACAAGAAAGTATTTCAAGATCCAAGAGGCATGGTGTTATCTATAGCAACATGTTGGACTTTGATCCGACCAATAGGAAGGTATGTTCAAGACCAAAGCTGCATAGAGCAACATGCAATTGAATACGACCAAACCACAATTTGTAGTAAAGTAAACTTATGGATGTTGACAAACCTGCACAAGCATTAAACGACCTCCAATAAGCTGTATCTCCAATAATGCGAGCCTAAATATCTTCATGTATGTACAACATAAGGTTGCACTACCCCAAGAATATTTACCGCACTTGCCTAAATCTCCAAGAAATGCCAAACAATTAAGATCCACTCTATTTTTTGATTGTACGCACATCAGATTAGATGTTATAAGGTGCAACGTTATTGCGCGTGCACGATACTTAACCTGCATATTGGTGGCATCAACAGGGATATCATTGACAAGAGCATGTCTATACCATTTCACTTCCACCATTTCATTTCCCCCGACTTGATTGGAGGAGTGGTGGAGATATACCTAATAAATCCTCATATAATGGCTATCACTTATGATCCTGACCAATCACTAAAGGCATGCCTTCGATTGGCAAACCTAAAAGCACTTCTACATCACCTAAAGTTATATTCATCTTTCCAATTTTGAAGTGAAAACTTGAGGTCTCCGACCTCCGTCTATCTATGAGTGCGATAATGAGATGGTGATATAACTGCATGCAGCCTAGCCTAAATAAGCGTAGAAAGCCAGCTTTCTCAATTTGTTCCAAAACTCTTAGGTTTTGGGAAGTAACTTTCATCAAGGAAATGGAATGGTTGATGGTATAGTTTGGATCTTCGCGTTGTTTATCAATAAACATAGATTACAATTATGACAATGTTATTCAACTATAAATATAAAAATTCTGAGCTTAAGGTAAAAAAATATTTACCATCATCTGTTGTTGGTTGGAAGTTCGATGGTTCTGTTGAAGTTACAAAGCACATTCATCCACCGAACCCGGCTCCACCTCTACATATTCTACAATATTTCATGCAAAATAAAAATTTTTGATCGAACACTTTTGCAGAACCCTAGTATGTCATGATATACATATTTCATGCAACACTTCTAATTATTTCGTGTTTCGCCAACATTAAGCTATAACATTAGAAGAATAATGTATTTTAATGGTGATTGTTCAAACGTGAAGAAATTTAAACAGCCCTAGATTTGTAAAAATAACCCAGTATAAGTTAAAACTCATACTTATGTGCTCTAGAATTCCAAATGAGCTTGATGTAGTACTAAATTGAGCTTAATTTGATGAAAAAAGAGAAAAGTTGGTTAAATTTAGGTTTTGGCAGTGGAAGCCTAAACTCAGGCCGTTTTTGAAAGACGGAACGAGTTTTACAAATGAGGGGGAGAGTGAGATGTTGGCAGTTACGTAACAGGCTTTTATCTTGAGCGATGTTTCAAAAATCGCCAACAATGGCGATTTTTTAGAAATTTCCTGAAGGCAATTTTCAAAAAATCACCTTGATATATAGTCTGTTTCTTAGCAAGTTTTATGTATGTTTTCAACATTATCTTATTCAAACAAGCCATATGTATGTCTTCATAACTAATTTCTTCAATTGCAAACATGAAGTAAAAAAGATATATTAGATTGCCTAAACCCGATAACAACCATTACCAAACTAACCTAATATTCGATTGTAATATAAAAAATAAAATTGCATATTTCTTTGCTTAAACTAATTCATGATCAAACGTACATAAACATACATCCACTAATATATAAATATGAAACCAAACAACATGCAACTACAGCTCCTTCTTCCTTTGCGCGCCTTCTATTAGCTTGCAACTAAGACCATCTTATGTCCGTTCTGAGGCCTTCTCTAACCAACTTAGACAAACGTCTATTTTCTTCTTGCAACTTAAGCGCATTTCCGAGACCTCTAGCACACATCAACGAATCGATCCATTTAAAAAAGTTACAATACTCAACTTCTATGGGATACATTTTTTGGTCCGTGTACAATACACATCCGAAAAATCTACATTTAACATTCTTTTTCATTTTTACATACGACTGTACACTCATCTCCACGTCGATAAACTGGATAATACCCTTTAGGAATAGTAGCAGGAACATGATGTAGATGCTCGACTATAGTTCCTTCAAAGCAAATCTGTTTTTCCAGTTTTTGGTTCGCTACAGCTTGGCATAAAAGAGTAATACTTAACATTCCTAATTGAAATTGTAGTGGTACCGGATCAAATATCGGATCAAACTGAGTCCTCGGAACGAACTCTACATCATCTCTTTGTTTACTATTCTCTAAGCCTAATTAAGCTTCAACTTCATCGTAATGCTTCACCAATGACTTAGCGTCATTCTTCCAATCATACATGACTAGGTTCATTAAAAGTTATACAAACATATTCCTAAAATATTATTAATACACATTAAAATATAAAATATAAGAAATGATAATTTTTACCTCTCAACGAAGAACTTGATCCAAGCTTGACACAAATCTATATACAACTTAAGAGAATCGACTAAAATCTTAATTAGATCTACAAAAAGTTATAAACTTAGGGTTTAAGAAAATGGGCTGGGTCTATAATTGGGGAAAGTAATAAGTGAAAAGTGAAGAGGAAGTAAAGATATGCTGACCAGTTAAATAGGCCAGGAAATAGGCGATTTTCTAAAAATCGCATTTACAAAGCCATGACAAATTATATAAACAACTTTTGGAAAATAGCAGTTGTTGATTTTCCAAAAATTGGCAACTGGGAAATGCCCAGTCATCCTCTACACGGTCAAAAGTGGCCTATATTCGTTGGTATTTTGGAAACTAGCATAAATGTGAATACTTTTATAAAACCAGTGTATAATTAAAAAAAATCCTATTTGTCATGCGTTACAATGGCTAAAATATTATCATGCTAGTTAGACTTGGATATGACTCACACATTATTGATGCAAATTTACTTTAGATGCAAAACAATAGGCACAGAATTGTAAGTATATTTTATAGCAATAAGCGCTCAACACAAAGTTATAACTATATTTTATTTACCATATATGGTCCGCATAACGATAGAGTTATAGGTATGTCCCAGTAATTCTGTAATTTGAAACATATATCTAGCTCAATATACTACATAACAAATGGTATTTTGTTTCAAATATAGACTTTATTCTATGATGAAATTGTTAATTAGAAAAGTTAAGGTATATTAATTACAAAAAATCATAAATATGTCAAGGACCTCTGCCTTAACTGGTTGGACGTATGATATGCTTTGAGGCCAAGGTTCTAAAGATCATGGGTCCAAGCCCTCGAGATGTTGTAATGAATGTTTAACTTAAACAAAGTAGTACTCTTTTTATCAAAAAATAAAATAAACATCTTAGATAATATAGATGTGGTAGTAGTTAAAAAATTTGTAACCATTAGAATGTTATCACTTAAGTACATATTGTTTTAAGAGAGCGACTATTTGGACACAAAAAATTTGTACAAATCAAGAGACATAAAATCTCAGTCATTGGATCAATATGTCCTTATGTGAGAGGTGGAAATCAGGGGGCAATTCAATGGCTAAAAATTTATATTCTCAATTTGTGTCAAAATTTTGTATATAAGTAGATTTCCCTTGTTTTTAATATTTTTTTGTCAAGGTGTTTCAAGAAATTATTCTAATACATCCGTTGAGACTGGAATACTTAATACTTCCCAAATGTTTGGTGGGTGGTAAATTTCTTGTGGCTAGTGTGGGCACAGTTGCACTTGTAGTAATTTGATAACGACTGAGTGAATTGACCAAGAGTTTCATGTTGCTTAGGTAATATGGTCAAATAGGAAACACTGAGTTATGAAGTTTTACTGTTTTCTCAACTTGATAACATTTGTTAAAAATTTATGTGAACACTTCAATTTGATTATATTTAATGTATGGCATGGAGTCTATCTAACAACCATATTCGAGACTAAATCGAAGTTTTGTGAGTGAAACCTTATTCAATAGGTTTAAAAAAGTTTTTCATTTGAATCACAAATTAAATTTTCCAAACAAGAATTTCAAGAGGATGCAAGAAACCGAGAAGCTACCAAAGCTAATTACCTAAAAAATAATTTAATACCAAAATATTAAAAGTGGGATGAAATTTATAATGGTTCAGGACAGACATCTTTGCGTTCACTTTGAAGATTTTTCTTTGGCCTTTATTGCACAATTTGAATTACAATTACACTTGAGACTAAATCTGTCACTAACGATCTTTTTGTTGAAGAATGCTAAAGGGGATAAAAAATGTTGAATGACTATAAAATGTCAATAATTTTATCAACTGGCCACTTTTCAATAGTAATTGACCTTAATTTATAACATTTTTATAGTTCTTCTATTAGTATGGGGGCTCTTTTGCGAATGAAAAGAAGACTTCCATGTGTGGCTTAGATTGGGATACAAGTCATAATGTGGTTAATAAATTACTAAGTTGTGCAACCACCTAGGAATGTAAGATTATTAATTCATATATACTTTTCTGATCCATTAGTGACAAATCTTATATCATGTACCAATTACAAAGAAAATATTTTGGATTTTTATATAAGTTGTCGGTTTTTATTTCGAATTATATTATATCATTGTTATCACAAATATGTTATTATATTTCATTGATGTAAACTAACCATAATTCGATTATAAATTTGCATACAAGTATATTGTTTTCATCTCACCATTATTCAAGTCGACGTGCTTAGCCTTTATAATTGAATCTACAACAATCACTCGTTTTGAATTTTATCGAGTTAAAGGCCGTTTATTAATGACATAACATGAATCAAAATTTATTTACTATATTCAATGTGACTTATAAAGCTCGAATTCAAACCATTCTTCGTCACGACTTTCCTTTTTAACAAATAATTTTATAGAATTTGGCTGTTAGCATTGCCTCACATGTTTCAACAAGGAACGACGGTTTGGATTAGAAAAGTCACACATCATTAAATAACTTGATGAAGTGATGTATAAATGTGAGTTGGCAGACACGTAAAATCAAAGACACCTTTTGTCACAAGAAAGTGTGTGCCCACTCGTATGTGTATGTCATATGTTGTGGATGGGAAGCTTGGTCCAACCATTGCTACAAAAGACAAAGTTGTGTTGCCAAATTACTAAGGTAATCAACAGCTTTGCGACAGTAGCCAATATATGAGAATATCATAACATCCCACATTAATTGTGTAATTTGGAGTTGTGGGCAAAATTACTTACATTGGAAATTTACATTGGTTGGGACAAAAAAAAATTATATGTTGTTTTGTCTTTTTCGATATTTTAGTGGCGAGGAATTTAAATATTGATACTTCCCAGTGCTCCCTCAGTAATTTGGCAACACGACAAATTGTTTGTTGTCCGACAAAGCATACACGATCTACAATAAAAAAAAGGTAATTTCACTAGTTTTTATTTTAAACTCAAGTTTTAAAGTTTATAAGTTTATATATATTAATATAGTAATACATTTTTATATATACTTTATATTATATAGTTTTAAACTCTATAATTTTACGAATATGTTCATATAGTTTATATTTATGATTTCATATGATTTACTACTTTATAATACTTATTTATAACACTATGTTTTTATTCGGGAATTTCCAGAATTATATATATATATATATATATATATATATATCTATTAAAACACTTCAAAAATGCTCAAAATTCAAATTTGTGAAGAGGATATGTCGACATACAAAGATAAGGATGTCGACATAAAACTGCTGTATTTCTGAATCTGAAAGGAAGTGTGTTTTTATTATTTGTAACATTCCACAAGCGTTGCAACCTTTCAAATCTTATAATTTGGCGCTGATTTCGTTTTTTTATAATTCTTCTTCTCCATCTTCATCCCCTTTCTTTTCACCATTAATATTTCATATTTTTAAGATTTCTACACTTATACTTTGCCGAATTCAATTCTATTTATATAAAACTTCGTCTCTTCTCACTCTCTACTCATTACTCTCTGAATCGAAGTTCTATTGAAGAGTTATAAGGTTGTTGTAATTGTTTGGGATGTGTTTGGGAAAAGGTGTGTTCCTTGTAGCCTTGAAATCAAGGAAACGGAGTGGTGTTAACCTTGTAATCATGGGGAATATACTTGATCAAGGGTGTTTGGAGTCGGTGGTAACCTTATGGCCGTTAAATCAAGGGTGTTGTACTTGGATATTGATATAGTGGTAAAACTCTATGCAATCTAGCGTAGCATGTGACTGGACGTAGGAGTAATCCAAACCATTATAAAATCCAGTGTGTTCTTTCCTTTTTTGCATTTTATTTTTGTTTATCTTTGTGTTTGTGTTTTATTCTATGTCTTTGATTATATCTTGTAACAACCCGTAAAATGCGAGCCAGTTTGAAATTTTTATTTTGGCAATTTTAGCGAATTTTGATTATTTAAAATGAATTATTTTAAATAATATCGTCGAGAAATTTATTTTGAATAGAATTCGAACGTATATATTATACGCGTCGTCGTTAGAATATAAATATTCATATATAATTATAAATAGAATTGAAAATGGCGCGGTAGTTCGATAATTCGATTTCAAACTTCAATTGAATGTACCGGGTGCAAAATAATCCGGATTCTAGAGAAACCAAAAATAATGGAACCTAATAGTGAATATCTTTCCAACGAATCCGAAAAATCAAGATTTCATATCGGGAATCAAAAGATATGTCCAGTTGAAAATTCTGAATAGTCGCTATGGAATTCAGGCCCTTAAAAATGGACATTTTGCAAATGACCTCGGATTTCGACGAAACCAGTTTTGTTGGGTCCGTGGTGTAAAGTTATTGCTAGGTTTCAAATTTCATAATTTTTCGAATCAATATGTGGGCGTGGCAAAGGAAAACGGGTTTTGACCATTTCAGTTGATTTTAATCGACTGGAAATTGGCCATTTTTCAAACGGTCTCAGAATTCGACGAAACTAGTTTTGTTAGGACCGTATCTTCAATACGAAGCTAGAAAATATTTTTCTGGAATTCTTCGAGTTCGTATGTGTCCCCAGTAAATTGAAGTGTACGTTTAAAATTCAATATAGTGATTTAAATGTAAATTAAACGGAAACTGATTGTAACAGCCGAATCAGCTTGCGATACATATCCCATTGTGTTCGGAATGGGGGTGAAACGCTATGGACGATAGGCGGTGGGCCTCGTTTCGAGGTCATATGTAAAAGTCAACTTTTTGCAAACTAAATAATTAATAAATTAAAAAAGAAAAAAAATAAGAAAATCTCCCCCCCCCCCCTTAAACCCGCTCTGGCCCCCCCTCCTCTCTCATTTTCAATCGGATATGAAGAAAGAAAAAAAAAAAAAAAAAGGAGACTTCGACGGAGCGGACGTGGAGGCCGCCGCCCATCTCACCCCCCTACACCGTCGAGCGCGCCGCCTTAGGGGACCCCCACAGCCCCCCTGCGCCCTCCTCCGTTCGAAGACCTACACCCCCCCCCCCCCCCAATTCGGAAACCTAGTCGCCGGAGCAGCCCCTGGAGCCACCGTCCGCCACCCACCAGACTCCTCCGCCGAACCCTCCAACCGCCGCGATGAATCCAGCGCCCACTGACCCCCCCTGTAAGTTCCTAAACTGTTTATTTTATTTTTTATGAAAACTGTTTATTTTATTTTTTATGAAAACTGTTTTATTTTATTTTAATATGAAAACTGTTTATTTTATTTTTTATGAAAACTGTTTTATTTTATTTTAATATGAAAACTGTTTATTTTATTTTTTATGAAACTGTTTTATTTTATTTTAATATGAAAACTGTTTTATTTTATTTTAATAGGAAAACTGTTTTATTTTATTTTATATGAAAACTGATTTTTTTAAAAAAGATTATAAATCTGATTTTTTTTAAGAAGAATTCTGATTTTAACTTTAAAAAAGAAAAGGTTTAAACTTTAAAAAAGAAAAGGTTTAAACTTTAAAAAGGAAAAGGTTTGAGCTTTAGAAAAGAAAAGATTTAAACTTTAAAAAGGAAAAAGTTTGAGCTTTAGAAAGTGAAAAGATTTAAACTTTAAAAAGGAAAGGATTTGAATTTTTAGAAGTAAAAATCAGATTTTTTTTTTATATATATATATTGGAAGTCGAAATAAAAATATGATTTTTATATATAGAACTTTGAACTAAAAATTCGATTTTTATATATTGAACTTTGAAATAAAAATTCGATTTTTATATATTGAACTTTGAAATAAAAATTCGATTTTTATATATTGAACTTTGAACTAAAAATTCGATTTTTATATATTGAACTTTGAACTAAAAATTCGATTTTTATATATTGAACTTTGAACTAAAAATTAGATTTTTATATATTGAACTTTGAACTAAAAATTCGATTTTTATATATTGAACTTTGAACTAAAAATTCGATTTTTATATATTGAACTTTGAAATAAAAATTCGATTTTTATATATTGAACTTTGAACTAAAAATTCGATTTTTATATATTGAACTTTGAACTAAAAATTCGATTTTTATATATTGAACTTTGAAATAAAAATTCGATTTTTATATATTGAACTTTGAACTAAAAATTCGATTTTTATATATAGAACTTTGAACTAAAAATTCGATTTTTATATATTGAACTTTGAACTAAAAATTCGATTTTTATATATTGAACTTTGAAATAAAAATTCGATTTTTATATATTGAACTTTGAACTAAAAATTCGATTTTTATATATAGAACTTTGAACTAAAAATTTGATTTTTATATATTGAACTTTGAAATAAAAATTCGATTTTTATATATTGAACTTTGAAATAAAAATTCGATTTTTATATATTGAACTTTGAACTAAAAATTCGATTTTTATATATTGAACTTTGAACTAAAAATTCGATTTTTATATATTGAACTTTGAAATAAAAATTCGATTTTTATATATTGAACTTTGAACTAAAAATTCGATTTTTATATATTGAATAGCGAAGTAAAAATGTGATTTTTACGTATGTAGTGAAAGCAGCAACGAAGGTGACAAAAAGGCGAAACGACGAAGACTTCTGCAAATGAAGAGCCGTGGAGCTAGGATAGCTATAAAGTGAGAACTTCTCACTCTTCAATTTATTTTCTAGTTATATATATATACTAGGATGCAGACGGTGTTTAGTAGCACCCGACACAATCGTCCACAGACCATGGACTTGTTTGTTTGGCTGTTTGGTGATTGATTGCGATATTGGTTTGAATGTGGTTTGTGGTGTGAAAAATCGAATCGATAAATTGGTTAGGATTAGACGTGCGCCGTTATAAGGCGAAGGAGTAAGGCTAGGTTAGATCCTTACTCCAAATTTTGTGGTTTGCATAATGAAATGAATTGAATTGTTTGGTGAAATGAATGGATTGATTGATGTGTGAATGGCGTGGGCCTTCACTAGACCGGGGATAAGGCTAGGCCTTGTCCCGTTTCTAGTATCGTGCCGTTATGCCGCCGAAATTTTCTAAAATATGTTAGAAAAATAAAAATATCATTTTTATTGAATAAATGAATTGAATAGAAATTCATATGTTGGAATAAAATGTTTTATCGTTAAAAATATAATTTTTAACGTGAATGTGAATAAATAAATATTCATTTACAAACCAGACGGTTTGTTTATGAACACTTATTTGAATGACATTGATTGGGACGATAAATTTTACACATCACCCAACTGCACGAATAAAATATTGGTTTGATTGTTTGAAACCCCACACGGGTGTTGGGATGAAACTTGAAGTTCACTCATCCTGATTGATTAAACGTGTCGATCGATTGATTGACAGGCTGTTATAAGCGTTGAATATCTATATTTGATGCTTATACAGTGTAGTGCACTTTGGTTGATGGTTGATTATTTTTCAATGTAATTATATACATGTGTTGTATGAAAATCCATATAATTAACTTTATATGGTAATTGATTGGGCCTCATTTCAATTTGAAAAATAAAGAATATTATAAAATAAAAGTTCATGTGTTGACAGTACTCATTCATTGAGATTGGTCATGTGTTGAACGAAATATTTTGATAATAACAACTATTTTGAAAAAGAAATATTTGAAATAGAATATTTGAAAATAGAAATTTATGAAGCCGTGCTGATTAGATTGACGCCATTTTGACGTGAACGATATTTATATCGATTTTATTCATCTTAAAAATGAATATTGAAAAGTGATTTCGAAATCGAATATTTTGAATTGAATTGAAAACGATTTCGAAATGAATTGAATTGAAAACGATTTCGAAATGAATTGAATTGAAAACGATTTCGAAATGAATTGAATTGAAAACGATTTCGAAATGAATTGAATTGAAAACGATTTCGAAATGAATTGAATTGAAAACGATTTCGAAATGAATTGAATTGAAAACGATTTCGAAATGAATTGAATTGAAAACGATTTCGAAATGAAATGAATTGAAAACGAATTCAAATTGAATTGAAAACGATTTCGAAATGAAATGAATTGAAAACGAATTCAAATTGAATTGAAAACGATTTCGAAATGAAATGAATTGAAAACGAATTCAAATTGAATTGAAAACGATTTCGAAATGAATTGAATTGAAAACGATTTCGAATTGAATTGAATTGAAAACGATTTCGAAATGGATTGAATTGAAAACGATTTCGAAATGAAATGAATTGAAAACGAATTCAAATTGAATTGAAAACGATTTCGAAATGAATTGAATTGAAAACGATTTCGAAATGAATTGAATTGAAAACGATTTCGAAATGAATTGAATTGAAAACGATTTCGAAATGAATTGAATTGAAAACGATTTCGAAATGAATTGAATTGAAAACGATTTCGAAATGAAATGTTCTTCTGTATGCGTTCTGTTGTGGCTTGTTCTCGAACTATCCGACGCTTTCCTTTACGGGGAAGTTGCGGGTCTTTACACGTGGTATCAGAGCTTTGGTTTACAAAGCTAGAGAACAAGGCACATTAGAAACATACGAAAGAATTCATCAGATATTGGATTAGTAATATCCAATTAGAATGACTCGTTAGAGATAGGATCAGTAGTATCCTAGAACGAGTGTGAAGAGTATATTTGTAAAATGAAAACAAATTTTGTTTTGAAATTTAAAACAATTATTCGTATTTGATTATCTATATATATTGAGTTGGACAGTCCAGTATATAAAGATTTTGCGTATACGTCTGATCCACGTGTGTTTGAAATTTTAATATACTGGATAGATATAGAATCACACTCTAGTCGCCCGGGGATGATGCCGATAATTGTGATCACATTATCAGTATTTATATTCGAGTGACGAAAGTGAGATTTCTATATATTTCCTATTGACTGGTGTGAGAACCAAAATTAGATAGGGCCTATTGTTGTGATTTGGCATCAAAAATCTGATTTTTGTATATGTATCAAAATTATGAATTTGAAACTCTAATTCACTAATTGATTGATGTTTGTGTTGTTTGCCTATTTGTTTGATAATTTTGAACCATTAAGCCTATTTGAAACAAATATTGAATTGTATTGAAATTTGGTCGCATTAGCTTGCATGTATATATACTTACATTGAGCAGGTCATAGCAAGGAGGCTAGAGCCGAAGAATAAAATTTGTTTGCCCGACAAATAGGTACATGTTTACTACATAATTTCCTGTTTTGTTTGGGTGATGATGATTTTGTGAGCCTATTGGCTAGCCGCTTGGCTTTTTCTTTTTCCTTTTGAGATCTGAAGGACCGGGGAAGCTATTTGAAATTCCCCGATGCTCCCGGTGCAGGGGAGGTTATGGCGAAATTTTTCAAAAATTTAGGGTGTTAGCCAAATTTTTGAGAATTCTCAGAAACTGAAAGGTTGGAGAATGGAAGCCGGATCGAACGTAGAGTTGAATTATCAAACCACTTTCGACTTTGTTCCTTTTCGGGGACGAAAAGTTTTAAGTGGGGGAGATTGTAACAACCCGTAAAATGCGAGCCAGTTTGAAATTTTTATTTTGGCAATTTTAGCGAATTTTGATTATTTAAAATGAATTATTTTAAATAATATCGTCGAGAAATTTATTTTGAATAGAATTCGAACGTATATATTATACGCGTCGTCGTTAGAATATAAATATTCATATATAATTATAAATAGAATTGAAAATGGCGCGGTAGTTCGATAATTCGATTTCAAACTTCAATTGAATGTACCGGGTGCAAAATAATCCGGATTCTAGAGAAACCAAAAATAATGGAACCTAATAGTGAATATCTTTCCAACGAATCCGAAAAATCAAGATTTCATATCGGGAATCAAAAGATATGTCCAGTTGAAAATTCTGAATAGTCGCTATGGAATTCAGGCCCTTAAAAATGGACATTTTGCAAATGACCTCGGATTTCGACGAAACCAGTTTTGTTGGGTCCGTGGTGTAAAGTTATTGCTAGGTTTCAAATTTCATAATTTTTCGAATCAATATGTGGGCGTGGCAAAGGAAAACGGGTTTTGACCATTTCAGTTGATTTTAATCGACTGGAAATTGGCCATTTTTCAAACGGTCTCAGAATTCGACGAAACTAGTTTTGTTAGGACCGTATCTTCAATACGAAGCTAGAAAATATTTTTCTGGAATTCTTCGAGTTCGTATGTGTCCCCAGTAAATTGAAGTGTACGTTTAAAATTCAATATAGTGATTTAAATGTAAATTAAACGGAAACTGATTGTAACAGCCGAATCAGCTTGCGATACATATCCCATTGTGTTCGGAATGGGGGTGAAACGCTATGGACGATAGGCGGTGGGCCTCGTTTCGAGGTCATATGTAAAAGTCAACTTTTTGCAAACTAAATAATTAATAAATTAAAAAAGAAAAAAAGAAAAAAAATAAGAAAATCTCCCCCCCCCCTTAAACCCGCTCTGGCCCCCCCTCCTCTCTCATTTTCAATCGGATATGAAGAAAGAAAAAAAAAAAAAAAAGGAGACTTCGACGGAGCGGACGTGGAGGCCGCCGCCCATCTCACCCCCCCTACACCGTCGAGCGCGCCGCCTTAGGGGACCCCCATAGCCCCCCTGCGCCCTCCTCCGTTCGAAGACCTACACCCCCCCCCCCCAATTCGAAAACCTAGTCGCCGGAGCAGCCCCTGGAGCCACCGTCCGCCACCCACCAGACTCCTCCGCCGAACCCTCCAACCGCCGCGATGAATCCAGCGCCCACTGACCCCCCCTGTAAGTTCCTAAACTGTTTATTTTATTTTTTATGAAAACTGTTTATTTTATTTTTTATGAAAACTGTTTTATTTTATTTTAATATGAAAACTGTTTATTTTATTTTTTATGAAAACTGTTTTATTTTATTTTAATATGAAAACTGTTTATTTTATTTTTTATGAAACTGTTTTATTTTATTTTAATATGAAAACTGTTTTATTTTATTTTAATAGGAAAACTGTTTTATTTTATTTTATATGAAAACTGATTTTTTTTAAAAAGATTATAAATCTGATTTTTTTTAAGAAGAATTCTGATTTTAACTTTAAAAAAGAAAAGGTTTAAACTTTAAAAAAGAAAAGGTTTAAACTTTAAAAAGGAAAAGGTTTGAGCTTTAGAAAAGAAAAGATTTAAACTTTAAAAAGGAAAAAGTTTGAGCTTTAGAAAGTGAAAAGATTTAAACTTTAAAAAGGAAAGGATTTGAATTTTTAGAAGTAAAAATCAGATTTTTTTTTTATATATATATATTGGAAGTCGAAATAAAAATATGATTTTTATATATAGAACTTTGAACTAAAAATTCGATTTTTATATATTGAACTTTGAAATAAAAATTCGATTTTTATATATTGAACTTTGAAATAAAAATTCGATTTTTATATATTGAACTTTGAACTAAAAATTCGATTTTTATATATTGAACTTTGAACTAAAAATTCGATTTTTATATATTGAACTTTGAACTAAAAATTCGATTTTTATATATTGAACTTTGAACTAAAAATTCGATTTTTATATATTGAACTTTGAAATAAAAATTCGATTTTTATATATTGAACTTTGAACTAAAAATTCGATTTTTATATATTGAACTTTGAACTAAAAATTCGATTTTTATATATTGAACTTTGAAATAAAAATTCGATTTTTATATATTGAACTTTGAACTAAAAATTCGATTTTTATATATAGAACTTTGAACTAAAAATTCGATTTTTATATATTGAACTTTGAACTAAAAATTCGATTTTTATATATTGAACTTTGAAATAAAAATTCGATTTTTATATATTGAACTTTGAACTAAAAATTCGATTTTTATATATAGAACTTTGAACTAAAAATTCGATTTTTATATATTGAACTTTGAAATAAAAATTCGATTTTTATATATTGAACTTTGAAATAAAAATTCGATTTTTATATATTGAACTTTGAACTAAAAATTCGATTTTTATATATTGAACTTTGAACTAAAAATTCGATTTTTATATATTGAACTTTGAAATAAAAATTCGATTTTTATATATTGAACTTTGAACTAAAAATTCGATTTTTATATATTGAATAGCGAAGTAAAAATGTGATTTTTACGTATGTAGTGAAAGCAGCAACGAAGGTGACAAAAAGGCGAAACGACGAAGACTTCTGCAAATGAAGAGCCGTGGAGCTAGGATAGCTATAAAGTGAGAACTTCTCACTCTTCAATTTATTTTCTAGTTATATATATATACTAGGATGCAGACGGTGTTTAGTAGCACCCGACACAATCGTCCACAGACCATGGACTTGTTTGTTTGGCTGTTTGGTGATTGATTGCGATATTGGTTTGAATGTGGTTTGTGGTGTGAAAAATCGAATCGATAAATTGGTTAGGATTAGACGTGCGCCGTTATAAGGCGAAGGAGTAAGGCTAGGTTAGATCCTTACTCCAAATTTTGTGGTTTGCATAATGAAATGAATTGAATTGTTTGGTGAAATGAATGGATTGATTGATGTGTGAATGGCGTGGGCCTTCACTAGACCGGGGATAAGGCTAGGCCTTGTCCCGTTTCTAGTATCGTGCCGTTATGCCGCCGAAATTTTCTAAAATATGTTAGAAAAATAAAAATATCATTTTTATTGAATAAATGAATTGAATAGAAATTCATATGTTGGAATAAAATGTTTTATCGTTAAAAATATAATTTTTAACGTGAATGTGAATAAATAAATATTCATTTACAAACCAGACGGTTTGTTTATGAACACTTATTTGAATGACATTGATTGGGACGATAAATTTTACACATCACCCAACTGCACGAATAAAATATTGGTTTGATTGTTTGAAACCCCACACGGGTGTTGGGATGAAACTTGAAGTTCACTCATCCTGATTGATTAAACGTGTCGATCGATTGATTGACAGGCTGTTATAAGCGTTGAATATCTATATTTGATGCTTATACAGTGTAGTGCACTTTGGTTGATGGTTGATTATTTTTCAATGTAATTATATACATGTGTTGTATGAAAATCCATATAATTAACTTTATATGGTAATTGATTGGGCCTCATTTCAATTTGAAAAATAAAGAATATTATAAAATAAAAGTTCATGTGTTGACAGTACTCATTCATTGAGATTGGTCATGTGTTGAACGAAATATTTTGATAATAACAACTATTTTGAAAAAGAAATATTTGAAATAGAATATTTGAAAATAGAAATTTATGAAGCCGTGCTGATTAGATTGACGCCATTTTGACGTGAACGATATTTATATCGATTTTATTCATCTTAAAAATGAATATTGAAAAGTGATTTCGAAATCGAATATTTTGAATTGAATTGAAAACGATTTCGAAATGAATTGAATTGAAAACGATTTCGAAATGAATTGAATTGAAAACGATTTCGAAATGAATTGAATTGAAAACGATTTCGAAATGAATTGAATTGAAAACGATTTCGAAATGAATTGAATTGAAAACGATTTCGAAATGAATTGAATTGAAAACGATTTCGAAATGAATTGAATTGAAAACGATTTCGAAATGAAATGAATTGAAAACGAATTCAAATTGAATTGAAAACGATTTCGAAATGAAATGAATTGAAAACGAATTCAAATTGAATTGAAAACGATTTCGAAATGAAATGAATTGAAAACGAATTCAAATTGAATTGAAAACGATTTCGAAATGAATTGAATTGAAAACGATTTCGAAATGAATTGAATTGAAAACGATTTCGAAATGGATTGAATTGAAAACGATTTCGAAATGAAATGAATTGAAAACGAATTCAAATTGAATTGAAAACGATTTCGAAATGAATTGAATTGAAAACGATTTCGAAATGAATTGAATTGAAAACGATTTCGAAATGAATTGAATTGAAAACGATTTCGAAATGAATTGAATTGAAAACGATTTCGAAATGAATTGAATTGAAAACGATTTCGAAATGAAATGTTCTTCTGTATGCGTTCTGTTGTGGCTTGTTCTCGAACTATCCGACGCTTTCCTTTACGGGGAAGTTGCGGGTCTTTACATATCTGTGGTGTGTGATTCATATAATGAATCATATAAGTTTTATATTTTATGAAATTTTTCAAAAACACAATTCACCCTCCTCTAGTGTAGTTTTGCCTTAACGATCCATTCCGCAATCCCTAACAATTGGTATCAGAGCGAGGCCTTCCAAAAGTTCATAATCTGATTTTTGAAAATTGTTATAATAGCAACCAACACTGGCGGCAATAATCGTTCTTTTGTAGTGAGTTAGTCCACTGTTAGACCACCACTGTTTAATGGTAGTAATTATTCATATTGGGCATGTAGAATGAAAATATATTTACAATCAATAGGATTAGACGCATGGAATAGTACATAGAATGAGTTTGTTGAACCCACGAATAATTTTTCATAATGGACAAATAAAAAAAAGGCTACTACACAAAACAATTCTAAAGCGATGAATATGTTGTTTTGTTCATTAGACAGGAATGAGTTTAATAAAATGTAAGTATGTAAAACTGCTTATGAGAGTTGGAGAACTTTACAAGTTACTCATGAAGGAACTAGTAAAGTTAAACAAACTAAAATGTCAATGTTAGTTAATCAGTTTGAGTTGTTCAAAATGAACGAGAATGAGTCTATCTCCGATATGTATTGCAGATTTCAAGAGATAGTGCATTCATTAGCTACACTTGGAAAAACTTATTCTAAAGAAAACTAAGTCAGAAAAATATTGAATTCATTGACTTTAGAATGGGATCAGAAAACATTGGAGATTGAAGAAGCCAATAATGTTAGTGAAATAAAGATTGAGGAGTTAATCGGGGAATCTGATGTCTTTTGAAGTCCAATTACACAAAAGAAAGGAAAACAAGCCAACTGAAAAGAAATTCATCACATTTAAAGCAACAACAAATGATTCTGACTTGAGTAGTGAAGATGATTAAGAAACTTCCCTAATGGCAAGACATTTTAGAATATTTCTAAGATATAGAAGGAAAAATTATCCTCAAAATCAAGGAAGTTCAGGAAGAAATGATGGTTGTTGTTATAACTGCAATAAAGCAGGCTATATAAAGAGAATGTGTCCACATCTAGTTAAATCGACTCAACAAGATAACAACAACAATTCATCAAAGAAGAGAAAGAAAGCTTATGCAACAACGTTAGATGATTTAGAATTGTTATCAAGTGATGAAGAGTAGAAACCGGAAACTCAAATATGTGCTTCACGGTAATACAAAATTCAGAAATTTTGAAGAAAAGGATCAAAAAACCGGGTACACCTTGATTAATTTTTAATTTTCGTTAGTTGAATGGTTGTTTTGTTTGTTTGCTTTGTTTGTTTTGAATTTAAAAATTAAACTTTAAAATTAAAGCCTGAAATTTAAAATTCAAATTGAAATTTGAATTTTGAAATTCAAAATAATAATATAATAACTAAAATATTTTTTGGATGTTTTTTAGGATTAGAATTATTTCATGAAATCGTTAAACCTGAAATATATATCGATAATTTAAATCACATGTCACAAAAACCGAATGTCAAAATGAATACATATGTCGACATACATTTGTCTATATCTCAACATATCAGCTTGTAATTTGAAATTCAAATTTTGAATTTCAAAGGTTTATACTTTCAAACTTCCCTCCAACTTTAATAATCCAACTCTCGAGGTCCAAAAACCCCTTTTCGCTATTATTGGTGGCTATAACATCAATTGGGCCGACATGGTCTTAAGAGAATTCAAGCCCACTGAAACTTCATCAAGGGAAAAAACTCTTTACTATAGAGTTTATCCCACTTGCATTTTCACATATTTCAGAGTTGATCTTCATGGAGAAGAATTTGTGCCAAGAAAGGTGTTTGACTCATCAAACATATATCTTATGAACATTCCACTCACTTTCAAACCATATGAGACATTCGAAAACAAACAAGCTCGAATGCAACAAGAACAAGAGCCTATGGAAATCAAAGAAGAAGAAACTTCTTTAGAAAATACTTAGTGTGCACTCAACACTAGAACCGTTTCCAAAGAGATGATTGTTCAAAACCAAGTGAAGATCGCCAACAATCAAAAGAAGTTCAAATAGAATCTTTCCAAAATGACTAGGTTTATGAGTAAGATAGGAAGAAAGATTGGAATTTCGTCTTCCTCATCATCATCCGCTAAAAACTAGCCTATATAGTTTAATTTATCTTTAATATCTGCATGTATTTTCTTTCGAATCTCGTATTTAGTATGTCTTAATTACTTAGATGTATTTACTTTTTATGAAGTAATGAATGGTGTTTTATTTATGTCAAAATCATCATTAAGATTCTGTAAAAACTTAAGAATTAAATATAATATAATATAAGAACAAAAGATTCAAAATTTGAAATTTTTCAAAATTTTAAAGGAAGTAAGTCGACATGCATACTTTGCTATGTCGACATATAATTGCCAGATTTTCAAAACTTTTCAAAATTAAAATTAAATAAGTAACTCATTTCCTTTCAAAATTCAATGAATTCCAGACCCTATTTAAGCCTATTTCTTCCAGGAAACATCATTATTTCACATCTCCTTCTTCTCTATTCATTTCTTATCAAAACTATGGAAAATCCAATTCATAATCTAAGTGAAAATCTTGAAGAAACATTGAATTCCTTCAAGAGCATCCTCTCTATAATTCTACGAAACCAGCATCATCTTGAATCAATCCAAATAAAGATGTTTGAATAGCTAAAGAAGCACTTTAATGCAATACGGTGGCTAATCTCCTCTCTTTCCAGAGATGAAGATAACAATCTCGCTAAGGCGCCACCAACCAAAGAAGATGAACATTTGGAGGTCATCTAGAAGGATCCATTCTTTGTAGAAGACGGCTGGGCATAAGTCCCAAGAAATAATTAATTGTTTGTTATGATTTGATTGATTTGTTTGAATTTGTTTGATTTGGATTGTTCAACTGAAAACTTATATATATTAAACATATGGTGTGGTGTGCTTGGTTTGGTTTGTATATATAGCATAAAACATATGTTATTATAATACTTTGATACTTAGTTTTGACTGATGTATAATCATGAAGTTAGGAACCATTATTACAATTATAGGATATATATATATATATATATATTTAGGATTTAGAGGGAGTATTTTTGTTTAGTATAAGGATTATATAGATATATTTAGGATTAAGGGGAGTACTTTACTTTAGTATAGGAATTATTTAAATAGTTCTAGAATTTAGATGGAGTATTTTTATAATTCCTTTTTGATAATGCCAAAGGGGGAGAAATTATAGAATTAGTTTATAGGATTCATATAGATAGGGGGTATTAGAAGGATCATCATCAACAGGTACGAACAGGTATGATATTTTATAAACTAAGGTTGTCATCATCAAAAAGGGGGGATTGTTGGAGAATGGATTTTTGATGACAACAACCTTATTTCAATATTAATTGATTATAAAATTTATACTAATATCTTTATTTAAAAAATATATATATACACATATGTAGGATTTGTGTACAGAAATTAATACTGAAGACTATACAGTTTAAGAGTTCAAGAGATTCAGAATTCAGAGATGATTCAAGAATCATGAGTAATCAAGATTTCAAGAGTTCAAGATAAATATAGTAATAGAATCTAGTTTGTGTAAGACTCTGAAAAGTACTCCAGGTTCTAATTCAAATTCTGATTTTCAAACTCTAATTTCAACTTTTATTAAGTTTCTCTATTTTACTTTTGATTTTAAACTCAAGTTTTAAAGCGTATAAGTTTATATATATTTATATAATTATAGACTTTTGTATACTTTATATATATATATTGTTTTAAACTCTATAATTTTATGAATATGTTTATGTAGTTTATATTTATGGTTTCATATGGTTTTCTACTTTATAATACTTATTTATAACACTATGTTTTTATTCAAGAATTTCCATAATTATATATATATATATATATATATATATCAAAACACTTCAAAAATGCTCAAAATTCAAATTTGTGAAGAGGATATGTCGACATACGAAGATGGGGATGCCGACATATAAATAACATATTTTTTATTTTGAAAAAAGTGTCTTTTCATTATTTGTAATGTTCCAAAAGCATTGCGACCTTTAAAATCATATAAATAGGGGCTGATTTAGAAATTTTTTTATCATTCTTCTTCTCCATCTTCATCCCCTTTCTTTACAACATTAATATTTCATATTTTTATGATTTCTACACTTATACTCTGCCGAATTCAATTCTAATTATATAAAACTTCCTCTCTTCTCACTCTCTACTCATTACTCTCTGAATGGAAGTGATATTGAAGAGTTATAGAGATGTTGTAATTGTTTGGGAAGTGTTTGGGAAAATGTGTGTTCCTTATAGCCTTGAAATCAAGGAAGCGGAGCGGTGTTAACCTTGTAGCCGGGAAATCAAGGGGAATATACTTGTTCAGGGGTGTTTGGAATCCGCGGTAACCTTGTGGCCGTGAAATCAAGGCTGTTGGATATTGGTATAGTAATAAAAACCTGTGTAATCCAGCGTTGCATGAGACTGAACATAGGAGTAATCCGAACTAGTATAAAATCCGTTGTGTTCTTCCCTTTTATGCACTTTATTTTTGTTTATCTTTGTGTTTGTTTGATTCTGTGTATATGATTATTTCTGTGGTGTGTGATTCATATAGTAGATCATATAAGTTTTAGATTTTGTTAAATTTCTCAAAAACACTATTTATCGACCTCCTCTAGTGTTAGTTTAGCCTTAACGACCCGTTCTGCAATCCCTAACACCTTCCCTACAAAATACCTACAACGAAAACTACTATGATACCTATGTGGAAAATATGGCACCGAAGGTTTAGGGAAATAAAAACAAACTCCAAGTTAGTCATAGGACTAGTATGAGGACTAAAACAGTTATTTACTTTTATTTTAAAGTTGGGTAAACCATTAATCCACACCGTATAACGTGAAACGAGTTTCCTCTTATGAATAGAAATCATCAAACTCACAATGCTTTTGAATATGAAGCTACCATTAGACTCACATCCCATCATACAATGCAAAAACACACAATAGGAGCAAGTTTTGCCTTATGATAACCAAATATGCTTGGTGGTAGGGATCATAGAATGGATTGTTAAGGCAAAACTAACACTAGAGGGGGGGTAAATAGTGTTTTTGATAATTTAAACAAAATCTATAACTTATAAGATTTCCTATATGAATCAAACACACTAGAAACAATCACAGACATAACATAAGCACAAAGATAAACAAAAATAAAAATGCAGAAAAGGAAAGAACAAACCGTATTTTATACTGGTTCGGAATTTCTCCTACATCCAGTCCAACGCAACGCTGAATTGCGTAGAGTTTTATTACTATATCAACATCCAATTATAATCTTCTCCTTGATTTCACGGCTACAAGGGACACCACTGATTCCACACACACTTGATCAAGTATACTCTCCTTGATTTCATGGGTACAAGGGATACCACTGATTCTACACGACCCAAACAATTACAATAGCCATATAACTCTTCAATAACACTTTGATTCAGAGAGTAATGTGTAGAGAGTGAGAAGGGAAGAAGTTTCATGAAAATAGAATTGAATTTGTTAGAGTATAAGTGTAGAAATATGCAATGTTTACGATAATGTATAAACGGTGTAAGGGTGAAAATGTAAACCCGCTTACACTATTTTAATATTTTACATTTAACTATAGACACTATTATAATAGTGTATTATATTATATGATATCAGTTGACGGGTCCTCAGAGGATAGTGATCCCAAACATTCTTTAAGTTACTGATTGCATTTCATTGAACATTTCATTTGAGTTGATTTACTTCCACGCGATTATTAGTCCTAATCTGAATTGTTTTGTTTTTGCATTATTGCTTGGGTCAGAGCGTGTATTACAGCTTTCAAGATCTATCCATGGAGTTCGGAGCTTATATTGGGTTTTGCTCACCTGTATCTACCTATTCAGTTGTTTTTATTTCAGCTATCCATGTTATTCTGTTTTAAACAGTTATTATTTATTCATGTATCAGAAATTTGTTGTATAAGTCTTCCGCTGTATTATTTATGTAAAGTCTACTGTAAAGTTTTATTTAGCAGCTTCATGAACTACTATTGTATTAAGTATTTTCCGCTATGAGATATTATATTACTCTTTGTCTATGATTTGTGATTCTGTGATTTGTGATATTTACCTTTGAAGCTAATAACATTATGTCATTTCGAACGGTTTGAGTTGGTTTAATTACCGGCTTGAAGCGGACGAAAGGCAATATGTTACATTCGAGGATCATTTCCATCCAAATACAATTTAATCAATTTGGAAAACTTTTCTTAATCTAAATATTTACGAAAACATAGGCTTTGAAATGACATTTATATTTGATAAACGAAATAGTTTTAGTTCATTTAACTTAAATTCCCAAAACATCATTTTACTGTATTCAACAAGTTAAGTTGAAAATAAAAGAATCAAAATATAGTCGAAAACCCCATATTTCTTTCTAAAATATCTTTAAAATCATTTATTTTGATTTATCATAATTTCTCCATATTTTTAATAATTTTTATAAGGCCATTTCGATCGATTTCCAATTACGGCCATTGTACTTCGTTTACAACGACCTTTTAAAATATAGATTTAAACATAACTTGAAATATATAAATTTAAATTCAAAATTTCTTATTTCATTTGAAAGTTGTTATCAGTAGTATACAAATGTTTTTCTTTCGGGAGAATCCAATTTAAATTGCATTAGTTATGGTTGTTTGAAGTCTATGGTTGAAATTTGCGAATTATCGCTGCACGACTCGTCCTATTCAAACCATATTATTATTTAAAATAAAACTTATCTGATTCAGTTCAAATAATTTAATAAAATGTGTGTAAACTCGTTTATAAGCTATTTCAACTTCAAATTCAATTATTAATCAAAATTAAATATTATATTATTATAATATTAATAAACTAATATTTTTTTTCAAAATTAAATATTTTGAAATCCAAACTATGCAGAAATCCATTTAAACAATACATAAGATATTTGGACTAATCAGATCAAATTTAAACCGTCGTTTATGTACCTAACCCGAATTCACTTTTGAATTTACTATTCAAAATTGATTTTAAATTAGAACAAGCCATTTCCAATTAAAAACTCTTTCAGATTCATTTTAACTTCTTCAAAAGTTATTTGAAATCATCTCAATTTCGTTTCCAAATTATTTCGAATATAAAAAAAATCCAATTTTCATTTCCATGCCTTATTTCACTTGAATGAATGTTCAATGTAGTGTTCATTTAAACTTCTGATGGAACGAGACCAAATCAATTCCAAAATATTTCCATATTCATGGTGTAAATTGTGTGAACAGTTATAATAACAATCACAATAGTAATCATCCATATATCAATAGTAATAATATATTCCTTATAAGGACTAACGCTTATATGTACATAAATAGTACTAATATACTGTAATAACCACCCATCATCCACGAAGCAACCATTGCAACCACAAACAATCAATATATGATTGGAAAATGATTATAGTAACTTTTCCAGTTAAATCAATAGAGTTCTCACATTGATGGTTGATTGTTGCAATAATGATCATTTTATATTAAATTAAACAAGTGTTTAATTTAACTCAAAATTCCAGCTAGCTCCAATCTTGTCCAAATTAGTTCCACATCGAAGCATGTGTCCATACGGTCCCAACGGATCCTGTTTCGTCAGATTTTGATAACGTATGTGTGAGGTATAGTTGTTCAAACTTTAAATAATTTAATCACATCAATAACTATTTTATTTAAATATTATAAAACCTTAATTACCCACCCCCATTTCACGTTCGTTGCTCCTCCTGTTTCGATCGTCTTCGCTGACACCTGGGCCCAACAGAGAATCCCCGCTCCACACCACGACTATCACCAGTCCACGACGCCACCACACCCAAAAGCCCGAACCCCCACTCGCCGCCGTTGCCTCGAAAACCCCTACGATAGCCTTAGGCCACCATCAGCCATGAAATTTAACATGCAGGTCGAACTTTCCATGCTTGACATTTTCTTAGTTGATGAGTTCACCTGAAAGTGCCTCATCAATGCGCAAATCAAGAAAGTAAGACCGTTGTTCCCCAAAAACGTCCATATTCGATTAACTCACTGCCACGTCCACCACAACCCATTTAAGGCCAACCGACCCACATAAAACTTGTAGGCCTCCCCCTTCTTCAACTATTTAGTTGACACCTTCACCTAACTCTCCACCGTTTTCACGCAAAAAGAGAAAATCTGAAACTCATCCCTCTCTGGTCATTGGCAATTTCCGGCCACCTCAGGTGTCCATTGGCCACCAAAATTTAGCAGTAGGTGGAACTCCTCGAGTATTACAACTTTTGTGTTGGACACTTCCCCTATTTCTCACTTGATTTGGAACTAAAATTAAAAAGGTTTTTACAAAATACGTAAATAAGGAGGGTGGTGGATGCAAAATGTGGAGAAGAAATAGAATGTAGGAGTGAACGAGGGTTAGGGAGTTAAATATATAGTATCGATACAGATTTCGCCCGGACCTAATCGATCGATCGCTAAATCGACCAAGACCGTTCAAAACACGGGTACGCTAACTCTGGGCATACAACACATCAGAACAAACAACAGAAGACTTTTATAAACATCATAATAATGTTACATCAGAGTACAGAATATCAGAGTATATCAAAAAATAATAATATAGCGGAAGATTTATTTACAATAGAGGTAATACAATGCACAGCGGAAGATTATAAATGCCTGGACACAGCTTTAAGCTTCGATCCAGAATCCTTCCCAATATAAATATCTGCAAAATAAACTACTCGACTGCCCGTGTAGAAAATAGGGGCACCCGAGTTTGCAAGGGAAAAACAAACTACAGGTCAGTCATGGGACTGGTGTGAGAAACTCAACATTTAAAATTAACTTATATAACTGATAAAACAAATCAAAGGACCACGCCGCTAACACGGAACGAGTTTACCCCCATGAATGCCAGTGTATAAACAACAACCAGTAATAGAGATATTGATCTACTATGCATCAATCAACATGCAATATCCCAATCTACCCATTTAGATTAATCACCACACTTAGATTTTCCAAATCCAATTCAATTTACAGAAATTATTCCTTTGGACTTTATTTCCCGATTTCTATTTCAAATAATTTGAAATACATGTCTAGCTTTTATATCAAAGTAGATTTCACTTCGGGATCTCAAATCAAATCGTTTGGAAATATGAATTCCAAAACATAACAATGCATACAAACAAATATGCAAACCAAATACCGAGCACGGCCCTCAGACCGGGCAGTACACGCCCTACCAAACCGATATATATATATATATATATGCACCTCCCACGCATGGAGCAGGCTACACTGCTGACCACTCACCCTAAGGCACTGGATCCAGCCCCATACTACTAGTTGCTGTCGGGTTACCCGAATATTTAGCCACATACTTGCTAAATCATTTTATATCCGGAAGTGGGGAAAATCATTTCACAACATAATAATCACAAGTACTTTCAAACTATAGTACTTCACATCCGTAATTCACACATATGATCAGTCACTATTAATCACATAACCTTTGAGCTCGTACGGCTCAAAGAAGGGTGTTAAGCAAGGGAATAAATTCTCTGCCACCAAACAGATATGTTATCAATAGCAACTAATCGGATACGCGATGAACCTAATGTAAAACATAATACATTTCTAAATCATTTTAGAAATCTTTGGGTTTAGGCCTCAAAACCCTTTCTGTTTTATAAAACAATTTTACAAACCATTCCCTGTCCAAAATCGGGAATACGTTTCTTTCCATTTAAGGAAAAATATCATTTCAAAATCATTCATTAAATTTTGAAATAAACAACATCTCTAAACACCTTATAGTCAAATCGTGAAGTGTTTCACAATGTGTTAGCACACAGATATTTTTACCTAACCCAATGCTAAATGTAAAAGCATATTCTGCTCATAAACTGGTCGAGCACTATCCATACAGTCAATCAATCGATAATAATCAATATCAACAATCAATCAGCCCAATCCATATCAACAACCAAGTATATTTGGTTCAATCACGTTTTGGTAATTTATTTATTACCGTTTATACATTCACAATCTAGTTAAAGATTTATTCAAACTCCAATTGGTTTCAATCTCTAAAATCATTACTTAATGAATATTCAACTTTTAGGAATATTAATCCTACTTTTAACTGGGTTAAAGAACCAATGTCATTTAAACACAGTTCACGACAAACCCAAAATCCAATTTGATATGAAATACAAGGCTCTGAATAGAAATAGTGTCGGCTTATATTCAACATCAAATTCTAAAACCAACAAATATCGTATTGGAATAACGATATATATATCTTCCAAATTCCTCCACAATGTCCCTATAATCACGGAATCCAATATAGAAATATTCCGAAGATAATTCCGATTCAAATACATTCCAACTCATATATTGGAAATTCTGGTTATTTTTAAAACCATTTCAAATCCAATTTATTTATTTAAAAATATTGGTTTATAATTCTAGTTCATAACTAGTTCATTTCGATAAAATATATTTTTATCTTTTCAAATATGGAATTTTTTCATCTCAATTCTTTCCAAATCATTTTTTATGATTTTACACAAATTATTAATATTTTTAATAATTTTATCAAGGCCCGTACAGTCGATTTCCATAAATGGTCGTTGAACTGCACTTACAACGACCTTTTCCAAATTCGATTTGGACATAATTCCAAATCCAACCGTTAGATTTCAAATCTCTAATATTTGTTAGAAAGCTATTTTAGATACGAACCAATGGTTCCGGTTTCAGGAGAATCCGTTGGTCGGATCTCCCGTAATGTCAATTCAAAGTCAATAGTCGAAATTAGCGAATGGTCGCTGCGCGGCGCGTTCTATTCTTGCCATTTAACATATATAATATATATATTATATATATTTCTTCGATTACCATTTAAAACGTAATTTATAAATCATTTTAAATTCGTTTTAAAAACGATTTCTACTTCATTTCAATTTTCAAACCAAAATTGAATATTCCATATACATGGCAATTTTATACATTGTATATATATGTTAAAAATTATATTTTTGATAATTCAATGATTATTTCAATACACGACCATTCTATATATTTATATATATATATATATTTTTCACATTGCATATAAATTCTTATTCATCACATATATATTTTTGTTCCTCGCATATATATTTTTGTTCCTCACATATATATTTTTGTTCATCACGTATTTTTTTTCTCGCATATAATTTTATATTTCTCATTCCATATATATATATTTTCTATTCCATATATATTTATATTTTCTATTCCATATATATTTTCCATTCCATATATATATTTATATTTTCCATTCCATATATATATTTATTTATTTATTTTATATTAACTCAGACAAATCAATCCAAACACACAACCAAACAAGTCGTCCATGGTCTGTGGACAACGGGGAGCAGTTTATATACGCAGTTATAAAATAAAGAACTGAATAGAAAATTTTAGTGGTTTCTCACCTTTGGTTCCACTCCGCCGTTCTTTATTTCTAAATTTCTGTATTATTTGAGTTTGAATTTTCCTAAAATTCTAATCAGCTCCATTTCCGTTCTAGTATGTTCTATCGCGTAGTGTTCGTTGTGCCGATTCCAACAAATTTTTTATTGCTCATTTCTGATGATATATGAAGGAGATATGATATTTTGAATATTAATTACATTAACAACCAATTAAAATTATAATCAGTTCTTAATTACATTGGTTTATGGAGAAAATAACGGGCCACTGTTCCTTTCCTTCCTCTCCAATTTCACAACTTCGAACCCATCAGCTTGCACTGCTCTTCACGTCGTTGCCATCACCAGACCTGACCGGAACTTCATCTGAACCCTCCACACGACTCACCTCCACGTCAACTTCCTCCTCCACTAGCACAGGCGAACTTGCGCCCCTGTCCTCTTCTAAAAAAGCACCTAAACGCAGCCACTTCCCGGTGCGAAACCGAATTCAATCCTCCACGAAATGTGATCATATTCATATGATTTCAAATAGCTCGAAATTCTCTATTGAATTTGTAGATGAACGATAATATAATTGTTGGGAATTTGAGAGGGATTGGGGAATAAAGATCGGAGATCGGTGGCCACAAAATTTAGAATGGCGGCTGTAGAATAGGTTTTGACCGAGATGTTAGGGTTTTGACCGCTTTTTTATAATGATTATTTAATTTATTTAAATCATTTATTTATTTAATTTTGACTTTTTACATCTGAACTCCAAATAAAATCCAACAACTGTTGCCGCTAACTAATTACCCCCATTCCGAACACAATGGGATATGCCCGGTAAGCCAATTCGGTTGTTACGACCAGTTTTTCTTTAAATTATAATATAAATATATATATAACTTAAACGCACATTTCTATTTACTAGGGCCACATACTTACTCTAAGAATTCCAGAAAAATTATTTCTAGCTTCGTATTGACGATACGGTCCTAATTAAACTAATTTCGTCGAATTTGAAGACCGTTTGAAAAATGGCCATTTTCTGGTCGATCCAATTTGACTGAAATTGATAAACACGTTTTCTTTTACCACGCTCCCATATATATTTCAAAAATTATGAAAACTGGAATCTAGCAATTACTTGACATCCCGGATCCAACAAAAGTGGTTTCGTAAAAAACGGAGGTCATTTGCAAAATGGCTATTTTTAAGGGCTTTATATATATATATATATATATTAAAATATATTAAAATTCCACAGCGACTTTTCTGAATTTTAGACTAGACGTATCTTTCAATTTCTAAAGTGAAATTTCAGTTTCCTACATCCGTTAGAAAGATATGATTAAACAGATTCAAATATTTCTTGTTTTATCCAATTCTGACTTATAACGAATTCTGTATATTCATTGGAAATTTGAAATCGAATTTTCAAACTACCGTGCCATTTCAGGCTCGTTTTATATTTAAAATAAGTTTATTCGTTTTAACTTTGTCGAAAATAAATTTTTAGTCGTTAATATTTAAAATAAATCATTTTAAATATTCAAAATCCGCTAAAAATGCCAAAATAAAAATTTTAAATTGGTTCTGATTTTCCGAGTTGTTACATGTATTATATAGGTGATATATTTTGGTTAATAATATTTATTCGATTACTATATTATTTTTTGCCTATCGCCCTTTTCGTTCGGCGTTTAGTAATTGGTACGATCACATGCGAATTTCGTTCATGGTGAAAATGTTTGTACATCTATGGTTTGAAATTACTGGCTCAATGAAACTTGTTTCATCGTAAGTTGAGTCTGTTTTCTCAAATAGCACCAGTTTGAGTTCAAATTATTGATTTATATTCATACGTATTTACATTGAATGTTTATAGCATGTACAGTCACATGTTAACTCTGATTGACATGAAATTTGAAATCTTGTAATAGTTTTGTAACGACAACCGATTTCGCTTGGACCTAATCGATCGCTAATTCGACCAAGACCGTTCAAAACCCACATACGCTAACTTTGTGCATACAACACATCAGAACAAATAACAGATGACTTTTATTACATCATAATAATGTAACATCAGAGTATAGAATATTAGAGTACATCGATAAATAATAATACATCGAAAGATTAATTTACCATAATTTTAATACAACGCAGCGGAAACAAATAAACTAACACAATGGAAGACTATCAATGCTCTGGACACAGCTTTAAACTTCGATCCAGAATCCTGCTCAATATATCTGCAAAATAAGCTACACGACTACCCGTGTGGAAAATTAGGGCACCCGAGTTTGCAAGTGAAACAAACTATGAGTCAGTCATGGGACTGGTATGAGAAATCTTACTTAACTTATCTAATAATAATATGGCTATTCATAAGACCACGCCGCTAACACGGAATGGGTTTACTCCATTGGATTGTCAGTGCATAAAATAAGTAAACCTTTTAAAACAACGCAATGCATTTTAGAAAAATGAAATCATTATAACACTCAAGTCCCATCACACAATGCAACGCAAACCGGAGGATAGAGTTTTTCCTTATAATGATCAAACATGCTTGATACGTATAAAACAATATTTAATATTATTATTAGTGTCTAATCAGTTTAAAAATACTTCCAAAATAAATGTATCAATCCTAGACGGCATAGCACCCCATCCTACTATGTCGCCACATATAGGTTTATAATCAAATCCGTAATGTCATATTGGAAATTGGGTTTCCATCATGAGTCAAGGCTAGGGATGATCTCCTTACCGATTCGAGACACTCTAGCAAATGTCTCAGGATCCCCCGCAGTGGACCCTTGGATCCTGCAGGGCCGGTCCATAAATATACCTTAGTGGATTGGCAATTCCTGAACACACGTTTTCCAGTCCTATTGGACCTATCACTTGGCCAGTAGCGACCAATATCTGAGGCGCCTCATTCCATCATCCACATAAGTAAAAATGTCTGGGCTCCATACCATGACACCACTTCTAGCTAGAAAGAAACTTCATGCACTCTGTGCGTTCCCTTATCCCGTTTTTGACTCTTACCAGGGTGTGAGGCTCGCGAAGTAACGCTATACACAAAGCTATGCTGATTAAAGTTTTGCTTTGATCATCAACCACAAGGCTCTGCTTTTCAACAAAAGCCTTGATCATTTGCATCTTAGTATGCCGCATTGACAATTCACGCCATGCAACTGATATCTATCAATATATAACCTTTAAGCTCGTATGCCTTAGAGAAGGGTGTTAAGCAAGAGCATAAATTCTCCGCCACCAACTAGATATATATTTAATAGAAATCAATCAACACAGAATGAAATCCAATGCCAGACACACATCCATTTACAAGTCCGTTCTGGGTCTGAACGAAACCAGAGACACCTTATTCCTCATCCCGTATGTCCAATACAGAAGAGAGGTTCTCGCATATCCGGACAATCAACAAGTACATCCGGACAACAACCAATTTAACCCTTTCCTTTGAGAAAATCAGTCCATGGCATCAGTAGTCATCCATTCGATGTGAATATTGCCTGTCTTCAACCACCGTCTTCAATGTCTTCGACTTTAAATCGTCGTATAATTATTTGAAATGAGATTGAACTCGGTCTTTTCAAATAATTCTCGAATATGTACAATTCAAATCATTTCATACCGTTAATATTATTTTATAACGATTTATCGTTATTTTTATTTATATAAAAATAGTCCATTTAATTCGAACGACGTTTCAGGTCGTTACGCGGCTCTGGCGCTGTTTTTATCCAAATTTGAATTACACAATTGTCGAAATCTAACTGTTGGATTTTAACAAACTTAACATCGTTGGAAAGAATTTCCCAAAGCGGACCTAACGGTCCCAGTTTTGGGAAAATCCGACGGTCGGATCTTTCGGTATAATCGTTTAAAGTTACGATTATTGAAATGCGAACTACCGTGCGCGATTCGTTTAATTTTAATTTACATTTATGTATATATAAATATATATAAATATAAATCGTTCGACGATTTCACTGACATGTTTAAAGTGATGTTTTCGACAAAACGAAACATATTTTAACATACAAACATTTTTAATGTTTCAACAAATTTTCCTAAATATGATTCTTTTTATAATGAATCAATATATACATTAAAAATATCATTTTTAACGTTTTCAACAAATTTTCCTAAATATAATTCTTTTTATAATGAATCAATATATACATTAAAAATGTCATTTTTAATGTTTTCAACAAATTTTCCTAAATATGATTCTTTTTATAATGAATCAATATATACATTAAAAATATCATTTTTAATGTTTTCAACAAATTTTCCTGAATATGATTCTTTTTATAATGAATCAATATATACATTAAAAATATCATTTTTAATGTTTTCAACAAATTTTTCTAAATATGATTTTTTTTTTCATGTTTAATGATTTTGACAATTCCTATGTTCACATATACAATAAAAAGATAATTTTATTGTATAAATTATTTTGATAATTTCTATGACTTACATGTTACAATAAAAAGAGTATTTTTATTGTTTAACACATTCTAACAATTCTATTATTAACATGTACAATAAAAAGAATATTTTTACTTTTTTAACAAATTCTAACAATTCTAATATTAACATGTACAATAAAAAGAATATTTTTACTGGTCTACAAATTCCCTACAAATCATTTGTATAAACAAAAAGGATATTTTATTGTCTACATGTTTTCTACATTTCATATGTATAAATAAAAATAATATTTTATTGTCTACATATTTCCTACATTTCATATGACAAACAAGAAAGAGAATTTTATTTGTATAACAATTTCTATGTTTCAAATAACAAATAAAAAGGAGAATTTTATTTGCATAACATTTTATGTGTTTCTAATGACAAATAAAAAGAAGAATTTTATTTGCATAACATTTTCTATGTTTCTAATGACGAATAAAATGAGTATTTTTATTAGGTAACAAATTTAACAAATCCTATTGTTAACATGTACAATAAAAAGAATATTTTTATTGTATAACAATTTTATGATTTACATGTTACAATAAAAAGAATATTTTGTTGTCTAACAATTTCTAGCCTTAACATGTTACAATAAAAAGAATATTTTATTGTTTATCAAATTCTAACATTAACATGTTACAATAAAAAACATATTTTATTGTTTATCAAATTCTAACATTTTCTACATTTCATATGTCAAATAAAAAGAGAATTTTATTTTATTGTCTACATGTTTTCTACATTTCATATGACAAATAAAAAGAGAATTTTATTGTCTACATGTTTTCTACATTTCTAATGACAAAAAAAAGAATTTTTTATTTTTCCTAACATGTTCTACTTTTCTAATGACAAATAAAAAGGGTATTTTATTT
The DNA here is from genome assembly GCA_030737875.1 of Allium sativum. NCBI lineage: Eukaryota > Viridiplantae > Streptophyta > Magnoliopsida > Asparagales > Amaryllidaceae > Allium > Allium sativum. Next base: position 479,374 of record CM060918.1, read on the forward strand.
ACATAACATGTTCTGTGTTCTCTAATGACAAAATAAAAAGAGAATTTATTTACATAACATGTTCTATGTTCTCTAATGACAAAATAAAAAGAGAATTTATTTGTCTAACATATTCTATATTTCTAATGACAAATAAAAAGAAGTTTATTTATTTGCATACATTTTCTATACTTCTAGTGTCAAATAAAAAGAGTATTTTATTTGTATATATGTTTTCAACTTTTCTAATGACAAATAAAAAGGGTATTTTATTTGTATGCACAATTATCTTTCTAATGACAAACAAAAAGGGTATTTTATTTGCATACGTGTTTTCTACTTTTCTAATGACAAATAAAAAGGGTATTTTATTTACATAACATGTGCTATGTTCTCTAATGACAAAATAAAAAGAGATTTATTTTTCTAACATATTCTACATTTCTGATGACAAAAGGGATGGTGAAGCTTTTTCGAGCTTCCGAAAAAACCCTTTGGACTCTTACCCGCTCGTACCACGTTCATCATTTTAACGCGGGGCAAATTGGTCTTTGCACACACCCATTTCCGCTTCCCACAACTATTCTTCGGTTAGTCAAAACAGTTGCGCATTTATTTTTTCTTTTCGCTTTCCACTCACTTCTTAATGTCTTCCGTCTTCTCCTTTTCTTTCTTCCCTAAACTAAGCTCTGAATTTTCGTTAATGGAGCCAACCCTTTATGAAACACCCCGCCTCCATTAAGGTCACTCACAAAGGGAATGCCTTAACTTTGGTGGAGGGTTATAGGTACAAGACACAGAAAATTTACAAGACAGACATAAAAATAAGCAGCGGAAAAACAAACATTTATTTCATGCGTAGTTTAATACCAAAAACATTACAACAAACTGTCTCACATAACTTCCAAAACATTACATCATCATTTCTGTCTTGATTATTAAATAAAAAGCATAAAACATAATCAAAAATGCATAAATCCCCATAGAATGAGTGTCCAAGAGCCATAGCTAAAGAGAGAGAGTCCAAATCATACATCAACAATCTTGGAGCTTACAAAGAGTCCGACTAAGCTGGATTGTTTCCTCCCGGCGGACCTGGGAGGGGGGAAACGGAAGAAAAGAAGAGGAAAGGAAAATAGAGTCATACATAAAGCCTGGTAAGTCTAGTGACTCTTCAGTATGTGAATAAGAAAAAGGGCATGACAGGCATAAACTGGAAATAGAAAAGTACTATAAACTAAGCTAAAGTGGTTCAGAATCGAAATATACTATCACACCTCACACTAATCTCTGCACCTACTAGTACACTTCCTACTGGCACCCCATGAATCAGGGTGAAGTGATCCCCTTTCTCAAGATCGGCTCCTACTCGCATAATCACATGTGGCATACGGCCCCCGTTGATTGTAGCTACCTATGCTGGTCCCACCATGGGGTGTATCAAGTCCCATGGTGGCAGCTCGACACAATTCTAGAATGCATAGTGTATACTACTGGTGCCCAGTGCCTACTTTTTCTTCTCCGGAGTGTGTGCACGCCCGCACTCCGTTAGAACCTACACTGCTGCACCAACCACCATTGTTTTGACCGCTTACAATCAGCCCAGTAATCGTGTCCCACCCTGCCTAGTTTCAGGGTACCATGATACACCTATTGGGTTACTGCTGAAATGGGTTCCCATTACTAGGGTTTTCTAGTCAACATGCTAAGTTGGTTAAGTGTCTGTATTAACCTAACCCTCATCCATCCGTATAGTTAACATGTTGAATTTGTTAATTATTAACTTAACCCTACCAATCCTGACTTAGCTTTAATTTATTCATTAAAGCACCAACCACTCACATTAGACACGTATCGTTGCGGTTACTGGATATGCCGGTCGGTTCCGGGCAGGTTTACACCGCAACTCAGTCTAACCTCGGGTCCTTATTAGGCTCAATGCCTTAGTCACTCACATTGGATAGGTATTGTTGCGATTACTGGACAGCCAGGCGGGTCCGGGAAGGTTTACATCACAACTCTATCCAACCTCGGGTTAAGCATACTGTTATTTTCTAAATTTACATATTTGTCTTTTACATTTTTATATGTAAATGTTATGGCCCACTTTCCAAGTTCATTATTTTTTGGTATAACAATTTATACCGCTTAAATGTCACAAATCACTGGCATGTGCCAAAAAAGCCAATACATATATATTTTTTTTCATGTTTAATCCCAACGATATTTCCCCCCGTTTGTACGTTCGCAAGATTGCAAATGAATGTTGGGCTCGATATTTCAGCCCAACTTATAAACATAGAAGGGAAAGCCAAGAACATGAAATATTCTGAATAACATAAAGGGTGTGTGACATATGAACTGGCAACTTTGCGATCTAATTAACTTAAATTATGGGTTTCAACTTGTCATGTGAACTTGCATTCAAATAAGAATCTAATTAAATAGGTGTCACATGAAATGGCATAATTTAGACTTGCATAAAACATAATCCTAAACATATTTTGATCTAGGCATAATTTTCAAACACAAACTAGCATATGACAAGGTTTTTACATGTCCATAAAAATGTCTATTTTTGACATTAACCCAAAATTGTGAACTAGATCAAATCAAGTATCCTATTATAACATGAAAATTGTATTAATCGTGTAAACCCAAATGTTTCTAGTCATGGATCCAATTACAAACTTGCAAGGGACACAAGAACATATATATGTGGATTAAATCGTATAGGTAAAATGGTCCTAACATAAAACATATAGGTGTAGACCTTAATTTGGACCTAGCATATGCATACAACCCATATTAATCATGTAAACATATAGGTGTAGATCCCAGCATGAACTATATACTTGCATGCGGTGTTGTTTTTCATTCTAAACGTACAATTGTTCCAACACCAAGTAAATTACACCACAAACATCCAATACCAATTATGATAGAATCATCGTAAGGCACAGATATGAATTAGCATCGTCGATATTACACAATTACAGTACAATTCCATTTTCACCATATAACAAATCAAGTCCTAGTTTTATTCACATCGGAATAGTAACTATACTTACGACACACGACGATCTTGATTTCTGGTTTCTGAGTTCTGAATTTGAAATGCTTTCCTTTAGGTAGATAAATGTTGTTAGAATTTAGTTTTCTACTTTAGTTTTGCTCGTCTCTAAGATTTCTCCACTGACGGCTACTCTTAGTTTCCTCCCGGCAGCATGACGGCTCAAGTTCTATTTTTTTGTGTGAATTTAGGTTGAGCATTAGGTTGTATATATAGAATTTCAGATTAATTTGAGCCGTCAGATGATCACAAAAGGAATCCAGACCATACACATCAAGAGGAGCCAATCAGGAGGTGACAAGTCAGCCCTAATGACACACCAAGACTCAAAAACTCGATCAGACCCCGACTAGGCCAGCCAGGACCTGACCAGGTCGACCTATAGGTCGACCCTCAGGTCGACCCCCTGGTCGACCTAGGTCCTTTGTAGGAACTTTCCTGCCCAGCCCGTTTCTGGTCCTGTTTTTGAATTTTGAATTCATTTTTCGGGCTGTTTGAATTTTAAATAAATTCTGAAACTTCTGAAGGTCATATCTCCTTCATACGTAGTCCGATTTACGCAAACTCGGACTCTATCTCAAGCAGAATTTCAAGACGAACGCAATGGCGTAATCCATTTCCCTTAATTCTTGTGTTTTGAATTAAGTATAATTTAATTTGTTAATTTACTGTTAACTGAAAAATTCAGGGTGTTACATTCTCCCCTCTTTAAAGGATTTCGTCCCCGAAATATTCAAGTCTGGAAGAACATATATCCTACCATCCAATCGTCCATCTACTCAACCGTCAAACACAAGCGACCATTGTCCTTAAAATTCTTCTAATGCTTCATGATCATATGCATATAGTGTGTGTACATGTCCTTATGTAATGCAAAATCAGGCCGTCTACTGATTCAGTTGACCTCCTTAATGCGAATTATGTATGTGCCATGAATCCATTATGTATGCAATTTTCCCTACTCAAGATTTTCTACATGAGTGCACAGTCATTCATACAAATGCAACGTCCATATGACAACACATCAAGTTTCAATCCATATACAAGTGTATGCATATGCAAGATGAAAGTGACTGAGCCGATCTAACACTCAACCACTAGCAACCACTCGCAATCATCAACCATAACATGTTTCAAATACATGTTTACATCCAAATAGGTTTCTACCTAAGGATAACTGATAGAACCAAGGAGATACACTAAAATATAGATACAAGCATAAACTTACGGAAAAAGAGAGATCAAAGATGTACCCTCAAAAAGAAAAGGGTAGGCCGCGCGTATTCTATCCTCTGTTTCCCAAGTCGCGTCTTCCTCGGCATCGCTCCATTGAACTTTAACAAGCTTAGCTTCGCGGTTGCATAGCTTTCTGGCTTCAGCTCCCAAGATACGAGTTGGAACTTTCCTTACAGTTGCTTCTCGTTCTACCTCAACTTCTTCTAGAATGCTTGGCTCCACCACTTCTGCATATTCATGTAAACACTTCCGTAGGTGAGAGACATGAAAGACATTGTGAACTCCCGCCAACCTTTCGGGAAGCTCTCCTCTATAAGCCATCTTTCCAATCTTCTCGATGATAGGGAACGGACCTACAAATCTTGGTGCCAGCTTTCTTGCTGATCCAAAGCGAACGACGTTCCTTAAAGGAGATACCTTAAGAAAAACCCTGTCCCCAACCTCAAACTCAAGGTCGGTCCTCCCTTTGTCTGCGTAGGACTTCTACCTATCTTGGGCAGTCTTCATTCTCCTTCTTATTAAGTCCACTTTTTCTGAAGTCTCTCTAATCATGTCTGCTCCAAGTATGAGCTTGTCTGTCGACTCCCACCAACAAGTTGGTGATTGGCACGTCCTTCCATATAAAGCTTCGAAGGGTGCCATACCGATGGTGGCTTGGTAGCTATTGTTGTAGGCGGATTCCACCAAAGGAAGATGGTCCTCCCACGTCCCTCCAAAGTCAAGGACGCACAGTCTTAAAAGATCTTCCAATACTCTATTCACCCTCTCCGTCTGACCATCGGTTTGGGGGTGATAGGTCGTGCTCAAGCATAACTGTGTGCCTACAGCTTCTTGCAGACTCTGCCAAAACTCGCTTGTAAAGTTAGGATCTCGGTCACTCACTATGCTAGAGGGTATTCCATGGAGTCGTACTATTTCCTTGAGATAAAGAGATGTTAGAGATGAGGCAGTCCTTCTACTCTTGACAAGTATGAAGTGAGCGCTTTTTGTGAGCCTGTCCACTATTACCCAAATGCTGGTATTGCCCCTTCTTTACCTAGGCAACCCATCAAAAAAGTCCATCGAAATGCTATCACACTTCCACTGTGGGACCTCCATAGGATGAAGCAGTCCTCCAGGCTTCTTCTGCTCCGCCTTGCCCTATTGGCATATCATGCATTTGGAAACAAATTCAGCTATTTTCATGCCACTCCAAAAGAAAACTATTTTTAAGTCCTTGTACATCTTGTCTCCGCCTGGGTGTATTGTCATCTTGGAATGGTGTGCTTCCTCAAGAACCATCTTAACCAAATCCCTTGCTTGTGGGACGCACAGTCTTCCATCCCGCCTCAGCCAACCCTTATCATCGATGGAATACCTATTGAGGTGACTAGAAGTCTCACCCCTAATTATCTTATCAATCACATCATCAAGCTGCGAGTCTTCACGTTGTGCGGTCGATATCGAGTCCAAAAGAGTGGACCGCACTTCTAGCGATTCTAACAAACCGGGTACAAAAACAGAGGAGGGCCTAAAGTCAAAACTGGTTATAAACTCTAGGCTTTGCCTTTCTACAAAGAGAGGACTTAAGGTCAGCTTCTTTCTACTCAAGGCGTCTGCGACTGCATTGCCTTTGCCAGGAGTATAGGAAATCTCAGAATCGTACGACGCAAGAAACTCCATCCACCTTTGTTGCCTCAAGTGAAGGTCTTTCTGCAAGAAGAGATACTTCAGTGATTTATGGTCAGTATACAGTTCAAACTTCTCACCTAGGAGATAATGGCGCCAAGACTTAAGCGCAAAGACGATGGCGGCCAACTCAAGATCGTCGGTTGGGTAGTTCTTTTCATGCACTTTCAACTGTCTTCCGCCATAGGCTACTACCCTCCCTTCTTGCATCAATACAGCGCCTAGTCCTGTGCCGCATGCATCCGTGTATACTGTAAACATTTTGCTTTTATCAGGCAATGTCAAAACTGGGACTATTGCAAAAGCCCTTTTCAATCGTTGGAAAGCAAACTCGCAATCCAAATCCCAAGCGAACGCTAGGTTCTTCTTTGTCAATCTTGTGAGTGGAGCTGATATTTTTGCAAAATCTCATATGAACTTTCGGTAAAAGCCTGCTAGCTCGAGGAAACTTCGAACTTCGGTTGCGTTTCTTGGTGCCTTCCAATCTTGCACCGCTACTACTTTCGCGGGGTCCACAGCTAACTCCTGTTTGGGCACTACATGCCCAAGAAACCTTACTTATTCTCTCCAAAAGTGGCACTTGGAGAATTTGGCTTTCAGCTGATGTATTCGAAGAGACTCCATGATCTCTTTTAGATGCTGAGCATGCTCTTCCTCATTCTTTGAGAAGATCAAAATATCGTCTACGAATACTACCACAAACTTATTGAGGAACTCCCTGAACACCCTACTCATTAGGTCCACGAAATAAGCGGATGCGTTTGTCAGGCCGAAAGGCATGACAAGCCACTCAAAGAAACCATCTGGGGTTCTGAACGTCGTCTTATCAATGCTATCATCAGCCACTCTTAGCTGGTGAAACCCCGTAGCCAAATCAAGTTGGGAGAAAACCGACGCTCCTACAAGCTGATCAAACAAATCGTCTATTCTGGGAAGAGGGTGCTAATTCTTCTTGGTCAGCTTGTTTAGCTCCCTATAGTCAACGCATAGGCGGAGCGAACCATCCGCTTTTGTTGCGAACACCACTGGAGCGCCCCATTCCGAAATGCTCCGTCTAATGAACCCCTTCTCTAGAAGCTCTTTAACCTGATTATTGAGCTCCTTCCTTTCCCTTGGAGCCATGTGTCTAACAGGTAAAGCAATGGGCTTTGCATTATCAACAAGGTATATGCGGAAGTCTATTTCCCGCTTCGGAGGTAAGCCCTTCACCTCATCAAAGACATCCGAGTATTCACGGACCACTCTAACCGACTGTAATTTTCAACAAAAGCATCAAGCGATTCAAGATAACTAAGCATAACCGCATTCAAGGGATTACAAGCAATTTCGAGAGTCTTACCGAGCCGAGTCAAAAGCCTAACCACTCTCTTCTCACAATCAAGGATGGCACCATTACTGGATAGCCAGTCCATGCCCAAAATCAATCCATATCCCGAGAAGCCCAAAACAAAGGCACTACATCTATACTCGACGCTTAGAATAGAAATTGTCAATTCCAAACAAACCATTGGCAAATAAGCTGAGCCGCCAATTGGATTTGAAACAACCAAGGGATCCTCTACCATACTGGTATCTAGGTGCAGAGACTCTACTAAAGCAGATGAAATAAAAGAGTGTGATGCGCCAGAATAAAATAGAGTGCGAACTGGATGATCATAAAGATAAACTACACTTTCTACAGAAATATTTCTACCTCGTTGTTGCTGAGGTGCCACCAGTGCATGAACCTGGCCCCCTGAGGTGGATCCAGTCTTTTGCCCCTGCCCTCGTTTCTTTGGGCAGTCTTTAGCCATGTGGCCTGTCTCGCCGCAATGGAAGCACCCACCATTCATCTTGTCCTTTTTCTTTCTGCAGTCTTTCACCGCATGTCCAACAAAGCCACAGAAATTACACCTTCTCTTTTCACTGGATTTGTTGTCTTTCCCGCACTTCTTAAAGTCCATCTTCTTAGGCTGTAAACCTTCTTTCTTTCGTTAAAGCACCTCCACCTTTTCCTCTTTCTTGCCTTTATCTTCCTCGTGCAGCAATGCCATGTCCACCAACCTTTCATAAGTAGCTCCCACAAGTACATGGGATATGGCTAGGCTATGCAGTGGCTCGTTCAATCCTTTGACAAAGCGGAGAGCTTTCTTATGCGGAGTATTGACTAAGTCCAGTCTGAACCTAGCCAGCTGGTCGAACTGGTTGACGTACTCCTTGACTGTCATACTCCCTTGCTTAAGAGATAGAAACTTCTCCATTTGTAGACTCTTTTCAGCTTATGAGAGGAATTTCATCTCAAATCTCGTCCTGAAATCCTCCCATGTTTCTACCGGCCTCTCAGCATCGGTAACCTCCCACCAACAGGAAGCTTCGTCTTTAAGCAACTATACTGCCAGTCGTACTTTTTGCCTGTCGTCTACCTCGAAGATGACGAACAAATCTTCGGTCTCCTTCAGCCAGTTCCTTGCTGCCACGAAGGATTCCGTTCCATAAAAGTCCTTTCCACCCATAGCCTTGAAATCTCTGCATGTCTTAGCGAAAGCATTACCACGAGGAGGAGGAGGAGGAGGAGGTGCTGCAGCAGCTGGGGGAGGAGGGAAGTTTGCTGGGCCCGCTTCATTGGCCCTCTCCTCAAGGTACCTTCTAAACCAGCTAAGTACCGGTACACCTTCGGAAAGGTTGAGATCCCCAGACATGCTGAAAACCAAAAAGGAAAGTTTCAAAACAAAAGGATAGAAAGATAATGCATATTGCCTTGGGGGATTATGCCTTTTTAAATTAAAACAACACTTTTTCTTGAAAAATGCTTCTTTAAACTTTGTTTTGAAAATAGTTTCAAAAACTTTTAATCTGGTCTGGCAAACCTATGCTCTGATACCAAGTGAAACACCCCGCCTCCATTAAGGTCACTCACAAAGGGAATGCCTTAACTTTGGTGGAGGGTTATAGGTACAAGACACAGAAAATTTACAAGACAGACATAAAAATAAGCAGCGGAAAAATAAACATTTATTTCATGCGTAGTTTAATAACAAAAACATTACAACAAACTGTCTCACATAACTTCCAAAACATTACATCATCATTTCTGTCTTGATTATTAAAAGCATAAAACATAATCAAAAATGCATAAATCCCCATAGAATGAGTGTCCAAGAGCCATAGCTAAAGAGAGAGAGTCCAAATCATACATCAACAATTTTGGAGCCTGCAAAGACTCTGACTAAGCTGGATTGTTTCCTCCCTGCGGACCTTGGGGGGGGGGGGGGGACGGAAGAAAAGAAGACGAAAGAAAAATAGAGTCAGACATAAAGCCTGGTAAGTCTACTGACACTTCAGAATGTGAATAAGAAAAAGAGCATGACAGGCATAAACTGGAAATAGAAAAGTACTATAAACTAGGTTAAAGAGATTTAGAACCGAAATATACTATCGCACCCCACACTAATCTCTGCACCTACTAGTACACGTTCCCACTGGCACCCCATGAATCAGGGTGAAGTGATCCCCTTTCTAAAGATCGGCTCCTACTCGCATAATCACATGTGTCATATGGCCCCCGTTGATTGTAGCTACCTATGCTGGTCCCACCATGGGGTGTATCAAGTCCCATGGTGGCGGCCCGACACAGTTCCAGAATGCATAATACTACTGGTGCCCAGTACCTACTTTTTCTGCTCTGGAGTGTGTGCACGCCCGCACTCCGTTAAAACCTACATTGCTGCACCAACCGCCGTCGCTTTGACCGCTTACAATCATCCCAGTAATCGTGCCCCACCCTGCCTAGTTTCAGGGTACCATGATACACCTATTGGGTTACTACTGAAATGAGTCCCCGTTACTAGGGTTTTCTAGTCAACATGCTAAGTTGGTTAAGTGTCTGTATTAACCTAACCCCCATCCATCTTTATTGTTAACATGTTGAATTGGTTAAGTATTAACTTAATTAACTTAACCCTACCAATCCAGACATAGCTTTAATTTATTCATTAAAGCACCAACCACTCACATTAGACACGTATCGTTGCGGTTACTGGATATGTCGGTCGGTTCCGGGCAGGTTTACACCGCAACTCAGTCTAACCTTGGGTCCTTATTAGGCTCAATGCCTTAACCACTCACATTGGATAGGTATTGTTGCGATTACTGGACAGCCGGGAGGGTCCGGGAAGGTTTACATCACAACTCAATCCAACCTCGAGTTAAGCATACTCGTATTTTCTAAATTTACATATTTGTCTTTTACATTTTTATATGTAAATGTTATGGCCCACTTTCCAAGTTCATTATTTTTGGGTATAACAATTTATACCGCTTAAATGTCACAAATCATTGGCATGTGCCAAACATGCCAACACACATATATATATATATATATATATATTCATGTTTAATCCCAACGATATTTTCCCCGTTTGTGCGTTCGCAAGATTACAAATGAATGTTGGGCTCGATATTTCAGCCTAACTTATAAACATAGAAGGGAAAGCAAAGAACATGAAATACTCTGAATAACATAAAGGGTGTGTGACATATGAACTTTCAACTTTGCGATCTAATTAACTTAGATTATGGGTTTCAACTTGTCATGTGAACTTGCATTCAAATAAGAATCTAATTAAATAGGTGTCACATGAAATGGCATAATTTAGACTTACATAAAACATAAGCCTAAACATATTTTGATCTAGGCATAACTTTCAAACACAAACTAGCATATGACAAGGTTATTACATGTCCATAAAAATGTCTATTTTTGACATTAACCCAAAAGTGTGAACTAGATCTAATCATGTATCCTATTATAACATGAAACTTGTATTAATCATGTAAACCCAAATGGTTCTAGTCATGGATCCAATTACAAACTTGCAAGGGACATAAGAACGTATATATATGGATTAAATCGTATAGGTAAAATGGTCCTAACATAAAACATATAGGTGTAGACCTTAATTTGGACCTAGCATATGCATACAACCCATATTACTCAGGTAAACATATTGGTGTAGATCCCAACATGAACTATATACTTGCATGCAGTGTTGTTTTTCATTCTAAACGTACTATAGTTCCAACACCAAGTAAATTACACCACAAACATCCAATACCAAGTATGATAGAATCATCGCAATACACATATATGAATTAGCATCATCGATATTACACAATTACAGTACATTTCCATTTTCACCATATAACAAATTAAGTCCTAGTTTTATTCACATCGGGATAGTAACTATACTTACAACACACGACAATCTTGATTTCTGGTTTCTGAGTTCCGAATTTGAAATGCTTTCCTTTGGGTAGATAAACGTTGTTAGAATTTAGTTTTCTACTTTAGTTTTGCTCGTCTCTAGGCTTTCTCCACTGACGGATACTCTTAGTTTCCTCCCGGCAGCATGACGGCTCAGGTTCTATTTTTTTTGTGAATTTAGGTTGAGCATTAGGTTGTATTTATAGAATTTCAGATTAATTTGAGCTGTAGATGATCGTAGAAGGAATCCAGACCATACACATCAAAAGGAGCCAATCAGGAGGTGACAAATCAGCCCTAATGACACATCAAGACTTGGAAATTCGTTCAGACCCCGACCAGGCCAGCCAGGACCTGACCAGGTCGACTGGGTAGGTCGACCTATAGATCGACCCCCTAGGTCGACCCCCTGGTTGACCTCGGTACCCAGGTCGACCTGGGTCCTGGGCAGGAACTTTCCTGCCCAGCCGTTTCTGGTCCTGTTTTTGAATTTTGAATTCGTTTTTCGGGCTGTTTGAATTTTAAATAAATTCTGAAACTTCTAAAGGTCATATCTCCTTCATACGGAGCCCGATTTACGCAAACTCGGACTCTATCTCAAGTAGAATTTCGAGACGAACGCAATGGCGTAATCCATTTCCCTTAATTCTTGTGTTTTGAATTAAGTATACTTTAATTTGTTAATTTACTGTTAACCGAAAAATTCGGGGTGTTACACTTTATTAGCTCTCTCCACACCTATTTTTTCTTCCGCCTTTTGAGATCTGCGACTATCTGCCATCGCAGTTTCATTCTTCTCCTCTATACCGCCATTTAATTTTCTTTCTCCTCTCATCTGCCACTCCACTTTACTATTTATTATTCCCTTTAAGATATCTCAGTCCTCTCCAGATCTGCAACTGTAGGAACTGTTTCCTCCGGCTAGACGATGACTTCGCAGGTTAAATCGTTTTCTAATTACTTCCTTGCTACTAATTTGTTTAATCTATTTGTTCTTCGTGTTGTAAGTCCAGATCTGTTACGCATCCTTCTTCGGCCTCCATGACAACTTTATAGGTAAAATCGTTTTGTGTTTTCTTTATTCCTACTAGTTAGTATATTTAATTTGTTCTTCATGTTGTATGTTTCCAGTTACCCCTTCGTTGTTATTAATTAGTTTAATTTATTTGTTCTTCATGTTCAGATCTGAAACAAGTGAGGTTTTTCTTATGGCGGCGATTATCTTAATGGAATAATGAGGGCAGTGAGAAATCTTGGAAGAAGGAACTGGGTAAGGAAGGCGAGGGTCTGGGAGAAGCATAAGTAATTTCAGAGGAATCAAAAAGGTGATTTGGCTTCAATTCAGGTTGAGGAATTTTACTCGACTATTTCAGGCATGTTCTCCATTCATTTTATTTCACGAACCAAAATATTTCATTTAACTTACTAATTACTCCTCTATCATTTCAGGATGATGTTTACTTTAAGCCAATGTTTATTACTGTTGTCACTTAATATTTTTTTACAGCTTACCTTCCTATTCAGGTAATTCCAATACCTTTGATTTGTGAGTTCTTATCCCAATATAACTTTTATCACAACTAACGTTATTAGTTGTATTAAAGATGTTTTAAATTTGGACTGTATGTATTCGAAATGAATTTTCATTTTATTTACATCTGATTTATTTTGGAATTTTAGGAATGCGTCCTCTGTTGTTATCAAATAAAAGCATGAGGTTTATTTTAGCTTTTGTATGCTTGATGGTTATCTATTTATTTGGAACATTGATTTCGAGGTAATTGTTGGATTCATTTTTACATTTTTCATACCCTATGGAGAGATTCATATTACGATGATTTATTTGTCAACAAATTTGATCAACAGTACTCATTAATGCATTTATAGTAGATTATGATTTGTTTTTGGAAGGGGATAAGATATAACCAACATTGGATCCATCTATAAGATTTAATTGATATGAAAATTGATTAGCAGGGCAGCTATTTTTTTTTAGCATTGAACATTAAGAAAATGCCATAAAAGCTGGGTGTATGGTTTTTATGTGTATATACATAGATAAGTGAAGTCATACCTCATTTCAACAGATATGATAATAGACGTTACACAATATAACAATGGAATTCTAATCCTGACATACAGTAATGTAAATTATATTTAAATTAAATCAACCTTGCAGAAATGTATATTTTTAGCTTTGGTAAAATAATATGGAAATTTTTTGTTCAATAAATGTTTTTCTGTTTGTTATATAGCTTCAACATATTTAAGTTATGTTAGAAGCAATGCAAAATTACTAATTAAGTTTAACCATTACATTGGATTAAGTGGTGGTTTTATCCAGCTTTTCTTAATACCCTTTTATCCAATAGTTGACCATGTTATTTTGTATGATGTTTGCAAAAGCCTTCAATTATGTCATATTATCGTAGGTTAGACTATTTTGTATCGAGTAATTATAATTCTGACTTTTATAGGTTTGCATGTCATATAATAGATAATAGTAGCGAAAAGGTGTTTCTTTTGTTGTACTGTACTTCATTTCGTATTATTAAGGCTTTATTATGCTACTATCAGATCCATTTAAATCTCACTGTAATTCGATGTCAGTGCTGCTAAAATGTGTGTGGAATATGTTTGCTAAATGCTCTATCTTATATATGTTGTAGTTGACATACTACATATTTATAAGATGGTGATATTTTATGTACTGAAACCAACTTATTTTCTACAGTTGAACACAGTGATAGGATCGATTAGGGTTACTTCAAGCTACACCCACAATATCACACACAAGACAATCAATCAACACACCATTCAAATAAAAAAGATACGATGAAAGTAAAATAGCAAGAAACAAAATTTTATACGTGGAAAACCTCTTCGATGTGAAGAGTAAAAACCACGAGACCTCTTAAGGAGTCTACCCTCTTCTCTTATTGATAAACCAAAAGGGGAAAATAGCCCCAAAATGTTTACAAAAGATTCTCTTCTAATCACCGGAATCCAAAGACAATAAGAGATGAAAAAGGTGTAAGAGAACACCCTATGTGTGCACTTCAGGCCAGCGGTGAATCAAGCAAGAATAAAGCTCAATCTTGAAGACCAAAACACCTTGAAGAAGATGATAAATGACCAAAAAACTGCTACTTCCTTATGTGACCAGATCTGGTTATATTAACCCTCTTTTCTTTTAATGTGCATACCAAAAATGTGAGTAATCTTCCAAAATGTCTTTCCTGAAAAGAAAAGATATTGTTGTACAAAAGGCATGCTTGCACAACAAATCTGGGAAAAAGACAAAACCAATAAATTTCTCCTACAAATTAAGTATGGCCTGCATAAAAAGATATGCCAAATATGCCTACATAAAATTATGCCAAATATGCCTGCATTAAATTATGCCAAATATGAGTGCATAAAATTATGCTAAATATGGGCTGGAATACTCAACAATCTCCCCCTCCAGCCCAACTTGGGGAATATGTGCATGCTTCAATCATCATTTGAAACTCATTCCCACAAGCTTGCTACAAACATCAAGCTTGTTTCCTGAAACCACTTTAGTCAACATATCTGCACCATTCTTGTTTGTATAAATTTCCTTTAACTTGAGCATATTTTCTTCAATCACATTTCTTAACCAATGATACCGAACATCAACATGCTTAGTGCGTGCATGAGACATGGAATTCTTGCTCAAATCCATAGCACTCTGACTGTCACAGAATACTATATACTCTTCTTGTTGCAAACCCAACTCTTGAAGGAACCTCTTCAACCAAAGCATCTATTTACTTGCTTCCACAACTGCTATATACTCTGCCTCGGTTGTAGATAAAGCCACACACTTTTGTAACTTGGATTGCCAAGAAATGGCTCCCCCTGAAAATGTGAACACATAACCTGAGGTAGATTTTCTACTATCAATATTACCAGCCATGTCTACATCTGTATACCCCTCAAGAACATGTTTGCTACCTCCAAAACATAAGCAAAATCTAGAAGTACCACGCAAGTATCTGAAAATCCACTTTACTGCATCCCATTGAACTTTACCTGGATTGGATAAGTATCTACTCACCAAACCAATAGAATGTGCAATATCTGGCCTAGTGCACACCATAGCATACATCAATGAACCAATTGCAGATGAATAAGGAATAGAAGACATACTTGCTTTTTCCTTCTCCGTTGTTGGACATTCCCTCTTACTTAGCTTAAAATGAGATGCGAGTGGTGTACAAACCGGCTTAGCATGCTTCATATTGAACCTTTCAAGCACACGTTCAATATATTTTTCTTGAGATAGCCACAACTTCCTAGCTTTTCTGTCACGAACAATCTCCATGCCTAAGACTTGCTTTGCAGGACCCATGTCCTTCATGTCAAATGACTTGGACAAATCTTTCTTCAAGTTGCTAATCAATTCTAAGTTTTGTCCAACTACCAACATGTCATCCACATATAAAAGAAGAATAATGAAGATATCGCCAGGAAACTTTCTAAAATACACACAAGGATCTACAACAGTCCTCTTGTAACCAGTGCTTGTCATAAATGAATCAAATTTGTAATACCACTGCCTTGGTGCTTGCTTAAGTCCATAAAGACTCTTCTTCAACTTGCAAACAAGTTTTTCTTTTCGTTTTTCTTCAAATCCTTCAGGTTGTTCCATGTAGATTTCTTCCTGCAAATCGCCATGTAAAAATGCGGTTTTTACATCAAGTTGTTCCAATTCAAGGTCACAACTTGCTGCTAAACCCAAAATGGTTCTGATAGAAGTCATCTTGACAATTAGTGAAAAAATCTCATCAAAATCAATGCCTTTTTTCTGATTGCATCCTTTGACTACCAATCTAGCTTTGCGCTTTACTATCTTCTCACCATCTTTCTTGTTCTTGAAAACCCATTTGTTTTTCAAAACTTTCTTGCCTTTTGGAAGTTTCACTAGCTCAAAGGTCTGATTCTTCATCAAAGAATCCATCTCCTCTTTCATAGCCTCAAGCCAAAGATTCTTGTCTCGACTAGATAACACTTCTTGGAAGCTCTCGGGCTCACCATCAGCTGTAACTAAGATATAATCTGTGCTTGGATATCTTGTAGATGGTTTATGTTCTCTGGTTGACCTTCTAACTTGACCACCATCCACTTGTGGGGCAATTTGCTCCCCCTGCTCACAAGCCACTTCTCCATTTGGTTGAGCTTCATCATGAACATCATCAAAATGTGCACCATCAAGTTGTGCATCATCAACACCTTCATGTGTTGCATCAATATCAGCCTGTGTTGGCTGTTCAACAAAACCACGAGTAGGGGACAAAGAAACATCAGTAGTATCAACAAAAAAATCTGAGCTAGTATAATACCTTGCACTCAAAAGTTCTGCACCTTTTTCATGCTCAAAGAACACTACATCTCTGCTTCTTACTACCTTTCCTTTTTCTAGATCATATAGCCTGAACCTGTACTCTTCATCACCATAGCCAACAAAAACACATGGATTAGTCTTGGAATCCAGCTTTGACCTTTGGTCTTTTGGCACATGCATGTATGCCTTGCATCCAAATACTCTAAGATGTGTATATATAGGATCACATCCCTTCCATGCTCTCTCTGGAATGTCAAGCCCCAATGGAATAGATGGAGAACGGTTGATCAGATAAACTGCTGTATTCACTGCTTCAGCCCAAAATGACTTTGGTAGATCGGACATCTTCAACATGCATCGCACTTTCTCCACAATGGTTCTATTCATCCTCTCAGCTACACCATTGTGTTGGGGAGTGCCTGGAACTGTCTTCACATGTCGAATACCATATTGTGCACAATAATGATTGAACTCAAGTGAGGTATACTCTCCACCATTGTCTCTACGAAGGCACTTCAACTTGCTTTCTGTCTCCCTTTCCACCATAACATGAAACTTCTGAAAAGTTTCAAACACTTGGCTTTTGGTCTTCAAAATGTAAATCCATGTCTTTCTAGTAGCATCGTCAATAGAAGTGACAAAATATTTGTTGCCACCACTGGATTCAACCTCAATAGGACCACATACATCCGAATGTACAAGCTCCAACTTAGCCTGCTTTCTTGTAGACTTTCTAGCAAATGAAGCTCTATGTTGTTTTCCTGCTAAGCAATGATCACAAGGGTTAAGAGAAATTGTAGTATTGACAGGAATAAGAGATTTACCTGCTAAATATTTCAAACCCTTTTCACTCATGTGTCCCAATCTTCGATGCCACAAATTAGGAAAATCTTTTTCTTCCACTGCATTGAGCTCACCAAAACATACAGTCAAATATGTCTTGTACAAAGAACAACACAACTCGCCTCTTGCAATTGTCATGGATCCCTTGGATAATTTCCACTTGCCACTCTCAAATGTGTGACGAAAGCCTTCTTGATCAAGAATATGAGCTGAAAGAAAATTAAGACGCAAATCCGGAATATGACGTACACCTTTCAATGTAAGCATGCATCCAACATTAGTCTTCACACGAATATCACCAATCCCAACTATGCTTGCTGAACTCTGATTACCCATTTTGACACTGCCAAAATCACCTGCTTGATAATTCAAAAAATACTCTCTCTTAGGAACACAATGATATGAAGCACCTGTATCAACCAGACACTCAGAATCTGTACTGCTAACATGATGACATTCACTAGTTGCGCAAATTAAAGTGACATCATCATCACTTTTAGAGGCTATTGCTGCAACATTTTTATCATCGCCTTCTTTCTGGAAATCATTCTTCTTCCCATGTTCTCTTTTCCAACGAAAGCAATACTTTGTAATATGGCCAGGCTTTTTGCAATAGTTGCATATGAAGTGATTCTTTCCATCACTAGACTTGGATCTTCCTCTTGAGTTATCACGGCCTTTGGGTCCTTTGCTCTTGTTTCTTCCTCTGTTCTCCACAACAAGAGCTTGTGAATTGTCAACTCCAATCTCCTTTCTTCTAATTTCTTCATTAAACATGCTTTCTTTGATCACATCCAAAGATAGCACACCATCTGGAGCTGAATTACTAATGGTCACAACTAAAGTTTCCCAACTATCTGGAAAAGAACTCAATAAGAACAAAACTTGCAATTCATCACCAAAAATGATCTTCATAGTTGTCAACTTGTTAATAATATCTTGGAAACCACTAAGATGCTCAGAAACTAACTTTCCACCTTTCAACTTTAGATTAACAAGCCTTTTAATCAATAAAGCTTTGTTATGGGCGGTTTTCCTCTCATGCAAACCTTCTAATTTCTTCCATAAATCATATGGATCGGTCTCTTGTGACACATGGTTAAAAATGCTAATGTCAACCCATTGTCTAATGGTTCCTAAAGTTTTCCTTTTCAACTTTATCCATTCATTCACTTCCATTTTATCGGGTTTAGAAGGTTTAGAGATAATACCACTCGAACTAGTGACGGTTTCAATTGGGTCATGTAAATCCCAGCAATATAACAAGTCTTCCATCATAGGTCTCCAAATAGAATAGTTGGTTGATGTCAACTTAATCATTGAGCTATGACTGCTCGACTCCATAGTGTGGTAAATAACCTACCTCAAGCTCTGATACCAATTTGATAGGATCGATTAGGGGTTACTTCAAGCTACACCCACAATATCACACACAAGACAATCAATCAACACACCATTCAAATAAAAAAGATAAGATGAAAGTAAAATAGCAAGATACAAGATTTTATACGTGGAAAACCTCTTCGATGTGAAGAGTAAAAACCACGAGACCTCCTAAGGAGTCTACCCTCTTCTCTTATTGATAAACCAAAAGGGGAAAATAGCCCCAAAATGTTTACAAAAGATTCTCTTCTAATCACCGGAATCCAAAGACAATAAGAGATGAAAAAGGTGTAAGAGAACACCCTATGTGTGCACTTCAGGACAACAGTGAATCAAGCAAGAATAAAGCTCAATCTTGAAGACCAAAACACCTTGAAGAAGATGATAAATGACCAAAAAACTGCTACTGCCTTATGTGACCAGATCTGGTTATATTAACCCTCTTTTCTTTTAATGTGCATATCAAAAATGTGAGTAATCTTCCAAAATGTCTTTCCTGAAAAGAAAAGATATTGTTGCACAAAAGGCATGCTTGCACAACAAATCTGGAAAAAAGACAAAACCAATAAATTTCTCCCACAAATTAAGTATGGCCTGCATAAAAAGATATGCCAAATACGCCTGCATAAAATTATGCCAAATATGCCTGCATAAAATTATGCCAAATATGCCTGCATAAAATTATGCCAAATATGAGTGCATAAAATTATGCCAAATATGGGCTGGAATACTCAACACACAGAGTTAACTGTGACTTTACCTTATGTACTTATATGCTCTAGGTTCTAGCTGCAAGTGAATTCGTTTTTCTGTTGCAACTTCCAAATATGTGTGGAATATGTGTTTGATATAATGTATTGATAGAGTTTGATAGAGACTATGGAGCGGCATATGGAATACAAAGACCAGCTTCTGCATGTACAAGTCATTACGGGGGAGTAATGAGACTCTTACTTGAAATTGCAAGTATGGAAAATGCACTCGAAAAATAACTTGGAATCAATATTACACTGAGCAATGCCAAAGCAACTGCGGTTGTAGTTCAGAAAATGTGGTAGTTTTTTATGGCATACAATGTTGATTAATTCCATGATGTGTCTATTTATTATTCATAGAGAATAGTTTACGCAACAGACTAGGTCTACCCAAGCTACCAACATTCCTTGATCCAAACCTTAATGAAGGCACAATTCTTGAAAATGGTTTAATTCATGCGTTTGGTGGATGAGGCATCTTAGAAGGATCTTCCTACATTTTTGTAAGTTCGTTTTACAAATATATTTAACTACCTTACTGAATATTTCACCATCATTTACCTGAATATTTGCGCTCCTGCATGTTTTGCCCCTTTGGGTTTGTCCAGAACAATATAACGATGTTGGTTGCACAATTTTCAGTAAATTCCTTACACTACAACTTATATGCATATATATCACATGCGGTATGATATAGAAAAATAGTTATTCAATTTTTTGGGACATAAAATAGATGCTTTGTTTGCTAGGAGTAGGAAAGCTGACATTATTAGTATTAAGACCAATGGAATGTCATATTTCCAAATTAATCAAGTACAGCATGGTTTAAAATTTACGAGAATTACTAAGCTGTGCTTTTTGTTGCCATTCTACAGCTTGGACTTCAGTATCCTATTATTAGCCATATACAAAATGGAATGCATGGGTGTGCTACACCACTGCAGTCGTGAATCAAGATTTCCAACGCAGTTTTATGTCAACTACTATTTTTATCCATTTTTTTATAGCTTGAAGATGTTCATGGGATCGAGGCAGAGTATATGGCCAGACAATCAGTTAAATAGTCATGCAGCTTCCACCTTCAACCAGCCTTTCCGTTCTGTCATCAGTTTTAATTTCCATTTGTATTACAAAAAAAAATTGGTTGTGTCAACATTTTTTTATTTCCTTTATTTCTGTATGAATAAATACGTTGATTAATAAATGTTTGTTATCAACTAAACTGGGTACTGAAAATTCTATGTTTCTGCAATATGTTTTCAACTCTGACATGTTTGTAGTTTTGTACAGAGTCAATTATCATTAAATGACCTTATCTCCATTACAACTATTTTTACTCTTTCTTTATCCGCGCACTGCAGTTTTGTACAACACTTCCATCTCGTTTAGCTATTATATTTGCACCCACTTATGCATAAAACCAGCTTCAATTCCGAAAGTCTATGCACATGTCCAACGGACATGCCTTCGTACTGGGGGTGTGTGTATATCTATCTATTCTATTACTTATACTAGATAGCAGAAACCAAAACTTCTAGGTTGCGACATCTGTCCTCCTTGGATCCACGCCTTCTCTCTTTTTTCCACACTTTCGAACTGTTCCTCTTTCGCAATTCACAAACGAACCACTTACCCTCTTCTCCCCTACATTCCCTTCTTCCATAACTGATGCCCCGCCCTCTTCATTCCTCCGCAAGTATCGCTTTTTCAGTGCTAATAATCCGCCTTTACAGTTACTTCTCTTCTGTACGGTCTGCTATCCAGGCGTTCCCGTCTTCCTTCGCAACCTATTTGTCCCCCCTTTACTCTGGGTCCAAATTAATGCTCTTATCAGCACTATTATTCCACTCTCTCCTATCAACGCCCTCCACCTTTTGATTTATTTCACTTTCACTAATTCCTATCCTTAAATCAACTTACCGAGTTGTTTTCATTTTTCTACGTTTCCCCAATTTCAATTAATTGAATCCTTGATCGGCGGTAACAACCGAGATCAACTTATTTCTCGACAATGAAAGATAGATTTTACAGGTGCGTTCTATTTTTGTACACGTTAATGTTCCTGTTTTGGTAATCACCATCTATCTGTTCGTTATAGATTGCAGAGGTAATGAATCATGTAACAGCTAGAGATTTCTCAGGTCAACAATCTTCGATTTGTTTCATGCATTTTGATTTTGGTGAATTAATTTGCTTTTATATATTACCTGCTAATCTCTCAACCTATATTTATAGCATGTGATGCTATTTAGGAAACCATTATTTCATTATAGAGTAATAACTTACTTATGTATACACCTTTGAGTAAATATTGCCTTACACAGAACAATGTGTAATTTATATAATAGTTCTGTTTGCTAAGATAAGCCAATGATTGGATTTGCTGTTATACTTCAAAATCCGTTTAATTCATTTCAAACATTTGAATTTCATTCAATTCACGTCGTTCATAGTCCAAATGTTGATATCTCACATGCATAACCAATTGTGTTTGATAAATTCTTTTATGTTCATAACCAATCTTATTATCTACCAAAGTTGAACCATATCACTTTAGTTGCGGTTTAATTATGCAAGCCTCTGTTTACGTCAAGTTCAGTAGACGAAGTTTATAAATTCAATTTTTTAACAAATTATGTACCCTAACTTCTTAGCACTCCCTTAAAATTTATCTGTTTTTACAGCTGCTCTCGCATAGAGGTTAATGGACTATGAATATGTGTTATATTGCAAAATCATTAAATTTAGATGGGCAATTAACTTTTCCAGGTGAAAGTCATGTTGTTGTACTATTGTATATACCTTTACATACAACCAAGAAAATTAACATTTCTCTAATATTTCTCTGATGATGTCGTATGTGGATGATCTATTATCCATGTTGTTTTTCTTACAAGTGAGCTATCTTCACTTTCTGATTTGTTTGTTAGATAATATTGCTTTAAATGTATTTATTATATTTTACAATTAGTATACAGGTTCAAATAATTGTCTTAAATATAGTTGTAATTCTTACAAGTTGTGCAGTAATATTATCTATTACTGCTTTTTAAATAATAATAATATATAAGAAACTGAAAATATGTACTCTTCTTCCCTTTATTTACAAGTTCTTAGATGGTACAAATTTTAGTTGCTCCAGGTTTTTTTATTGTTTTAGGATTTATGTGAAACATCTCTACATTATCTCATTCACGTTTATTTAAGAGAAAACAGTGAAAGTAGGTCAATAGGATATGTGATTCACATTCAGTTTATAGCCGAGAACTAATCTTATGTAAACAAGTAAAATTTTAGTATGATTCCACTTCGTTCAGAATGGTATGCTTCGATGTGAGACGAGTATAGGTATTTGGATTGGCTTTTGTGATAAATAATGTACAGTCTTATCACTCCTAATCTTAGGAATGGTGATAGAAATTACTCTCCTAAGAAATACTTATGTTACAAGCTGCTACTAAACCAAAAAAACCATATACCCTTCTTTTTATGGTGGTGACTCATGTTATTAAAAAGTAAGCCCCTTTTTCAATAATTCGGCCATGTGTTTTTGAAAATTTAACCATATTGCACATTTTTTTCATTTTAACAAAATATCCTTTATAATTATGCAATCTGTGTGATAGGTTATCTTTCAATTTAAAAACTCTCTTTAACCAATATATATTCAGTTTGGAACAACGTTGGAAAAGGTCATGCTGTTTTTTAACAAGGTGCTTCAATTGGACTTGCGAGCACTGACTAATCATGTAAGAACACTATCTTTTGAGGAAAAACAACGAAAAAGTAAGATGCTTAATATTTTTACTTTCTCACTCCATATTGACAGAAAGACAGCTTTACTTCTATTTTTGGTGCAGTTTATATACCATGTTACTCGTGTTATGTGCAAGTGGTATGCCATTGAATAATATGTCTAGTAAGTTTAACTCAGGTACTGTTTAATAATGTATTCATTGATTTATCAAGATGTCCAACCAAGGTCATATTTCAACATATTTTGGAATAATATACGAAATATGCAAGTGTTTACAACAATTTTCAGCATTTTTTTTAAATGCGAAGTCTGATTCTAAATAGTTGAAAACAGCGAGATGCTACTAAAATTCAAGCTTGCAAATTGTCGAAGAAAGTGCAATTATGAGAAAAAACAAGTATAATAAGTGGAAAATTCAAATTCTAAATTAAACTGAATTTTTTTTGATTTCTTGCTATGTTTATTGCATGCAACAGAATTATTCCAAGCAAAGGCCTTTACAAAGTGTATTTCTGCAATGGTTGTGTTATTTTGGAATTGCTTTAGGCGAATAGTTGCATTAATTTTTTTAAGAAACAAAGATATATCCAAAAGTAGTTTTTCCTTTTCAATTCAGTAAACCCACCTATCTAGATTTTTATTTATCTGACCTTTAGATAAGTCTTTTGTTTTCTATAGCTTAAGACTTAATTTTTTTAATTTTGACATATATTTTTCTTTGCGACCGTATGCCGATTCTTATTTTATTATGCAAAATATATGAAATCTTATAATGAATGTGAAATAACGGGTGAAATTATAAACTAGACTACCCCGCCCTTTTAAGGATCTCACTTTAATTAGGAGGCAGCGGTTATCACTTTCATTTTGACTCTAGGTCGTCTCTCCTCACTCACTTTTCTACTCCACAGTTATCACATCCGTACTAAGCTCCGAGCCAATGATATTTGTACGAATTTTTGAGAATACACGTGTTGAAATTTTGTAAAACCTATAGTTATAGGTGTATGACAGTCTTTAACTATTTGACACATGGATCGGCCTAAAAGCAGTTTCAGATAAAGGGAGATTTTGAATATATAACTTGGAAGGATGCAATAATTTCAAACGAGCACAATTTTATACATGAAATTCTATGTTGTTTATAGTTTTATACATGGAAATCTTGCTTACCATATGACAGTACTGTACATGTTTGAATTTCAAGGAAATAAGGTTTTGCATGTACTTATCGAATTTTAATGGGTGATTTTGTAAAATGTATGAGATTTTGTACATCAATGTTAGATCTTAAAGGAATATGTATTTAAGTTTTGAATAAGGCATGCTTTAAACTGCACATGACATTGACAGTTTCGAAAAATATGTTTAGTATTTAGTATTAATTCTTTATTTTAGCATGAGTATTAAACTTTGAGTTTTGAAAATATGTTCAGTATTAAGTGTTAATTTTTATTTTAGCTTGACTATTAAACTTTGGCTCCATGAATTCCGAATGATTTGAGAATATAAATCTTAGGTGTCACTTGGTTTTGAAAACACGTATCAACTATTTCAAAATATTCATAATTTTGTACACATGCAATTTCAAATAACATACATGCTAATGTACTGTTTTAAACATAGTTAGCTCCATGAATTTGTACTTTTCAATTTATCGTTAAAGATACCATTTTACATGTTTAAGCAGAGTTGGTACAAACTTAATCATCTCATGCCATCCTTAAATACTAATTATGACACATAAATAATTTTGGGGTATTTAATGTCATTCTATGCTCTCACTCCAAGATGTGAGTTTTGTAAGTTTGTTGCAAAGGTTAATAAATCATATCTCCAGATTGGTCCATAATTCCTTTTCTCGGTTGTAAGTTTTCGATTATCATTTTTCTTTTCAATAATTATTCAGAAGATCGAAATCATAGTATTTTTGAATAAATGGGAATATATTATCGTGTGTATCATGTCATTTGGTATTTTCATGGTCGATATACTGATGAAAAACAGATAATTTTTGGCTTTTTAGATCACATGCTCAAGTAACAACACAATACTTATCAGCGATATTTCTAAGTGGTTGCGATTAAACATTCAGATGTTATTTCAGAAAGAAAAAATATCTTTCATACTGGGCAACTTGATAATATTTTACAGCAAATGAACTGCTTAAAATATCTATCTCTGCTCATATAAACGGTTTAATACAAATGGTCTATGCATTTCTTTTTAATATCCATTTACTCATGTTTGTGTTTTTGTTTTTCAGGATCAAAGGATGACTTTGTTCTTTACCATGTATTGCAGGTATAAACGTTTTATAATTATGTTTTCATCTTTTGAAAAGATACTAGATGACTATTAAAGTATACATTACATGAAATATAAAGTACTAATTATTAACATCGCAAACACACATCAGTACCCATGTTCTTTTTGCTATTATTGCCGGCATACCTTTTTTCATAAAATTGGAAATTTTCTATTTTTACGTCAAATTGGGAGCCTCATATGGGGTATTCATTAGCATTGTTTGGATATACTCTTCTCCAAATCTTTCTAAATCTAAGGTAGCGTTTGATTTCTTAACTGGGCAGTTAATGTTCGCGTTTGCGTCTGATGCGTCCGACGCGTCCACGATGGGTCCCACACTAAGTTTTCGCGTCGGATGCGTCAAACGCATCCGACGCACGTCCGACGCGGTAGATATTTTTGGCCCCTTCACTTTTCCCTCTCCCTATATATATTCTACTCATATCACCACTACATTACCACAATATTTGTTCATTTTTCTCTACTTCTTCAACCAATTATGGCAGATAGTGACCAATCTGATCTTGAAGATTTGCAAGATGCGCTAGATATTCAAGAAATTATGGCTATTCAAACACGAGAACGGAGCAGAATACACAATTCCGTAAGTACGGGTCTTGCTTGGGTTCATGAAATATTAGCAGGACACGCAGATCGTTGTCATAGCAATTTTCGAATGAAGCGATTATGTTTCAGATCCTTGTGTGAACGGTTAGAAAATTACGGGTTGGAGCCCTCAATGCACATAACAGTCAAAGAAATGGTGGCTGTATTCCTATATACTATTGCATTGGCCCTCCCTACAAGGCAGGTTGCTGAGCGGTTTCAACGATCAAATGGTACGATTAATGTTATTTTTCATAAAGTTTTGGATTCAGTTCTCTTATTGGCAGTCGATATTATTAAACCGGCTGATTCTCATTTTAACTGAATCCCAGAACAAATTCGTTCTTCACCCCGATATTATCCTTTCTTTAAAAACTGTATTGGGGCTATTGATGGTACACATGTGATGGCTCACGTGGGTGAAGAAGATATGCAACATTTTGTAGGGCGGAAAGGATCTGCTACACAAAATATTATGGATGTTTGTGCATTTGATTTAACTTTTACGTTTGTAAGAGCGGGATGGGAAGGAACTGCGCACGACGCCAAAGTATTTCGGGAAGCTATAAATAATCCGGATATTAATTTCCCTCATCCTCCAACTGGACAGTATTATTTAGTGGATTCAGGATATCCACTAATGGAAGGATATATAACTCCTTACCGATCCGTGAAGTATCACATACCAGACTTTAATGACACACGGAATGAACCGAAGTCAGAAAATGAAATTTTCATCTACTATCACTCTAGTTTGCGTATGACAATTGAAAGAACATTTGGTATTTGAAAGAAAAAATTTTCCATCTTACGTAACATGCAGACGTATCCCTGTCATGTTCAAGTACAAATTGTTACTGCAACAATGGCTATTCACAACTACATCAGAAAATACGACGCTGGCGATCCAGATTTTATGTCCTATGATGACGACCCTGATTTAGTGCCAAACGAATACCTCGACGAATATTACAGTATATCAAATCGCGGAAATTGTGATGACCCGGAAGTTCCCATCCTTTGAATCGACCATAAACCACACAGGTCTGAACCAAAGGTTGGAAATCTGCGGATACATCAACTTTGGGAATACAACAACATCAGAACAATAACAGCAGACTTTTATAAACATCATAATAATGTTACATCAGAGTACAGAATATCAGAGTATATTGAATAAAATTACAGCGGAAGATAAATTACAATAAATTTAATACATTGCAGCGGAAACAATAAAATAGATACAGTGGAAGATAACTATGCTCTGGACACAGCTTTAAGCTTCAATCCAGCATCCTGCTCGAGATAAGAACCTGTAGACAAACTACTCGACTGCCCGTGTGGAAAAGAGGGCACCCGAGTTTGCAAAGTGAAACAAACTACAAGTCAGTCATGGGACTGGTGTGAGAATTCTTAACTAATAACTAATAATAATAAGGCAAATCCAAGGACCACGCCGCCAACGCGGAACGGGTTTATTCCAATGGATTGCTGTGCATAAGTATAAACTAAATCATAAAACAGCGCAATGCTTTTGGAAAAATGAAATCACCATAAGACTCAGGTCCCATCACACAATGCAACACACACTAGAGGATAGAGTTTTACCTTACGGTGATTAAACATGCTTGATACGATAAAAACGGATTTGATATTATTGTTAGTGTGTATATGTTTTAAAAACAATTTCAATCATAATGTATCAATCCTAGGAAGAATAGTATCCCATACTACTATGCCTCCATACTAGTAATACAATCAAAACCGCATGAGGTCGTATTGGAAATTGGGTTTCCATCATGAGTCAAAGCTAGGGAGGAGCTCCTTACCGATTCGAGACACTCTAGCTAATGTCTCAGGATTCCCCGCAGTTAACCCTTGGATCCTGCAGGGCCGGTCCACACATACAGCTTCGTGGATTGGCAATTCCTAAACACACGTTTCCCGGTCCTATAGGACCTATCCGAGGCGCCTCATTCCATCATCCACATAAGTAAAATGTCGGGCCATGTTAAAACCCAAACACCACTTCTAGTTAAAAAGAAACGTTCTGCTCTCCCTGCGTTCCCTTCTCCCGTTTTAGACTCCGCGGTGCGTGAGGCTCATGAAGTCACTGTTTTTACCCAAATTTGTTTTACCCATTTCATACAAACAGGAGACAATGGCGCTGTTTTTACCCAAATTTGTTTTACGCATTTCTCTAAATCTAACCGTGGGATTTTGACACAATACGTATCATTCAAAAGATCTTCCCAAGGCGAACCTAACGGTTTCAGTTTTGGGAAAATCCGACGGTCGGATATTTTGGTATGATCAATTCAAAGTACGATTCTAAAATGTGAACTACCACGCTCGATTCATTAAATTTTTAATTTATATATATATATAATTATAAAAATATAATTCCTTCGTCTATTTTATTATTGTGATTATCATAACAAGTAGAGAACACTTGGTTTCATAACATTTGGATATATAACATAACACACAATAATGTTTTTATTTTAAATTTTCAAAATATTCATTTTGAAATTATCCCTCCTTTAATATTCATTATAAATTGGATAAAGTAAATCGATAAACTCGTTTGGATTTAAAAATAATGTCGTTATTTTTAAAAACGGATTTAATAGCCCAATTCATTGTCTTATCCCTTTATATATATATATATATATATATATATATATATTTTAATGGGCTAGACCCCTCACATTAAGCCTACGACTTGTGGATACTGGATGTGCCGGTCGGTTCCGGGCAGACTTATTCCTCAAGTTGGGCTTAACCTCGTGTCATGGCCCGTTACGTATTTGTGTACTTGGACCTCTCACATTAGGTTCAACATTTGTGGCTGCTGGATATGCCGGTCAGGTCCGGGCAGGCTTCTACCACACATGTAACCTAACCTCGTGTCCAAGCACAATTATAATTTATAATTATAATTAATTTTCCCAAAACATGTCATTATTTAAATTATTCTTTTCTTAAAAAAAAGAAATCCTACTTCTAAGGTATTCTTTATTCCTAAATATACCGAGTTCAAGAATTTAATATAAATTGTAACTTTCCCAAATTTAATGATTTTCTAAAAAAACAATCTTTTCAAGAAATTTTGAAAACATATTTACATTAAAGATGTAATCTTTCTACATCAACGTCAATTAATTTCATTAGTTGAATATAAAATAGAAACATTCCCTTAGTTCAAATTTGATAACATTTTGAAAACAAATTCTTCTTAATTTAACACAAGGACAATTAAAAAGGTAAACTTTTTTTTTTCAACTTTTTATACTATCAAAAATGACTTACCTTATATTAACCTAATTGGCATGACATATTTGTGCTTATTAACAACCAAAATGTAACTTTCAATTCATTCCTTTAATGCGTAGGAATATTATTAAAACCTCTCTTTTCCTTATCTATTTACAAATATAAGTAATAAATGTCTTCCTTTTTCTTTTCCTTATTTATTTATTTATTTATTTTCTTAAATGTAAATAAGTCACTTTTTCTCCTACATATCCTATTTACATGAAAATATAATTTGCAAATTTCTATTCTTTAATTACATACAAAAATGTAATTTTTATCACACCTTCAAATTCTACTTTTTAATTGCATTGAAAATGTAATTTATATAATGGTGCAAATTTATATCCTTTTTAAATTACATTAAAAATGTAATTTTATTTTACAATGCGAATTCATACCTTAATTACATATAAAAATGTAATTTTTATTTATACAATGCAAACTCATATTCCAATTACATAGAAAAATGTAATTTTTAATTTGCAATGTAAATCTCATCTTAAGTTACATATAAGAATGTAATTTTTAATTTACATTGCAAGTTCATATATTAATTACATATAAAGATGTAATTTTTATATTATCCGTTGCAAGTTCATGTCTTAATTACATGTAAAAATATAATTTTTATTATACGGTGCAAATTCATAACTAAATTACATGTAAAAATGTAATTCTTATCATACGGTGTAAATTCATAACTAAATTACATATAAAAATGTAATTCTTATCATACGGTGTAAATTCATAACTAAATTACATGTAAAAATGTAATTCTTGTCATACGGTGTAAATTCATAACTAAATTACATGTAAAAATGTAATTCTTTTCATACGGTGTAAATTCATAACTAAATTACATGTAAAAATGTAATTCTTGTCATACGGTGTAAATTCATAACTAAATTACATGTAAAAATGTAATTTTTATCATACGGTGTAAATTCATAACTAAATTACATATAGAAATGTAAATTTTATCATCCTATGTAAATTCCTCCTTTTTATTACATATAAAAATGTAATTTTTTTATCATACGATGTAAAGATGTCAACTTTTTCTCTTTATAATGTAAAAATATCCTTTTATATTTTACAATGTAAAAATATTATCTTTTCTATTTTACAATGTAAAAATATCAACTTCTTTATTTTACAATGTAAAAATATTATCTTCTTTATTTTACAATGTAAAAATAATAACTTATTTATTTTCACCATAAAAACTCATCTTTTTATTTTAATTACAAAAAATATGATCTTTTTGTTTGCAATAAACATATTGTCTTTTTATTTTCAACATAAAAAGATTGTCTTTTTATTTTCAAGTCCAATGTTTTCATGTCTAATTCCACCACAAACGATAAAATATCACATCATCAATTCAAATTTAGCGCTTCAAACTTCTGATCTAATATCACATCATCCAAATACAATTCGAATTCACAACATAGAACAACATCCATCGTATATCGATTTATTTTCACCATTCAACATTAAACACCAAAAAAAAATTTAAATTAATTAATATTAAATTAAAAATAAATTCTCACATTGCTTGGATTTGAAATGAAGGTCCGAACTCGATCAGATCTCGTGTTCAAAGTCACGGCGGTTTCGGATCTGAAATATTTCAATTTGAAGTTCATATGTATATATTAGAAAACAGCTTTTAACAACTGCAGTTGCCACATCTAAAAGCATGGCAAATTCTGAAATTTCATACCTTGATTTGTTCAAAACTTTGGATCAAGATTTCTCCCTCTGTAGTTGATGGTTTTGCGAACGGTTTGCGGCAAAACGACCGGCTACGAGAGATCTACAAGCTCAGAAAATAGGGTGATGGATGGTGGCACATGGAAGGTGCGGTTTAGGTGTAAAGGCCGCGGGTTTGCGGTGCTCGTTCTTCGCCTACGGTCGATGAAAATGGATGAAACTTGTTAGAGATTAAAGAGAGTGAGAAGAGCTTCAAAAAGTTGTACTACGGCATGATCTAGTTCTTTGTGGATTGGGAGAATTTGGAGCATCAATTTTCGGCCATGATGGGTTCCATTCGTGCATGCGGCTGAAATGCTACGGGGAAGAAGGAGGCCGTACTTTTTCCTATCATTTATATTATTATTTAATTAGGTTATTATCCAATAAAGGTCCATTTACCCACTTACTCTGTTTTCAGTCCCACGACTGTGTTTCCTAGCTAATAACCCCTATTCCGGATCCATCTAACTATGTCACGCAGGCCCAAGAGGTCATCTCAGCCTCCGTTTTTCAGATTTAAAATTATTCCTTTATTTTAATATTCTGACGTATTCAAAAATCCACCGGAGCTACATACGGACTCCGAAAAATCAAAAAAAAATATTTTTGACTATGTTTTGACGATACGAATCCAACAAAATTATTTTCGTCGAATTCTGAGGCTGTTTGAAAAATGGCCTTTTTCAAGTTGAAAAATTGACAAAACAGAAATCTTTTTGCCACGGCCACAAATTAATTCTAAAAATTATGAAAAACTAAACTTAACCATATTTTGACATTCAGGATCCAACAAAAGTGGTTTCGTCAAAAACGGAGGTTATTTGAAAAATGACTATTTTTAAGACCAATATATTTAATATTAAAAATACATTTTTAAACAAATAATTTCTGAAACTTGAAATATATAAGTGTTTACTGTTTTTAAATGCAGAAACGTCATTCCGGACTCAATGAAAGTGGTTTCGAGTCCAAGTTCCTTCGTATGTAAAAAGTAGCATTTTTTACCTTTATATATTTCATAGCGACCTTTCTAAATTTTAAACTGAGCACAACTTTTGATTCCCGTTATGAAATTTCGATTTTTCAGATTCGTTAGAAAGATATTTTTAAAGAGATTCTAATATTTTTGGTTTCACTAAAATCCGTTAAATTTTGCATCCTGTACAGTCAGTCAAAGTTCAAGTTTGACTTTTCAAACTACCGCGTTGTTTCTAACTCTTTTTAGAATTAAAATTAAATTATTCATTCTGACTTCGATTTAAATCAACTTTTACTCATTATTATTTTAAATAAACTATTTTAAATATCAAAAATATCATTAAAATTACTAAATTTAAATTTTAAATTAGCCCCAAAATTCAGGGTTGTTACAGTCTCCCCCACTTAAGAACTTTTCGTCCTCGAAAAGGAATGAAGCTAAAAGTGTTTAATTATCCTACCCCATTTTTCCACTCTTATTGGTTTAAATAATTTTATAGTTGATTAACTTTCAAATATATAATCTTTTATCCATTCAAAATCATATTTTCTAAAATAGGTTATAATTACAAATACGTATATTATAGTCTTGTTACTCTCAACTCATTCTAGGGCATTACTAACCCCATCTCTAATGAGTTTTCTCATTCTAGGATACTGCTGATCCTATCTCTAATGAGTATTCTTATTGGATATTACTAATCCAATCTCTGATGAGTCTTTTGTTCAGTTCTAATGAGTTGTACCCCAAAGATTTGAGCTAACCAAAGCTCCGATACCAACTGTGATGACCCGGAAGTTCCCATCCTTTGAATCGACCATAAATCACACAGGTCTGAACCAAAGGTTGGAAATCTGCGGATACATCAACTTTGGGAATACAACAACATCAGAACAATAACAGCAGACTTTTATAAACATCATAATAATGTTACATCAGAGTACAGAATATCAGAGTATATTGAATAAAATTACAGCGGAAGATAAATTACAATAAATTTAATACATTGCAGCGGAAACAATAAAATAGATACAGTGGAAGATAACTATGCTCTGGACACAGCTTTAAGCTTCAATCCAGCATCCTGCTCGAGATAAGAACCTGTAGACAAACTACTCGACTGCCTGTGTGGAAAATAGGGCACCCGAGTTTGCAAAGTGAAACAAACTACGAGTCAGTCATGGGACTGGTGTGAGAATTTTTAACTAATAACTAATAATAATAAGGCAAATCCAAGGACCACGTCGCTAACGCGGAATGGGTTTATTCCAATGGATTGTTGTGCATAAGTATAAACTAAATCGTAAAACAACGCAATGCTTTTGGAAAAATGAAATCACCATAAGACTCAGGTCCCATCACACAATGCAACGCACACCAGAGGATAGAGTTTTACCTTATGGTGATTAAACATGTTTGATACGATAAAAACGGATTTGATATTATTGTTAGTGTGTATATGTTTTAAAAACAATTTCAATCATAATGTATCAATCCTAGGAAGAATAGTATCCCATACTACTATGCCTCCATACTAGTAATACAATCAAAACCGCATGAGGTCGTATTGGAAATTGGGTTTCCATCATGATTCAAGGCTAGGGAGGAGCTCCTTACCGATTCGAGACACTCTAGCTAATGTCTCAGGATTCCCCGCAGTTAACCCTTGGATCCTGCAGGGCCGGTCCAAACATACAGCTTCGTGGATTGGCAATTCCTGAACACACGTTTCCCAGTCCTATAGGACCTATCCGAGGCGCCTCATTCCATCATCCACATAAGTAAAATGCCGGGCCGTGTTAAAACCCAAACACCACTTCTAGCTAGAAAGAAACGTGTTGCTCTCCCTGCGTTCCCTTCTCCCGTTTTAGACTCCGCCGGTGTGTGAGGCTCGTGAAGTCACGCTATACACAAAGCTATGCCTAAATAGGCTATGCTTTGATCATCCCACAAGGCCTGCTTTTCAACAAAGCCTTGATCAAATGCATCTTAGCATGCCACATCGTCAATCCATACCGTACCATTGATTTCTACCAACATATAACCTCTAAGCTCGTACGTCTCAGAGAAGGGTGTAAAACACCAAGCAGATATATGTTTAGCAGATATCAACGAATACATTATAAAGGAATACAACGTCAGACATACAATCCATTCACACGCTTATGCTCTGGGTTTGAGCGAAAGCCAAAACCGTGCAATCAACACTACGTCCGGGCGGCTACTACTGTCGCCCCTTCAAGGTAGCTACTCCCATCATGGGTCTCAATAGCAACACACTCATTCGATGTGAAGATCGTCGGCCTTCAATCACCGTCTTCAAATCTTCGAACGTCGTATCATTATTTGGAATGAGAGTAAACTCGGACTTTCCAAATAATTCTCGCATATATAATTTTGAAAACAATTTCATATCGTTAATATTAATTTATAACGATCAATCTTTATTTTTATTTATATAAAAATAATTAAATTCTATTTAGCAACACTTCATACAAACAGGAGACAATGGCGCTGTTTTTACCCAAATTTGTTTTACGCATTTCTCTAAATCTAACCGTGGGATTTTGACACAATACGTATCATTGGAAAGATCTTCCCAAGGCGAACCTAATGGTTTCAGTTTTGGGAAAATCCGACGATCGGATATTTTGGTATGATCAATTCAAAGTACGATTCTAAAATGTGAACTACCACGCTCGATTCATTAAATTTTTAATTTATATATATATATAATTATAAAAATGTAATTCTTTCGTCCACTTTATTATTGTGATTATCATAACAAGTAGAGAACACTTGGTTTCATAACATTTGGATATATAACATAACACACAATAATGTTTTTATTTTAAATTTTCAAAATATTCATTTTGAAATTATCCCTCCTTTAATATTCATTATAAATTGGATAAAGTAAATCGATAAACTCGTTTGGTTTAAAAATAGTGTCGTTATTTTAAAAAACGGATTTAATAGCCCAATTCATTGTCTTACCCTTTATATATATATTTTTTTTAATGGGCTAGACCCCTCACATTAAGCCTACGACTTGTGGATGTTGGATGTGCCGGTCGGTTCCGGGCAGACTTATTCCTCAAGTTGGGCTTAACCTCGTGTCATGGCCCGTTACGTATTTGTGTACTTGGACCTCTCACATTAGGTTCAACATTTGTGGATGCTGGATATGCCGGTCGGGTCCGGGTAGGCTTCTACCACAAATGTAACCTAACCTCGTGTCCAAGCACAATTATAATTAATAATTATAATTAATTTTCCAAAAACACGTCATTATTTAAATTATTCTTTTCTTAAAAAAAAAGAAATCCTACTTCTAAGGTATCTTTATTCCTAAATATACCGATTTCAAGAATTTAATATAAATTGTAACTTTCCCAAATTTAATGATTTTCTAAAAAAACAATCTTTTCAAGAAATTTTGAAAACATATTTACATTAAAGATGTAATCTTTCTACATCAACGTCAATTAATTTCATTAGTTGAATATAAAATAGAAACATTCCCTTAGTTCAAAATTGATAACATTTTGAAAACAAATTCTTCTTAATTTAACACAAGGACAATTAAAAAGGTAAACTTTTTTTTTCAACTTTTTATACTATCAAAAATGACATACCTTATATTAACCTAATTGGCATGACATATTTGTGCTTATTAACAACCAAAATGTAACTTTCAATTCATTCCTTTAATGCGTAGGAATATTATTATAACCTCTCTTTTCCTTATCTATTTACAAATATAAGTAATAAATGTCTTCCTTTTTCTTTTCCTTATTTATTTATTTATTTCCTTAAATGTAAATAAGTTCCTTTTTCTCCTACATATCCTATTTACATGAAAATATAATTTGCAAATTTCTATTCTTTAATTACATACAAAAATGTAATTTTTATCACACCGTCAAATTCTACTTTTTAATTGCATTGAAAATGTAATTTATATAATGGTGCAAATTTATATCCTTTTTAAATTACATAAAAAATGTAATTTTATTTTACAATGCAAATTCATACCTTAATTACATATAAAAATGTAATTTTTATTTATACAATGCAAACTCATATTCCAATTACATAGAAAAATGTAATTTTTAATTTGCAATGTAAATCTCATCTTAAGTTACATATAAGAATGTAATTTTTAATTTACATTGCAAGTTCATATATTAATTACATATAAAGATGTAATTTTTTTTTTATAATATTAATTTCAATACTTGATAAATAGATGGGTATGGCAGCTCTCAACGCGAATTGACCTGATTTCTTTTATTCCGCTTCACCCATCCGCCTCGCCCTCCCTCTCTCCATCTCGCCCATGCCCCGCCGCTCCGCGTCCCCTCCTACCAACCTCTCTCACTCACGCACGAGATCTGGACGAGCCTTCAGATCTGTTCCTTCCATTTCCAGATCTAAGCAGTGTAGTGATTCACCGGCTATCCCCTTAGTTGTCTTGCTTACTGAAGCCACGATGGCCACACGTCCGCTCTCAGGTCTTCATAGAGGCACGGAGTCCTCTGCGTTGTCCCCCATATTAGCAGCTGCTGTCGAACATAACTGGAAACAATCTACCGGTACGACAAATGTAAACAACTTGGGTGACAGCGCGACTAGAAATGTGGATGGAGCAGTTAATGATAAGGAATTGATTGATGGAGGAATAGGTGAAAGTACTGAGAAACCAAAAGGAGCGACATGCTCTCAAGATGCTCGACAAAAAGCCACTGAAGAATCAACACATGTACATCTGAATGTTGACGCTGCTGCAGCGATAGATACTGCGCCAAAGTCCTGGTGCTCGCTATTTTCGAGCCTTCCCAAGATAGGTGGAGACTACAAACCACAAGAAAAATTTTCAACTTCAGTTGTCAATGGACGCAATGTAATGCCGAGTGCAGTGCACCGCATAGGTGAAGAATTTTGGTCCGACCATCTTGTTGGATTTTTCCTAGGCAGTACCCCCCCCCTTTATCAAGTTGTGCGTGAGAGCTGCAATCGTTATTGGAGAATGAGAGGTAAATTGTATGTACAATTCTTTGACTCTATGTTTTATCTCAAATTCTCCAACCCTAGTGACAAATTGAGTGTCCTTGAGCGTGATCCCCTTGTGATTGATGGCCAGCCTTTCATTATCACTCCTTGGAGTGTCACGGTTGGCAAGGCTAGAGAGCAGATACTGTCCATCCCGGTGTGGGCCACATTCACCAACATTCCTTCAGTTCTCCAACCTTTGATTGGATTAGACTGGTTAACTAGTTTAGTGGGCAAGCTCCGTTGTTTTGACTCTAATACAGTTGCTAGAAAAAGTCTTAAGTATGCTAGAGCTCTCATTGAAATTTCTCCTACGAAGCCACTTCCGAACAAGCTTTGCGTGACACTGGTTGAAGGATTTGATGTTGATGTAGATGTCCAATATAGTTGGTGCCCGGACATATGTTCAAGGTGTAAGTCCTTTGGACATACATTGGATACATGCACTGCTACAACCTTTGTTGCCAAGTCGCCACTTCGTAAGCCTCACCTACAATGGGTTCCTAAGATGAAGACAACCTCAACTTCCCCTACTACAATTGCCCCTGGTCCCGTTGATATTTCAGTGCCACCTGATGCCTCTTGTGAACCTAAACCCATGCCTACAGACATTCCCAGTATAGATGATGATATTGTGTACAATGAGGAAACTTTCCTTTGGAGTAAAGTTGAGAAAACTTGGGTCCACGGTAAGACTGAAATGCGTCATCGTCCGGGTACAAATAACTATTACATTTACGTTGGGGAAGATGGGGAATCTAGATATCTAATGTATCATATTGTCGGTAATGAGATGATTTTAGCAACTGAGGGTGTGGATGGTCTTAACAATGTGAAAATATTGAGTGATGCTACATGGGATAGACGATATCTATACGGCCCGAACTCTCCACACTTCGTTGTGGACCTGGTGTCACACTTCACTGACATCAGGCTGGAAGCTCCACCATGTGATGCTGATGGAGACTAGTCTCTCTATCAGCGCATAGTAGTCTAGGCTAAGCTGCTTAGCTCCTGTATTTCATCTTTATGTAAGTGGTGGACGGACCACCTTAAAAACCTATAGCTGATTGTTAACTACAATCACCTGAACTTCATGTATTTTATTATTAGTTATAATAAAAGGTGTTTGCGGTCACCTTAAAAACCGGTCGGCTTTGCCAAAAAAATATATATATATATATATATAATTTTTATTATACGGTGCAAATTCATAACTAAATTACATATAAAAATGTAATTCTTATCATACGGTGTAAATTCATAACTAAATTACAAATAAAAATGTAATTCTTATCATACGGTGTAAATTCATAACTAAATTACATGTAAAAATGTAATTCTTGTCATACGGTGTAAATTCTTAACTAAATTACATATAAAAATGTAATTCTTGTCATACCGTGTAAATTCATAACTAAATTACATGTAAAAATGTAATTTTTATCATACGGTGTAAATTCATAACTAAATTACATGTAAAATTGTAATTTTTATCATACGGTGTAAATTCATAACTAAATTACATATAAAAATGTAATTTTTATCATCCTATGTAAATTCCTCCTTTTTATTACATATAAAAATGTAATTTTTTTATCATACGATGTAAAGATGTCAACTTTTTCTCTTTATAATGTAAAAATATCCTTTTATATTTTACAATGTAAAAATATTATCTTTTCTATTTTACAATGTAAAAATATCAACTTCTTTATTTTACAATGTAAAAATATTATCTTCTTTATTTTACAATGTAAAAATAATAACTTCTTTATTTTCACCGCAAAAACTCATCTTTTTATTTTAATTACAAAAAATATGATCTTTTTGTTTACAATAAACATGTTGTCTTTTTATTTTCAACATAAAAAGATTGTCTTTTTATTTTCAAGTCCAATGTTTTCATGTCTAATTCCACCACAAACGATAAAACATCACATCATCAATTCAAATTTAGCGCTTCAAACTTCAGATCTAATATCACATCATCCAAATACAATTCGAATTCACAACATAGAACAACATCCATCGCATATCGATTTATTTTCACCATTCAACATTAAACACCAAAAAAAAATTTAAATTAATTAATATTGTATTAAAAATAAATTCTCACATTGCTTGGATTTGAAATGAAGGTCCGAACTCGATCAGATCTCGTGTTCAAAGTCACGGCGGTTTCGGATCTGAAATATTTCAATTTGAAGTTCATATGTATATATTAGAAAACAACTTTTAACAACTGCAGTTGCCACATCTAAAAGCGTGGCAAATTCTGAAATTTCATACCTTGATTTGTTCAAAACTTTGGATCAAGATTTCTCCCTCTGTAGTTGATGGTTTTGCGAACGGTTTGCGGCAAAACGACCGGCTACGAGAGATCTACAAGCTCAGAAAATAGGGTGATGGATGGTGGCACATGGAAGGTGCTGTTTGGGTGTAAAGGCCGCGGGTTTGCGGTGCTCGTTCTTCGCCTACGGTCGATGAAAATGGATGAAACTTGTTGGAGATTAAAGAGAGTGAGAAGAGCTTCAAAAAGTTGTACTACGGCATGATCTAATTCTTTATGGATTGGGAGAATTTGGAGCATCAATTTTCGGCCATGATGGGTTCCATTCGTGCGTGCGGCTGAAATGCTACGGGGAAGAAGGAGGCCGTACTTTTGCCTATTATTTATATTATTATTTAATTAGGTTATTATCTAATAAAGATCCGTTTACCCACTTACTCCGTTTTCAGCTCAACGACTGTGTTTCCTAGCTAATAACCCCTATTCCGGATCCATCTAACTATGTCCCGCAGGCCCAAGAGGTCATCTCAGCCTCCGTTTTTCAGATTTAAAATTATTCCTTTATTTTAATATTCTGACGTATTCAAAAATCCACCGGAGCTACATATGGACTCCGAAAAATCCAAAAAAATATATTTTTGGCTATGTTTTGACGATACGAATCCAACAAAATTATTTTCGTCGAATTCTGAGGCTGTTTGAAAAATGGCCTTTTTCAAGTTGAAAAATTGACAAAACAGAAATCTTTTTGCCACAGCCACAAATTAATTCTAAAAATTATGAAAAATTAAACTTAACCATATTTTGACATTCCGGATTCAACAAAAGTGGTTTCGTCGAAAACGGAGGTAATTTGAAAAATGACTATTTTTAAGGCCAATATATATAATATTAAAAATACATTTTTAAACAAATATTTTCTGAAACTCGAAATATATAAGTGTTTACTGTTTTAAATGCAGAAACGTCATTCCGGACTCAATGAAAGTGGTTTCGAGTCCAAGTTCCTTCGTATGTAAAAAGTAGCATTTTTGACCTTTATATATTTCATAGCGACCTTTCTAAATTTTAAACTGAGCACAACTTTTGATTCCCGTTATGAAATTTCGATTTTTCAGATTCGTTAGAAAGACATTTTTAAAGAGATTCTAATATTTTTGGTTTCACTAAAATCCGTTAAATTTTGCATCCTGTACGGTCAGTCAAAGTTCAAGTTTGACTTTTCAAACTACCGCGTTGTTTCTAACTCTTTTTATAATTAAAATTAAATTATTCATTCTGACTTCGATTTAAATCAACTTTTACTCATTATTATTTTAAATAAACTATTTTAAATATCAAAAACCTCATTAAAATTACTAATTTTAAATTGGCCCCAAAATTCAGGGTTGTTACAGAAATAGAGATCGAGAACTCGTTCAAAGAACCGGAACAACGTCCACCATGGCGATAGTACGAGACAGTATACGAAACGAACTAGTTGCTGCGGGAATGCATTAAGAAGTTTCGTTGTATTATGTATTTTATATTCTGCATTTTAAATTCTGCAATTTGAATTCTGCAATTTGTATTCTGCAATTTGAATTCTGCAATTTGTATTCTGTAATTTGTATTCTGCAATTTTAAATTCTGCAATTTGTATTCTGCAATTTGAATTCTGCAATTTGTATTCTGCGTTCTATTATTCTGGTCCTCAATAAAAACACACAAGCAATTAAAAAATAACATATACAAAAACAATAAAATAATAACTCTGCCCCTTCCAAAATGCCCCTTCCGTAAAAATAACACATTCCCCGTTCCCAACAATTCCCCTTCCAATGCCCCTTCCAAATGCCCCTTCCCGTTCAAAATCAAACGGACCCTAAGTCTAGCCAGTTTGGGAAGTTCCTTGAACAAATTATCTTCAATTTCTAAAGATCTTCACCAACGATCTTCCTTCATTAAATCATACCACTGAATAATAAATACCCGTGTTATTTTCACTATCGTTTCAGCTACACGTTTCTTCATCAAATTAGAACTCTTTCTATTTTTACGACGATTGGAAAGCTCGGATGAGGTATTCATTAGCATTGTTTGGATCAATTCTTCTCGAAATCTTCCTGAATCTAGGTTTGGCCAGTTTGGGAAGTTCTTTAAATTATAGAATTTACTTGAGGTGAGTTTTTAAATTTCTCCAAGTTAAATAACATTATTTTCACTTTGAATAAGTAATATCTGATAAGTGCGACATCATATTCACTTTTATGTGCTGACGTTATGATTAAAAATATAACTCGTTTCTTCTAGGAGTACTGGAAGAACAAAACTTTTTCCTTTCTTTCCTAATTTCATAGTATTATTACAATTTCCTGCCTTAATTATATTGTTTATGTAACTATTTATTTCATCTTGGTATGTTGATGTTGAAAATGAGTAAACTAATGTTAGTGGAAGTTGGAGATGCGAAGCATAATACAAATATATGGTTATTATATTATGTTCAATTCGTTGCTTTTAGTTTTCTCATCACGTATACATTTATTAAGTATAGTTTGAAAATACAATGATTTTTATGTTTACTTTGACTCTTCAAATGGCAGAAAATATTATTTGAATTTATGGGCTTACAACACAACTTTATATATTTTGAAATGGAGATATTATATTCATAAACTCTAAAAGAAAAGTACAAGTACGTTGAACTTGATAGACCTACAGTGATAAACCTACTGTTTTACCATAATAGATGGATCTTCAGGTACGATGGGATAATATGAAAAAACTATCATTTATAAAATAATGATTTTTTTAATTCAGTGTACTGGAAACTGGATGCCTTTTACAGAGATAACATGTCTACGTTTAACAATGAAGCCCATGGTTCTTTTGCATTCTTCAAAAGTTTCTTTGTTTTCCATTATTATTTGAGAGGGACCAATAATGCAATACATACTATTTTTTACATGAAACGAGTAGCCTAGCTTTTATCAACATAGGCGGATTACAATTGTAGCGCACAGCATTATATCCCCTCTATACAATAGCTATCTATATAAGGATGAAATTAACTGATAAAAGTGAGGTTAAAATATTGGCGCACATATGCATTAAATGATACATTTGACGGATAAATAACAATCATCACATTTTGTCACTACGCCATAGATGACCTATGCCAACCCCAGAGAAATGACGTAGTAGGTGCCAAAAAGTGTTGGTATAGGCAAAAAATTATCTGTGGCAACACTTTTTTGGGGTTGCCTTTTGCCGCGTTGCCTTAGAGTCAAAGGCAACGACTTTGCTATCTTAAGGTAACATCGCTACAGGTGTTGCTACAGGCACTAAATTTACATAAATGTGGGGCCCACTAAATTCTGAATCCCGGGATCACGGAATCCTGTTGCGCCCCTAAATTTTGTAGCCGGGTTCACGGAATCCTGTTGTGGGGCCCACATTTATGTAAATCTATGGCAACACCATATCATAGCTACAGCAACATTTAACACTGCATACTGCAACATTATATCATAGCCACTGCATCATTATATAAATACTGCAACATAACAGCAATTACCATCACACACTGAAATTAATAAACAACTTTTCATTTCAAATTAATAACCAATAACACAAATACTAGTTAGTCAACTACAGAATAACAAAAAATAGCCAATAAATTCAGTTTTACATAGTACTTACAAACACAGCCAGTACTAAATTCATGTTTACATCAAACTAAAACAGTTTCAAATTGATA
Organism: Allium sativum; assembly: GCA_030737875.1. Classification (NCBI taxonomy): domain Eukaryota; kingdom Viridiplantae; phylum Streptophyta; class Magnoliopsida; order Asparagales; family Amaryllidaceae; genus Allium; species Allium sativum. The sequence goes on from CM060918.1 coordinate 522,742, forward strand.
AAGCCCGAGCCTCCAGTGCATTCAGTACCTCTCTACTGCCTCCTTCACCTGCAAAATAAAGCAGTTTCAAAAGTCATGCATTTCAGCAAAAGCCTTTAGTACAACTAATGCATTTCAGCACAACCAAAGTCATGCATGCCTCGGCTACAAACTGATGCAATGCCTTGTTTACATTGCAACACAAAATGGAAGACATGCATGCCTCAGTTGCATTTCAGCACAAACTATGGCCATAGTATAACTGACTTGCACTTCAGTCTTCAGCACAAAGATATTTCAGCACAAACTATGGCCAGAGTTGCTTTTCAGCACAGAATTGCATTTCACAATCTATGGCTGAGTTGCAAATTGATGCAATGACTCAGCTTGTTCAAAGCATTTACGATATCAAGGAATGCAACCGAATGCCTGAGGCATTAAAAATGTAGACATGCCATGACTCGTTCAGGTACAAACTCAACCATTGCATCAATTACGAACTGACACGATCATTACTGATTGAAGAGAAAATAAAATTCTGTAGTTCATTGCTGAAGCATCAGCCTTGTACATAGTCAGTTACATACGAGCATTGAACTACCAGCCAACCATAAAAATAAGCAAGCGGAAATTGTAAGCGGAAATCTTAGAATTAGACTGATGCTTCAGCAAGCGGAAATTGTAAGAATTCTGAAGCATACCACCACTCAAGCATAAAAATAAGCAAAAATACATACCAGCAGTGTGTGTCTGTATACGTGAAATTAAGAAGCCATATTTTTCACTTTGCTACATGGAAGGCGGATTCGTCTTATTGGGACATCATCTCTACACCAACGAACATCAAAATCTTGATTTCTCATTCCATAAGCAGGCTGGATATCATTCAAATCTTCATTTTCATATTCTCTTTCGAGTTCACACCAGTCTTTCGGCAATTTCTTGATAACATTGTGGCACATCTTATCAATTGGATCTGCTATATAAAACACTTGTTTTACCTGTGAAGCCATAACATAAGGATTAGATTTCTGGCACAATCGATTAAAATTGACACGAGTTAGCCCATATAAATCTTTCTCTTCTTGGTACCAGCGACACTTAAATAAAACCACACTAAATTCTCCCCAATAATCTAGTTCTAATATTTCTGTCTTCATGCATAACCAAGGTGGAAGGTTATAATTTACCAATATGATCGGCATGTGCTGTGTTGTGTAGTCATTGTACGAAAAGGACTGAATCCATCAGATGCTACTCCTAACCTGATATTTCTATTATCTGATGAAAATGAAGATGGTTTCATGTACAATTCAGATGGACCATTCCAAATCAGATGGTTGTAGACTACTTCTTGACAATGCCACTTGCGATTATAACACTTTTTGCAAGGGCATGTAATTTCATCACCTACCGCAAATCTAGAAAAAGTATTTCGAATAAAAAGTTTCACTCCACTGATGTACCCTTCACTGAATTTAGGAAGTTCTGCCCATAGTTTTTCCTCGTCGTTCATTGAGTGATACCTTAAAGCAGTAAATTAGGCACAAGTAAAGCAGTACATTACGCAACACAACAATCAAATCATAGAAAATTGATACATTGAGTGATACCTGAAGCAGCAGATTAAATCGAAACCCTAACTGAAATCTGAAACCCAAGACGAACCCCAATTGAAGACCTAATTGAACTTGAACGCGAACCTGCCGTACTCGAACCCTAATTAAGCTTGTAAACTTGAACTTTTAGCCCTAATTGAACCTGAGAGTGAGTGTGTGAGAGCTTGAGCAGCGGAGTACTTTGGTAAAGTTCGATTGAAATTTTCAATATTTTTTTAGTTTTCCCCCCTTTGTTTTTGCTTACCGCCCTAGACATTATTTCACGCGCGGATTGCTAATCTAGACTAAACATTTCTTCACGCGGATCGCTACCCTGGACCGTTGGATCGTGTTGACGCGGATTGATAATTTTATTCACGAGGCTACTGCAACACATGTTGATATATATGCTAACACGTTTAAGTGTGCGTTGAAGTAGACAGAAAACAGCATAGCAATGGTAACATTGTAGCTAGCAACACCATGCATTTTCGTTGTGATAGGCCATCTATGGCGTAGTGTGTCAATCTGAGTTCTTTTCAAAAGTTTTCCTCTTCTTTTGATATTACTTTTAAGATATATAATCTTTTCTTAAAAGAGCCTAATAACAGTCAATGTTAATATATATGCTGTTTTTCTTTATTTATAACCTTTTGTCAAATCAACTGCCCTTAGTTTACAAAAGGCCAAAATATAAAAAGACCAAAAGTTTGCAAAAAGCTTTAGCTTAAAACATAGGAATACATAATAAACAGTTAACAGCTCTTACCTTTGCTTTTAGCCATCCTTTCCTTGAAACGCTTCATTTTCTCCTCAAGTTGGGCAATCATCCTATCAGTCAATAGAACCAACTCACTGTAATCATCAATTTTCATTGACCACTCGGATTCGAAAGCTAGAACCATTTCGTTTGCTATTGGTTTTGTCTCTTTCGCTTTCTCAAACTTCATCCTCTCTATCTCTTTCAAAGTAAGCACCAAACCACCTGGTCTAGCAACATCGAGATATTGAAACTTATCCTCTTCTAGGCTTATCTCCTTATACTTATCAAACTCCTTTTGAGTTTCATTCAAAGCATTTCAGAGAGTAAAAGCTAAATTGGCCAGGCCGCTCGGTTCATGTCTTAGGCTCCGCCTATTCACACCCCAACATTAACTCTTCCCACCCCGGTAATTTAAAAAAGAAACATCTTCCCCCATTTTTTACTCAATCCACCCCGTTTATAGCCGAACTACCCTCCGCCTCTTCCATCAATACAATGTCTGCTCCACCTTCTAAGTTTCCAAAACCCTAAATTTTAAGGTTAAAAAAAACGCAGATAAACAAAAAGAAACGCGGACAGCAAAAACAAAGACGAGGGAATAGACAACCAAAAAGATGAAAACGGATCCATGAAACGCCATGGCATCATATTATATAACCAAAAAGTTGGCTATGGACGTGATAATGAAAGTTTTCCACACAATCTTTTGGCAATTAGTATTTTTCTTTTTCTTTTCGGCTTTGTTAATCTCCCTGTTTAAACGTTGATGAGCAGCGTTTTTATTCATCCAGTATAGCATTGTTTACCTTCATTAAAGGGTATAACTGGCATTAAAATTTTAAAATTTTAACCGGGGTGTGAAGAGTAATTATTGGGATGGAAATAGACGGACCCCATGTCTTAATTCCCAACTTTGTTGTTCTTCTACGTCACTTATCTTCAAAAGGTCAAACCCGTAAAATCACCTTCAACTTCGGCTTTTTCATTTGGAATATAGGGATATCATTCATGTTTATGTTATTTAAATATATAAAGATTTCCGGGTTTTTCCATGTGAGATAGACCAGTCATGAGCACATTTCTAATATAATTAACAATTTTCCTTGCATTACAACTGGCTTCTTTTTAGTAATATGCATATTTATTTTGTTTTGGCTTTATATTTTTGTCTAGCATGTAAATTTGTAGTTCTAGTTTTTTTTTCCTACTTACATTAGTTTGCTTAAAAACTTACATGTTTAAAAGATTAACTAACTTTAAAATTTTTATACATATTGTGCACTAAAGTACTATAAGAATGCTAAGCTAAAACACATCAAGCTAATTTATAGCTTGTTGTACTAAAACATGCATAATAAAAATTAAACCCAATAACTTTATCACATTATATGTTCACTTGAAATTAAGAACTCGTTCTGCTATCGATAATAATATTTTATTACTCCAAAGAAGACTCATACCAGTTTCAGAACTCAAATGATTCTAAAAACTGGCATTTTTATAAATCTAACACTGATGTTGATTGAGATATAAAGTTAACTAATTAAGTTTGATATCTATTACTTGCAAGTTGCAACCAAAGTTTTATAAACTATAATGTAAGAGCACTGAAAAATTCTGCGAAGATTAATCAGGAAATTCATGAGTGCAATAAGGCATAATGCATAATTTACTTTTAGTCATAAGACGTATGAAATTGACAAGATCCTAGGATAAACTACATAGCACACTCAACCAAGCATGTTATAGCTATTATTTTATTATTCTGGGCATGTAGAATTAATCTGAAAAGGACGTTTTTGTAGATTATTATGTAATATTACCGATTAGATACACTAATCATAGCATTTTTCCTTTCTCAAATTCCTAAGTTCATTCTCTCTTTTTCGTACTATTATACACCATATAGAACATAAGCTTGATTGGTCAGGTATATAGGGTTATTGAAACTCTCCATCGGCCATTAAACACTGGTATTTCTTAATGCTGTGAAATGTAGACATTGTGATTTGTTTCTCATGTTATATTAATAACAAGAAACATTGTTATCATGTTAATTTAATTGGTGTGCTACCAACGATAAGTCACTGGATATTTTCCTTTAAAGTCATTCTTTAATAATTTTCATATTATTTCTTATAGCTGTTGAGTGATATTTTTACTTTCATTATGTTAGTTTAATTGTAACCTTGAATCTAACTTGCAGATGTTATATTGTAGGACAATCAATATAAGGATCTTTAATGGAGAAGTACAGAAAAACATTTGAAAATGGTGGTGCTTCTCTGTTTAACAAATGAGAAGGATACAAATTGACCATTTATTGCCTTTCGATGGCCAAATAAATTTTCAAATTTATGTCGGATTATCTTCTCTTTAATTTTGAGTAACTTCTACTTACACCCCTTATGTTTAGAAGAAAACTACTTGGGTGACTAGCTGTTAATATAGTTTCAATAATAAAAATAATTCCATATTTGAGTTGCTAGGCTAAGGTGGCTGCACTGAGTTAGACGCAATGCACAACAGTGCATTAAGTCATTCTCAGCCTGTACTGGACTGTTGTGTGCTCTCAGTTGAACTTAGCTGCACATAGAATTTGCACGCTGTTTATATAAGGAGTGGGGTATGTTTCTTTTTCTATATAACTACATTTTGCATCTCACTGCTTGGTATATAAGTACTTGACAAATATTATCCAATTCCAAAACTCATTTATTATTTGAATTATAATTTATTGTTGGATCTCTTCATTCTCTTTCAACTGTATTCTGTCCAGAGCAAGATGATATGCTGACTTTTCCAGCGTCAGTGACAATGTTTGCTGTTTAATATCACTTCATGTACAGAAAGTTGCAAATATTTTTGGATATTGGAATCAAGGACAATGTCATATATAGAATGTGCACGAGTTAAAAAAACACTCTATCATGACACACACACATATATATATATATATATATATATATATATATATATATATATATATATATATATATATATATATATATATATATATATATTTGTGTGTGTGTGTATACACACGCGCGCACGCACACATACATACATACACACACATACGTACACACACACAACCGACGACTCTTCCACTAATATCAAACCCTGACTTCTTCTGTCAAGAATTAAGTACTATCGTAGAGTAACGAGCTTCTGTTAAAAATGCAGGAAGGCTCACTTCATGATGCCATAAAAGTGTCCATCGGATCAACGTCATTCAAGTCCAATTAGAAAGGACGATGAAGTCCAAGTAGTTAGAGGAATCTTCAAAGGAAGCAAGGGCAGGGTGATTAAGTTTGTCGACTCAAATGATGATTCACTTCTAAAGAATTACAAGGGAGGAAATTAATGGATATGCTGTAAAATTCGGCACCGATCCGTTGTGGCGAGATAGTGAAGCTAAAGTTGGACAAGGATGGGAAGGTATTGGTTGAAGGAAGAGCAAGAGGCAGGAGCATTGCTGATAAGGATGCAAAAGGTAAGTTCTCCATTGTACAAGTTGCTGCTGCTGGTGCCTCACTTCAGCAGATTGATTGGTTTTTTTTTAATTTTTTGGTTTTAAGTGTCCTAATTGTATCTTAATATTTCTCATGCTATAGTGACAATGTTTGATGTATGTCTGATACACCTATTTTGGTATTGTTTTTAATTAACACAAAACTGATTTTCTCACATGGAGTATCAATTTTTGGAAGGCTATTTATCACTTTGGTATTAATATATGAATTAGATTTTCGGAAAAAAGTTTTACTTCAAAGAAGTTCATGCGGGTTCTTTATGCCTATATCATACAAGGCAAACGAATCCCTTTTGACATTGATCTATCAAAATTTGCATAACTTAGGAAACCCAATTGTATTTATATAACTGGAAATTTTGAACAGTTTATTGAATTTTTCATTAAAAATACTGCTTACTATTTTCTACCACTTCCACTGCTGTTAGTTTGAAGGAAATAATTTTCTAGATTTTTTTTTTTTTACTTTCTTAATATCGATGTTCATGCAGATTTCACTGATGCTAATTTATATTGTGGTCTACTGATCTTTCATTATTACTGAACATTGATATTAGGTTTCAGGACGACTGCCCAGACTCAATCAAATTTCCACCAGAAGATAAGAGAAACTGGATCTCGGTTGTTAGAAAAGTTTGCTCTGTTTTTTGAGGGGTTGAAAAAGATCTGAACCTTCTCAGAATAATTTCTGTATGTTTTTTAAATTGTGTATCATAGATGTTGAACTTCAAGTTTCTCTATTAAACCATTAATCTTTTGAAGGGCCTTCCTTAACCATCTTCTTTGCAACATTAATCATGCAGACGACTTATTTAGCTTTTTATTTTAATGGTTGATATGCTTTCTTCCCAATTTTTCTATTTCATATTTGAGTCAGAGGCTTCTATGTACTAGTGTACCTAAAGTTATATGTTATTCATCTATTACATGGGATGGTGGGCCGGTCATAACTGTAATGATAAAGTTTGACTTTTGTAATTTGGACAAGATACTGTAATAATTTGAATATGATATCGTTCAGTTAATGGGCTAGATGTTGTATATCTTTTTTTTTCTTGAAATTTGGACATGATATTATTTTATTTTCAAATATAAAGTTTGTCGTTCATATAATAGAATTAACTAAATGTGACATGGTTGTAATTAAGACATGATGGCATTCTAAGTCAATATGATGTACCACGTACCATGTGGAAATTAATATGAACATTACTATTTGTTTAATGTTAACCATTGGTTTTAAGAATTTTAAAATTTTTTGTGCATGAAAAATAAATTTTTTTGTTACTAATGCCATGCCAATAGTGGTTAATTTAACAACACTTATAAACATTATCTATAAGCACAACGAAATATTTCAGTGTCGCTTACGTCGTCCTTTCAACTATGAGGTAATTATTGATGCATGTTTGAAGTAAAGTCATCTAAAAAAACAAAACAAATAAATATGTCTGCTATCAACGAGATACTTGCATGTATAATTTGTCCGCTATCTTTTTTTATAATCTTTCGTATCTATCTGTTAACTTGGTTGGAAATATGACCGCTTCATGTTATTGTAACAACCCGAATTTTAATAACATGCTATAATCATAAATCAAGGCAGAAATGAATTTTATAATCTGAATCAGGGGAAACGGGCTGTGCCATTGCGTTCGTCTCGGAAAAATACGCGAAATAGAGTCCGAAATTTTGTAAATCGGAGTCCGTATGACCCAATTATGGCCCGATGAAGTTTCAGAAAACTCAAATTTCGAAAATAGATTTGAATTTCAGCCCAATCAGAGTAGGCGGGAAAAGTTCCCGCTCAACCCACCAGGTCGACCTGGGGGTCGACCCTAGGGTCGACCTGCCAGGCCAGGTCGACCTGGGAGTCGACCTGGGGGTCGACCTGCCCCAGGCCATGTCGACTCTAGAGTCGACCTGGGGGTCGACCTCCCCGGTCGGGCCATTTTGGCCTGGTGCACCTGCTTGTGTTTTCTGGCCCTGTTGGTTGGTTTCTGACGTGATTTGATGGCTCAGATTTGATTTAGGGTTAATCCTATGGCTAAAACTAATCCTAAACTCAATAAAAAGACCCCTAAGTCTATCCTAAACTCACACAAACTAATCCTACAACTAAGTGCTGCCAAAATCCCTCTTGATCGTGGCCTCCACCCTCTTGTCATAATCTCCATCTTCATTCATATGAGAGTTTCTAAGCTTGTTTGAGAGTTTCTAAGTTTGATTCAAGGCTAAAGTTCAATCTTTCTTCACCAAAGTAAGGATCTTCTTCTTATTTATCAAGGGTTTTATGTGGAGCTTGTCATTTGGGGTTTTTTAGTGTTGCTAGTGTGGCTTCGTCTCAATCTTGTTTTATTTTATTGTCTTCATAGCATTGTAAGCCCTATTCTACTCTTAGATTTAAACTGTGAAGTTAAATATGACATGTTGCAAGTTTGAGTTTGGGCCTAAGTATGATTTGTGCTTTGAATCTATCATGTTATGCATAGATTTGTTCTATGTATATTTGTAAAGCTATCACCTTGACTTTGTGGATTGAAAGCTATGAGCTTTGTTTTGAAATGTTGCATAATGCAACATAGAAACTCTCATGACCTTGTTAACTTGCATATGATGTTATATGCGAATCACTAGTTATCATCCTATGCCATCTATGACCATGTATCACCTATTTGCTAAGTTTGATGTCATGCATGTTTTGAGGTTTATAATGTAATATGCAAGTTTAATGAACACATTTTGCCTCGTGTGCCACCATGTTTAACTTGTGGCCAAATCCTATCACCTTATGCCCATTTTTGTCATGCTTCTAAGTTCCCTCTTTTAATCCATTTTGTGTTGTGACGAAACGTACATGCGATGGGAATGCGTATGGGTTGTTAGGTAACTTTAATGACATAAAAACATGGTTTTGAAATATGACATGTGATTATGCTTGAAAAACATGAACATGGACATGACATGTAGAAAACATGAAAGTGGCCAACTCGAGGTTGAGTTGAGTTTGTAGCATAAATCTACTCGGAACCGACCGGCTTAACTAGTGGCTACAAACAATAGGACCCAATGTGAGTAGTTGGTCACATCGCACTTGAAACCCGAGGTTAGACTAGGTTGTGGTGTAAAGCTACCCGGACCCGCCCGGCTTAACTAGTAACCACAACAAAGTCTAATGTGAGAGGTTGGGGTGCATTAAGTTAATTAATGCCACATGGTAGGGTTAAGTCATGGACCACTTGAATACTTAACCAATTAAACACGATGGGTTGGTAGGGTTAAGTCATGGACTACTTGAATACTTAACCAATTAAACACGATGTATTGATAGGGTTAAGTCATGAACTGCTTGGATACACTTGACCAACTCAATACATGGTTAGGATAGGGTTAACCACACTTAACCCGCTCCAAATCCTAGTTACGTGGTTCTTTTCAGCAGTAACCCACTTGGGAGTATCTGGATACCCTGGACTAGGCCAGGGTGGGGCACGATTACTGGACTGATTGTAAGAGACCAAAAGAGACGGCTGAATGGTGCACCGGTTGTTCAGGCGGACCATGGTCGTGCACATTAAGTCCGGAGTTGAACATGGGCACCGGTAGGTTTAGACTGTGCGTGCTTGAATTGTGTCTGTGGTTTACACCTTAGGGCTGGATACACCCTAGGGTGGACCTTGCACAGTTAACTACATTCCATGATTAGGCCGTATGACACCGATACACGACGAGTTAGGCTTATAGGGAGCCGATCGACTAGACCGAGTAGTTGGACCCTGATTTAGGTCACCTCATGATGTTGGGCCAACTTTGGGCCAAGGGATCATTTCTTGTTTATACTTGACATGGATTAGAATACTAATACACCTGGTGCAACTTAATCTTGTATATGCGATGCCACACTTGATCTATCTTGTTAACTTTTCACCATGCCAGTTATCATCCTATGTTTCATCTCTGTTTTACATGTCCAGTTAACTTTATTAGTTTTTATACTAATAGTAGGTAGGACTTACCAGTCTTTTTGACTGACCCGTTTTCTTTCGCCTCTTTTCTTCCGTCCCCCCCCCCCCCCCCCCTCCAGGTTCTCAGGGTGGGAACACTAGTACCTAGCTTGGATCTTTAGCTTGCTTACTGGATAGCTCATGTACGGTTTGGACTTGAGCTCGCTATGGCTTTACCATGCCTACTTCGGGGATAGTTTACTTTATGATATTTCCAGTTTTCAGTTTATGTTTCTAGACTTGTAGTAGTTGAAAAATAATGACTCAGTACTTTTGATGTAAGTTGACTATGGTTTTGAAATAGTAGTTTTATCCGCTGCTTTACTTACTCTGTTTTACTTATATGTTCTGTCTTGTGATATCTTTATGCATGTTTACCTTGTCCAACACCCCTCCAAAGCTAGTGTACTTGCAAGAGTGACCCTGGCGGAGGTGGGGTGTTACAGTTATGCTCGAACAAAAATATGTTCACTCCAAAATTACATGCATTAATAAGTTAATTCGAGCCTTGGATACCATTTGTACCTACACCATATATTATCAATCACTATAGTACAAACTTCACACTACAACAAAATCATATTAAAAATATTTCATACAATGCCACACTAAGTGGTATTTTCCAGCGAATTTAATACTACCATTACCTTCAACATCAACGATTATATTATCACCATTTCTATATTTACACTATGCCCGTATGCGTAGCATGGGCCACACACTTGTATGTATGTATGTATGTATGTATGTATATATATATATATATTTATATAGACACACACCTTAGAATATTAATATTCGCAGGATATTGACTGGGTATTATGTGTTAACATTTGCTAGCATGTGCTAATCTTTCAAGCTAAAACATATGAAGCTTTTGTGCTTTTATTTTGCATGCTTGTTAATTTCGAATTCATTAGAACGGTTGGTTTTGTTATTATTAACTGTTCTAATAAACTAATGTTAGTATTCATGCAAGTTATTTATAAAATTTTGTGCTGTTGAATACTTTGAACCTACACTGACGATTTAAAATGATCCGAAGAATCTATACTATACTATTGAAGCTGAGTAGAGAATAAAGAACTCTCAAGCCTTCTCCAATTTAAACAACTAAAGTTGTGCTACGTGGTTTCTGCAGCTCAAACATCGCTAAGCTATATTTGTTTTACTTCGCTTTCATGTTCTTTCTTCGTAACCCTAAATTAAATTAAGGCCGCTTACTCTTCAAGCAGGTATGCGGAGCCACTCTGATTGTCAGTTTTACGTTTACAAGCTCAGCTATTATCGACATTTACCACCGTTATAGGTTGCAATTGGATTACCGCTTCATCGCTATTCCCACTTCCACATCCAAGGATGTTCGCCTTCTCCTCTCAGCGTCTGTAGATTGGTTTTCGATGTGCCGACTCCTCTCCCGATGTATGTATTTTTACTTCCCCCTATACCTACCACTTCTACCTCCGACTGTGACTAAGCCAGAGACGATTGCAATTTCATCAAATTGGTTTAGTTGATCATAATAAGGCTGTTTGTTGGCATACGATCGATAGTACGAGTTGTCCAGTAATTGATATGCACCTTACTGTGGGTGCAATATTAATTTTTTACCTTTGACTGCCAACGATTGGGAAAAAATTGTTTTTTCTCCAATTTCGATGCTCTTCATTTGTATCATGTTTCTTCTCCCAAATTCTGATTATTGGGTATTTTGCATTTATGCATTTCTGGATTTTTCCTTATCAATGTTGTTTAGCCATAATTTTTCATTACTTAGCTTTTAGTGTAACCAAATCAATTTTTTGTTTAGTTTGTAATAATTAACTCAGTTTGAATTTTGGAGTTAAGTAAGCAACATAGACATAGATATCACTGTTTGGTTTGACAATTCTTCTATAGTCTAAATAGCATCTTACTTACTTTAAACATGCATCTTTAAAAAAATTATACAGGTCAAGTATATGAGTATTCTATTAATGTATCTTCATTTTATATTGGTTCATTGACTTATTCTATTAAATATTTGGCTAAAAATTTATCCTATTTACAAGTTCTGTCTGAAACTGATCTTTTTACAAGTGCTTTTAATTTTGACTCTGCTGAGAATTTGCTTATTTATTATTTTTACTTCTAATTGTGTCCTGATTTGGTTTAAAATTAATAGGATCTTTTGATCCTTAAAAGACTTGGTGTACCATTGTTTTTGGATTTTCCTTTTCCCTTTTATTTTATTCTGAATTTCATTCACTTCAGTATTTATATAATCTATTTTGTTAGACAATGATCAAAATGAATGATTCTTTTAGCCATATTATGGTTCTGTGCAAGAGCTGTAGAGTTTCTGTTGATCAATATCTCGGCGCTTAAAAGAGCTGATCTTGATTTGTTTTTAGAAATTTATATTTCCCTGTATATGATTTCAAATTTCATTCATTTCAAGATCTAAACAATTATTTTTTGTTCATACAATGAATTTCATTTGAATCGATGTTACATTTGGGTGTTAGATTTCATTAAAATTTGAAGGATTTAGTGCACTACTTTATTGTACTAGGATAAAACTAGAAGTTTTTATTGCTTCATGAAGTTTGATATGATTTGTGTGTGTGTACACACTACACACCCATGTGTGCTTACGTTAAGTAATTAGAAGGAAGGGCATATTTACCTATTTTGCTTGGACAGACTCACCTTCTCGCTGTTCTCTAATCCTTCGAAATGTGGTCATATCTTATGAATGTATCTTAACAAAGCTTTATCATGCATGTAAGTTGCTCAAATATGATGTCAGTGCCTATTTTCGTACACGTGGCAGACATGCCGCTTATACAATACCATAAAGAAAATTTGTTCAATTTTCAGGCTGAACTAATATTTAGTTATAGAAACATATTCTTTATTCACATATTTTTATAATCATATATGGTGTCAATACTGATCGTGTTTTCTGGCCATATTTTCTAATTTAGTAAAAGAAATTAAAGCATGTTCTGTAGGTGTCTGTGGCTGTACAAATTGATTTCTTATCTGTGGGGTTAGTAAAGTGGTTTTAGTTCGATAAGAAGAATGTTTGATGCCTTATTTTATACACATTCAATTTATCTTGTGTTTTCGAGCTTTACGAACTATGAATTAAATACACATATTTTAAAATATGGTATGTTTGTTTTAAACGTTTAAAATTAACACTTTTGGTTTAATTTTTCAAGTTTAGGCCAATATTTAAACTAATTTCAATAAATCTGAACTGAATTAGTTAAAGTGTTATTCATATTTTATGTGCTTTGAGTTATTAAATTGAACACCTAAGCCTATATGTTTCAGTTAGAAGCTCATATGTGAGTTAGCAAGTTGAAAACAGTTTTCCGTCTTTTTTTTTTGATCGTTCATATGTATTAGACGCTCTCTTCCTATTTCATCGCACTGTATAGTAAATAAACGCTCACTTAAATAAACTTACACTGACACTGCTGTTAATTAGCTGTAGTCAAAATCATTTTGTTTTGTTAGGAAACAACAATTCGATGTTTCTAAGGCTCAACGCCATACATTTCAATGTTTTTCTTTCTTTCTTTCTTATGAACAATACTAAAATACTTGCCATATACGCTTTGTGAACTCAATTTAGTTTTAAGTAGTATGTTTTTCCATGTATAGATTATATTTTACAGCTGGGTGGGATAAGTTATATACATCATACTTATTATCAATAATATAGGTCATGATATTTTATACAAAAACGTAAATTGTATGTGAGTGATGTCTCATAGTGGCTAGGTTATAAAAAACTAATTACTGTCTTCTACATTATCTTTTTGCAAGAGAATTCTCCTTTGGCATGTACGTAAATATTCTATGTTACCGATTTTATGCTAATTTGGTATATTGAATTTTGTTCATGTTAGAGAAACGATTGACGTCTATTCTGGGCGTGTATAATGCCTTGAGTATTTTTTCCATAATTAATTTTCTGTGGTATACCTAATTTCATAATGTACCAGGTTTATTTTTCACTCTATGAATTACAGTTGCCATAGTTTTTATGCAATTATGGGTCATTTTACAAATGCTTAGAAAAGATGATGTTTATGTTGCTTATTTATTGTTTTCATTATTGAAAATCTTTCCGATGGTTAATGAACTTTTGATGGGTAATTAATTATATGGAGTTTTCGTTGTCCGGTTTTAAATAGACAACATATTACTTTGCACAGATTCACGTCATCATGTTATTTGAAATAAATTGGTTGCTGAATACTGGATGTGGATCTTAAATATTCGGTTCTATCTGATTTTTCAAAATTTCAACTATTTATATTATTCTGTGTTTTGGTTTTCATTAGTTTTTACATGTACTTTGTGTCCTATAATTATATTTCAAAAAGATTGTGTTTTTTTGGATCGTGCACGTTAAAGGTTACCGTGGGATCCATAATAAAGTGGGTCCAATTCAATTTTATGGCCTAATTTGAGATCTCAAAATCTGATATCCAATTTCATTTTCATGGCCTGATTTTAGATCCTATGGTTATTTGTCTTGCCTCCTTATATCACCACTGGTAGTTTATTTGGCGATCATTCTTTTTCTATCTATAGTCCAATCGTTGATCGTTTGAGTTTTTTTACTTTTAATTCCTCTAGCTGCCAAAATTGGAAATGTAGAGCTTCTTTTGGTGTAGCTTAAGTTAGTGGGTGCAGCTTTTCATTTGGTGCTTGCTATCATAATTTAAATTATTTAGCACTTGCTATAATTTATTTTGTTTGGGAAGTGCTGTGTTATGTTTCATTTCGTAAATGATTCATTTTCGGTTCTTCTTCCAATCTAAACTTTTTTTTTCATCAGAAATAGCTGATGAAACTAAAAGATAGTGCATGTACTGGTACATATGCATATACATGTCTGAGTGTGCATATACATACACATATACACATACATATGTATGAGTGGTGTACACACATGTCACTGTCTGTGTGGAAAAAGATCTTTAAATTTAATATTTCTTACTTGAATAAAATCTAATAGTTTAAATTATGACTTTGAGTCCCATCTGGAATTTTCCCCCATATTTCTTTCTATATTAGCTTGGACCATACAGTTGCCTTGATCTACAAGCTTATCATTTGTGTGTGAATTTGAGTGCGAACATCCTTTCAATACACACACATATGTATATCCATTTAAGAATCATTGGACCGATATCCTGTTAGTCTCGAAATTTCGGGGTTGAAAGTTAGACATGGGAAAAAAACCCTCAGTTTGTTCCAGTTTTAGATTTGTATTTACATTTAGTATTTTACGAGGTGATAAACTCTCTAAGTTTTCTGTAGTAATGAAATAAACCTACGAGTTATGTTTATCCTAAAATATTCCAACTTGCAATAGTTACCCCTGCGCTTTTTGCTTCATTGGTGTTTTAATAGTTTTACATTTATTATTTGCGGTATAGGCCTGTATTACAAGACTGATACTTCAAGTTAATTTGTAAGGCATCATAAGTAGTAGGTTTGTTGAATACATTGATATTATGCTCTATTGTGGTTTATTTGCAGCATTATATAAGCGTCTACGAATGAACCATTCATCCTGGAACTTAAGACATCTAAAGTGACAATGCTTCTTTTACCAGTATTTACCTAATTTTTTTAACAGATATAATATCTTGGATTAAGAAATAGTATCTTGGATTAGGAAATAGTTTTGAATCTGGAAGCATAGCAAATTGATTTGTGTATAGGGTGATTTTAGTTAACTACCTCACCAAGACCATCTCTATCACTGGAAATATGAAGAAAAGTAAGAGTTCTTGCAACTTTCTTTTGTTTCATCATGCTTCAAAATTGCAATCCGGGCATGGCAGCACTAAGATGTTAAGTAGTAATCATTTTTTTCTGCCATTAAGAGATAAAACAGGTTCCCCTAAAATTTATAAAATAATGAATAGGGGAAAATATTCAAGGGTTCGTTAATGGTTTTATATAGTCGTTTATAAGTATAAGTCATTCTCTCAAATCATTTATGGTATAAAAGTTCCATTATAAGTACCTTGCCTTTTCCTATAGATAATCTACGGGCTACGTAACTTAGTATGGAGGTAAAAAATAGAAAGTAGTAGGCCAATCAAGACTCAATTGGATCTCACACGCATACACTTATGGCTCACCTTAAGACTTGCTACGACAAACATTGTACTTTGGTCAATGATTGAATAATCATTGGGGATAAACTGATTTATTTATTTATTTTGTTGGAGTGATTTTCTTTTTGATACTCATTTGTAAAGTGCTGATAATCTGCTTAGATCCAGTATAGTAATATAATTCCAAGGTTTTGTTTTCCATTTGCGATATTCACATAGAACTATTATTATACTTAAAAAAATATACAAGTAATGATGCAAAGAAAAAAGGTCCGTTACTTTTCTCTGCAAATGCATTCGATTTCTAAAGTATATGAAAACTCGGACTACTCCCCAAAATATTTTTTCTGCTAATGCGGAAATGACTAATGAATTATTAACACAATGTGATGATTTATAAACATAAGTGGTGGAATGATGCGAATTCGAGGTGTAGGAAGATAGAATTGGTATACTTATAAAATTAGAGCAAACTCTGCCCGCTTTCAAATGACCACATGGAGGCCTGACGATGCTGTTTATTTACAGTATATTGATAACAAATTATTAGTAGGTACCGTTAACTTAACTTGTCACTTTAGAAGATGCCTAACTCATTCATTATTCACAAGTGCAAGTAAAGAAGAAAAAGAGATATGAAATACCAATATGGAGAAAAAGTACCATATTTTACAATCATACAAAATTTTTTAAAGCGCGCGTACTTCCCTGTAATGGTTCACAAATCCTTCCTCAATGCTATTTTCTGCAGATTTTCTACCTTTGATCATGTTGATTCTATTGGTCATCCTGCTATTTTGTTGGTCGATTCAGTGCCACGCTTCTTTGTTTGTCTGGCTATCTTTCCTATTTGAGGTAAAGAACTCTAATTTCTATGCCTGCACGCCTATTGATATTTGTTTGCTATTTGACACAAGCGTATTTTTTTTGCCTTTTGTTTGCTGTTTTTGGGTTCTGTAATATAAAAAATGTCATGCAATAGGTCCCTTCCTTCATGGGTGCCTTTCTCCGTATTGATAACATACAAATTGGCTAATTGGCTATGGTTTCATTCCTGGCAAGCTTCTCATTATTTTATGTTTCTAATCATTGTGCAACTATAGTTTACATATATTTGCTTATCAGTTATGATGTAATAAATGGTTAGCCTCTGAATTGGTTATCACAATAGATGAAATAAGTAAGGTAGTAGGGATAGCCGTTGGAAATTGATCGTTATAAATGTAAATCCAAAGAATTATACATGCCAATTTGAATGGTATACATAAAAATATAAGCTGATATTATTATTTGTCCTGATATAATTATTTGTTGATTTCCAATTGACCAACGACTTTTTTTTCCAAGAAACAACAAACTGAAATAAACTACAATTCTTTGGTATGAGATTGACATGAATGTTGTTTTTCTTCCTTTGATTCAATTTCTCATTTCCAAAATCGCAATCATCAAACCGATGCTTTGGTGTGGGCTTAGCAGCTAATTTACGATTTAGCTAAGCCACTCTCAGGTTCTTTCATGTCTTTTTTCCCAACAGTGTCTGAACCATCTCTTTGCATAAGTATCTACTTACGACGATACATGTATTCATGTTAATGGAGCAGTTTGGAAGATTTCATCTTGAGTTTATGTAGACATAAAGTGGATGGTAAATGCTAATTAAAACAAATGTTTTTTTGAACTGAACATGTAGTCCATTGAATACTAAAACACGACATTTACCTTTTACATGTAAGATTAGCTTTGGCATACTTGAATAAAAATTACTTAAAAGAAGTAGGATTCCAAACTTATTTTATGTTTATTTCTGATCAGATATCTCAGTTGGTTCTTAGAAGCTAATTTATCTATTTGGCTGAGCCGCTTTTAGGTTCTTCCATGTTTTTTTTTCAACGATGCATAAAGCATATCTCTTTTTATATCTATCTATTTATGACAGTACATATATTAACGAGATAGTTTGGCAGATTCCGAATTGACTTTATTTGGGAAAAAGTGGAGTAAAAATGCTAACTAAAACTGATGTTATTTTGAACCAAACACATAGTTCATTAAATATCTAAGACACACATTTACTTTTAACGTGCAAAATTGGCTTTGGCATATTTTAATAAACATTATTTGAAAGAAGTAGGACCATTTCACTCCACGATACAATATTTTTTATATGTCTTAGTATAAATCAATCCATGTTATATATCTGCAATTTTAGATACATCAAAAAGTCGAAAATGAGGAAAATGACCATGATATACCTGCAGTTTTAATGGTCAATAATTAACTAACTTTTTTCTTTGTTATTCTCTGTACTTTGATGCATACAAATGAGGAAATAAGTTCAATAATTAACTTCTTACAAATGTAGGATGCATCATTTAGCGTAAAATGACTACTGCCTTGCAATTTTGTCAATCTCATATGTTAGTGTTTCTCGTATCCTGTAGCTGGAGATAAAGCACATGTTTCGTTCATTATTTTTACACCATATTTTCTTTGACCTTTTGTTGCTGATAACATAACATTTTTGGTTTTGATAAATTTTTGGAAATTTACGTGACAACATAATATATGGTGTAATTTTTGGAAGTGAATACCTCAGCAATTATTTTTGTATTTTTTGGTATTTTCTTGTTTTCTCCAAGCTTATTTTTTGCAGGTTCCATTTAGAAGGAAAAAACTGTGCACTTTCGTCCTATATATAACCCAAGTTCAGTCGAAAAAAATGTTTATGCTCATAACTTTCCTCTCCATATACAGTGCAGGCTATACAAATATGAATGCAATTTCTTCCAAGCACCCCCAACATGTCTATCTAACAACAAGCGTGCTTTGGTTACTGTTTAAGTAGCTCGATATGGGATTCTAGCAACATGAAAGCTAGGGAAATCTTCAGATTAAACTTGCAACCTATAGTTCTAGAGGTAAAGCTTTAAATTTATGTATATTATCCATGGTTTATACCACTTTGCATTGATTCATCCTTTATAACTATGCGTAGTAAAAAAATTGTTTGGGAGAAAGTACATTTTTATGCACCTGCCTTAAAAAACAAGCTGGTATCATAGCATCTATCTTCACGCACAATATGTTTACAATAGTGCAAAACTAACCTACTTATATGTTTTCTTCATTGTTATGTCAACTGATAAAAATTGAAATGCCAAAAAATAGTTTGGGCGACGTACTAAAGCATGTAATATACGCGCTGACAACTGCTCAAATCTGCACAGTAGCATGATTTAAATTTTATTATCATCTTTTCCCATAAAATTTTATAGGTTTTGACTGCTTTACTTATATAAAGACTTCAATGCATCATGCATGTGTATGTAGATTAAAAAAAAGCCATATTGCGTGTTTTATGGTTTCCATTGAGAATTCCACTACCCATGAATAGGACAGAAAACAAAAAATCTAAAGATAAGGTTTGACTTATATATTCTTATACATATACCTTGAGTGGATGATGATAACAAGAGTATTGAAGGAAAAGATAGCATGTTTTTGTTGCACCTATGAACACACCCTAATATCTAGATATTTACACATGTGTAGCTAAGCATTTTCATACGTTGTTTATTGGTCTTGATATTAATGGCCTACTACTAATCTTAAATTATGAGTTAGTTTATTTATATAAAAAATACCATCTTCCAACTTCTATATGCAAATACTCATAATGTGCACTCAAAAGGCATACTTATATGTTACAAAATTTACATAGCTTTACAATGATTTACAATTTTACTTATATTTCAAAAGGATATTTACTTGCAATTGTTAATGTTGATCCCCATCACTGTACTTAAAAATCAAATCATTTTATAGCACCTTCGCTAAAACATGAAGACCTGATTATACAGATCAGATTTCCCAAAGTATTTAATCGCAAACTTTCTAAATATAAGCTAGCTAACCGAATAGCATTCATTACAAAGTGTTTGCTTAGATTACATATGTATTTGCTATTTTTCCCTTTTACTTATACCTTTCTTAAAAGGATACTTTTTTGTTCTTTTAATTATATTTTTTTGCTTATGACTTATAATTATCAAAATATAAAATCTCAAAAGAACGGACTTTTTTCACTTATGGATTACCTATAAAGAAAAAAATTAATAAATAAAAGTACAAATAAGTAATAAGTAATAAGTAAATCATAATTAATAGTTAATAAATATTAGAACAAGTAGCACACAGGTAAATAACAAAATTACAAGGCGATTATTTACAAATTCTAAACCAATTTTTGTTCTTTTAATTATGCACTAAACAAAATAATAACTAGAAAGGCATAGCATAAAAATATTTAATTTCGTATTTATTAAAAGTGCGAAGAAGCTTACACTGATTCATTTCATGAGGTGGTAACTAATTATGTTTTTTTAGTGTAATTTTAGGTTTGTGTAAGTAGTACCATTATAGGCTCCAAATGTTTGTACAACTTTGGCCTTAATATCTGATTAAAATATGTTAATAAGATATATAAAAAATGGTATGATATAAGAGGATGATGTCCAACAATTGATATTATGTGTAAAAAGCTTATATATTGTGTGTTAGATATTTCTGTTTACATATAAAATACACAACTAGACCATTTCGTAATTGTCGATAGGCTATATATGAGAACCACTGGTCCAATTCTATTGAATGAGAAATAAACGTATATACTTCTCTTATAACAGTTACCATTAACTTGAAAGAAAAATATACCATAGAAAAGAAATAATGCACATCTAATGTAAACGAATGCTAATTTTAATAGAGGAAGCTAGAGATGAGAAACTACTTATTAGAATTTGGTTTATTTATGAGAGATGAAATTAGATTTATCATTGGTCAATTCTATGTTAATGTATTTTATAATTATTTATTACCCGTGAAATTCAATGACATGAAATAAATATTATTGTGATAATTAGTCAGACTTTTCATCGAAATATGGATTTAAGCATGCACAATAAGTCCCTATTGAGCAAACTAATTATTTCTTTAGTTGACGTGTAACAAATATACACTTCTATATTATGTGTTAGAATGTCTGCTACATTTACTATTTGATTTAAGTTATGTCGACTTTTTTTTTGTGCTTCTAAATTAAAGTGAGAAAGCACTTTTAGCATTTGCATGAGCTCCAATTTTAGCAGGCAGCGTCTACCAAGTCGAAGACTGGTTTTATTTTTAAGTATTTTTTTTCATGATATGGACACCAATATTTACTGTGATAATATTTATGAATGATATTGTTTTCCCATCTTACTGTAAATTGAAATTTTGTAACATCGGTAAAGGAAGAAGTAGCTTCTTTTGTAAAATATCGTTTTGCTAATTTGCACTATTGATACATAAGTTAGTCCTCTAACATTACTAGGCCTACACATGCTTCAATGCTTCATCTCCAGCTGACCGTGTCTCATACACAAATGGATCATTCCCGATGATGGAAAAGAATGCTTTTAAAACTTAAATCACCCACTGCAACTTCAACTACAGAGGTACATTGCATTTTATTATAATTTTGTATTCAATGCAGCTGTTGTTTGCTTTGTAATTTTCAATTTTTTTATCTAATTAATTTCTTATGCCGATGATACCCTCGCGCCTTATGCATAACTATTACCTCAACTTCCCAACGTTGCTATCCTTTCAAAGCTGCTTTTTAATTTTATTTTTCTCTGCCTATATCAATAGAAGTGGCACCATGACCAATGTCATAGCTATATCAATTTTTGGTGTTTGGCATGCTCCTGTTTTCAGCTATGTTTAAATTAGCACGACACTATCAGCATTACTGAGTTTTACTTCCCTTTGTCTACAAGATCAACTTCCATGCGTAAGTTTGGGCGACCGCAATTTTGGAACTGTTACTTTTAGTGCAATTCACTTTCACTTTAATTATGGTTTTTTCTTTCAACCCGGAAAGATCACTAAATGGTTACTGCACATATGAAACTTTAAGTTATGTGCTCTTTATATTATCATCGTGGACCAGGCTTATGCATGATCTGACAACAATGCATGTTAGTTTTTTGTTGATTAAGTTAATTATTTTGTTTTCGTGAACCAGACATAACCTGACGTTTAAATATGTATGCAGGAACTGAAGGAGTATGAAGGCAATATGAACTCAAGCATTATCAAGTGGTGTAATTTAGATTCAAGATCAGTGTAGTTCAGATACTTCTAATGGTGCTAACCCGCCTGAGGTTAATCTATGCCAAAAAATCATGTTTGTGCATTGTGTACATTTACTTATTACACATTAATTGATATATGCAGGAGTCTCTTACTTTCATGACATAATTTGACTAGGTATTTGTTTTCGGTTGAAGCTATATGATCGGTCTCACAATTTTTTTTTATCAGGATGTGTAAGGTAGATTATATAACAATTGTTAGTTTCTGGTGTAAATGCAATCGTCAGCCCCTCCCAACCCTCCCCCCTTCCCCCCGCTCTTCATTATTTTTTTTTCCTACTTTATGTTAGTTTAGACAACTCTGCTTTTTTGCTTCATGTACATTAATTAATGTTGTGAGATGAAAATAGTATTCTGATTGCTTCATTAATAAGTCATGAGTCAAAATCATGCTCATAACATATATAATCTAGGCAGCAAAAGTTATTCCAGTACGAATGACCTTCGGATAATAAATATATTTGTAAGTCAAAGTCATAAGTCATGACTGCAGGCAAAGTAGTGTTTACCTTATCATTTCCTAATGAAAATTTATACATGAAGAACTTACTTAAAGATTATTGTTGTAGTGGTATTACTCGTGGAGTTAACCAAATTTCCATCCTAAGTGCCAAATCTTCTATTTCTATTGTAATGACTAAATATACTGACTACTTTTCAAGTTTAACCTAGGCTCACAAACAAACAATACATGGTTTAAACTTCAGCTTCACAAATATAATTCGATATCCGTAATGGTTTGGTATTTCTCAAAGTTTTCCATATTTTAGGTGCTTAAAATATATTTTGGTTTGGGTTAAATAATATTGCTTTAGGGATAAATAAGGACTCAATGATTGTTGCAAAAATAGTGTATAGCTATGACCCGTGTGCACACATACTTGCCATGACAGGTACTAATAGTCTAAAAATTACGTTCAAACTCACACTTTGCTTTGATTGTTGCAAAATTTTTATGTTGTTTTGGTATTCATCATTGTTGTAACAAAATGCATGCTCTTGACTTGCTGTAGGTAACTTTCCGCATAATTGATTCTAAAGGCAGTGTATATATTCCCACCGAAGAGTCACTCAACGTGTTGGACTCACACAACTTCAAGTACAAACAAATCTCCAAGGTATCTGTATATCCCGTTTGGCATATATGCACTTTTTAATTTGTTTGCTTTTTCTCTTCAACATAATACATCTTTCTCCACCATCAAAACTAACATTAACAATGCATGTATGTAACGACCCAGAAAATCTGAACCAATTTAAAAATTTTAAATTGGCTAAAATAATGGATTTTAAATATTTAAAATAAATATTTTAGTTAATGACGATGAAAACTGAGTTTGAATCGACATTTGAAAACGAATATAATTAATTATAATTATATATAGAATTGAAAATGGCGCGGTAGTTCGATAATTCGATTTCAAACTTCAATTGAATATACCGGGTGCAAAACAATCCGGATTTTAGTGAGACCAAAAACATTAGGATCTTATTGGTAATATCTTTCTAACGAATCTAACCAATCGGAATTTGATAGCGGGAATCAAAAGATATGTCCAGTTAAAAATTCTGAATAGTCGCTATGGAATTCAGGCCCTTAAAAATGGACATTTTGCAAACGACCTCGGATTTCGACGAAACCACTTTTGTTGGGTCCGCAGTGTCAAGTTATTGCTAGGTTTCAAATTTCATAATTTTTCGAATCAATATGTGAGCGTGGCAAAAGAAAACGCGTTTGACCAGTTTCTATTGAATTTAATCGACTGGAAATTGGCCATTTTTCAAACGGTCTCAGAATTCGACGAAACTAGTTTTGTTAGGACCGAATCGTCAATACGAAACTAGAAAATATTTTTCTGGAATTTTTCTAGTTAGTATGTGACCCCGGTAATTTGAAATGTGCGTTTAAAATTCAATATAGTGATTTAAATGTAAATTCAAAAGGAAACCGATTGTAATGATCAAACCAGCTTGCGATACATATCCCATTGTGTTCGGAATGGGGGTGAAACGCTATGGGCGACAGGCGGTGGGCCCCGTTTCGAGGTCGTGGATGAAAGTCAACCCTTTTGCAAATTTAAATTAAATAAAAAAAAAAAAAAAGGGTACTCTTTCTCCCCCTTTTTCCCTTCTGATTGGCCCCCCCCCCGTTAGTTATAATTCGAAACAGAAGAAAAAAAAAAAAGAAAAAAAAAAAACCAAAAACCTAAATCTAATCGGAGCCGCCCCCCCCCCAACCTCGAGCCGCCGACGAACTCACGCCGCCACCCCCCATCTCGAAGCCACTCACCGCCTCCCCGCAGCCTCCGCCTCCACCTCGAGCACCCCCCGTCGAATCCAGTCGCGACACCACCGTTCGAACCAGCGAACGCCCACCTCCTCCGACGCCTTCATTTCCCCCCCCCAGAAGTGCCGCCGCCGACATCAGCATCCCCCCCCCTTCTTCGAAGCACTGTAAGTTTTTTTTAATTTGATTTATTTATTTTATTTTTGTTTTAAGTTCTGATTTTAAATACTGTGATTTGTTTAATAAGTATTAAACTGAATTTTATAAAAAGTATAAAAACCTGTTTTTGAAATAAAAAATAAATAAAATAAAACTGCATTTATAAAAAAAAAAAAAAAGAGAAAAACTGATTTTGAAAAGGAATAAAAAAAGGTAAAAACTGAATAAATTAAATAAAGTTTAAAACTGAAACTGTTTTAAAATATAAAGAAATAAAACTGAATTTTTTTAAAGAATAAAAACTGATTTTGTTTTTTTAAATAAAAACTGATTTGATTTTAAAGAAATTTTAAAGAATATAAAAACTGATTTTAAAAATGACTTATAAAATAGAAAACATATTTTTATATGTGAAAGCAAAAATAGAAAACATGTTTTTATATGTGAAAGCGAAGGTAAAAATCATGTTTTTATATGTGAAAGCAAAAATCATATTTTTATATGTGAAAGCAAAAATCATATTTTTTATATGTGAAAGCAAAAGTAAAAATCATATTTTTATATATATTGAATAGCATGGTAAAAATTCGATTTTTACTTATGTAGAGAATACGGGAAACGAAAGCAACAACAAGGCGAAGTAGGCGAAGTTTCTATTAAGGAACAATCGTGTGAGTGGATAGCTATTGGTGAGGATTTCTCACTCTTCAAATTCTTTTTATAAATAAACATATATGAGTTGAAAATGAACTGCTATATATAAATATCTATATATATATATATATATATACGCCCCTCGTCCACAAACCATGGACGATATTTATTGGTTGGAATTGATTGATTGTTTGGGATTGTTTGTGATTGATATTGGTTGATTGTGGTTGAAAAATACCCAATTGTGATTGGAAAATATTTGGTTGAAACCACATAGGATTAGTTTGTGGAAATGGAAAAAAAATATAAACATGCCGCCTGCGTGCGAATTAGATGCATGATTCCCATTGTCAAAAACCGCGAGGTTTTAAGGTAGAGCGAGGAGCCGTACTAGGGACGGTGCCGGTGTAACTACCCTGCCGTTATGCTGCCGAAATTTTGAATAATATTTGTGTGTTTGAATTATTTTCATATGCTTAAACTATATTTATTCCTTATATTGAAAACATTCGTGTGTTGAATTGATATTCATTCGTTGTTTAGAAATTCATGTGTTGAATGGTATTCATATTTTGAAATAAACTGTTAGATAATAAAAATCACATTTTTATCTATATCTAAAAACTATTGAAAACATTCGTGTGTTGAATTGATATTCATTCGTTGTTTAGAAATTCATGTGTTGAATGGTATTCATATTTTGAAATAAACTGTTAGATAATAAAAATCACATTTTTATCTATATCTAAAAACTATTGAAAACATTCATGTGTTGAATTGATATTCATTCGTTGTTTAGAAATTCATGTGTTGAATGGTATTCATATTTTGAAATAAATCGTTCGATAATAAAAATCACATTTTTATCGATATATAAAAACTATTGAAAACATTCATGTGTTGAATTGATATTCATTCGTTGTTTAGAAATTCATGTGTTGAATGGTATTCATATTTTGAAATAAACTGTTTGATAATAAATATCACCTTTTATCGACTATGTGAACTATATAGAAAAATAGTGTTTTGAAATGAATCGTTTTACAATAAAAATCACATTTTTATTGTATGCATAAATCGTTGAAATGTGAAATGTTGAAAATAGCCACTTGTTCAAAATAAACATATATGAGTTGAAATATTCATTAATTAGCTAATGAAATGATTTGCACCTATTTATGTAACATTAGAATGAATGGTGTTTTTAAAACCTAATAGAAATCAAATATGAAGTTGAATAGAAAATGAAAAATGATATGAACTGTATATATATGTACATGCAATATTCTTTGAACAGGTTATAGCAAAGGGGCTAGAGAAGAGGAATAAAATTTTGTGCCCGACAAATAGGTACACATTTACTGATTTGTTTGGGTGATGATTTTGAGCCTATTGGCTAGCCGCTTGGCTTTTTCTCTTTTTTTTTCTTTTTGAGATTAGAAGGACCGGGACGCTATTTGCGATTTCCCGACGCTCCCGGTACAGGGGAGGTTATGGCGAAATTTTTCCAAAATTTAAGGAGTTAGAAAATTTTTTGAAGTTAAAACGATATTGAAATCGTTGAATGAACTATATTTATATAACTATATAAATATAAATAAAATTAAAACGAAACGAAGCCGTGCAGTTCGTATTTCGAAACCGTAATTTCAAACGACTAGTACGGGAAATCCGACCATTGGATTTTCCCGAAACCTCAACCGTCGGGTTCGCCTTGGAATAATCTTTCCAACGGCACCAACCTTGTAGAAATCCAACGGTTGGATTGTCTGGAATGTTTAATTCAAATCTGAAGAAAAACAGCGCCAGAAACGATTATATTTATTTATATATATAAATAAAATTATATTTAATCGAATAACGACGCTGCAGTTCGTATTTTGAAATCAAAACTTCAAACGATTGTACCGGGAGATCCGACCGTCGGATTTTCCCGAAACTGGAACCGTTGGATTCGTTTTGAAAAGACATTTCTAATGATGTAAATTTTGTGAAGATCCAACGGTTAGATTTTCAGATATGTGTAAATCAAATCTGAAGAAAAACAGCGCCACGGCCACGTTATGGCCCGAAACGTCGTTTTGAATATATTAGCTATTTTAAAATAAATAAAAATAGCGATAAATAGTTATAAAATATCGTAAGCGATATGGAATGGAAATAAACTGAATTTGCTTGATTTATGTGATGTTTGATGGTTGAATGTGTTTGGTGTGAAAACTATATTAAAGAACACAATTGGTGTTGTTGAATAATTTAACCATTGAAATAAATCGATTTGAAATTCTGAATATACGTGAATTATTTGAAAAGGCCGAGTTAATTCTCATTTCGAATAATCGACCGACGATTGAAATTCGAAGATGAAGACGATGGTCGAAGACCGGAGATCTTCACCTCGTTTGGATGGTAACCGAGGTCCTGATTGGGAGGCATCCCGAAATATGGATAATGAGTGGTGATCGTTCAGACGTACGTGTTGATCAAAGGGTTTGCGAGGTATTTAGTGCCTCCGGTTTCGTTCAGACCCAGAACGGACTTGTAAATGGACTGTGTGTCTGACATAGGATTTATTCTGTGTGGCATGCTAAGATGCAGTGATCAGGGCTTCTGTTGAAAAGCAAAGTCTTGTGGTGATGATCAAAGCACCGCCTGTGTGGCGTAGCTTTGTGTGTAACGTGAATTCGCGAGCCTCACACCCCGGTAGGAACCTAAAACGGGAGGAAGGACCTCAGGGAGGGCATGCGTTTCTTTCTAGCTAGGGTGGTGTCAGTGACCTACCAGCCCTGACATTTATATACTTTTCACCTATGTGGTTGTTGCTGTTGCGAGGCGCCTCGGTTTGATCGGACGATCCGGGTCCGATGGAGTCATTCGTTGGCTCGTTTACGCCCCAAAGGGCGGGGAAACGTATTGTTCAGGCATAATAATCCACATCGGTGGACCGGCCCTGACGATCCAGGGGGCAGTTGCGGCTGTTCCTGAGGGGCGGGCTAGAGCGTCTCGAATTCGGTAAGGACTATCTTTTGCCTTGGTTCATGACGGAAATCCAATTTCCAAATACGTGATTGTGCGGTTTTGATTGTATACCTATATATGGCGACATAGTGGTATGGGGCATTAATGCCGTCTATGATTGATAGTTATGATTTGAAATTGTTTTCAAAACATATATACACTAGCAATAATATCAAATGCCTTTGTTTTATTCGTATCAAGCATATTTTGGCCGTTATAAGGTAAAAACTCTATCCTCCGGTTTGCGTTGCATTGTGTGATGGGAACTGAGTCTTATAACGGCTTCATTTTTATAAAAAGCATAGCGATGTTTAAAAGAAAGATTTGTTTTAAAGCACTGGCAATCCAATGGAGTAAACCCGTTCCACGAAAGTGGCGTGGTCCTGTGATTAGCCAATTATATATGTGTTGAGTGGATTTCTCATACCAGTCCCATGACTGACTCGTAGTTTGTTTCACTCTCAAACTCGGGTGCCCCTTTTTCTACACGGGCAGCCTTGTATTCAGGTTTAGCTGGTTCTCTTCTGGATAGCTGGAGCTGAAGATGGATTCTATCATTTATTTCTTTTTATGCTGTTCAGCTCCTATTGTACATATTTTGTTTATTTCCGCTGTAGACATTTATGTATAGCTGAACTGTATTTGTACTAAGTAAGATCCTGTATACTGTGTAACTCTGATGATTACTTTTATCCAGTATATTTTGTTGTTCATTCTGGTGTATTTATTTAATTCTGTTCTGCTATTATCTGTTTCTGTGTTATATTCCAAAAGATAACCTTGTTTCCGTGAAAACGGGAAATCGGGTCGTCTCAACGTGGTATCAGAGCTTTGGTTAAGCTTAGTTCTGGAATATAACATTTGAACGAACTCGTCAGAAATAGAACCAGTAGTGTTCTAGGACGGGTAACTCAATACAGATAGGATCAACAATATCCTAGTATGAGTAAAGCAGAATGAATACACTTCGATAGACACATTTACACTTCAAGTATTTGTCTCTATATTTTAAAATACCTTTTCTGTGACCTGACACTTGATCTGCTATTTGCAGAAGAACTAGAAAATGAGTGCCAGAAACAGAAGAAGTAATACTAGCCCGGATATTGAAGCTCTATTCATGAAGTATAGAAATCTGGGTGGAAAGCCGTTCTCGGGCGAAGAATCTATTATGAGAACCCAAGCTTGGATTCGTTCGGTTGAGAAAATATTCGAAGCATTAAAGCTTAGGGATGACCAGAAAAGATTACTGGCCTCCTGGGCACTGGAAGATGAAGCTTTGTTCTGGTGGGATTCTGTTGTTAAGGATAATCCAGAAGGTGATATCACCTGGGACAGATTCAAAGTGATTTTCTTAGAAAGATTTACTCCTCCCGAAGCGACAGAGCGACTATGCGAC
The DNA here is from genome assembly GCA_030737875.1 of Allium sativum. Lineage (NCBI taxonomy): Eukaryota > Viridiplantae > Streptophyta > Magnoliopsida > Asparagales > Amaryllidaceae > Allium > Allium sativum. The sequence continues at coordinate 552,475 of CM060918.1, forward strand.
GAATTTTCTTATCTGATACAAGGAGACATGACAATTCCCGAATATCATAAGAAATTTAATGAACTTTCTCACTTTGCTCCTCATCTAATTCAAAATCCGAAGAGGAAAAATCTGAGATTTATTCACGGACTTCAAAGGAAATACCAGAATAAGGTATTGGGGCATGTGAAGCTTCCTTTCTCAGAAATGATTTATATGGCTTATCAGTACGAAGATCTCCATAAGAAAGGAATGTTGCGCGACGAAGAAGAAGTCTGTTCTAGTGACAAAACAGGGTCAGAAACTGATATTCCTGAAACCAGTACGAGGTCTGAAGTCAATAAGAGGCCCAGTGCCAAGAGAAAAAGGGCTGAATCTGGGAACGAACGAATAATGACCGCCACGTGCTCAAGCTGCAATAGAAAAGGACATTTGGCGATAAGTTGCAAATCTTGGAACGAACAAAGAAAGAGTGGATCTAAAGCAAAGAAGGATTTTCAAGGAAAGCAAAGGTGCAATCAATGCGACCAGTTTGGTCACGTAAAGCAAGATTGCTGGCAGTTGAAAAAGACTGAGATAGTTCAAGTGAATGAAGTGGCAGAAACTTCTGAGCCCTCAGCTATTCAGGAAAGGCCAGATGTTTTAGAAGGCACGCTAACTGTCAAAGACATCCCAGTTAAAGTACTGTTTGACACAGGCGCGTCACGAAGCTTCATTTCCAAAGATGCAGCTAAGAAACTGGATTTGAATTTGAAGAAGCTCAAGGAACCAATGACTGTCCAGAATCCAGTTGGGGGTTCCATTGATCTCAGTTGGATTTGTGGAGTGCCGGTTTCTTTCTCTCGTTATCGGTTTCCTACCATCGCGGTCGTCATGAATTTCAAAGAGTTTGATCTTATCTTGGGGTTAGACTGGTTGACCAAATATGAAGCTGAAGTCAAATGCGCCGAGAGGGTCGTAAAGGCGAAGATTAAATCAGGTGATTATATAACCATTCCCTGTGAAGGTCAGAATGCTAATAGAAAGGACTTCTGGGCAGCTTTGAATGTTTCTCCAGCCCAAATAGAAAATATCCCTGAAGTCACAGAGAATATTCCTGACCTCATCAAAGACATTCCTGTTGTCAAGAACTATGCGGATGTGTTCGAAGAAGTTGTTCGCTTACCTCCGCAGAGAGAAATAGATTTCAAGATTGCTTTGATTCCGAATGCAAGGCCGGTAGTTCACGCTATTCGAAGAATGTCCTTGAAAGAGAAGGAGGAATTAGACAATCAAACAAGACAACTAGTATGGAAAGGTCTGATAAGGCCTAGTTTCTCTGATTGGGGTGCAGCAGTGGTGTTTGTCCCAAAATCTGACGGTACTCTACGTCTATGTGTGGATTATCGTGATTTGAACAAGCAGACCATAAAGAACAAATATCCATTGCCGCGAATAGATGATTTGTTGGATCGATTAAATGGAGCACAAGTATTTTCGCGAATGGACCTAGCTACAGGTTTCCATCAACTTCGAATTGCCGAAGAGTGTGTTCCAATGACAGCGTTCAGAGGCCCCGACTTATTCTACGAGTGGTTAGTAATGCCGTTCGGCTTATGTAACGCTCCAGCTTATTTCGTCGATCTGATGAATAGAGTGTTCAGAGGGGTTTTGAATAAATTCGTTCTGGTTTTTATTGATGATATTCTAATCTTCTCTAAATCAAAGGCCGAACATGAAAAGCATCTGGAACAAGTGTTAGAAATCCTCAGAAGGAATGTATTGAAAGCAAAGTTTTCCAAATGTATATTCTGGCAAGATGAAGTGAAATTTCTGGGCCATGTCGTATCGAAAGATGGAATCGCTGTGGATCCAAGCAAAATCACAGCCATTCAAAATTGGAAACAGCCCAGTACTCCCACTGAAGTTCGCAGTTTTCTTGGACTGGCTAGCTATTATCGGAAGTTCGTTAAAGACTTTTCGAAGATATCTGGCCACTTAACGAAGCTTACAAAGAAGCATTCTAAGTTCAAATGGACTGAAAAGAGTGAGGAGGCTTTTGAAGAGCTAAAGTTAAGATTAACAACAGCTCCAGTGTTAACCATCATTGATGGCAACCAGGATCTAAAAGTCTGGACTGATGCTTCTAGAGAAGGCCTTGGCGCAGTGTTAATGCAAAGAGGCCAAGTAATTGCTTATGCTAGCCGTCAACTGAAGCCGCACGAGAAAAACTATGTAACTCATGATCTTGAGTTATTGGCTATCATATTCTCTTTGAAAATCTGGAGACACTATCTTCTCGGTGAGAGATTCGAACTGTTTACAGATCATCAGTCATTAAAGTATCTGTTCACTCAGAAGGACTTGAATTTGAGGCAGCAACGTTGGCTGGAGTTTCTTGCAGCATATGACTTTGAAATTATATATACTCCAGGGAAAGCCAATGTCGTGGCCGATGCGCTGAGTCGAAAGAATGTAATGATCGCCAGCTTTATTATCACGACTTCCTTGATTGACAAAATATCTATTCTTCAGAAGGAGGATAACTTTATTAAAGATATGATCAAAAGGATTCAGAAAGGCGAACCCTCGTGTTTTCAAATAGATAACGACGAGACCTTGAGATTAAAAGGAAGGATTTGTGTTCCTGACATCCCAGAGTTAAAAAGGGAAGTGTTAGACGAGTGTCACAAGTCCAAGCTGAGTATCCATCCTGGTGTGGCCAAAATGTATAACGATCTCAAAAGAACTTTCTGGTGGAAGGCTATGAAAAGAGACGTTTCGATATATGTTAGTCGATGCCCTACTTGCCAGCTAGTTAAAAGCGACCAACAGAAACTGGCTGGATTATTACAACCGCTGGAAGTTCCTGGTTGGAAGTGGGAGCATATCTCCATGGATTTCATTGATGGTTTGCCCAGAACCAGAAAAGGAAATGACAGTATTTGGGTGATCGTAGATCGCTTCACGAAGACCGCCCATTTTATACCTGTCAAATCAAACAGAACTGCTCAGAGTCTGGCGCAGATATACTTCAGGGAAATAGTTAGACTGCATGGAGTGCCGCTCAGTATAGTCAGTGATAGAGATACAATATTCACTAGTAAATTCTGGGAAGCATTTCAAGTCGAGCTGGGAACGAAGTTAAACTTGAGCACCGCTTATCATCCTCAGACAGACGGTCAGACTGAGAGGGTGAATCGCATTCTAGAAGATCTATTGCGGGCTTGTGTTATAGATTTCGGTGGATCATGGGAAGACAATCTACATTTGGCTGAGTTCTCTTATAACAACAGCTACCAGGTGAGTCTGACAATGTCGCCATTCGAAGCATTGTATGGTAGACCTTGCCGATCTCCTGCTTGCTGGGTCGAACCAGGAAATAGACTTGTGTTGGGTCCTGATATGATTCGAGAAGCGGCCGACAAAGTCGATTTTATTAAGAAACGATTGCTCGCCGCTCAAAGCCGACAAAAGAGCTATGCCGATAAAAGAAGAAGAGATATATCCTTTGAGGTTGGCGACTATGTATATTTGAAAGTATCGCCGATGAGAGGAGTTATCAGGTTCGGTAAAACTGGAAAGCTAGCACCCAAATTTATTGGTCCGTTTCCTATTCTGGAACGGATTGGAACTCTCGCTTATAGGGTCAAATTGCCTGACTGGTTGCCTGGTGTGCATGATGTATTTCATATATCTCAACTTCGAAAGCACGTTCATGATCCAGACTTGATCGTGGAAGAAGCAGCTCAGCAGGACATAGAAATTACTCCAGAATTAGCTGTGAGGCGAGAGCCGCTAAAGATTATCGGCAAAGAAGCCAAAGAGCTGAGGAACAAGAAGGTTCACTTAGTCAAAGTGCAATGGAGTGGAGATCCGCGAGATTGTACTTGGGAAACTGAGGAGAGCATTCAGAAAGCTTATCCTAGATGCCGAGTAGATATCTCTGATTGACTCCGGTGCAAGGTACATTTACCCTACTTTGCATTACCATTTAATTCTCTATTCTGTTGCTATTTTCTTCCCATGGATGTGCATTGTTTATTCTATACTCTGAATATTAAAAACAAATTGGTTGTTGTATTGTGTGATCGTAGAATTATCAAACCACTTTCGACTTTATTCCTTTTCGGGGACGAAAAGTTTTAAGTGGGGGAGATTGTAACGACCCAGAAAATCTGAACCAATTTAAAAATTTTAAATTGGCTAAAATAATGGATTTTAAATATTTAAAATAAATATTTTAGTTAATGACGATGAAAACTGAGTTTGAATCGACATTTGAAAACGAATATAATTAATTATAATTATATATAGAATTGAAAATGGCGCGGTAGTTCGATAATTCGATTTCAAACTTCAATTGAATATACCGGGTGCAAAACAATCCGGATTTTAGTGAGACCAAAAACATTAGGATCTTATTGGTAATATCTTTCTAACGAATCTAACCAATCGGAATTTGATAGCGGGAATCAAAAGATATGTCCAGTTAAAAATTCTGAATAGTCGCTATGGAATTCAGGCCCTTAAAAATGGACATTTTGCAAACGACCTCGGATTTCGACGAAACCACTTTTGTTGGGTCCGCAGTGTCAAGTTATTGCTAGGTTTCAAATTTCATAATTTTTCGAATCAATATGTGAGCGTGGCAAAAGAAAACGCGTTTGACCAGTTTCTATTGAATTTAATCGACTGGAAATTGGCCATTTTTCAAACGGTCTCAGAATTCGACGAAACTAGTTTTGTTAGGACCGAATCGTCAATACGAAACTAGAAAATATTTTTCTGGAATTTTTCTAGTTAGTATGTGACCCCGGTAATTTGAAATGTGCGTTTAAAATTCAATATAGTGATTTAAATGTAAATTCAAAAGGAAACCGATTGTAATGATCAAACCAGCTTGCGATACATATCCCATTGTGTTCGGAATGGGGGTGAAACGCTATGGGCGACAGGCGGTGGGCCCCGTTTCGAGGTCGTGGATGAAAGTCAACCCTTTTGCAAATTTAAATTAAATAAAAAAAAAAAAAAAGGGTACTCTTTCTCCCCCTTTTTCCCTTCTGATTGGCCCCCCCCCCGTTAGTTATAATTCGAAACAGAAGAAAAAAAAAAAAGAAAAAAAAAAACCAAAAACCTAAATCTAATCGGAGCCGCCCCCCCCCCAACCTCGAGCCGCCGACGAACTCACGCCGCCACCCCCCATCTCGAAGCCACTCACCGCCTCCCCGCAGCCTCCGCCTCCACCTCGAGCACCCCCCGTCGAATCCAGTCGCGACACCACCGTTCGAACCAGCGAACGCCCACCTCCTCCGACGCCTTCATTTCCCCCCCCCAGAAGTGCCGCCGCCGACATCAGCATCCCCCCCCCTTCTTCGAAGCACTGTAAGTTTTTTTTAATTTGATTTATTTATTTTATTTTTGTTTTAAGTTCTGATTTTAAATACTGTGATTTGTTTAATAAGTATTAAACTGAATTTTATAAAAAGTATAAAAACCTGTTTTTGAAATAAAAAATAAATAAAATAAAACTGCATTTATAAAAAAAAAAAAAAAGAGAAAAACTGATTTTGAAAAGGAATAAAAAAAGGTAAAAACTGAATAAATTAAATAAAGTTTAAAACTGAAACTGTTTTAAAATATAAAGAAATAAAACTGAATTTTTTTAAAGAATAAAAACTGATTTTGTTTTTTTAAATAAAAACTGATTTGATTTTAAAGAAATTTTAAAGAATATAAAAACTGATTTTAAAAATGACTTATAAAATAGAAAACATATTTTTATATGTGAAAGCAAAAATAGAAAACATGTTTTTATATGTGAAAGCGAAGGTAAAAATCATGTTTTTATATGTGAAAGCAAAAATCATATTTTTATATGTGAAAGCAAAAATCATATTTTTTATATGTGAAAGCAAAAGTAAAAATCATATTTTTATATATATTGAATAGCATGGTAAAAATTCGATTTTTACTTATGTAGAGAATACGGGAAACGAAAGCAACAACAAGGCGAAGTAGGCGAAGTTTCTATTAAGGAACAATCGTGTGAGTGGATAGCTATTGGTGAGGATTTCTCACTCTTCAAATTCTTTTTATAAATAAACATATATGAGTTGAAAATGAACTGCTATATATAAATATCTATATATATATATATATATATACGCCCCTCGTCCACAAACCATGGACGATATTTATTGGTTGGAATTGATTGATTGTTTGGGATTGTTTGTGATTGATATTGGTTGATTGTGGTTGAAAAATACCCAATTGTGATTGGAAAATATTTGGTTGAAACCACATAGGATTAGTTTGTGGAAATGGAAAAAAAATATAAACATGCCGCCTGCGTGCGAATTAGATGCATGATTCCCATTGTCAAAAACCGCGAGGTTTTAAGGTAGAGCGAGGAGCCGTACTAGGGACGGTGCCGGTGTAACTACCCTGCCGTTATGCTGCCGAAATTTTGAATAATATTTGTGTGTTTGAATTATTTTCATATGCTTAAACTATATTTATTCCTTATATTGAAAACATTCGTGTGTTGAATTGATATTCATTCGTTGTTTAGAAATTCATGTGTTGAATGGTATTCATATTTTGAAATAAACTGTTAGATAATAAAAATCACATTTTTATCTATATCTAAAAACTATTGAAAACATTCGTGTGTTGAATTGATATTCATTCGTTGTTTAGAAATTCATGTGTTGAATGGTATTCATATTTTGAAATAAACTGTTAGATAATAAAAATCACATTTTTATCTATATCTAAAAACTATTGAAAACATTCATGTGTTGAATTGATATTCATTCGTTGTTTAGAAATTCATGTGTTGAATGGTATTCATATTTTGAAATAAATCGTTCGATAATAAAAATCACATTTTTATCGATATATAAAAACTATTGAAAACATTCATGTGTTGAATTGATATTCATTCGTTGTTTAGAAATTCATGTGTTGAATGGTATTCATATTTTGAAATAAACTGTTTGATAATAAATATCACCTTTTATCGACTATGTGAACTATATAGAAAAATAGTGTTTTGAAATGAATCGTTTTACAATAAAAATCACATTTTTATTGTATGCATAAATCGTTGAAATGTGAAATGTTGAAAATAGCCACTTGTTCAAAATAAACATATATGAGTTGAAATATTCATTAATTAGCTAATGAAATGATTTGCACCTATTTATGTAACATTAGAATGAATGGTGTTTTTAAAACCTAATAGAAATCAAATATGAAGTTGAATAGAAAATGAAAAATGATATGAACTGTATATATATGTACATGCAATATTCTTTGAACAGGTTATAGCAAAGGGGCTAGAGAAGAGGAATAAAATTTTGTGCCCGACAAATAGGTACACATTTACTGATTTGTTTGGGTGATGATTTTGAGCCTATTGGCTAGCCGCTTGGCTTTTTCTCTTTTTTTTTCTTTTTGAGATTAGAAGGACCGGGACGCTATTTGCGATTTCCCGACGCTCCCGGTACAGGGGAGGTTATGGCGAAATTTTTCCAAAATTTAAGGAGTTAGAAAATTTTTTGAAGTTAAAACGATATTGAAATCGTTGAATGAACTATATTTATATAACTATATAAATATAAATAAAATTAAAACGAAACGAAGCCGTGCAGTTCGTATTTCGAAACCGTAATTTCAAACGACTAGTACGGGAAATCCGACCATTGGATTTTCCCGAAACCTCAACCGTCGGGTTCGCCTTGGAATAATCTTTCCAACGGCACCAACCTTGTAGAAATCCAACGGTTGGATTGTCTGGAATGTTTAATTCAAATCTGAAGAAAAACAGCGCCAGAAACGATTATATTTATTTATATATATAAATAAAATTATATTTAATCGAATAACGACGCTGCAGTTCGTATTTTGAAATCAAAACTTCAAACGATTGTACCGGGAGATCCGACCGTCGGATTTTCCCGAAACTGGAACCGTTGGATTCGTTTTGAAAAGACATTTCTAATGATGTAAATTTTGTGAAGATCCAACGGTTAGATTTTCAGATATGTGTAAATCAAATCTGAAGAAAAACAGCGCCACGGCCACGTTATGGCCCGAAACGTCGTTTTGAATATATTAGCTATTTTAAAATAAATAAAAATAGCGATAAATAGTTATAAAATATCGTAAGCGATATGGAATGGAAATAAACTGAATTTGCTTGATTTATGTGATGTTTGATGGTTGAATGTGTTTGGTGTGAAAACTATATTAAAGAACACAATTGGTGTTGTTGAATAATTTAACCATTGAAATAAATCGATTTGAAATTCTGAATATACGTGAATTATTTGAAAAGGCCGAGTTAATTCTCATTTCGAATAATCGACCGACGATTGAAATTCGAAGATGAAGACGATGGTCGAAGACCGGAGATCTTCACCTCGTTTGGATGGTAACCGAGGTCCTGATTGGGAGGCATCCCGAAATATGGATAATGAGTGGTGATCGTTCAGACGTACGTGTTGATCAAAGGGTTTGCGAGGTATTTAGTGCCTCCGGTTTCGTTCAGACCCAGAACGGACTTGTAAATGGACTGTGTGTCTGACATAGGATTTATTCTGTGTGGCATGCTAAGATGCAGTGATCAGGGCTTCTGTTGAAAAGCAAAGTCTTGTGGTGATGATCAAAGCACCGCCTGTGTGGCGTAGCTTTGTGTGTAACGTGAATTCGCGAGCCTCACACCCCGGTAGGAACCTAAAACGGGAGGAAGGACCTCAGGGAGGGCATGCGTTTCTTTCTAGCTAGGGTGGTGTCAGTGACCTACCAGCCCTGACATTTATATACTTTTCACCTATGTGGTTGTTGCTGTTGCGAGGCGCCTCGGTTTGATCGGACGATCCGGGTCCGATGGAGTCATTCGTTGGCTCGTTTACGCCCCAAAGGGCGGGGAAACGTATTGTTCAGGCATAATAATCCACATCGGTGGACCGGCCCTGACGATCCAGGGGGCAGTTGCGGCTGTTCCTGAGGGGCGGGCTAGAGCGTCTCGAATTCGGTAAGGACTATCTTTTGCCTTGGTTCATGACGGAAATCCAATTTCCAAATACGTGATTGTGCGGTTTTGATTGTATACCTATATATGGCGACATAGTGGTATGGGGCATTAATGCCGTCTATGATTGATAGTTATGATTTGAAATTGTTTTCAAAACATATATACACTAGCAATAATATCAAATGCCTTTGTTTTATTCGTATCAAGCATATTTTGGCCGTTATAAGGTAAAAACTCTATCCTCCGGTTTGCGTTGCATTGTGTGATGGGAACTGAGTCTTATAACGGCTTCATTTTTATAAAAAGCATAGCGATGTTTAAAAGAAAGATTTGTTTTAAAGCACTGGCAATCCAATGGAGTAAACCCGTTCCACGAAAGTGGCGTGGTCCTGTGATTAGCCAATTATATATGTGTTGAGTGGATTTCTCATACCAGTCCCATGACTGACTCGTAGTTTGTTTCACTCTCAAACTCGGGTGCCCCTTTTTCTACACGGGCAGCCTTGTATTCAGGTTTAGCTGGTTCTCTTCTGGATAGCTGGAGCTGAAGATGGATTCTATCATTTATTTCTTTTTATGCTGTTCAGCTCCTATTGTACATATTTTGTTTATTTCCGCTGTAGACATTTATGTATAGCTGAACTGTATTTGTACTAAGTAAGATCCTGTATACTGTGTAACTCTGATGATTACTTTTATCCAGTATATTTTGTTGTTCATTCTGGTGTATTTATTTAATTCTGTTCTGCTATTATCTGTTTCTGTGTTATATTCCAAAAGATAACCTTGTTTCCGTGAAAACGGGAAATCGGGTCGTCTCAATGTACCCTATAGATCATTGACAACTGCCATATAGTCAACGTTTCAACGGTAGTTGCATTCTACTATCTTCAATTCAAAATTTTCTATTTCATTAATAATATTATTCATTTCTGTATGCGCTGATTATGACCTGATTTTTTATGATTTATTATACATTGATCTCATGATTTATTAATGTATGTACTGACTAATGTCTATATTTTGCATCACAGATTAGCTACTGAGTACTAGGCTACTAATATTTTATATGTTATAAGTTTGGGTGTTGGCTTCAAGAAGAAATGTCAACAAGTTCTTGAAGATATAAGCACTGCCGTTGATTAAATTTCCTGGCACAATTTCACTATAGTCCCAGTTTTGATGTATTGATCTTTATGTGCTATGTCATTTGGAACTATTGATTGTATACTATAATTAATAAACTAAATACCAGTGGTTTTTTAGGCATGTATAATGCCACGGTTTTGAAATTCTGTGGTGTTATATCAAATTCTACTTTCCAGAAGCGACTTTTGATATAATTTTGCATAATTTGCTGCGCAGGTTCATTAACTTATACGGAATGAACGCTAACTGTAAAGTAAAAGTTAAAATATGTGTAACATAGTTTGATTTTGAGGATATATTCAAATAAAACAAAACAATCTTGGAAGTCCATGCTGAAACAAATAATTACTGATGAGCAGACGTTATATTATATCAATATGGATGGTCATGGGGACGTGTTTTTTATTTTGGAAAGGAAATTCAACCGTAAATAAGTTGCAACAGGCTAATGCTTAATCAGAGGTATAGATACAACATTATACCATGATAATATACTATTGTCCCAACAACATCGACTGTTCTTCTGCTATAATGTCCCATGCCTAACAGAGATGATAACAAGAATATTTTAAGTAAATGGATGAATGAAAATACAGTCTTGCCAAAACAAATTATAATTTAAATCCCCATTATTTTTATTGATTAACAAAACAAAACCTCTGAAAATAATATATATTACCTAGGTCGCACATTCATTAAATTCTGCATTGCATTGTATCAATACACTGATTTTACAATGGTCATGTGCGAAACACGGATTCACACTAGATTAGCTCTTAAAGAGGAGAGACACGAGAAGACGCAGGAGCGCTCAGAGATCGACAACAGCTGTAATTTATTAAAAAGAAAATTTATGAGTAAATATATATTTTTCTCCGCTTTACAAAATATTGTTTTGTAAACTCTGATATTTGTATAAAATTTTATTTTGTTACTATTATCAAGCATAGCGATTTTGTGTTAAATTCCATTTTAAACCATGTAAGCGAATAACAATCCATTGTTTTGAACGCTTCGAGTTGGTTTAATTACCAACTTGGGGCGGCCAAAATGACAGACTGTTACATTTTTGGTATCAGAGCTATGGTTTATATAAAACTCGGCTTATTGGGTTTAGAAACTCATTAGAGATAGGGTGGAAATACCCTAGAATGAGCGGAATTGATACTAGAATTGTTCAAGAGAGAGCGCCTTTTTTGGAAAAATAAATATTTTGAGTGGATTTTGGAATAGTAATAATAATAGTAAATATAATTATTTCGAAGGAAATGATTTCGAAAATAAATTTTCCTATTTAGGATTTCTACCTAAAAGCCCTTTATGGCAAGAATTTCTAAAGTTCATCGTCAAGAAAATTTAAGTGACTGATAAATTAAAGGGAGTTTTGAAGGAATAGAAACTTGACAAAGAGGAATTCGAACGATGTTCAATTTAAGAAAGGGTAATTGAAACAAGAATGAAATCATTTTGAAGTTTGACTCGGATCGGATTGGAGTCAGTATTAATCACTTCAACTTAATGTTTGGTTGTTTTTGGAAACAATGTAAGGGGCCAATGATAGTTAATAAAAAAAAACTACCAAGTGTAGGACCAATTTTTTTTTCTTTTGACTATTTAAATTTTATATGTACTTTGAGATATATAGATTGAGTTGAGCATAATTTCTATTGAGAGTTATGTGAAATTATGTATGATAAGGATTTTGAGTAAACAGACTAGTAATACCAAGCAGTATGAGACGTTTGGTAATACTTCTCTGATTGCTCTCTTGACTTCTCATATGGAATATTCGCTTGTTTTGTATTATGAGTTTGTCAGATTTGTGTGACACCCCACGTCCGTTAATGTCACTCACTAAGGGAATGCATTAACTTTCGTGAAGCGTTATAGGTAAATAAGAACAGAATAGCACAAGACAGACATGTAAAATAGCAACGAATTTAAAAATGTTATTTAAATCACAACATCATGGTCCCAAATATTGGATTTACATCATAGGTTTGAGATAACCAGTAACATGTTTAACAATCTGCCTTGCCAAAAATATCAGAGTACAAAAGCATAAACCATATTTCCCAAGTAAAGCCATAAGAGAGTTGACAATAAGTCAAAGCTGTACATCAATATCCAAAATCCAAGCTAAGCTGAAAGAATCCAAATCAACTCTAAGCACTTCCACCCTGAGAACCTGGGGGGGGGGGGGAGGGGTGGAAGAGAGAGAAGAGAAAACAAAAAAGATCAACATAAAGTCTGGCGAGTCCGGTTACTTTTAAATATAAATAAATAAAAGTATCATGACAGGTATATAAAAACTGGAAGAACAAGATAACAATAACAATAACAAGGAAAAGTGTGAACTGAACAAGATAAGTTTGGATAGAATATACTGCACTTCTTAAATACATTTCTCTGTACCGCACATATACTAGTATATCAGAAGTAGAATGATCCCTACAATCCCGTTCCATTACATTTTCTTGATTATTAGGTTACTTGGGTTAATAACACTCAAGACTTATACGCGCATCGTATCCATTTACTTTCCCATGGATTCGCCAATACAATGTATGTAGCTATCTCTCAATATTGAGATACACCTCATGGTAACCCACTCGCATGGTCTCCACTGAAATGAACGCAGTCGCTCATCCTACGCCGGAGTGACGTACAGATCCCTATATAACAATGTTACGTTCCACATAGGTCTGTCATTACTATGCTATGTAACCATATGGATTGTCACCATCGATCAAATCAGATTCCATATTTTAATAATGCCCTCTAGTCTATGATACACCACCCAGAGCAGATATGCGTGCATCTAGACTGTCCCACGTATGTACTGTAATTGTAGCTCGATGCCTCAATTGCACGTCCTCTAATGTGCATCGAGTTCCGTGGCATGGCTAAACAAGAAACACGAAACTCGGTCAGGAGATTTTCCATATCTGTATAGGTCCGTCTTTAAAAAGCCTCTATATACAGATATACCTAGGGTCTATTTTCGTGGTGGCTATGGCCCCACCTCGACCACTCCCTCAACTAGTAAAGACTACAGAGCTAAGCGATCACCCCTAAAACAACCAATCTAAATATCCATGCGGCGTCTCCCCTCAACCCCGTACCTCGATAGTGAAAGGTGAAATGATATCTTAGGGTTAGCTCTAGTCTTTTCGCATCCCGCTGGCTGCTGATGACGGATGTCCGACGGTCTACTACCTTTGTTGGTCGTGACCTTCTCTACCTCCTCGTGAGGAAACCGCCAAACCACCCTTATGTCATCTCGTCACAGCATTCTGACTGCATAGCTACATCTACAGTCAAGGCCCACCCACCTAGTAGTTACGCGCAGACCCAACCCCTGCGAGTACAGCCTAAGACATCTGTCACCGCATAGAGGACTACTAGGAGCACCTTACGTACTTCAGAAAGCTGCGTGCTTCCCCTTCCAGCCCATTGAAGCAGTCAAACAATCAGATGAATGTGCGCTCCCTTCGTGTCTTATAACACCTTGATGATCTACCCCGTTGGGTTGTTCACTCTCAACCGTACGGACTGGTCTAAGCGCCTTACTTTAATATGTTGTTAGACCCTATGTCTAAACATTCCTTTATGCGCTTGCCTTACCTCATCGGGTTTCCATTAAACTTGGTTATTCCTATTCATATTGAATTCTTATTCAAATTACCAAGTTTTTCTTGCTTATTAATTTCATTCATATAACTTAATCCATTTAAGTTTATTAATAAGCCCACAACATGTTATTCTCTAAATTGTGACCAAAGGTCTGTAATCCACAATCTATTTTACATTCTTGCTTAGTTACATCATTACAATAACATGTTTTACTTAATATGTTATTAAGTATATCCAATTCGCATGTTTCCTAATTAACACGTCACCTACCATTTATGATTAAATGTAACTTATTTCATTTTACAAGTTTTCCTCATACTGACTCATTTAATCATAAATTCAATTTGCACCGTCACTACAACGTATCGTTGTCTACTTAGCAGAGTATTACACATATCTATTTCAACAAGTTATGCTTACCCTACAAGGTGTCTTCCAATTACATAACTTATTATTTCTACCGGTTATGTATACCACTAGGTGTCTTAATTACATAACCTTACCGGGTTAAGTAATGGGCCTATACCTAAATATTACCCACCCCCTCTAATTTACTTAACCCACCCATTTTACTTAACCCTAACTTAAGTTCACAATCATACAATACTTATGGATTAAATTTGGTTAAGTAGTCCAATTCATTACCATGTACAATTATGGTAATAATGGGCCAGACCTCCCACATTAGGCCTACAACGTGTGGATGCTGGATATGCCGGTCGGGTCCGGGCAGTCTTATTCCACAGTTGGGTATAACTTCGTGTCTTAGCCCAATTCGTATTTACGTACTTAGATCTCCCACATTAAGCTCGACATTAGTGGCTGCTGGATATGCCGGTCGGGTCCGGGCAGACTTCCACCACTAATGTAACCTAACCTCGTGTCATAAGTACAACTACAATTCCTAATTGTAATTACTAAACATTCCATTTTTTATTCAAATCTACCTATGTTATTATAGGTAATTATTCTATGTTTTCCCCATTTGAATTATGTCTAAGTCACTATTCAAATTATAGACCTTTATGCCTCTTTTTAATTCACCTTTTACTTATGCACCATATGCCCCTTATCATAAATTAAGGCATATATATATATATATATATATATATATATGTATGTATATACATATATATATTGCACAAACCCAAACCCACGTATTTTCTAACTTATGCCCCAAGTCCATATTCAACCCTTTCAATGCAAGTTATACCCAAATCCACCTTTACATAATTTATGCCTAAAATTCAATATTCACACATGTTCAAATTTACGTCCCAAATCAATATTTAGACATGTCTATTTTATACCCAATTCCGTATTTACATATATTCCAATGCATGCCTAAATTCATATTATCCAACAAGACATATGCCCGCAAACCCATATTCATATATTTCCAAATTTATGCCCAAATTTAGATCCATATTTTCCAGTATCAATTATGCCCCAAATTATGTCTTTCCCCATTATTCTCAATTTCGCACGTTCGCACTTTTCAGCGTTAGGTCTAGGCTTGAAGATAGCCTGGCTATATAAAAATAAAAAGGAAAGGAGGGGGAGAAGAGAATCAGAACAGGAATAATAACGAATCAATAACATAATGGTAGAAATAGGCATAAAACTGAATGGACATATTATGACAAGATTAGACAAGGTGACGATATAAACATGTGAGAACAGATCTAATGAATATGGCATAATAGAACCGATTAAGCACTGATTCAAGATCCAATTATTATATATATATCAAGATTACTATCTAAATATTTAGATATAAAAGCAACATGAACTCACAGTGAATTTGCTGAAGAGAACATGTTGAATAAGTTGTTGTAACCATCGTTTAATTTGTTGTAGCAATCTTCGAATATGTATAATCCTCTTTTGAATTGATTTAGAAAAAGAAGAAAAAGAACCATTTTAATTTCCATCGCAACAGAGCTTCGCCGTCACCATTTTTTTCAATGAACGAAACCTAGGTTTAGGGTCCCTTATATTGGAGTAGCGGAGCAACCAAGACCATCGGATTAGATCAGGAGTCATAGGAATCGTCCACGTCATAAAAGAAGCTTCTGGAGCCACCAGTGGGTCGACCCCCCTTCAGGTGGGTCGACCCCTAGGTCGATCCCCCCTTCAGGTGGGTCGACCCCTATGTCGATCCCCCTTCAGGGGTGTCAACCCCTGGGTCGGCCCTGGGGTCGACCCGCATGAGCCTGGGTCGACGCATGGGTCGACCCAGCCGGGTCTCGGGTCGACCTCAAAATGTCGGCCCTTTCTCGATTTGCGCGCCGAATTTCTGGTTTTGCTGATTTTGAATATTTTTGAATTATATATATATGTATCTTCCTTTTATGTATACAAACTTCAAACCTTAATAACTTCTTTATACGAAGTCTGTTTTGCGCAAACTTGGTGGCTATCTTGACCAGAATTTCGAGATAGACGCAATGGCACAATCCGTTTCACTTAATTCCGAGTATTAAATTAAGTTTTCCTTAATTCATTGTTAACAATGTATTTTACATTGATTATTCCTCATCTTTAATGTCGTTAAAATTTTGGGGTGTTACAATTTGCTTTCTTATTATAAATATACTGGTAACTTAAGGTGATATAGGAGCATGTTTTATATTTGAGCAATTATTATTTAAAGGTATACTTCAATTCTGAATTAAAGTGTTTTCTAAGTTAACAAGCTTTTATGTCATTATTATGACGATACTGTTTGTTCTATATCACAATTGGTGTGATTAGATTTATTTTGTCATATTAATTCATATATGATTTGTATTATGAGTATCATGTTGATTTATATGTGATGCTCTGACTTGATTTATTTTATCATATTGTTTTTATATATGGTAAAGTCAAATACCGGTTCTGTTTTGAGTTGTGATTACCATTTTTCCTTGTATGTGATGGTTTATTTCTTCAAGTTACGGTTGAGTTTTTAAAGTGTTTTGACGTTACAAACACATTGAACTTCATGGCAAGTTTTATATAAAATAGCATTTTAAGAATGCTTTTGATTCTAGGTTGGGATAGATTGGACTTTGTCGTACCAATGGACCAAAACTCCATCTTGATCGACCTGATTCAGGATCGCTACATGAATCGGTGGTTTTAAATTTCGCCCATCTACCACCTAAGGTCAACGGTCTACGACATTCAACAATTTTTGTTTTGATTGGGACCCCTGATCGGCATGTCACGAACTACAATAGATGGAGGCGTGCGGGTCCCACGTGTAGTGCTGTGAACGGGTAGCATACGGCCTTAGCTTTAGACCGTTTTGGTTATCCTGGATTGATTGCCAGATGTGTTATAGCGCTATGAGTAGATTACGATGCTGATGTCTCGATGCGCGCTCGAGCTCTACCGCTGTGATTTGCAAATTAGCGTCTGTTTAATTTGGTATGTTATGAGTCGGGTTATATTTATCCCATAATCCCCGAATATTTTATTACATCATTGCAATGGATTAATTTTATTATCATATTAATTTATGTATGATAATTGTTATGAGTATCGTATTGATTTATATATGATACCCTGATTTCATTTATATTATCATATTGATTTATATATGATGATTGTTATGACTATCCTATTGATTTATATATGATACTCTGATTTGATTTACAAACGACAAATGTCATGAAGATTTTATTGACTTGATTAATTACTATAAAATATTTATTATAAGTATCTTAGTGTTTTGTATATGTATTTGTCATGAGTATCTTATTGATTTATATATGGTACTCTGTTTTGGGTTATATTATCATATTATTTTATATGATAAATGTCATGTGGATCTCATTAGTTTATGATACTCTGACTAAATTATTATGAGTATCCTATTAATTTATATGTGATTTGTTGTGGGCTTCGCATTGACTTATATGCGATACTCTTTTTGATTTATTTTATCATATTGATTTATATATGATATTTGTTAAGAGCATCGCATTGATTTATGTGTGATACTCTGGCTAGATTTATTATGAGTGTCCTATTGGTTTATATATGACATCCTGTCTAATTTTATCATATTTTCTAAAAATTACTATGAATGGAATCGTATTGATTTATATACGATACCTTTACACCAAAAACGAGCAGGGGTACCCTAATATATGTATTATATTTGGGATAAGTGTTGAAATTTCAACAAAAATGAGTTATCAAAGTTGAAAATTTTCTGTTGGTACAAATCCAAATGAGCCGGGGAAAATAATTGAAGCTTCAAATGTTATATGTTAATATTTAAGAAGAAGTTGAGATGCGACGTTGAATTTGGTGATGAGGCATTAATCTGAGTAAATTGCGAGGACGCAATTTGTTTAAGGGGGGAGTCTATAACAACCCGGATTTTTGGAGGGTGGTAGTAACGACTCAGGAATTTTACTGTTTAAAATATAAACTAAAATAAGAATTCATATCAAAATAGACGTGTGTGTGTGTGTATATATATAGGAGCTGGGTTCAATGGCACCCCAAAATTTGAGCAATCCTTTAGCCTCCCTATTTTCTACCACATAATCTCTCTTCTCTCTCCTCCACTCATTCTCTCTTCCCTCTTTCTCCCTCCACTAACATTTTTTAATATAAATGAGTGGTTTAAAAGTGAGGTGCTATAGGTGTGCTCAAATTTTGGGGTGCCATTGAACCTAGCTCTCTCTCTCTCTCTCTCTCTCTCTCTCTATATATATATATATATATATATATATATATATATATATATATAAGTCAACTTAAAACTTGGAATTTAACATATTTTTGAATCCTTAAAATGTAACGGTGGTGAAAATTTAATTTTTGAAATGGATTGTATTTTTTACTCGTGAGTAAAAAAATCAGCATAAGAATGTTAATTGCGTAATTTAATTAAGATATAAATTATGGAAAAAATTGATTACAAAATATAAGTTGAATGTTAATTAAGTGCTAATTTATTTTATTGTTTCGTAATGGGAAAAATTTGAAACTAAAATTTTAAAACTTGGGTTCGATTTTAAAGTTGGAAATGTTAATTTAAATAGTTAATTAATTTTGTTCGAAAAATGTTAAGTACTTCAATAAACGACAATAGTTCACATACGGTTAATGCAATAAAAGTAAGAAATAAAAATTGAAAAATAAATTACGTGTATTATTGCATTACATAAATTTTAATTTACGGTTAGTCGTTGTTGAATTTATAACACGCTTAAATTAAGTAAACAACGTTGTTTGTTTCAGCAGTGTACCGTTCATTAGAAGCGGTTGTTCAATCTATTTTTCACATTCAGCTCAACATTAAGATCTAACAACATCTAGATCATTCTGTAAATCTCTACACTTGTCCTAGTTGGTCTGTTTGTATAATACGTGTTGTTTTGATCCTATAGATCTTCTGTAAAATCCCTTCGTTGAGTTATAAAAAGGTGAGTAACCCATACTTTTGGCACACATGACATAAAAATTAATAGGATACTCATAATAATAGGATACTCATAAAATTTATACGTTTTCGTTTCCCAAATCGGCATAGAGGACCAATTGGGTCTTCGCTTCATCGATTGAGAACTCACTGTTCATTTTGGACTGCGTAACATCAGTTCGGTCGCTGTTTCAAGGTATGCTATTTTTATTCTTTACCGCATAGGTTTATTTGGAGGCCGTCCGTTCCCATTTATTAATTTTAGGTTTGAGCTATCAGTTTCAGCAATTTTTGGGTACCAAATTTGGTCTCATCAAGCAAGGCCATTTAATTGTTGGTTTCCCATGTTAACGCACAGGCTATCATAAATTTATGCCCGATTGGACACTTCTCTTCGTCTTTTCTCTACAACTATCTTTGTTCTTTTTTCCTAAATAGACTTTGAATGCCCAACTAGACCTTTGAGTATAAAGCTATAAAATTTAGTATATACTATTGGTGGAAATGATGGTGTTTTACATTTTTTTAAAGAACTATATTTTGTGGAATAAGCTTTACACTTTAGCTTTCACTATTTTGTATGTTGCTTATCTTTACCTGGCTAAAATCTGAAGTATGAAATAGTTATCATTTATTGTATTTAGGGCTGACAATTAGAACCGAGAACCGAAAACCTGAACCGAACCGACTTGAAAAGACCTGAACCCGAACCGAACCCGATGGGTCTCGAGTCGGGTCAGGGTGATGAAAAATACAATAAATACCCGATAAAACCCAACTCGACCCGAAAGACCCGACCAAAAAATATTGAAATTTATGTAATTTTAGTGTTATTTCCCACCCAGACCCGAACCGACCCGACCCGACCCGAACCGAAACTCGGGTCGAGACCAGATTTTGGAAATGTATAGTTTAGTCCCAACAAAATCCAACCCGCCGCCTAGACCCGAGACGCATCGGGTTGGGTCCGGGTCTATCGGGTCGGGTCTAGTTGCCACCCCTAATTGTATTTGATGTGATTCTTTCTTTTGTTTCCATGTTTCAAAAAAAAAAAAAAAAAAAAGAAGAAGAAGAAGAAAAATTAACATACATTGGTTTTCAGCATGCTACATGCATCATGCATTGTGGTACAAAAGAATGTGTCCCTTAATTTTGCATGTCGTTTGGAACAAACTGAGTTTGTCCCATTTTCCTTGTTTGTGTGTTTACATGCTGCTATATATACTTTTACTTGATGGTGTAAGAATACTCAATACATGGTATATGTTGGAACAAATAAAAATAACAATAGTGTTGGAAGTTCTACCATCAAGCATCGCAAAATATTCACGAATTAAATTCAAGGATATGAATATATTGATTTATTCGTTAAGCATATTAAACTAAAATACTAATATGTTCATTTTTATTCTGATTTTTCTATTGCAGTTGTATAGTTGCTTTTCAATTCAAAATGAAATATCGATTTCAATTTCAACGTATAGAAACGATTTCAATAACTTACATTGGAAATAGTATTTTTGTTGTCTAATGGATTCACTTTGACTTCAGCTGTATTGCAGTGATTAATGCTATATATAGACACACACACATATGTATATATAGGGAAACTCTATTTAGACACAAAATGAGGACACAAAATTGCACACAATAAATCTCAACCATTGGATCCTCCCATGAATTACACTTTCCACATAAAGACAAACAAATCCAACGGTGGAGGTTTTGTGTCACTCTCTTTGTGTTTTATTTTATGTCAAATAGCCAGCCCTATATATATATATATATATATATATATATATATATATTCCTATTTTCAGGTGTTTCATCAATCTGAGAAACATTTGTGACATGTCCTATCCTGCTTGGATATTCTTCCTTCTTATTTGTCTACATGATAAAGCCATTATACCTTACTTACGTTTGTTAAACAATAAAACCCAATGTTAAACTTTCACTTACTGGTGTGCTTCATGAGATTTCCAAGCGTGTGAAATTCTTAAATGGTTACAAATTTGCTTGCAGTTATATACTTTGTTTTCATGTGCTTTGAAATTTTAGAATAATTTGTCTCTTTTGTTTTCACAAGATTTCCAACAGCATGTTTTGGACAATATTTTGAGTTAAAGGATTTGTTCTAATGTTAAGGACGCTACAAACTATATATGCATGAAAACTGCACTACACTTAGTTGCAGTGTTCACTTTTCATATAATAGCAAGTTATATTAATATGTTGTTATATTTTTCTGAGAATTATCCTTATAAAATTCTCATAAATGACAGGTTGTTAATTAAAATATGAATTGTTTAATCAGTCAAGCTCTGACGTCATTTGCAGCAAAATCTTATGTTTACTTGTTACTCACTAACATTCAGGTCTCTCTTTAAATGCTTTTATGAGTGTGTGCATTTGACCGTTAATTTTTTCGAATATGAAATATGTGATCTATCGCAAAATATCTTGCATGTTTTGCACATACAAGATATATTATATGACAATGGTTTGCAATTATATAGATGCAACCATCATCTCCTCTCATACCCATATGTTAATTATTATTATCTTCCCTATTTAGTGTAAATTTTTTAGTCTTTGCATGCTGCCTTATGTAGCTGCCACTATGAGATGAAAATACATCATATAGAAAAACCCGTGTGTGTAGCATGAGTTTGCAATTGTATGTTTGCATGTACACACAGACACACAGACCTTAGAATATTAATACTCGCAGGATATTGACTGGGTATTATGTGTTAATGTAACACCCCGAGTTTTAGTTAATACTAAAATTCACTAATTACAGGATAAATAATCTCAAATGTGAGAATTGGGGGAACGGGCTGCGTCATTGCGTTCGTCTCGGAAAAATACGCAGAATAGAGTCCGAAATTTTGTAAATCGGAGTCCGTATGGCCCAGTTATGGCCCAATGAAGTTGGCAGAAAAATCAAGTTAAAAACAGATTTAGAAATGCAAAACTAGATTTCGAAATTGGAGCCAGCAGGGGGCCAGGCGGGAAATTTCCCGCCCTACCCATGTCGACAGGGCTGTCGACAGGCCTGTCGACTGGGGAGTCGACTTGCCTGTCGACCTGGGCGCGGCGTCCAGAGAACCTGGGTGCACCAGGTTGGGTTTTAGGCTGGCTTGGAGGGCTGGGTTCTAGAGATTTCCTAAATCTAACGGACCTAATCTAACCTAGGGTTAATCTAAGGGCCTAAAACACTCACCTAATCTATAAATACACCCTAAACCTACCCTAATCCATACTAAAAATAGTAATGATGGCCTCCTGCCGCCAAAATCAAACTTGAGAGAGCCTCCACTAGTTTATGAAGGAAGTTGCAAGCTAGTCACTCTCTAATCAATCTCTAATCATCACCATCTTCATATTTAGCAACTAATTCCACTTCATAAGTTTGCTAATCTTGGGTTTGGTGAGTTTCTATCACTTTAACATCAATTGCTAAAGTAAGTAGATTGGGTGTAATGAGACTTATGGTCTTAAATGCGGATTAGTGAGTTTGAATCATTTGTAATGATATGCTACTCTATGTTTTCCTATGTTTATGCATATTTAATAAGTGGGTTTATGCATGCTTAATAAGTTGGTTTATGCATGTTTAACAAGTTGGTTTATGCATGTTTAATAAGTGGGTTTATGCATGTTTAACAAGTGAGTTATGCAAGTTCATATGCAAGTTATGTGTATGATGTTATGTAAGTTATGTGTAGGTTGCTATGCAAGTTCATATGCAAGTTATGTATATGCTTAAATGCAAGTTTAACATGATATGCAAGTTATGCATGCTTATGCAAGTATGTGGATGCTTATGCAAGTATGTGAATGCTTATGCAAGTTATGTGTATGCTTAAATGCATGTTTAACATGTTATGCAAGTTATGAGAATGCTTATATGCAAGTTCAACATGTTATGCAAGATATGTGTATGATAATATGCAAACTCATATGCAACATGTTATGTGAGTCATGTGTATGATAATATGCAAGTTTGGGTTAAATGTAGTTGGGTTAATATATGCTCATATATGCAAGTTGACATCCTCTTAACCCATGATAAAGTTATATGCTAAGATGTGGTTAAACCCATGATATTTGTGATGGATCTTCCCTTTATTATGTCATGAAATGAGAACGATTTACGTGGGGAACGATGGGGTTAATAAATATGTTAATAAAAGTAAGATTGGGTATGATTAAGCATACCATAAAAATAAATTAACATAAGTGGGAATTTACCTATTGAGTTAGGTCTACCCCATGGGAATTTACCTATTGAGTTAGGTCTACCCATGTTATGAAAAACTTGATATTAATTAGGGATAATTAATATGGGGGTGATTAATTAGGTGTAATTAATCAACTAAGACACGAGGTTGGACCCTTTTGTAGCGGAAGTCTGCCGGAACCGACCGGCCATCCAGCGGCTACAAATGATTGGCCCAATGTGAGAGGTCTTAGTCATAAATTAAATACGTAATTAAAGTAAAGACACGAGGTTAGACCCTTTTTATGACAGAAGTCTGCCCGGAACCAACCGGCATATCCAGCAGTCATAAAAGATGGTCTAATGTGAGAGGTCTTTATGAGGTCATGATCTTAATTAATTAATTAAGAAACACTTAACCATATTAGCATGTAGAGGGACATGAGGGGTTAAGTGGGTGCCTTGGGTGGCATGTGGAAATCTAGTGGGTTGCCTTGGGTGGCAATAGAAAATACGATTAGAATACTTAACCAAGTGGAAACATGTAATTAAACATGATTAAAGGGTTAAGTGGGATACACTAGATAAGTGACAAACTTAGGTGGGTAGCTTGTGGGGGTCCATTTCAACCAATATCCCAAACGTATCTTTGTGGGCTCGACTCTAGTCGGGTGACGGGACACGCATATTGGGCTTGACTATAAGAGGCCAAAACGGGTTAGCGGTGGCAACGCAGGATCAACGGGTTTCATATGCGTGTGTGGACCCGGGCTGGTTGGTAAGTCGTTGTTGCATCGTGTAGATATAAAGCCGTGCACCGTTGTTATTATCAGGTGGCCACATTGGGGAATGATACACCCCATTGTGGGACCAGCACGGGTATCTACGGTAGGGAGCCGATCGCTTGGGAGTAGTGGGTACACCTAGTGGAGATAGGGGAAGACGACACCTATGTAGTGAGCTAGGGGTACACGAAACTACTGGGTAAATTTTCTAAGTCCTTGGGTGGGATCAACCTTTAAGTAGGAATGACTGGTGTGGTGCAGTTAGTAATTATCCTTGGGTGGGTAGATGCGTCTTTACAGTTATCTTAGTTTATCCTAAGTCTACCAAGCTGCTTAGTGTAGCCATTCATCCCCAGACATTACCGTAGGTCAAGTTTATGTCTTCTCTGGTTACTTTAATGATTGTATTGTTAAAGTTATAGGACTCGCTCAGACTTATGTCTGACCCCGTTGTTTTTATCTTTTTCCCAACCCTCAGGTCCTACGGTGGATCCTAGCAGTAGTGGAGCTTGATCGGATTGCTGTTCCAGTCTTTAGGAGCTTGGATAGATGTAAAGCTCCAGTTACCCAGTTATCTTTTCTTTTGTCCTGGCTATTGTATGAGAGAGTGGGATTATGTACTTCTTTATTTTGATGGATATTGTACTTGACTTTTATTGTGGTTTTATGATGTAACCAGACATGTTTATTTCCGCTGTTATGAGATGATGTTTTAAAATTTCAAGTACTATTTATATCTGTCTTGTTGTAATTTTTCTGTTCTATATTCACTAAAATACTCCACCGATGCTATGGCATTCCCTTAGAGAGTGACCATAGCGGGCGTGGGGTGTTACACGTGGTATCAGAGCAAAGGTTACCGGAACAGATAAAATTTTTAGAAAACTATTTTTCTAAAAACATTTTGGAAGAGATATTTTCAAAAACATGTCTTTAAAGAGAAAAGTTTTTGAAAGAAAAGCATAATCCCCAATAGCCATATCTATATCCTTCGAATTCTCCGTTTTGAATCTTTCCTTTTTCGTTTCAGCATGGCTGAGGATATTAACTTTCCGGAGGGTGTGACGGTACCAGTATGGTATAGGAGATTGATGGAGGCTAGGGCCACCACTGCGGGTCCAGCAAATGTTCCTCCACCAACCGTAGCACCCGATCTTCCTCCTCCCCCTCCTCCTCGCACAGATACTTTTGCTAAGACTTGCAAGGAATTCAAACCTATGGGAGGAAAACCTTTTCAAGGATCTGAAACTTTTGTGGAGGCTAGAGATTGGCTTAAGGAGGTGGAAGAGTTGATAGATATCTTTGAGATGGAAGAAGGAAAGAAAGTCAAGTTAGCTGCTTGGTTAATGAAGGGTGAGGCCTCATTCTGGTGGGAGGTCACTAATGGAGAACGCCCCGTTGACTCTTGGGCGGATTTTAGACAAAGATTTGTGGCAAAGTTTCTCTCAAGGGCGGAGGAAAACTTGTATATGGAAAGATTCTTGACTTTAAAGCAAGGAAATCTCTCAGTGAAGGAATATGTCAACAAGTTTAATCAATTGGCAAGGTTTGGCCTAGATATGGTGAATACACTGGAGAAGAAGGCTTTGAGGTTCGTGAAAGGCTTGAATGAACCAATGCATGGGTTGGCTATGACTCATATCCCTATGGGGGCCACCTTTGAGAAGCTAGTTGACATGGCACTCATGCATGAAGAAGAGAAGGGTCCCAATGCTAATAAGGCACCCGAGAAGAAGGGAGATCAAAAGAAACCTCAGCAACAACAACAAAACAAAGGTGGGAAAGGCAACGGTGGCAAGGGCAAGAAGAAGAAGTGTTTCAATTGTGGGACACCTGGCCACCTAAGCAAGGATTGTCGCAAGAAGAAGAAGACTGGCTGCTTCCATTGTGGCGAAGCAGGGCATCTAGTGAAAGACTGTCCTAAGAAGGGGCAAAGGACGGGATCTACCTCAGGAGGACAGGTGCAAGCTCTTATGGCACCGGGTCAGATTAGGGGGCAAGTACAGGCTCTCGCGGTCCCACCGATTCAGGAAAGAGGTAGAACTATTTCCGTTGAAAGTCTGGTTTTTCTATTTGATCATCCTGTCCGTACGTTGTTTGATTCAGGCGCATCGCATTCGTTTATCTCATCATCATTAGTTGAGCCACTGCACTTAGACACCAGTCTGGTAGATGATCCCTTGGTTGTTTCAAACCCAATTGGGGGCTCCACTTATTTTTCCATGATATGTTTGGGTTTGAAGATTTCTATACTTAGCATTGAGTTTAGATGTGATGCTTTTGTGTTGGGCTTCACGGGCTATGGGTTGATTTTGGGCATGGACTGGTTATCCAGTAATGGTGCCGTTCTTGATTGCGAAAGGAGAGTTGTTAGGCTCATGACCCGCTTGGGTAACACTCTCGAGATTTCTTGTAATCCCATGGACTCTGTTATGCTAAGTTATCTTGAATCGCTTGACGCTTCGGTCGAGAGTTTGCAATCTGTTAGAGTGGTCCGGGAATATCCGGATGTGTTTGAGGAGGTGAAGGGCTTACCTCCGAAGCGGGAGATTGACTTCCGAATATATCTGGTGGATAATGCTAAACCTGTATCTTTACCAGTGCGCCACATGGCTCCTCGTGAGAGGAGGGAACTCCATAAGCAAGTAGGGGAGTTGCTTGAGAAGGGGTTCATAAGACGAAGTATATCGGAGTGGGGTGCTCCAGTAGTATTTGCTACAAAGGCGGATGGGTCCCTCAGACTTTGTGTAGACTATAGAGAACTCAACAAGCTCACAAAGAAGAATAGACACCCATTGCCGAGGATTGATGATCTTTTCGATCAGTTGGTTGGCGCTTCAGTATTTTCTCAGTTGGACTTAGCCACGGGGTTTCATCAGTTGAGAGTGGCTGAGGATAACATAGACAAGACTGCCTTTAGGACTCCGGATGGTTTCTATGAGTGGCTGGTGATGCCATTTGGGTTGACGAACGCCCCTGCATACATTGTTGATTTGATGAGTAGGGTTTTCTGGGAGTTCCTTAATAAATTCGTGGTGGTCTTTGTGGATGATATCTTAGTATTTTCTAAGAGTGAAGAAGAGCATGCCCTACATCTTGGGGAGGTATTGAAGACTCTTCGAGCACATAGCCTTAAGGCTAAATTCTCTAAATGTCACTTCTGGAGGAAGGAGGTGCGGTTCTTGGGGCACGTGGTCTCCAAGGAAGGGATAGCTGTGGATCCCGCGAAGGTAGTATCAATTCAGGATTGGAAGGTTCCGAAGAATGCTTCCGAAGTAAGAAGTTTCTTGGGGTTGGCGGGTTATTATAGGAAGTTTATCAAAGACTTCGCAAAGATATCAGCCCCATTAACCCGCTTAACGAAGAAGAATCTTGTTTTCGCATGGGACGTAGATTGTGATGATGCGTTCCGACGGTTAAAGAGAGCTTTAACCACTGCTCCAGTTTTAGTGTTGCCAGATGGGAGTAAGCCATTTGTTGTTTATACCGATGCTTGTGGGACAGGACTAGGCGCAGTCTTAATGCAAGAGGGAAGGGTGATAGCCTATGGTGGAAGGCAGTTGAGAGTGCATGAGAAAAATTACCCTACCCATGATCTAGAGTTGGCCGCTATTGTTTTTGCGCTTAAGATTTGGCGCCATTATCTTCTTGGTGAGAGATTCGAATTGTTCACTGACCACAAATCATTGAAGTACTTGTTTTCTCAGAAGGATTTGAATCTGAGACAGCAAAGGTGGATGGAATTCTTAGCATCCTATGATTTCGAGATAGCGTATACCCCTGGCAAGGGTAACGTGGTGGCGGACGCCTTGAGCAGAAAGAGGTTGTCCTTGAGTCCATTGTTCGTGGAACAACGAAGCTTGGAATTTATCTCGATGTTTGATTTCAGACCTTCCGTTGATTATGTACCCAGTTTGCTAGCTTCCTTGGAGGTTAGACCTACTCTTTTGGGGCGGATTGGGGAAGCACAGAGGGACGACCCACAGTTGGTTGAGTTGGTGGAGAACCTCATAAGGGGGGAGTCATCCAGCCATTTGAGTAGGTACACCCTAGACGATAGGGGGTGCTTGCGTAGAGACGGTAGACTTTGTGTACCGCAAGACGAGGGTTTGAGGAAGGTTATTCTTGATGATGCACACCGTTCTAGGATGACCATTCATCCCGGTGGGGACAAGATGTACCAAGATATGAAGAGGGTTTTCTTCTGGGCCGGTATGAAGAAAGATGTGGCCGAGTATGTCGCTCGATGCTTGGTGTGCCAACAAGTGAAGGCGGAGCAAAAGAAACCAGGTGGGTTGCTTCACCCATTGGAAGTTCCGCAATGGAAGTGGGATAGCGTCTCGATGGATTTCATTGACGGGTTACCCAGATCAAGAAAGGGTAATACGGGAATTTGGGTGGTGGTAGACAGACTTACTAAGAGCGCCCATTTCATACCTGTGAAGAGCAAGAGGACCGCTCCATGGCTAGCTTCTGTATATCTTCGAGAGATAATTCGATTTCATGGGGTACCCTCTAGCATAGTGAGTGATCGAGATCCTATCTTCACTAGTGAGTTCTGGAGAAGTTTGCAAGAAGCAGTGGGGACTCAATTGTGTCTGAGCACCGCATATCATCCTCAGACGGACGGCCAGACTGAGAGGGTGAATCGTGTTCTAGAAGACCTTTTGAGGCTTTGTATCCTAGATTTTGGAGGTACATGGGAAGAGCATCTTCCATTGGTGGAATTCGCATATAATAACAGCTTTCAGTCCAGTATTGGTATGGCTCCTTTCGAAGCTCTCTATGGAAGGCCTTGTCGATCACCTACATGTTGGTGGGAATCTACGGATAAGATCTTGCTTGGGCCTGATATGATTAGGGAGACTTCTGAGAAGATTGACTTGATTCGAAGAAGGATGAAAGCAGCGCAGGATAGGCAAAAATCTTATGCGGACAAGAGAAGGACGGATCTTGAGTTTGAAGTTGGGGACATGGTCTTTGTCAAAGTGTCTCCGTTACGAAATGTGGTTCGCTTTGGATCTGTTGGGAAGTTAGCACCAAGGTTCGTGGGGCCGTTTCCTATTAAGGAAAGGATCGGACGGATGGCATATAGGGTGGAGTTGCCCGACAGACTTAGTGGTGTACATGATGTATTCCATGTGTCCCATTTGAGGAAGTGCTTACATGAGACCGCAGAGGTGGTAGAGCCGAGCTTGCTTAAGGAAGTGGAAGTAGAGCATGATGCGACTATTCGACGAGCTCCTACCTGCATCCTTGGGTCAGAGACTAGGAAGTTGAGAAACAGGGAGGTTCAACTAGTCAAAGTGCAATGGGGAGAAGATGAGAGCAACGCAACTTGGGAGACGGAAGCGAAGATGCGTTCATTGTACCCATTTCTTTTTGAGGGTATGTCTTTACTTTCTCCTCTATCGTTGTCTAGTACTTATCTTATCTTTAGTATGTCCTCTCGTTTGTACTGTTTGACCTTTAGATAAGGTAAACCTATGGTTGAAACATGTGTTTGAGACATGTTATGGTTGATAGATGCAAGTGGATGCAAATGTTTGCTAGTGGTTGCTCGTGGATGCATATACACACACTCTAGGCACTAGATCGGCTCAGTCACTTCATATTGCATATTGCATAAAAATTGTGTGTAGGAAGCTATATTGATGGATGTATAATGATTGTGTTATCATATGGATGATGCATTTTGGTGAATGATTGTGCACTCATGTAGATATTGTATGTGTCGATAGGGTTCTCTCGCATACATAATGGATGCATGGCACTATCATGGTTTGCATATGATCATACATTAGATAGGGAACATATACACACACTTTTTGCATATGCTCATACATCATTAGAAATTGTTATAAGGACAATGGATGCCTGTGTTTGATGGATTGAGTAGATAGTTGTTTGGATGGTAGGATATGCATTCTCCTTAGCTTAGAGATTTCGGGGACGAAATCCTTTAAGGAGGGGAGAATGTAACACCCCGAATTTTAGTTAATACTAAAATTCACTAATTACAGGATAAATAATCTCAAATGTGAGAATTGGGGGAAACGGGCTGCGTCATTGCGTTCGTCTCGGAAAAATACGCAGAATAGAGTCCGAAATTTTGTAAATCGGAGTCCGTATGGCCCAGTTATGGCCCAATGAAGTTGGCAGAAAAATCAAGTTAAAAACAGATTTAGAAATGCAAAACTAGATTTCGAAATTGGAGCCAGCAGGGGGCCAGGCGGGAAATTTCCCGCCCTACCCATGTCGACAGGGCTGTCGACAGGCCTGTCGACTGGGGAGTCGACTTGCCTGTCGACTTGGGCGCGGCGTCCAGAGAACCTGGGTGCACCAGGTTAGGTTTTAGGCTGGCTTGGAGGGCTGGGTTCTAGAGATTTCCTAAATCTAACGGACCTAATCTAACCTAGGGTTAATCTAAGGGCCTAAAACACTCACCTAATCTATAAATACACCCTAAACCTACCCTAATCCATACTAAAAATAGTAATGATGGCCTCATGCCGCCAAAATCAAACTTGAGGGAGCCTCCACTAGTTTATGAAGGAAGTTGCAAGCTAGTCACTCTCTAATCAATCTCTAATCATCACCATCTTCATATTTAGCAACTAATTCCACTTCATAAGTTTGCTAATCTTGGGTTTGGTGAGTTTCTATCACTTTAACATCAATTGCTAAAGTAAGTAGATTGGGTGTAATGAGACTTATGGTCTTAAATGCGGATTAGTGAGTTTGAATCATTTGTAATGATATGCTACTCTATGTTTTCCTATGTTTATGCATATTTAATAAGTGGGTTTATGCATGCTTAATAAGTTGGTTTATGCATGTTTAACAAGTTGGTTTATGCATGTTTAATAAGTGGGTTTATGCATGTTTAACAAGTGAGTTATGCAAGTTCATATGCAAGTTATGTGTATGATGTTATGTAAGTTATGTGTAGGTTTCTATGCAAGTTCATATGCAAGTTATGTATATGCTTAAATGCAAGTTTAACATGATATGCAAGTTATGCATGCTTATGCAAGTATGTGGATGCTTATGCAAGTATGTGAATGCTTATGCAAGTTATGTGTATGCTTAAATGCATGTTTAACATGTTATGCAAGTTATGAGAATGCTTATATGCAAGTTCAACATGTTATGCAAGATATGTGTATGATAATATGCAAACTCATATGCAACATGTTATGCAAGTCATGTGTATGATAATATGCAAGTTTGGGTTAAATGTAGTTGGGTTAATATATGCTCATATATGCAAGTTGACATCCTCTTAACCCATGATAAAGTTATATGCTAAGATGTGGTTAAACCCATTATATTTGTGATGGATCTTCCCTTTATTATGTCATGAAATGAGAACGATTTACGTGGGGAACGATGGGGTTAATAAATATGTTAATAAAAGTATGATTGGGTATGATTAAGCATACCATAAAAATAAATTAACATAAGTGGGAATTTACCTATTGAGTTAGGTCTACCCCATGGGAATTTACCTATTGAGTTAGGTCTACCCATGTTATGAAAAACTTGATATTAATTAGGGATAATTAATATGGGGGTGATTAATTAGGTGTAATTAATCAACTAAGACACGAGGTTGGACCCTTTTGTAGCGGAAGTCTGCCCGGAACCGACCGGCCATCCAGCGGCTACAAATGATTGGCCCAATGTGAGAGGTCTTAGTCATAAATTAAATACGTGATTAAAGTAAAGACACGAGGTTAGACCCTTTTTATGACAGAAGTCTGCCCGGAACCAACCGGCATATCCAGCAGTCATAAAAGATGGTCTAATGTGAGAGGTCTTTATGAGGTCATGATCTTAATTAATTAATTAAGAAACACTCAATCATATTAGCATGTAGAGGGACATGAGGGGTTAAGTGGGTGCCTTGGGTGGCATGTGGAAATCTAGTGGGTTGCCTTGGGTGGCAATAGAAAATACGATTAGAATACTTAACCAAGTGGAAACATGTAATTAAACATGATTAAAGGGTTAAGTGGGATACACTAGATAAGTGACAAGCTTAGGTGGGTAGCTTGTGGGGGCCCATTTCAACCAATATCCCAAACGTATCTTTGTGGGCTCGACTCTAGTCGGGTGACGGGACACGCATATTGGGCTTGACTATAAGAGGCCAAAACGGGTTAGCGGTGGCAACGCAGGATCAACGGGTTTCATATGCGTGTGTGGACCCGGGCTGGTTGGTAAGTCGTTGTTGCATCGTGTAGATATAAAGCCGTGCACCGTTGTTATTATCAGGTGGCCACTTTGGGGAATGATACAGCCCATTGTGGGACCAGCACGGGTATCTACGGTAGGGAGCCGATCGCTTGGGAGTAGTGGGTACACCTAGTGGAGATAGGGGCAGACGGCACCTATGTAGTGAGCTAGGGGTACACGAAACTACTGGGTAAATTTTCTAAGTCCTTGGGTTGGATCAACCTTTAAGTAGGAATGACTGGTGTGGTGCAGTTAGTAATTATCCTTGGGTGGGTAGATGCGTCTTTACATTTATCTTAATTTATCCTAAGTCTACCAAGCTGCTTAGTGTAGCCATTCATCCCCAGACATTACCGTAGGTCAAGTTTATGTCTTCTCTGGTTACTTTAATGATTGTATTGTTAAAGTTATAGGACTCGCTCAGACTTATGTCTGACCCTGTTGTTTTTATCTTTTTCCCAACCCTCAGGTCCTACGGTGGATCCTAGCAGTAGTGGAGCTTGATCGGATTGCTGTTCCAGTCTTTAGGAGCTTGGATAGATGTAAAGCTCCAATTACCCAGTTATCTTTTCTTTTGTCCTGGCTATTGTATGAGAGAGTGGGATTATGTACTTCTTTATTTTGATGGATATTGTACTTGACTTTTATTGTGGTTTTATGATGTAACCAGACATGTTTATTTCCGCTGTTATGAGATGATGTTTTAAAATTTCAAGTACTATTTATATCTGTCTTGTTGTAATTTTTCTGTTCTATATTCACTAAAATATTCCACCGATGCTATGGCATTCCCTTAGAGAGTGACCGTAGCGGGCGTGGGGTGTTACAGTTAACATTTGGTAGCATGTGCTAACCTTTCAAGCTAAAACATATGAAGCTTTTGTGCTTTTACTTTGCATGCTTATTAATTTCGAATTCCTTATAGCTGTTGGTTTTGTTATTATTGACTGTTCCAGTAAACTAATGTTAGTATTCATGAAAGTTATTTATAAAATTTTGTGCAGTTGAATACTTTGATCCTACACACTGATGATTTAAAATGATGTGAAGACTTTAGCTCTTAAAGAGGAGAAGCACGAGAAGGCGCAGGGGCGCGCAGAGCTCGACAACAGCTGTAATTTATTAAAAAGAAAATTTATGTGTAAATATATATTTTTCTCCACTGTACAAAATATTGTTTTGTAAATTCTGATATTTGAATAAAATTTTATTTTGTTACTATTATAGAGCATAGCTATTTTGTGTTAAATTCCATTTAAAATCCTGTAAGCCAATAACAATCCGGGTTTAAACGCTTCGAGTTGCTTTAATTACCAACTTAGGGCGGTCAAAATGGAGGACTGTTACATTTTTGATATCAGATCTATGGTTTATATAAAAATTGGCTTATTGGGTTTAAAATCTCATTAAAGATAGGGTGTAAATACCCTAGAAAAAGAGGAATTGTTCTAGAGAGAGCGCCTTTTTCAGAAAAATAAAATATTTTGAGTGGATTTTTGGAAAAATAATAATAACAATAATAATATATAATTTTTTCAAAGGAAATGATTTCGAAAATAAATTTTCCTGTTTAGGATTTCTACCTAAAAGCCCTTTGTGGCAAGAATTTCCGAAGTTTACGGTCAAGAAAATTTAAGTGACTGATAAATTAAAGGGTGTTTTGGAGGAATAGAAACTTGACAAAGCGGAATTCGACCGATGTTCGATTTAAGAAAGGGTAGTTGAAACAATAACTAAATCATTTTGAAGTTTGTCTCGAATCGGATTGGAGTCAGTATTAATCACTTCAACTTAATTTTTGGTTGTTTTGGAAACAAAGTAAGGGGGCCAATGTTAGTTAATAATAAAAAAAAAACTACCAAGTGTAGGACCAATTTTTTTTTTTTTTTGACTATTTAAATTTTATAAGTACTTTGAGATATATAGTTTGAATTGAGCATAATTTCCATTGAGAGTTATGTGAAATTCTGTATGATAAGGATTTGAGTAATCGGATTAGTAATACCAAGCGGTATGGGATGTTTGGTAATACTTCTCTGATTACTCTCTTGACTTCTCATGTTGAATATTCACTTGTTTGTATTCTCAGTTTGTGAGATTTTTTTCCTTATTATAAATATACTGGTAACCTAAGGTGATATAGGAGCTATGTTATATTTGAGCAATTATTATTTGAAGGTATACTTCAATTCTGAATTGAAGTGTTTTCTAAGTTGAAAAGCTTTTATGTCATTATTATGGCGATACTATTTCTTCTATGTCACTAATAGTGTGGTTTGATTTATTTTGTCATTTTAATTTATGTATGCTATGTATTATGAGAATCATGTTGATTATATGTGATGCTTTGACTTGATTTAGTTTATCGTATTTTTTTTATATATGATAAAGTCGTATATCGGTTCTGTTTTGAGTTTTGATTACCATTTTGCCTTGTATGGATGGTTTATTTCGTCAAGTTATAGTTGAGTTTTTAAGGTGTTTTGTCGTTATAAATACTTTGAACTTCATGGCAAGTTTTATATAAAATAGCATTTTAAGAATGCTTTTGATTTTGGGTAGGGATAGAATCGACTCTGTTGTACCAATGGACCAAAACTCCATCTTGGTCGACCTGATTCAGGATCGCTACCTGAATCGGTGATTTTAAATTTCGCCCATCTACCACCAAAGGTCAACGGTCTTCTACATTAGGAAATTTTTGTTTCGATCAGGATTCCTGATCGGCGGGTCACGGACTACAATAGATGGAGACATGGGGGTCCCACGTGTAGTGCCGTAAATGGGTAGCATACGACCTTAGCCTTAGAACGTCTTGGTTATCCTGGGGATCGCCAGGTGTGTTATGGCGCTATGCGTAGATTACGGAGAAAGTAATTGATGCTTCAAACATTATATGTTAATATTTAAGAAGAAGTTGAGATGCGACGTTGAATTTGGTGATGAGGCCTTAATCCGTGTAACGACCAAGAGATTTTCGACTCCAAAAATCAACACAAAACCACCATGTTGACTGTCTAGACATCAAAAATACCTAATAATTTGTAGAAAGAAGTTAGAGGGTGAGAATAGTTAAGATAGAAGATTAGAATAGAAGAAGAAGAAGATCACAATGACACCACATCAGAGTAACACGAATCTCACATCGGAACGAACAAAATATAATATATAACATAACTTTGAAATAAAACAGTATATGTATGCAACAACATTACCAGAGTACAACACTTACACACAACGGAGATATCAATGCTATATAATCCTGAAGCCTCCTGCTTCAAGCTCCTCCACGTATATCTGTAAAAAAAACCTGAACTACTTGACTGCCCGTACAAATTTGGGAACCCAAGAGTTTAGGGAAAACAATAACAAAATAAACTCTGGGTCAGTCATGGGACTGGTGTGAGTAAACTCAAATCATCGGTTTAACTTTCAAAAATCCTTTTCAAAGAAAAGATAATTGTAAGACCGATCCACACATAAACACGGACGACTTTTACCTTACGATAACCCCAAACAGTTTTGGAAATCAATACTTTCCTGATATTAGAATAATGTCTAATCACAAGTAATTAGAATCTAGTAGAACGCTTGCATCTCACGTTCTACATATATAGTATACAACAAAACCGCAGACGCTTATTGGGGATTGGATTCCAACTATGACAAGGTATGGGACCACCTGCTGATAGTGTATCTCTAGAGGCAAATGCACTGGGTTCAACAAGAACATCTTGCAAGCCGGCCCTCACATGACCGACCACTCATTTCTCTTGAATGTATCGAATGTATATCACAAACGGTTGGGAACTACCCACCGTCTTCCCGAAAAGGGACAGCAACGAACATAGATACAAGAATGAAATGGATTTTCTCTAGATAGGTGATATACACCCTAATGGGAGCGACCCACATAGCCATGCTGCCTGCCTGATTTCTGTCATTTCCTTGTTGATGAGGCTTGAGGTCATACGTATCTTTTAGAACACCTAACCACAATTCACTTTGAATGCCACATCGTCATACCCGTCAAATTACCCATTGATTT
Organism: Allium sativum; assembly: GCA_030737875.1. Classification (NCBI taxonomy): domain Eukaryota; kingdom Viridiplantae; phylum Streptophyta; class Magnoliopsida; order Asparagales; family Amaryllidaceae; genus Allium; species Allium sativum. The sequence goes on from CM060918.1 coordinate 588,991, forward strand.
CCCCAAAAATACCACGGGTATAAAGCTAAGAGAAACGAATTCCTCCGCCACCAAACGTAAATACGTTTGAAGAGATCAACTTACGCGATCCGTTAGATATACTCTGTCAGACATTCGTCCATTCACGTTTGTCCTGGGACTGGACAAACCGAAGGCACTATTCTGTAAATCCATCTTAGGCAATTTCTACCTAGGATCGCCAGAACAGCCCTTGCATAACTTCGTCTTCAATAATTGATCGCGACGCTAACGTCCATACAGAGTAGTTTCCAGATAATGAATCTGATCCTGGACTCTCCGTATTGACGACGTAAATGGTCAAAAACTTCGATAGTCGGTGATTTAACTATCAAAGGAAAATAGGTGTGCAACCAATGATATTATTTCCAGATGGAAATTCTATTGATCAATCATCAATCAACTCTTATCTCCTTTGATTTTATTTATCATACATTGACTCGTTTTTCCCATTTCTATATATTCGCGAATTCTTATTTCTAAATTTTACTTTATAAATCATCTCTATAAGTCATCGTCCCAATCCTCTTAATGATAGGAAATGGACCTGCAAATCTTGGTGCCAATTTTCCTACGGATCCAAAACGAACAACGTTCTTCAAAGGAGATACTTTAAGGAAAACCCTGTCTCCAACCTCAAACTCAAGGTCGGTCCTTCTTTTATCCGCGTAGGATTTCTGTCTATCTTGTGCGGTCTTCATTCGTCTTCGTATCAAGTCCACCTTCTCTGAAGTTTCTTTGATCATGTCGGGTCCAAGTACGAGCTTGTCTGTAGATTCCCACCAACAAGTTGGTGATCGGCATGGTCTTCCATATAAAGCTTCAAAGGGTGCCATGCCTATGGTGGCTTGGTTGCTATTATTACAGAACTCCACCAATGGAAGATGATCTTCCCACGTTCCTCCAAAATCAAGAATGCACAATCTCAAAAGATCTTCTAATACTATGTTCACCCTTTCAGTCTGCCCATCGGTTTGAGGGTGATAGGCAGTGCTTATGCATAGATGTGTGCCTATAGCCTTCAGCAAACTCTTTTAAAACTCGCTCGTAATGATAGGATCTCGATCACTTACTATGCTAGAGGGTATCCCATGCAGTAGAACTACTTCTTTAAGATAAATGGATGCTAATGACGAGGCAGTCCTTCTACTCTTAACAGGTGTAAAGTGAGCGCTATTAGTGAGCCTGTCAACTATTATCTAGATACTGGTATTGGCCCTTCTTGACCTAGGCAAGCAATCTATAAAGTCCATCGAAATGCTATCCCATTTCCACTATGGGACTTCTAGAGGGTGAAGCAGACCACCAAGTTTCTTTTGCTCTGCCTTGTCTTGCTGGCATATCAAGCACTTAGAGACGAATTCAACTACATCCTTCTTCATGCCATTCCAAAAGAAGACCCTTTTTATGTCTTTATACATCTTGTCTCCACCTAGGTGTATGGTCAACCTAGAATGGTGTGCGTCTTCAAGAATTTTCTTCACCAAATCCCTTGCTTGTGGGACACATAGCCTTCCATCCTGTCTCAACCAACCCTTGTCATCTATGGAGTATCTATTGAGGTGACTAGATGTATCACCTCTAATTAACTTCTTTATCATATAAACTATCTGAGGGTCTTCATGTTGCGTGACTCCTATTGAGTCCAAAAGCGTAGGCCGCACCTCCAGCGTTGCTAGCAAACCAGGTACAAACTCAAAAGAGGGTTTAAAGTCAAAGGTTTCTATGTACTCCAAGTTTTGCCTTTCCATAAAGAGAGGACTTAAGGTCAGCTTTTTCCTACTCAAGTCATTTGCTACCACATTGACCTCGTCAGGGGTATAAGAAATCTCAAAATCGTATGAGGCAAGAAACTCCATCCACCTTTGTTGTCTTAAGTTAAGATCTTTCTGTGAGAAAAGATATTTTAATGATTTATGGTCATTAAACAATTCAAACCTTTCTCCTAGTAGGTAATGACACCATGACTCAAGAGCGAAAACAATGGCAGCTAGTTCTAAATCATGAGTTGGGTAATACTTCTCATGTACCTTTAGCTGCCTTCCCCCATAACAAACTACCTTGCCTTCTTGTATCAGGACAGCGCCCAATCCAGTGCCACATGCGTCTGTGTATACAGTAAATATCTTACCCCATCAGGTAATGTCAGAACTGGGGCTGTTCTAAGAGCACTTTTCAATCGTTGGAAAGAAACATCAAATTCCAAATCACAAGCGAAAGTTAGGTTTTTCTTCGTCAATCTTGTAAGTGGGGCTGAGATCTTCGCAAAGTCTTTAATGAACTTTCGGTAATAGCCCGCTAGTCCGAGAAAGATTCGTACTTCGGTTGCATTCCGTGGAACCTTCCAATCTTGCACCACAACTACTTTTGCGGGGTCCATAACTATCCCCTCTTTGGACACCACATGTCCAAGAAACCTTACTTCTTCTCCCCAAAAATGGCATTTGGAGAATTTTGCATTCAGCCGATGTGCTCGAAGGGTATCCATAACTTCCCTTAAATGCAAAGCATGTTCTTCCTCACTTTTTGAGAAAATCAAAATGTCGTCCACGAAAACCACAACAAACTTAATAAGGAGCTCCTTAAACACCCTGCTCATCAAGTCTACGAAATAAGCTAGTGCGTTTGTCAAGCCGAATGGCATGACAAGCCATTCGAAGAAACCGTCCGGGGTCCTGAACGCGGTCTTATCTATGTTGTATTTAGCCACTCTTAGCTGATGAAATCCGGTAGCCAGATCGAGTTGTGAGAAAATTGATGCACCTACGAGCTGGTCAAACAAGTCGTATATTCTTGGAAGTGGGTGCCCGTTCTACTTGGTCAGCTTGTTTGGCTCCCTATAATCCACGCATAGGCAAAGTGAACCATCCGCTTTGGTTGCGAACACTACGGGAGCACCGCATTCAGAAATACTCCGCCTTATGAACCCTTTTTCAAGAAACTCTATAACTTGGTTATTGAGCTACTTCCTTTCCCTTAGAGCCATGTGTCTAACAGGTAAAGCAACCGGTTTTGCATTATCAACCAGGTACATGCGGAAATCTATCTCTCGTTTTGGAGGTAAACCCTTCACTTCTTCAAAGACATCCGAGTACTCACGGACTACTCTAGCAGATTGCAAATTTTCAACAGACGCATCAAGAGATTCTAGGTAGCTAAGCAAAATAGAATTCATAGGATTACAAGAGATTTCGAGAGTATTACCGAGGCGAGTCATAAGTCTAAATACTCTCATTTCACAATCGAGGACGACACCATTACTGCATAGCCAATCCACTCCTAGAATCATCCCATAGTCGTGAAGCCCAAAACATAAGCATTACATCTAAACCAAAGGCTGAGTATAGAAATTTCCAAATCCAAACAAATCATTGATAAATGAGCCGAACCCCCAATTGGATTTGAAACAACAATGGGATCCTCTACTACACTGGTATCTAGGTGCAGAGATTCAACTAAAGCAGTAGATATAAAAGAGTGCAATGCGCCAGAGTCAAAAAGAGTACAGATAGGATGATCCAATCCTCTGCCCTTGCCCTTGCTTCCTTGGGCAGTCCTTAGCCATATGTCCTGTCTCGCCACATTAGAAACAACCACCCATCTTCCTTTTCTTCTTCCTGCAATCCTTAATCAGATGTCCAGTTATGCCACAAAAATTACACTTCCTATTATCACGGGGTTCGTTATTCTTCCCGCCCTTCTTGGAATCCATCTTCTTATTCTGCGATCCCTCCACTTTATTGTTTGGAGGTCCTTACGTCTTTGCCTCTTTCTTCCCATCCTTGTCTTCCTCCTGTAAGAGTGCCATCTCCACTAATTTCTCATAGGTCGCGCCCATAGGTAAATGGGACATATCTAAGCCGTGCAGTGGCTCATGTAACCCTTTAGCGAAATGGAAAGCCTTTTTATGTGGAGTGTTTACCAAATCCAGTCCGAATCTCGCCAGCTGGTTGAACTTGTTGACGTATTCCTTAACCGACAGGCTTCCTTGTTTGAGTGTTAGGAACTTCTCCATCTGTAGGCTTTGTTCAGCTTGCGAGAGGAACTTCATTTCAAACCTCATTCTGAAATCCTCCCAAGTCTCAACTGGTCTCTTAGTATTAGTAACTTCCCACCAGAAAGAGGCTTCGTCCTTAAGTAACCATACAACCAACTGCCTATCGTCCACTTCGAAGATAACAAACAAATCTTCTATTTCCTTGAGCCAGTTTCTTGCTTCCATGAATGATTCAATCCCATTAATAGTCTCTCCTCCCATAGCTCGAAAATCTCTACATGTCTTCGGGAATGCATTCACAAGTGGAGGAAGAGAGGGAGGAGGAGGAACGATAGGTGCAACTGGAGGAACGTTTCCTTGGCCTTCGGCGGGTGCCATGGCCTCCAAATACCTACGGAACCATCCGGGTATTGTGACTCCCTCTGGGATATTAGGGATGTTTTGTTCTCTTGGCATGCTGAAACAAAAAGAAAAAGATTCAAAACAAAGGATAGAAAGATAGTGCATATGGCTTTGTGGAATATGCCTTTAAAATAAAACAACACTTTACTTGAAAATGCTTCTTCAAAACTTCTTTTTGAAAAGTAGTTTCAAAAACTTTTTATCTGATCTGGTAACCATCAGCTCTGATACCAAGTGAAACACCACACCTCCATTAAGGTCATTCACAAAGGGAATGCCTTAACTTCATTGGAGCGTTATAGGTAAAAGATACAGATAATTTACAAGACAGACATATAAACAGCAGAAAGACTGAAATTATTTCATAAACATAGTTGTTCAGTCAAAACATTACAATCATTGTCTCAAAATCCAACTTCTACATTATTAAAATAAAACCTTTGTTCTGATTAAAAACTCCAAATACATAAAGAAGCATAAAACTGTAGTGACCCGAAAATCCGGTAGAATTTGAGCTGACCAAAAACACAAGTCCAACCCCAAATATCACGGAAATTCGAACCATTAATAGAAAGAAGTTAGAGGGTGAGGATAGATAAGATAGAAACTTAGAATAGAAGAAGAGGAAGAACACAACATCAGAGTAACACGAATCTCACAGCGGAACGAATAACATATAATATATATAACATAACTTGAAATATACATCTGTACTTGAATATACATCAATATCAAAGTACATCACTTACAACACAGCAGAAGTAACTATAGCTATATGATCCTGAAGCCTCCTGCTCCAAGCTCTTCCAGTATATCTGTAAATTCCCGACTACTTGACTGCCCGTACAAATTTAGGCACCCAAGAGTTTAGGGAAAACAACAAAGTAAACTCCGGGTCAGTCATGGGACTGGTATGAGTAAACAGTTTAAAACAGTTTCAGAAAACTAAATGATATCTCATAAGACCACGCCGTATAACACGGAACGGGTTTTCCCTTATGAGAATCCAAACACTTGATTTATCTTTATATCAAAACTCTTTTGATATTATAATAATGTCTAAATCAAGTAGATAACAATCTAGTGGAACGCTTGCATCTCACGTTCCACATATATAATATACAATCAAAACCGCAAGCACGTATTGGGTAATGGATTTCCAACTATGACAAGGTAGGGAACCACCTTCCGCTGGTATATCTCTAGAGGAGAATACACCGAGTTCAACAAGAACCTCTTGCAACTCAGCCACACATGACCGACCACTCATTTCGCTTGAGTGTATCGAATGTATATCACCAACGGTTGGGATCAGCAACCGTTTCCCGAATGGGACAGCATCGACAATAGATTTTTAGAAGTAAATGAAACTCTAGATCAGGTGATTATACACCCTAATAGGTGCGACCTACATAGCCATGCTGCTTGCCCGATTTCTGTCATTTACCGGATGTTGAGGCTAGAAGCTACGCTTTATCATCACACCAGATTCACTTCGAATGTCACATCGTCAGATCCATCGAAAATCACTAATTGACGTCTACAACAGTACATTACGTGTCAGCTAAAAGAAGTTTCCTCCTCCGCTTCCACTCTTGGTACAGTTGAAGAAATCAATGTACGTGACCTTTCTGGAAATACTCTGTCAGACATTCATCCATACAAGTCACCCAGGAACAGGATGAACTGAAGGCACTATTTCTATTTATAGAAAAAGTCCTTGCACTCTACTCCGTCTTCGATTATCTTTATATAATCTGATTCGCACGCTACTGCCGATATGGAGTGGTTCTTCGGATAATAATCCAACCGGTCTCTCCATATTGACAACGATGGTCAAAACTTCGATAGTCTGTGATTTAACTATCGAATAAAAAAAAGTGTTTCGATAGTCGATGATTTAACTATCGAATAAAACAAGTGTTCATCCAAACATCCAAAAATCACTGAACCTTTAATTAATATTCCATTAATTAAATCTCTTTTCTATTTCTTTATCAATATTTGTTAATCAAATATTTCAATAACCATATTGGCCCTTTTACGTCTTTTGGAAAACATTTCCATATATCGCCTTCTTTTTATTTTCTAAACTTTAGAAAATATATGTTATTTATAATTGGAAAATATTCCAATTACTTATCTCTTTTCCAATCTCGTTTATTTCTATACTTAGGAAATATATAACATCTATTTCCAAGCTTACATTTCATTTGGGTTAAAACGGATGTTGTGTAAAACATCGTTACGACAACCCAAATACTACATTCAACTGAATCTTATTCAACATTGATCTTCGAGCCTGAAATCTTACTATTCATTTGTTAATAATGAAATCAATCAAGTTGGGGTATAACTACCTCTCAGACCTTGACTGAATAACATTTAACGTCAAAACAGATATGACTACTTACTCGAACAATCAATAACATACAACTACTTCTTTACCTTTAAACACGTATACACTTTTCTTTCTATTCTTACTAGATTTTATTCTTATACTTCCTTTTTGATTATACTATTCTATTTCTAAGTTCGTTTTCTTATCGACTTCTATATATTTTGATATGTTAATTTCTAACTATCAAATTATCTTAAAAATATTCTATCTCCTTAAATTCCCGGAAAAATTCGCCATAACCTCCTTTGTACCGGGAGCATCGGGAAATTTCAAATAGCTTTCCCGGTCCTTCTCATCTCAAAAAGAAAAAGAAAAAGCCATGCGGCTTGCCGATACGGCGCATAAAATCTCATATATGAATTAAATACGTACCTTTTTGTCGGGCATTCTATTTATTTCACTTCTATACTTTATTCCATACCTGTCTCCTGTATTTATACCTGCCCAATCTATTTAACTATACCAAATCGTTTTAACTCAATTCGTTAATTATTTCTTTAGTCTATTTCTCCTTTTAATATTTGAATTCTATATTCAAACTCCAATTCGCTTCTATTATTCAATTTCTATATATCAAATTCTATTGTCTTCTCTTATTCAAATCCTATAATAAAAAGTCCGTTTGAATTTCTATATTCAAATCTATAGTTCAAATTCTATATTCAAAGTCTATTTAAATTTCTATATTCAAATTCCATAGTTAAACTCCATTTGAATTCTATTATTCAAATTCTATTTTCAAAGTCTACTTGAATTTCTATATTCAAATACCATAGTTAAACTCCATTTGAATTCTATTATTCAAATTCTATTTTCAAAGTCTATTTAAATTTCTATATTCAAATTCCATAGTTAAACTCCATTTGAATTCTATTATTCAAATTCTATTTTCAAAGTCTATTTAAATTTCTATATTCAAATTCCATAGTTAAACTCCATTTGAATTCTATTATTCAAATTCTATTTTCAAAGTCTATTTGAATTTCTCTTTTCAAATTCCATTTGAAATACTATATTCAAATCTATTTGAATTCTCTTTTCAAATTCTATATTCAAAGTCTATTTGAATTTCTCTTTTCAAATTCCATTTGAAATACTATATTCAAATCTATTTGAATTCTCTTTTCAAATTCTATATTCAAAGTCTATTTGAATTTCTCTTTTCAAATTCCATTTGAAATACTATATTCAAATCTATTTGAATTCTCTTTTCAAATTCTATATTCAAAGTCTATTTGAATTTCTCTTTTCAAATTCCATTTGAAATACTATATTCAAATCTATTTGAATTCTCTGCATTATTTATAAACAACGTTTATAACTTCAATTCAAATCCCACCTTTCCATTTATAAACAACGTTTATAAATTCAATTCAAACCCCATATTTTCATTTATAAACAACTTTTTAAATTCGATTCAAATTCCATCCTTTCATTTATAAACAAAGTTTATAAATTCAATTCAAATTCCACATTTCCATTTATAAACAAAGTTTATAAATTCAATTACTTGTTTATATATATATTCAAAACAAGTTAATGTTTCTATACTTCATTTAAAATTCAAATTCTATTTATAAAAATAGAATTCCCCTTTTAAATTTCAAATACCCTTTTTGATATTTTTATAAATCAATATCCCAAGCCCCAGTGATATTTTAAACAATCAATCAACCAATTTTCAATCATTTGATTTTTAACACATCATATATGAATATATATGAAATCAAACAAACAACAACAGATAATATATTTTTGAGGAATCCAGTTGGATTCCTCCAACCTGTTTTCCTGCATCCACAGACATTAGTCAACATAGTAATACCCATCCTGCTTCGAGGCAGAATATCGCGGTATAGAAGGTCATCCACTAATCATAGGTGGGGCGTATAGGGTAATCATCCGCTATGAAACTGCGGGCATCCGCTAATGATACTGCGGGAATCCAACCAATCATCAACCCAATATATATATATAATATTCAACCAATCCTAAATAACTATATATATATATTTTAAAACAATCTTATAGCATTCAAACAGGCACAGACAATTATTTTTAACTATATAAAAATAATTTGTAAATAAAAGGTGAGATTTACTCACCAAGATTATTTATTTTCCCATCCACTCTAATTCTCGTTGATTCCAAACATTTTGAAACGAATTCCATTACTCGCTACTAGTCCAGCTCGACCAACATTAATATTCCGGACCTGGTATAAATAAAGTACACGTTGTTTAAAATCAACGATTCCTAACGATTAAAAATTTCCATTTCCTTAGTTACTGAAATTAACATGAATTTGTTACCCTTTCAAATTTTAACTTGTTTATTAAATTAATCATTTAAATGAATTAAATTACCTAAAACAGACGTGGTCACCCTTCTTCCTAAACTGCTCCTTCATTGCTCAGAGAAATCCTGCTCGGACCTCACCAATGAGACCTCCACCACTTCTCCTTCCCGTCCATATCTTCCTCCAAACCCACTTAGCATTTCACCAAAATTTGAAATAGGCTTTTGCTCCTTTACATGCCACGACACTCCCTACATGTCACCGCAAATCTGCGTCTTGTCCTCGGCTTCACCCACAGCTACAGTTAAGCAACTTTAAAGACCATCAACTCCCTAATTTAGAATTACTATCACCGTAACCTGCGAGTGCCACAACCTGTGAGTGCCGCACTTCCCATCGCAACCGCCAGAACTAACATCGCATCCTCCTCCACGCAAAAGCCACTGCAACTAACACGACGTTGAACTCTTCCAAACCGCGAAGCCCAGATCCACGAAACCTGTCACCTCGAGTTGCTAAAAGAAACCATGAGCCAAAAGCTCGCCTTTCTCCAAATCGAAGTTCAGAATCAAAGATCGATGCTCCGGTCGTCACTAGTTCGATTTCTCGAATGCAGTTTGAACAGAAAGGGGTCGACTTTGGGTTTTGTTCTTGAATGAGGAATAGTGGTTTCGATTTCAATTTTTGAGGAGCACCAGAATTTTGAACAAAGAAAACAGGATTATAAGGTGTTGCGATTTTTGTTTGTGGAGATAAGGAAGCCACGGCTTGGTTTTGGTCTGTGTAAATGAAGAAGCCACGACCTTGTTTTGATCTGTGGAAACAAATGAGCCACCGTTGGTTTGTTACGGTCCACTAGGTTTATTTTAAATTATTCTAATTTAAAACTGGTGTCTCTAAATTAAAATACTCCTTGACTGTGAACTCCTTTCTGAACCCAACAACTGTCCTTTTTAGGGTTAAACCACTATTCTGAACCCACTGGAATAGGTCACGAAGTTCAATTCGATCATCTGTGAAAGATATTAATTTAACTCAATATAAATTAATTTCAGACAATTTATTCTCCTCGATAATAAATAAATATTATCGTTATTATTCAGTTTTGAATTTCTATTGATTATCTGAATCAATTTCAGTATAGTCTGAACTATTGAATTCAATTAACTTCGTATTTCGAAAATTATATTTATTCAAAGTAAATCATATTTCGGCTTTTAAATCGATAATCAAATATAAAATTTCTTTTATATTTTTATTTCAATATTTAAACCTCATTAAATATTCTAAATTTACAGACGAAATATCCGGGTCATTACATTCTTCCCCACTTAAAATAATTTCGTCCTCGAAATTGCTAAGGTAGAAAAAGTGCTACAAACCCATTAACTTTTCAGAACTTATTTATGTTGATATTCAACATTTCAAACTTCCTTACGTACCTCTCTTTTGAATAAATCCTTATTCGATAACTCCTCCCTTCGAATAACTATATTCGATATTCTCTCTATCGAATAACTAGATTCGAAAACCTTTCTTCGAATAAACTATATTCGATTTACTCTATTCAATTTACTCTTATCAATTAACTCAATTGGATTTAACTCTTATCGATTAACTCCATCGAATAACTAAATTCGATAACTCCTTTCGAATAACCAATATTCTATAACTCACTTCGATTAAACTAATCGATAACTCTTTTCAATTAAACTATAATCGATAACTCCTTTGATTTACTAATAATCGATAACTCCTTTCGAATAAACTATATTCGATCAACTTTTAATTGAATAACTAACATTCAATTAAATCCTAATTCGATTAACTATGCTTAATTAACTCTATTGGTTAATTCTTAACTTGAATAATAAATATTCGATAAATTCTAATTGAATAACTAATATTCAATTAACTCTATGGATTAACCCTAACTGATTAACTCTAACTGGTTAATTCTTATTCTAATCGATTTATTCTAACTCTAATTGATTATTTCTAACTCTAATCGACTTCTCCTATTTGAATAACTCCTATTGGATAACGTTTATTCATTTATAAAGATTTACTTTTAGTAACGGTTCTTCACTTTATAAATGTTCTCTTTAATAACGTTACTTCACTTATGCAAGTGTTGTGCACCCCATCTATGCAAAACTATCGGTGTTAAAAACCAATATCTCTTCTCTATATAAGTTCAGACTTATATATTCCATTTTATCGAATGATAAATATTTAATTTAATTTATAAACTGTTATTTATAAATTAATCTTTTCTACTTATCTGTTAAAAACAGATTTCCATTTTCTATCCATCTTCTAAATATTCCTTTGATTAAATTCTATTTATTTAACAAATAAATATCTCATCTATAGCATTCTATTTATTTTCTATAAATAAATATTTCCATTTAATCTATAGAAAATGTTTTACAGATATTCCCATTTTAAGTTCTATTTGTAAATGTTTTTACAAATATCTCTCCTTCTATTTGTTTGCACATAACTTCCTTTGTATTTGTGTTACAAATATATTTCCTTTTTAACTCTTTTGGTTTTTCCTTTATTCACATTCAATTCATATTTCATTCATTTGATTTTACTCCATTTATTCATTTCGATCCATTTAACTTACTTAAGTTAAATTTAATTTCAATCATTCAAATTCCCATTAACTAGTTGCTAATTAACCGTTTTGCCTATTTCACCCTTTTTATTTGAATATCACTTGTTCAAATATATGTCAACTTAATTATAACTAATCTAATTATATTTTCAACTCGGGTTATATATTCGATTTCGAATATAAATTCTCAATCTCTTTCACTTATCCAAAAACCCAATTTCGATTCAACTTTGATTAACTAATTTCTCTTTTACTTAGTTAATTCTATTCAATAATCAGAAATATGATCATTGTTTCCCAAATCATTTTATCTACTTCACTGGAGTTCACATTCATTTTATAACTCAAGTCTATATTTTTCTCATGGCCATTCGGATTTTATTTACTTTAAAAATCCTTTTACTTATATATATAAACCATTGTGGTTTTAAATGGTTTCTAGCGCTGCACTTTTTGAAATTTGATTTTGACCTATCTCAAAATCTATACGACGAAATCCTGATTTTTCTCTTTCATTAGAAAACTATTATTCAACCGGTCCCGACGGTTCTTGTTTCAAAGAATTCCGACTTCAATTGAGTTATGTATACTAAATTGAAGTTCGAATCGCCAATTTACGAACTGCCGCGCTACGACGAGCTCGTTTTAATTATATTTATAAATATAAATGTTTAACTTTGTTTATAATAAATTCAACTCCATTCTGATATATATCAAATCTATTTTTTTTCATTTCAACATAATATTCCTGATCTATTTCACTTCAAATATTCAAATTCCATTTGAATCTCTTTATTTCAACTCATTTGAATTTCCTTCTATTCAATTTCTATTTGAATTTTCTTCGGTTCTAATTCAATTTCCTTATCTTCAAATTCTATTTGAATTTCTTATCTTCAATTTCTATTTGAAATCCTTTATTCAAAACCCATCTGAAATTCTTTGTTCAATTTCTATTTAAACTCCTTTAAATTCCTTTTGAATTCAAATTCCATTTCAAATTTTCTTATGCAATTTCTATTTGAATTTTCTTTATTCAAACTCATTTGAATTCCTTTGAATTCAAATTCTATTTCATTTCTATTTGAATTATATATATATATATATTCAAATTCCTTTATTTTACTTTTATTCGAAATCTATATTCCAATTCTCATTTCAAAATTCCTTTGAAGTAATATAAATATATACATATTTTTATATCTATCTCAAATTCAAAACATCTGAATTTTCAAACAACTTGTTTCTTTTCAAACAATTTTCCATCAAAACTTTTCTAAGGCAGCAATTCATCACTTAGAAACTCGGAAATGAACACTGATGATGTTGCGACCATCATCAGGATTATTTCCCAGCTACTGAATGAGTTCAGTACTATATTTCTTTCAAAATCCATTTAGAAAAACATTTTCCAAACTCCCAGGATTTTAAATTCTGAATTCTGGTTGGAATTCAATTTTAATTTATCACATTTGTATATTTGATTTCATATACAAATTTCATTGGTTATATATATAACTATTTCTGTTTTAATATCTCATTCGATTATAATCCTAACAATCAACTTAACTATTTAAAAACAATATCGTGTCCAATCTTCTGTTCAAGTGTTTGTAAACTACTATCGACATCGTGGCGTCCCACGATTCGACCAAAATTTATAATCCACTCAACAGACTAGTCAACACAATATAAAAAAGTTTTTATATCAAATAACAAATACGCTCTCTCGTATATATATACACTCAACTCATTCTAGGATACTACTGATCCTATCTCTAATGAGCACATTTCCACACAGCCTAGGTATTCGCTCAACCTAAGCTCTGATACCAACTGTAGTGACCCGAAAATCCGGTAGAATTTGAGCTGACCAAAAACACAAGTCCAACCCCAAATATCACGGAAATTCGAACCATTAATAGAAAGAAGTTAGTGGGTGAGGATAGATAAGATAGAAACTTAGAATAGAAGAAGAGGAAGAACACAACATCAGAGTAACACGAAACTCACAGCGGAACGAATAACATATAATATATATAACATAACTTGAAATATACATCTGTACTTGAATATACATCAATATCAAAGTACATCACTTACAACACAGCAGAAGTAACTATAGCTATATGATCCTGAAGCCTCCTGCTCCAAGCTCTTCAAGTATATCTGTAAATTCCCGACTACTTGACTGCCCGTACAAATTTAGGCACCCAAGAGTTTAGGGAAAACAACAAAGTAAACTCCGGGTCAGTCATGGGACTGGTATGAGTAAACAGTTTAAAACTGTTTCAGAAAACTAAATGATATCTCATAAGACCACGCCGTATAACACGGAACGGGTTTTTCCCTTATGAGAATCCACACACTTGATTTATCTTTATATCAAAACTCTTTTGATATTATAATAATGTCTAAATCAAGTAGATAACAATCTAGTGGAACGCTTGCATCTCACGTTCCACATATATAATATACAATCAAAACCGCAAGCACGTATTGGGTAATGGATTTCCAACTATGACAAGGTAGGGAACCACCTTCCGCTGGTATATCTCTAGAGGAGAATACACCGACCGACCACTCATTTCGCTTGAGTGTATCGAATGTATATCACCAACGGTTGGGATCAGCAACCGTTTCCCGAATGGGACAGCATCGACAATAGATTTTTAGAAGTAAATGAAACTCTAGATCAGGTGATTATACACCCTAATAGGTGAGACCTACATAGCCATGCTGCTTGCCCGATTTCTGTCATTTACCGGATGTTGAGGCTAGAAGCTATGTAAAGACCCGCAACTTCCCCGTAAAGGAAAGTGTCGGATAGTTCGAGAACAAACCACAGCAGAACGCATACAGAAGAACGTTTCATTGTATAATACAACAATGCATCAGAATACAAGAATATACAGAGTACGAATGAATATTACACAGAAATAACAGAGATTTAAATTACATTTAAATACATAGCAGCGGAAAATAATACAATAAACAACTAGAAGAGATATACGGATACAAAGCTTTCCGGATATCGTTCCAGCTGTAAACCAGGATCCTGTGAATATAAATCTGCAAAACCAAAACTACTAGCTGCCCGTGTCAAAATAAGGGCACCCAGAGTTTAGGTTAAAACAATAAACTCCAGGTCAGTCATGGGACTGGTGTGAGAACTAAAACAGTTAATCTTTATTTTTAAAGTTTGGTAAATCAAGGGACCACGCCGTATAACACGGAACGGGTTTCCTCCCAAGAATACCAGTGCATAAAACAACAGCGCAATGCTAAATAAAGAAAAATGAAGCTGTTATAAGACCCAGGTCCCATCACACAATGCAACGCAGCCGGGGGATAGGGTTTTCCCTTATAACAGCCAAAGAATGCTTGATACGTTTAAAACAAACCATTTGATACTATTATAAGTGCATAGTGTATAAAACAACTTCAAATCATAAGTATCAATCATAGGCGGCATGGGTACCATATATCATGTCGCCATATATAGGTTTACAAATAAAACCGCAAATGTCACGTATTTGGAAATTGGATTTCCGTCTATGAACCGAGGCAAAAGATAGTCCTCAATCGATTCGAGACGCTCTAGCCCGCCCCTCAGGCAAGTACTCAGTCAAGCCTTTGGATCCTCAGGGCCGGTCCACCGATGTGGATTAAAATGCCTGAACATGCGTTTCCCCACCCTATGGGGCGTAAATGAGCCAACGAATGACTCCATCGGACCCGGATCGTCCGATCAAACCGAGGCGCCTCGCAACAGCAACAACCACATAAGTCAAACTCGTCAGGGCGTGTAAAACCACTGACGCCACTTCTAGCTAGAAAGAAACGCATGCCCTCCCTGACGTCCTCTCCCGTTTTTGGTTCATACCGGGTGTGAAACTCGCGAAGCAAACGTTACACAAAGCTACGCCACAAAGGCCGTGCTTTGATCATCACCACAAGACTTTGCTTTTCAACAGAAGCCTCGATCAATTGCCACTTAGGCATGCCACACAGGCAATTCACTCCATGCGTTTGATATCCATCAATATATAACCCCTGAGCTCGTACGTCTCAGAGAAGGGCGTTAAGCAAGAGAATAAATTCTCCGCCGCCAAACAGATATATATTTAATAGAGATCAATCACACGGACTAAAATCCAATGTCAGACACACAGTCCATTTACAAGTCCGTTCTGGGTCTGAACGAAACCGGAGGCACCTAGTACCCCGCATATCCATCGATCTCCAAGTACGTCTGGACGATCACTAACTGTTTCCATCTTCTTGGGTGTACAGCCCAATCAAGATCATCAGTAATCACCCAAACGACGTGATGACCTCCGGTCTTCGACCATCGTCTTCATCTTCGACTTATCGTCGTATCAGTTATTCAGAATGGGATAAACCCGGTCTTTCCGAATAACTCGCGTATATTTTAAATAAGTGTTACACAAACACAACATACGCCTCATTCCAATTCATCAGTCACTAACCGTAAATTAATCAAGAGAATAATTCCCCAAATATTAACCCCGAAGGCCGAAACCAACATCAGATCAATATCCAGAAAACCATTCTGCTTGGCTAACCGACAGTTAGTTTCTAAATTTCACATTCATAGGGAAGGGTTCCCATCAATTTTATCCAAGATAAATTTCTTGAATTTATTCTTTAATCTATTTTTGGATATCAATTCAAAACTAGTCGGGATTAGCGAACCTTACCGAAGTAATCATTTGTTTTAATTTCCCAATCCCAACCTATTCATCCCATGAAGTAAAACTGGTAATACTTCATATCTAACACAACAGTGTTATCGGTAAATTCAATTACCATTTCACGTTCAAATCTAATTAAAGATTTAACTATCGCCTGGAGCAAAACTAGTGATACTCCATTTTCGATCATTTCAATCTAATTAAAGATTCATTAAAACTCCACTTAGTTTTAATCTTCGACTGGGTTAAAGAATCAGTGTCATTTAAAACACGGTTCACGATAAACCCAAAATCACATTCATTAATTATCGGGTTAAAGAACGAGTGTTATTTAAAACACTATTCACGATAAACCCAAAAATCAATATCGATTCAATACCAATTAAATATCATTTAATTGGTACACTTCATTAAATCTAAATAAAAAGATTTAATCTTTTCTCAACTGGGTTCAAGAACAGTGTTAGTGAAGACACCATTCACGACAAACCCAAATCACATTTGATATTCAATACAAGGCCCTGAATAGAAAATATTCCGGCTTATATTCAATATCAAATTCTACGACCAACAAATATCGTATTGGAAATAACGATATATATATCTATCTTTCAAATTTCCATAACAACATCTGTATAGTCACGAAATCCAACATCGAAATATTCCGAAGACAATTTCGATTCAAATCCATTCCAATGCAATCATTGGAAATTTTGGTTATTTTTTTTTAAACCCTTTTCGAATTCAATTTATTTATTTAAAAATAAATAGAATTATAATTCTAGTTCAAAACTAGTTCATTTCGATAAAAATCTATTTTTATCCTTTCAAATATGGAGTTTTTCATCCCAATTCTTTCTAAATCATTTCTTATGATTTTACACAAATTATTACTATTTTTAATAATTTTATCAAGGCCCGTACAGTCGATTTCCATCAACGGCCATCGAACTGCACTTACAGCGACCCTTTTCGAATTTGATTTGGACGTATCTCCAAATCCAACCGTTAGATTTCAAATTTCTAACATTCATTAGAAAGCTCTTTTCGATACGAACCCAACGGTTCCGGTTTTAGGAGAATCCGACGGTCGGATCTCCCGCAATGTCCGTTTGAAATAAATGGTCGAAATTCACGAACTGCCGCGGCGCGGCGCGTTCTATTCAGGCCATTATATTATATATATAATATATATAATATATACTTCGTCGATTTCTATTTAAAACGAATTATATAAATGGTTTTAAATTCGTTTCAAAAGCAATTTCAACTTCCTTTTCAATTCATATTAAAATTGAATTCTTCTTTATAAATTCGTTTCAAAATTCATTTCTATTCAATTCAAATTTCAATTCAATTTGAATTCATTTTCAATTCATTTCGAAATCGTTTTCAATTCAATTCATTTCGAAATCGTTTTCAATTCAATTCATTTCGAAATCACTTTTCAATATTCATTTTTAAGATGAATAAAATCGATATAAATATCGTTCACGTCAAAATGGCGTCAATCTAATCAACACGGCTTCATAAATTTCTATTTTCAAATATTCTATTTCAAATATTTCTTTTTCAAAATAGTTGTTATTATCAAAATATTTCGTTCAACACATGACCAATCTCAATGAATGAGTACTGTCAACACATGAACTTTTATTTTATATCGATAAAGATGTAAATTTTATTATTAAAATATTTCGTTCAACACATGACCAATCTCAATGAATGAGTACTGTCAACACATGAACTTTTATTTTATAATATTCTTTATTTTTCAAATTGAAGTGAGGCCCAATCAATTACCATATAAAGTTAATTATATGGATTTTCATACAACACATGTATATAATTACATTGAAAAATAATCAACCATCAACCAAAGTGCACTACACTGTATAAGCATCAAATATAGATATTCAACGCTTATAACAGCCTGTCAATCAATCGATCGACACATTTAATCAATCAGGATGAGTGAACTTCAAGTTTCATCCCAACACCCGTGTGGGGTTTCAAACAATCAAACAAATATTTTATTCGTGCAGTTGGGCGATGTGTAAAATTTATCGTCCAATCAATGTCCTTCAAATAGGTGTACATAAACAAACCGTCTGGTTTGTAAATGAATATTTATTTATTCACATTCACGTTAAAAATTATATTTTTAACGATAAAACATTTTATTCCAACATATGAATTTCTATTAAGTTCATTCTTTAAATAAAATGATATTTTTATTTTTCTAACACATTTTAGAAAATTTCGGCGGCATAACGGCACGATACTAGAAACGGGACAAGGCCTAGCCTTATCCCCGGTCTAGTGAAGGCCCACGCCATTCACACATCAATCAAATCAATTTCATCTCACCCAACAATTCAATTCAAACAAATAATTCAACTAATCTATGCAACCAAACAAACAAGTCCATGGTCTGTGGACGATTGTGTCGGGTGCTACTAAGCACCGTCTGCATCCTAGTATATATATATAACTAGAAAAATTAAATTGAAAGGTGAGAAATTCTCACAGATAGCTATCCTAGCTCCACGGCTCTTCATTGATAGAAGTCTTCATCGCTATCGCATCTTTGCCATCTTCGTTGTCCGCTTTCACTACCTATGTAAAAATCGAATTTTTACTATGCTATTGAATATATAAAAATCGAATTTTTTACTTTGCTTTTCAATATATAAAAATCGAATTTTTATTTCGTTATTCAATATATAAAAATCGAATTTTTATTTATATAGATTCCGCCTTTTTCCATTTTAAAGATCAAATCTTTTTCCTATTTAAAGTTTTTACTTTAAAACAAAATCAGTTTTTTTTTCTTTTAAAAGTTCAAATCTTTTTTAAAATCAGTTTAAAAATCTAATAAAGTCAGTTTTTACTTTTAATTAAAATCAGTTTTTAAAATCTAATAAAGTCAGTTTTTACTTTTAATTAAAATCAGTTTTTAAAATCTAATAAAGTCAGT
Source organism: Allium sativum (assembly GCA_030737875.1). Classification (NCBI taxonomy): domain Eukaryota; kingdom Viridiplantae; phylum Streptophyta; class Magnoliopsida; order Asparagales; family Amaryllidaceae; genus Allium; species Allium sativum. The sequence continues at coordinate 608,432 of CM060918.1, forward strand.
TTTTACTTTTAATTAAAATCAGTTTTTAAAATCTAATAAAGTCAGTTTTTACTTTTAATTAAAATCAGTTTTTAAAATCTAATAAAGTCAGTTTTTACTTTTATTATAAAATCAGTTTATAAGTCTTTAAAAAAAACAGTTTATATTTTTTTATTTTAAAATCCATTTACTCCTTTTTAATTAACCAAAACTATATGTATTTAAAATAAACTAAACAAAAACAAAAGAGAACAACAAACAAAAAAAACTTACAGGTGTTTCAAGAGGGAGTGGGGGGTTTTCCATAGAAGGGGGTGCGGCTTGAGGAGGAGGGGCTGAGTTCCCCGGAGGCATGGTCGGGGTGGAGGGTGCGGCGTCGGTTCTGGGGGAGGGAGGGTTCTCGATCGATTGGGGAAGGGGGAGGGTTTCTGGTCGGCGACGACGCCACCTGGGGGGTGCGGTAGGTCCGGCGATGGCAGGGGCGGGTGGCGGCGCTCCGTCGTTCTTCGTTTTTTTTTTTTTTTTTTTAGGTTTAACTGAATAATGGATCGGGGGGGGGGGGGGAAAGAAGGAGATAAAGGAGGAAAGAATAGTTTTTTTTTTATTATTATTTAATTATTTAATTTCGCAAAAAGGTTGACTTTTACATACGACCTCGAAACGAGGCCCACCACCTGTCGCCCATAGCGTTTTACCCCCATTCTGAACACAATGGGATATGTATCGCAAGCTGATTTGATCGTTACAATCAGTTTCCTTTTGAATTTTCATTTAAATCATTATATTGAATTTTAAACGCACATTTCAAATTACCGGGGTCACATACTGTCTCTAAAAATTCAATAAAAATATTTTCTAGCTTTGTATTGACGATACGGTCCTAACAAAACTAGTTTCGTCGAATTCTGAGACCGTTGGAAAAATGACCAATTTTCAGTCGATTAAAATCAACTGAAACTGGTCAAACGCGTTTTCCTTTGCCACGCTCACATATTGATTCGAAAAATTATGAAATTTGAAACCTAGCAATAACTTTACATCACGGACCCAACAGAACTGGTTTCGTCGAAATCCGAGGTCGTTTGCAAAATGTCCATTTTTAAGGGCTATATATTATATAAAATATATATAAATTCCACAGCGACTATTCTGAATTTTCAACTGGACATATCTTATCATTTCTAAAGTGAAATCTCGGTTTGTTAACTTCGTTAGAAAGATATTCACTATTAGATTCCATTATTTTTGGTTTCACTAAAATCCGGATTGTTTTGCACCCGGTACATTCAATTGAAGTTTGAAATCGAATTATCGAACTACCGCGCCATTTTCAATTCTATTTATAATTATATATAAATATTTATATTCTAACGACGATGCGTATAAATATATACGTTCGAATTATATTCAATTCAATTTCTCGTCGATATTATTTAAAATAATTCATTTTAAATAATCAAAACTCGCTAAAATCGCCAAAATAAAAATTTCAAACTGGCTCGCATTTTACGGGTTGTTACAAGCTACGCTTTATCATCACACCAGATTCACTTCGAATGTCACATCGTCAGATCCATCGAAAATCACTAATTGACGTCTACAACAGTACATTACGTGTCAGCTAAAAGAAGTTTCCTCCTCCGCTTCCACTCTTGGTACAGTTGAAGAAATCAATGTACGTGACCTTTCTGGAAATACTCTGTCAGACATTCATCCATACAAGTCACCCAGGAACAGGATGAACTGAAGGCACTATTTCTATTTATAGAAAAAGTCCTTGCACTCTACTCCGTCTTCGATTATCTTTATATAATCTGATTCGCACGCTACTGCCGATTTGGTGTGGTTCTTCGGATAATAATCCAACCGGTCTCTCCATATTGACAACGATGGTCAAAACTTCGATAGTCTGTGATTTAACTATCGAATAAAAACAAGTGTTTCGATAGTCGATGATTTAACTATCGAATAAAACAAGTGTTCATCCAAACATCCAACAATCACTGAACCTTTAATTAATATTCCATTAATTAAATCTCTTTTCTATTTCTTTATCAATATTTGTTAATCAAATATTTCAATAACCATATTGGCCCTTTTACGTCCTTTGGAAAACATTTCCATCTATCGCCTTCTTTTTATTTTCTAAACTTTAGAAAATATATGTTATTTATAATTGGAAAATATTCCAATTACTTATCTCTTTTCCAATCTCGTTTATTTCTATACTTAGGACATATTTAACATCTATTTCCAAGCTTACATTTCATTTGGGTTAAAACGGATGTTGTGTAAAACATCGTTACGACAACCCAAATACTACATTCAACTGAATCTTATTCAACATTGATCTTCGAGCCTGAAATCTTACTATTCATTTGTTAATAATGAAATCAATCAAGTTGGGGGTATAACTACCTCTCAGACCTTGACTGAATAACATTTAACGTCAAAACAGATATGACTACTTACTCGAACAATCAATAACATACAACTACTTCTTTACCTTTAAACACGTATACACTTTTCTTTCTATTCTTACTAGATTTTATTCTTATACTTCCTTTTTGATTATACTATTCTATTTCTAAGTTCGTTTTCTTATCGACTTCTATATATTTTGATATGTTAATTTCTAACTATCAAATTATCTTAAAAATATTCTATCTCCTTAAATTCCCGGAAAAATTCGCCATAACCTCCTTTGTACCGGGAGCATCGAGAAATTTCAAATAGCTTTCCCGGTCCTTCTCATCTCAAAAAGAAAAAGAAAAAGCCAAGCGGCTTGCTGATACGCTGCATAAAATCTCATATATGAGTTAAATACGTACCTTTTTGTCGGGCATTCTATTTATTTCACTTCTATACTTTATTCCATACCTGTCTCCTGTATCTATACCTGCCCAATCTATTTAACTATACCAAATCGTTTTAACTCAATTCGTTAATTATTTCTTTAGTCTATTTCTCCTTTTAATATTTGAATTCTATATTCAAACTCCAATTCGCTTCTATTATTCAATTTCTATATATCAAATTCTATTGTCTTCTCTTATTCAAATCCTATAATAAAAAGTCCGTTTGAATTTCTATATTCAAATCTATAGTTCAAATTCTATATTCAAAGTCTATTTAAATTTCTATATTCAAATTCCATAGTTAAACTCCATTTGAATTCTATTATTCAAATTCTATTTTCAAAGTCTACTTGAATTTCTATATTCAAATTCCATAGTTAAACTCCATTTGAATTCTATTATTCAAATTCTATTTTCAAAGTCTATTTAAATTTTTATATTCAAATTCCATAGTTAAACTCCATTTGAATTCTATTATTCAAATTCTATTTTCAAAGTCTATTTAAATTTCTATATTCAAATTCCATAGTTAAACTCCATTTGAATTCTATTATTCAAATTCTATTTTCAAAGTCTATTTGAATTTCTCTTTTCAAATTCCATTTGAAATACTATATTCAAATCTATTTGAATTCTCTTTTCAAATTCTATATTCAAAGTCTATTTGAATTTCTCTTTTCAAATTCCATTTGAAATACTATATTCAAATCTATTTGAATTCTCTTTTCAAATTCTATATTCAAAGTCTATTTGAATTTCTCTTTTCAAATTCCATTTGAAATACTATATTCAAATCTATTTGAATTCTCTTTTCAAATTCTATATTCAAAGTATATTTGAATTTCTCTTTTCAAATTCCATTTGAAATACTATATTCAAATCTATTTGAATTCTCTGCATTATTTATAAACAACGTTTATAACTTCAATTAAAATCCCACCTTTCCATTTATAAACAACATTTATAAATTCAATTCAAACCCCATATTTTCATTAATAAACATATTTATAAATTCGATTCAAATTCCATCCTTTCATTTATAAACAAAGTTTATAAATTCAATTCAAATTCCACATTTCCATTTATAAACAAAGTTTATAAATTCAATTACTTGTTTATATATATATTCAAAACAAGTTAATGTTTCTATACTTCATTTAAAATTCAAATTCTATTTATAAAAATAGAATTCCCCCTTTAAATTTCAAATACCCTTTTTGATATTTTTATAAATCAATATCCCAAGCCCCAGTGATATTTTAAACAATCAATCAACCAATTTTCAATCATTTGATTTTTAACACATCATATATGAATATATATGAAATCAAACAAACAATAACAGATAATATATTTTTGAGGAATCCAGTTGGATTCCTCCAACCTGTTTTCCTGCATCCACAGACGTTAGTCAACATAGTAATACCCATCCTACTTCGAGGCAGAATATCGCGGTATAGAAGGTCATCCACTAATCATAGGTGGGGCGTATAGGGTAATCATCCGCTATGAAACTGCGGGCATCCGCTAATGATACTGCGGGAATCCAACCAATCATCAACCCAATATATATATATAATATTCAACCAATCCTAAATAACTATATATATATATATATTTTAAAACAATCATATAGCATTCAAACAAGCACAGACAATTATTTTTAACTATATAAAACTAATTTTTAAATAAAAGGTGAGATTTACTCACCAAGATTATTTATTTTCCCATCCACTCTAATTCTCGTTGATTCCAAACATTTTGAAACGAATTCCATTACTCGCTACTTGTCCAGCTCGACCAACATTAATATTCCAGACCTGGTATAAATAAAGTACACGTTGTTTAAAATCAACGATTCCTAACGATTAAAAATTTCCATTTCCTTAGTTACTGAAATTAACATGAATTTGTTACCCTTTCAAATTTTAACTTGTTTATTAAATTAAACATTTAAATGAATTAAATTACCTAAAACAGACTTGGTCACCCTTCTTCCTAAACTGCTCCTTCATTGCTCAGAGAAATCCTGCTCGGACCTCACCAATGAGACCTCCACCACTTCTTCTTCCCGTCCATATCTTCCTCCAAACCCACTTAGCATTTCACCAAAATTTGAAATAGGCTTTTGCTCCTTTACATGCCACGACACTCCCTACATGTCACCGCAAATCTGCATCTTGTCCTCGGCTTCACCCACAGCTACAGGTAAGCAACTTTAAAGACCATCAGCTCCCTAATTTAGAATTACTGTCACCGTAACCTGCGAGTGCCACAACCTGTGAGTGCCGCACTTCCCATCGCAACCACCAGAACTAACATCGCATCCTCCTCCACACAAAAGCCACTGCAACTAACACGACGTTGAACTCTTCCAAACCGCGAAGCCCAGATCCACGAAACCTGTCACCTCGAGTTGCTAAAAGAAACCACGAGCCAAAAAAAATCTGAGGTCGCCTTTCTCCAAATCGAAGTTCAGAATCAAAGATCGATGCTTCGGTCGTCACTAGTTCGATTTCTCGAATGCAGTTTGAACAGAAAGGGGTCGACTTTGGGTTTTGTTCTTAAATGAGGAATAGTGGTTTCGATTTCAATTTTTGAGGAGCACCAGAATTTTGAACAAAGAAAACAGGATTATAAGGTGTTGCGATTTTTGTTTGTGGAGATAAGGGAGCCACGGCTTGGTTTTGGTCTGTGTAAATGAAGAAGCCATGACCTTGTTTTGATCTGTGGAAACAAATGAGCCACCGTTGGTTTGTTACGGTCCACTAGGTTTATTTTAAATTATTCTAATTTAAAACTGGTGTCTCTAAATTAAAATACTCCTTGACTATGAACTCCTTTCTGAACCCAACAACTGTCCTTTTTAGGGTTAAACCACTATTCTGAACCCACTGGAATAGGTCACGAAGTTCAATTCGATCATCTGTGAAAGATATTAATTTAACTCAATATAAATTAATTTCAGACAATTTATTCTCCTCGATAATAAATAAATATTATCGTTATTATTCAGTTTTGAATTTCTATTGATTATCTAAATCAATTTCAGTATAGTCTGAACTATTGAATTCAATTAACTTCGTATTTCGAAAATTATATTTATTCAAAGTAAATCATATTTCGGCTTTTAAATCGATAATCAAATATAAAATTTCTTTTATATTTTTATTTCAATATTTAAACCTCATTAAATATTCTAAATTTACCGACGAGATATCCGGGTCATTACAAAAACAGTAGTAAATCATCATAAATCCCCAATAAAAGTGTAACCACAGCCATAGCCCAAGAAAATAGAATCCAAGCAATACATCTACTCTCTTCAAGATGGAAAAGGTCTGAACTAAGCTGAAGTATTCCCTCCCTGTGGACATGGGGGAAGAAACAGAAGAAAAGAAGACGAAAGAAAATGGGTCAGACATAAAGCCTGGTAAGCTCAGTGATTATCAGCATGTAAACTGGAAAAAGGATCATGACATGAATAAACTGAATATAGGACAATAGCCTAGTAGCAAGATTACTTTGGAAGAGATAAGGCAAGTTAAACTGAATATACTATCGCACCCATTTCTATTTCTCTGCACCTACTATCAATTGTTTCAACCAGCCTCATGTGTTCATAACAAAATGAACCCTTTATCGATCGACTCCTACTCGTATGCATTTACTACTTGTGTCATTCGGCCCCGCTTGTTTGTAGATACCTGTGTTGGTCCCACCATAGGGTGTATCAATCCCTATGATGGCAACCCGTCACCATTCAAGATGCACAGCGTATAACTACTGATGCCCAGTGCCTGCTTTTTCCACTCCGGAGCACGTGCACGCCCGTACTCCATCGGAACATACACGGACGCACCACCCATTGCTATTTTGACCGCTTATAGTTAGCCAGTAATCGTGCCCCGCCGTGCCTAGTTCAGGGTACCTGATACATCTATGTGGGTTACTGTTGAAATGGGTCCCCGTTACTAGGGTTTCCTAACCAATATGTTATAAAGGTTAAGTGTTCTCAATTTAACCTAACCCCACTTATTTGTTTAATTAACATGTTATATTGGTTAAGTGTCGCCTATTCATATGTATCATAACCTTACCATTCTTAGCATGTCTGTTCTTTGGCATTAATTGATTTATTAATGCACCAACCTCTCACATTAGAACTGTTGTTTGCAGTTGGTGGATGTGCCGGGCAGTTCCGGGCAAACTTCTACCGTAAACTCATTCTAACCTTGGGTTTTTGGGCATGATGCGCTAACCTCTCACATTAGACCTGTTGTTGAAGTTGCTGGATTATGCCGGGTAGTTCCGGGCAGTCTTACAGCACAACTCAATCTAACCTCGGGTTAGACATTTTCATCTTTTATCTAATTTACATATTGACCATTCATGTCCAAGTTTATATGTAAATTATCCACAAGTGTTGTCAATTCAAGTCATGTCACATTTACCATTTAAACTATGTCCATAATTCTAAGTATACAAATTATACCATTTCATGCTACTAGTCATTTACACGATTATGAGCCGGTCTATGCCAATAGCATGTAATTTAATATTTTTCCCAATCTTTTTCCCAACGTTCTCTCGTTGTTCGTTCGCATAATTCACATAGAACGTTAGGCTCGCAAATTTTTCTAACTCATAAACAAAAGGGAAAATAAAGAGACATGTAACATTCCAACGGGCATAAAACAATATAGATCTAACTAAGCATGTGTAACATAAACTTAGTATAGAACAACATAAATTTAATTAAGCATATAAATGTGAACTTGCATTTAAGTTAGATCCAATTAACATGCGAACTGGCATAGATATAATATATAAACATGTAAATCTAAACATATAAACATATATGAACATGACTTAGCATATAACTTGCATATATCAAAACATAGAAGAATCACAATTTTAATGTACAACATGATAGGTTCAATTGTATCAATCTCAATAGTTTCAAAGGCATAGGTAATTTCAGATTTGACAAAAGGATAAACATGAATCAGAATTGATTATCTTACAATTGGACACAGTTCTAGATTCGATTCATTACAAGTCATGACTTCTATATGTTCAAATCTGAATAATAACTGAACTTACAGCGATTAGATTAGAAGGAGAGAATTATTTGACGTTGTAGCGATTCTAATCTCTCTTTGTTGATTGAAGCGAAAAACTTTTATTTTGATTTGAAGCTTCCACTTTGATTTCTAATTTGAAGAGGAAGGAGGCTAGGCTAGAATAGAGATGGACAACATGGTGGCTTAGGAATTAATTTAGTTTGTGATTAGGGTTTAGGTTATATATGTTTATATAGAAGTATAGGATTAAATTAAGCCTTTAGATCAACCTAGGATCCATTCAGGCCATCCAGTCCAAGAAAATTCGTCATCAGACCAATCAGAGAACGAAATATAAGCCCTAAGCCATAGAAAATCGTCACTGCCCAGAACAGTCTGCAGTTGTCGACCCCTAGGGGGTTGACACCTATGTCGACACCCCTATAGGGGGTCGACACCAGTGTCGACACCCCTTAAGGTGGATCGACACCCTCTGGTGGGATTTTTCCCGCCCACTTCTTTTCGCTGGTTTGAATTTCAAATCTTGATTTACTAATTATTAGTTTAATTCTAAATTAAACTTAAATCTTCTAACCTCCATAACTTATTCATACGGAGCCCGATTTTCGCAAACTCGGACTCTATCTCAAGCAGAATTCTGAGACGAACGCCATGATGCTACCTGTTTTACTTAATTCCCTCTTTTAAAATTAAGTATCTTTTAATTCGTTATTTTAATATTCGTAGAAAACACAGGGTATTACAATGAGTATTACTTATGTCGGCTAACGTCTGTGGATGCAAGAAAAACAGGTTGGAGGAATCCAATTGGATTCCTTAAAATTTATTATTGCTTTCTTTCATATATATTATCATATATGATGTGTTATATACCCTGTGATTGATGATTGGGTATTTGTGTGTTTAAATATCACTGGGCCTAATTGTTGATTTATAAAAATATCATGAAAAGGGATTTTGAGAATTAACAGGGGAATTCTATTTTTTTTAAATATAATTTGAATTTCGAATGGACTAGAAATATTAACTTGTTTGGAATAAAAAAACAATCAGTTCTTTTATAAACGATGTTTATAAATGAATTGAATTGAATTATCATTGGATAATTCGAGAAATGTAAATACAAGTGTAAATTTAAAAAGGGAAATTTTTCTTTTTTCAAAGTAGAAATTTAATATCATATGGATTTGAAATTGAAACTTGTTTAAATGTATAAACGAGTAATATAAACGATGTTTGTAAATAAGGGTGAAAAATTATCATTTGGCTAAATTAAATATTTAAATTCAAATATTAATTTAAAATGAGAATTTAGGATCACATTAAAGGAGAAACGATGAAATCTATTCCGATGTTCAGAATGTAAATTGAATTATAATAAATCCTTTTAGATTTATGATTTGAATTCAATTAGATCGAATTTATTTAAATAAAATATTTGCAAAAAAGACATTATGATTATATTAAACAGAAGTTAAATTTAAATGTGAAAACAGATCCACTGTTTATATATATATACATACATATATATATATTATGATTGATAAAATATTCCAGAATAGGAATTGGGTTTCAAGTAGATTTGAAATGAAACTTGTTTTAAATTCTTAAACAAGGAAGTTAGTTTTATAAATGATGTTTATAAATTAAGTGAGATAAATTATCATTAGATAACTTACAGGTTTAAATTCAAGTATGAATTTAAAGGTGAATTAGAAATCATTCAGAAATAGAACGATAGTTTTTTCTGGGAATTTCGGAATATAAACAAAAGTTAGAAAAAATCAATGGATTTATAATTAAAATTCGATTATATCTAATTTTATAAATAATTTATTTATAAAGGAATTGGAATTTAGTATAGAAGATTAAGTATAAATAAATTTATAACTGAATTATGAAATAATCGACGGATAGAGAAATCGAGAATATTAAGTTAGATTTGCTAAACTGGTTTAAATTATACTTAATATTTAAGAAATGGAATTAGAATTTTATTTAGTAACCGAAGTTTAAACATTTATATTTAAATATAATTAGCTTGTCGCAGCATGGTAGTTCGTTATTTGACGTTTTGAACTTCAATTGAGTATATAAGACTCAATTTATGTCGGAATTCTTTGAAACAAGAATCATCAGGACCGATTTGATGATAGTTTTCTAATGAAAAAGAAATATTTGGATTTCGTCTCATAGATTTTGAATTATGTCAAAATCTAATTTCCAGAAAAACAACGCCATAACCAATATAAAACCATAATGGTTTATTCAAATAAATATAAGGATTTAAAGCAAATAAAAACTTACATTTAACTTAGAAATATCCAGACTTGAGTAATAAAATATATCTGAACTCAAGTGGAGTAATGAATTGATTTTTGAACCAAAAATTAACATTTTAAATTATGGAATGAAATTAATTAATTTGAAGAATAATTAGTTAATGGGTTTTTTGATCGAAATTGGACTTTGAAAGGTAAACTAGATTTGTGAATTCATATTTGAAATCGAATATGAAATTAAATTAAAAATGGAATTCAATTAGTTTATAAGAAAATTAAAATTATATATGAATATGATAAGTTCAATTAAAAAGTGGAATAGACAAAAGAGCTAATTAAAGAATTAATTAACTTTGTGAATTCTTTTGAATGGTGGTTATTATCGGCCATCATTGGTGAGTAGGGTCGAATGGTTCAACATCTTCAAGTCAACGAGGTGGAGAAATAATAAATGCTCTGTTCTTTTAAGAATTTTGAAGATCTTTATTTATGAAATTTGGGCTGGGAGAAATAGGAGAGTATTCAATGCAGTTTCTTTGAATGTAAATGAGCTCTATGCAGTTATTCATAGGAAAATTCTGAAGCATTTATAGAATGAAAGAGATTGAATTGAGAAGCATGGTTTCGAAGTTTCTTTTGAAGATGATTGCAAGTGCTTTTGGATGTTGTTTTTGTTAGCAGTGATTAGAGTTTTTTCTAAGTATACTTGGTTATGTCATAGTTTTTTTTCTCTAATCTAGTCTACAGTTTGTATATTGATTTTGTTTTTGTTTCTTTCATTTGTGTAATAGTTAGAACCAGTTTGTAATTGTTTTTGTGTAATGAAATATGCCTGCCTTTCAAAAAAAAAGAATAAATTAGCGAACTGAGTTAAAATGACCGGATTGAGTTGGAAAAAAATTGGAATTGGACGAGTATGTATAAAACAGGTATGGAATAAAGAGGATAAAGTTATATTTTGAGTGCCCGACAAAAAGGTACATGTTTAAATTCCATATGAGATTTTATGCGCCGAATCGGCAAGCCACTGGGCTTTTTGAAGGGCCTAGAGAGGCGAGTTGAGGTTTGAGCTATTGACCGGTACAAACGAGGTACTGGCGAAACTTTTCGAAAATTTAAGGAGTTAGAATATTTTTTTTAAAAAATTGATAATTAGAAATCAATGTACCGATATATAGAATTCGTTAAGGAAATGAACTTAAAAATGGAATATTATGAACAAAAAGGAAATATATAATTAAATATGGTAAAAATATAAAGAGAAACATATACACGTTTTAAAAATGAATAATTCTTTTTTATGGTATTGATTATTTGATATACGTGGTCTTATCTGTTTTGATGTTAATGATGTTTTCAGTCAAGGTTTGGGAGATAGTTGTACCCCAACTTGATTGATTTCATTATTAACCAATAAATAGCAAGATTCAGTCTCGAATATCAATGTTTAAAAGAGATTTAGTTGAATGTAGCATTTTGGGTTGTTGTAACAATGTTTTACACAACATTCGTTTTAACCCAAGTAAGCAGAATTTTGGAAATATAAAAATAACATTTCCTAAGTCTAAAAGGAATTGTCGTAAAAGAGATAAGTATTTGGAATGTTTCCCAATTATAAATAGAAGATATTTTCTAAGTATAGGAAATAAAAGAAGGTGATATATGGAAATGTTTTCCAAATAGCGTAGGGGCCAAGATGATTTTTGAAAATATCGTGTAAAAAAATATCGATAAGGAAATGGAGAGGTGATTTAATTAACGAAATATTAATTAAGGAGCCCAGTGATTGTTTGATGCTTTGGATGAATGTTTGTTTTTCTTCGATAGTTAAATAACCGACTATCTAAGTATTGGCCAATATCGTTGTCAATATGGAGGGAGCAGTTGGATTATTATCGGAGAAACAATCCGTATTGGCAGTAGCATTGCGAATCAGATTATATGAAGAAAATTGAAGAAGGAGTAACGTGCAAGAGCTTTTCTTGTTAATACTAGGTAGAAATTGCCTAAGATGGATTAATGGAAATTGTGTCTTCGGTTTCATTCAATCCCAGAACGAATGTGTATGGACGAATGTCTGACAGAGTATTTCCAATGATCGCATATGTTGGTCTGTACAAATGTACATCTGGTGGCGGAGAATTTATTCTCTTAGCATAATATCCATAATATCTTTGTGCGGAACAATTAGTAATTAATGGATCTGACAATGTGGCATTTAAAGTGTTGTGCTATCAATGAAAGGTAAGTAATCGTAACCTCAAGCCTCGCAACCGGGAAATGGTATAAAATCGGGTAGGTCGCATGGCTAAGTGGGTCGCACCCAAGTAGGGTGTATAGTCGCCTAATCTAAAGAAAATCCTTTTCCTTCTTTATAGTGTCGATGTTGTTGCTTTGGAACAATTGCTGATCTCAACCGTTGGTGACAATACATTCGGTACTCTCAAACAAAGTGAGGGGCCGGTCATGTTTAGCTTGGGTTGTAAGATGTTGTTGTTGAACCCGGTGTATTCCTCTCTAGAGAAACACTGTCGGAAGGTGGTCTTATACCTTGCCAGTTGGAATCCATTATCCAATAAGAGCCCGCAGTTTTAAATATATGCAGAGAGTGAGATGCAAGCGTTCTGCTAGATTGATATTTACTTGTTTTAGGTACTATTATAATGTCAGAAAAGTATTGATTTGAAAGAATGTTTTGGTTATCGTAAGGTAAAAACCATCCGTATTTATGTGTGGATCGGTCTTACGATTATCTTTTCTTTCGAAAAGGATTTTTTAAAATTAAACCAAGTGGTTGGAGTTTACTCGTACCAGTCTCATGAGTGACCCAGAGTTTATTTTGTTTTGTTTATACCCTAAACTCTTAGGGGCCCAAATTTGTACGGGCAGTCAAGTAGTTCAGGTGTTTACAGATATACTTGGAGGAGCTTGGAGCAGGCGGCTTCAACATTAGATATTTACTGTTATTTCCCCTGTGTTGTAAGTGTTGTACTCTGATAATTGTATTGTATACATATATTGATTTGTATTTCAAAAGGTTATGTTATATATATTATATTTTATTCCGTTGCGATGTGAGATTCTGCGTTGTGTTTCTGTTATTCTATCTTTTTGCTTCTTCTATTCTAGTATTTCTTTCTTTCTATTTCTCACCCTCTAACTTCTTTCTAATTATAATCTAGTATGTTCGATTCTTGAATAGTTGACATGGATTTTATGTCTATTTTTGGGGTCGAAAATCTCATTTCTTTACAGGATATGTGGAAACTTGAGTTTTGTTCAATCAATTTCAGAGGAAATAAACTGTTTACTGTAGAGTATTATTTTTGAAAATGGGTATTATTAACTACTTCCCTTATACAATATTATTTCACACTATTCTATAAATAGCTATTTTGTTGAATTATTATATTGCGATTTTAGCTATATATGTGTATATTTATACACGTGCACATACACGTAAATTATTTCGCATAGAAAGTTCATTTCCAATCCATGTTGTTAAGCCAAGCAGTTTGAATATAAGATTTTGCTGAATAATGATAAATTATGATATGAAAGTCTAAAATTCAAATTTGAATTTGGATAATGAATCGATTTGCGATATGGAATTTAATCCATCGTTGAACTATTTAGAAATATGATAATGAAAACCAAAAATTGAACTAAATTTATTCATCACTTGGAATATGATATTTTATTTTAAAATAGTTGACCACGGTGCGTAAAATGATGATTAGCTGTTAATAAGATCGAGGTCGGATATTAGCATACTTTCTGTCAATACTGGAACCACTTTTATAACTATATACGTGGAGAGTGTTCCAAAATGAAGTTGTTGGATTAGCGAATGCTTAACTGAATTGAAGTAAGGGAACGATGATGGATAGCCTTAATTCTTACATCATAATTAAAATGACTAAAACAGAAGCCTATGTCCCGTCAATTAGGTTAGCTATCTCTAGAGGACACACCTCTTCGTATAACTCACTTCACTTGTATGCACCTTGATTTGATTAAGGGTGTTGGAGACGGCTGTTCACGTATGGGTTACGACTAGCCAGAAAGGGTAAACTGGTAGAATCATACCTTAGGCATCATCTTACATGCTTTGTCATATTTATCCTTACACGATCCACTATGACTTTGGTTTAGTATTGTACCTATAAGGGACTCATCGCTTACTGACGTTACTGGTTGTGCTACAGGACATGCATGTAACACAATGCTTTAAAAATGTGTTAAGGGGGGTCAATGTAAAAGCTCAATGTTAGTTTAATATTTATTTGACTAATAAACTATCTATTATAGCGTATCTTATTATATGTAAATATTTGATTTATTAAGTTACTATGTGCATAAACCTGTGTTATAGCGTATCTTATTATATTGTATCAAAGTGCATATACTATACACACACACACACACACACACGTCAGTGAAAGATCAACTTACCAGAAAATATACATACACTCAAATACCAAGGAGTAAATAAACACTAGCTAGTAAAATGACAAAAGGAACTTCCATGTTCTTCAACGTAGCCATTGTGCTCTCTTTGATTCTCTTCATCTCCACAGCAGAAGGCAGACTTTTTGCATGTGAGTTTAATTACAACTAAAGTACTTACGATACTAGATATATTTACTATAATGTTATTATATTCATTTGAACTGATGATCACTGAATACACACACACACACACACACACACACATATATATATATATATATATATATATATATATATATATATGAAAATGCAGCATCCCCGCAGACAGTGACATGTGAAGCTATGCAAGGAGTTAAAGTAGGAGACACCTGTTTTTCCATTCAGCAACAGCTTGACCTTACTCCCGAAGCTTTTCTTGCTATAAATCCTAATATTTGTTGCAATAAAATGTTCGTTGGACAGTGAGTTTGGGTTCAACGAAGCTCATCTAGATTTATTGTACTGTTGAATCATTCATGAATATGATCAGTTTATGATTTGCGTTTTGGAATAAATGGGAGATATATCAATGGACAATGGATTTTCTCTCCTTGTGTGCATTGTATTTTTGCTTTTTAAGCACTGTTTGTGAACTTATTTTTAAAGGTGATACGATGTACCATTATGAGCTAATTACAGTTTTGTATTTTTAAAATTTTTGAGTTTGACTTTCTCTTATTAATCTTATCCTTTAACATGGTGCATTTAAGCATAAGTATTTATTTCATCTAATTAAATACCCATAATTACTAGCATATTCGTACCTTCGGTCATTTAAATAGTTTCCCCGAGGATTTTATACCTTTATATATTGGTTGTACTTATAACATTATTGTAACAATTCGTTTTTTGACCCCAAACTCTTGACACTAATACATCCAGCATTCATGCGTCAAGCAACCCGGTACTAAAAAGGCATTTTGTTATGGTTAAATAAACGGAAAAACAAGGAAGAATGAACAAAATATCAGAATCTCATAATGGAACTAAAACATATAATATATAGTACATAGTGCCACTTGAGATACACAAAATTATAGAGTTACAATCCTAAATATTATCATCAACCTGGACACAGTTATGGTGTTCTACTCTCATTGAAACAAATATATATATAATAGTAGTGGAAATAAAATGCGACTATAGGCGAATGAAAGCATTCAGCTCGTCTTTCAAAGCTCTAAATAATATAAATGAAAACATGTTTTCGTTAAACTTTCCAAAACAACATTCAAAGAAATTAAACATATAACCTTGAGTTGGTCGTAAGTTTGGTAGATCAATGGAAAAACCTGTAACTTCTCTTAAGTTGTTATGCACTTTGATTTATTGATTTACATAAGCATATTTGTTCTGATTCGAGCGTTATGTTTGTTACTATGCTCGAGTCAGACTTCGGTATTACAGTTGAGGATTGTTTTCTACAGACGATGGCTAGTTGGAGACTCCACTTTATTATTGTTATTTCATCATTTCAGTTTGGTTATTCAATTCTTAACTTACATTATTTTCAATTCTGTTTAATTGAAGAAAGGAAAAATGTAAATTTTTGAACAACTTATGTATTTTAATAATTCTGCAGCGAGATTCTATGTTGTATTTATTTCTTGTCTTTGTTCAGTAATCGTTCTCTTTTACTCCATTGATTATCTGTCGTTTTAAGCAAGTTATGCAGTTTGAAATTATGGGTCGTCACAATATCAATGCTCTATTTCACACATATATAAACTAAATTTAAATATTCTACCAAAGACAATATTTACAAATCAAGCTTTGACATTACTATACACAACAAAATCATAGATTCCATATTGAACATCGCCAGTAAATGTATCAAAAATACCTAAGTCATCATAAAACATCCCAACCTCTCCTTAATTAATATAGAATGTATCAGACATACCCAAATCAACCTAAAACATTCAATGTTTGATCGTTAGACATCGTAAATTTGGTTGACATTAATTTTCAAATTTATTGAAGCCATTCGTTTCCATATAGCTCATGTACATTAGCATCCAATATCGCTACAAAAGTATCAAGCATCCTCAAATCGGCATGGAACATCTAACTTTTCTACATAATGACCCAAACATAGTTAAATCCACATCAAACATCCAACCTTCTATCAAAATGTATCAAACATAACAAAACGCATCATGCTCACTATCTTCAAATATGTACACTATTCAAACACATACACAAAATACCTTACATGCCTTGTATTTGCCTATGGAACCACCCAACGATGCCTCATGTTGTTGCACATATTCAACCAAATGTCTGTTCAACTGCTCTAACTTCACAGCACGACCTCGATCATGCTTCTATAGCTCTATGATCATGGCTCTACAAAATCCATTCTTTTGAAAATAATCTCTTCAAACTTAAAGTTCCTAGATTCATTTCAAATCATTGAAATAATATATATCTTTTATATTAAATCATAATTTACTTTAGGATTTAAAAACAAATCATTTTTGCAAATCTCAAATATCTACAATACAAGCATATCACATATATGTAACCAGATTGGGAGGTTTCTCCGATAACAAGACAACTAGGTCCCAACCTTTATCTCATCAATAATATAAGTATGTCCCTCTATCTTAAGAGCGAACCATACCTTCATACATATGCCCACTTTTTAGTCACAGGTTACCCGAATCAATGGTAATATAACAAATCATTTAACATCCGAAAGTGATAAATCATATCGGATTAATAAGCACAAATATCTTCAAAATATAGTGTTGTTGCTTTCTAAATCATTTAATCATTAGGATTTAAGCTTCTGGATTCTCTTCATTTACAAAACACTTTATAAAGCATTTACTATCTTCTAAATATTTATTTCTAAATATTTTCTACTTCTTCGAAATATAGCATTCAACAAATATTATAAGTGAGATAGCAATGTATTCACCTTTCAAAATTCCACGAATAGTACTAGTCTCATCTACGGAATTAACACCAAACACTTGATGATCAATTCTAATAAAATCCAATAAATTAAGATATGAAAACTTTTGTTCATTTAACTTAAACCCGCAAAACGTCATTTTACCGTTTTTATCATTTAGGATGAAAACACAAATATCGAAATATAGTCAAAAATTTCGTATTTCTTTTTCCAATCACTTTGAAATCATTAATTATGATTTATCATAAATTTTCCATATTTTTAATTAATTTTATATGGCTGTTTCGATCGATTTCCAATTACAGTCATCGAACTACGTTTATAGTGAGCTTTTCAAAAATAGATTTAAACATAACTTGAAATCTATAAGTTGAAATTCAAAATTTATTCTTTCATTTAGTCATTCTTATCAATAGAAAACAAAAGCTTCTAGATTCCGGGATATCCGATTTAAATTGCATTAGTTATGCTCGTTTGACGTTCATGGTTGAAATTCGCGAACTGTCGTTGCATACACGTCCTATTCTGACCAAAGTATAATTTAATATAAAGCTCGTCCGATTCAATCCAAACATATTTTGTAAAATGTTTATAAACTCGTTTAAAACGATTCAAACTTCAAATTCAATTATATATCAAAATTGAATATTTTATATTGTAATAATATTAAAATAATAATATTTTTCAAATTATAATATTTTGAAATACAAACTTTCATGAAATCTATTATAAAAATAAATAAGATCATTGGAACAACAATTTCGAGTTATAAACGTCGTTTATATATCTAACTCGAGTTCACTTTTGAATTACTATTTAAATTCTATTTTAAATTAGAACAAGCTATTTCTAATTCAAAACCCTTTCAAATCCAATTTACCCTTTCCAATAGTTGTTTGAAATCATTTCAATTTCATTTTCAAATCATTTTAGATATAAGAATCCAAAATTCCGTTTTCACGTCTTCTTCCGCTTAAATGATAATATGTTCATCTAATATTCCAATGGAACTAGACTCAATCATTCCCAAATTATTTCAGATTTATGGTGTCAATTTAAGTGAACAATAATAATAACAACCACAACAGTTTATCATCCATCAAACAATAGTCATAAGACAAGCGTTATAATCGTCAATGTTTAAATGTACATAAACAGTAAACAAACAACTGTAATAAACATCCATCATCCACGAAGCAACCATAGCAACCAAAAGCAATCAGTATGTAATAAGATAAGATTATAATAATTTTTCAACATAGTTAAGAAGTTCTCATAGTGATTTTTTATCGTTATAATAACAATCCCTTTTAAGTTAAATTAAACATGGGTTTAATTTAATCCAAAATTCCAACTAGCTCCAATCTCGTCCAAATCAGTTTTGTTGTGAAGCTTTCGAATCCACAATTCTTGCATTTCTTGTTTCGTTTAATTCTGAATTCGTATGGCTGAGATATTACCATTTCGAGCTTTAACTTATATTAAAATAGTTTAATTATACATTAATTCACTAATCACCTTGCTTAACTGGTTTACCACGTCATTAGGGTTGTTAACCCTTCGTTTAAACTCCATAGGCCGATCGAAGAAGATCCCTCCATCATTTAACACGTCGCGACCACTGGAGGGCACTAGAGCCTCGACCAAGCACGTCACCGCCTTAGCCTACACGAGCGCGTCACTACCCTGAGTGTCGCTTCCCCTGAAGCCATCGCCGTCATGAATTTCGGCCGAGACCGGAAAACATTTTAAACCCGATTGTTGCCACCACTGTGCACTATTCGCCAGCAAACCGAATCACCACCTGTGCCTCGACCTCCTCTTCTTTCGACTAATTGGTGCCTACACCTGAAAATCCCCAGTGCTGCCGTAATTAGCTAAACACAAAAAACAACCCTTCTCGGAAAAACCCAAATCCATGACACACCATTTCTCCGATCATCATCATCACCATATGAATGGAAAGAGTAGAGAGAGCTCTACAACTTTCATGTTGGGGGTTTCTTCAAATAATGCACAGATTGTGAGATATTAATAAGAGTTTGAGGATGATTTCTGGCCTTTAATGAGAGCTCTACAACTTTCATGTTAGGAGTTTCTTCAAATAATGCACGGATTGTGAGATATTAACAAGAGTTTGAGGATGATTTCTAGCCTTTAATATTAGGGCCGACGGATTCTAAGAGGAGAGGGCAGGGTTTGGATGGTGAGGGGTATTTATAGTGAAAATTTATTGTTATTTAATTACTTACGATACTTGGTCGTGAAGTTAACTATTCTGAACTCCAAACGCGCTTCAACGAATGACATACCTAGCCAAATACCCATATTCAAGATATAGAGGAACATGTTTTGAAAGGTAATTCAATCATCTATATTATTTATTTTTAAAATCAAATTATAAACTAGTGTAAAAATTGATTTTTGACATGTGTTTTAATTTCGTACGATCACATACTAATTCCGATTGATACAAAATTTGAAATCTAATAATAATTAATCATTACGGATCTAGTAAAATTTGTTTTGTTATTAACGGAGGTCATTTGCAAAATTGCTATTTTCTAATATTAAATTAAATTGATAAAATATAATTTAAATCCAATATAATTAAATTCTTTGGAAAACAAATTATAATTATCGCATATATCCAAATAGAATGTCATATTGTTATAAAATAAACATATTTGGGTTTATAACTCGATACTTCCATTTTCAAGTTAAATCAATATCCAATTTATATAAAAATCATTTTATCTAATTCAAAAAATCGTTATGGTTTATAAACGATTCCATAGTGACTTTCTAAAAATTTGATTTGGACATAACACAATCTATGAGATGAATACTCGATTTTTCACTTTCATTAGAAAATTACAGTTCAATAGATTTGAACGTTTCTTGTTTCAACGAATTCTGACTTATGTTGGATTCTATACATTCATTTAAAGTTCAAAACATAATATTACGAACTTCCACACCGTAGCGAGCTCATTTTTAGTTATATTATAAATTATATGTTCAAACATTAAATTAAATAAATTTCAAGTCGTTAATCCTTATAATAAATCATTTTAAATATTTAATATTCATTAAATATTTCTTAATAAAATCTGGGTTGTTATAACTTCCCCTACTTAAAAAGATTTCGTTCTCAAAATCAACGACGGAACTGAAGGTCGTTTAACTAACCAACAACGCCTTTATTCCAACCGACTTAAGATCTTCAACTTTTTAGTTTTCTAAAATATTTCCAATTCTCAAAATTTGGCCAGCGCCTTAAATTTTCAAGAATTTTCGCCATAATCTCCTTTGTACGGCTCGATCGGTACAACTACAACTTGCCACTTGGTCCCTCAACAATCGAAAAGAAAATCCAAAAGCCAAGCGGCTCATAAGATTATCAAACCCAACCAATACA
Source organism: Allium sativum (assembly GCA_030737875.1). Lineage (NCBI taxonomy): Eukaryota > Viridiplantae > Streptophyta > Magnoliopsida > Asparagales > Amaryllidaceae > Allium > Allium sativum. The sequence goes on from CM060918.1 coordinate 629,473, forward strand.
GTAAATATGTATCTTTGTGTTGGGCGTTCAATTTTATTCCTCTTCTTAGCTTCCATTCGATAAGCTGTGCAATATACAATGCCCAATTCCAACTAATTTCCAATTACGTTCAATTTTGTTTAATTATATTCAATTCCACTCGATATAATTTCATGATTTCCATACAAACATCATATTCTCATATATTTTTTAAGAGATTCGTAGTCATACAATTTTCCTTTTCGAAACAATCCCATTTCAAAATCCATTACTCAAATAATATAGAATTTTATTCATTCTCGTTTCTGATATTAATTTCGTTTGGAAAAGTTTCATTACTCCACTAGTTAAAAAAATTCACTACATTATGAATATACCATCATGCTTTCACCGTGCCACTTTGATCATTTTCCGACTAGTATTACTTTCCAAAAAAATTTATTCCAAACCTTAGAAATTTATTTCCAAAATTTTCGGAAACAAATTCTCAAGTAAATATTTCCTTCCAAAGTCCATTTTCAAATTCTTTAAGTAAGATCTAGTTCGCTTGTTAAAATGTCCCCTTTAATTTTTTGGCAACATAGTTTTGTTTGCGCCCATCACTAACAATCCATATTCAACTAAACCTTACTTCTATCAATCCATTCAACGTCTTCAAATACTCATTGAAGGGTTTAAACATTGACAATAAAGTCTTATTTGATTAAAGATTTGTTAGACAACCCATTTTACATTCAGAATTTGAAAATATCCAAAATCTGAATTCTTCAATAAAACCTTTGATTTTACGAAACTCGAAATTTAAATATGAGATTCGTGTTGGAAATTTTTGTATCTATATCATTTCAAAGCTATGGACTTGAAAAACATTCAAAATCCTCTTTCCTTATTTAAAAGTTCAAAATATTTTATAACTAGAAGTTTGACAAGTTACCATCGTTCTTATAGACGTTAGACATACGTTGGCCAAGCGAATAACTAAAATCTTTTGGTACTTAATTTTTTTTTTCAACGTCCGGTGAAAATAGTTTAAAGAACTTTGAAAATGATAGATAAGGAAAGTACCAACCAATGCCGACCGCTGAACAATTCATGAATCGCAGATACACAATGGTTTTGTCTCGGTCCACCATAAAATATCTGTACCCATAGGAAATCGCTTCCTTACTAATTTCATCATGAACAAATTAATAGGAGACATCTAACATACCCAAGATCGCTAAGAAGGGTAGTCTCTAAGGTTACTCTATCATCAAGTCGAGGGGACAAGGTCTTGCGACCACAAGTAACTCAACAATCACTATCATAAACTATCACCAACCAATCGCATGACTCATCGTTCTACCTTTCGTAACTGTAATGGTTACATCTCTTTCACTTGTAGAAATGGTACATGGACCACAGACATATAATGGTTGCGCCTGGTTCCCCCAAGAAACATTTGTACTTGTAAGCTTTCTCAGCTCTGCGGATCTCGCTATCGACCCTAGATCGTAGCAGACATAATGGTTATGCCTGGTTCCCCCAGGAAACATTCATCATCGTAGGCCTTCACAACCGTGCGAATTTCGCTGCGCAGTCGAGTTCAAAGGAGACTAATGAGTTTTATGTCCAGACAACCAACTACCACTTGCAGCACCTATCTACTAAGCTCATCGTTTCAAAGGAAAAGGAAGGTACTTTCCTTATCTTGGTTTGAAAACATACAATATTATATACATATAGTGCTTCATTTCATATTCCTCAAACATCATACTTATGTCAAGTTACATAAGATTTTCTTTCCAAATCATGTTTTGAAACATATCATACTTATATAAATTCCATTATATAAGATTTCATTTTGAATCAATTACCTCCTGACAATAGTATTTGAAACAATCATCTTACTTATATAAATCTTCTATATATAAGGTTCGAAAACACCATCCCGAAATTCCATTACCAATTCAACCTCATTTCCACATCAATTCGGATATTCGATGATATCTCAAATTCAAACTCATATTTGTAAGTCAATGATTAAATCTTTCACTTGATTTGAACTACATGACACATTGCCAATTCACAACACATAACTAATATCTATCAATATATAACCTTTGAGCTTGTATGTCTTAGAGAAGGGCGTTAAGATAAGAGAATAAATTCTCCACCACCAAATAGATATATATTAATAAAGATAAATTGCTATGTCATAAATCGTAATGTAAAACATACAGTCCAAACCAACAATTCGAAATTCAAAGCTCGTCTTAAATTGTTTTTCAGTGTCGAAGTTAAACTCAATTTAACTTAAGACTCAATTTTGTCAAATTCCAAGTTGAACCGATTATCCAAGTTAAGCAATAACTCGAGTTCTTATTTAAATTCTCAATTTTGACTTACTGTAAAGTTTGAATCATACATTTGCTCCATATCATTGGTTTTAAGTCAACTTTCAACTTTCCAATATTAAGTTTATCGCTCAAATCTAATCTTCACGACTTTTAAATTCATTTGATTCACTTTTATCTTTCCAATCTATTTAACTTGTGCCAGTTAAATTTAAAGCTCAAATCACCTTAATCCTTTTACAAATTATAAACACAAAATTTTTACCAAGTTCTAAGCTTAAGGTTATTCTTTCCTTTATCTTGGCTATTCAAATCATTTTCTAACACATATCTAAGTGGGTTTAAGTATATCTCGATGTTTCAGTTGGAATTATATAGTCATCCCACTTCGGAACTAAAAAATAAACACTGATGATGTTGCAGCAATCACCAGAATCATCCCCAAGCGACTAGAATGTATTCTATATATATCTAGTATATCTGAGACTTCGTAAATACGTTAGCTAGGCGTATATTCAAAATCTTCATATACTCTATAATTCAACCTCGACATCGAATAAAATACTCAAACTCTTATTATAAGATATAATCTTTCAAAACCAAATTCATTTATATATATATATAGACACGAAAATCCGTTTTCTTCTATATATAATACTCTTCAAACTCATTCTAGGGCATTACTAACCATATCTCTAATGAGTCACCCTTATAGGATATTACTAATCCTACCTCTGATGAGTTCCTTCCTTCTGTTCTAACTAGTCGTACCCCAAAGCTTTGTATAAACCAAAGCTCTGGTACCAAACATAATGGGTCTAGGATTTTCAACCATTAACCAGGGGCTAATCTCCGTCTTGGCATCATAAAGATATCCCAGTCTTCCTTATTTTACGGTCGCCCTTTCGAGATTTCAATCCACCTAAAGGGATATGTAGGAGTAAGAGTCCACTGCTCGCCACCAAACCACCCATGGGGTGAACCCCTATCATGTTGCAACCTATAACCAGGCATGCCAAACAAGGACTGATGTGAGAACTAACATAGTTACATTCATTTTAAAGTAAGGTAAATCATAGGACCATGCCGTATATCACGGAACAGGTTTTTCCCATTGAATACCAATTCATAAAATACGCGAAACTGAAATAGTTTCATCTTTGTATTTAGATTTATCAAATCCAATCAAATTCATTTATTTACAAATTCCATTCTTTTGAAAATAATATCTTCAAACTTAAAATCCCGGTTTCATTTCAAGCCATTGAAATAATACATATCTTTTATATCAAGTCATACTTCACTTCGGGATATAAAAATCACTTTTGGAGATCTCAAATATCTACAATACAAGCTTATCAATATATGTGCCACCAAATCGGAAGATTTCTCCCAATAACAAGGCAACCGGGTCCCAGCCTCCATCTCATCAATAACATAAGTATGTCTCTCTATCTTAAGAGCGAACCATACATTCACATATGTACCGACTTTTTAGTCACAAATTACCCGAATCATTGGTAACAGAATAAATCATTTAACTCCCAAAGTGATAAATCATTTTGCATTAATAAGCACAAATATCTTTGAAACATAATGTTGTTGCTTTCTAATTAATTTAAACATCGAGATTTAAGCTTCCCAGGCTCTTTTCATTTATAAAACACTTTATAAACCATTTACTATGTTCAAAATATTTATTTCTAAATATTCTCTACTTCTTCGAAATCAAACATTCAACAAATACTATAAGCGGGATAATAGTTTGTTCACCTTACAAATTCCACGAATAGTACTAGTCTCATCTACGGAATTAACACCAAACACGTGATGTAACAGCCCATATTTTACGTATCGGGGGATCGTAAAATATTTTTATTTTATTCCTTGAGGGTTGGATCATTCTCATATTTTAATATGTTGGTTATGGGGATGTGAGACATGTCCATAATTTTACCAATTTTGTTTGTGACCATTTTACCCTTATCAGTCTTGCACATGACATAACTTTTGACTTGGATCAAATCAACCGCTGAGATCAGTCTTATTGGAAAGGAAATGATGATTCCCATTCCATAGAGTGGTCACATTAAAGATTTGGCTTAACGGTTTGGAAGGAATCGCCTTTTTTAATGATTTATAGTTGGCTGTTCAGGATTTAGACCATTGTTGGCTGATTGGGGCCCAATAGTGGGCTGGTCGGAGACTAAAAATACGGGGTTAGAGGCATGAAGAATAGTTTAGTTTCTCCATTCTCTCATTTGGAAGAGCTAGAGGTCCTCCATTACTCCATCTTCTACACTTTCCATTATTAGAGCTTAGAGATTCGAAGATTTTCATCGTTCGAAGCTAGATCTACGCCATTTCGAGAGAAAGTTCATTGAATCAAAGAGTTTAGAGCAAATTCTTCACTATTCGGAATCATAATTCATTGCTTTTGAATTGTTTGGAGAATTAGTGAGTGATATGCATCTCTCACGCGGATTCAATCAAGTATATGAGTTGAATGCACATGTTTTCATCATTTTAAGTTGATTTCCCCTAGATCTACATCATGGTAAGTCTATTTTCATATGAACCACCATAGGATCTAATTTAGCAACTTAAAATCGGTAATTTCTATGTTATTTCATATGTTTATGCAAGTTAGATCAATAATTTAGTCCATATGTTCATTTATAATGATTTTTGGTGAAGTTTACATAATTTTTCGTGATAATTGTCATTTTCAAGATGTTACTGATTTTATAACATGTTTGTGATTGAATTGGATGAATTAGATGAGTTGATTTCGTCGATTTAGTTGTTTGGCGAAGCTTTGGTCGAGTTTGGAGTCAGATCGAGTTTGTCCAGGGGATAGATCGGCCAGAATATGGATCGGTAGCAATATGGGTCAGCCATAGTGTGACTTAGGAAACAAGACAGGCTATGGGTCGGTTGGTCATTATGGTTCGGTCAGAATAAGGAGTGACGGATAGGCATGAGCGATGCAATGAGGGGTCGGCCGAGTGCAATGGCAGATGGATTGGCATGTGTTGGGTCGGTCATGAAGGGTCGATCAGAGTGGAAGGATTGGGCTCTGATGGGTCGGTCGGGCGAAGTGGTGATAGATCGGTGGGGTGAAATGAAGATGTGTGGGTCGGTCGTTTTTCCACACGATGGGTCGGTCATGGACATGGGTCGGTCATGTACATGGATCGTCCGAAGTCTGGTCGTTAGGTCAAAGGAATGGCTAGTCTGATCGTGTAAGAAGCTGGGTCGTTCGTGTTAAAAAGAGAAGTGGAGCGGCCTCAGGAGTTAGGTCGTTCAGGACAAGACAAGTCAGGTCGTTGATGGGTGATGGGTCGTCCAGGGGAGTCAGTTCGTTCAAAGCTCCCGGGGTCAGGTCGTGATGGAACTAGGAGGTTAGGTCGTAGGGTATAGGTCATATAACGACCTAACGGAAACGACCTAGTAATGAAAGTCTCTTGTGTGATGATTTTTGTTCGTAGATGACTTCTGACTTCGACGTGAATTCAATTGGAAATGTCAAAGTGATGTGATGTATTCGTTGATCGTTGAAAGGCAACAGATGTGGTGACAACTCAAAGGTGTCCTGAGTTGGTTGATATTAGTGGAATAGCCGCTGTCGATGACGACTAAAAATACCGAAAGCCAAGGAATTATCATTGTCGTAGGTTCTAGCGGGCTCAAGGCAAGGGTTGTTTAAAGACCGGTTGTATGATCGAGTGCCCTAGGTATCGTTGAAACACTAGGTATGTATCGTTGAAAGCCGTATGGAGTTTTTGGTAGAACCGGGGTTTACCATTTGCCCTTGACATATGGCAAGGTTGGTCGTCATATTATTAACGATGGTTTCAAAGAAAGATTTGCGGTGATAGCCAGAGTCTGCCGTGAGTATTTGGTTGCCTTGTTTGTACCGTCTTACGTAGATTATCCAACGTCGAAGTAGATATTTCTTGGGTGCTTGTCTGATATTGGTTTAGGCCTCTGGGGCTTGTGCTTGAGGGATGTTGAATTCGATTAGGATGGTTTACGTGAGATATATATAATCTGGATGTTAGGAGTGCTATTGTTTGGTTTCTTTGATTTCCATGAATGAATGGTTGTTCTGGTTGCCATTAATGTATGGTAGAAATGCTTAATATAAAGGTTATCACTGTCCGATGTAGGGAAGATGTGGTTGAGTTCTTCTCTGGGGTTTAGGGTAGATTGGTTTGTTAATCTCCCTATTCTCATATACTTTATTGATGATGTTAGTTAGCTGTTTTATTGATCACTAAGACTGTTGTCTGACTCAAAGTTTTATGTTTCCCTCTTATTACCTTGGGCTGTTCATCCGATTTTGGATGGGAAGACTAGGTGACAGGTGATATCTTGTTGAGGACAATGTACCAGTTCGGTGGTGAATAGGAGGTTGGCGCATTACTATCTTTCCTATTATATAGTATCTTTGTTTCCGTTGTTTGTTGTTCTTCTCTGAGTGTTGTAGTGAGGCAGATTTATACAGACTTATGTTGTAATCCTAGTGGTTAGATATTTCTTTCTAGTTGTTATGAAATTTTGGTGTTTTTTGCTCAAATGTGCTTCACTATTACTGCATGTTGTATATGGTCTACTATATTTTATCATTGCACTGTGAGTAGTATGACGATCTACGATTGTGTTGTTCTACCTAGATGATCGTCCACAGCTGCCTGGCACATCTTTCAGTGCATTTTTCCTCTTGTTCAATGCAGGGGTTGTGTGACGACCGCCCATAATCCATGCACTAAACAAGAGGAATAATGTGTTGAAAGGCGTGCTACGCAGCTGTGGATGATCATCTTAGGTTAATAACACCGTCGAAACCTATCGTAAAACTCACAGCGTAAGGATAAAATGTAATAGATCATAAACAAAAGGTAGTAGTAATGAAACATAATTGCACAGAAACTGAAACCTCCCGAATATGGACTACGTCTTAGTATTATGTTGATATTCCATACATAAATCCTCACTACATCCCTTAGAGAATATCAGCAAAACACAGCGCAAAATAGAAATACTAAATAGTAATAAAACTGATACATAAGCCTCCATCTCGCCATCGATCAGCATCATCGTCCTCACTAAAGCATCACTGTCACCTGCTACTCAGTCTTCCCATCCAAAACCAGATGAACAGCCCAAGGTAATAATAGGGAAACGTAAAACCTTGAGTCAGACAACAGTCTTGGTGAGTGATAAAACAACTAACAAACATCATCAATAAATATACGAGAATGGATAGATAAACAAACCAATCTACCTACAACGTCGGAGAAAAACTCAACCCCGTCCTCCCCACATCGGACAGTGATAGGCTTTATAACTACATTTCAATCATACATCCATGGAAACTAAAATACTCACTCAATCATGGAAAAGCACTCGTAACATCCAAATTACAAATCTTATGTAAAACATCCTAATCGAACTCAACATCCCTCAAGCACAAGCCCCAGAGGCCTAAACCAATATCAGACAAGCAACCAAGGAACATCTCCTTCGACGTTGGACAATCTGCATGAGACTGTTCAAACAAAGCAACTAATCAATCATGAAAGACTCCGGCTATCACCGCCAATCCTGCTTCGAAACTATCGTTAATCATATGGCAGCCAACCTTATCACTAGTCAAGGGCTAATGGTAACCCCATGTAATGACCTGAATTTTCAAAACCAATTTGAAATTTTTATTTTTGCTATTTTAATGGATTTTGAACATTTAAAATGATTTATTTAAAATACTAACGACTAAAATTTATTTTAATCGAAGGTAGGACATATCAAAATTATTATAATTATAAAACGAGCCTGAAATGGCGTGGTTTTTCTAATTTCAAATAAATATATAGAATTCAGTATAAGTCAGAATTGGACGAAACAAGAAATATTTGAATTTATTTAATTATATCTTTCTAATGAACGTGAAAATTTGAGATTTCATAATTTAAATTAAAAGTTATGTCCAGTTTAAAATTTAGAATAGTCGCTACGGAATTTATATCTATTTTAATATAATATATAGCCCTTAAAAATAGCCATTTTACAAACGACCTCCGTTTTCGACGAAACCAATTTTGTTGGATTCGGAATGTTAAATTATTGCCAAATTCCAATTTTCATAATTTTTGGAATTAATATGTAAGCGTGGCAAATTAAAAACGTGTTTTGTCAATTTTAGTTGAATTGAATCGACTGGAAAATTGCCATTTTCAAACGATCTCCAAATTCTACAAAATTAGTTTTGTTAGGACCGTATTGTCAAAACAAAGCTAGATTTATTTTTCTGGAATTTTTTGAGTCAGTATGTGGCCCCGGTAAATTAAAAAGTACGTTTAAATTTAATATACATTGATTTATATTTCAATATTCCCAAAAACTGATTAAAACAGTCAAATTGGCTTATGAGACATATCCCATTGTGTCCAGAACGAGGGTATTAAACTAGGGGCTACAGTCGTTGGGTTTGATTTGGAGTCCGAATGGATAAACAAGTAAAATTGGAATTTATTGAGTTAAAATATTATTATATATTTTATACAAATATACCCCCATCCATAAAAACCCTAATCCCCTACAGAACCTGCCGCCAATTCGTTTTAAAGGCTGCAATCTTCGAATTTTCCTCCCCAACTTGCGCTCAATCCGATCTTTAACTTCAGAAATGAGACGACCCCAAACCCCGTACTGACGGTGGCAAGGGTAATCCGTGGAATATAACACAGAAACAGATAATAGCCGAACAGAATTAAATAAATACACCAGATAATGAACAAAACAATATACTGGATAAAAGTAATCATTGGAGTTACACAGTATACAGGATCATACTTAGTAAAAATACAGTTCAGCTATAAATAAATGTCTACAGCGGAAACAAACAAAATATGTACAATAGGAGCTGAACAGCATAAAAAGAGATAAATGATAGAATCCATCTTCAGCTCCAGCTATCCAGAAAGAACCAACTAAACCTGAATACAAGGCTGCCCGTGTAGAAAAAGGGGCACCCGAGTTTGAGAGTGAAACAAACTACGAGTCAGTCATGGGACTGGTATGAGAAATCTACTCAACACATATATAATTTGGCTAATCACAGGACCACGCCAATTTCGTGGAACGGGTTTACTCCATTGGATTGCCAGTGCTTTAAAACAAATCTTTCTTTTAAACATCGCTATGCTTTTTATAAAAATGAAACCGTTATAAGACTCAGTTCCCATCACACAATGCAACGCAAACCGGAGGATAGAGTTTTTACCTTATAACGGCCAAAATATGCTTGATACGAATAAAACAAAGGCATTTGATATTATTGCTAGTGTTTATATGTTTTGAAAACTATTTCAAATCATAACTATCAATCATAGGCGGCATGGGTACCACATATCATGTCGCCATATATATATACAATCAAAACCGCACGATGTCATATTTGGAAATTGGATTTCCGTCATGAACCAAGGCAAAAGATAGTCCTTACCGACTTCGTGACTCTCTAGCCCGAGCCGCAGGGTCAGAGCGCATCGACCCTTGGATCGTCAGGGCCGGTCCACCGATGTGGATTAAAATGCCTGAACAGTATGTTTCCCCGCCCTTTGGGGCGTAAACGAGCCAACGAATGACTCCATCGGACCCGAATCGTCCGACCAAACCGAGGCGCCTCGCAACAGCAACAACCACATAGGTGAAAAGTATATAAATGTCAGGGCTGGTAGGTCACTGACACCACCCTAGCTAGAAAGAAACGCATGCCCCCCTGAGGTCCTTCTCCCGTTTCTGGTTCATACCGGGGTGTGAGGCTCGCGAATTCACGTTATACACAAAGCTACGCCACACAGGCGGTGCTTTGATCATCATCACAAGACTTTGCTTTTCAACAGAAGTCCTGATCACTGCATCTTAGCATGCCACACAGGCAATTCATGCCATGCGACTGATGTCCATCGATACACAACCTCTGAGCCCGTGCGTTTCAGAGAAGGGCGTTAAGCAAAAGAATAAATTCTCCGCCGCCAAACAGATGTATATTTAATAGAGATCAATCAACACAGAATAAAACCCAATGTCAGACACCCAGTCCATTTACAAGTCCGTTCTGGGTTTGAACGAAACCAGAGGCACTAAATACCTCACAAACCCATCGATCACCACGTACGTCTGGACGATCACCACTCATTATCCATATTTCGGGATGCCTCCCAATCAGGACCTCGGTTACCATCCAAACGAGGTGAAGATCTCCGGTCTTCGACCATCGTCTTCATCTTCGATTTTCAATCGTCGGTCAATTATTTGAAATGAGAATTAACTCGGCCTTTTCAAATAATTCACGTATATTTAGAATTTCAAATCAATTTATTTCAATGGTTAAATTATTCGACAACACCAATTTTGTTCTTTAATGTAATTTTCACACAAAACACATTCAACCATCAAAAGCCACATAAATCGAGCAAATTCAGTTTATTTCCATTCCATATCGTTTATGATATTTTATAACGACTTATCGCTATTTTTATTTATTTTAAAATAGCCAATTTATTCAAAACGACGCTTCGGGCCATAACGCGGCCGTGGCGCTGTTTTTCTTCAGATTTGATTTACACACATCTGGAAATCTAACCGTTGGATCTTTACCAAATCTAAATCATTAGAAAGGTCTTTTCAAAACGAATCCAACGGTTCCAGTTTCGGGAAAATCCGACGGTCGGATCTCCCGGTACAATCGTTTGAAGTTTCGATTTCAAAATCCGAACTGCAGCGTCGTTATTCGATTAAATATAATTATATTTATATATATAAATATAATCGTTTCTGGCGCTGTTTTTCTTCAGATTTGAATTAAACATTCCAGACAATCCAACCGTTGGATTTTTACATAGTTGGTGCCGTTGGAAAGATATTTCCAAGGCGAACCCGACGGTTGCGGTTTCGGGAAAATCCAACGGTCGGATTTCCCGTACTAGTTGTTTGAAATCATGGTTTCAAAACGCGAACTGCACGGCCACGTTTCGTTTTAATTTTATTTATATTTATATATTTATATAAATATAGTTCATTCAACCATTTCAATATTGTTTTTACTTCAAATATTTCACTAACGCCTTAAAATTTTGGAAAATTTCGCCATAACCTCCTTTGTACGGGAGGGGCTGGGAAAATTCCCAAATAGCCACACGGGCGTCTCATGTCAAAAGAAAAAGAAAAAGCCAAGCGGCTAGCCAACAGGCTCATAGAATCATCACCCAAACAAAATAGTAAATGTGTACCTATTTGTCGAGCACAAAATTTTATTCCTCTTCTCTAGCCCCTTCGCTATAACCTGTTCAATAAATATGCATGTACATATATATAGTTCTTATCACTTATCATTTTCTATTCAACTTCATATTTGGTTCCATTTGGTTTAAAAACACCATTCATTCTAATGTTGCATGCATAGGCGAGAATCATATCATTAGCTAATTAGTGAATATTTTGACTCATATATATATTTATTTGAACGAGTGGCTATTTTTAACACTTCACGTTTCAACGATTCATGTATATAATAAAAATGTGATTTTTATTGTAAAACAATTCATTTCAAAACACTATTATTTTATATATTTCATATTGATGTCAAAATTGGGATTTTTATTATAAAACAATTTCTTTCAAAATATGAATACCATTCAACACATGAATTTCAATTCAACGAATGAATATCGATTCAACACATGAAGGTTTTCTATAGTTTCTATATATAGATAAAAAATGTGATTTTTACATTTAAAACACGAATACCATTCAACACATGAACTTCTAATCAACGAATGAATATCGATTCAACACATGAAGGTTTTCTATTCAATGAATAAATATAGTTGCAGCAAATGAAAATAATTCAAACACATGAATGTTATTCAAAATTTCGGCAGCATAATGGTAGGGTAGTTAAAACCGGGACCGTCCCTAGTACGGCTCCTCGCTCTACCTTAAAACCTCGCGGTTTTTGACAATGGGGATCATGCATCTAGTTCGCACGCAGGCGGCATGTATATATTTATTTCATTTCCACAAACTAATCCTATGTGGTTTCAACCAAATATTTCTCAACCACAAACGGGTATTTTTCAACCACAATCAATCAATATCAACCACAAACAATCCCAAACAACCATTCGCTATCAATCAATTTTCACACCAATCACAATCAATAAATATCGTCCATGGTTTGTGGACGAGGGTGTTGTATATAACAGTGTTGTATACACAATTATATGATTTTTGTTTGATGATAACAACCAAATATATTTTATTATTGAATGTGTTTGTAACTGTACTGTTATACTACACATCAGACAGGAATATAATATTTCTATTTAAATAAAATACAACTATACAGAAATTTAAATATTCACACAGTATTTTATTTGAATAAGAATATTTTATTTCGGTATTTAAACAATATAGATTTACAACTCCACTATTTGTACATACATGACTAATATACATTTCAATATATTCAATTTCGCACTTAGCTCCTCTTTACAACACTTACACTTTCATATACACTACACTCACTACAGTTCACTCAATAGTCGTTTACATTTCTATACAGTTCACTCACAAATACAAACACACTAACGCTGTTCTTGTCTTCATCTTCAGTCTTCTGTCTTCACAGCTTTCAGTCAGTCATCTTCATACCTGTTCATACAGAAGAACACACACAGTAGACTGCAACAAAAATAAAATTAAATAAAATCAAATAAAAATTTATTTTTAAATTTGCCTTAGAATTACGGTGTGTTTCTCATCACTTTTCTAGACTTGGTCTGATATGCAGGAACAGAAAAGCTCGTCTGGATGGCTGCATATACACACGTGTATACACGTGTGCGCTGCCACGCCAATCCAGTATCGCGACTGAGGAGTAGCCGCTTGGACCATCTCGACTCAGCGCAATATATTCATAAATCCAAGAATGCAAGTGAACAATGCAACATCAATTTTCAAGTCAACCAGCAGTGGAACAAGCATGTTCATGTAATGAACAAAGTCAAAAATGCACGACATGGAATGCAACTCAGCAAAGTTTAAATGAGCATAGTCAAGACCACAAGGCAACTGTCAAATGCAATCACATAGTAAAGACCTGATGGGATCAAGTTTTATATGGCATGAAATCGGTGCAATGTACAACAGATCTATTAATGATAAGAGTGTTCAACAACTAAGTAGCATGTCGAACTGAACCAGCAAGTGAACAATGAGAACAAGGTGAAATCAGGAAATCTATGTATCAACAGTTTTTGGCGAATTGCAATCAGTGACAAGTCCACAATTCAGAGAAAATCATCTCAATAAATCAAGACAGATAAGGCATGAAATCAATTCTCAAATAAGGGTCGAAATCATCAATTAACAGTGCAAGACTTGGACTAGTAATCATGACTGATTATGCATGGTCAAGGCATGATGTGGACACAACAATTATACATGAAAACACAAGAGTAAAGCACCAGTTCAAGAGTTTTGGAAAATCAAAGGGAAATATCTGTTCTTATCGGTTTAAATAAACAGAAGATTTCAAAGTCATGATACAAGTTTCAAGATACAAGATACAAGCAAGGATGACACAGTAGTGAAAGTAAAGCCATACAGGTCCAAAATGGTGCAAGCACAACAAATGATGAAAACAACAAAACTACAAGATCAAATAAAGCATTTGTTCATATCATTTTGAAACCAATTACAAGATCAAGACAGTTTGTATGGCAAGAGCAAGTGGAGTATAGTAGCAGTTTTTCAATATAATATTAGTAAGGAAAATTTCTAGGACCACGCAAATCAATGTTCAATATACAGCAAGTCAAGCACAAAAGGGAAATACAGACAACATGCTAACAGGAAAACAGTTTGATCAAGGCAGTACCAAAGTTCAAATGTAGCATCTGTTCGTATAAATACACAAGTTACAGGTTCGAGCGTGAAGCAAATGCAAGAATTCAGTGGCCAAACCAAGACAAGTGACACAAGTTCAAGTAAAGGACTTTACAAATCTATAACTGTTCTTATCTTGTTAAATTCAAGTGTATATCTGATTTTATCAGTTCAAATCAGATTCGGAAAGGTTTTAAACATGGAAGCATTAAAGAGCAGAATCAAGTTCGTGCCGAAGTTTTTAAGTCATGGTAAAAAGGGCATGATATTCAAATACAAATATTTATACACAACAAGTAACTGCAAGTATCAGTTCAATCAGTAGGAAGTTAAACTGAAATTGCATAACAAGTTCGAGCATAGTTTCTGTTCTTATCAAAGATAAGCATCAGTTTAAATATGTTGAAAATCAGAGTATACTACCAGTTTTGAATAAATAGAAATCAAGGCAGCAATTCAAGGAAAAATGGTTTTGCTTTGAAAAGAATGATTCAAAGAATTTTTTCAAGACCAATTCAAAGTTCCAGAAGCATACGAGGCAAGGAAGAATTCATCACGCAAAATATATATTAATCACAAGTTCAAATCAAGGAATTCGAAGTCAAGGAAGACTCAATCAAAAGTTCCAGATCAGCCGCAAGAAAGCCATTTTAAAAAAGCCCCAAATATTTTCGTATATATCAATGACCAATTCCAATACGAAATCAGAGCGAATATTCAGGATTTTAATCCTATAAATACACCAAACATCATCGGCATAAAATCATCCAAGTTCAAGCACAATCAAAGAGAAACTCGAATTAAAAATCTTACCAGAGAACAAGTAAGCAACTTGGACCCAAATCGAAGCATTTGAAAGCAACATCGAAGGCGCGCATCAAAGAATCGCATCTCCATCACTCAAGCGCAGAGATTTGGGGGAAGACTGAAGAAACCCTAGGAATTTCTCAAGAGCCGCCGCCATTTCTTTATGTCAGAGAAAAGAGTCGAGCTAAAGTAAAGTAGTGTAGCACAAGTGAAAAAAAGAGGCCGGCCAAGGGTTATACAAAAGGAGGATAACCCTAATTTAAACTCCAAGGGTTTCTAGTTTTATAAGGTTTTTTATTTTCTTATTTTTTAATTTGTAATCAAATCTGTAAGTTTTCTAGTTTGACTTTGAAAACTAGGGAGACGAATTACAGGGTTTGTAATTCTGGGAAATCTGGTTTTGGGGATAAAAACCAGTGCAGGGTTTTGAGCGTAGGGTTAAGAACAGTTGGGAGCGAGTGTCGCGAGTTTACAGGGAATTGTAAGCTTAGAGATTGTTTTAACTCCTAGTAGAAACCTTGGGGAATGCAGCAATAGGCAGGGTTTTGCCGAAGCTGGGTATATCTGTGTGTTATTTATTTTCCGCATTTATTCTGATTATTATTAGTGCTGTGATTATTTAATTACTCTGTGAAAATCTGCGATAAACCCTATTCACCCCCCCTCTAGGGTTAATTTAGATCCTACAGAGGGGCGTGTATATATATATATATTTATATATAGCAGTTCACTTTTATTTCAACACATATATAATTTTTACAACGCATATACAACTTATACATCGAACGTACAACTTATACAGCGCTTATACATGAGGTGTACAATGCTTATATAACTCATACATCGACTATATAATTTATACATCGTCGTTTTCCATATTGTTTATAAATTAGAAATCTCAGATTGGGTTCCACTCCATCAAAAATAGCAGAAGGCTCAGAAAAATACGCGGTCTCTTCTAAAATGCAGAAGACGTCCACACATTCACGATATTTCCTGTTTCATCGAATTTCGTTAACATAGCAAAAAGATATGATTTTTCAAAGTTTGCAACGGTTTTAAACTGTTAAAATCAGTTTTAAAATTACACAGCCGCACCTCACTCTTTTGTTCGAAACTAGGTTTCGATTTCTCGCGAAATCCGTGAAGCTAGAGGATGATCGGCCTTCGCAGCGTCGAAGGGCTAGGAGAGAGCTTCGCGCGCGTGGGGAAGTTGGCCAGCTCGGTGGCCCCTGGAGTTCGTGGCGGCGGCCTGAAGCGCGCCACTTTGAGCCGTTGGTTCTCGCTGACGGCTGCACGAGGAGGAGCGAGACCAGGTCGGATTTGAAGAGGAGGGAGAGCTTGACAAAAACCTTAACTGGCGGAGGGGCTGAAAGTGGATGAGGCGGTCCGAAAATGGCTAGGAAGATGGGAGCAGTGGTCGTCGTCGATCGCAGGTCGGGGAGAGAGAAATTCCGCGTTTCTCTTTTTTTATTTATTTAATTCTGATTGGCCGGTGGGTTTTAAAGGGGGTTTTCTGACGCGACCACCAATCTAAACCCAACGACTATCGTCCCTAGCGTTTTACCCCCATTCCGAACACAATGGGATATGTTTCGTAGGCCCATTCGACTGTTTCAGTCAGTTTCCATTCAAATTAAAATATAAAATATTCAATATTTAATTTGAACGAATATTTCAATTTGCCAGGGTCACAAACTGATTCGAATTTTTTTAGAAAAATAAATCTAGCTATGTTTTGATGATACAGTTCCAACAAAACTAGTTTCGTCGAATTCTGAGACCGTTTGCAAAAAGGCCCATTTTTGGTCGATCCAATTTAACTATAATTGACCAAAACACATTTTCCTTTGCCACGCTCACATACTAGCTTTAAAAATTATGAAATTTGAAACCTAGCGATAACTTCCCATCCTGGATCCAACAAAAGTGGTTTCGTCGAATTCCGAGGTCGTATGCAAAATGGCCAATTTCACGGGCTATATAAATTCCATAGCGACCTTTCTGAAAATTCATTCGGCCATAACTTTTGCTTTCCGCTATGAAAATTCGATTTTTCAGATTCGTTAGAAAGGTATTCACTAACAGATTTAAATATTTTTGGTTTCGCTAAAATCCGTTTTGTTTTGCACCCCGTACAATCCGACAAAGTTTGGATTCAATTTTTGAAACTGCAGCGCCATTTCAGGCCTTGTTTATAATTATAATTAATTATATTCGCTTTCAATTGTCAATTCAAACTCAATTTCCATTGCCATTATTTAAAATATTTATTTTAAATATTTAAAATCCATTATTTTAGCCAATTTAAAAAATTTAAATTGGTTCAGATTTTCTGGGTCGTTACAAGAAACTTTAAATGGATACATTGTCAAGCTAAGTGAGCTGTCTCACTTCCTACGGGTTTGATCACGAACCATGGCGCGAGCAGCTCAAATTTCAAGCTCAACTAGGTGGCATTCGTGGTTTTTTCCTGGTGTTAGTGGGCTTCGAGTTGGGACCACGATGGGCAATGGGAGAGGGTGCGATGCCCTTCGAGGTGATGGCCTCTGATCGAAGTAGCGGCGACTGTAGGCAGCGGGATGAACAGAAATTGAAATCAATGGTTTTGCTGATGCTTACGGGTTGGGGAAAAAAGGATTACAAAGTGGATTAAGGTTATAATTATAAATTAATTTCCTTAATTATTCAATTAAAATGTACAAAGTTTAAAAATATATAACTTTTTCATACGAGGTCCAAATTCAGTGAAACTGGATCGGTTGCGATCATGGGGACAAGAGCTTCAAAACAAGACTAACCGAATCCAATTTGGAGCACGCTAGAATTTCAAGCAAATTCAAATCCGAACAGTTCAGAAATTGAGAAATTAAAACTGACGGAGTGGAACCGACGGTGAGAACTCTTTCTTACTCACTTTAAATTAGTAAGTTGCAAACGGGGCTTAGTAGCTCCTGACACCGTCATCCATAGACCATGGACGACTTGTTTGATTGTATTGTGTTGTGGAAATTGATTGTGATTGTGATGTGATAAGGGAAATAAAATATTCATGTGTTGAAATAAATATTTTATTGTTAAAAATATAATTTTTAACGTGTATATGAATAAAATAAATATTCGTTTACAAATCGGACAATTTGCTTATGTACACCCAATTTACTGTTCGTGAATTTCGACCATTGACTTCGAATTGACATTACGGGAGATCCGACCGTCGGATTCTCCTAAACCAGAACCGTTGGGTTCGAATCGGAAAGGGCTTTCCATTGAATATAAGAGATTTGAAATCTAACGGTTATTTTTGAGATAAGTCCAAATCAAATTTGGAAAAGGTCGCTGTAAGTGCAGTTCGGTGACCGTTATTGGAAACCTACTATATGGACCTTGATAAAATTATTAAAAATATTAATAATTTGTGTAAAATCATTATAAATGATTAAAAAAGATTTTGGATGAAATATTCCATGTTTAAAAAGATAAAAATATATTTTTATCGAAATGAACTACTTAATAACTAGAACAATAATCCAATATTTTTAAATAAATAAATTGGATTGAAATGGTTTTAATTTAACCAAAATTTCCAATATACGAAATGGATTGGATTTGAATTGAAATAATCTTAGGAATATTTCGATATTGGATTCCGTGATTATACGGATATTGTTGAGGAATTTGGAAGATATATATATCGTTATTCTAATGCGATATTTGTTGGTTTCAGAATTTGATGTTGAATATAAGCCGATACTATTTTTATTCAGAGCCTTATATTTAATATCAAATTGGATTTTGGGTTTGTCGTGAACTGTGTTTAAATTACATTTGTTCTTTAATGCAGTTAAATCAGGATTAATTTCCAGAAAGTTGAACAATCAATAAGAAATGATTTTTGGGATTAGAACCAATTGGAGTTTGAATAAATCTTTAATTAGATTGTGAATGAATAAATGGTAATTGAATTTACCAAAACACGTGATGTGATTAAACCAAATATACTTGGTTGTTGATATTGATTGGGATTGATTGATTGTTTGGATTGTGCTCGACCAGTTTATGAGCAAGATATGCTTTTACATTTAGCATTGGGTTGGGTTGAAATATTGGTATGCTAACGCCTTGTGAAACACTTCAATATTTGACTATGGGGTGTTAGCGATGTTGTTGTTTATTTCAGTATTTAATGAATGATTTTGAAATGAGATTTCTTAAGTGAAAAGAATAGTATTCCCTATTTTGGACAAGGAATGTTGTATAAAATGTTTTATAAAACAGAAAGGATTTCGAGGGCTAAACCCGATGATTTTGAAATGATTTGGAAGTGTATTATGGTTTTACATTGTGATCCATCGCGTATCTGATTAGTTGCTATTGATAACGTATCTGTTTGGTGGCGGAGAATTTATTCCTTACTTAACACCCTTCTTTGAGACGTACGAGCTCAAAGGTTATGTGATTAATAGTGACCGATCATATGTGTGAATTACTGATGTGAAGTACTATGGATTTGATTATACTTGTGATTATGTTGTGAAATGATTTTCCCTACTTAGGGATATGAAATGATTTAGTTTGTGGCTAAAGATCGGGTGACTTGGACGACTAAAAGTATGGGATGGATCCAGGACCTTAGAGCGAGTGGTCAGCGTGTAGCCTGCTCAATCGTGGGAGGTGCACATATATATATCGAGTTGGAGAGGCGTGTACAACCTTGTCTAAGGGAAGATTCCCGATATTTGGTTGCATATTTGTTTGTATGCATTGTTATGTTTTGGAATTCATATTTCCAAAGATTTTGGTTTTAGATCCCGACGTGAAATCTACTTTGATACAAAAGCTAGATATGTATTTCAAATGATTTGAAATAGAAATCGAGAAATAAAGTCCAAAAGAATAATTTCTGTAAATTGAATTGGATTGGGAAAATATAAGTGTAGTGATAAAATCTAAATGGGTAGATTGGGATATTGCATGTTGATTGATGCATAGTAGATCCATATCTCTATTACTAATTGTTTATACACTGGCATTCATGGGGGTAAACCCATTCCGCCTTAGCGGCGTGGTCCTTTGATTTACCTTATCATTTAAGTAAGTTAATTTTAAATGTAGTTTCTCACACCAATCCCATGACTGACCTGCAGTTTGTTTTTCCCTTGCAAACTCAGGTGCCCCTATTTTCCATACGGGCAGTCGAGTAGTTTATTTTGCAGATATATAAGCAGAATTCTAGATTAAAGCTTAAAGTTGTGTCCAGAGAATTGATAGCCTTCCGCTGTGTTTGTTTATTTGTTTCCACTGTGCATCATATTACATTTATTGTAAATAAATCTTCCGCTGTATTATTATTTTTTGATATACTATGATATTCTGTACTCTGATGTAACATTATTATAATGTTTATAAAAGTATTCTGTTGCTTGTTCTGATGTGTTGTATGCCCAGCGTTAGCGTATCTGACGATTTCCGACTTTCGAATAGGACCTTGCGGTTCGTTTGGAGGGCGGGGATTTTCGGGTCACTACATACGGTACTTGAGCATTGGTTAAACTCAAATCTTTGGGGTACAACTCGTTAGAACAGAATGAAAGACTCATTAGAGGTAGGATTAGTAATATCCTATGAAAGAAAACTCACTAGAAATAGAATCAGTAGTATTCTAGAATGAGAAACTCATTAGAGATAGGGTTAGTAATGCCCTAGAATGAGTTGAGAGTGACACGTTCATAAACAACGTATTTGTGATTATATATAATCCAATCTTAGAGAACATATTTTTGAATATATATTAATGTTATGCATTTGAAAAGCTAATCAACTAACTGATTGCTGGTTGTGTTGTTTGATTATTAGTTTAACTAATAAAATTATTGGAATGATAATTAATAAAACCAATAAGAGAATGTATGGTAAATCTAGCCAAATCGAATCAAATATTGAACTGAATTAAAATATGATTGCAATTGCATGCATATACATGTATATATGTGTGAACAAGTCATAGCAAGGAGGCTAGAGAAGAGGAATAAAATTGTATGCCCGATAAATAGGTACATATTTACTGTTTTGTTTGGGTTTGGTGATTTTATGAGCCGATTGGCTAGCCGCTTAGCTTTTTCGTTTTCTTTTGGATTGATGAGGGCCCTGCATAGCTAATTGCGGTTTTAAACGTCTCCCTGTACAAAGGAGGTTATGGCGAGATTTTCGAAAATTTAGGGTGTTAGCCAATTTTTTGAGAAATTAGAAAATTCTTATAAACTGAAAAATTGAAGAATGAACGCCAGAATGGAAGTTGAGTTGGTTAGTTAAACAACTTTCAGCTCCGTTCCCTTTCGAGGATGAAAAGATTTGAAGTGGAGGAGATTGTAACGACCCGGATTTTCAGAACCAATTCGAAAATTTCATTTTAGCTATTTTAATGGATTTTGAATATTTAAAAAGATTTATTTTAAATAATAACGACTAAAATTTATTTTAATCGAAGTTAGAACGTATAAATTTATTATAACTATAAAACGAGCCTGAAATGGCGCGGTAGTTTGAAAATTGATTTCTAATTTCAAATGCATATACATAATTCAATGTAAGTCAAAATTGGACGAAACAAGAAATATTTGAATCTGTTTAATTATATCTTTCTAACTAATATGAAAAATTGAGATTTCTTAATATAAATTGAAAGTTATATCCAGTTTAAAATTTAGAATATTCGCTATGGAATTTATATCTATTTTAATATAATACATAGCCCTTAAAAATAACCATTTAGCAAACGGCCTCCGTTTTCGATGAATCCACTTTTGTTGGATTCGGAATGTCAAATTATTGCTAGATTCCAATTTTCGTAATTTTTGAAATTAATATGTGAGTGTGACAAATTAAAAACATGTTTTATCAATTTCAATTGAATTGACTCGACTGGAAAATGGCCATTTTTTAAACGGTCTCCAAATTCGATGAAATTAGTTTTGTCAGGACTGTATCGTCAAAACAAAGCTAGATTTATTTTTCTGAAATTTTTGGGGTCAGTATGTGGCCCTGGTAAATTAAAATGTACATTAAAATTTAATATACATTGATTTATATTTTAATCTTGTCGAAAATGGATTAAAACAGTCGAATTGGCTTACAGGACATATCCCATTGTGTCCAGAATGGCGGTAATTAGCTAGGGGTGACAGTCTTTGGGTTTGATTTGGTGTCCGAATGGGTAAACAAGTAAAATTGGAATTTATTGAATTAAAATATTATTATATATTTTATATAATATGCCCCCACCCATCAAACCCTAGTCCCCGACAGAACCCGCCGCCAGTTCGTTTTAACGACCGCGATCTTCGAATTCTCCTCCCCAACTTGCGCTCAATCCGATCCTTAATTTCAGAAACTTCAAATGGATAAATTGTCGAGCTAAGTGAGCTCTCTCACTTCCTACGGGTTTGAACACGAACCATGGCGCGAGCAGCACGAATTTCAAGCTCAAATGGGTGGCGTTCGAGGTTTTTTCCCGGCGTTGGGGAAGAAAGGGTTACAAAGTGGATTAAGGTTATAATTATAAATTAATTTCCTTAATTATTTAATTAAAATGTACAAAGTTTAAAAATGTATAACTTTTACATACGAGGTCCAAATTCAGCGAAACTGGATCCGCTGCGATCATGGGGACAAGAGCTTCACAACAAGACTAAACAGGTACAATTTGGAGCAAGTTAGAATATCGGGCAAATTCAAATCCAAACAGTTCAGAAATTCAGAAATTAAAACTGATGGTGTGGAAACCGACGGTGAAAATTCTTTCTCACTCAATTTAAATTACAGTTAAATATATACTAGGTTGTAGATGGGGCTTAGTAGCTTCTGAGACCATCGTCCACTGACCATGGATGACTTGTTTGATTGTATTGTGTTGTGGAAATTGATTGTGATTGTGATGTGATAAGGGAAATAAAATATTCATGTGTTGAAATAAATATTTTATAGTTAAAAATATAATTTTTAACGTGTATATGAATAAAATAAATATTCATTTACAAATCAGATGATTTGTTTATGTACACCCATTTTACTGATA
This sequence comes from Allium sativum, assembly GCA_030737875.1. NCBI lineage: Eukaryota > Viridiplantae > Streptophyta > Magnoliopsida > Asparagales > Amaryllidaceae > Allium > Allium sativum. The sequence goes on from CM060918.1 coordinate 652,627, forward strand.
CTGATTGGGATGATAAATTTTACACATCGCCCAACTGCACAAATAATATTCAGTGTTCGTGGATTGAAACCCCACACGGGTATTGGGATGATATTGACATACACTAATTCCAATTGCTGAGTTGTATGTCAATCGATTGGTTGACGGACTACTGTAAGCGTTAATTATTTATATTTAATGCTTATGCAGTTGTGTAATGCACTCTGGATGATGGTTGATTGTTTATCATTGTTATTATATACATGTGTTGTATGGAATCCATGTAAATAACATTATATGGTAATTGATTGGGTCTCATTCCAATTTGGAACATTAAGAATAATTTAAAATAACAAATATTTTAAAATAATGAATATTTTAAAATAATATTCCATAAAGGATTAAAAATCCGATTTGATGTCTGATTTTGGATGGACACAGAAAAATTGAAATGTGTGAAGCCGTATTGATTAGATATGCGCCATTTGACGCGAATGATATTTATATCGATTTTATTCATTTTTATAATGAATATCGAAAAAGAATTGATTTCAAATCTAATATTTTGAAAATATTATCATTTATATATTATAATGGTACAGAATATTCAATTTTGATTTCAAATTGAAAATGAAGTTGAAATCGTTTTTAAAACGAATTTAAAACGATTTATAAAATATGTTTTAAATGGAAATCTATGAAATATATAATATATATAATATATATATTATATATTTTTAATGGCCTGAATAGAACGCATCGCGCTGCGACAATTCGCAAATTTCGACCATTGACTTCGAATTGACATTACCGGAGCTCCGGCCGTCGGATTCTCCTTAAACCGGAATCGTTGGGTTCGTATCTTAAATAGATTTCCAATGAATATAAGAGATTTGAAATCTAATAGTTGGATTTGGAGTTAAGTCCAAATCAAATTTGGAAAAGGTTGCTGTAAGTGCATTTCGGTGGCCGTTATTGGAAACGACTGTACGGACCTTGATAAAATTATTAAAAATATTAATAATTTGTGTAAAATCATAATAAATGATTTGAAAAGAGTATGGATGAAATATTCCATGTTTGAAAAGATAAAAATATATTTTTATTGAAATGAACTAGTTAACAACTAAAACAATAATCCAATATTTTTAAATAAATAAATTGGATTGAAATGGTTTTAATTTAGTCAGAATTTCCAATATATGAAATGGATTGGATTTGAATTGAAATAATCTTTGGAATATTTTGATATTGGATTTCGTGATTATAAGGATATTGTTGTGGAATTTAGAAGATATATATATATATATATATATATATATATATATATATATATATATATCGTTATTCTAATACGATATTTGTTGGTTTCAGAATTTGATGTTGAATATAAGCTGATACTATTTTTTTCAGAGCCTTATATTTAATATTAAATTGGATTTTGGGTTTGTCGTGAACTACGTTTAAATGACATTAGTTCTTTAACCCAATTAAATCATGATTAATTTCTAGAAAGTTGACCAATCAATAAGAAATGATTTGGGATTGAAACCAATTGGAGTTTGAATAAATCTTTATTTTGATTGTGAACGAATAAATGGTAATTGAATTTACCAAAACACGTGATGTGATTAGACCCAATATACTTGGTTGTTGATATTGATTGGGATTGATTGATTGTTTGGATTGTGCTCGACTAGTTTATGAACAAGATATGCTTTTACATTTAACATTGGGTTGGGAAGAAATATTGGTATGCTAATCCCTTGTGAAACACTTCGCGATTTGTCTATGGGGTGTTAGCGATGTTGTTGTTTATTTCAAAAATTAATGAATGATTTTGAAATGGGATTTCTTAAGTGAAAAGAATAATATTCCCGATTTTGGACAGGGAACGTTTTATAAAATGTTTTATAAAATAAAAGGATTTCGGGGCCTAAACCCAATGATTTCGAAATGATTTTGAAGTGTACTATGGTTTTACATTGTGATTCATCGCGTATCCGATTAGTTGCTATTGATAACATATTTGTTTGGTGGTAGAGAATTTATTCTCTTGCTTAACACTCTTCTTTGAGATGTACGAGCTCAAAGGTTATGGGATTAATAGTGACTGATCATATGTGTGAATTACTGATGTGAAGTACTATAGATTTGATTATATTTGTAATTATGTTGTGAGATGATTTTCCCTACTTCGGGATATGAAATGATTTAGTATGTGGCTAAAGATCGGATGATCTGGACGACTAAAAGTAAGGGCTGGATCCAGGACCTTAGTGCGAGTGGTCAGCGTGTAGCCTGCTCCATCGTGGGAGGTGCACACACACACACACACACACACACACACACACACACACACATATATATATATATATATATATATATATGTCGAGTTAGAGAGGCGCGTACAGCCTTGTCTGAGGGAAGATTCCCGATATTTGGTTGCATACTTGTTTGTATGCATTGTTATGTTTTGGAATTCATATTTCCAAAGATATTGGTTGGAGATCCCGAAGTGAAATCTACTTTGATATAAAAGATAGATATATATTTCAAATGATTTGAAATAAAAATCAGGAAATAAAGTCCAAAGGAATAATTTCTGTAAATTGAATTGGATTGGGAAAATCTAAATGTGGTGATAAAATCTAAATAGGTAGATAGGGATATTGCATGTTGATTGATGCATAGTAGATCAATATCTCTATTATTGATTGTTGTTTATACACTGGAATTCATGGGGTAAACCTGTTCCGCATTAGCGACGTGGTCCTGTGATTTGCCTTATCATTTATATAAGTTAATTTTAAATGTAGAGTTTCTCACTAGTTTATTTTTCCCTTGCAAACTCGGGTGCCCCTATTTTCCACACGGGCAGTCGAGTAGTTTGTTTTGCAGATATATAAGAAGGATTCTGGATTTAAGCTTAAAGCTGTGTCCAGAGCATTGATACTCTTCTGCTGTGTTAGTTTATTTGTTTCCGTTGTGCATTGTATTACATTTATGGTAAATAAATCTTCTGCTGTATTATTATTTTTCGATATACTCTGATATTCTGTACTCTGATGTAACATTATTATAATGTTTATAAAAGTCTTCTATTGCTTGTTCTGATGTGTTGTATGCCCAGAGTTGGCATATCTGACGATTTCCGACTTTCGAATAGGACCTTGCGGTCGATTCGGAGGGCGGGGATTTTCGGGTCACTATATACAGTACTAGAGCTTTGGTTAAACTCAAATCTTTGGGGTACAACTCGTTAGAATAGAATGTAAGACTTATCAGAGGTAGAATTAGTAATATCCTATGAAAGAAAAGTCATTAGAGATAGAATCAGTAGTATTCTAGAATGAGAAACTCATTAGAGATGGGGTTAGTTGTAACACCCTGTAATTTTAAATATTAAAATTAACAAAATTAAGAACACTTAATTTTTAGAAGAATAATTAAATGAAATGGGTTGCACCAATGCGTTCGTCTTGGAATTCAACTTGAGATAGCGTCCGAGTTTGCGTAAAACGGATGCCGTATGAAAGAATTACGAACGATAGAAGTTGGGTAGAAAAATCAGAAATGAACCAAAATGCACTGGTGCACTTGTGAAGTGCGCCAGCACAAAGGTACACTGGCGCACCTTGGAAGTGCGCCCATGCCGAGGCAAAACCTGCACAGAATTCTGGAGTGTTCCCTGATGGCGTGTCTTGTAGTGATTGGTTGGGTGACATGTCTTATGAGCTGTGTGGTTCTGATGGCCTCTGGGCTGATCTGAAGGCCCTAATTAACCAACTACAACTATATAAACACATATAATCTAACCCGAATCTAAACTAAATTCATTCATAAGCCTCCATGCTGCTGCATCCAAAATTAAACTAGTTACACTTCTTCAACGAATCAATGCATAGGAATTATGAAGGATGGGAACGATTCTAGAACAACAACAAACGCTTAATTCCGATCTATATTCTTTCTTCTACCACTGTGAGTACAATCACTTTCACAAGATAATTAATTAAAATAATTATGATAAGTTGTGAACTGGACTGTATGAATATGTCTGTTATCATACGCTATTAGATCTGTTTTGTTTATATATGCCAGTTCTGTTATCGTTTATAATTAGATCCATACTAGTTGATTTAGATCTATGCAAGTTCATGTCTATGCAAGTTTATGCCTATGCAAGTTTATCTATGCAAGTTATTTTCATTAAATCTATGCAAGTTTATAATTAGATCTATGCAAGTTATATTCATTTAGATATATGCAAGTTTATTCATTTAGATCTATGCAAGTTATAATTGGATCTATGCAAGTTATATTCATTTAGATCTATGCAAGTTTCTTCATTTAGATCTATGCAATTTATAATTGGATCTATGCAAGTTATGTTCATTTAGATCTATGCAAGTTTATAATTAGATCTATGCAAATTATATTATTTAGACCTATGCAAGTTTTATGAATTATGCTAGTTTATTTTTATATGCTAGTTAGAACCATTTTATATGTTATGCAAGTTGTGATGCTTTTTTTTAATGAGCTTGGCTAATTGCGAGCCTAACGTATTATGTGAATTATACGAACGATTGACGTGGGGACATTGGGAAAATATTGAATATTATATTGGCATAATTTGGTTTGCAACCATGTAATTAATTTAGGCCATAAATGGGTATAATTTGTACACTTGGAATTATGGACATAATTTGGGCAATAATTAAAACATAGCTTGAATTGGAAATTGGAATAGGGATATTAATTCAAATTGGGTTTGAATAATAGAAAGTAATAATAAATGCCTAAGATCCGAGGTTAGACTCGGTTGCGGTATAAGCCTGCCCGGACCTTCCCTGCAAATCCAGCCACCACAAATGATAGTCTAATGTGAGAGGTCAAAGGCAGAAACTAAATGCGCAATAATGCAAAGATACGAGGTATAAGCCTTCCCAGACCCGCCCGACAGCAACCGCAAAACAGTAATCTAATGTGGGAGGTATTGCAAGATTGCCGTTATAATAAATTAAAGAACACCTAACCAAGATAAGACATATGGTGGGACATGGGGTAAAGTGGGTGACATGGGTGACATGTGAAATATAATTAGAAGCACTTAACCAAGTTGAAACATGTAAGAAGACATGAATAAGAGGGGGTAAGTGGGAAATCCTAGTGGGAACCAAGCATAGGTGGAAAGCTTGTGTTAAGTGTGGGGGCCCTTTTCAAACCAGTAACCCATTAAGTGTCTTTGTGAGCTCGAGCTAAGTCGAAGACGATACACGCTTACTGGGTTTGATTGTAAGAGGTCAAAACGGGTTAGCGGTGGCAACACAAGTCCAACGGGGTCATGTGCGTGCATGGGCCCGGGCTGGTTGGTAAGACGTTGTTGCATCGTGTAGATATAAGCCGTGCTCTTTAGTAGTATCGGGTTGCCACTTTGGGGAGTGATACACCCCACTATGGACCGACACTGTAATAACCCGGAAATCTGAGCCAATTTAAAATTTGTATTTTGGCAATTTTAGTGAATTTTGATTATTAAAAATGAATTATTTTAAATAATATCGACGAGAAATTTATTTTGAATAGAATTCGAACGTATATATTATATAGACCGTCGTTAGAATATAAATATTTATTTTAAATTATAAAAGGAAATAAAAATGGCGCGGTAGTTTGAAAATTCGATTTCAAAGTTCAAATGAATGTACTGGGTGCAGAATAAACCTGATTTTAGCGAAACCAAAAATATTCGAATCTAATTAAGAATATCTTTCCAACGAATCCGAAAAATCGAAATTTCATAGCGGGGGTCAAAAGATACGCCCAGTTGAAAATTCAGAATAGTCGCTATGGATTTCTGGCCCTTAAAATGGAAATTTTGCAAACGACCTCGATTTTCGACGAAACCACTTTTGTCGGATCCGGGATGTCGAATTATTGCTAGGTTTCAAAATTCGTAATTTTTCGAATCAATATGTGAGCGTGGCGAAGGAAAACGCATTTGACCAGTTTCAGTTGATTTTAATCGACTGGAAAATGGCCATTTTTCAGTCGGTCTCAGAATTTGACGAAACTAGTTTTGTTAGGACCGTATCGTCAATACGAAGCCAGAAAATATTTTTCTGGAATTTTTCGAGTTAATATGTGACCCCGGTAATTTGAAATGTGCGTTTAAATTGAATACATAAAGATTTATATTTTAAACTCAATGGAAACTGATCGAAACAGTTGAATTGGGTTACGAAACATATCCCATTGTGCTTGGAATGGGGGTAATTGGCTAGAGGCGACAGTCGTTGGGTCTCGTTTCGAGTTCAGATTAAAAACTTGATTTTTATAGAAATTAATAATAATTAAATAAATTTATAAAAAGCCCTTACCCTCATTCTCTCCCTTTAGTCAACGGTCAGAGTTATAATAAGAAAAAGAAAATTAAAACCCTCGATCCAACTACCCTGTCGATACCCCGTCGCACCCTTTTCCTCCGGGGCCATCGCCCCCTCTCTTCCAATCGAACCCGATACCCCCTAAGCCCACGCCCTAGACCAGAAACCCACCTCGAGCCCCTTGCTCCGCCGCCATAACCTAGATCCGATCGCCTAAAGCCCGACGCTCCACCTCCGACGCAGCGAGCATGGCCTCTCTCCTTCCACTTCGATTCACAATGAGTTTTATAATTTTTAGGTCATAAAAACTGATTTTTATGAGTGATAAAAACTGATTTTTATGAGTGATAAAAACTGATTTTTTTGGGTTATAAAAACTGATTCGTTTTATTTAATTATTTATACATTAAAGAGAGTTTTTCATATAAAATATGATTTTTTATTTATATTTCTAACCTATAAAGATTTGATCTTTTTTTTATGAAAAAGGATAAAAATATAATTGTTATGATATGAAGTGATATAGAGAAAAAAAATCGATTTTTAATATATGTAAAGCGAGATGAAAAGGTTAGATTTTATTAATATAAAGATGAGATTTTTTGCAATATAAAAATATGATTTTTATATTTTTAGAATAATAAAAATAAGATTTTTATTTATATAGAGATTTAAAAACTGAGTTTTTATATAGTATAAATAATAAAAATATTATTTTTATATAGTAGAAATTATAAAAATATAATTTTTATAAGATAAAGAATATAAAAATACAATTTTTATATAGAATAAAGCGTTGTAAAAATATATGAAGTAGAAATAAAAATATAATTTTTATTTATTGAAATGAAGTGATAAAAAATATAATTTTTATTTGAACAGCGTGAAAAGAACTGCATTGGAATTTCAAACTGATCCAGACGGTTCAGCAGTTCAAAAGCAAAGCACGGCAGAGTGGAACCCTCTGTGAGAACTCCTCACTTTTAATTTATTTCTAGTTTAAAATATGTACTAGGATGCAAACGGTGTTTAATAGCACCCGACACCCGTCGTCCACAGACTATGGACAGCTTGTTTGTTTGTTTGATTTTGATGTGTAGTTGATTGTGTGATGTGAAGTGAAATAAAATATTTATATAGTTAAAAATATTTTATAGTTGAAAATAGAAATTTTAACATGTATACGAAATGAAATAAATAAATATAAACAAATCAGACGATTTGTTTATATACACACATTTGACTGATAATGATTGGGACGATAAATTTTACACATTGCCCAACTGCACAAATAAAATCTGTGTTTGATTGTTTGAAACCCCACACGGGTATTGGGATGATATTTGACGTACATTAATCCCGATTATTTAGTTATATGTCGATCGATTGGTCGACAGACTATGCAAGCGTTAATTATTTATATTTAATGCTTATGCAGTTGTATGGTGCACTTTGGATGATGGTTGATTCTTTATCGTTGTTATTTTATACATGTGTTGTAGAAAATCCATATAATTAACATTATATGGTAATTGATTGGGCCTCATTCCAGTTTTGAAATAGAATATTTGAAGAGAAATATTTGAATAAAATATTTGAGAAGGAATATTTGAAATGAAATATTTGAATAGAATATTCGAAATAGAAATATATAAAGCCGTGTTGATTAGATATGTGCTTTTTTGACGCGAACGATATTTATATCGATTATATTCATTTTTATAATGAATATTGAAAAGTGATTTCAAAATCGAATATTTTGAAATGAAATTCGAATTAAATTGAATTGAAACGAATTAGAATTCGAATTGAAAATAAAATGAATTCAAATCGAATTAAAATTGAATTGGAATTCAAACCAAATTGAAATTGAATTGAATAGGAATTCAAATCGAATTGAAATCGAATTGAAATTGAATTGAATCGAATTTAAATCGAATTGAAATTGAATTGAATTGAATTGAAATTGAATTGAAATCAATTTGAAATGAAATCAAAATGAATTTATATCAGAAAGATTCAATTTTGATTTGAATTTGAAATAGAAGTTGAAATCGTTTTGAAAATGAATTTAAAACGATTTATAAAATAAGTTTTGAAAGGAAATCGACGAAATATAATATATATATATATACATATATATATATATATTATACAATGGCCTGAATAGAACGCGCCGCGCCGCGCCGCGGCAGTTCGCGAATTTCGACCATTGACTTCGAATCGATATTATGGGAGATCCGACCGTCGGATTCTCCTAAAACCGGAACCGTTGGGTTCGTATCAAAAAGAGCTTTCTAACGAATATTAGAAATTTGAAAAGGTTGGATTTGGAATCATGTCCAAATCAAATTTGGAAAAGGTCGTTGTAAGTGCAGTTCGATGGCCGTTGATGGAAATCGACTGTACGAGCCTTGATAAAATTATTAAAAATAGTAATAATTTGTGTAAAATCATTAGAAATGATTTGTGAAGAATTGGGATGAAAAATATCATATTTGAAAAGATAAAAGTAGATTTTTATCGAAATGAACTAGTTTGAACTAGGATTATAATTCTATTTACTTTTAAAATAAATAAAATGGATTTGAAATGGTTTCAAAGGTAACTAGAATTTCCAATAATTGAATTGGAATGGATTTGAATCGAAATTGTCTTTGGAATATTTCAATGTTGGATTTCGTGATTATACAGATGTTGTTATGGAAATTTAAAAGATATATATATATATATATCGTTATTTCCAATACGACATTTGTTGGTCGTAGAATTTGATATTGAATATAAGCCGATATATTTTCTATTCAGAGCCTTGTACTTAATATCAAATGTGATTTGGGTCTGTCGTGAATGGTGTCTTCATTAACACTGTTCTTAAGCCCAGTTGAGAAAAAGATTAAATCTTTTTATTTAGATTTAATGAAGTGCACCAATTAAATAATATTTAATTGGAATTGAATTGGTATTGATTTTTGGGTTTATTGTGAATAGTGTTTTAAATAACACTTGTTCTTTAACCCGATAATTAATGAAATGTGATTTTGGGTTGTCGTGAACGGTATCTTCAATAATACCGTTCTTAGACCCAAAGGAGTTAAGGAAATCAGAAACTAATTGGAGATTAGTTAAGTTGAATGGTTTCTGGGGTATTGATCTGATGTTGGTTTCGGCCTTCGGGGTTAATACTTAGGGAATTGCTCACTTGCTAATTTACGGTTAGGGACTGATTGAAATGTGATGTGCTTTTGGGTTTATCGTGAACCGTGTTTTAAATGACATTGATTCTTTAACCCAGTTATAGATTAAAACTAAGTGGAGTTTTAATGAATCTTTAATTAGATTGAAAAGAACGAGAATGGAGTATCACCAGTTTTGCTCCAGGCGATAGTTAAATCTTTAATTAGATTTGAACGTGAAATGGTAATGGAATTTACCGATAACACCGTGGTGTTAGATATGAAGTATTACCAGTTTTACTTCATGGGATGAATAGGTTGGGATTGGGGAATTAAAATAAATGATTACTTCGGTGTGGTTCGCTAATCCCGACTAGTTTGAATTGATATTCAAAAGAAGATTAAAGAGTAAATTTAAAAGAATTTATCTTTGATAAAATTACCGGGAACCTTTCCCTAAGATTGTGAAATTTAGAAACTAACTATAGGTTAGCTAAGCAGAACGGTTTCCTAGGCATTGATCTGATGTTGGTTTCGGCCTTCGGGGTTAAAATTTGAGGAATTATTCTCTTGTTGATTTATGGTTAGTGACTGATGAATTGGAATGAGGCATATGTTGTGTTTGTGTAACACTTGCTTATTATATACGCGAGTTATTCGAAAAGACCGGGTTTATCCCATTCTGAATAACTGATATGACGATAAGTCGAAGATGAAGACGGTGGTTAAAGACCGGATATCTTCACGTCGTTTGGATAATTATCTTGATTGGGCTGTACACCCAAGAGGAGGGAATCAGTTAGTGGTCGTCCAGATGTACTTGGAGATCAATGGATATGCGGGGTACTAGGTGCCTCCGATTTCGTTTAGACCCAGAACGGACTTGTAAATGGATGTGTGTCGGACATCGGATTTCATTCTGTGTGATTGATATCGGTTGCATAGCGTGAATTGCCTGTGTGGCATGCTAAGATGCGAATGAGCAAGGCTTCTATTGAAAAGCAGGGTCCTGTGGTTGATAATCAAAGCACAACCTGTGTGGAATAGCTTTGTGTAGTGTTGATTCGCGAGCCTCACACCCCGGTGGTGAACCAGAAACGGGAGAAGGACCTCAGGGGGGACATGCGTTTCTTTCTAGTTAGAAGTGGCGTCAGTGGTTTTACACGTCCTGATGAGTTTGACTTACGTGGTTGTTGCTGTTGCGAAGCGCCTCAGATATATCAGTGACTATATGAAGCCGATGGAGTCATTTGTTGGCTCATTTACGCCCCAAAGGGCGGGGAAAATGTAGTGTTCAGGCATTATAATCCACATCGGTGGACCGGTCCTGACGATCCAAGGGGCAGTTGTGGTTGTTCCTGAGGCTCGGGCTAGAGAGTCTCGAATCGGTTGAGGACGATCCCTTGCCTCGGTTCACAGATGGAAATTCAACTCCCAATACGTGACGTTTCGATTTTAGTTGTAATCCTATATACGGTGACATAGTGGGATGGGGCGCTTATGACGTCTATGATTGATACTTATGATTTGAGGTTGTATTATACACTATGCACTTATAATAGTATCAAATGATTTGTTTTAAACGTATCAAGCATTCTTGGCTATTATAAGGTAAAAATCCAATCCTCCGACTTGCGTTGCATTGTGTGATGGGACCTGGGTCTTATAATAGCTTCATTGTTCTTTATTTAGCATTGCGCTGTTGTTTTATGCACTGGTATTCTTGGGAGGAAACCCATTCCGTGTTATACATCGTGGTCCCTTGATTTACCGAACTTTAAAATAAAGATTAATAACCGTTTTAGTTCTCACACCAGTCCCATGACTGATCTGGAGTTTATTGTTTTAACCTAAACTCTGGGTGCCCTTATTTTGACACGGGCAGCTAGTAGTTTTGGTTTTGCAGATTTATATTCACAGGAACCTGGTTTACAGCTGGAACGATATCCGGAAAGCTTTGTATCCGTGTATCTTCGTCAGTTGTATTTTGTATTATTTTCCGCTGCTATGTAATGTATTGTAATCTCTGATATTTTTCTGTTGTGTAATATTTATTTATACTCTGTATATTCTTGTAATCTGATGGAATTGTTGTTATATAAATTTAAATGTTCTTCTGTCTGCGTTCCTTTGTGTGTCCTTTCATCGTGGTATCAGAGTTTGGTTTACAAAGCTCAGAGAACAAGACACATTAGAACCATACGAAAGAATTCATTAGAAATTGGATTAGTAATATCCAATAGGAATGACTCGTTATAGATGGGATCAGTAGTATCCTAGAGCGAGTGTGAAGAGTAACGCTTTTAGAAAATAAATAGAAAACAAGCTTTGTTTTGAAAATTTAAATCAACTATTTGTGACGGCCTGCTGCGTACCAACCGATATTTACTCCAAATGTGCGCTGTACACATGTCCAGTTAGTATGGGACGGTCGTCAGAAGGAAAGGAAAGAAGAGAATGAACCAAAAAAAGAACCTGTAAAATGTCTCACAGCGCATGGTACAAAATATAATAACAACATACCTAATATAAAACAGGTGAGATAATGTGTAAGCTGAAAACAAACTAACATAGCAGCGGAAAATCCAAGTACAGCTTATGATCCAAAGCTAACATTATTACAACTTTTAAAACTGTATCAAAAGCAAAAGCAAGATAAGGGAGGTACACTACTATGCCCAAGTAGCGACTACCAACGACAGAGGGAGAATATCTTTATATCATATGTGGAAGCCTCCTGCCCGCCTCTGAATCAGCTACTCGCGAATCACCAACTAACCTGTCTCTAGTCTGCTCGTGTGAGCACCCAGAGTAATAAGAAGAGACATAAAACTCTGGGTCAGACAAAAAGTCTGGTATGAGCAATAAGCATCTAAACAGAACAATAACAGGTATACTAAACCGTACATGAACCTGGACCTGCAACCAAAGAGTTAGCACTACATACTGTACAACACTCTAAGGTGCCATTTCAAATGGTGTAAAGATAACGGAGGTGGGGGTGTGCATGTCATAGTGATGGCAAACAATCAATCATAGCAACCATCCTCACATCTCTCACTCAGTGCGTAAAGCATACGATATTCACCACTTCGATCACCCAATATACTTTGCTATGGTCACTTTACCCCCTGAAGTCTCAATGACTTCACTGCACTGACCCATAGCCGCTAATCATTCGCTATGTCCACTTTGCCCCCATGGAGTCACAATGACCCCACTGCACTGGCTCATAGTCTTACTACGAATCACTTTGCCCCTCGAGTCATAATGACTCTACTGCGCTGATAACGTAGTCTTGCTACCATCACCTTGCCCCTCGAGTCATAGTGACTCTACTGCACTGATAAGTAGCCCATCATCCATTTTTAGTGGTGAATCAAAGTTTTGAATGTCGACAACTCCTTAGCACGTGTCCTGCAGCAAAGTCCAACCATGAAGTGAACTCATTGGTTCCCAACTGGATCATGAGCTCTAACTTCCATTTGGACTACCTTTGCATCTCGGGTTATTGGTCATCATCGGATCGGTTCGGATCCCCTCTTAACAATCGGTTCGGTTCGGCCTTCAACATCCTCCACTGGATCGGTTCGGGTCTCCAGCACAAGCCTTCCCCTCTGCTCCGGATCGGATCGAGGTCTAAACTCCTTGGCAAGCTTCCTCGGATCGGATCGGAAGCCCTCACAAGATGCTGGATCAGATCGGTCTCCTTCATAGCACACCGGTTCGGGTCGGAGTCTCCAAGTCGCATTGCCATACAATGCTACGGAGCGGAGCGGAGCTTCTTCATACGACGATGGATAGGAGCTTCTGAACTCGCGTGGGAGGTGGTTCGGATCGGGTCCGCTTCTCTGTTCCGATCCGGATCGGCCAATTTTCTGCACTTTTCCAACAAGTAGTTTACACCACTTAACGGCGCTTTCGACCATTCCAACTATTCTAATCAATCACAAAGCATACCATACAGTCATAACAACATGTATAATCAACCACAAACACCAAAACAACAATATGATAGGTTAAAATGGATCAAACCTAGCCAAAACCCCATGTTTTCCCTTAAGCATGTTTAGGTGAAACTAATGATATGATTAGCAAAACTTAACCAAATTAACCCAAATTCATATCAAAGGTCTAAAACATCATTTTGAATATTATAAATATTTTTCCAGAATTTATCATGTTTAAATTCGCTAATTAACACTAATTACCCTTAATTAGCCATAATTAGTGAGGAACTATGCAAATCACTCACCTTAGCCACAAATAAAACTTAGATATGAAATAAATCTCTGATTTGGCGTGGATCCCAATGCTAAACAGCAGCTCTAAACTTGATGTTGGTTGATCTCTCTTGATTTGATGTTGCTAAGCCCAATCTTCAAGTAGAAAGTGATTTGGAGGTGATTTAGAGGTTGGAGGCCATTTTTAGGGTTTCTAAGAGGTAAGTGGAGGCTAGAAAACTGAAATAAAATGAAACCCTAACTCATTTCAGCCTCCCCATAACCCTAATCCCGAAATGGGTTATGGGCTCATTCACTAATCACCCTACTTGGCCCGGTTAAGCAGTTTTTCACCTTCCAAACCTTATTTCAGCCATATCTCCTAAATGGTAAGTCCGTTTCTCACGTGTGACCGCTCTACGGAAAGTAAACCATCAAACGAATCTAATGGAAGTGGTTTCAGGTCAAAACTCCTTTCCAATCAAAAGTTTTGGCCGAAACAAGATCAGCTATGGGCAAGACGGTCATTTAAAAATCGACAAAAATCGTGAACATGGGAAATGACTCTAATGGTTGTTTCCCAAAGTTACATAACCATATGACTTCATAGGGGAAAAAGATAAATATTCTACGATCCTCTAATGCATAGAATGCGGGTTGTTACATTCTCCCCTCTTATGAAATTTCGCCCCCGAAATTTCCTAATCAAAACACACACAAGAGTCCCGCATGCCTATCAGTCATAAAAAACTATCAAACATGCAAAACAAGCAAAAAAAAGTCTATCCTAGCATGCAGAATAACTAAATCGCAAAGAAAATCTTACCAGGCAAAGAGTTTTGGGTACGTCTTCCTAATGCTCTCCTCTGTCTCCCAAGTACAGTCATTCTCGTTCTCGCCCGACTGAACCTTGACTAGCTTCACCGCCTTCCTTCGAAGTAGCTTCGTATCTTGCTCGACAATACGAATCGGCTTGCTGTTCCCAACCGCCTCGGGTTCTACTTCGAAGTCCTCTAACTGATCATGTGAAATTGTCATATCTTGGTCGTGCACGAACTTCCTTAGCTGGGAAACATGAAATACGTTGTGAACTCCCGCCATCTTCTCTGGTAAGTCAACTCTATATGCCAAATTTCCAACTTGTTCGAGAACTGGGAATGGTCCAACAAATCTTGGTGCCAACTTGCCCCTCCTACCAAATCGTATCACGCTCTTCCACGGAGAAATCTTGACAAACACCAAGTCACCAACGGAGAATTTTAAGTCTCATCTTCTCTTATCAACATAACTCTTCTACCTATCTTGGGTAGCCTTCATTCGTTGCTGAATGATCTTAATCTTGTCCGAGGTTTCTCTTACCACATCTGGTCCAAGCACAAACTTCTCATCGGTCTCTATCCAACATGAAGGTGAGTTTCACGGTCTTCCGTACAAAGCTTCATATGGAGCCATACCGATACTGGATTGGTAGCTATTATTATATGCAAACTCTACTAGATGTAAATGGTCATCCCATGATCCATCAAAATCCAATATACAATCTCTCAAGAGATCTTCCAATATACGATTCACCCTCTTCGTCTAACCGTCGGTCTGAGGATGATATGCGGTACTAAGATGTAATTCTGATCCTAGAGCCTCTTCTAAGCTCTTCCAAAACCCACTAGTAAACAATGGGTCTCGGTCACTCACAATGCTTTTAGGTACTCCATGAAATCTCACTGCCCACTTCATATACAATTCTGCTAACTTAGCTGCCGTTCTGGTCGATTTGACTGGTATAAATCTTGCACTCTTAGTCAATCGATCCACAACTATCCAAATGCTATCATGTCCCGATCTAGTCCTTGGTAAACCATCGCTGAAATCCATCGAGACTTGCTCCCATTTCCATTCAGGAATTTCTAATGGTTGCAAAAAACCAATAGGCTTCTTTTGCTTGGCTTTAACTAGCTGGCAATTCATGCATTTGGATATAAACTTCCCAACGTCTCTTTTCATACCTTCCCAGTAGTAAGTCTGTCTCATGTCTCAATACATCTTATCACCACCGGGGTGTATAGTCAGTTTTGAGTGATAACATTCTCTAAGCACTTCATCTCTCAAACCATTCACGTTGGGTACAACTAGTCTTCCATTCTTTCTAAGCCATCTATCTCGATCAAGCCCATACAAATTCATCTCCTTACCGTCGATATTCATCTCTAACTTGGAGATGATTTCCAATATATTAGGATCGTTTCTCTGACTGGAACCAATCCGCTCTATCAAAGTGGGTCTGATCGTCAAACTAGCTAGTATTTCTGGATCCATTTCGCACTTTGGTCTAAAATCAAACCCTTCGATATACTCCAGTTGCTTCCATTCAAGAAACATAGCCCCTATACTGGCATGTCTCCTACTCAAGGCATCGGCTACCGCATTACCTTTCCTAGGTGTATATGCGATATCAAAATCATACGAAGCCAAGAACTCTAACCATCTCTGCTGACGGAGATTCCGATCCTTCTGGGAGAAGAGATACTTTAACGATTTATGATCGGCAAACAACTCAAATATCACTCCCAAGAGATAATGTCTCCACATCTTCAGCGCAAACACGATCGCTGCCAATTCCAAATCATGGGTAGGATACCTTTTCTCTTGTGGCTTTAGTTGCCGACTAGCATAAGCTACAACCCTACCTCCTTGCATCAATACAGCACCTAGTCCGGTACCACAAACATCTGTGTATACCGTCATCTCTTCATTCCCTTTAGGAATGACTAGCACTGGCGCACGCGTTAACTTTTCTTTTAGACTTTTGAATGCATTCTCACACACTCCGTCCCAGACGAAGGCCTGATTCTTCTTAGTCAACTGAGTCAACCGTGCTGCTATCTTGGAGAAGTCCTGGATAAACTTATGATAATATCTATCTAACCCCAAGAAACTTCTTACATTTGTTGCATTCTTGGGCGTAGGCCAATCCTGTACCATAGACACCTTTACAGGGTCCACGGCAATATCATCCTCCGAAACAACATGGCCCAAGAATCTCACTTCCCTTCTCCAAAAGTGACACTTAGAGAATTTCGCTTTCAATTGGTGTTTCCTCAACACCTCCATCACTATCCTCAAGTGTCCCTTGTGTTCCTCCTCTGTCCTCGAGTAAACAAGGATGTCGTCTACGAACACAAGAACAAACTTATTCAACTGATCTCTGAATACTCGATTCATAAGATCCATAAAGTAGGCTGGTGCATTGGTCAACCCAAATGGCATGACCAACCACTCATAGAATCCAGACGGCGTCCTAAATGCCGTTTTCGAAACACTCTCATCTGCTACTCGGAGCTGATGAAATCCTGTCGCGAGGTCCAACTGGGAGAACACTCTTGCACCTTCCAGTTGATCAAACAAATCATCTATCCGCGGTTGAGGATACTTATTCTTCCTCGTCACCTTATTCAACTCGCGATAGTCCACACACAAACGAAGGGAACCATCTGCCTTAGTGGCAAACACAACTGGTGCTCCCCACTCGGAGACACTTCTTCTAATAAATCCCTTCTTCAAAAGATTACTGACTTGCACCAAGAGCTCTCGTTGCTCCCTTGGTTCCATACGACGAAGTGGCATCACTATAGATCTGGCATCTTTCACTAAATCAATACGGAACTCAATCTCTCGATGTGGTGGAAGTCTGGTCACCTCCTCGAAGACGTCCGGATACTGGCAAACCACGGGCACATCTGACAACTCATCATGCGGGATGTCGAGGGAATTTGTAAAACTAGCCATTACCCCATCACTAGGTAGACTACCAAATACTACCCTCCGCCCATCATACGCCCTAACTGTCACCAAAAAGCCCTCACAGTCTACCACCACCCCGTATCTTTGGAGCCAATCGACCCCCAATATAATGCCATACCCAGTAAAGCCCAAAACAAAGCAATCACAAACAAACATACATCCATGACTCGATAAGACCAAATCTCGACAAATCATACTAAGGTTAGTCGAACCACCAATCGGTTTCGTCACAACCAACGGTCTATCGACTATCTCGGGTTCCAGTCCCAACCTATCCACCAGGTCACTAGATATGAAGGAACGGGAAGCCCTAGTATAAAACAAAACTCGAACTGGTACATCATAAATAGAAAGCATACCTTGAATGACGACATTCTTTCCTTTCTCGACCGCAGTTGGGGCATTCGACGAAGATGGAACAGCATCGATGTCATATGCTTTCACAATCTGCTTCTCCTTTAGAGGTTGTGGACACTTATCCTTATGATGTCCCACTTGGCCACAGTTGTAGCACTTCCTATCCGCTAGCTTGGCCCAACATTCTTTAGCATAATGGCCCTTCTTACCACAGCTAAAGCACTCAACATCTTTCTTGCTCTTTTTCTGGCCATCCTTAGATTGGTTCTGCTTCCTCTTATTCTGAGAGTTATTCTTGCCTCCACCGCCCGCTTGCGGTTTCAGCCCTTGTGCAGATGCAGCCTCAGTCTTTGGCTTAGGGTAAAGACTCTCTGATCTCAAAGCTTTCCCCACAATCGATTCAAAAGTCTCATCGATGTGGTTGATAAGCCTCTCCCCTAAGTATCCATCCAACCCAGTAATGAACTTCTCATTCTTCTTCTCAGGAGTATCGATAAGAAATAGTCCATACTTCGATAAAGTGTCGAACTCAGCAATATAGTCAGAGACTGCCGTGCCATTCTGCTAGAGTTCCAAGAATCTCTTAAACAACACTGACTTTTGGGCAGCTGGAATGAACTTCTCGCTAAAGTGAGCCTTGAACTGATCCCAAGTAACCTGATCTTCTGGAGTAGTTGTTCTAATGGCATTCCACCAATTCATCGCTCCCCCTTGCAGCTGACGAGACGCTAGCCTTCTCTTCATCGCATCCTCGATACCTAAGTCGTCGAAGATATGATCACAACTATCCAACCAATCCTGAATATCTGTGGCCAACTCCATTCCGTGGAACGGCTTCCCACCAAGGTAAGTGTAATCCTTGTACAACTTGGCGAAATCGACCCTAGGTGCCTGCACCACTGGACCACCACCATTTCCGGGATTGGGAACTGCTCCCTGAACATCCCTAAGCATCTCCCTTATGAAGTTAGTGAACATTATCCTTATGTCGGGAGCATTTCCATTATTGGTCCCTCTACCAGCACCCCTCGTGTCTCGACTCATCGCTCAATCTGTAAAGAGAAAACGATTAACGACCTCATAGTGGTGCTAGTGCAGTACGACTTCATCCTTATACTACTAATAGTATATCCATATATAGATTTTGAAAACCAAAGTAATCGCAAATACGCACTCTCATATACGTACTATCTCTCCCTGTTGTCTTTCCCTAGGTTAACTATGCAACCTAGAGCTCTGATACCAAATGTGACGGCCCGCCCCGCACCAATCGACATTTACTCCAAAAGTGCGTTGTACACATGTCCAGTTAGTACGGGACGGTCGTCAGAAGGAAAGGAAAGAAGAGAATGAACCAAACAAAGAACCTGTAAAATGTCTCACAGCGCATGGTACAAAATATAATAACAACATACTAGACATAAAACAGGTGAGACAGTGTATAAGCTGGAAAAAAACTAACATAGAAGCGGAAAATCCAAGTACAACTTATGATCTAAAGCTAACATTATTACAACTTTTAAAACTGTCTCAAAAACAAAAGCAAGATAAGGGAGGTACACTACTAATGCCCAAGTAGCGACCACCAACGACAGAGGGAGAATATCTGTATATCATACGTGGAAGCCTCCTGCCCGCCTCCGAATCAGCTACTCGCGCATCACCAGCTAACCTGTCTCTAGTCTGCTCGTGTGAGCACCCAGAGTAATAAGAAGAGACATAAAACTTTGGGTCAGACAAAAAGTCTGGTATGAGCGATAAGCATCTAAACAGAACAATAACAGGTATAATAAACCATAATTGAACCTAGACTTGCAACCAAAGAGTTAGCACTACATATTGTACAACACTCTAAGGTGCTATTTCAAATGGTGTAAAGATAACGGGGGTGGGGGTGTGCATGTCATAGTGATGGCAAACAATCAAGCATAGCAACCATCCTCACATCTCTCACTCAGTGCGTAAAGCATACGATATTCACCACTTCGATCACCCAATATACTTTGCTATGATCACTTTTCCCCATGAAGTCTCATTGACTTCTCTGCACTGATCCACAGCCGCTAGTCCTTCGCTATGTCCACTTTGTCCCATGGAGTCACAATGACCCCACTGCACTGGCTCATAGTCTTACTACGCATCACTTTGCCCCTCGAGTCATAATGACTCTACTGCACTGGTAACGTAGTCTTGCTACCATCACCTTGCCTGTAACACCCCACCTCCGCCAGGGCCATTCACGAAAGAATGCACTAGCTTTGGAGGGGTGTTTTCTAGGTAAACATGCACAGAGATATCACAAGACAGAACATAGATAAATAAATAAGTAAAGCAGCGGTAGAAATTTAAAAACCATAGTTAACCATTTCAATACCAAATAGTCAACTTACATCAAAGTACTTAGTCATTATTTTCCGACTACCACAAGTCTAGAAAACATAAACTGAAAATTACATAAAGTAAACTATCCCCAAGATAGATGTGGTGAAGCCATAGCAAGCTCAAGTCCAAACCGTACATGAGCTGTCAAGAAAGCAAGCCAAATGTCCAAGCTAAGCACTAGTGTTCCCTCCCTGAGAACCTGGGGGGGGGGGGGGAAACAGAACAAAAGAGGCGAAAGAAAAAGGGTCAGTCATAAAGACTGGTAAGTCCTACCTACTATTAGTATAAAAACTAATGAAGTTAACTAAACATGAGAAACTGAGATGAAACATAAAGATGGTAACTAACTGGCATGATAAATAGATAACAAGGTAGATCAAGTGTGGCATCGCATATACAAGGTTTAGTTTTGCACCAATAGTACTAGTATTCCAACCCATGTCAAGTATAAACAAGAAATGATCCCTTGGCCCAATATCATGAGGTGACCCAAATCGGGGTCCAACTACACGGTCTAGTCGATCGGCTCCCTATAAGCCTAACTCGTCGAGTGTCGGTGTCATACGACCCAATCACGAAATGTAGTCAAACTGTGCTAGGTCCACCCTAGGGTGTATCTAGCCCTAGGGTGCCAACCACTGACACGAATCAAGCATGCACAGTCTAAACCTACTGGTGCCCGTGTCTGCTTTTCAACTCCGGACTATGTGCACGACCATAGTCCGCTTGAACCTACACTGGCGCACCTACTCAACCGTCGTTCTGGTCGCTTACAATCAGCCCAGTAATCGTGCCCCACCCTAGCCTACTCCCTAGGGTATCGTGATACATCCAAGAGGGTTACTGCTGAAAAGGACCACGTGACTAGGGTTTCTAATGGGTTAAGTGTGGTTAACCCTATCCAGTCATGTATCAAGTTGGTTAAGTGTATCCAAGTAGTTCATGACTTAACCCTAACATGTGGCATTAATTAATTTAATGCACCCAACCTCTCACATTAGACTTTGTTGTGGTTACTGGATATGCCGGGCGGGTCCGGGCAGCTTTACACCACAACCTAGTCTAACCTCGGGTTTCAAGCGCGATGTGACCAACTTCTCACATTGGGTCCTATTGTTTGTAGCCACTGGATTTGCCGGGCGGTTCCGAGCAGATTTACGCTACAAACTCAACCCAACCTCGAGTTGGCCACTTTATGGTTTTCTACATGTCATGACCACATTCATGTTTTCAAGCATAATCAAGTTTCATGTCACATTTCAAGTCACGTTTTTTCATGTCATTTCAAGTTTGACTAACTACCCATAACGTATTCCCATTCACACGTAAATTCGCATCAACACAAGTGAATCAAGGAACATAAAAATATGACCATGATGGGCATAAGGTGGTAAAGTTGGTCATAAGTTAAACATGATGATATTTGAGGCAAAGCTGTTCATCACAACTAGCATTGTAACACCCCACATCTGTTAGTGTCACTCACAAGTGGAATGCACTAAGTTCTGTGGAGCATTTAGGGTAAAAGATGCAGATAAATTACAAGACAGACAGAAATTAAACAGCGGAAAATAAAACTTTGCTTTATTGATAAAATAGTTTGTATAATGATTTCTTCACAATATCAGAGTATCATATGTCTTGAAAAATAAAGAAGCATAAAACAACATTTATATTCCCCAATTTTAGCAAGAGCCAGCAATAGCATCTGAAAAGAGAATCCAAGCAAAGCTTCGACAAATCTTCAAGCTGGGAAAGAGTGACAGTCCAACTTAACCTGAGCTATACTATTCCCTCCTTTACTACCTGGGGGGGGGGGGGTGGGGGAGGAACGGAAGAAAAGAAGACGAAAGAAAAACAGAGTCAGACATAAAGCCTGAGTAAGTTCAGTAACTTCTACCATGTGCCATGGGAAAAACAAAACGACATGAATTAACTGAACACAAGAAAATACCATGACGATAGGGTCAGCAAGATTAGACAAGATAATCACAAGATATGCTAAGATAAGATAAACAGGATATGCTCTAATACTTTTAACGCTTCGCTATTTCCTGGTTATACTGATTTTTATTTCTCTGCACCACCTAACTAGTGTCCCAACAAGTAACGATAACGTGATCCCAATCCCTGTAGTTTCCATTGCCTTCAGGCATACATTTCTTATTTTTTACCTAGATCTAATCTAGGGTTTTCTATCAAGTGCTCTCCAGATTCAACTAGAGTTTACGCTATCTGCTGAACGCTTCTCGGATTCAGGGTTTTTGCCACCTAGTCCTACTAGGGATTATGCTACCTGACGAATGATGCCTCCAAGTCTAGGACACACTACCTAGAGTGGTATATGTTCCTATACTTCCCCACGCATGTATCGCGAATCGTTATCGCTTGTCTAGATGCACATGTCCTGTAATGTGCGGCCTGAGTCCTGTGGCAGGGCAAATCAAGAAACACAGAACTCGGTCGGGAGCTTTCAGATATCTGCCGATGCAGATGCTAAGGTCTGTTTTTATTCCAGTGGCTATGGTCCCACTCGACCCCTCCCTCAACTAATGAAAGGCACACCTTGAAAAATGAGAACTATACGCAGGCCCCCTATGCCCCACTGTCCTATGGCCATCCGCAACCATAACTAGATAGCAAGTATATGGTCTTTTGGAGTTCTCCGCCTTTCCGCTTCACGTATCTCGATTGACTCAAGATGGATGGTAGACGACGAGTTGCTATCACAGGTCTACCGTTTTCTCGCCGAATCACGCTGGTCCATCCTGGTCTTTAGGTTGCCATGTATTGCAACCAAGGCATACCCCTGGTTCTTCTACGCAGACCTTAACCTCTTTGAGCCAAGAAGGATCATATGCAGCCTCACAGAGGGATACCAAGAGTACCCTCACGTCCCCTCGAAGCCTCGGGCTTCGTAACCCAATTCGTTGGAACCTTCTTTTTAATCAGACGGACGTTCGCTCCTTCCCGTGTCATACTAAGAATTACTACTTAGTTTCTGCTAACTAAGGTTTACCACTTAGTTTCCCGAATCGTTGCTTTCTTAACTAAGATTTACTACTTAGCTCCTTTTAACTAAGGTTTACTACTTAGTTCTCTTTCCCGTCAACTTGGATTGGTTATGTGTCATTAGTCAATTCAAGCTAACTTAACCCTCTTCATTTATCCTGTTAAACTGGTTAAGTTTTATCAGTAATTCATGTTGACTTAACCCTCCTACAAACCAAGTTATATTGGTTAAGTATTTCTTATTACTTAACCTTACCCATTCATCCTGTATTGGTTAAGTGTTCCTTTTTAACTCAACCCTTCCTGTCTGTTTTAAACTAACATGTTATTAATGGTTAAGTATTATCCCTTCATGTTTTAGACTTAACCCTATTCCTTTATCACAATCTGATGGTTAAGTGTTCAAGTTTACTTAACCCCACGGTCTAGCCCAGCTAACATATCAAATTGGCTAAGTGTGTTAAATCTTACTTAACCCCAACCTCTAGTCTAGTTAACATGTTAATTTGGCTAAGTGTATTAACTTTACTTAACCCCACCTTCTAGACTAGTTAACATGTAAATTTGGCTAAGTGTTTTCTAAGTTACTTAACCCCTACAAATCTTGTCTTGTTACCATGTTAAGTTGGTTAAGTGTCCCTATGGACTTATCCCTTCCATTCTAGCTTAACTGTGTTAAGTTGGTTAAGTGTTCTTATGGACTTAACCCTTCCATTCTAGCTTAACTGTGTTAAGTTCCAGTATAAACCTAACCCCACCCATCGGTCTGGTTATCATGTTGAATTGGTTAAGTGTCTTAGTTAACTTAACCCTACCATTCTTGTTCTAGCTTTAACTAAATAAATTAAAGCCGCTACCACTCACATTAGACAGATATTGTTGCGATTACTGGATGTGCTGGTTGGTTCCGGGCAGGTTTACATCGCAACTCAGTCTAACCTCGGGTTAGGCATATTCGTATTTTCTAAGTTCAAAGGGTTTTGATAAATTTTCAAATTAGGTTCTGAAAGTAACCATCCCGTCCGTCGGATCAGTTAGGGATAGCCAGGGAGAGAAGGAAACTTGTATTTTCCAAACCGAAGCCTAAACACTATCCTCTCTGTCACCCTAGAACTTTCTGGTGTGTTATTAAAAGAGATGTCGTTAATAAAACTTTAATTTGTCTAAATTTACATTTTCTCATTTAGGACAAATTCTATAAGTAAATTATTCCTAGTTTACTTATTTCCTAATTACTCTTTAAATGTAAATTGTCAACATTCATTCTTATGGCCCATTTCCCCCTCTATATCATATTTATGCCTTTTTGGTTTGTAAACTATACCAAATTAAGTGTCACTAACCACGATTTTTGCCAAACATGACAGTTACTCGCAATTATGCCAATTTCAAATCTATGCCAACATACTTATTATGCCAAATTAGCTAATCCAATTCGGGTTTAACATTCTAATTACAATTCATGTCAAACTAGACTTATTATTCTAGATCACAATTCATGTAAATGCTAGATTTACAAGTCAATACTAGATTCAAATTACACATCCTATAATTCATGTCAAATTTATCCAATTTGCATTTCTATGAACATGCCATAATACATGTTCCCAATTTATGCCAATTTCCAAGTTAAAAACTACGTTTTTAGTGAATTTCATATTTTGCCCAAATCGTATTCCCACCGTTCGCATAATCGTGATTCAATCTAGACTATAGATAAATCTAGATTCGTAGAAAATAGGGAATGAACCAAAGATGCTATGAAAGAACGGACATAACAACTGGCATAAGATGATAATTCACAAGCATATAGATTACGACATGAAAAGGGTTGAATAGTATAGATTCAAGAACATGGGTAGACCTAACTTAATAGGTAAATTCGTACGGTCTAAAACCAAAGAAAACCAAGAATAGACAGAATAGAGACGTAGGTTCAGGAACATGGGTAGACCTAACTTAATAGGTAAATTCCCAAGGTCTAAAACCAAATAAAACCAAGAATAGACAGAATAGAAAATCAGGTTTAGACCCAATTTCACAGTCACAAAACTTAAGCAACACTTTCCTAGTCATGAATCATAGGTGCTTAATCACAGTAGTCCTTGTTATGTCATAGGCAATAGTTTATGTTTCCTAATCAAAGGCATAGGCTTGTGTTCATAGTCAAGGAAATAATTCCCATAGTCACAGTCACAATCATAGGCAGTGTTCATAGTCATAGGCAATGTTCACAGTCATAGGCAATGTTCATAGTCATCGGCAAGGCCTAATTGGTCATCGAATCATAACAGTTCTTAATTAGGTCCAAAGATATAGGCACAGATTCGAATAGAAAGATTTGGCATATTCTTTTATTCCTTTAATTTCATGTCACGAATAGAGAAAGCGTTCAAGTCTAAAAAGTAACCGACTTACAGAGATTAGATTAGATTCATAGAAAAACAGTCGTTGAAGTCGTTTGAATCTTCACTTGAATCCTAGCCTGACTTGAATCTCTTCTGGACAACTTGAGCAGCATAACCTTGTCCTGGACCTTCATATTATCTTCTTATTTTTATTTATTTATACATTTTCTCAGAGGCAACATAAGGATAGAAAAGAATTGTGAATAGAGAAGGAGACTAGGGCTTTTTATGTAGTGTAGAAGTCAACGAATCTGGTCAAAATGGCATCTAGGTTTAGAAGAACGAACCAGGTTCAGAAAGCTGGATTACGGGAGCAGGTCGACCCCTAGGTCGACTACCCAGTTGACCTGGTCCCCCCAGGTCGAGACCCTAGTCGACCTGGGTACCCAGGTCGACTCCCAAGTCGACTACCCAGTCGACCTGGGTCCTGGGCGGGAAATTTCCCGTCCAGCCCGCTTCTGGGTCTATTTTGAAATTTGAACTTTGCTGAAACTTCCAGAGGCCATATCTTCCTCATACGGACTCCGATTTACGCAAACTCGGACTCGTTTTCATACAGAATTCCAAGACGAACGCAATGGCGCAGCCCGTTTCCCTTGATTTTGATTTTAAATTCTAATTCTGCCTTGATTTGTGAATCTTAGTGTTACAGAATTACGGGGTGTTACATTCTCCCCCACTTAAAAGGATTTCGTCCCCGAAATCTTCAAGTTAGGAAGAATGTGTCCTACCATCCAATCACCCATCTACTCAACCATTCAATCACAGGCATTCATTGTCCTTAAAAGATTTCTAATGCTTTCATGTTCATATGCGTAGTGTGTGTATATGTCTTTATCTAATGCAAAATCAGGCGGTCTTCTGATTCAGTTGACCTCCTTAATGCGAATCATGTCAGTGCCATGCGTCCAATCATGTATGAAAGCATCCCTAGTTATGTAAATACTACATGCGTGCATAGCCATTCATCCATATGCAACGTCCATATGATAACATATCAAGTTCAATTTACAAACAAATACATATCTGTAAATGTAATATGAAAGCGTCCGAACTGATCTAGTGCCTAATACGTATGCATATGCATTCACGAGCAACCATTAGCAACCACTTGCAACCATCAATCATAACATGTTTCAAATACATGTTTACATCCAATGGCTTCTACCTAAAGATCGAAGATACGACCTAGAGGATATACTTTGGAAAGAGAGAAACAATTATGCGTAAAGCTCCTTAAAAAAAAGAAATCAAGGATGCACCCTCAAGGAAAAAGGGTATGATGCTAGTATCTAGCCTTCTTGAGCTTTACTCCACTGTATCTTAACTAATTTAACCTCACGATTGTGAAGTTTCCGATCTCCATTTCCAAAATAAACAGATGTCAATCACGGTACCAAGTATATGTACTAAGATGATTAGAGGTCTCCCTCTTATCCGCCATGCCATAACTATAAGGGTCGAAAGGTCACTACGTGCTTTTTAGAGTGCCTGTCACAACTATTCATCTCTCACGCAAACCATCCTAGTCGAACTCGACATTCCTCAAGTACAAGCCCCAAAGGCCTAAACCAATATCAGACAAGCACCCAAGGAATATCTCCTCCGAATTTAGACGATCTACGTGAGATGATATAAGCAAACTCGATAACTATTCCCAAATCCCTACTAACCAAAAATAAACTGGTCGAACCACCAATTGGATTTGAAACTCTATTGGGATCTTTCTACTATACAAGCACTATGGTGCAGAGACTCAACTATGGAAGTGGACATGAATAGATGCGAAGCGCTAAAACCAAAGGAAAGAGTACGAACAACAAAACTAGACTCTTCCAACAGAACTTCACTACCCTTCTCCTAGGTATGCTTGGTGGCGAAAGTAGGTACTTGCCCTTCTGAAAATCTTGCTCCTCGTTCTTAATTATATGCCCTATCATACCCTAGTAAAGATACTTCCTCTTGTCTTAGGTTTTATAATTCCTATCTTCTTTGTGAGCAAAGTCTACATCCATGAATTCCTCATCCTCTTGACAAATCTCTCGAAAGCTGCTTCCATCGTACAGAAAACCCTATAAGCTTGAAAGAAAACTGGTCGTTGGTGAAACAACCACAGCCATAGATGGAAGTCGGGCACTACTTTGCCCTTCGATGAGGTAACATCCCAAAAAGCCAGGAGCCCCAGAGACTCAAGAAAGAAGGAAACAAGAATTCAAATAGAGGAAGAGAAGATAGTGCGTATGGCTTTGGGGAATATGCCTTTAAAACAAATCTTTTCTTTTAAAAATGCTTCTTTTAAAACCATTTTGAAAATAATTTTTCAAATCTTTTATCTGATCCGGTAACCTTCAGCTCTGATACCACGTGTAACACCCCACATCCGTTAGTGTCACTCACAAAGGGAATGCACTAAGTTCTGTGGAGCATTTAGGGTAAAAGATGCAGATAAATTACAAGACAGACAGAAATTAAACAGCGGAAAATAAAACTTTGCTTTATTGATAAAATAGTTTGTACAATGATTTCTTTACAATATCAGAGTATCATCTGTCTTATAAAATAAAGAAGCATAAAACAACATTTATATTCCCCAATTTTAGCAAGAGCCAGCCATAGCATCTGAAAAGAGAATCCAAGCAAAGCTTCGACAAATCTTCAAGCTGGGAAAGAGTGACAGTCCAACTTAACCTGAGCTATACTATTCCCTCCTTTACTACCTTGAGGGGGGGGGGGGACGGAAGAAAAGAAGACGAAAGAAAAATAGAGTCAGACATAAAGCCTGAGTAAGTTCAATAACTTCTAGCATGTGAACATGGGAAAAACAAAACGACATGAATTAAATGAACACAAGAAAATACCATGACGATAGGGTCAGCAAGATTAGACAAGATAATTGTAACAATCCGGATTTTTACAACATGCTAAGACGAGAATCAAGGCTGAATTTAATGATAAAATCTGAATCAAGGGAAACGGGCTATGCCATTGCGTTCGTCTCG
The DNA here is from genome assembly GCA_030737875.1 of Allium sativum. Lineage (NCBI taxonomy): Eukaryota > Viridiplantae > Streptophyta > Magnoliopsida > Asparagales > Amaryllidaceae > Allium > Allium sativum. Next base: position 681,353 of record CM060918.1, read on the forward strand.
AAAAAAATACGCGAAATAGAGTTCGAGTTTTCGAAAATCGGAGTCTGTATGACCAAGTTATGGCCCGTCAAAGTTTTCATAAAATTTCAAGTTCAAAAACAGTTCAAATTTGAATTCAGATTTCAAATTCAGCCAAGCAGAAGAGGTGGGAAAAATTCCCGCCACCCCCAAGTCGACTGGGGAGTCGACTTGGGAGTCGACACACCCCAGGTGGTGTCGACTGCCCAGTCGACACCCCTGTCGACTTGGGTGGTCGGCCAGTTGGCCTGGGTGTGCCTGACTTGTTCCTTAAGACATGCTCTTGGGTCTGGTCTATTGGCCTGTGACGGGTTTTGAGGGTTCAGATCTATCCTAGGGTTAATCTAAGGGCCTAAACTACTCCTAATCTCTATAAAAACACCCTAGGACCTAACCTAAATCACTAAAAATCAATCCTACAACTAAGTGCTGCCAAAATCCATCTTGATCATGGCCTCCATCTCCAACTCCAAGGGCTTATGCATTCAAATCGGGTTCAAATCAAAAGGTGCTAGCTTGCTACATCAAATCAAGGGAGTGGATCAACGTTGCTAGGCCAATTTCATGACGATTCTTCAACAAAGGAGCCACCTTTCTTCGTCAAGACGATGCATGATCCTTCCCTAAGCCTTGCTATGTAAGTTCTAGCTACTTGTATATTCTAACGGTGGCTCTAATGTGACATGGAATAAAATGTGATGAAACATAAGTATGCTAGCCTATGTGAACCTAACTTTGCCCCTTTTCAATGATCTATGACCTTGGGCTAAGTTTTAGCGACTTAATCATGCCACTCATGTTATGTTTAACCTAGTTTATCTTGCAAGTTTGAATCTTTATCTATGGAATGTTTGCATGTGTAACACCCCACACCCGCTAAGGTCACTCACAAAGGGAATGCCTTAGTTTTGGTGGAGTATTTTTAGTGAGTATAGAACAGAAAAATTACAACAGGACAGATATAAGTAACACTTGAAAATTTAAAACATCATTTCAATAACAAAACATGTTTGGTTACATCACAAAACCATAACAAGAGTCAAGTACATAATATCCATCCTGATAAAATAGAAGTACATAATCCCATTACATAGATAATAGCCAAAAGGTAAACCGAGCTTTTCTTCTACGGTCCAAGCCCCAAAAGATAGATATAGCGGTCTGGTCCAAGCCCACTAGTGCTAGGTCCACTCTGATAACCTGAGGGTGGGGAAAAAGATAAACAACAACGGGGTCAGACATAAGTCTGAGTGAGTCCTATAACCCTAACAATACAACCATTAAAGTAATTAGGGTATGATATAAACAAGATACGGTACCTCTGGGGATAATGACTACACTAAGTAGCCAACAAAACACAGGATGTACTACGATAACCGAAACGACGTATTTATCCACCCAAGGATAATTACTAGCTTACACCACCCCAGATCTACCCACCCAAGGGTAATTCCTACACTGCACCACACCAGTTCTACCCACCAAGAGTAATTCCTACTTAAAGGTTGATCCCTCCCAAGGACTTAGAAAATTTTTCCAGTAATTTCGTGTACCCCTAGCCCACTACATAGGTGTCGTCTGCCCCTATCTTTATTAGGTGTACTTAGTAATTTTTCCCCGGTAGTTTCGTGTACCCCTACATAGGTGCCGTCTGCCCCTATCTTTATTAGGTGTACCCACTACTCCCAAGCGATCGGCTCCCTAACGTAGATACCCGTGCTGGTCCCACAGTGGGGTGTATCACTCCCCTAAAGTGGCCACCAGATAATATCAACGGTGCACGGCTTTATATCTACACGATGCAACAACGGCTTATCTACTAGCCCGGGCCCACACACGCATATGAAACCCGTTGGACTTGCGTTGCCACCGCTAACCCGTTTTGGCCTCTTACAGTCAAGCCCAATATGCGTGTCCCGTCACTCGACATGGGTCGAGCCCACAAAGATACGTTTGGGATATTGGTTGAAATGGGCCCCCACAAGCTACTACTTAAGCTTGTCATTTTATCTAGTGCATCCCACTTAACCCCTTTTTATAATCATGCCCCCTTACATGTTAAGGTTTGGTTAAGTCATCTAATTATATTTCAATTGCCACTTAAGGCACCCACTAGATTTCCGCATGCCACCCAAGGCACTTACTTGATTCCCACATGCCACCCAAGGCACTTACTTAACCCTTTAATCATGTTTAATTACATGTTCCACTTTGGTTAAGTATTCTAATCGTATTTCTATTGCCACCCAAGGCAACCCACTAGTTTCCTCATGCCACCCAAGGCACCCCCACTAGTTACTACATGCCACCCAAGGCACCCACTTAACCCCTCATGCCCCTCTACATGCTAATATGGTTAAGTGTTTCTTAATTCATTAATTAAGATCATGACCTCATAAAGACCTCTCACATTAGACCGTCTTTTATGACTGCTGGATATGCCGGTTGGTTCCGGGCAGACTTCTGTCATCAAAAGGGTCTAACCTCGTGTCTTTACTTTAATCATGTATTTAATTTATGACTAAGACCTCTCACATTGGGCCAATCATTTGTAGCCGCTGGATGGCCGGTCGGTTCCGGGCAGACTTCGGCTACAAAAGGGTCCAACCTCGTGTCTTAGTTGATTAATTACACCTAATTAATCACCCCCATATTAATTATCCCTAATTAATATCAAGTTTTTCATAACATGGGTAGACCTAACTCAATAGGTAAATTCCCATGGGGTAGACCTAACTCAATTGGTAAATTCCCACTTATGCTTATTCATTTTATGGTATGCTTAATCATACCCAATCATACTTTTATTAACACATTTACCAACCCCATCGTTCCCCACGTAAATCGTTCTCATCTCGTGACATAATAAAGGGGAAGATCCATCACAAATATCATGGGTTTAGCATATAACTTTGTCATGGGTTAAGAGGATGTCAACTTGCATTTATGAGCATAAATTAACCCAACTACATTTAACCCAAACTTGCCTTTATCATACACATGATTTGCATAACATGTTGCATATGAGCTTGCATATTATCATACACATATCTTGCATAACATGTTGAACTTGCATATAAGCATTCTCGTAACTTGCATAACATGTTAAACATGCATTTAAGCCTACACATAACTTGCATAAGCATTCACATACTTGCATAGGCATTCACATACTTGCATAAGCATTCACATACTTGCATATCACATTAAACTTGCATTTAAGCGTATACATAACTTGCATAACATCATGCACATAACTTGCATAATCTCATAAACTTAACTTGCATAACACCATGCACATAACTTGCATACCCTCATACACATAACTTGCATATGAACTTGCATAACAACATGCACATAACTTACATAACATCATGCACATAACTTGCATAACATGTTGAGCTTGCATATATGACTTGCATCTTAAAGGAGGGTAAACATGCATAGCATATAAAGGTGTCATCTTGCATATGTATGCATCACATTTAAAAGGGTAAACTTATATATCATGATTTATGCATAATACCAAACACTTAGCATGCCTAAAACCACTTACTTAGCATGCATAGAATCAATTACTTGTTATGCATAAACACACCACTTAACTTGCATAAACCCAAACACTTAGCATGCATACAATCAAATACTTAGCATGCATAAAATCAAATACTTAGCATGCATAACACCAAATACTTAGCATGTATAAAATTACATGCATAACTTGCATATCATGTTACATATAACTTGCATATACTCTCACATATAGTTTGCATAACATGTTACATATGCATAAATGTTCAACATAGTGTTTTGCATCATAAAACATGGCATTAACCTTGCATATAACATAAAACTTGCAAATCACATATCATACAAACTTGCATAAACACATTTATCCACAAACATAGCCATGTCTTATCACATCCTACCATAATCAATTTAACAATTGATTATTAAAGCCATAGGAACTCACCAAAACCAAGATTAGCAAGCTTATAAAGTAAAACTAGTTGCCAAATATGAAGAAGAAGATGATTAGGGGTTGATTAGCTTGCAACTCTCTTCATTGATTTGTGGAGGCCATGATCAAGTTTCATTTTGCCATAGTTTAGTTACAAGATCTAATTATGAATGAATTAGTGTAGGGTTAGGGTCTTATTTATAGGATTAGGTAGTGTTTTAGGCCCTTAGATTAACCCTAGATTAGTTTAGGTCCGTCAGATTTAGGAAATCTCTAGAACCCAGCCCTCCAAGCCAGCCTAAAACCCAACCTGGTGCACCCAGGCTCTCTGGACGCTGCGCCCCTGTCGACAGGCAAGTCGACAGGCAAGTCGACACCCCTGTCGACAGGCCTGTCGACAGCCCTGTCGACATGGTTAGGGCGGGAAGCTTCCCGCCTACCCCTGCTGGTTCTAATTTGAAATCCTAATTTAAATTTCTAAATTTGTTTTAAGCTTTAATTTTTCTGCAAACTTCATTGGGCCATAACCGGGCCATACGGACTCCGATTCTCGAAAACTCGGACTTTATTTCGCGTATTTTTCCGAGACGAACGCAATGACGTAGCCCGTTACCCCCAATTCCCACATCTGAGATTATTTATCCTATGATTAGAGAATTTTAGTATTAGCTAAAATTCGGGGTGTTACATTCTCCCCTCCTTAAAGGATTTCGTCCCCGAAATCTCTAAGCTAAGGAGAATGCATATCCCACCATCCAAACAACCATCTACTCAATCCATCAAAACACGGGCATCCATTGTCCTTAAAACAATTTCTAATGATGTATGAGCATATGCAAAAAGTGTGTGTATATGTTCCCTATCTAATGTATGAACATATGCAAACCATGATAGTGCCATGCATCCATTATGTATGCGAGAGAACCCTATCGACACATACAATATCTACATGAGTGCACAATCATTCACCAAAATGCATCATCCATATGATAACACAATCATTATACATCCATAGATATAGCTTCCTACACACCATTTTATGCAATATGCAATATGAAGTGACTGAGCCGATCTAGTGCCTAGAGTGTGTGTATATGCATCCACGAGCAACCACTAGCAAACACTTGCATCCACTTGCATCCATCATACATAACATGTCTCAAACACATGTTTCAAACATAGGACTATCCTATCTGAAGGTCAAAGGTACTAACGAGAGGACATACTAAGGATAAGATAAGCACAAGGTATGCGATGAAGGAGAAGCAAAAGGACATACCCTCCGAAAGAAAAGGGTACCTCGAACGCATCTTCGCTTCCGTCTCCCAGGTAGCGTCACTCTCTTCATCTCCCCTTTGTACTTTGACTAGTTGAACCTCCCTGTTTCTCAACTTCCAAATCTATGACCCAAGGATGCAAGTAGGAGCTCGTCGAATCGGCGCATCACGCTCTGCTTCCACTTCTCTAAGCAAACTTGGCTCTACCACCTCTGCGGTCTTATGTAGGCACTTCCTCCCATGGAATACATCATGTACACCACTAAGTCTGTCGGGCAACTCCACCAATGGAAGATGCTCCTCCCATGTACCACCAAAATCCAAGATACATAGCCTCAAAAGCTCTTCTAAAATATGTTTCACCCTCTCGATCTGGCCGTCCGTCTGAGGATGATATGCGGTACTCAAACACAACTGAGTCCCTACCGCCTTTTGCACCCTCTTCCAAAACTCTCTAGTGAAGATATGATCTCGATCGCTTACCATACTGGAGGGTACACCATGCAATCTAATAATTTCTCGAATGTAGACTGAAGATATCCATGGAGCGGTTCCTTTACTCTTCACAGGTATACAATGGGCGCTCTTAGTAAGCCTGTCTACTACCACCCACATTCCTGTATTACTCTTTCTCGATCTGGGTAACCCGTCAATAAAATCTATCGAGACGCTGTCCCACTTCCATTGCGGAACCTCCAATGGTTGAAGCAACCCACCTGGTTTCTTTTGCTCCGCCTTCACTTGTTGGCACACCTAGCATCGAGCGACATACTCGGTCACATCTTTCTTCATACCGGCCCAGAAGAAAACCCTCTTCATGTCTTGGTACATCTTGTCCCCACCGGGATGAATGATCATCCTAATACGGTGTGCATCATCAAAAATAACCTTCCTCAAACCCTCGTCTTGCGGTACAAAGTCTACCGTCTCTACGCAAGCACCCCCTATCGTCTAGGGTGTACCTACTCAAATGGCTGGACGACTCCTCCCCCTTATGAGCTTTTCCACCAACTCAACCCACTGTGGGTCGTCCCTTTGTGCTTCTCCAATCCGCCCAAAAGAGTAGGTCTAACTTCCTAGGAAGCTAGCAAACCGGGTACATAATCAACGGAAGGTCTGGAATCAAACATCGAGATAAATTCCAAGCTTCGTTGTTCCACGGACAATGGACTCAAGGACAACCTCTTTCTGCTCAAGGCGTCCGCCACCACGTTACCCTTGCCAGGTGTATACGCTATCTCAGACTCATAGGATGCTAAGAGTCCCATCCACTTTTACTGTCCTAAGATTATGCGCTCGAAGAGTCTCCAACACTTCCCTAAAATGTAGGGCATGCTCTTCTCCACCAGGATATCATCCAAAATCATTACAACTGTCACTCACGCAGACCACCCTAGTCGAACTCGGCATCCCCCAAATGCTAGCCCCAAAGGCCTAAACCAATATCAGACAAACACCCAAGGGATACCTCCTTCGAATTCAGACGACCTACGTGAGATGATACTAGTAAAAATGGCTAAATAATTAAGCCCTTGTCCAATTCTGGATGTCCTCGCCAGTCTCGCTCCAAAACCACCGTTTATCCCATACTGGCTTTGCTCAGCCTATTGAGCACATACGAAAACTTATTTTGCTCCTAGAAAAGACCAAGATGTCATCCACAAAGACCATCACAACTTATTTAGGTACTCCCTGAACACCCTTCTCATCAAATCAACAAAGTATGCGGGGGCGTTCGTCAAACCAAATGGCATCACCAGCCACTCATAAAAAAAATCATCCGGAGTCCTAAAGGCAGTCTTCTCTATTCCATCCTCAGCCACTCTCAATTGATGAAATCCCGTGGCTAAGTCCTACTACAAAAATACTGAGGCGCCAGCCAACTGATCGAAGAGATCATCTATCCTCGGCAATGGGTGTCTATTCTTCTTTGTGAGTTTATTTAGTTCTCTTTAGCCTACACAAAGTCCGAGGGACCCATCCGCCTTCATAACAAAAACTACTGGAGCGCCCCACTCCGATATACTTCGTCTTATGAACCCCTTCTCAAGCAAATCGCCTACTTACTTATGGAGTTCCCTCCTCTCACGAGGAGCCATATGGCACACTGTCCAAGATACTGGTTTAGGATTATTCACCAGATATATTCGGAAGTCAATCTCCCGCTTCGGAGGTAAGCCCTTCACCTCCTCACATACATCCGGGTATTCCCGGACCGCTCTAACAGATCGCAGACTCTAGACCGACGTGTCAAGCGATTCTAGATACCTTAGCATAACAGATTCTATGGGATTACAAGAGATCTCGAGAGTGTTACCCAGGCGGCCCATAAGCCTAACAACTCTCCCTTCAAAATCAAAAACGGCACCCCTACTGGATAACCAGTCCATGCCCAAAACTAACCCATAGCCCGTGAAGCCCAAAAGCATCACATCTTAAACTCAACGCTAAGTATAACAACTTTCAAACCCAAACACATCATGGAGCCACAATTGGGTTTGAAACAACTAAGGGATCGTCTACCAAACTGGTGTCTAAGTGCAGTGACCCAACTAACAAGGATGAGATAAACGAACTCGATGCGTCAGAATCAAATAAAGTTCGAATTGGATAATAAAGAAATCCAAGTTCCGACCTAGACGGTCCTATCCCCATCTGGTACCTTAGTCGTGAGGGAATACAACCACCCTCCAGGAGATTCCATATCTTGCCCTTGCCTCTTTGGACAATCCTAATAAGGTGTCCTATTCCTCCCAAAAGGGTAACAACTAACCCCCTTCTTCCCATTCTCCATTCATAACCTCCCATCAATGAGGTTTCGTCCTTCATTAACCAAACAACTATTTGAGCGTTCCTCCCATCGTCTATCCAATAGATACCTACCAGTCCTCCTCCTTCTTGAACCAACCTCTAATCCGACTAACGTCTAAGTCCCTTGAAGTGGTTTTCCATTCTTATCTATCTTAGAAAGGTCATCTATACACGGAGGGGAAGCTCAAAATCGAGAGAGGAAGAGATTCAAAACGGAGAATTCGAAAGATAACGATATGGCTATCCGGGATTATGCTTTTCTTTTAAAAACTCTTCTCTTAAAAGACATGTTTTTGAAAATACTCCTTTCCAAAAATATTCCTAGAAAATAGTTTTTCTAAAAATTTTATCTGTTCTGGTAACCTTAAGCTCTGATACCACGTGTAACACCCCACACCCGCTAAGGTCACTCACAAAGGGAATGCCTTAGTTTTGGTGGAGTATTTTTAGTGAGTATAGAACAGAAAAATTACAACAGGACAGATATAAGTAACACTTGAAAATTTAAAACATCATTTCAATAACAAAACATGTTTGGTTACATCACAAAACCATAACAAGAGTCAAGTACATAATATCCATCCTGATAAAATAGAAGTACATAATCCCATTACATAGATAATAGCCAAAAGGTAAACCGAGCTTTTCTTCTACGGTCCAAGCCCCAAAAGATAGATATAGCGGTCTGGTCCAAGCCCACTAGTGCTAGGTCCACTCTGATAACCTGAGGGTGGGGAAAAAGATAAACAACAACGGGGTCAGACATAAGTCTGAGTGAGTCCTATAACCCTAACAATACAACCATTAAAGTAATTAGGGTATGATATAAACAAGATACGGTACCTCTGGGGATAATGACTACACTAAGTAGCCAACAAAACACAGGATGTACTACGATAACCGAAACGACGTATTTATCCACCCAAGGATAATTACTAGCTTACACCACCCCAGATCTACCCACCCAAGGGTAATTCCTACACTGCACCACACCAGTTCTACCCACCAAGAGTAATTCCTACTTAAAGGTTGATCCCTCCCAAGGACTTAGAAAATTTTTCCAGTAATTTCGTGTACCCCTAGCCCACTACATAGGTGCTGTCTGCCCCTATCTTTATTAGGTGTACTTAGTAATTTTTCCCCAGTAGTTTCGTGTACCCCTACATAGGTGCCGTCTGCCCCTATCTTTATTAGGTGTACCCACTACTCCCAAGCGATCGGCTCCTTAACGTAGATACCCGTGCTGGTCCCACAGTGGGGTGTATCACTCCCCTAAAGTGGCCACCAGATAATATCAACGGTGCACGGCTTTATATCTACACGATGCAACAACGGCTTATCTACCAGCCCGGGCCCACACACGCATATGAAACCCGTTGGACTTGCGTTGCCACCGCTAACCCGTTTTGGCCTCTTACAGTCAAGCCCAATATGCGTGTCCCGTCACTCGACATGGGTCGAGCCTACAAAGATACGTTTGGGATATTGGTTGAAATGGGCCCCCACAAGCTACTACTTAAGCTTGTCATTTTATCTAGTGCATCCCACTTAACCCCTTTTTATAATCATGCCCCCTTACATGTTAAGGTTTGGTTAAGTCATCTAATTATATTTCAATTGCCACTTAAGGCACCCACTAGATTTCCGCATGCCACCCAAGGCACTTACTTGATTCCCACATGCCACCCAAGGCACTTACTTAACCCTTTAATCATGTTTAATTACATGTTCCACTTTGGTTAAGTATTCTAATCGTATTTTCTATTGCCACCCAAGGCAACCCACTAGTTTCCTCATGCCACCCAAGGCACCCCCACTAGTTACTACATGCCACCCAAGGCACCCACTTAACCCCTCATGCCCCTCTACATGCTAATATGGTTAAGTGTTTCTTAATTCATTAATTAAGATCAAGACCTCTCACATTAGACCGTCTTTTATGACTGCTGGATATGCCGGTTGGTTCCGGGCAGACTTCTGTCATCAAAAGGGTCTAACCTCGTGTCTTTACTTTAATCATGTATTTAATTTATGACTAAGACCTCTCACATTGGGCCAATCATTTGTAGCCGCTAGATGGCCGGTCGGTTCCGGGCAGACTTCCGCTACAAAAGGGTCCAACCTCGTGTCTTAGTTGATTAATTACACCTAATTAATCACCCCCATATTAATTATCCCTAATTAATATCTAGTTTTTCATAACATGGGTAGACCTAACTCAATAGGTAAATTCCCATGGGGTAGACCTAACTCAATTGGTAAATTCCCACTTATGCTTATTCATTTTATGGTATGCTTAATCATACCCAATCATACTTTTATTAACACATTTACCAACCCCATCGTTCCCCACGTAAATCGTTCTCATCTCGTGACATAATAAAGGGGAAGATCCATCACAAATATCATGTGTTTAGCATATAACTTTGTCATGGGTTAAGAGGATGTCAACTTGCATTTATGAGCATAAATTAACCCAACTACATTTAACCCAAACTTGCCTTTATCATACACATGATTTGCATAACATGTTGCATATGAGCTTGCATATTATCATACACATATCTTGCATAACATGTTGAACTTGCATATAAGCATTCTCGTAACTTGCATAACATGTTAAACATGCATTTAAGCCTACACATAACTTGCATAAGCATTCACATACTTGCATAGGCATTCACATACTTGCATAAGCATTCACATACTTGCATATCACATTAAACTTGCATTTAAGCATATACATAACTTGCATAACATCATGCACATAACTTGCATAATCTCATAAACTTAACTTGCATAACACCATGCACATAACTTGCATACCCTCATACACATAACTTGCATATGAACTTGCATAACAACATGCACATAACTTACATAACATCATGCACATAACTTGCATATCATGTTGAGCTTGCATATATGACTTGCATCTTAAAGGAGGGTAAACATGCATAGCATATAAAGGTGTCATCTTGCATATGTATGCATCACATTTAAAAGGGTAAACTTATATATCATGATTTATGCATAATACCAAACACTTAGCATGCCTAAAACCACTTACTTAGCATGCATAGAATCAATTACTTGTTATGCATAAACACACCACTTAACTTGCATAAACCCAAACACTTAGCATGCATACAATCAAATACTTAGCATGCATAAAATCAAATACTTAGCATGCATAACACCAAATACTTAGCATGTATAAAATTACATGCATAACTTGCATATCATGTTACATATAACTTGCATATACTCTCACATATAGTTTGCATAACATGTTACATATGCATAAATGTTCAACATAGTGTTTTGCATCATAAAACATGGCATTAACCTTGCATATAACATAAAACTTGCAAATCACATATCATACAAACTTGCATAAACACATTTATCCACAAACATAGCCATGTCTTATCACATCCTACCATAATCAATTTGACAATTGATTATTAAAGCCATAGGAACTCACCAAAACCAAGATTAGCAAGCTTATGAAGTAAAACTAGTTGCCAAATATGAAGAAGAAGATGATTAGGGGTTGATTAGCTTGCAACTCTCTTCATTGATTTGTGGAGGCCATGATCAAGTTTCATTTTGCCATAGTTTAGTTACAAGATCTAATTATGAATGAATTAGGGTAGGGTTAGGGTCTTATTTATAGGATTAGGTAGTGTTTTAGGCCCTTAGATTAACCCTAGATTAGTTTAGGTCCGTCAGATTTAGGAAATCTCTAGAACCCAGCCCTCCAAGCCAGCCTAAAACCCAACCTGGTGCACCCAGGCTCTCTGGACGCTGCGCCCCTATCGACAGGCAAGTCGACAGGCAAGTCGACACCCCTGTCGACAGGCCTGTCGACAACCCTGTCGACATGGTTAGGGCGGGAAGCTTCCCGCCTACCCCTGCTGGTTCTAATTTGAAATCCTAATTTAAATTTCTAAATCTGTTTTAAGCTTTAATTTTTCTGCAAACTTCATTGGGCCATAACCGGGCCATACGGACTCCGATTCTCGAAAACTCGGACTTTATTTCGCGTATTTTTCCGAGACGAACGCAATGACGTAGCCCGTTACCCCCAATTCCCACATCTGAGATTATTTATCCTATGATTAGAGAATTTTAGTATTAGCTAAAATTCGGGGTGTTACAGCATGAACCTTTGGGAACGATTTGACTTGTGAAACATTGTCAAAGATTCGACTTTGGGGCTTATGCATGTAAATGAACCCAAACGCCTTATGTTATCATGCATGTTTGTGGCCAAATTCCCTTATGATACTATGCATGTTTTTGGCCAAATTCCCTTATGATACTATGCATGTTTGTAGCCAAAAACCCCTTATGATGCTATGCATATTTTAAGGCCAAACCCACTTATGATACCATGCATATTTGTGGCCAACCCCTTTTTGGCATCGTGCATGTTTTGAGGCCAATATGTAGCATAGTATCCTTACTATGTTGACTCGCTTTTACATAGGTTGGAAACACGATTTGGGGTAGGATAGACGAGCGTGATCATGACATGATAATTTGACATGGGATTTCATGAAAATATGACACTCATGACACACCTAAATGGGGGACATGACATGTGGGGTAAACATGGGACTTGAAACTAGACACGTATGGGTTGTAAGTGTAATATGACACTAGACCAAACATGAAAGTGGCCAACTCGAGGTTGGGTTGAGTTTGTAGCATAAATCTACCCGGACCCGCCCGGCTTAACTAGTGGCTACAAACAATAGGACCCAATGTGGGTTGTTGGTAATATAGCACTTAAGACCCAATGTTAGACTAGGTTGTGGTGTAAATCTACCCGGAACCGCCCGGCTTAACTAGTAACAACAACAAAGTCTAATGTGAGAGGTTAGGGTGCATTAATCTAATTAATGCTACATGAAAAGGTTAAGTAATTTTGACTAATGACACTTAACCGATATGACACGAATGGGTAGGTTAAGTGGAATCGGACTTGATTTCTTAATGACACTTAACCAAACAAGACATTTAGGGAATGGGGTTAAGTAATTTACACTTAACTAATCTAAACACGGTAATTAGATGGGGTTAAGTAACCTACACTTAACTAATCTAAACACGGTAATTAGATGGGGGTTAATTAACCTACACTTAACTAACCTAAACACGGTAATTAGATGGGGTTAAGTAACCTACACTTAACTAATCTAAACACGGTAATTCTATGGAGTTAAGTTAAACCCTTAACCAATCTAAACTTGGTAATTAAATGAGGTTAAGTAACTTATACTTAACCAATTCTACATGATGATTTGGTGGGGTTAAGCAACCATGCTTAACCAATCTAATATGAGAGCTTGATAGGGTTAAGTCACGAGACCGTTTAAATATACTTAACCATTATAATACGATTAGTGGATGGGGTTAAGTTAACCTATATTTAACCAATCCGACTCGATAATCCGATGAGGTTAAGATAATCTATGCTTAACCAATCTAACACGATAACCTGATAGGGTTAAGATAAACAAATACTTAACCAAATTGACTTGATGATTGAATAGGGTTAAGTCATGAGCTTCTTGGTATACATAACCAACTTGTAGGGCTAGGTCTTGGACTTGAATACTTAGCCAAATCTTGACATGATTCGTAGGCGGGTTAAGTCATGAACTTAAATGACAATACTTAACCCATTAGACAAAACCCTAGTTCAGGGGACTAGGTGGAAAACCGGGATTAACAAGGATAACGGGAAAGGAGACTAAGTGGTAAACCTTAGTTTGGGAAACTAAGTAATAATTCTTAGTCAATAGATTTGGACCAATTCACAGATAGATGAGTAACCCGATACGGTAGGTCATCGCTTAAACACACGAGGAGGAGCAAATTATCCGACTTGGATAAAGGCTCTAACAAACTGGGTGACGAAGCGGTAGCTTCGGGGGACGTGAGAGTACTCTTGGTATCCCTCTGTGAGGTGGCAGATGGTCCATGAAACCCGGCCTCAAAGATGTTAAGGTCTACGGTAGAAGAGCCAAGAGTATGCCTTGGTTGCTATGCGAGCGACCTAAAGACCGGGATGGATTAGCGTGGAGTCGACGATACTTGTTTTTTCCCTGGATAGCACGTCGCCGACTACCTACCATCTTTAGTCAATCGTGTACGAACAGAAAGGCAGAGGACTCCCAACAGACCATGTTCTTGCTATCGAGTCATGGGTGAGGTTGGCCCATAGGAAAGTGGGGCTATAGTGGGGCCGGGATGTAGTTCTCATACATGATTTTTCTTGGATTGCCTTTCAGTAGTTGAGGGAGGGGTCACATGGGACCATAGCCACGGATACAAAAACAGATCTTGATATCTGCATCAACAAACGACTTAAAGCTCCCGACCGAGTTCCGTATTTCTCGATTTGCCCTGGCACGGAACTCGGATGGCACATTGAGATACATGTGTGTCTAGACATGGAAAAAGATTCACGATATATACGTGGGATAAAGGTCGTGGTTGACGGGTGGCATAATCCCTAGTGGCCTTAGGTGGCCTGAACCCAAACCAAGTTACGAATACATTCATTAGGTAGCATAATCCCTAGTGGTCGTAGGTGGCATAAATCCTAAGTGAACACGCGATAGTCATGGTAAGAAAACATAACTAGATCAAGGGTAGCAGTCCAAAATAACTTCAAGGATAAAATGGTACTACGTTGAGGTGGCATAGATTTACATGGGAAAGCCCGTACGGCCTACGGCAAAGGACTGAACTTATACATGGAAAGAAACATACGAGTTGGGAAAACCTACATATGCTATATATTAGGTTGGCAGGGACCATTATATGACATTGGGCAAGGGACATTCATAGTTAACGCATGACGCAGGTTGGGATATTAGTACGAGAGGTGTAGAGTAAATAAATACCGAGGGATGTTATACACGATAGATACCTTGGGATAGTATACTTGATAGAAACCTGACGATGTGATACCTTGATTTATCTTGACACCGTAGTTTATCATGATACCTTAGTTTATCTTGCTACAGTAGTTCATCTAGTTATCTTGGTTTAGCTTATCTATCTGGTCGACATCCTTATGTTTACTTTCAGATTATGCATCTCATGTTACCTTTACCTGTTTTTATACTGGAAGTAGATAGAACTTACCAGTCTTTATGATTGACCCTGTTTTCTTTCGCCTCTTTGTCTTCCGTCCCCTCCCCCCCACCAGGTTTTCAGGGAGGAAATAATGTTGTTTAGTTCGGTCCTCTTATGCTTGAAGGTCATCATGTATAGCTTGGTCTTCTCTTGGCTATGGCTGCTTCACCGCTTTATTTTAGGGAATAATTTGTGAAAAGGTTTTATGCTTCTTTACTATTGCAAGACAGGTTTTGATGTATTCTGATGTAAAAGGCTTTAGACCTTATTTTATAAGGTAGTGGAATCTGTTTTACTCTCGCTGTTTTGTATATGTTCTGTCTTGTAATATTTCTGTGCATGTTTACCTTGATAATGCTTCACCAAACCTAGTGCATTCCCTTGTAAGTGACCCTAGCGGAGGTGGGGTGTTACATTTAATATCAGAGCAGAAGGTTACCAGACTGGGCAAAAGTTTTTAAAACCTTCTGAAAACTATTTGAAAAACCGTTTACAAAGAAGCATTTTTCAAGAAAATTTTGTTTTTAAAGGCTATTCCCCAAAAGCCATTAGCACTATCCTTTGTTTCCTTGATTGAACCTCTTTTCCTTTCTTTCCTCCATCTATAGTCACAGTAGTTTTAACTGCGACTAATCCTTGTCTACCTACGTAAGTGTTTTCCCATGCAAAGGAGGAAGTTCTCGAGAGACCTTTTACTGAAGTTATAAGAAGGGATAATAAGAGCAAGGATAAAGGACACGGGCGTAAGAATAAGCAACTTGTTGGTATGGCTTGATCCACAAAGGAAGATAAGGACAAGATCAGCTAGAGGGCAATTGTATGCTCTCATTTCTAGCGTACCTAAGAGGAATGGTACCATTTCTGTTAAAGGTTTAGCCTTTCTTTTCTATCATCCCGTCTAGACTTTGGTTTGATCATCGCATCAATTAAGTCTGCTTCGATAGTTAAGTCTCTGCACCTTAGTACTAGCATGGTAGAGGATCCCATTTTTGTCCCAAAAATCTGGTTGGAAAGTCGGTCCATTTATTCATGACTTGTTTGGATTTGAGAACGTCTATGCCAAGTGTTGAGATTAGAAGCAATGCTTCTATTGTTGGGCTATGGATGGATTCTAGGGGTAAAATGGTTATCCAGTAAGGGATACCATTCTCGGTTTTGAAAAGAGGGTAGTTAGACTCTTGGCTTTCTTTGGTAATACCCTCGAAGCCTCGTGTAACCTTTTGGGCTTTGTCATGGTTAGTTACCTAGAATCACTTGATGTATTTATCGGAAACCTCTGACCCGATCAAGTAACGTTCGCCAATAAGGCGGATGGTTCATTCCGCTTAAGCATGGGTTATAGGAATCACCCTAGTAAGTGCACGTGGTAACATGGATTGGCATCGGTAAACGAGATCCAGAATTCACTAGTGAATTTTGGAGAGCTTGCATGAGTACGCAGGTATGTTTGTGCCGAGCATACTAGGGAAAGAATAAGTGGAAGAGAAACGAGAGGCGACAGTGAAATGAGTTCCTACTCATACCTTGGAAATAGGAATCAAGGAGCTACGAAATCATGAAGTCAAAGGCGGTCAAAGCACAATGGAATTAAGCTCAAGGAAATGCGGCTTAGACGCGCACATCATGTCTCTTTTTAAGAGTATATCGTTGATCCCTGGTTCTCCTGTAGAGCTTGCTTGCATGCTATCGCTTGGTGGATATCCTCTCGGTCCTGTTTCTGTTTCAAACCCCATAAGGAGTTTGTCTTGTTTACCTTCTTGATCCTATCTTGGGAACCTTAGGTAGAACTCTATGGATGTAAACATGTATTTGAAACATGTTATGATTGATATGGTTGCAAATGGTTGCAAGTGGTTGCTCGTGGATGCACGAATACACGTTAGATACTAGATCGACGCACTCACATTTTGCATTGTATATGCACGAGTATTTATACTTGTTTGAAAGTTAATGTGTTGTCATGCGGATGTTGCATATGAATGAATGTTTGTGCACGCATGTAGTGTTTATAGGACTAGGACTATTTGCATACATGTTGGACTCATGGCACTAAACATATCTTGCATTAGAAAGATCATTCAGGCCTGATCATTATCATTAGCTAAGGAACATATACACACACTTTCTGCATGTGTTCATAAAGCATTAGGAGTCTTTTAAGGACCGTGGTTGCCTATGGATGATGTTTTAAGTAGATGGATGATGGATGGTAGGATACGTTCTTCCTAACTTGGAGATTTCGAGGACGAAATCCTTTAAGTTGGGGAGAATGTAACAACCCGGATTTTTACAACATGCTAAGACGAGAATCAAGGCAGAATTTAATGATAAGATCTGAATCAAGGGAAATGGGCTATGCCATTGCGTTCGTCTCGAAAAAAATACGCGAAATAGAGTCCGAGTTTTCGAAAATGGGAGTCCGTATGACCAAGTTATGGCCCGTCAAAGTTTTCAGAAAATTTCAAGTTCAAAAACAGTTCAAATTTGAATTCAGATTTCAAATTCAGCCAAGCAGAAGAGGTGGGAAAAATTCCCGCCACCCCCAAGTCGACTGGGGAGTCAACTTGGGAGTCGACACACCCCAGGTGGTGTCGACTGCCCAGTCGACACCCCTGTCGACTTGGGTGGTCGGCCAGTTGGCCTGGGTGTGCCTGACTTGTTCCTTAAGACATGCTCTTGGGTCTGGTCTATTGGCCTGTGACGGGTTTTGAGGGTTCAGATCTATACTAGGGTTAATCTAAGGGCCTAAACTACTCCTAATCTCTATAAAAACACCCTAGGACCTAACCTAAATCACTAAAAATCAATCCTACAACTAAGTGTTGCCAAAATCTATCTTGATCATGGCCTCCATCTCCAACTCCAAGGGATTATGCATTCAAATCGGGTTCAAATCAAAAGGTGCTAGCTTGCTACATCAAATCAAGGGAGTGGATCAACGTTGCTAGGCCAATTTCATGACGATTCTTCAACAAAGGAGCCACCTTTCTTCGTCAAGACGTTGCATGATCCTTCCCTAAGCCTCGCTATGTAAGTTCTAGCTACTTGTAGATTCTAACGGTGGCTCTAATGTGACATGGAATAAAATGCGATGAAACATAAGTATGCTAGCCTATGTGAACCTAACTTTGCCCCTTTTCTATGATCTATGACCTTGGGCTAAGTTTTAGCGAATTAATCATGCCACTCATGTTATGTTTAACCTAGTTTATCTTGCAAGTTTGAATCTTTATCTATGGAATGTTAGCATGAACCTTTGGGAACCATTTGACTTGTGAAACATCGGCAAAGATTCGACTTTGGGGCTTATGCATGTAAATGAACCCAAACCCCTTATGTTATCATGCATGTTTGTGGCCAAATTCCCTTATGATACTGTGCATGTTTGTGGCCAAATTCCCTTAAGATACTATGCATGTTTGTAGCCAAAAACCCCTTATGATGCTATGCATATTTTGAGGCCAAACCCACTTATGATACCATGCATATTTGTGGCCAACCCCTTTTTGGCATCGTGCATGTTTTGAGGCCAATATGTAGCATAGTATCCTTATTATGTTGACTCACTTTTACTTAGGTTGGAAACACGATTTGGGGTAGGATAGACGAGCGTGATTATGACATGATAATTTGACATGGGATTTCAAGAAAATATGACACTCATGATACACCTAAATGGGGGACATGACATGTGGGGGTAAACATGGGACTTGAAACTAGACACGTATGGGTTGTAAGTGTAATATGACACTAGACCAAACATGAAAGTGGCCAACTCGAGGTTGGGTTGAGTTTGTAGAATAAATCTACCCGGACCCGCCCGGCTTAACTAGTGGCTACAAACAATAGGACCCAATGTGGGTTGTTGGTCATATAGCACTTAAGACCCGAGGTTAGACTAGGTTGTGGTGTAAATCTACCCGGACCCGCCCGGCTTAACTAGAAACCACAACAAAGTCTAATGTGAGAGGTTGGGGTGCATTAATCTAATTAATGCTACATGAAAAGGTTAAGTAATTTTGACTAATGACACTTAACCGATATGACACGAATAGGTTGGTTAAGTGGAATCAGACTTGATTTCTTAATGATAGTTAACCAAACAAGACAATTAGGGAATGGGGTTAAGTAATTTACACTTAACTAATCTAAACACGGTAATTAGATGGGGTTAAGTAACCTACACTTAACTAATCTAAACACGGTAATTAGATGGGGGTTAATTAACCTATACTTAACTAACCTAAACACGGTAATTAGATGGGGTTAAGTAACCTACACTTAACTAATCTAAACACGGTAATTCGATGGAGTTAAGTTAAACCCTTAACCAATTTAAACTTGGTAATTAAATGAGGTTAAGTAACTTATACTTAACCAATTCTACATGATGATTTGATGGGGTTAAGCAACCATGCTTAACCAATCTAATATGAGAGCTTGATAGGGTTAAGTCACGAGACCGTTTAAATATACTTAACCATTATAATACGATTAGTGGATGGGGTTAAGTTAACCTATAATTAACCAATCCGACTCAATAATCCGATGAGGTTAAGATAATCTATGCTTAACTAATCTAACACGATAACCTGATAGGGTTAAGATAAACAAATACTTAACCAAATTGACTTGATGATTGAATAGGGTTAAGTCATGAGCTTCTTGGTATACATAACCAACTTGTAGGGCTAGGTCTTGGACTTGAATACTTAGCCAAATCTTGACATGATTCGTAGGCGGGTTAAGTCATGAACTTAAATGACAATACTTAACCCATTAGACAAAACCCTAGTTCAGGGGACTAGGTGGAAAATCGGGATTAACAAGGATAACGGGAAAGGAGACTAAGTGGTAAACCTTAGTTTGGGAAACTAAGTAATAATTCTTAGTCAAGAGATTTGGACCAATTCACAGATATATGAGTAACCCGATACGGTAGGTCATCGCTTAAACACACGAGGAGGAGCAAATTATCCGACTTGGATAAAGGCTCCAACGAACTGGGTGACGAAGCGGTAGCTTCGGGGGACGTGAGGGTACTCTTGGTATCCCTATATGAGGTGGCTGATGGTCCATGAAACCCGGCTTCACAGAGGTTAAGGTCTGCGGTAGAAGAGCCAAGAGTATACCTTGGTTGCTATGTGAGCGACCTAAAGACTGGGATGGATTAACGTGGAGTCGACGATACTTGTTTTTGCCCTGGATAGCACGACGCCGACTACCTACCATCTTTAGTCAATCGTGTACGAACGGAAAGGCAGAGGACTCCCAACAGACCATGTTCTTGCTATCGAGTCATGGGTGAGGTTGGCCCATAGGAAAGTGGGGCTATAGTGGGGCCGGGATGTAGTTCTCATACATGATTTTTCTTGGATTGCCTTTCAGTAGTTGAGGGAGGGGTCACGTGGGACCATAGCCACGGATACAAAAACAGACCTTGATATCTGCATCAGCAGACGACTTAAAGCTCCCGACCGAGTTCCGTATTTCTCGATTTGCCTTGGCACGGAACTCGGATGGCACATTGAGATACATGTGCGTCTAGACATGGAAAACGATTCACGATATATACGTGGGATAAAGGGCGTGGTTGACGGGTGGCATAATCCCTAGTGGCCCTAGGTGGCCTGAACCCAAACCAAGTTACGAATACGTTCATTAGGTAGCATAATCCCTAGTGGTCATAGGTGGCATAAATCCTAAGTGAACACGCGATAGTCATGGTAAGAAAACATAACTAGATCAAGGGTAGCAGTCCAAAATAACTTCAAGGACAAAATGGTACTATGTTGAGGTGGCATAGATTTACATGGGAAAGCCCGTACTGCCTACGGCAAAGGACTGAACTTATACATGGAAAGAAACATACGAGTTGGGAAAACCTACATGTGCTATATATTAGGTTGGCAGGGACCATTACATGACATTGGGCAAGGGACATTCATAGTTAACACATGACGCGGGTTGGGATATTAGTACGAGAGGTGCAGAGTAAATAAATACCGGGGGATGTTATATACGATAGATACCTTGGGATAGTATACTTGATAGAAACCTGACGATGTGATACCTTGATTTATCTTGACACCGTAGTTTATCATGATACCTTAGTTTATCTTGCTACAGTAGTTCATCTAGTTATCTTGGTTTAGCTTGTCTATCTGGTTGACATCCTTATGTTTACTTTCAGTTTATGCATGTCATGTTACCTTTACCTGTTTTTATACTGGAAGTAGATAGGACTTACCAGTCTTTATGACTGACCCCGTTTCCTTTCGCCTCTTTGTCTTCCGTTCCCCCCCCAGGTTTCCAGGGAGGAAATAATGTTGTTTAGTTCGGACCTCTTATGCTTGAAGGTCATCATGTATAGCTTGGTCTTCTCTTGGCTATGGCTGCTTCACCGCTTTATTTTAGGGAATAATTTGTGAAAAGGTTTTATGCTTCTTTGCTATTGCAAGACAGGTTTTGGTGTATTCTTATGTAAAAGGCTTTAGACTTTATTTTATAAGGTAATGGAATCTGTTTTACTCCCGCTGTTTTGTATATGTTCTGTCTTGTAATATTTCTGTGCATGTTTACCTCGATAATGCTTCACCAAACCTAGTGCAATCCCTTGTGAGTGACCCTAGCAGAGGTAGGGTGTTACAATAATCACAAGATATGCTAAGATAAGATAAACTGGATATGCTCTAATACTTTCGCCACTTCGCTATTTCCTGGTTATACTGATTTCTATATCTCTGCACCACCTAACTCGTGTCCCAACTAGTAACGATAACGTGATCCCAATCCCTGTAGTTTCCATTGCCTTCAGGCATACATTTATTATTTATTACCTAGATCTAATCTAGGGCTTTCTATCAAGTGCTCTCTAGATTCAACTAGAGTTTACGCTATCTGCTGAACGCTTCTCGGATTCAGGGTTTATGCCACCTAATCCAACTAGGGATTATGCTACCTGTCGAACGATGCCTCCAAGTCTAGGACACACTACCTAGGGTGGTATATGTTCCTATACTTCCCCACGCATGTATCTTGAATCGTTATCGCTTGTCTAGATGCACATGTCCTGTAATTTGCGGCCCGAGTCCTGTGGAAGGGAAAATCAAGAAACACAGAACTCGGTCAGGAGCTTTCAGATATCTGCCGATGCAGATGCTAAGGTCTGTTTTTATTCCAGTGGCTATGGTCCCACTCGACCCCTCCCTCAACTAATGAAAGACACACCTTGAAAAATGAGAACTATACGCAGGCCCCCTATGCCCCACCGTCCTATGGCCATCCGCAACCATAACTAGATAGCAAGTATATGGTCTTTTGGAGTTCTCCGCCTTTCCGCTTCACGTATCTCGATTGACTCAAGATGGATGGTAGATGACGAGTTGCTATCACAAGGCTACCGTTTTCTCGCCGAATCACGCTGGTCCATCCTGGTCTTTAGGTTGCCATGTATTGCAACCAAGGCATACCCCTGGTTCTTCTACGCAAACCTTAGCCTCTGTGAGCCCAGGAGGATCATCTGCAGCCTTACAGAGGGATACCAAGAGTACCCTCACGTCCCTCGAAGCCTCGGGCTTCGTAACCCAATTCGTTGGAGCCTTCTTTTTAATCAGACGGACGTTCGCTCCTTCCCGTGTCATACTAAGAATTACTACTTAGTTTCTGCTAACTAAGGTTTACCACTTAGTTTCCCGAATCGTTGCTTTCTTAACTAAGGTTTACTACTTAGCTCCTTTTAACTAAGGTTTACTACTTAGTTCTCTTTCCCGTCAACTTGGATTGGTTCAGTGTCATTAGTCAATTCAAGCTAACTTAACCCTCTTCATTTATCCTGTTAAACTGGTTAAGTGTTATCAGTAATTCATGTTGACTTAACCCTCCTACAAACCAAGTTATATTGGTTAAGTATTTCTTATTACTCAACCCTACCCATTCATCCTGCATTGGTTAAGTGTTCCTTTTTAACTTAACCCTTCCTGTCTGTTTTAAACTAACATGTTATTAATGGTTAAGTATTATCCCTTCATGTTTTAGACTTAACCCTATTCCTTTATCACAATCTGATGGTTAAGTGTTCAAGTTTACTTAACCCCACGGTCTAGCCCAGCTAACATATCAAATTGGCTAAGTGTGTTAAATCTTACTTAACCCCAACCTCTAGTCTAGTTAACATGTTAATTTGGCTAAGTGTATTAACTTTACTTAACCCCACCTTCTAGACTAGTTAACATGTAAATTTGGCTAAGTGTTTTCTAAGTTACTTAACCCCTACAAATCTTGTCTTGTTACCATGTTAAGTTGGTTAAGTGTCCCTATGGACTTAGCCCTTCCATTCTAGCTTAACTGTGTTAAGTTGGTTAAGTGTTCTTATGGACTTAACCCTTCCATTCTAGCTTAACTGTGTTAAGTTCCAGTATAAACCTAACCCCACCCATCGGTCTGGTTATCATGTTGAATTGGTTAAGTGTCTTAGTTAACTTAACCCTACCATTCTTGTTCTAGCTTTAACTAAATAAATTAAAGCCGCTACCACTCACATTAGACAGATATTGTTGCGATTACTGGATGTACCGGTTGGTTCCGGGCAGGTTTACATCGCAACTCAGTCTAACCTCGGGTTAGGCATATTTATATTTTCTAAGTTCAAAGGGTTTTGATTAATTTTCAAATCAGGTTTTGAAAGTAACCATCCCATCCGTCGGATCAGTTAGGGATAGCCAGGGAGAGCAGGAAACTTGTATTTTCCAAACCCAAGCCTAGACACTATCCTCTCTGTCACCCTAGAACTTTCTGGGGTGTTATTAAAAGAGATGTCGTTAATAAACCTTTAATTTGTCTAAATTTACATTTTCTCATTTAGGACAAATTCTATAAGTAAATTATTCCTAATTACTCTTTTAATGTAAATTGTCAACATTCATTCTTATGGCCCATTTCCCCCTCTATATCATATTTATGCCTTTTTGGTATGTAAACTATACCAAATTAAGTGTTACTAACCACGATTTTTGCCAAACATGACAATTACTCGCAATTATGCCAATTTCAAATCTATGCCAATATACTTATTATGCCAAATTAGCTAATCCAATTCGGGTTTAACATTCTAATTACAGTTCATGTCAAACTAGACTTATTATTCTAGTTCACAATTCATGTAAATGCTAGATTTACAAGTCAATACTAGATTCAAATTACACATCCTATAATTCATGTCAAATTTATCCAATTTGCATTTCAATGAACATGCCATAATACATGTTCCCAATTTATGCCAATTTCCAAGTTAAAAACTACGTTTTTAGTGAATTTCATATTTTGCCCAAATCGTATTCCCACCGTTCGTATAATCGTGATTCAATCTAGACCATAGATAAATCTAGATTCGTAGAAAATAGGGAATGAACCAAAGATGCTATGAAAGAACAGGCATAACAACTGGCATAAGATGATAATTCACAAGCATATAGATTACGACATGAAAAGGGTTGAATAGTATAGATTCAAGAACATGGGTAGACCTAACTTAATAGGTAAATTCCCACGGTCTAAAACCAAAGAAAACCAAGAATAGACAGAATAGAGACGTAGGTTCAAGAACATGGATAGACCTAACTTAATAGGTAAATTCCCAAGGTCTAAAACCAAAGAAAACCAAGAACAGACAGAATAGAAAATCAGGTTTAGACCCAATTTCATAGTCACAAAACTTAAGCAACACTTTCCTAGTCATGAATCATAGGTGCTTAATCACAGTAGTGCTTGTTATGTCATAGGCAATAGTTTATGTTTCCTAATCAAAGGCATAGGCTTGTGTTCATAGTCAAGGAAATAATTCCCATAGTCACAGTCACAGTCATAGGCAGTGTTCATAGTCATAGGCAATGTTCATAGTCATAGGAAATGTTCATAGTCATAGGCAAGGCTTAATTGGTCATCGAATCGTAACAGTTCTTAATTAGGTCCAAAGATATAAGCACAGATTCGAATAGAAAGATTTGGCATATTCTTTTATTCCTTTAATTTCATGTCACGAATAGAGAAAGCGTTCAAATCTAAAAAGTAATTGACTTACAGAGATTAGACTAGATTCGTAGAAAAACTGTCGTTGAAGTCGTTTGAATCTTCACTTGAATCCTAGCCTGACTTGAATCTCTTCTGGACAACTTGAGCAGCATAACCTTGTTTTGGACCTTCGTATTATCTTCTTATTTTTATTTAATTATACATTTTCTCAGAGGCAGCATAAGGATAGAAAAGAATTGTGAATAGAGAAGGAGACTACGGCTATTTATATAGTGTAGAAGTCAACGAATCTGGTCAGAATGGCGTCTAGGTACAGAAGAACGAACCAGGTTCAGAAAGCTGGATTTCGGGAGCAGGTCGACCCCCAGGTCGACTACCCAGTCGACCTAGTCCCCCCAGGTCGACACCCTAGTCGACCTGGGTACCCAGGTCGACTCCCAGGTTGACGACCCAGTCGACCTGGGTCCTGGGCGGGAAATTTCCCGCCCAGCCCGCTTCTGGGTCTGTTTTGAAATGTGAACTTTGCTGAAACTTCCGGAGGCCATGTCTTCCTCATACGGACTCCGATTTACGCAAACTCGGACTCATTTTCATGCAGAATTCCGAGACGAACGCAATGGCGCAGCCCGTTTCCATTGATTTTGATTTTAAATTCTAATTCTGCCTTGATTTGTGAATCTTAGTCTTACAGAATTACGGGGTGTTACAAGCATATAGGATTATTGGCCTCAAAACATGTATGACATCAAACTTAGCAAATAAACTTGTGGGTAGCATGTAGTTCAACATCATTGGCAAAGGTGAAACATGATAATAGTTGACATAGGGTGATAAACTTGTGGGTAGCATGTAGTTCAACATCATAGGAAAGTTAACATCAAGGTTACGAGGGGTTCTATGTTGCATTATGTATAATCCCCAAATAAAGCTCATAGCTTTCTACCCAAAAATCAAGATGAATGGTACTAGGTTCATGATAGTTCCACAATCATAGATCTAAAGAGTCATAAATAGATCTATGCATACAAATATAGCCCCAAGACAAGTATTACACCAAAAAACCGATTTCAACTTGCTACATGTTCATATTAATTTCATAGTTTAAATCTAAGAGTAGAGTGGGGCTTACAAAGCGTGGCTATGAGAACTAGAACCAAATAGAACAAGATAGAGACGTTGTAGAAGCTCTAGGAATGATGTAGCAACACTAGAAGCCTTGAGAATAAGTAGCTCCTTTGATTTGATGAAGAAAGATGGCTCCTTTTTGCCTTAGAAGCTCTCAAGATGAAGGTGGAGGTCATGATTAGGGAGCATTTTGGCAGAATTTAGTTGTTAGGATGATTTGTGTTGGTTTAGCCTAGGTATTAGGGTGTTTTTATAGGTGTAGAGACAAGTTTAGGCCATAGGATTAACCCTAATTTAGATCTGAACCATCAAATCTCGTCACAGGCCAAGTAAACAGACCAAAAGAGCAAACTGGTGCACCAGACCAACAAGGTCCGACCAGGGAGGTCGACCCCCAGGTCGACACCCAGGTCGACTCCCCAGTCAACCTTGGGGGGGGGGGGGGCAGGTCGACTCCCCAGTCGACCCCCCAATCGACCTGGGGTTGGGTGGGAAATTTTCCCGCCCAATCTGCTTCTGGCTGAATTTGAATTTCGGGCTGAATTTTTGAATTTTTCTGAAATCTTCTATGGGCCATATCTTGGTCATACGGACTCCGATTTACGAAATTTCGGACTCGTTTTCAAGCAGAATTTCGAGACGAACGCAATGGTGTAACCCATTCCCATTGATTCTTAACTTATGATTTAATTCTGCCCTGATTTCTTGTTTTAACATGTTATAAAAATTCGGGTTGTTACATTCTCCCCACCTTAGAGGATTTCGTCCCCGAAATCTCCAAGTTAGGAAGAACGTATCCTACCATCCATCACCCATCTACTCAAACATCATCCACAAGTAATCATTGTCCTTAAAAGATTTCTAATGCTGTATGAACATATGCAAAAGTGCGTGTATATGCACCTATTCTAATGCGAAAATCAGGCGGTTACTGACTCAGTAAACCTCCTTAATGCAGAATATGTTAGTGAAATGAGTCCAAATGTATGCAAATTCCTAACATAATTCAAAATTTCTACATGAGTGCACATAACATTCATCCATTTGCAACATCCACCTGATAGCATAACAAGTTTCATCCATGAATAAGCATAAACACTCATGGATATGCAATATGAAAGTGTGTGAGCCGATCTTAGTGCCTAACGTGTATCATGCATCCACGAGTAACCACTTGCAAACACTTGCAACCATTTGCAACCATCAAGCATAACATGTTTCAAATACATGTTTCATCCGAAGGGTTTCTACCTAAGGTTCTCATGACAAGATTAACGAGATAACAAGATAAGCATGGATAGCAAAAGAAAGATATGCTAACTAGGAAAGGAGATTGAGAATGTACCCTCAAAAAGAAATGGATAAATCCCATGCATCTTCTCCTCGGTTTCCCAAGTTGCATCTTCATCGGATTCACTCCACTGAACCTTTACTAACTTGACTTCTCGATTCCTCAGCTTCTTGATCTCCGTTCCCAAGATACGAATTGGAGCTCGCCTCAGGGTTGCGTCTTTCTCTACCTCCACGTATTCAAGAATGCTAGACTCAACTACTTCGGCTGATTCATGTAGGCATTTTCGGAGATGCGAGACATGAAAAACATTATGCACTCCAGCTAGCTTCTCGGGCAATTCCACCCTATAAGCCATTTCCCAATCTTCTCGATGATAGGTAAGGGTCCTACGAACCTTGGTGCTAGCTTTGCAACTGCTCCAAAACGAACTACATTTCGCAAAGGAGAAACCTTCACAAAGACCATATCTCCAACTTCAAACTCTAAGTCTGTCCTTCGCTTGTCTGCATAGGATTTCTGTCTGTCTTGGGCCATTTTCATCCGCCTTCTAATCAACTCAACCTTCTCGGATGTGTCCCTTATCATGTCTGGCCCAAGTATAAGCTTATCCGTCGTCTCCCACCAACATGTTGGTGACTTGCAAGGCCTCCCATACAAAGCTTCGAATGGTGTCATCCCTATGCTTGTTTGGTAGCTGTTATTATATGCAAACTCAACGAGAGGAAGGTGGTCTTCCCAAGTGCCACCAACGTCAAGAATGCATAGCCTCAACAGATCTTCTAGTACCCTATTCACCCTTTCGGTCTGGCCATCCATCTGTGGGTGATAGGCTGTACTTAGATTCAATTGCGTACCCATCGCTTCTTGCAAACTACTCCAAAATTGGCTAGTGAAGATTGGGTCATGATCGCTAACTATGCTAGAAGGAACTCCATGCAATCGCACTATCTCTCGAAGATAAACAGATGCTAGCCATGATACGGTCCTCTTGCTCTTCACTGGAATGAAATGAGCGCTCTTCGTGAGTCTATCCACTATGACCCATATGCTAGTATTCCCCATCCTTGATCTCGGCAATCCATCCACAAAATCCATAGAGATACTTTCCCACTTCCATTGCGGGACCTCCAATGGATGCAGTAGCCCACCGGGCTTCTTCGACTCGGCCTTTACTTGTTGGCAAACAATGCATCTAGAAACAAACTCTGCAACACCCTTTTTCATCCCATCCCAAAAGAAAATGTGCTTCATATCCCGGTACATCTTATCCCCTCCGGGATGTATGGTCATTCTCGAGTGATGCGCCTCCTCAAGAAATTTATTTACTAAGTCTCCCACTTGTGGGGCACATAGCCTTCCATCACGTCTTAGCCATCCCTTGTCATCAATAGTATATCTAGTGAGGTGACTTGACGTCTCACCACGAATCAACTTGTCCATGATCTCGACTATCTGCGGGTCTTCCCTCTGTGAAGCCCCAACTTGATCAAGAAGTGTAGGTATAAGCTCAAGGGATGCTAACGAACCAGTCATCGACTCAACAGCAGGTGCAAAATCAAAGGTTGCCAGGAACTCTAGGCTCTTCATCTCAACAAACAAGGGACTCAAAGTCAACCTTCTTCTACTTAGCGCATCCGCCACAACATTACCCTTGCCAGGGGTATAAGCTATATCGAAGTCATATGATGCCAAGAATTCCATCCACCTCTGCTGCCTTAGATTCAAATCTTTCTGCGAGAAGAGGTACTTGAGCGACTTGTGATCAGTATATAACTCAAACCTTTCACCTAGAAGATAATGGCGCCAAGATTTGAGTGCAAAGACGATCGCCGCCAACTCCAAATCATGAGTGTGATAGTTCTTCTCATGAACTTTGAGTTGCCTACTTCCAAAGCATATCACTCTCCCTTCTTGCATCAGGACAGCGCCAAATCCCGTGCCACATGCATCGGTATACACGGTAAACAACTTCCCTCCATCGGGTAATGCTAGAACTGGAGTTGTGGTGAGGGCTTTCTTGAGCCTTTGAAAAGCAAGCTCACACTCTAAGTCCCATGTAAAGACTAAGTTCTTCTTCGTTAACTTAGTAAGAGGGGCTGAAATCTTAGCGAAGTCCTTAATGAACTTCCTATAAAATCCTGCCAGACCGAGAAAGCTTCTCACTTCAGTTGCATTCTTCAGAACTTTCCAGTCTTGTACCGCCACTACTTTAGCGGGATCCACAGCTATGCCTTGCTTAGAAACTATATGCCCAAGGAACCGAACTTCCCTTCTCCAGAAATGGCATTTGGAGAACTTGGCTTTTAACTGATGATCTCTAAGCATATCCATAACCTCCTTGAGATGTATAGCATGCTCTTCCTCGTCCTTAAAGAAGATTAGAATATCATCCACGAAGACAACCACAAACTTGTTAAGGAACTCCCTAAACACCCTATTCATCAAATCAACGAAGTATGCGGGTGCATTAGTCAAACCGAACGGCATGAAAAGCCATTCACAGAATCCATCTGGAGTCCTAAACGCAGACTTGTCAATACTATCCTCAGCCACTTTAAGCTGATGGAATCCGGTGGCTAGATCGAGTTGAGAGAAAACAGAAGCACCTACAAGCTAGTCAAAGAGATCATCAATCCTCGGTAACGGGTGCCTATTCTTCTTTGTTAGCTTGTTTAACTCACGATAGTCAACACATAAACGAAGCGAACCATCCGCCTTAGTAGCGAATACCACAGGAGCACCCCATTCAGAAATGCTTCGCCTAATGAAATTTTTCTCAAGCAACTCCTTGATTTGCTTCCTAAGCTCTCTTCTTTCTCGCGGGGCCATGTTCCTAACAGGCAATGAAACTGGCTTGGCATTATCAATAAGATAAATACGGAAGTCTATCTCGTGTTTAGGGGCTAACCGCTTCACCTCATCAAAAACATCAGGATATTCTCGGACCACCCTCACAGATTGAAGATTGTCAATAGACAATTCAAGGGATTCAAGATAACATAACATGACAGGATCCAGAGGGTTGCAAGAAATCTCTAGGGTATTGCCAAGGCGAGTCATAAGCCTCACTACCCTATGCTCACAATCGAGAATGGCTCCATAACTGGACAACCAATCCATGCCCAAAATCAACCCGTATCCCATGAACCCGAGAACATAAGCATTACATGTGAATTCTACGGTCAAGATAGAAATCCTCAAATCCATACAAATCATAGATAGATGGGCGGAACCCCCAATTGGATTTGAAACACTAACGGGATCCTCAACTAGACTAGTACTTAGGTGCAAACTTTCAACAATGTCAGAAGAAGTAAAGGTATGCGATGCGCCAGAATCAAATAAAATTCGAACAGGAAAACCAGAAATGTAAACAAGGCTTTCTACAGAAATACTACCTCGGTCCGGAGCTGGAGTAGTGTTGAGAGCATGCATCTGCCCTCCAGAAGGTCCTGCCCACTGAGTCTGTCCTTGCCCCTGCCATTGCTTCCTTGGGCAATCCTTACTGAAGTGTCCATACTCTCCACAATGAAAGCATTCTCCCAACTTCCTCTTCTTCTTCCTACAATCTTTGGCTATGTGTCCATTGATCCCACAGAAGTTGCACTTCCTTGTCTCCCTTGCCTTGTTATTGTTGGCCTTGTTACCCTTGTTGTTCTTGTTGTTCTGGTTGCTCTGATTGCCTCTCCACTTGGGGTCCGCCTTCTTGGTTTGAGTCTCATTAAGCTTAACTTCTTTCTTGCCATTCTTATCATCTCCTTGAAGCAAGGCCATATCCACTAAGCTCTCAAAAGTGGCCCCCATGGGTATATGAGACATGGCCAAACCTTGCAATGGTTCATTCAATCCTCGAGCAAAGCATAGAGCCTTCTTCTGAGGTGTGTTAACCATGTCTAAACCGAATCGAGCAAGCTGGTTAAACTTATTCACATACTCCCTCATGGTCATGTCCCCTTGCTTCAAAGATATAAACTTCTCCATTTGCAGATTCTCCTCAGTAGATGATAGAAACGTAAGCCCAAACCTCATCCTAAAGTCGGCCCAAGTCTCTATAGGCCTAGTAGCGTTGGTGACTTCCCACCAATAAGCAGCTTCCTCTTGCAATAGCCATACTGCCAACAGAACTTTCCTACGATCTTCTACATCAAAGATAGCAAAACGATCTTCAGTTTCCTTTAACCAGTTTCTTGCCTCAACATAAGTCTCTGTCCCTACAAAATTCTTGCCACCCATCGCCCTAAAGTCTTTGCAAATCTTTGCGAAATCCGCTTGTGGACGCTGAGGAGGAGGAGGAGGAGGAACCTTAGGTACGGGAGGAGGAGTGGGAGTGTTTGCTGGGCCCGCATCATTGGCCCTAGCTTCCAAGTACCTTCGGAACCATCCGGGTATGGTTAATCCCTCGGGAAGGTTAAGATCGGCCATGCTAAAAAAGAAAAAGATAAGTTTAGAACTGTAACAACCCGAATTTTAAACAACGTGTTAAAACAAGAATCAAGGCAGAATTAAATGTTAAAATCTGAATCAGGAGAAACGGGCTGTGCCATTGCGTTCGTCTCGAAAAAATACGCGAAATAGAGTCCGAAATTTTGTAAATCGGAGTCTGTATGACCGAGATATGGCCTTCGGAAGTTTCACGAAAAATCAGAATTCAAAACAGATTTCAAATTTTCAGAAATCAGGCTAGGCGGGAAAAATCCCGCCAGAACCAGGTCGACCTGGGGGTCGACCTGGGTGTCGACTTGGGGGTCGACCTGGGTGTCGACCTGGGTGGGACCAGGTCGACTGGGGAGTCGACCCCAGGGTCGACCTGGAGGTCGATCTGCCTGGTCGGCCAGGTCGGCCAGGTGCACCTGTTTTGGCTCCTGGGTCCTGTTTTGGAGGCTTGTGACGATTTTTGAGGGCTGGGATCTATCCTAGGGTTAATCTAACGGCCTAAAACTACCCTAATCTCTATAAAAACACCCCTATACTTGCCTAAACCCTCATAAATCACTCTTGCAACGAAGTGCTGCCCAAATCTACATTGATCATGGCCTCCATCCCCAAATTCAAGAGACTATGCATTCAAACTAGATCCAAGGCGAAGGTGCAAGCTTTCTACACCAAATCAAGGGTTTTGATCATCATCTCAACATGGATTCTTCGTCAAGATGATGCATAATCCTTTCCTAAGCCTCGCTATGTAAGTTCTAGCTACTTCGAGATGTTAACGGTAGTTTAATCATGGCATGGAATAAAATGTGGTTAAATATGAATGCTATAACCTATGCGAGCGTAGTTTGCTCCTTTATCATGAACATATGACTTTGGGTTATGTTTTAGCGACTAAACCATGCTATTCATGTTGCATTGGACTTAGTTTTCCATGCAAGATTGGACCTTTACTTGTAGTATGATAGCATGAACACTTAGAACCACTTTGACTTGTGAAATAGTTGCATAAATTGGACTTTGGGGCTTATGCATGTAAATGAAACCAACTTATGATATCATGTTTATGTAAGGTCAAATCCCGTTATGATAATATGCAAGTTTGTGGCCAAATTTCCTATGATAATATGCAAGATTGTGGCCAAATTTCCTATGATAATATGCAAGGTTGTGGCTAAATCCTTTATGACATTATGCATGCTTGTGGCCAATACCCTTTTATGTTATGCATTTTTGGACCCAATCCCTTTTGTGGCATCATGCATGTTTTGGGTCTACATGTAGCCATAGTATACCTACTATGTTGACTCGCTTTTACTCAAGTGAAAACACGATTTGGGGTAGGATAGACAAACATGAGAATGACGCGAAAAACTTGATTTAAGGTTACATGTGAACACGACATGTAAGTTGAACCAAAATGAGAACATGACATTCATGATACATTTAAATATGATCATGACACGTGGGAAAACATGGAACTTGAACTAGACATGGGTGGGTTGTAAGTGTAAAAAAGACACTACACCAAACATGAAAGTGGCCAACTCGAGGTTGGGTTGAGTTTGTAGCATAAATCTACCCGGACCCGCTCGGCCTAACTAGTGGCTACAAACAATAGGATCCAATGTGAGAAGTTGGTCATGTCGCGCTTAAGACCCGAGGTTAGACTAGGTTATGGTGTAAAACTACCCGGACCCGCCCGGCTTAACTAGTAACCACAACAAGGTCTAATGTGAGAGGTTGAGAGTGCATTAATTAAATTAATGCCACATGATAAGGTTAAGTAAATTTGACTAATGACACTTAACCAATATGACACGAATGGGTAGGTTAAGTGGGACTGGGCTTGATTTCTTAATGACACTTAACCATACAAGACAATTAGGGGATGGGGTTAAGTAATTTACGCTTAACTAATCCGACTTGGTAATTAGATGGGGTTAAGGAATCCACACTTAACTAATCTAAACACGGTAATTAGATGGGGTTAAGTAACTTAGACTTAACTAATCTAAACACGGTAATTAGATGGGGTTAAGTAACCTTCACTTAACTAATCTAAACACGGTAATTCGATGGGGTTAAGTTAAACACTTAACCAATCTAAATGCGGTAATTCAATGAGGTTAAGTAACCAATACTTAACCAATTTAACACGGTAATTTAATGGGGTTAAGTAACTTATACTTAACCAATTATACGTGATGATTTGATGAGGTTAAGTAACCTACACTTAACCAATCAAATAGGTGGACCTGATAGGGTTAAGTCACAAGACCTTTTAAAATTAGGCTTAACCGTGGTAATACGATTAGTCGATGGGGTTAAGCTAACCCATGCTTAACCAATCTGACTCGATAATCTGATGGGATTAAGATAATCTATGCTTAATCAATCTAACATGATAAACTGGTAGGGTTAAGACAAATAAATACTTAACCAATTTGACTTGATAGGGTTAAGTCATGAGCTTCTCGGTACACTTAACCAACTTGTAGGGCTAAGCCTTGAACTTGAGTACTTAGCCAATCTTGACATGATTCGTAGGTGGGAAATCGTAGTTAACAAGGATAGCGGAAAGAGGGGCTAAGTGGTAAACCTTAGTTAAGGGTAACTAAGTAATAATTCTTATCTAAGGACATGGGACTAGTTCATAAAGAGATGAGTAACCTGGTACGGTAGGTCATCGCTTAGTATACGAGGGGGAGCAAGTTATCTGACTTGGATAAAAGCTCCAGCGAACTGGGTGACGAAGCGGAAGCATCGGGGAACGTGAGGGTACTCTTGGTATCCCTCTGTGAGGTGGCAAGTGGTCCATGAAACCCGGCCTCACAGAGGTTAAGGTCTGCGGTAGAAGAGCCAAGAGTATGCCTTGGTTGCTATGCGAGCGACCTAAAGACTGGGATGGATTAGCGTGGAGTCGACGATACTTGATTTTGCCCCGGGATAGCATGTCGCCGACTACCTACCATCTTTAGTCAATCGTGTACGTACGGAAAGGCAGGGAACTCCCAACAGACCATATACTAGCTATCGAGTTATGGGTGAGGTTGGCTATCTGGAAGTGGGCATCGATGGGCCATAGTGTAGTTCTCATACATGATTTTTCTTGGATTGCCTTTCAGTAGTTGAGGGAGGGGTCACGTGGGACCATAGCCACGGGTACAAAAATAGACCTTGATATCTGCATCAGCAGACGACTTAAAGCTCCCGACCGAGTTCCGTATTTCTTTGTTTGCCCTGGCACGGAACTCAGATGGCACATTGAGGAACATGTGCGTCTAGACATGGAAAACGATTCACGGTACATACGTGGGATAAAGGGCGCGGTTGACGGGTGGCATAATCCCGAGTGACCCTAGGTGGCTGAACCCAAACCGAGACACGGAAACGTTCATTAGGTAGCATAATCCCTAGTGGTCCTAGGTGGCATAAATCCTAAGTGAACGCGTGATAGTTCATGGTAAGGAAACATAACTAGATCAAGGGTAGCAGTCCAAAATAACCTCAAGGATAAAACGTTTA
The DNA here is from genome assembly GCA_030737875.1 of Allium sativum. NCBI lineage: Eukaryota > Viridiplantae > Streptophyta > Magnoliopsida > Asparagales > Amaryllidaceae > Allium > Allium sativum. The sequence continues at coordinate 716,985 of CM060918.1, forward strand.
CATGGGAAAGCCCGTATGGCCTACGACAAAGGACTGAACTTATACATGGAAAGAAACATACGAGTTGGGAAAACCTACATATGCTATATATTAGGTTGACATGGACCATTACATGACATTGGGCAAGGGACATTCATAGTTAACACATAACGCGGGTTGGGATACTAGTACGAGAGGTGCAGAGACAATATACATGATAGATACAGTGGGATGTTATACATGATAGATACCTTGGGATAGTGTACTTGATAGAAACCTAACAATGTGATACCTTGATTTATCTTGACACCGTAGTCTATCATGATGCCTTAGTTTATCTTGCTATAGTAGTTCACCCAGTTATCTTGGTTTAGCTTATCTATCTTGCCGTCATCCTTATGTTTACTTTCAGTTTATGCATGTCATGTTACCCTTACCTGTTTTTATACTAGAAGTAGATAGGACTTACCAGTCTTTATGACTGACCCTGTTTTCTTTCGCCTCTTTGTCTACCATTCCCCCCTCCCCCTAGGTTTTCAGGGAGGAAACACTGTTATTTAGTTCGGACTTCTTCTGCTTGAAGGTCATCATGCATGGCTTGGACTTCTCTTGGCTATGGCTACCTTATTGTTTTATTTGGGGAATAATTTATGAAAAGGTTTTATGCTTCTTTACTATTGCAAGACAGGTTTTGATGTATTCTGATGTAAAAGGCTTTAGACCTTATTTTATAAGGTAATGAAATTTGTTTTACTTCCGTTGTTTTATGTATATGTTCTGTCTTGTAATATTTCTGTGCATGTTTACCTCGATAATGCTTCACAAAACCTAGTGCATTCCCTTTGTGAGTGACTCTAGCGGAGGTGGGGTGTTACATTTGGTATCAGTGCCAGGTTGGTTACCAAACTGGGAAAAAGTTTTTAAAACTTTCTGAAAACTATTTGAGAAACCGTTTTACAAAGAAGCATTTTTCAAGAAAAGTTTGTTTTAAAAGGCTATTCCCCAAAGGCCATTAGCATTATCCTTTGATTCCTTGATTGAATCTCCTTTCCTTTCTTTCCTCCATCTGTGGTCACGGTAGTTCTAACTGTGACTAATCTTTGTCTAGCCACGTTGGTGTTTTCCGTACGATGGAGGTGGTTCTCAAGAGACCTGTTGCCGTGGTACAAGGAAGGATAATAAGAGTAAGGATAAAGGACGCGAGCTTAAGGATAACCAACTTGTTGGTATGGCTTAGTCCATCAAGGAGGACAAGGACAAGATCATCGGAGAGGGCAATTGTACGCTCCCATTTCTAGGGTACCTAAAAGAAATGGTACCGTTTCTGGTAAAGGTTTAGTCGTTCTTTTCTATCATCCCGTCCAGACTTTGTCTTGATCATCATATCATTTAAGTCTGCTTGGATAGTTGAGTCTCTGCACTTTAGTACTAGCATGGTAAAGGATCCCAGTTTTGTCCCGAAATCGGGTTGGTGAGTCGGTCCATTTATTCATGACTTGTTGGATTTGAGAACGTCTATGCCAAGTGTTGAGATTAGAAGCAATACTTCTATTGTTGAGCCATGGATGGATTCTAGGGGTAAAGTGGTTATCCAGTAAGGGATACCATTCTCAGTTTTGAAAAGAGGGTAGTCAGACTCTTGGCTTGCTTTGGTAATACCTTCGGAGTCTCGTGTAACCTTTTGGGTTCTATCATGGTTGGTTACCTAGAATCTTTTGATGCATTTATCGGAAATCTCTGATCCAATCGAGTAACGTCCGCCAATAAGACGGATGGTTTATTCCACTTGAGCTTGGGTTATAGGAATCACCCTAGTAAGTGCACATGTTAACATGGATTGACATCGGTAAACGAGATCCAGAATTCACTAGTGAATTTTGGAGAGCTTGCATGAGTAAGTGGATACGTTTGAGCCAAGTATACTAGGGAAAGGATAAGCGAAAGTGGAATAAGAAGCGACAGTGAAATGAGTTCCAACTCATACCTGGGAAATAGGAATCAAGGAGCTACGAAATCATGAAGTCAAAGGCGGTCAAGGCACCGAGGAATTAAGCTCAGGGAAATGCGACTTAGAAGACATAAGGGTAGACACGCGCATGGTACCCCTTGTTAAAAAATGTATCCATGATCCCTGGTTTTTCCGGTAGAGCTTGCTCGCATGTTATCTTTAGGTGGATATCCTCTCGGTCCTGTTTCTGTTACAAACACCGTATGGAGTTTGTCTTGTTTATCTCCTCGATCTTATCTTGGGAACCTTAGATAGAACTCTATGGATGTAAACATGTATTTGAAACATGTTATGATTGATATGGTTACAAATGGTTGCAAGTGGTTGCTCGTGGATGCGCGAATACACATTAGATACTAGATTGACGCGGTCACGATTCATGTTGCATATGCACGAGTATTTATACTTATTTATGGATGAAATTGAATGTGTTATCATGCGGATGTTGCATATGAGTGAATGTTTGTGCACGCATATAGTACTTATATGACTAGGACTGTTTGCATACATGTTGGACTCATGGCACTAAACATATTTTGCATTAGAAAGATCATTCAGGCCTGATCATTAGCATTAGCTAAGGAGCATATACACACACGTTTTGCATATGTTCATATGGCATTAGAAATCATCTAAGGACAATGGTTGCCTGTGGATGATGTTTTGAGTAGATGGATGATGGATGGTAGGATGCGTTCTTCCTAACTTGGAGATTTCGGGGACGAAATCCTTAAAGGAGGGGAGAATGTAACAACCCGAATTTTAAACAACGTGTTAAGACAAGAATCAAGGCAGAATTAAATGTTAAAATATGAATCAGGAGAAACGGGTTGTGCCATTGCGTTCGTCTCGGAAAAATACGCGAAATAGAGTCTGAAATTTCGTAAATCGGAGTCCGTATGACTGAGATATGGCCTTCGGAAGTTTCACGAAAAATCAGAATTCAAAACAGATTTCAAATTTTCAGAAATCAGGCTAGGCGGGAAAAATCCCGCCAGAACCAGGTCGACCTGGGGGTTGACCTGGGTGTCGACCTGGGTGGGACCAGGTCGACTGGGGAGTCGACCCCAGGGTCGACTTGGGGGTCGACCTGCCTGGTCGGCCAGGTCGGCCAGGTGCACTTGTTTTGGCTCCTGGGTCCTGTTTTGGAGGCTTGTGACGATTTTTGAGGGCTGGGATCTATCCTAGGGTTAATCTAACGGCCTAAAACTACCCTAATCTCTATAAAAACACCCCTAGACTTGCCTAAACCCTCATAAATCACTCTTGCAACGAAGTGCTGCCCAAATCTACATTGATCATGGCCTCCATCCCCAAATTCAAGAGCCTATGCATTCAAACTAGATCCAAGGCGAAGGTGCAAGCTTTCTACACCAAATCAAGGGTTTTGATCATCATCTCAGCATGGATTCTTCGTCAAGATGATGCATAATCCTTTCCTAAGCCTCGCTATGTAAGTTCTAGCTACTTCGAGATGTTAACGGTAGTTTAATCATGGCATGGAATAAAATGTGGTTAAACATGAACGCTATAACCTATGCAAGCCTAGTTTTCTCCTTTATCATGAACATATGACTTTGAGTTATGTTTTAGCGACTAAACCATGCTATTCATGTTGCATTGGACTTAGTTTGCCATGCAAGATTGGACCTTTACTTGTAGTATGATAGCATGAACACTTAGAGCCACTTTGACTTGTGAAATAGTTGCATAAATTGGACTTTGGGGCTTATGCATGTAAATGAAACCAACTTATGATATCATGTTTATGTAAGGTCAAATCCCGTTATGATAATATGCAAGTTTGTGGCCAAATTTCCTATGATAATATGCAAGATTGTGGCCAAATTTCCTATGATAATATGCAAGGTTGTGGCTAAATCCTATATGACATTATGCATGCTTGTGGCCAATACCCTTTTATGTTATGCATGTTTGGAGCCAATCCCTTTTGTGGCATCATGCATGTTTTGGGTCTACATGTAGCCATAGTATACCTACTATGTTGACTCGCTTTTACTCAACTGAAAACACGATTTGGGGTAGGATAGACAGACATGAGAATGACGCGAAAAACTTGATTTAAGGTTACATGTGAACACGACATGTAAGTTGAACCAAAATGAGAACATGACATTCATGATACATTTAAATATGATTATGACACGTGGGAAAACATGGAACTTGAACTAGACATGGGTGGGTTGTAAGTGTAAAAAAGACACTAGACCAAACATGAAAGTGGCCAACTCGAGGTTAGGTTGAGTTTGTAGCATAAATCTACCCGGACCCGCCCGGCCTAACTAGTGGCTACAAACAATAGGATCCAATGTGAGAAGTTGGTCATGTCGCGCTTAAGACCCGAGGTTAGCCTAGGTTGTGGTGTAAAACTACCCGGACCCGCCCGGCTTAACTAGTAACCACAACAAGGTCTAATGTGAGAGGTTGAGAGTGCATTAATTAAATTAATGCCACATGATAAGGTTAAGTAGATTTGACTAATGACACTTAACCAATATGACACGAATGGGTAGGTTAAGTGGGATCGGGCTTGATTTCTTAATGACACTTAACCATACAAGACAATTAGGGGATAGGGTTAAGTAATTTACGCTTAACTAATCCGACTTGTTAATTAGATGGGGTTAAGGAATCCACACTTAACTAATCTAAACACGGTAATTAGATGGGGTTAAATAACTTAGACTTAACTAATCTAAACACGGTAATTAGATGGGGTTAAGTAACCTTCACTTAACTAATCTAAACACGGTAATTCGATGGGGTTAAGTTAAACACTTAACCAATCTAAATGCGGTAATTCAATGAGGTTAAGTATCCAATACTTAACCAATTTAACACGGTAATTTAATAGGGTTAAGTAACTTATACTTAACCAATTATACGTGATGATTTGATGAGGTTAAGTAACCTACACTTAACCAATCTAATAGGTGGACCTGATAGGGTTAAGTCACAAGACCTTTTAAAATTAGGCTTAACCGTGGTAATACGATTAGTGGATGGGGTTAAGCTAACCCATGCTTAACCAATCCGACTCGATAATCTAATGGGATTAAGATAATCTATGCTTAATCAATCTAACATGATAATCTGATAGGGTTAAGACAAATAAATACTTAACCAATTTGACTTGATAGGGTTAAGTCATGAGCTTCTCGGTACACTTAACCAACTTGTAGGGCTAAGCCTTGAACTTGAGTACTTAGCCAATCTTGACATGACTCGTAGGTGGGAAATCGTAGTTAACAAGGATAGCGGAAAGAGGGGCTAAGTGGTAAACCTTAGTTAAGGGTAACTAAGTAATAATTCTTAGCTAAGGACATGGGACTGGTTCATAAAGAGATGAGTAACCTGGTACGGTAGGTCATCGCTTAGTATACGAGGGGGAGCAAGTTATCTGACTTGGATAAAAGCTCCAGAGAACTGGGTGACGAAGCGGAAGCTTCGGGGAACGTGAGGGTACTCTTGGTATCCCTCTGTGAGGTGGCAAGTGGTCCATGAAACCCGGCCTCACAGAGGTTAAGGTCTACGGTAGAAGAGCCAAGAGTATGCCTTGGTTGCTATGCGAGCGACCTAAAGACTGGGATGGATTAGCGTGGAGTCGACGATACTTGATTTTGCCCCGGGATAGCATGTCGCCGACTACCTACCATCTTTAGTCAATCGTGTACGTACGGAAAGGCAGGGAACTCCCAACAGACCATATACTAGCTATTGAGTTATGGGTGAGGTTGGCTATCTGGAAGTGGGCATCGATGGGTCATAGTGTAGTTCTCATACATGATTTTTCTTGGATTGCCTTTCAGTAGTTGAGGGAGGGGTCACGTGGGACCATAGCCACAGGTACAAAAATAGACCTTGATATCTGCATCAGCAGACGACTTAAAGCTCCCGACCGAGTTCCGTATTTCTTGGTTTGCCCTGGCACGGAACTCAGATGGCACATTGAGGAACATGTGCGTCTAGACATGGAAAACGATTCTCGATACATACGTGGGATAAAGGGCGCGGTTGACGGGTGGCATAATCCCTAGTGGCCCTAGGTGGCTGAACCCAAACCGAGACACTGAAACATTCATTAGGTAGCATAATACCTAGTGGTCCTAGGTGGCATAAATCCTAAGTGAACGCGCGATAGTTCATGGTAAGGAAACATAACTAGATCAAGGGTAGCAGTCCAAAATAACCTTAAGGATAAAACGTTTACATGGGAAAGCCCGTATGGCCTACGGCAAAGGACTGAACTTATACATGGAAAGAAACATACGAGTTGGGAAAACCTACATATGCTATATATTAGGTTGACATGGACCATTACATGACATTGGGCAAGGGACATTCATAGTTAACACATAACGCGGGTTGGGATACTAGTACGAGAGGTGCAGAGAAAATATTCATGATAGATACAGTGGGATGTTATACATGATAGATACCTTGGGATAGTGTACTTGATAGAAACCTAACAATGTGATACCTTGATTTATCTTGACACCGTAGTCTATCATGATGCCTTAGTTTATCTTGCTACAGTAGTTCAACTAGTTATCTTGGTTTAGATTATCTATCTTGCCGTCATCCTTATGTTTACTTTCAGTTTATGCATGTCATGTTACCCTTACCTGTTTTTATACTGGAAGTAGATAGGACTTACCAGTCTTTATGACTGACCCCGTTTTCTTTCGCCTCTTTGTCTACCGTTCCCCCCCCCCAGGTTTTCAGGGAGGAAACACTGTTATTTAGTTCGGACTTCTTCTGCTTGAAGGTCATCATGCATGGCTTGGACTTCTCTTGGCTATGGCTACCTTATTGTTTTATTTGGGGAATAATTTATGAAAAGGTTTTATGCTTCTTTACTATTGCAAGACAGGTTTTGATGTATTCTGATGTAAAAGGCTTTAGACCTTATTTTATAAGGTAATGAAATTTGTTTTACTTCCGCTGTTTTATGTATATGTTCTGTCTTGTAATATTTCTGTGCATGTTTACCTCGATAATGCTTCACCAAACCTAGTGCATTCCCTTTGTGAGTGACTCTAGCAGAGGTGGGGTGTTACAAGAACGAGGAAACGAAGGATAGTGCTAATGGCTTTTTGGGGAATAGCCTTTTAAAATAAACTAGACTTTCCTTGGAAAAATACTTAATTGGTTTTGAAAATAGTTTTTCAAAAGGGTTTTTAAAACTTTTGTCCGGTCTAGTAAAACCTCATGCTCTGATACCAAATGTAACACCCCACCTCCGCCAGGGCCATTCACGAGAGAATGCACTAGCTTTGGAGGGGTGTTGTCTAGGTAAACATGCACAGAGATATCACAAGACAGAACATAGATAAATAAATAAGTAAAGCAGCGGTAGAAATTTAAAAACCATAGCTAACCATTTCAAAACCAAATAGTCAACTTACATCAAAGTACTTAGTCATTATTTTCCAACTACCACAAGTCTAGAAAACATAAACCGAAAATAACATAAAGTAAACTATCCCCAAGATAGATGTGGTGAAGCCATAGCAAGCTCAAGTCCAAACCATACATGAGCTGTCAAGAAAGCAAGCGAAATGTCCACGCTAAGCACTAGTGTTCCCTCCCTGAGGACCTAGGGGAGGGGGGAAACGGAAGAAAAGAGGCGAAAGAAAAAGGGTCAGTCATAAAGACTGGTAAGTCCTACCTACTATTAGTATAAAAACTAATGAAGTTAACTAAACATGAGAAACTGAGATGAAACATAAAGATGGTAACTAACTGGCATGATAAATAGATAACAAGGTAGATCAAGTGTGGCATCGCATATACAAGGTTTAGTTTTGCACCAATAGTACTAGTATTCCAACCCATGTCAAGTATAAACAAGAAATGATCCCTTGGCCCAATATCATGAGGTGACCCAACTTGGGGTCCAACTACACGGTCTAGTCGATCGACTCCCTATAAGCCTAACTCGTCGAGTGTCGGTGTCATACGGCCCAATCACGAAATGTAGTCAAACTGTGCTAGGTCCATCCTAGGGTGTATCAAGCCCTAGGGTGCCAACCACTGACACGAATCAAGCACGCACAGTCTAAACCTACTGGTGCCCGTGTCTGCTTTTTCAACTCCGGACTATGTGCACGACCATAGTCCGCCTGAACATACACCGGCGCACCTACTCAGCCGTCGTTCTGGTCGTTTACAATCAGCCCAATAATCGTGCACCACCCTAGCCTAGTCCTTAGGGTATCGTGATACATCCAAGAGGGTTACTGCTGAAAAGGACCACGTGACTAGGGTTTCTAACGGGTTAAGTGTGATTAACCCTATCCAGTCATGTATCAAGTTGGTTAAGTGTATCCAAGTGGTTCATGACTTAACCCTAACATGTGGCATTAATTAATTTAATGCACCCAACCTCTGACATTAGACTTTGTTGTGGTTACTGGATATGCCGGGCGGGTCCGGGCAGCTTTACACCACAACCTAGTCTAACCTCGGGTTTTAAGCGCGATGTGACCAACTTCTCACATTGGGTCCTATTGTTTGTAGCCACTGGATTTGCCGGGCAGTTCCGGGCAGATTTACGCTACAAACTCAACCCAACCTCGAGTTGGCCACTTTATGGTTTTCTACATGTCATGACCACATTCATGTTTTCAAGCATAATCAAGTTTTATGTCACATTTCAAGTCATGTTTTTTCATGTCATTTCATGTTTGCCTAACTACCCATAACGTATTCCCATTCGCACGTAAATTCGCATCAACACAAGTGAATCAAGGAACATAAAAATATGACCAAGATGGGCATAAGGTGGTAAAGTTGGTCATAAGTTAAACATGATGATATTCGAGGCAAAGGTGGTCATCACAACTAGCATATAGGATTATTGGCCTCAAAACATGTATGACATCAAACTTAGCAAATAAACTTGTGGGTAGCATGTAGTTCAACATCACAGGCAAAAGTGAAACATTATAATAGTTGACATAGGGTGATAAACTTGTGGGTAGCATGTAGTTCAACATCATAGGCAAGTTAACATCAAGGTTATGAGGGGTTCTATGTTGCATTATGCATAATCTCCAAATAAAGCTCATAGCTTTCTACCTAAAAGTCAAGATGAACGGTACTAGGTTCATGATAGTTCCACAATCATAGATCAAAAGAGTCATAAATAGATCTATGCATACAAATATAGCCCCAAGACAAGTATTACACCAAAAATCCCATTTCAACTTGCTACATGTTCATATTAATTTCATAGTTTAAATCTAAGAGTAGAGTGGGGCCTACAAAGCGTAGCTATGAGAACTAGAACCAAATAGAACAAGATAGAGACGTTGTAGAAGCTCTAGGAATGATGTAGCAACAATAGAAGCCTTGAGAATAAGTAGCTCCTTTGATATGTGAAGAAAGATGGCTCCTTTTTTCCTTAGAAGCACTCAAGATGAAGGTGGAGGCCATGATTAGGGAGCATTTTGGCAGAATTTAGTTGTTAGGATGATTTGGGGTGGTTTAGCCTAGGTATTAGGGTGTTTTTATAGGTGTAGAGACAAGTTTAGGCCGTAGGATTAACCCTAATTTAGATCTGAACCATCAAATCCCGTCACAGGCCAAGTAAACAGACCAAAAGAGCAAACTGGTGCACCAGACCAACAGGGTCCGACCAGGGAGGTCAACCCCCAGGTCGACACCCAGGTCGACTCCCCAGTCGACCTGGGGGGGAGGGGGGGCAGGTCGACTCCCCAGTCGACCTGGGGTTGGGCGGGAAATTTTCCCGCCCAATCTGCTTCTGGCTGAATTTGAATTTCGGGCTGAATTTTTGAATTTTTCTGAAATCTTCTATGGGTCATATCTTGGTCATACGGACTCCGATTTACGAAATTTCGGACTCGTTTTCAAGCAGAATTTCGAGACGAACTCAATGGCGTAACCCGTTCCCATTGATTCTTAACTTATGATTTAATTCTGCCCTGATTTCTTGTTTTAACATGTTATAAAAATTCGGGTTGTTACATTGCCCCTCGAGTCATAGTGACTCTACTGCACTGATAAGTAGCCCATCATCCATTTTCAATGGTCAATCGAAGTTATGAACGTCGATAACTCCTTAGCACACGTCCCGCAGCAAAGTCCAACCATGAAGTGAACTCATTGGTTCCCTACTGGATCCTGAGCTCTAACTTCCATTTAGACTACCTTTGCATCTCAGGTTATTGGTCATCATCGGATCAGTTCGGATCCCCTCTTAACAATCGGTTCGGTTCGGCCTTCAACATCCTCCACTGGATCGGTTCAGGTCTCCAGCTCAAGCCTTCCCCTCTGGTCCGGATCGGATAGAGGTCTACACTCCCTGGCAAGCTTCCTCGGATCAGATCGGAAGTCCTCACAAGATGCTGGATCGGATCGGTCTCCTTCATAGCACACAGGTTCGGATCGGAGTCTCCAAGTCGTGTTGCCATACAATGCTACGGAGCGGAGCGGAGCTTCTTCATACAATGACGGATCGGAGCTTCTGAACTCGCATGGGAGGTGGTTCGGATCGGGTCCTCTTCTCCGCTCCGATCCGGATCGACCAATTTTCTGCACTTTTCCAGCAAGCAGTTTACGCCACTCGACGGCGTTTTCGACCATTCCAACTATTCTAATCAATCACAAAGCATACCATACAGTCATAGCAACATGTGTAATCCAGCACAAACACCAAAACAACAATATGATAGGTTAAAATGGATCAAACCTAGCCAAAACCCCATATTTTCCCTTAAGCATGTTTAGGGGAAACTAATGATATTATTAGCAAAACTTAACCAAATTAACCCAAATTCATATCAGAGGTCTAAAACATCATTTCGAATTTTATAAATAGTTTTCCAGAATTTATCATGTTTAAATTCGCTAATTAACACTAATTACCCTTAATTAGCCATAATTAGTGAGGAACTATGCAAATCATTCACCTTAGCCACAAATAAAACTTAGATCTGAAATAAATCTCTGATTTGGTGCGGATCCCAACGCTAAACAGCAGCTCTAATATTGATGTTGGTTGATCTCTCTTGATTTGATGTTGCTAAGCCCAATCTTCAAGTAGAAAGTGATTTGGAGGTGATTTAGAGGTTGGAGGCCATTTGTAGGGTTTCTAAGAGGTAAGTGGAGGCTAGAAAACTGAAATAAAATGAAATCCTAACTCATTTCAGCCTCCCCATAACCCTAATCCCGAAATGGGTCATGGCCTCATTCACTAATCACCCTACTTGGCCCGGTTAAGCAGTTTTTCACCTTCCAAACCTTATTTCAGCCATATCTCCCAAACGGTAAGTCCATTTCTCACATGTGACAACTCTACGGAAAGGTAAACCATCAAACGAATCTAATGGAACTGGTATCAGGTCAAAACTCCTTTCCAATCAAAAGTTATGTCCGAAACAAGATCGTCTAGGGGCAAAACGGTCATTTAAAAATCGACAAAAATCATGAACATGGGAAATGACTCTAATGGTTGTTTCCGAAAGTTACATGACCATACGACTTCATAGGGGAAAAAGATAAATATTCTACGATCCTCCAATGCGTAGAATGCGGGTTGTTACACTATTCGTATTTGATTATTTATTTATATTGAATTTGGATGATCTAGTATATATAGATTTAGCGTATACGTCTGATCCACGTGTGTTTGGAGTTTTAATATACTGGATAGATATAGAATAACGCTCTAGTCGCCCGTAGATGATTCTGATGATTGGTCGACCATCATCTGTATTTGTGTTCGAGTGACGAAAGTGGAATTTCTATATATTTCCAATTGACTGGTGTGAGAACCAAAATATAGTTAGAATATATTGTTGTGATTTGGCACCAAAAATGTGATTTTTAACTATATATCAAAGTTATGAAGTTGAAAATCTAATCAATTAATTGATTGCTGGTTGTGTTGTTTGATTATTGTTCGTTTAATTAAATGTGAACCGTTTAGCCAGATTGAACCAAAAAGTGAATTGTATTGAAAATTGTTTGAAAATGCATGCATATACATGTACTTACATTGAACAGGTCATAGCAAGGAGGCTAGAGCAGAAGAATAAAATTGTTTGCCCGACAAATAGGTACATGTTTATTGTATTTATTGGGATTTGGATGATTTTGTGAGCCGATTGGCTAGCCGCTTGGCTTTTTCTTTTTCTTTTGGATTGAAGAAGGCCATGATAGGCTATATGAAATATCCCGAAGTCCCTGGTGCAGGGAAGGTTATGGAGAATTTTTTCGGAAATTTAGGGTGTTAGCCAAATTTTTGAAAAATTTGAAGAGTTCTTAGAAACTGAAAAGTTGAAGAACTTAAGCCGTAGAGAAAATTGCGAAAGTTGAGTTGATTAGTTAAACAACTTTCGGCTTCGTTCCTTCTCGGGGACGAAAAGTTTTAAGTGGGGAGATTGTAACAACCAGGAAATCTGAGCCAATTTAAAAATTTTATTTTGGCAATTTTAGTGAATTTTGATTATTTAAAATGAATTATTTTAAATAATATCGACGAGAAATTTATTTTTGAATAGAATTCGAATGTATATATTATATAGATCGTCGTTAGAATATTAATATTTATTTTACATTATAAAAGAAATTAAAAATGGCGCGGTAGTTTGAAAATTCGATTTCAAAGTTCAAATGAATGTACCGGGTGCAGAATAAACCAGATTTTAGCGAAACCAAAAATATTTGAATCTAATTAAGAATATCTTTCCAACGAATCCGAAAATTTGAAATTTCATAGCGGATCAAAGGATATGCCCAGTTGAAAATTCAGAATAGTCAATACGGAATTCTGGCCCTTAAAATTGGAAATTTTGCAAACGACCTCGATTTTCTACGAAACCACTTTTGTTGGATCCGGGATGTCGAATTATTGCTAGGTTTCAAAATTCGTAATTTTTTGAATCAATATGTGAGCGCGGCTAAGGAAAACGCGTTTGACCGGTTTCATTTGATTTTAATCGACTGGAAAATGGCAATTTTTCTAATGTTCTCAGAATTTGACAAAACTAGTTTTGTTAGAACTGTATCGTTAATACGAAGCCTGAAAATATTTTTCTGGAATTTTTCGAGTTAATATGTGACCCCGGTAATTTGAAACGTGCATTTAAATTGAATATATAAAGATTTATATTTTAAATTCAATGGAAACTGATCGAAACAGTCGAATTGGGTTACGAAATATATCCCATTGTGTTTGGAATGGGGGGAATTAGCTAGAGGCGACAATCGTTGGGTCTCGTTTCGAGTTCGGATTAAATACTTGATTTTTATATAAATTAATAATAATTAAATAAATTTATAAAAAGCCCTTACCCTCATTCTCTCCCTTTAGTCAACGGTCAGAGTTAAAATAAGAAAAAGAAAATTAAAACCCTCGATCCCACTGCCCTGTCAATACCCCGTCGCACCCTTTTCCTCCGGGGCCATCGTGCCTCCTCCTCGATGTCGCGTCGCCGGTAAAAGCCATCCACCCCTCCTCTCCTCCTCGTGGTGGAGCTTCGCCCCCCTCTCTTCCAATCGAACCCGATACCCCCAAAGCCTACGCCCTAGACCAGAAACCCACCTCGAGCCCCTTGCTCCGCCGCCACAGCCTAGATCTGACCGCCTAAAGCCCGACGCTCCACCTCCAACGCAGCGAGCGCGGCCTCTCTCCTCCCACTTCGATTCACAGTGAGTTTTATAATTTTTAGGTCATAAAAACTGATTTTTATGAGTGATAAAAACTGATTTTTATGAGTGATAAAAACTGATTTTTTGGGTTATAAAAACTGGTTCGTTTTATTTAATTATGTATACATTAACGAGAGTTTTTCATATAAAAACATGATTTTTTTATTTGTATTCTAACCTATAAAGATTTGATCTTATTTTTATGAACAAGGATAAAAATATAATTGTTATCATATGAAGTGATATAGAGAAAAAAATATTGATTTTTAATATATGTAAAGCGAGATGAACAAGTTTGATTTTATTAATATAAAGATGAGATTTTTATCAATATAAAAAAATGATTTTTATATTTTTATAATAATAAAAATAAGATTTTTATTTATATAGAGATTTAAAAACCGAGTTTTTATATATTATAAATAATAAAAGTATGATTTTTATATAGTAGAAATTATAAAAATATAATTTTTGTAAGATATAGAATATAAAAATACAATTTTTATATAGAATAAAGCATTGTAAAAATATATGAAGTAGAAATAAAAATATGATTTTTATTTATTGAAATGAGGTGATAAAAAATATAATTTTTATTTGAACAGCGTGAAAAGAACTGCATTGGAATTTCAGATAGATCCAGACGGTTCAGTAGTTCAAAAGCAAAGCACGGCGGAGTGGAACCCTCTGTCAGAACTCCTCACTTTTAATTTATTTCTAGTTTAAAATATGTGCTAGGATGCAGAAGGTGTTTAGTAGCATCCGACACCCGTCGTCCACAGACCATAAACGGCTTGTTTGTTTGTTTGATTTTGATGTGTAGTTGATTGTGTGATGTGAAATGAAACAAAATATTTATATAGTTAAAAATATTTTATAGTTAAAAATAGAATTTTTAACATGTATATGAAATGAAATAAATAAATATAAACAGATCGGACGATTTGTCTATATACACACATTTGACTGATATTGATTAGGATGATAAATTTTACATATCGCCCAACTGCACAAATAAAATCTGTGTTTGATTGTTTGAAACCCCACACGGGTATTGGGATGATATTTGACGTACACTAATCCCGATTGTTTAGTTATATGTCGATCGATTGGTCGACAGATTGTGTAAGCGTTAGTTATTTATATTTAATGCTTATGCAGTTGTGTAGTGCACTCTGGATGATGGTTGATTATTTATCGTTGTTATTTTATACATGTATTGTAGAAAATCCATATAATTAACATTATATGGTAATTGATTGGGCCTCATTCTTGTTTTGAAATAGAATATTTGAGGAGAAATATTTGAACAAAATATTTAAAACGAAATATTTGAATAGAATATTCGAAATAGAAATATATAAAGCCGTGTTGATTAGATATGCGCTATTTTGACGCGAATGATATTTATATCGATTATATTCGTTTTTATAATGAATATTGAAAAGTGATTTCAAAATCGAATATTTTGAAATGAAATTCGAATTAAATTAAATTGAAACGAATTAGAATTCGAATTGAATTGAAAATAAAATGAATTCGAATCGAATTAAAATTGAATAGGAATTCAAATCGAATTGAAATTGAATTGAATAGGAATTCAAATCGAATTGAAATCGAATTGAATCGAATTTAAATCGAATTGAAATTGAATTGGATCGAATTGAAATTGAATTGAAATCAGTTTGAAATGAATTTAAAACGAATTTATATTGGAAAGATTCAATTTTGATTTGAATTTGAAATAGAAGTTGAAATCGTTTTGAAAACGAATTTAAAACGATTTATAAAATAAGTTTTGAAAGGAAATCGATTAAATATATATAATGGCCTGAATAGAACTCGTCGCGCCGCGGTAGTTCGTGAATTTCGACCATTGACTTAGAATAAATATTGCGGGTGATCCGACCGTCGGATTCTCCTCAAACCGGAACCGTTGGGTTCGTATCGAAAAGAGCTTTCTAACGAATATTAGAAATTTGAAATCTAACGGTTGGATTTGGAATTATGTCCAAATCAAATTTGGAAAAGGTTGCTGTAAGTGCAGTTCGATGGCCGTTGATGGAAATCAACTGTACGAGCCTTGATAAAATTATTAAAAATAGTAATAATTTGTGCAAAATCATTAGAAATGATTTGTGAAGAATTGGGATGAAAAATCTCATATTTGAAAAGATAAAAGTAGATTTTTATCGAAATGAACTAGTTTTGAACTAGGATTATAATTCTATTTATTTTTAAAATAAATAAA
This sequence comes from Allium sativum, assembly GCA_030737875.1. Classification (NCBI taxonomy): domain Eukaryota; kingdom Viridiplantae; phylum Streptophyta; class Magnoliopsida; order Asparagales; family Amaryllidaceae; genus Allium; species Allium sativum. Next base: position 732,923 of record CM060918.1, read on the forward strand.
GTGGATTTGAAATGGTTTCAAAGGTAACCAGAATTTCCAATAACTGAATTGGAATGGATTTGAATCGAAATTGTCTTTGGAATATTTTGATGTTGGATTTCGTGGTTATACAGATGTTGTTATGGAAATTTGAAAGATATATATATATATATATATATATATATATATCGTTATTTCCAATACGATATTTTTTGGTTGTAGAATTTGATATTGAATATATGCCGATATATTTTCTATTCAGAGCCTTGTACTTAATATCAAATGTGATTTGGGTTTGTCGTGAATGGTGTCTTCATTAACACTGTTCTTAAGCCCAGTTGAGAAAAAGATTAAATCTTTTTATTTAGATTTAATGAATTGTACCAATTAAATAATATATAATTGGAATTGAATTGGTATTGATTTTTGGGTTTATCGTGACCAGTGTTTTAAATAACACATGTTCTTTAACCGGATAATTAATGAAATGTGATTTTGGGTTGTCGTGAACGGTATCTTCAATAATACTGTTCTTAGACCCAAAGGAGTTAAGTAAATCAGAAACTAACAGGAGATTAGTTAAGTTGAATGGTTTCTGTGGTATTGATCTGATGTTGGTTTCGGCCTTCGGGGTTAATACTTAGGGAATTGCTCACTCGCAAATTTACGGTTAGGGACTGATTGAAATGTGATGTGATTTTGGGTTTATCGTGAACCGTGTTTTAAATGACATTGATTCTTTAACCCAGTTACAGATTAAAACTAAGTGGAGTTTTAATGAATCTTTAATTAGATTGAAAAGATCGAGAATGGTGTATCACCAGTTTTGCCCCAGGCGATAGTTAAATCTTTAACTAGATTTGAACATGAAATGGTAATGGAATTTACCGATAACACCGTGGTGTTAGATATGAAATATTACCAGTTTTACTTCATAGGATGAATAGGTTGGGATTGGGAAATTAAAATAAATGATTACTTCGGTGTGGTTCGCTAATCCCGACTAGTTTGAATTGATATTCAAAAGAAGATTAAAGAGTAAATTTAAAAGAATTTATCTTTGATAAAATTAATGGGAACCTTTCCCTAAGATTGTGAAATTTAGAAACTAACTGTAGGCTAGCTAAGCAGAACGGTTTCGTGGGTATTGATCTGATGTTGGTTTCGGCCTTCGGGGTTATTATTTGGGGAATTACTCTTGTTGATTTATGGTTAGTGACTGATGAATTGGAATGAGGCGTATGTTGTGTTTGTGTAACACTTGTTTATTATATACGTGAGTTATTCGAAAAGACCGGGTTTATCCCGTTCTGAATAACTGATATGACGATAAGTGGAAGATGAAGACGGTGGTTGAAGACCGGATATCTTCATGTCGTTTGGATAATTACTGATGATCTTGATTGGGCTGTACACCCAAGAGGAGGGAATCAGTTAGTGGTCGTCCAGACGTACTTGGAGATCGATGGATATGTGGGGTACTAGGTGCCAACGTTTCGTTCAGACCCAGAATGAACTTGTAAATGGATGTGTGTCGGACATTGGATTTAATTATGTGCGATTGATATCGGTTGAATAGTGTGAATTGCCTGTGTGGCATGCTAAGATGCGAATGATTAAGGCTTCTGTTGAAAAGCAGAGTCTTGTGGTTGATGATCAAAGCACAGCCTGTGTGGCATAGCTTTGTGTAGCGTTTATTCGCGAGCCTCACACCCCGGTGGTGAACCAGAAATGGGAGAAGGACCTCAGGGGGGACATGCGTTTCTTTCTAGTTAGAAGTGGCGTCAGTGGTTTTACACGCCCTGACGAGTTTGACTTAAGTGGTTGTTGTTGTTGCAAGGCGCCTCGGATATATCGGTGACTATGTGAAGCCGATGGAGTCATTTGTTGGCTCATTTACGCCCCAAAGGGCGGGGAAATGTAGTGTTCAGGCATTATAATCCACATCGGTGGACCGACCCTGACGATCCAAGGGGCAGTTGCGGCTGTTCCTGAGGCTCGGGCTAGAGAGTCTCGAATCGGTTGAGGACGATCCCTTGCCTCAGTTCATAGATGGAAATCCAACTTCCAATACGTGGCATTTCGATTTTAGTTGTAATCATATATATGGCGACATAATGGCATGGGGCGCTTATGCCGTCTATGATTGATACTTATGATTTGAAGTTGTTTTATACACTATGCACTTATAATAGTATCAAATGATTTGTTTTAAATGTATCAAGCATTCTTGGCTATTATAAGGTAAAAACCCTATCCTCCGGCTTACGTTGCATTGTGTGATGGTACCTGGGTCTTATAATAGCTTCATTGTTCTTTATTTAGCATTGCGCTGTTGTTTTATGCATTGGTATTCTTGGGAGGAAAACCGTTCCGTGTTATATGGCATGGTCCCTTGATTTACCGAACTTTAAAATAAAGATTAATAACTGTTTTAGTTCTCACATCAATCCCATGATTGATATGGAGTTTATTGTTTTAACCTAAACTCTGGGTGCCCTTATTTTGACATGGGCAGCTAGTAGCTTTGGTTTTGCAGATTTATATTCACAGGAACCTGGTTTACAACTGGAACGATATCCGGAAAGCTTTGTATCCGTGTATCTTCTTCAGCTGTATTTTGTATTATTTTCAACTGCTATGTAATGTATTGTAATCTCTGATATTTTTCTGTTGTGTAATATTTATTTATACTCTGTATATTCTTGTAATCTGATGGAATTGTTGTTATATAAAATGAAATGTTCTTCTGTCTGCGTTCTAATTTGTCTTGTCCTCAAAACAATCAGGCGTTTCGAACGGTCTTGATCGGTTTAGCGACTGATTCGGATCGAGCGAAATTCCCGGTCGTTACAGGCACGGGTATCTACGAGTTAGGGAGTCGATCGTATAGGGTGGGTAGTGGGTACAACTAGTGGAGATAGGAGCAGGCGGCACCTATGACAGCAGCTAAGGGTACACGAAATTACCACTATTGTTATCATTATGATTAGTAAGAGGGATCAACTTTCAGTGTAAATAGTGTTGGTGCAGCGTAGAAATCATCTTATAGTGATTAGAAGCACAATCAACGTTTATCTTGTCTATCTTGCTTACCTTGTCATACTTGTTTATGTTACGGTCATTTCTTATATCCAGTTTATGTTCTTATCCTGTTACTTTAATAATTATATTGTTAAAGTCATTGGACTCGCCAGACTTTATGTCTGACCTCGTTTGTTTCGTCTCTTTCCTTTCCCCCTAGGTCCTCAGGATAGGACTAGCAGAGCTTGACTGAGATCTATTTCTCTCTCTTTTGGAAGTGCAAGGAGTTGCTGAAAGTAATACTCAGCTCTAACATCTTTTTATTATGGCTATTTTGTAACGGGATTATGCCTTTTGTTTTCGTGTAATAATTTGTCCAAGATGGATATTGTGTACTTGTATTTATTAATTGGTTTTGATGTTGTAACCAAACTATGTTCCACTTTCGCTGCAATGAAGTTATTTTGAAATTTGAAGTACCATTTTATATATCTATCTTGTAATATTATGTTCTATTCACTTATAATGCTCCGTGAAAGTTAATGCATTCCCTTTGTGAGTGACATTAATGGGCATGGGGTGTTACACGTGGTATCAGAGCTGAAGGTTACCAGAACAGATTAAAAAATTTGAAAACCGTTTTCAAAAGCATTTTCATAAAGAAGTATCTTCAAAAATATGTTTTAAAGAAGGTATTTTCAGGAGAAAAGATTATTATGAAAAACATAATCACCAAGAGCCATATATCTTTCCTTCAATTCTCCGTTTTGAATCTCTTTCTTTTTCTTTTCAGCATGTCTGGGGAACCCGATATACCCGAGGGCATACAGATGCCAGCATGGTTCCAAAGGTAGTTGGAGACTAGGGCCACTGCCGCAGGCCCAACAGACGCTCCTCCTTCCCCAGTTGTAGCCGCTCCTCCTCCTTCTCCTCACCGCGTAGATGCTTTTTCTAAAATATGCAAGGACTTTCGGGGGATGGGCGGAAAACCTTTTCATAGGCCTGAGACATTTTTTGAGGCTCGAAAATTGGCTCAAGGAGGTGGAAGACTTGTTTAGTATCTTTGAGATAGATGATGAAAGGAAGGTTCAACTAGCTTCTTGGTTGATGAAGGACAAAGCCTCATTTTGGTGGGAGGTCACGAATGGAGGACGTCCAGTGGAGACGTGGATGGATTTCAGACATAGGTTCGAGTTGAAATTTCTTTCACAAGCGAAGGAGAGTTTATACATGGAGAGGTTCTTGGCTTTTAAGCAAGGTAGTTTGTCGGTGAAGGAGTACATCAATAAGTTTAACCAATTAGCGAGATTCAGCTTAGAATTGGTTTATACACCGCATAAGAAGGCCCTGAGATTTGCTAAGGGTTTGAATGAGCCGCTACACGGATTGGTTGTGTCCCACCTTCCTATGGTGGTTACCTTCAAGAAACTGGTTGACATGGCGCTGATGTATGAAGAGGAGAAAGGTGCTAATGTTAATAAGGCATAGGATAAGAAAGTGGATCCAAAGAAAGCACAACAACAACACAAGAAACGTGGCCAAGATAACAATGGCAAACGGGTTGCTTACAATGTGGTGAGGCAGGACATCTAATTAAAGACTGCCCAAGGAGGCAAGGGCAATGGCAAGGGACAGGATCTTCTTCTGGAAGGCAGGTTCAGGCTCTCATGGTACCAGGGTAGGCGAGAGGGCAGGTTCATGCTCTCATGGCACCAAGACAGGAGAGAGGTAGAAACATTTCTGTTGAAACTTTCGTTTTTCTGTTTGATCATCTTGTTCATACTTTGTTTGATTCTGGCACTTCACACTCGTTTGTATCTGCTTCGTTAGTTGAAACACAGCACCTAAATACTAGTTTAGTTATGGATCCCATTGTAGTCTCAAATCCTATTGGTGGTTCGGCTCACTTATCGATGGTTTGTTGGGATTTGAGAGTGTCTATCTTTCTGCGTTGGGTTTGAATGCAACGCCTACGTTCTTGGAATCATGGGCTACGGCTTGATTTTAGGCATGGATTGGCTAGCCCGGTATGGTGCCATCCTAGACTGTGAAAGAAGGGTAGTTAGATTGTTGACTCGTTAGAAAGACCCTTGATATTTCTTGTGACCCTAGTGGTCCGATGATGCTTAGCTACCTAGAATCTCTTGACACGTCCAACGATGACTTAGAATCTGTTCGTGTGGTCCGTGAACATGGTGACATCTTTGATGAAGTTCGGGGTTTACCCCGAGGCGCGAGATAGACTTCCGTATATACCTAGTAGATAATGCAAAGCCTGTTGCATTGCCAGTGCGCCACATGGCTCCGAGAGAGAGGAGGTAACTCATTAAGCAAGTGAAAGAGTTGCTTTAGAAAGGGTTCATAAGAAGAAGCATCTCGGAATGGGGTGCTCCAGTTGTTTTTGCAACGAAGGCTGATGGTTCACTTAGTTTGTGCGTGGACTATAGGGAGCTGAATAAGCTCACGAAGAAGAACATACACCCATTGCTGAGGATAGACGATTTGTTCGATCAATTGGTTGGTGCTTTGGTTTTCTCGCAGTTGGATTTATCTACATGATTTCATCAGCTAAGGGTGGATGAAGACAACATAGATAAGACTGCATTTAGAACTCCCGACAGTTTCTACGAGTGGCTCGTCCTGCCTTTTGGTTTGACAAATGCACCCGCATATTTCGTTGACTTGATGAGTAGGGTGTTTAGGGAGTTTCTAAACAAGTTCGTGGTAGTCTTTGTGGATGATATCTTGATTTTCTCTAGAAGCAAGGAAGAGCATGCCCTACATCTTAGGGAAGTCTTAAAGACCCTACGAGCGCATCAACTCAAAGATAAGTTCTCCAAATGTCATTTTTGGAGGAAAGTAGTAAGGTTCTTAGGACACGTGGTCTCTAAGGAAGGGATAGCTGTGGATCCTGCGAAGGTGGTGGCAATCCAAGATTGGAAGATTCCTAGAAATGCAACAGAAGTAAGAAGCTTTCTAGGGCTGGCGGGCTACTATAGGAAGTTCATTAAGGACTTCGCGAAGATATCTGCCGCACTTACATGATTGACGAAGAAGAACTTGACTTTTTATTGGGATGTTGACTATGACGATGCTTTCCAATGTTTAAAGAGGGCTTTGATGACAACTCCAGTTTTAGTTTTGCCAGATGGGATTAAGCCATTCACAGTGTATACCGACGCTTGCGGGACAGGGCTTAGCGCAGTTTTGATGCAAGAGGGAAGGGTGATATGCTATGGTGGAAGGCAGTTGAAGGTCCATGAGAAGAATTACCCTATCCACGACTTGGAATTAGACGCTATAGTTTTCACGCTTAAGTCTTGGCGTCACTATTTTCTTGGTGAGAAGTTTGAGTTGTATACAGACCATAAGTCGCTAAAATACTTGTTCTCTCAGAAAGATCTAAACTTAAGGTAACAGAGGTGGATAGAGTTTTTAGCATCCTACGTTTTTGTGATCGTATATACCCCTGGCAAGGGTAACGTTGTGGCTGACGCCTTGAGTAGGAAGAGGTTGACTTTGAGTCCTTTGTTCGTAGAGCGGCAGAGTTTGGAGTACATATCTACCTTTGACTTTAGACCCTCTATCGATTATGTAACGGGTTTGTTGGCATCGCTAGAGGTGCAACCTACGTTTTTCGGTCGGGTTGGGGGGGCACAACGAGATGACCCACAATTGGTTAATATAGTGGACGAGATCATAGGAGGGGAGTCTTCGAGCCATCTTAGTAGGTATGCTATAGATGAAAAGGGCTAGTTGCATAGGGACGGTAGACCTTGTGTATCACGAGACGAGAGTTTGAGGAAGACGATTCTTGAAGACTCACATCGTTCTAAGATGACCATACATCCCGGTGGTGACAAGATGTACAGGGACATCGAGTGAGTTTCCTTTTGGGCCAGAATGAAGAAGGACGTGGCTGAGTTCGTTTCTAGATGTTTGGTGTGCCAACAAGTCAAGGCGGAGCAAAAGAAGCCTGGTGGTTTGCTCCACCCTTTAGAGATTCCGCTGTGGAAATGGAAAAATGTTTCCATGGATTTTTTTGATGGGTTACCAAGATCAAGGAAGGTTAATACGGGGATTTGGTTAGTTGTAGACAAACTTACCAAGAGCGCCCATTTTATTCCCGTTAAAAGTAAAAGAACCGCGGCATGGTTAGCATCTGTTTACCTTCGAGAGATAGTTCATTTGCACGACATACCTTCTAGTATTGAGAGGGATCAAGATCCCATTTTCACTTGCGAGTTTTTGAAGAGCTTGCAAGAGGCGGTGGGAACGCAATTGTTTTTTAGCACCGCTTATCACCCTCAGACGGACGACCAAACCGAAAGAGTGAATCGGATTCTAGAAGATCTTTTGAGATTATGTATCTTGGATTTTGGAGGGACATGGGAGGAACATCTTCCATTACTAGAGTTCACCAACAGCAACAGCTATCAGACTAGCATTGGCATGGCACATTTTGAGGCTCTATATGGACGGCATTCCCGATCACCTACTTATTGGTAGGAATCTACGGATAAGATTTAGCTTGGGCCCGATATGATTAGGGAAACTTTGGAGAAGGTAGAATTGACTCGAAGACGAATGAAGACGACACAAGACCGGCAGAAGTCATACACTGATAGAAGAAGAACTGATCTTGAGTTCGGTATTGGAGACATGGTTTTTATTAAGGTGTCATCGTTGAGGAACGTAGTCCGCTTTGTGTCTGTAGGGAAGTTGGCACCAAGGTTCGTAGGGCCATTCCCCATTACAGAGAAGATTGGACAGATGGCGTATAGAGTGAAGTTGCCGGAGAGGCTTAGTGGTGTTCATGACGTATTTCAGGTTTCGCATTTGCGGAAGTGTTTACATGATACCGCGGAAGTAGTGGAGCCGAGCATGCTTAGGGAAGTGGAAGTGGAGCGAGATGCCACGATTAGACGAGCTCCTACCTGCATCCTTGGATCGGAGGTCAAAAAGCTATGCAACAGAGAGTTCAGGTTGGTTAAAGTCCAATGTGGAGATGATCAAGGAGACGCGACTTGGGAGACGGAAGACAAGATGCGTATGTTGTACCCTTTCCTTTTTGAGGGTATGTTTTTTAACTTCTCCTTTTTCTACCGCTTTGTTTATACTTGTTCTATCGTTTAGTATGTCCTCTCAATTATATCTTCGATCTTTAGGTAGAAAATCCTATGGTTGTAAACATGTGTTTGAGACATGTTATGTTTGGTGGATGCAAGTGGATGCAAGTGTTTGCTAGTGGTTGCTCTTGGATGCATTTACACACAAATTAGGCACTAGATTGGCTCAATCACTTTCATGTTGCATATGAATAAGTGTGCATATTTAATTTAATCGATGTATATTGATTGTGTTAACATATAGATGCTGCATTTAGTTGAATGATTGTGCACGCATGTAGGAATAATATGTATCATTAGGATTCTTTTGCATACATAATGGACGCATGGAAGTATCATTATTTGCATTAAGGAGGTCAACTGAATCAGTAGACCGCCTGATTTCTCATTAATGTAAGGACATATACACACACTATGCATATGTTCATATAGCATTAGAAATCATTTAAGGACAATGGATGCCCGTGGTTGATGGTTGAGTAGATGGATGATTGGATGGTAGGATACACATTCTTCTTGACTTGAAGATTTCGGGGATGAAATCTTTAAGGAGGGGAGAATGTAACACCCCGTAATTTTAAATATTAAAATTAACAAAATTAAGAACACTTAATTTTTAGAAGAAGAATTAAGTGAAATGGGCTATGCCATTGCGTTCGTCTCAAAATTATACTTGAGACAGAGTCCGAGTTTGCGTAAAACAAATGCCGTATGAAAGAGTCACGGACGATAGAAGTTGGGCAGAAAAATCAGAAATGAACCAGAATGCACTGGCACACTTCTGAAGTGCGCCAGCACAAAAATACACTGGCGAACCTGGGAAGTGCGCCCATGCCGAGGCAAAACCTGCACAGAATTCTGGAGTGTTCTCTGATGACGTGTCTTGCTGTGATTGGTTGGGTGACATGTCTTACGAGCTGTGTGGTTCTGATGGCCTCTAGGCTGATCTGAGGGCCCTAATTAACTCACTACAACTATATAAACACATATAATCTAACCCTAATCTAAACTAAATTCATTCACAAGCCTCCATGCTGGTGCATACAAAATTAACCTAGTTACTCTTCTTCAACAAATCAAAGCATAGGAATTCTGAAAGAGGGGAACGATTCTAAAACAACAACAAACGCTTAATTCAGATCTATATTCTTTCTTCTACCGCTGTGAGTACAGTCACTTTCACAAGATAATTAATTAAAATAATTATGATAAGTTGTGAACTGGACTGTATGAATATGTCTGTTATCGTACGCTATTAGATCTGTTTTTTTTTATATATGCCAGTTCTGTTATCGTTTATAATTAGATCCGTACAAGTTTATTTAGATCTATGCAAGTTCATGTCTATGCAAGTTTATGTCTAAGAAAGTTTATCTATGCAAGTTATATTCATTTAGATCCATGCAAGTTTATAATTAGATCTATGCAAGTTATATTCATTTAGATCTATGCAAATTTATAATTAGATATATGCAAGTTATATTCATTTAGATCTATGCAAGTTTATTCATTTAGATCTATGCAAGTTATAATCGGATCTATGCAAGTTATATTCATTTAGATCTATGCAAGTTTATTCATTTAGATCTATGCAAGATATAATTGGATCTATGCAAGTTATGTTCATTTAGATCTATGCAAGTTTATAATTAGATCTATGCAAATTATATTATTTAGACCTATGCAAGTTTTATGAATTGTGCTAGTTTATTTTCATATGCTAGTTAGAACCATTTTATAAGTTATGCAAGTTGTGATGCTTTTTATTTTATGAGTTAGGCTAATTGCGAGCCTAACATATTATGTGAATTATACGAAAGATTGACGTGGGGACATTGGGAAAATATTGAATATTATATTGGCATAATTTGGTTTGCAACCATGTAATTGACTTAGGCCATAAATGGGTATAATTTGTACACTTGGAATTATGGACATAATTTGGGCAATAATTATAACATAGCTTGAATTGGAAATTGGAATAGGGATATTAATTCAAATTGGGTTTGAATAATAGAAAGTAATAATAAACGCCTAAGACACGAGGTTAGACTCGGTTGCGGTATTAACCTGCCCGGACCCGCCCGACAAATCCAGCCACTGCAAAAGGCAGTCTAATGTGAGAGGTCAAAGGTAAAAACTAAATGCGCAATAATGCAAAGGTACGAGGTATAAGCCTTCCCGGACCTGCCCGACAAATCCACAACCAGAAAACAGTAATCTAATGTGGGAGGTCTTGCAAGATTGCGGTTATAATAAATTAAAGAACACTTAACCAAGATAAGACATGTGGTGGGACATGGGGTTAGGTGGGTGACATGTGAAATATAATTAGAAACACTTAACCAAGTTGAAACATGTAAGAAGACATGAATAAGAGGGGGTTAAGTGGTAAATCCTAGTGGGGACCAAGCATAGGTGGAAAGCTTGTGTCAAGTGTGGGGACCCTTTTCAAACTAGTAACCCATTAAGTATCTTTGTGAGCTCGAGGTAAGTCGAGGACGGGACACGCTTACTGGGTTTGATTGTAAGAGGTCAAAACGGGTTAGCGGTGGCAATGCAAGTCCAATGGGGTCATGTGCGTGCGTGAGCTCGGGACGGTAGGTAAGACGTTGTTGCATCGTGTAGATATAAGCCATTCATCTTTAGTAGTATCGGGTTGCCACTTTGGGGAGTGATACACCCCACTGTGGGATCAGCACGGGTATCTACGAGTTAGGGAGCCAATCGTATGGGGTGGGTAGTGGGTACAACTAGAGGAGATAGGAGCAGGCGGCACCTATGACAGAAGCTAGGGGTACACGAAACTACCATTATTGTTGTCATTATGATTAGTAAGAGGGATCAAATTTTAGTGTAAATAGTGTTGGTGTAGTGTAGAAATCATCTTATAGTGATTAGAAGCGCAGTCAACGTTTATTTTATCCATCTTCCTTATCTTGTCATACTTGTTTATGTTACAGTCATTTCTTATATCTAGTTTATGTTCTTATCCTGTTACTTTAATAATTATATTATTAAAGTTACTCGACTCGCCAGACTTTATGTCTGACCTCGTTTGTTTTGCCTCTTTTCTTTCCTCCCCCCAGGTTCTCAGGATAGGACTAGCGGGGCTTGACTTGGATCTCTTTCTCTCTCTTTTGGAAGTGCTAGGAGTCGCTAAAAGTAATGTTCAACTCTATCTTCTTTTTATTATGGCTATATTGGAACGAGATTATGCTTTTTGTTTTCATGTAATAATTTGTCCAAGATGGATATTGTGTACTTGGATTTATTACTTGGTTTTGATGTTGTAACCAAACTACATTCCACTTTCGCTGTAATGAAGTTATTTTGAAATTTGAAGTACCATTTTATATATCTATCTTGTAATATTCTGTTCTATTCACTTATAATGCTCCATGAAAGTTAATGCATTCCCTTTGTGAGTGACATTAATGGACGTGGGGTGTTACATTAGTAATGCCCTAGAATGAGTTGAGAGTGACATGTTCATAAATAACGTATTTGTGATTATATATATAATCCAATCTTAGAGAGTATATTTTGGAATATATATTAAAGTTTTTCATTTGAAAAGCTAATCAACTAACTGACTGCTGGTTGTGTTGTTTGATTTTTAGTTTAACTAATAAAATTATTGGAATGATAATTAATAAAACCAATAAGAGAATGTAAGGTAAATTTAGCTAAATCGAATCAAATATCAAACTGAATTAAAAAATGATTGCAGTTGCATGCATATACATGCATATATGTGTGAACAGGTCATAGCAAGGAGGCTAGAGAAGAGGAATAAAATTGTATGCCCGACAAATAGGTACATATTTACTGTTTTGTTTGGGTTTGATGATTTAATGAGCTGACTGACTAGCCGCTTGGCTTTTTGTTTTTCTTTTGGATTGATGAGGGCCCTGCGTGGCTAGTTGCGGTTTTAAATGTTTCCCCGTATAAAGGAGGTTATGGCAAAAAAATTCGAAAATTTAGGGTGTTAGCCAAATTTTTGAGAAATTAGAAAATTCTTAGAAACTGAAAAGTTAAAAAATGAACGCCAGAACAAAAGTTGAGTTGGTTAGTTAAACAACTTTCAGCCCCGTACCTTTTCGAGGGCCAAAAGATTTGAAGTGGGGGAGATTGTAACGACCCGGATATTCAGAACCAATTTAAAATTTTGGTTTTAGCTATTTTAATGGATTTTGAATATTTAAAATGATTTATTTTAAATAATAACGATTAAATTTATTTTAATCGAAGTTAGAACGTTGAAAATTATTAAAATTATAAAACGAGCCTAAAATGGCGTGGTAGTTTTAAAATTTGATTTCTAATTGCAAATTAATATACAGAATTCAATATAAGTCAGAATTGGACGAAACAAGAAATATTTGAATCTGTTTAATTATATCTTTCTAACGAATGTGAAAAATTGAGAGTTCATAATATAAATTGGAAGTTATGTCCATCTTAAAATTTAGAATGGTCGTTATGGAATTCATATCTATTTTAATACAATATATAGCCCTAAAATATAACCATTTTACAAACGACCTCCGTTTTCGACGAAACCATTTTTGTTAGATCCGGAATGTTAAATTATTGCTAGATTCCAATTTTCGTAATTTTTGGAATTAATATGTGAGCGTGGCAAATTAAAAACGTGTTTTGCCGATTTTAGTTGAATTGAATCGACTGGAAAATGGCCATTTTTCAGACGGTCTCCAAATTCGATGAAATTAGTTTTGTTAGGACCGTATCTTCAAAACAAAGCTAAATTTATTTTTTTGGAATTTTTGGATTAAGTATGTGGCCTCGGAAAATTAAAATGTACATTTAAATTTAATATACATTGATTTATATTTCAGTCTTGGCAAAAACTGATACAATCGAATTGTCTTATGGGACATATCCCATTGTTTCCGGAATGAGGGTAATTAGCTAAGGGAGGCAGTCATTGGGTTTCAACGATACCCAGGGTACCCGACCGGTGACCTTCCAGTCTTTTGGGTGCCCCCATTGTACCCCTGCTTTGTTCCTGCTATAAATTACGACAACGATAATTTCTCGGCCTTCACATCCCTAGTCATCCAACCTGACGACCATTCATAGCTCAAGCAACCTTCTCAAGCAACCACTGTCCACCAACTTACGACCTTTGAGTTGCCACCTCATTCGTTGTTCTACACCGATCAACGATCATATTCAATACTTTGAAATTCCCACTTGAATTCTCCTCGAAGTCACAACATCACTGAGCCAAATCACATCACTGCATTGCGGCTAGGGTTCGGGGGTACCCAAAAAATATAATTTTTCAGAAATAACCCTATACAACTAACCCATCCTCTTGGAGCCGACCGACCAGACCAGACCGACCGAACAGATCAGACCACCTTCCTCCTGGCCGACCACTCACGCTTCAACTCGACCGACTAGGCCCATCCAACCAGACTCGACCGACCCTATTTCATCGCCGACCCATCCATTGCACGACCCAAAATTTCACCACTTTAACTTCATAACCGACCCACATGAGACCGACCCGTCTATTGTGCCCAACCCATCCTCTTGAGCCCTGACCCGACTACTTCGGATCGACCGACCCAGTTCAGACCGACCCAGTAGTGACTTGTTCCTCAAGCCATATTACTGTGATAACCCATTACTTCCCCGTGAAGGAAAGAGCGGATACTTTGAGAACAACACACAAATGAATGCAGATGGAAGAACATTTCATTGCTTATTACAAAAATTCCATCAGAATACAAGAATATACAGAGTATGAATAAATTACATTCGATAAATATCAGAGATTACAATAAATTACATAGCAGCGGAAAATAATACAAAACACAACTGAAAGTAATACACGGAGACAGAGCTTTCCGAACATCATTCCAGCTGTAAATCAGGATCCTGTGAATATAAATCTGCAAAACCAAAACTACTAGCTGCCCGTGTCGAAAATAAGGGCACCTAGAGTTTAGGTTAAAACAATAAACTCCAGGTCAGTCATGTGACTGGTGTGAGAACTAAAACAGTTATTTAAAGCTTTACTTTAAAAGAGAGTAATTCAAGGGACCACGCCGTATAACACAGAACGGGTTTTCTCCCAAGAATACCAGTGCATAGAATAAGCAGTGCAATGCTTTTTCGAAAAATGAAGCTATTATAAGACCCAGGTCCCATCACACAATGCAACGCAAGCCGGAGGATAGGGTTTTCCCTTATAATAGCCAAACATGCTTGATACGTTTAAAACAAATCATTTGATACTATAATAAGTGTATAGTGTCAAAACAATTTCAATCATAAATATCAATCCTAGGCGGCATGGGTACCATCTATCATGTCGTCATACTAGGCTCTACAAATAAAACCGAAATACACGTATTGGAAATTGGATTTTCGTCATGAGTCGAGGCAAGGGGCAAGCTCCTCTCCACTTCGAGACACTCTAGCAAATGCCTCGGGACTACACACTCTGGGCAACCCCTGGAATCGGCTGGGCCGGTCCTCTCTTACATTTGAGGATTAGTTATTCCTGAATACACGTTTCCCGGCCCTTATAGACCTATAATCGAGGCGCCTCGCATCCAACAACCACATAGGTGAAAAGTATATAAATGTCAGGGCAGGTAAGTCACTGACACCACCAAAGCTAGAAAGAAACGCCGTGTTCTCCCAACGGTCTGTATCCCGTTTTTGACCCATACCGAGGTGTGAGTCTCGTGAATCCACGCTATACACAAAGCTATGCCACGTAGGCCGTGCTTTGATCATCAACCACAAGGCTTTGCTTTTCAACAGAAGCCTTGATCAATTGCCACTTAGGCGTGCCACATAGGCAATTCATGTCATGCGACTGATGTCCATCGATATACAACCTCTGAGCTCGTACGTCTCAGAGAAGGGCGTTAAGCAAAAGAATAAATTCTCCGCCACCAAACAGATGTATATTTAATAGAGATCAATCAACATAGAATAAAATCCAATGTCAGACACACAATCCATTTACAAGTTCGTTCTGGGTTTGAACGAAACCGGAGGCACTCTCCTCGCATATCCATCGATCTCCAAGTACGTCTGGACGACCACCAACTGATTCTCTCCTCTTGGGTGTACAGCCCAATCAAGATCATCAGTAATCACCCAAACGATGTGAAGACTTCCGGTCTTCAACCACCGTCTTCATCTTCGACTTATCGTTGAATCGGTTATTCAGAATGGGTATAAACCCGGCCTTTCCGAACAACCCGCGTATTTAGTAAACAAATGTTACACAAACACAACATACTCCTCATTCCAATTCAGTAGCTACTAACCATAGATTAACAAGAGAGCAATTCCCCAAATATTAACCCCGAAGGCCGAAACCAACATTAGATCAATACCCAGGAAACCATTCTTCTTAACTAACCTACAGCTAGTTTCTAAATTTCACATTCTTAGGGGAAAGTTCCCATTAATTTTATCCAAGATAAATTCTTTAAATTTATTCTTTAATCTTCCTTTGGATGTCATTTCAAACCAAATTATGGTTTTTCAAACTAGTCGGGATTAGCGAACCACGCCGAAGTAATTATTTATTTTATTTCCTAATCCCAACTTATTCATCCCATGAAGAAAAACTGGTAATACTCCATATCTAACACCACGGTGTTATCGGTAGAATTAATTACCATTTCACGTTCAAATCTAATTAAAGATTTGACTAACGTTTTGGAGGAAATCTGGTGATACTCCATCCTCGCTCACTTTCTAAATTTGATAATTTGAATTATCAATTCACATTTCAATCTAATTGCAGATTCATTAAATCTCCTTTTACTGGGTTAAAGAACTAATGTCATTTAAAACACAACTCACGACAAACCCAAATCACATTCTATTTACTATCGGGTTAAAGAACAAATGTTATTTAAAACACTGTTCACGATAAACCCACAGATCAATTCTATTTAAAAGCCATTTCAAATCCAATTTATTTATTTAAAAATAAATGGGTTTTAATTTCAGTTCAAAACTAGTTCATTTCGATAAAAAATTATTTTTATCTTTTCAAATATGGAGTTTTTCATCACAATTTTTCCCAAATCATTTCTTTTGATTTTACACAAATTATTGATATTTTTAATAATTTTATCAAGGCACGTACAGTCGATTTCCATCAACAGCCATCGAACTGCACTTACACCGACCTTTTCCAAATTTGATTTGGACGTATCTCCAAATCCAACCGTTAGATTTTGAATTTCTAATATTTGTTAGAAATATCTTTTCGATACGAACCCAACGGTTCCGGTTTTAGGAGAATCCGACGGTCGGATCTCCCGTAATGTCCGTTCGAAGTCAATGGTCGAAATTTACGAACTGCCGCGGCGCGTTCTATTCAGGCCATTATATTATATATATAATATATATTCCGTCGATTTCTATTTAAAACGAATTTTATAAATAGTTTTAAATTCGTTTCAAAAATAATTTCAACTTCGATTTCAATTCAAATCAAAATTGAATTTTTCCTTATAAATTCGTTTTAAAATTCATTTCTATTCAATTCAAATTTCAATTCAATTTGAATTCATTTCAAATCGATTTTTATTCTATTTCAATTCGTTTTCAATTCAATTCGAATTCGTTTTATATTCAATTCGAATTCGTTTCTATTCAACTCAATTCGAATTTCTTTTATATTCTATTCAATTCAAATTCGTCATCTACTCAATTCAATTCAAATTCGTTATCTATTCAATTCAATTCAAATTCGTTATCTATTCAATTCAATTTGAATTTCTTTTATATTCGATTCAATACAAATTCGTTATCTATTCTATTCAATTCAAATTCATTATATATTCAATTCAATTATAAAAACGAATATAATCGGTATAAATATTGTTCGCGTCTAGCGCATCTCTAATCAACACGGCTTTATATATTTCAATAATTCCGTTATTCTATTCAACAAATGAATATTTATTCTATTCAATACGTGAATCTATATTTTCGTCAACATATGACTAATCTCAACGAATGAGTACTGTCCACGTGTGACTATTTTTGTTATTCAATATATTTTATATAAAAATTATGGTATCTATCGTTTGATTTAAATCAGACTCCAACCGTAAATTAGTAAGAGAATGATTCCCTAAATATTAACCCCGAAGGTCGAAACCAACATCAGATCAATATCCAGGAGACCACTCATATAATCTATTTTCCAGTTAATTTCTAATTTCATATATGATAAAGATATAAATTTTATTGTTAAAATATTTCGTTCAACACATGACTAATCTCCACGGATGAGTACTGTCAACACATGAACCTTTATTTTATAATATTAAAGATGTAAATTTTATAGATAAATATTTCGTTCAACACATGACTAATCTCAACGGATGAGTACTGTCAACACATGAACCTTTATCTTATAATATTCTTTATCTTCTAAATTGGAATGAGGCTCAATCAATTACCATATAAAGTTAATTATATGGATTCCATATAACAAATGTATATAATAGCAACGATACATAATCAACCATCATCCAAAGTGCACTACACTGTATAAGCATCAAATATAGATATCTAACGCTTATAACAGCCTGTCAATCAATCGATCGACATACAACTAATTATTGGGATTAGTGTATGCTGTATTTCATCCCAATACCCGTGTGGGGTTTCAAACAATCAAACACGGATTTTATTTGTGCAGTTGGGCGATGTGTAAAATTTATCGTCCCAATCAATGTCCTTCAAATAGATGTACATAAACAAACTGTCCGGTTTGTAAATGAATATTTATTTATTCACATTCACATTAAAAATTATATTTTTAACGACCAAATTATTTTATTCAACCTATGAATATTCTATTATCTATTTCACATCAACATCACAAACAATTTTCACAACGCATCAATCAAACAAACAAGCCATCCATGGTCTGTGGATGACGGGTGTCGGGTGCTACTAAACACTGTCTACATCCTAGCATATATTATAATATAACTAGAAAAAGGAATTTTAAAAGGTGAGAAGTTCTCACCGATAGCTAATCCAATTAACTTGACTCTTCTTATGTAGAAATCATCGCTGTTCTCGCCTTTTGTCACTTTCACCGCACGTAGTCATTACATATATAAAAATCACATTTTTATATTGTTGCTATATATATAAAAATCACATTTTTACTTCGCTATTCAATATATAAAAATCGAATTTTTACTTCGCTGTTCAATATATAAAAATCGAATTTTTACTTCGCTATTCAATATATAAAAATCGAATTTTTATTTCATCGCTATAAAAATCTCGTTTTTACTTCACTATATATATAATAAAAATTAGATTTTTATTTCGCTACATATATAAAGATAATGTTTTTATATTCTCTATTATATAGAAATCCTATTTTTAATACTCTACCTATATAAAAATAGTATTTTTATATCTTCTATTATATAAAGATCATATTTTTATATTGTTCACTAATATAAAAATTATATTTTTATTCTTCACGTATGATAAAAATTATATTTTTACCCTCTACATTCCATCGCATTCTACACTATAAAGATTCAAACTTTTCTAATATAATGATTTAAACTTTCCTAGTATAAAGATTTAAAATTTCCTACTATAAAAATTCAACTTTTCTACTATAAAAATCCGACCTTTTCTTATGTAAAATTCCTTTTTAAATCAAAAAATCCGACCTTTTCATAAGAAAGATCATACCTTTAAACACGCTTATATATAATAAAAACCTGATTTTTAAACCCACTAATTTATAATTAAAACTGATTATTTAAAAGTAAATTAAAATACACACCAAAAAACTTACAGCGTGCTCAAGGAGGGGGGTGGCGCGCTTGGAGGCTGAGGACCTCGAACTGTGGCGGATGGGGTAGTAGGGGGTGGGTAGCGGCTTGCTGAAATCGAGGGTTCGGGGTGTTGTGGTTTAACAAAGGGGAGAGGGTGCTGGAGAGGGTGGCCACAGTCGCGAGGAGGGGGGGGGCGATCTCAGGGGACTTCGGGCTCAAGGTCAAAGAAGAAGAAGGGGAGGAGGAAGCGGAGCATCGATGGGCGGAGGAGGTGGAGAGGAGGGCGGCGTGGTGGGGTCCTGACTGCCGGCGAGCGGTGGTGGGTGGCGGCTCCATCGCGCCCCCTTTCATCATTTTTTTTTATTTCGATTTCATCCTGAAATGATAAAGGGGGGGCTAAGAGGTAATAGGAGAAGAAGGATTAATTTTAATTTTAATTTATTTATTTTATTTAATTTCAAAAAGCAACTTTTATTTTCGAACTCGAAACCGAACCCACCGCCTGTCGTTCATAGCTAATTACCCCCTTTCCAAACACAATGGGATATGTATCGTAAGCTGATTCGATCGTTTCGATCCGTTTCCGTCAAAATCAACATATAACTCTATATATTGAATTTGAACGCGCATTTCAATTTACCGGGCCCACATACTATCTCGAAAAATTCCAGAAAAATATTTTCTAGCTTCATATTGACGATACGGTCCTAACAAAACTAATTTCGTCGAATTCTGAGGTCGTTGGAAAAATGGTCATTTTCCAGTCGATTAAAATCAACTAAAACTGGTCAAACGCGTTTTCCTTTGCCACGCTCACATATTGATTCGGAAAATTAGGAAATTTGAAACCTAGCAATAACTTGACATCACGGATCCAACAAAAGTGGTTTCGTCGAAATCCGAGGTCGTTTGCAAAATTGCTATTTTAAGGGCCTGAATTCCATAGCGACTATTCAGAATTTTCAACTGGACATATCTTTTGATTCCCGCTATGAAATTTTGATTTGTCGGATTCGTTGGAAGGATATTTACAATTAGATTCTATTATTTTTGGTTTCACTAAAATCCGGTTTATTTTGCACCCGATACGTTCAATTGTAGTTTGAAATCGAATTATCGAACTGCAGGGCCATTTTCAATTCCTTTTGTAATTATAAATAATTATTTATATTCTAACGACGACGCGTATATAATATATACGTTCGAATTATATTCAAAATAAATTTATCGTCTATTTTATTTAAAATAATACATTTTAAATATGCAAAATTCGCTAAAATTGCCAAAATAAAAATTTTAAACTGGCTCGCATTTCCGGGTTATTACAATCTCCCCCACTTAAAACTTTTCGTCCCCGAAAATGAACGAAGCCGAAAGTTGTTTAACAATTCAACTCAACTTTCAGTATTTTGACTACGGCTTAAGTTCTTCAACTTTTCAGTTTCTAAGAACTTTTCCAATTTTCAAAAATTTGGCTAACACCCTAAATTTTCGAAAAATTTCGCCATAACCTCCCCTGCACCGGGGGCCACGGGAAAATCTCGAAATTGCCATACAGGCCTTCTGATCTCAAAAAGAAAAAGAAAAAGCCAAGCGGCTAGCCAATAGGCTCATAAAATCATCATCACCCGAACAAAATAGTAAATTATATAATAAACATGTACCTATTTGTCGGGCAAACAAATTTTATTCTCTGCTCTAGCCTCCTTGCTATGACCTGTTCAATGTAAGCACATGTATACGTAAGCAAATGCGACCAATTTTCAATACAATTCAATATTTGATACAATTAGCCTAAATGTTTCAAAATTATCAAACAAATAAACAAACAACACAACCATCAATCAATTAGTGAATTAGAGTTTCAAATTCATAATTTTTGATATATATACAGAAAATCATGTTTTTGATGCCAAATCACAACAATAAATCTATCTAGTTTTGGTTCTCACACCAGTCTAATGGAAATATATAGATATCACACCTTCGAAACATGAAAATAAATATTGATGATGCCATGGTCATTATCAACATCATCTCCGGGCGACTAAATCGTGGTTCCATATCTATCCAGTATATTAAAACTTCGAATATACGTTCATGACGCGTATATGCAAAATCTTCATATATTGGATTGTCCAAATTCAATATAAATAAATATTCAGATACGTATGAAATGGTTTAAATTTTTGAAACAAAAATTGTTTTCATTTGGAAAATATACTCTTCACACTCGTTCTAGGATACTACTGATCCAATCTCTAACGAGTCATTCTAATTGGATTTTGCTAATCCAATATCTGATGAATTCTTTCGTTCGGTTCTAATGTGTCTTGTTCTCGAGCTCTGTAAACCAAAGCTCTGATACCACTGTAATAACCCGTTACTTCCCCGTGAAGGAAAGAGCGGATACTTTGAGAACAACACACAAATGAACGCAGACAGAAGAACATTTCATTGCTTATTACAACAATTCCATCATAATACAAGAATATACAGAGTATGAATAAATTACATTCGATAAATATCAGAGATTACAATAAATTACATAGCAGCGGAAAATAATACAAAACACAACAGAAAGTAATACACGGATACAGAGCTTTCCGAGCATCGTTCCAGCTGTAAATAAGGATCCTGTGAATATAAATCTGCAAAACCAAAACTACTAGCTGCCCGTGTCGAAAATAAGGGCACCCAGAGTTTAGGTTAAAACAATAAACTCCTGGTCAGTCAAGTGACTGGTGTGAGAACAAAAACAGTTATTTAAAGCTTTACTTTAAAAGAGAGTAATTCAAGGGACCATGCCGTATAACACGGAACGGGTTTTCTCCTAAGAATACCAGTGCATAGAATAAACAGCGCAATGCTTTTTCGAAAAATGAAGCTATTATAAGACCCAGGTCCCATCACACAATGCAACGCAAGCCGGAGGATAGGGTTTTCCCTTATAATAGCCAAACATGCTTGATACGTTTAAAACAAATCATTTGATACTATAATAAGTGTATAGTGTCAAAACAATTTCAATCATAAATATCAATCCTAGGCGGCATGGGTACCATCTATCATGTCGCCATACTAGGCTCTACAAATAAAACCGAAATACACATATTTGAAATTGGATTTTCGTCATGAGTCGAGGCAAGGGGCAAGCTCCTCTCCGCTTCGAGACACTCTAGCAAATGCCTCGGGACTACACACTCTGGGCAACCACTGGAATCGGCTGGGCCGGTCCTCTCTTACGTTTGAGGATTAGTTATTCCTGAACACACGTTTCCCGGTCCTTACAGACCTATAATCGAGGCGCCTCGCATCCAACAACCACATAGGTGAAAAGTATATAAATGTCAGGGCTGGTAAGTCAATGACACCACCAAAGCTAGAAAGAAACGTCGTGTTCTCCCAACGGTCCGTATCCCGTTTTTGACTCATACCGAGGTGTGAGGCTCACGAATCCACGCTATACACAAAGATATGCCACGTAGGCCGTGCTTTGATCATCAACCACAAGACTTTGCTTTTCAACAGAAGCCTTGATCAATTGCCACTTAGGCGTGCCACACAGGCAATTCATGTCATGCGACTGATGTCCATCGATATACAACCTCTGAGCTCGTACGTCTCAGAGAAGGGCGTTAAGCAAAAGAATAAATTCTCCGCCACCAAACAGATGTATATTTAATAGAGATCAATCAACATAGAATAAAATCCAATGTCAGACACACAATCCATTTACAAGTTCATTCTAGGTTTGAACGAAACCGGATGCACTTTCCTCGCATATCCATCGATCTCCAAGTACATCTGGACGACCACCAACTGATTCTCTCCTCTTGGGTGTACAGCCCAATCAAGATCATCAGTAATCACCCAAACGATGTGAAGACTTCCGGTCTTCAACCACCGTCTTCATCTTCGACTTATCGTCGAATCGGTTATTCCAAATGGGTATAAACCCGGCCTTTCCGAACAACCCGCGTATTTAGTAAACAAATGTTACACAAACACAACATACGCCTCATTCCAATTCAGTAGCTACTAAACTTAGATTAACAAGAGAGAAATTCCCCAAATATTAACCCCGAAGGCCGAAACCAACATCAGATCAATACCCAGGAAACCATTCTTCTTAACTAACCTACAGCTAGTTTCTAAACTTCACATTCTTAGGGGAAAGTTCCCATTAATTTTGTCCAAGATAAATTTTTTAAATTTATTCTTTAATCTTCCTTTGGATGTCATTTCAAACCAAATTATGGTTTTTCAAACTAGTCGGGATTAGCGAACCACGCCGAAGTAATTATTTATTTTATTTTCCAATCCCAACCTATTCATCCCATGAAGCAAAACTGGTAATACTCCATATCTAACACCACGGTGTTATCGGTAAAATTAATTACCATTTCACGTTCAAATCTAATTAAAGATTTGACTATCGTTTTGGAGCAAAACTGGTGATACTCCATCCTCGCTCACTTTCTAAATTTGATAATTTAAATTATCAATTAACATTTCAATCTAATTGCAGATTCATTAAATCTCCTTTTACCGGGTTAAAGAACTAATGTCATTTAAAACACAGTTCACGACAAACACAAATCACATTCTATTTACTATCGGGTTAAAGAACAAATGTTATTTAAAACACTGTTCACGATAAACCCACAGATCAATTCTATTTAAAAGCCATTTCAAATCCAATTTATTTATTTAAAAATAAATGGGTTTTAATTTCAGTTCAAAACTAGTTCATTTCGATAAAAATTTATTTTTATCTTTTCAAATATGGAGTTTTTCATCACAATTTTTCCCAAATCATTTCTTATGATTTTACACAAATTATTGATATTTTTAATAATTTTATCAAGGCACGTACAGTCGATTTCCATCAACGGCCATCGAACTGCACTTACAGCGACCTTTTCCAAATTTGATTTAGACGTATCTCCAAATCCAGCCGTTAGATTTTGAATTTATAATATTCGTTAGAAAGCTCTTTTCGATATGAACCCAACAAATCCGGTTTTAGGAGAATCCGATGGTCGGATCTCCCGTAACGTCCGTTCGAAGTCAATGGTCGAAATTTAGGAACTGCCGCGGCGCGGCGCGTTCTATTCAGGCCATTATATTATATATATAATATATATTTCGACGATTTCTATTTAAAACGAATTTTATAAATAGTTTTAAATTCGTTTCAAAAACAATTTCAACTTCCATTTCAATTCAAATCAAAATTGATTTTTTCCTTATAAATTCGTTTTAAAATTCATTTCTATTCAATTCAAATTTCAATTCAATTTGAAATCATTTCAAATCGATTTTCATTCTATTTCAATTCGTTTTCAATTCAATTCGAATTCGTTTTATATTTAATTTAATTCGAATTCGTTTTCTATTCAATTCAATTCGAATTTCTTTTATATTCGATTCAATTAAAATTCATCATCTATTCAATTCAATTCAAATTCGTTATCTATTCAATTCAATTCAAATTCGTTATCTATTCAATTCAATTTGAATTTCTGTTATATTCGATTCAATTAAAATTCGTTATCTTTTCAATTCAATTCAAATTCGTTATATATTCAATTCAATTATAAAAACGAATATAATCGGTATAAATATCGTTCGCGTCAAAATATCCAGGAGACCACTCATCTAATCTATTTTCCAGTTAATTTCTAATTTCATATATGATAAAGATGTAAATTTTATTGTTAAAATATTTCGTTCAACACATGACTAATCTCAACGGATGAGTACTGTCAACACATGAACCTTTATTTTATAATATTAAAGATGTAAATTTTATTGTTAAATATTTCGTTCAACACATGACTAATCTCAACGGATGAGTACTGTCAACACATGAACCTTTATCTTATAATATTCTTTATCTTCTAAATTGGAATGAGGCCCAATCAATTACCATATAAAGTTAATTATATGGATTCCATACAACAAATGTATATAATAGCAACGATACATAATCAACCATCATCCAAAGTGCACTACACTGTATAAGCATCAAATATAGATATCTAACGCTTATAACAGCCTGTCAATCCATCGATCGACATACAACTAATTATTGGGATTAGTGTATGCTGTATTTCATCCCAATACCCGTGTGGGGTTTCAAACAATCAAACACAGATTTTATTTGTGTAGTTGGGCGATGTGTAAAATTTATCGTCCCAATCAATGTCCTTCAAATAGGTGTACATAAACAAACCGTCCGGTTTGTAAATGAATATTTATTTATTCACATTCACGTTAAAAATTATATTTTTAACGACCAAATTATTTTATTCAACCTATGAATATTCTATTATCTATTTCACATCAACATCACAAACAATTTTCACAACGCATCAATCAAACAAACAAGCCATCCATGGTCTGTGGATGACGGGTGTCGGGTGCTACTAAACACCGTCTGCATCCTAGCATATATTATAATATAACTAGAAAAAGGAATTTTAAAAGGTGAGAAGTTCTCACCGATAGCTAATCCAATTATCTTGACTCTTCTTATGTAGAAATCATCGCTGTTCTCGCCTTTTGTCACTTTCACCGCCCGTAGTCACTACATATATAAAAATCACATTTTTATATTGTTGCTATGTATATAAAAATCACTTTTTTACTTCGCTATTCAATATATAAAAATCGAATTTTTACTTCGCTATTCAATATATAAAAATCGAATTTTTATTTCATCGCTACAAAAATCTCGTTTTTACTTCACTATATATATAATAAAAATCAGATTTTTATTTCGCTACATATATAAAGATAATATTTTTATATTCTCTATTATATAGAAATCCTATTTTTAATACTCTATCTATATAAAATTAGTATTTTTATATTTTCCATTATATAAAGATCATATTTTTATATTGTTCACTAATATAAAAATTATATTTTTATTCTTCACGTATGATAAAAATTATATTTTTACCCTCTACATTCCATCGCATTCTACACTATAAAGATTCAAACTTTTCTAATATAATGATTTAAACTTTCCTAGTATAAAGATTTAAACTTTCCTACTATAAAAATTCAACTTTTCTACTATAAAAATCCGACCTTTTCTTATGTAAAAATCCTTTTTAAATCTAAAAATCCGACCTTTTCATAAGAAATATCATACCTTTAAACACGCTTATATATAATAAAAACCTGATTTTTAAACCCGCTAATTTATAATTAAAACTGATTATTTAAAAGTAAATTAAAATACACACCAAAAAACTTACAGCGTGCTCAAGGAGGGGGGTGGCGCGCTTGGAGGCTGAGGACCTCGAACTGTGGCGGATGGGGTAGTAGGGGGTGGGCAGCGGCTTGCTGAAATCGAGGGTTCGAGGTGTTGCGGTTTAACGAAGGGGAGAGGGTGCTGGAGAGGGTGGCCACCGTCACGAGGAGGGGGGCGGTCTCAGGGGACTTCGGGCTCGAGGTCAAAGAAGAAGAAGGGGAGGAGGAAGCGGAGCATCGATGGGCGGAGGAGGTGGAGAGAAGGGCGGCGTGGTGGGGTCCTGACCGCGGGGGAGCGGTGGTGGGTGGCGGCTCCATCGCACCCCTTTCATCATTTTTTTTATTTTGATTTCATCCTGAAATGATAAAGGGTTGCCTGAGAGGTAATAGGAGGAGAAGGATTAATTTTAATTTTAATTTATTTATTTTATTTAATTTCAAAAAGCAACTTTTATTTTCGAACTCGAAACCGAACCCACCGCCTATCGTCCATAGCTAATTACCCCCATTCCGAAGACAATGGGTTATGTATCGTAAGCTGATTCGATCGTTTCGATCCGTTTCCGTCAAAATCAACATATAACTCCATATATTGAATTTGAACGCGCATTTCAATTTACCGGGCCCACATACTATCTCGAAAAATTTCAGAATTTTTTTTTCTAGCTTCGTATTTACGATACAGTCCTAACAAAACTAATTTCGTCGAATTCTGAGACCGTTGGAAAAATGGCCATTTTCCAGTCGATTAAAATCAACTGAAACTGGTCAAATGCGTTTTCCTTTGCCACGCTCACATATTGATTCGGAAAATTAGGAAATTTGAAACCTAGCAATAACTTGACATCACGGATCCAACGAAAGTGGTTTCGTCGAAATCCGAGGTCGTTTGCAAAATTGCTATTTTTAAGGGCCTGAATTCCATAGCGACTATTCAGAATTTTCAACTGGACATATCTTTTGATTCCCGCTATGAAATTTTGATTTGTCAGATTCGTTGGAAGGATATTCACAATTAGATTCTATTATTTTTGGTTTCACTAAAATCCGGTTTATTTTGCACCCGGTATGTTCAATTGAAGTTTGAAGATGATTTGACCGACCCTGCTCCTGCCACGAATCGAATTATCGAACTGCAGGGCCATTTTCAATTCCTTTTATAATTATAAATAATTATTTATATTCTAACGACGACGCGTATATAATATTGTTAGCTCACTTTGTGAACTGGGCAACACAAAGTCAAGACATGAAATATTGAAGAAACTTGAAAAACTCTGAAGCGGTTCGGATCGGAGCAGGATAGCGGTTCGGATCGGATAAAGTTTTCTGTTCGGATCGGTGAACTATTGCTGAGGAAATTAGAAAGGCACAGCTGTTCGGATTGGAGGGCAATATAATCTCAATTGGATCGGAAAGCCATTTGATTGCTACAGAGATAGATTGGAGCGGAGTGGAGCAGAATAAAGAGGAGAGAGAATTGTTTCCAAGTCAATCCGGGTCGGATCGGATATCCCGATCCGAACCCCTTGTACATGTCCCTCCGACCCGAACCCATTTTCCACATCACTCCCCTGCATGAGCGCCTGGATATCCGGATCGGCTATGACCAGTTCCTGCCTACAACATCCATTACTCTGATGCGTTGTCAACATAGAAATCCATCCGAACCCGGGGCTGATGGGATGGATGACACGTGGCTCCGATCCGGATCGGATTCTGAGCAAATTCACACCTATAAATACCCCGTCTGGAGACAAAGAAAAGGATCTTTTTCTGGCATTTTGAGATTTCAACCACCTTCATAACCCGAATTTCAGCACTCCCGGAGAATCCAAATTTTCTTTCATTATTTGTTTTAGTCAATTGAGTGATTATAAGTGAGTTGTGAGAGAAATCAAGTGAATATTTCATTGTATTTGCAACTGAATCATTGAAAATAGTGAAAATCAAGTGGACGTAGGCATTTCTTCGCCGAACCACTATAAATCCTGTGTGTTCATTTTTATTTTTATCTCATTTCATTTTGCTTTTAATCAATTTGGGTGTTAGAACCACTTTTTAGTCTAACATTTTGGTGCTTTCACTGAGAACTCATCTGAATTCTTTGTTTTCCGGGATTATCATTCTACTTTTTGGACCGTTGAGTTCAAAGAAGCTAATCCTTAAGTTTCAACGCCCTTGGATATTTGTCGAAGAATCATGGCCAAAGGAAAAGGCAAAGAAGTTCAATCTGTTCGAGGAAACGGAGCTGGCGAAGATCAGCAAAATGCGGTTGTAACAAGGTCTCGTGGGCAAAGTTCAGCAGCAGGAAGAACCAATGCAGGAAACCCGAACCGCCTTCAGGGGTAGAGCTCCAATCCGATCCGGGTAGGAGATTCTGAAGCAGTGCATTCCCCCAACCTGAATCGACCCGAGCAGCTTGCCACATACCGACCCGACCAGGCTCCCCAGCTTCGAACCGACCCGACCCCCTACCTCCGATCCGATCCGACACTTGGTGAAGTTGGAACCTCTACTCGAGTCCCTACGAATGCTCCGATTCCAGCCACCAGGGTTAGTGATCAGGTCAATCCATCTGCGTCCATTACTCAAGGAGATTTCTCGCGCTTACTTGACATGCTTGAGAGCACAAGGGAGGCTATGAAAGTCCACGAGCGCACTAATCTCATGATGCAGGAGAATATGAGGCTCATGAGTAGGGAGATTAGCGAACTCCGTCGACAGAGAACTCCATCACCAGTTCGTCACACACCAGTGGATCAGTCTTCATCTTCCGAGGAAGAGCGGCCCCGTGAACGAAGGCCGCTCGAACGACCTCAGAATGTGGAACAGCTGACGTTTGGATCTTTGGGATCTCGTGAGGATATTGCACGAGCACTAGGAAACAATGACCCCACTCGGGGGCAAAGACTCCAGTCCCCTCCTCCCGAGATCGACTGGGAGCGCAGGGAACGGAATAGAGCAGAAGCAGCTCGAAGAAGAAGGGCATCTCCTGAACAAGAGCCCAGACGAAACTCGGATACTAGGGCCAGGGAACCTGAGCGGCCCCTAACTAATGCTGATGTACAGGCAATGGTTCGCCAGATCATGTCCGAGAGCCGGAACTATACAAATGAAGATTATGGCATTGAGCGAAGCCATACTCCTTTCACCGACGATATCCTCGACTTCCAATTTCCCCGGCGCTTTAACTTGCCACAAATGGACAAGTACAACGGAAGGACTGATCCGGGACAGCATTTGATGCGATACTCGTGGCTCATGAATGCCGATGCTGCCCCTGATGAAGTGAAGTGCAAAGCATTCCCAATCTACTTAGAAGATGTGGCACTGTTCTGGTTTACCCGACTTCCTCCTCGTTCGATTTCGAATTACAGGGAACTGAGCGAACGTTTTATGAACCAGTTCCGACTCCATGCCCGAAAGTCCAAAAGTTTTATTGAATTATCGAGAATCAAGCAGGCACCAGGAGAGTCTTTGAGGGCATATCTTGACCGTTTTAACCTAGCTGTGACTGAAGTTAGTGACCCGCATGAGCCCACCATTCTGATGGCATTAAAGGAAGAAGTCGATCCTGAATCTGAGTTCGGGGATTACCTTTCTGGGAAGACACCCTCCACAAGAGAGATATTCTATGAAAAAACCGATATTTATTTAAGCCGAGAGGAGGCCAGGGCAAACCGAAAGAGAAAGTCTGAGGCAGCTTCAAAAGAAAATGTGCAGAGTAACGTCGCCGTGAAGCAGTCTGGGGAAAGTTCCGGCAAGGTTGAAGTAAATGTGGGAAACAAGGGTGGAAACAACAATGCTGGAAACGGGGGCAACAACAATAACCGTAATGCGAACGGTAACAGAAGAAACAGAAATATGGGAAGCGATCCTAATGAGAGACCCCGATTCCAGACCTACGAGAATTATACACCATTGAACGACACCCTGGAGAATATTTACCTGGATACGTACAATGTTTTGCAGTACAAAAGACCGCCACCTCGTGATTCGACCGAGAAAGAAATGGCGACAGGGAAATTTTGTTTGTTTCATGGAACTCATGGGCATTCAACCAATGAATGTCGGCATTTGAGGGATGTGATTGAGAAGCTGCTGCGTGAAGGGAAGTTGGATGAATACAAGGTTGCCCCGAGGGACAGGGGGCAAGGAGAGCAGTCTCCAAAACAGATTCTACCTGCTCCCAAGCCTACAGCGCAGCAGAAAGGTAAAGGAATTGTTATCAACTCCATAGTGGGCGGACCTCACCCGGCAATCCGAAGTTTCAGATCAATGGATCAATATGTAAACGCTGCCAAGCACCTAGATGTGAATGAAGGTGATGATTTGGAAGATATCACCCCCATAAAACAACAGAAGACCATGTTTGACGACGTGGTATTCCGCAGCCGAGATAATACTGGGATCCAATCACCCACTGATGATCCGTTGGTTATCACTACCACCATTGGGCCGGCCTTGGTTCATAAGGTATTAGTAGACAATGGAAGTTCCGTCAATATTTTGTTTAAAAAGTCATTTGATCAGATGAAGCTAGAATCTGAAGATTTAGAGCCATGTGAAGGATGGATCAGAGGCTTCAACGGGGCGTCAACAGCTCCCATGGGATACATAGAATTGCCCGTGACCTTGGGGCAAGGAGAACGCAGAAGAGTGCGGATGCTTCAGTTCGTAGTATTGGACGTAGACTCGCCTTATAATGCATTTTTGGGGAGGCCTGCCCTTGCTGAATTCAGAGTTTGTATCGCCCCCTGGTGTTTATTGCTTAAGTTCCCAACCGAAGCCGGAACTGGAGTAATGAGAGGGGATCAAGTTTCCGGACGGGCCTGCTATGTGGCCGAACTAAAGATGTTAATGAAAGGACTTAACATTGAGAGTAAAGATACCTCGCCTCCCCCAAAGGGGGGCTCAGCATAGCAATTAGAGAAATTGACCCTGAAGGAGTTGCCTAAAGGAACGCCTGAGGACCTGGATCCCAGAAAAGACGAGGAACCAGAGACTAGAAATGCAACTCCTAATGAAGCGATAGTGGAAATTCCCATTGATGAAACTGATCCGACAAAAGTTTTGAAGGTTGGTTCTCAATTGGATCCATGTCGAGCCAAAGAACTAACGAACTTCTTGAAGGCAAACTTGGACGTGTTTGCCTGGACCCATGCTGACATGTGTGGGATATCGCCATCCATTATAAGTCACAAATTAAATGTAAACCCGAAACATCCGCCTGTGAAGCAAAAGAGACGTATGCTGGGCCCAGAGAGGTCGGCTGCTCTCAAAGAGGAAGTGGAGAAGCTGAAGCAGAACGGATTTATTCGAGATTCGACATATCCCGACTGGATATCGAATCCCGTCTTGGTAAAGAAGCCGAATGGAAAGTGGCGGACCTACATTGATTTTTCTGATCTGAATAAAGCTTGCCCAAAAGATAGTTTCCCACTTCCCAGGATTGACCAGCTTGTAGATTCGACAGCGGGTCATGAACTTCTCTCTTTCATGGATGCGTATTCTGGGTACAACCAAATTCCTATGCACGTGCCAGACCAAGAACATACGAGCTTCATTACGAATTTGGGATTATATTGTTATGTCGTAATGCCATTCGGATTGAAAAACGCCGGAGCCACTTATCAGCGCTTGGTGAACAGAATGTTTTATAATCAAATAGGGAAGACTATGGAAGTTTATGTGGATGATATGCTTGTCAAATCGAAACAGTCCTCCAGCCATACGCAAGACTTGGCGGAAATGTTTGGTATCCTGCGAAAATATCGGATGAAGTTGAATCCTCTGAAATGCTCATTTGGAGTGGCATCGGGAAAGTTCCTAGGCTTCATTGTGAGTTCCCGAGGCATTGAAATCAATCCTAGCCAAATAGCAGCGATTAGAAACATTGAAGAGCCGAGGAGAATTAAAGACGTTCAGAGTCTTGCAGGGAAAGTAGCTGCGCTGAGTAGATTCATCTCCAAAGCCACAGACAATTGCGTTCCGTTTTTTGATTTGATTAAAAGAGGAAAGAAGAACTTCGAGTAGACTCCGGACTGTGTTGAGGTCTTTCGAAATTTATTGGAACTGCTAGAGAAACCGCCGATTTTGTCAAAGCCAGTAGATCACGAAGAATTGTTTGTTTATTTGGCAGTCTCGGCTCACGCCGTTAGCACAGCTCTGGTTCGAGAAGAAGACAAAATACAAAGGCCGGTGTATTATGTAAGCAAGAAATTAGCAGCGGCAGAGCGCAACTACCCAAAAATTGATAAGCTCGCTTACAGCCTCCTAATCGCATCCCGAAAACTTCGTCACTATTTCCAAGCTCATCCAATAACCATATACACCGACCAGCCCTTGAGGCAGGTGCTGCAGAGACCCGAAGCATCGGGAAGGTTGATCAAATGGAATATAGAATTAAGTCAGTTTGATTTGAATTTTCAACCACGAAAGTCGATCAGGGGGCAAGCTCTGGCAGACTTTATTGCGGAGTTCACCGTCCCAGAGGAGGAAGTAATCGATGACAGAGTGGTTAAGCCCGAGGATGAGTTAAAGATAGATCCGTGGAAACTATACACAGATGGAGCCAAGAACGACCGAAGGTCCGGAGCTGGAATCGTCTTAGTCACTCCTGAAGGACGGTCATTATATTACGCTCTACGATTAGAATTTTCGGCAACTAACAATGACTCTGAATATGAAGCCCTGATTGTCGGGCTGAAGCTTGCTAAAGACCTTGGAATAAAAACATTGGACATATACTGTGACTCTAAAATCGTTGTTTGCCAAGTGCGAGAGGAATTTGTGGCTCGGGGACCTCGACTTATCGCCTACCTCAGGAAAGTGAGAGAGTTATTGAGTAGCTTGGAGCGGTACGATATAACACACATCCCAAGAGCCGAAAACCAGAAGGCGGATAGGTTGGCAAAGCTGGCTAGTTCCGACAATCCAGAAGAGATTGAAATAATTCCAATTGAAATGTTGGAATCGCCAAGCTTTGAGTCGATGGAAGTTGAGTTCGCTTTCGAAGCAGAACCGGAGAAGGAGTCGTGGATGACTCCAATTAAGAATTTCCTTAAGAATGGGACACTCCCATCAAAGAAGAGTGAGAAAAGGGTTGTAGTTCGCAAGGCTACCAGATATGTCATACAAGATGACACTCTTTATAGGCAAGGATTTTGTATGCCCCTGTTACGATGTATAGCACACGACGACATCAAGCGTGTACTAAGAGAAGTACACGAAGGTGAGTGTGGAGATCATACAGGAGGTCAGACTTTAGCAAAGAAGATATTGCGATACGGATACTTCTGGCCTAAAATTAATAAAGATGCAGCTGATTATTCACGACGCTGCGATAAGTGCCAGAGATTCGCCAAAATCCCCAGAGCACCGTCGACCCAACTTAAATCAATGGTGAGTCCTTGGCCATTTGCCACATGGGGAATTGATATCATTGGAGTTCTACCGATTGCTAAAGGAGGAGCTAAATATGCAATAGTGGTCGTGGACTATTTTACGAAGTGGGTGGAAGCTGAGCCCTTGACCAAGATCACGGCAAGAAAGGTGATAAGTTTTGTGGTCAGAAATATTATATGCCGATTCGGGATCCCAAGGACGATTATAACTGACAACGGAACCCAATTTGATAGTACTGAATTCAGAAATTTCTGCCAGAAGTATAAGATTGACAAGCGATATACTGCAGTTGCCTACCCGCAGTCGAACGGGCATGTAGAGGCAATAAACAAAGTTATAAAATCAATCCTCAAGAAACGGTTAGAGCGTGCAAAAGCAAAATGGGTTGACGAATTGCCCCTAGCTTTGTGGGCATATCGAACAACATTTAAGACGGCCACCGGTCATACCCCTTTCTCTCTCTCCTTTGGCTCAGAAGCAGTAATTCCAGTTGAACTGGAAGTTCCTTCCCACAGGGTGACATATTATGACCCGATGACGAATCGAGCGCTCTTACTTGAGTCTCTTGATGAAGTCGAAGAAAAAAAGGATGAAGCAGATTTGCGTGCGGCAAGACATCGACGTCAGATGGCACGCTATTATGACAAAAAAGTTCGCCTCAGGACTTTTGAACCAGGAGATTTGGTGCTAAGGAGAGTCTTTCCATCCCTTCCTCACCTTGGTCCAAAGTGGGAAGGACCCTTTGTCATCCAACGGAAACTTGAAAAAGGAACCTTCAAGTTAACGACCGTAGATGGCGAAGAAGTCCCTCGAGCATGGAATGCCCAACACCTAATGCGATATTTGGATTAGAAATGCTGTAATCTTTGTTATTTTTCTTATGAACTCTGTAATAAGGCACGACTTACCTTGGGAAAATCTGATGATATGAATAAAGAACTATAAAGTGGATGTAGGCTACGACTCAGCCGAACCACTATAAAAATATTGTGTGTTATTTACTTTTATGCATTACATATATACATTCATCAATTATTCTGTTGTGATTATGGAATACAGGATGATTCAAAACCTGAAAAGGTTAAAGACAGTTTAAACATAAGAAAAAGCACAGCGACTACTTGTGCGATAAGACATAAAAGAATGAGAAAATGACATTCTTAACTCTAACTCTCCAGAGAGAGAGAGAGTATAAAAGCGTCTCCGACTGAGCGCTGAAAAAGAAATTCTTCCCCTAACTCTAACTCTCCAGAGAGAGAGAGAGAGTATAAAAGCGTCTCCGACTGAGCGCTGAAAAAGAAATTCTTCCCCTAACTCTAACTCTCCAGAGAGAGAGAGAGTATAAAAGCGTCTCCGACTGAGCGCTGAAAAAGAAATTTTTCTCCTAACTCTAACTCTCCAGAGAGAGAGAGAGTATAAAAGAAATGCCAGAAAAACGACAAGCACTGACGACACAGGAAATGCTATCCCGTCAGAAAATCGGGAGCATTCAGATTGCTTGATTAAGCATTAATAGTTTATTAGAATTAACTGGGGGCATATATGTATACACATATTCCCTCGCTCCGTGACTTCATTTCGTAACTATAGCAAGACATGCATTTTTACATAAGTGCAGAAGTGCTGACGAACAGACATTGCAGAAAATGAGTTATTTTTTATTTACAAATGAATGAATCTATACAGGAAAATAGCTAAAAAAGAAAGTGCAGGAGCCACTCTTGTAGCAGCAATTATTGGTTCATTAAATGCTAAAACCATACAAGGCAATCCACTATTTAGATTTCGAATAAGCTTTGGACTTCTTGGCGGCTTTCTCCGCATCCTTTGCTTCTTTCTCAGCCTCTGTCAAGATTCGTTTTGATTTCTTCTTTCCTGAAGATGGGTGCTGGAGCCAGTAGACTTCTTCCCGGAGGGCGGAGCGCTGGAATCAAGAGAAGATTTTTTAGCGAGTTCCTCTGTAATAGATCTAGTTGAGAGCTTAACAACTAACCTTGATCCCGCATCCACAACTGCGAGGGGCTTGAGGGCTTCGGGGTCTAGTTCTTCGGCTTTTAATTGCAAGAGTTTGTCTTGATTAGCTTTCATTGCAGCCAAGGTAACATCATTAGCATTTTTTGACTCCCCGACTATTGCAACTTCTGGTTCCTCTTCATGCCCCCCGTCACCGCCATCATCCTTTAAAGCTGCTATCATTTCTTCATCATGGGGAGTGGCGACCTTAGTTGGCTCACTTCCTTCTCCCAAGTCTATAGGAGCAGCCTTATCCTCCCCTCTTTTGGCCTTTTTTGCGGGCTTTGCCCCGGCGGTGGCTCCCTGAGTCACATCTGTCTTTTCGGATGGCTCAACACCTACAGAATGAGAAGCAACAGTTATCAACTCAGGCGAAAACAATGTGTTTTTCATCAATTGCTCAATCACGTGGCGAAAGGTAGAAATAGCCTTGACAAATTGAGGAGAAAAGGTAGGGATACCTTCCGAAGACTTCTCGGCAGGGGTGACTACTACCTCTGATGTTGTTTTAGGAATAGGGGATAGCAGAGTTGTTCGGGCAATTCCCGGATTTTCAGGATCATACCCCTCTACTTCAGAAGTCACAGGGGCAGAAGAAGAGGAACCAGCTTCGAGAACATTCTTCTGTTTAGACTTTCGTCTCTCTTCTTCCATGGCCTCAGCAATGATGCGGCGCCCTTCGGCTAGGCGCTCCGGTTCATCATCTCTCAAGTATTTCTCCATTAGCTTATCTTCATCGATGGAATCGACCTTAAGTTCCTCTTTTTCCCACTCGACGATCTGATTCCATACTTGAACCAGAGTGGATGGATAATCCTCGATCCAAGAAATGTTTCGGCGACGGATGATATGTGCGAAGAATTCAATCATTAATTCGCCGAAACCCTGAATATCAGCCTCCGCCTCAGATAATTGTTTGCGGGCTTCCTCCATAGATTTGATAGCACACTCAACATTGCCCTCAGCCAGGGCAGCTCTGTTCTCCGCCTCCAATAGCTTTGAAGCCAAGTCAGCATTCTTCTTTTCTAGTTCAGCATTCCTCTTTTCTAACTCGGCATTTTTCCGCTCGAGGTCAGCATAAGCAAGGCGTGTCTTAGCAGCTTCTGACTTAGCCTCATCAGCTTGCTTTTTTAACTCAGAGCGCTCTTGAGTGTGAGATTCGAGCAAGTCATGATAACGTTTTTGCATGTCCTCAAATTGTTGTTTGAAGTTAGAAGCGTCCCTTTGAGCGACAGCTAGCTGAGCTTGAGTGTCTTCCAAATCTTTTCCTAGAGCTTTTAAAGCCTTGTCATCCTCCTCCGCGGTCTTTTGCATTGAATCAGTATTCGAGATTAGAGTGCGGATAATTCTGGAAAGATTGCGTGAATATTTCAACCGCATCTATCTTTGCCTTGGCCTCATCTGTCCACTTAGAAGAAACAGGTTCAAGGGCAGGTAAAAAAGTCAAAGTCTCGAAGTAGTGTTCGGGAAATTGCTCCTCCAAATATGCCCGCTTTACTGCAGTTTCCGCATCTAGTGGGGGAGGACCGGGGATTGTCAATTCGGTGTCCCTGTGTGAGGAGGATTCGGTAGTTTCTTTGTCTGTCCTAGGTCGTTTAGTAGCAGGGACCTTGTGCTTACTCCGAGACCCAGTTTATTTCGGAGGACTTCTCTCTCTACTGCGCTTTTCATGGGAAGAAGTGGAGTCTTTAGATTGTGGTCTGTCCTCTTCCCTTCGGCTTTGATAACCCTTGTATTTCTCTTGTTCCGGCCGAACTGGTGAGCGAGAACGTGAGGGTCGAGAACGATAGGGATCATAAGGCCTTCTCTCATCCCTGCCCCGATCATCACGATGATCATACTCGACATCCTGAGGAGGATTGGACATGCTGCGGCGAAGCTTCCTGATATCGTAGTAGGATCGAGACATCGTACCTGCACAATAAGACAAACGAAATTTAGAATTAATGGATTCACGGAGAAAGAGGTGCAATGAATGTTAATGCTGTTGTATAAAGTGTGTCCTAAGTGGTGTGTTTCCCCCCAACCAACCCGAGTCTGAAGCTAGACTAGTACGGGCAGGCTCTTTGGCCTTAGCAGGAGTGGTCTCTTCAGAAGAGGTGAAGACTAAAGGATCCTTCCTGAAATCCTATGAAGTGTATATAGTTTCAGGTAAGGGGAGATCCCCCAAACCCTGAAATATTTGCTCATCAGTACTAGGGACATCCCCCTCAGAAGCATTAAGTGGCGACTCTTGGGAGGATGTTGACTTTCCAGAGAAGTAGCCTCCTCGGGGGCAGTATATCCTTCACGATGCCTTTCGGCTAGGTTAGCCAATTCGTCATCTTGTGTAGAAGATGGAGAAGGTGAAGTTTGAAGAGGCACTGTAGGAATTCCCGAGCCTTCTCCTGTCTCTGGGACTACCTCCACTAGAGGAATGTATACGTAGGGGGCCGTCCCATGACCGATGCTACGAAAAACGGATAACAGCCCATGGAAGTGAAGATATTCGTCCTTAAGGACTTCATCGATAGTCAAGAATTTTTGATCGCCATTAAGAAGTTGATGCATCCGGTCAAAGAACACCTGATCTGATATTTGTTTTGGATTGTCGACTGCAAACAAAAAGGGAAACAAGTTAAGGTGATGATTCAAATGTATAGAGCCCGGATTTAGAAAATCAGTGCTTTACTTGATTTTGTCCACCTCTTGGCGCATCCAGGCTGTCGCTTCACGTAGAACCATTCTAGTCTGGAATCTCCAGCTTTACTGCTGAATGGTGCTGAGATTATCTTCCTTTTTGGAACTGACTCGAAGTAGCAGAAAGATGGAGTCTCTCGAGTCCGATGCTTGAAATTATAGAAGAAGTGAACGTCATCGAACGTGAGCTCTATGCCTAAGATTTCACGATATGCTATGTACAAAGTGTGCAAATAGGCATACGAATTGGGATGCAGCTGCATGGGGGCAATCCGCATTTGTCTTAAAAAGTCAACGACGAAGGGAGAGAATGGAGGGATAGCGCCGACCATACACATCAACCGAGTGACCGCCATGTATCCTTCTGGAGGGTTGTGGGAACGGTCAGAGCTTGAAGGCACTAGAGTGTCCTTTTTCATTATCCCGTACTTTAAGCAGATTCGGATAAGTCGATCGTTGTCGATTGTTGATTCAACGGAATCTGGAGGTGATTCCAATACAACGGCCGATTCAAATTCATCGGGGGCTCGATTGTCACCAATCCCTCCTTCCTCCTCAAAACCCAGAGAAACTTCATTCTTTGAAGACACCTCGTTGCTTTCCCGATTTTCAACCCCGTAGTCTGGACCCTCATTGTCCCATTCTGGATCTGACGGAGAAGATATGTCCTCGAGAGTGATTTTGTTAGAGGTTTCCGGGGCTTCTTTCCTCTCAGCTAGCCTGGAAGAGCGTCTGGGTCTCATGGTCATAGAACTATTGAAGAAGCAATAACACAAATTAGAGCAAATTAGCCCGTATCCCCCCGTGCGTGTGTGCAAACTAAAATGTGTGCAGTGAATGTGAGAAATGCAAAGTAAAGATGCAACAATGTAAGGCGAAACTTTGAAGAGAAAGTGATGGTCAGAGTAGTTCTTAATGTTCATTTATGTCCGCAAGGCACTATCCTAACTGTTAATGAAGTTGGAAATAATATCTAGCATTGTTTTAAATAGTTGGACAAAATTTTGTGCTTTAGATTGAGTGGTTCTCGGTTCAGTTCGGGCAGGCATCATAGGATCGGACTGAAGAAAAGTTGTGCACTGGATGAAAGGTTATGTTCAACCGGATCGGCTCGGAGACATGTAATAGGAACAGATCGGATGAGTTTGAATACCGACGCCCCCTATTTATCTGTTTTCACCCTCCGATCCGATAGGCTATCCCTTGTTTTCCATTTCCACTCTTCCGACCCGAACCGGAAAGATAAAACTTTGCTCTCCTCCATCTTCCATGTTTCCTCGCCCGAACCGATTTCTCATGTCTTTCATCTTCTTCTTCTTCCTCAATCACCTCCGAACCCAATCCCATATCAACAGCTCCAATTAGGAGCAAGCGTACGCCTTCTTCAACCTATCAACGCCTCGAGGTGGTAGCTGAGATATCAGCGACGGCGGTAGAGGAGGGGATGGCCGTGTCATTGAGATTGAACCTTAAATATGCTCAAATCATTCATATTAAACCGCAAATTACAACTGAAATCAGTTAAAGAGAAGCTTAATTGAAGTTATGACCTACCGATATAATTGATTTAAGGATGCGAAAAGGAGTTTTTATTTTCTTTTTGGGAAGTTCGGGTTTTCGTTTTTCCTTTGGAGTAATTCCTGGAAGAAAAGCGAAAATAAAAGAAGAAGAAGAAGAAGAAAGAAAGAAAGAAGGAGATGGGGGCAGAGGATCTATACAGGAGGGAGGTGGCTACTCGTATTCCCCTCCTATTTTTCCGCTCGGTCCGGAGTACGAGCCCAACAGCCCACACCTTCTGGCCTATTGACGCAGTACAAAGCAAAACAGGAAGAAGAGGCACCCAGGTCGCACTCCAAACCGAAGTAGGATTCACGTGTTGACTTGGCATCTGAATCAAATAGAATTCAAATGAAAAATAAAAGAAGAGTATACCTGAGAGAAACACTGTATGTCGAGAAGAACTTCTGGATTTGACTCAAAATCAAAGAAAGTTGTTCGCAAATTCTACGACCTATATGTAAGCAACAAAAGACATGATTTTATGAAGCAATGCATCTCTACAAACGAACAGAAGTGACTTTCTGACTATTCAGATTCAAGAACCAATATTCGGGCAACATCAAAGCACGCTTCGTTTTCAACAGAAGCATCCTTTGAGGGGGAAAAATGTTAGCTCACTTTGTGAACTGGGCAACACAAAGTCAAGACATGAAATATTGAAGAAACTTGAAAAACTCTGAAGCGGTTCGGATCGGAGCAGGATAGCGGTTTGGATCGGATAAAGTTTTCTGTTCGGATCGGTGAACTATTGCTGAGGAAATTAGAAAGGCACAGCTGTTCGGATCGGAGGGCAATATAATCTCAATTGGATCGGAAAGCCATTTGATTGCTACGGAGATAGATTGGAGCGGAGTGGAGCAGAATAAAGAGGAGAGAGAATTGTTTCCAAGTCAATCCGGGTCGGATCGGATATCCCGATCCGAACCCCTTGTACATGTCCCTCCGACCCGAACCCATTTTCCACATCACTCCCCTGCATGAGCGCCTGGATATCCGGATCGGCTATGACCAGTTCCTGCCTACAACGTCCATTACTCTGATGCGTTGTCAACATAGAAATCCATCCGAACCCGGGGCTGATGGGATGGATGACACGTGGCTCTGATCTGGATCGGATTTTGAGCAAATTCACACCTATAAATACCCCGTCTGGAGACAAAGAAAAGGATCTTTTTCTGGCATTTTGAGATTTCAACCACCTTCATAACCCGAATTTCAGCACTCCCGGAGAATCCAAATTTTCTTTCATTATTTGTTTTAGTCAATTGAGTGATTATAAGTGAGTTGTGAGAGAAATCAAGTGAATATTTCATTGTATTTGCAACTGAATCATTGAAAATAGTGAAAAGCAAGTGGACGTAGGCATTTCTTCGCCGAACCACTATAAATCCTGTGTGTTCATTTTTATTTTTATCTCATTTCATTTTGCTTTTAATCAATTTGGGTGTTAGAACCACTTTTTGGTCTAACAAATATATACATTCGAATTATATTCAAAATAAATTTCTCGTCGATATTATTTAAAATAATACATTTTAAATATGCAAAATTCACTAAAATTGCAAAAATAAATTTTTTAAACTGGCCCTCATTTCCGGGTTATTACAATTACGGTCGACCCATTTCCTATCGACCCATTTTCTGGCCGACCCAATTCCTAGACAGACCCATTTCACCTTCGAATTCGACCAAAACTTCGTCAAATGACAAATTCAACGAAACCAACTCATTTGATTCATCAATTACAACATAAGCACATTATGAAATCACTATCAACATGAATATGACGATTTTCACCAAAATTATGCAATTTCAGCAAAATCATGATAAATGAACATATGAATATAATTATGGATCTAACTTGCTTAAACAAATGAAATAACGTAGAAATTGCTGGTTTTAACTTGCTAAATTAGATCCTATGGTGATTCATATGAAATAGAACGTAACACGGCATAGATCTAGGAGAAATCAATTCAGAATGATGAAAATATATGCACGCAACTCATATATTTGCTTGAATCCGTGTGAGAGATCCATATCACTCACCAATTCTCCAAATCAAAGAAGAAACGGTGAAATATGAATCTGAACAGCGGAGATCTTGCTTCAATCCGCTTGATTTAATG
Source organism: Allium sativum (assembly GCA_030737875.1). Lineage (NCBI taxonomy): Eukaryota > Viridiplantae > Streptophyta > Magnoliopsida > Asparagales > Amaryllidaceae > Allium > Allium sativum. The sequence goes on from CM060918.1 coordinate 774,950, forward strand.
AGCTCGCCCTTGAAATGATGTAGATCTAGCCTCAAATGGTATAGATCTTCGATTTCCTACGCTTTAATGGTGGAAAGATAGAGAAATGGAGGAATGGAGGATCCCTCAGCTCTTCTAAATGAGAGAATGGGGAAAGTAAACTATTTCCCATACTCCCACCCCCTATTTATAGCCTTCCACCAGGCCACCAATGGGTCTCTTCAAATCAGCCCATTACGACTAAAAAACCTGAACAACCAACTGTTAAAGCTTAAAACTGCGATTCCTCCCAAACCGCTAAGCCAAATCTTTATTGCCACAACTCTACGAAAAGGCAATCATCATTTCCTTTCCGATGGCACAGGTCACAATACCTGATTAAACCTGAGTCAAAGAGTTATGCCCTGTACAAGACTAACAGGAAGAAAATGGTCACAAACAAAATTGGTAAAAATCATGGACATGTCTCACATCCCCATAAACATCATATTAAAATATGAGAATGATCCAGCTATCAGGGATTAAAATAAAAATATTTTACGATTCTCCGATAGGTAAAATGCGGGTTGTTACAGGTTGCAGGCGGTTGTCACACTTGATGATTAATTCCAATCAAATCCAATTAGTTAAGATTCGAAAACTTTAGAAACGGCCATTGAATTTGCCTTGGCGGCTACGTACTTGGATTAGGGTTTAGTGTAAATTGAGAAATTTATAATAGGGAAAGTCTATAGGAACATAAAATGTTGACACAAAATTAAACACACACAATCTGGACCACTAGATCTTCCCATGATTTGCACCTCTCATGTAAAGACAAAAGAATCCAACGGTCATGATTCTGTGTTTAAAGTTGTGTGTTTTATTTTGTGTCCCAATAGCCGCTCCCTTTATAATATTATATTATTATTATTTAGTTTATTAATTCATAAAAAGCTCGTTTATTCCTACCAACCCCAAATCCAACCCAACTAGAGTTGACCCTAGGCAAATACCCACATTCCGGATGCAATGGGCTAGGTCCCGTCAGCCCAAACGAACGTCTTGAGCCTGTTTTATTTAATGTAATATTTAAACCATTTATTTAATTAATTCAATCTTACTATTAAACTCACCCGGGGCCACATACAGAAAAAGTATATTTGGCTTTGTTTTGACGATATGGTCTAAACAAAACTAATTTCGCCGAATTCCGAGACCGTTTGAAAAATGGCTATTTTCCAGTCGATTAAATTTGACTGAAATGAACAAAATACATTTTCCTTCGCCACGCTCACATATTAATTTAAAAAATTCTGGAAAATTAAACTTAACAATAATTTGACATTCCGGTTCCAACAAAAGCGGTTTCGTTGAAAACTGAGGTCGTTTGCAAAATGACTATTTTTAAGGGCTATATTTTATATTAAAATATATATAAATACTACAGCGACTTTTCTAAATTTTAAACTGGACATAACCTTTGAATTATAAAGTGAAATGTCAGTTTTTCAGATTCGTTAGAAAGATATGATTAAACAGATCCAAATATTTTTGGTTTTACTGAAATCCGATTTATTTTGAATCCTGTACATTCAGTTAAAGTTTGAAATCAAATTTTCGAACTGCTGCGCCATTTCAAACTCCTTTTATAATTAAATAAAATTTATTTGTTTTAACTTCGATTAAAATACATTTTTAGTCGTTATTATTTAAAATAAACTATTTTAAATATTAAATTTCCTTTAAAATTTCTAAAATAAAAAATTTAAATTAGCCCCAAAATTCCGGGTTGTTACACCACCATCCGATAGTGCATCTCTAGAGGGGAATACACTGGGTTCAACAAGAACGTCTTGCAACCTGGCCCACCCATGGCTGACCACTCATTTAACTTGAGTATATCGAGCATATTATCACCAACGGTTGTGATCAGCAACCGTTACCGAAAGCATACAGCAGTGAATAGAATAAGAAGCAAATGAAATTTTCTCTAGATCAGGTGATAATACCCCTAATGGGAATGACCCACATGACCATGCTCCCGGCCCGATTTCTGTCATTTTCCGGGTGATGAGGCTTGAGGTCGTCACGATTATCCTTTTAGAACATCTTGCCACCATTTACTTTGAATGTCACATCGTCAGACATTCGTCCATATACGTTGTCCTGGGACTGGACAAACCGAAGGCACATGTAACGACCCGCAAATCCGTGCTATCTGAATTGACTAATAACACCACACGTCCAACCCAAATTGCACAGAAATACGAATCATTATTAGAAAGAAGTTAGAGGATGAGAAATAGAAAGAAAGAAATATTAGAATAGAAGAAAAACGAAGATCACGAACTCACAGCTGAACGAATAAAATATATTATATAACATAACTCTTGAAATACAAATCAGTAACTTTATATACATACCATCATCAGAGCACAACAGTTATTCCTGGAACAGTCATAAACACCTGTTACCAGTTTCAAACATGGTTCACAGCGGAATATATGATAGTCTATATCTAACTGGTGAAGCCTCCTGCTTCCAGCTCTTCCAAGTGAATCTGAAAAATCCCAACTACTTGACCCGTACAAATTTGGGCACCCAAGAGTTTAGGGAAAACAAACAAAATAAACTCTGGGTCAGTCATGGGACTGGTGTGAGTAAACTCCAATCATTTGTTTAACTTTTAAAATCCTTTCAAAAGAAAAGATAATAGTAAGACCAGCCCACACATAAACATGGACGGTTTATACCTTACTATAACCCAAAACACTTTGATACGACAATCCAGTGGTATTATAATAATGTCTACATCAAATAAATAACCAAATAGTAGAATGCTTGCATCTCACGCTCTACATATATAATATAAAATCAAAAACCGCATGGCGCTTATTGGAGATTGGATTTCCAACATGACAAGGTATGGAACCACCTTGCGCTAGTGTATCTCTAGAGAGGAATACACTGGGTTCAACAAGAACATCTTGTAACCCGGCCCACACATGACCGACCACTCATTTTGCTTGAGTGTGTCGAATGTATATCACCAACGGTTGGGATCAGCAACCGCCTCCCGACTGGGACAGCATCGAATAGAATAAGAAAATAAATGAACCTCTAGATAGGTGATTATACATCTTAATGGGTGCGACCCACATAGCCATGCTGCCTGCCCGATTTTTGTCCTTTCCCGGTTGTTGAGGCCTGAGGCTACGAATACTTACCATTCATTGATAGCACAATCACTTTGAATGCCACATTGTCAGATCCGTTAATCACTAGTTGAGTTTGCACAAATATTCTGGATGTTATGCTAAGGGAATAAATCCGTTGCAACCTTATATATTTATACAGACCAACCCATTTGATCATTGGAAATACTTTGTCAGACATTCGTCCATTTACGTTCGTTCTGGGATTGAACGAAACCGAAGGAACAATTTCTATTTACAGAAAAAGCCATTGCACTTTACTCCGTCTTCGATTATCTTCATAGAATATGATCCGCAACGCTACTGCTAATACAGAGTGGTTCACGGATAATAATCCAACCGGTCTCTCCATATTGACAACGATGGTAAAAACTTCGATAGTCTGTGATTTAACTATCGAATAAAAACAAGTGTTCATCCAACATATCAAACAAATCACTGGGCTCTTTAATTAATATTCATTAATTAAATCACTTCTCCATTTTCTCTATCAATATTTGTCAACCAAATAATTTCAATAACCATATTGGCCCTTTACGCTATTTGGAAAACATTTCCCAATATCAACTTCTTTTATTTTCTATATATTATAAAATATCTTTATTTGCAATTGGAAACAATTCCAATCACTTATCTCTATCCCGACTATTTTAATTATACTCAGGAAATATTTACTTGTTATATTTCTAAAATTCCATAACTTGGGTCTAAAACGAATGTTGTGTAAAACATCGTTACAACAACCCAAAGTATTTTATTCAACTAACCCCTTTCAACACTTCTCTTCGAGGCGGGATTCTGCTATTTATCAATTAAAAATGAAATCAATCAAGTTGGGGTAAATTTACCTCTCAGACCTTAACTGAAGACATCCTCAACTTCAAAACGGCAAAACCACTTACCTCGAATAAACACACTATACAATCCAATTATTCATTTTTTTAAAACATGTGTGAAGTTCGCTTTCTATTTCCAATTTATAGATTTCCCTTTCTGTTTCCAATAATCTATTTTGATTTCATTTCCTTATCGAATTCTACATATATCGATACATTGATTTATAACTATCAAATTATCTGAAAAATATTCTATCTCCTTAAATTCCCGGAAAAATTCGCCATAACCTCCCCTGCACCGGGAGCATCAGGAAATTTCAAATAGCTTTCCCGGTCCTTCTTATCTCGAAAAGAAAAAGAAAAAAGCCAAGTGGCTTGCCGATACGGCGCATAAAAACCCATATGTGAATTAAATACGTACCTTTTTGTCGAGCATTCTATATATATATATATATATATATATATATATATATATATATATATATCTTCTATACTTCATACACTTTATTCCAAACCTGTTTAACATATATCCAACCATTTTCAATTCATTTCAACTTGATATAATCGTTTTAACTCAATTTGTTAATTCATTTGTTAATTAGCACCTTTGCCTATTTCACTTCCATAATTGAATATAGCATGTTCAAATATGTTATCTTGCTTATAAATAAATTTCATTTTTGTTTCCAACTCAAATCCCATATTCGATTTCAAATATATATTCACCCGTTCAATTTACTTTACCAAAATCCAAATTCGATTCAAAATCTCTTTTAATCAAATATACCCCAGGCTAGTTATTTCTATTCAGTAGTTAAAAATCTGATTTTTTTGTTTCAAAATCATTTCACCTACTTCACTGGAGTTCATATTTATTTTATATCTCCAGTCTGGATTTTTTAATGGAAATTCGGATTTTTATTTATAAAAATCCTTTTATTTATTTGAATAAACCGTTACGATTTTAAAGTGGTTTTGGCGCTGTTTTTCTGAAAATTTGATTTTGACATAACTCAAAATCTATATGACGAAATTCATATTTTTCTCTTCCATTAGAAAACTATTATCTAGTCGGTCCTGACGTTTCTTGTTTCAAAGAATTCTGACTTCAATTGAGTTCTATATACTCGATTGAAGTTCGAGTCGCCAATTTACGAACTACCGCGCCGTGGTGAGTTCGCTATATATATATATATATACTTTTAAAATTTTGTTTATAAAATAAATTCAACTCTATTTTTGATATATATTTTAATATATATCAAATTCATTTTCCTTTCCAATCCAAAATAATGTTTTCGATTTTCTATGTTCAAATCCCATTTTCATTTCTATTTGAATTTTTAATATTCAAATTTCCAATTTAAATTTCTATTTGAATTCTATATTTAAAATTCATTTCAACTCAATTTGAATTCTATACTCAAGTACCATTTGAATTTCTATATCCAAAATTCTATATTCAAACCTCTTATTCAAATTCCGTTTGAATTCCTTTATCCAAATTCTATATTCAGATTTCATATGAACTTTCTTTATTCAAATCTATTTGAATTCCCTTGAATTCAAATTCTATTTCAATTCCTTTGACTTCAAATCTATTTCAATTCCTTTGAATTCAAATCCCATATTTAAATTCTTTTTTTTGAATTTCTGTAGTCAAATTCTCTTTCAATTATATTTGAATTCAAATTTCATTGCAATTCTATTTTTGAAATTCTATTTTCAAAGTCTATTTCAAATTCTCTTTTGAAAATCTATTTCAAATTCTATTTGGAAATTCTATTTCAAATTCTCTATATTCAAACTCCATTTGAAAGTTCTATATTCAAATTTTATATTTAAAATTTCTTCCTTCAAATTCCATTTCACTTTTCTATATTCAAATTCTATGTTTGAATTCCCTTCATATTTTCTCTATTCCATATTTGAATTCCCATTGAATTTCTTTATTTCAAATCTATTTGCATTTCAAATATTAGATTCCATTTGAATTTTCATATTCAAATCTCTATTTGAATTTCCTTTATTTGAATTCCTATGGATTCAAACTCTATTTTAATTTCTTTGAATTCAAATTCTATATTTCATTCTAATTTCGTCTATTCAAATTGTATTTGAACTTCTATTTGAATTTCTAATATTCAATCTCCCTTTTTCTTTTATTTAAAATTCAAATATTTAAACTTCTTTTCTAATTCTACTATTCAAATGTTATACTCAAATTTCATTTGAGTTATGTATTTAAAAATTTCATTTCAAATCCTGTTTTGAAATTTCATTTCAAATTCCAATTTCACACTTGTATTTCTATTTCTGAATTATCAAATGATAATTCTTTTCACTTCATTTATAACTTCGTTATAAAAGAACTATTTATAAACTTCGTTTATAAAGAAACTACTTGTTTTATTTTTCAAAAACAAGTTTATATTTTTATTTCCATTTAAAATTCAAATTCTATTTAAAAATAGAATTTTTCCTTTTTAAATCTCAAGTATCCTTCCACGATATTTTAAATAAATTAACACTTGGCCCAGTGATATTTAAAAAAATCAAATCACCCAATTTTCAATCATTTGATTTTTAACACATCATATATGAAAAAAAAAAATATGGAATCAAACAAACAACAAACAAACAGATAATATATTTTTGAGGAATCCAGTTGGATTCCTCCAACCTGTTTTCCTGCATCCACAGATGTTAGCACATAAATAATACCCATTCTGCTTCGTGGCAGAATATCGTGGTATAGAAGGTCATCCACTATCATAGCGTGGGGCGTATAGGGTAATCATCCGCTATGAAACTGCGGGCATCCGCTAATGAGACTGCGGGAATCCAACCAATCAATCAACCCAATATATATATAATAGCCTAAATAACTAATATATATAAAACAAGCAGAAAAATCCAAACAAGCAACAACAATTATTTTTAAATAAAAGGTGAGTGAGATTTACTCACCATGATTTCAGTTATCGAATTTCCTGTTTATTTCCAAATCATCGGCTACGAATCTTCTCCAGTGAATCCACCTTAACGATTTTTCTCATCTTCATTCCATTTCGAAAAACACTTCACTCCTTCCGGCTTCACCCAGCATTGTCGAACCCCAATTCATGCAATGTTGTCAGCTTCACACAAAAACTCCTGCTCTGCATTTCTTGAACCAAATCAGCTTCGACATTCCTTCCTTGTTCGAACAGCCGCCCCCATTAACTAAAAAACGAATTTTGTTACCATACTTAGCACATATAGCCTTCTCCTCTGTACATGACCACTTCCCTTCCCATTTCTCCATTCAAAAGCTCTACACTTCCCTCTCTACCTTGATTTATTCGCAGCAATTACAGTCGAGCTACCTCGGTCTTCAACCCCTAACTGTCGCTACAGGCATCGACCCAAAGACCCACCGAACCACACTGAATTCCATCGTTCAACGCACCTCACCCTCCTGAACCTCGCATCGCCCTCCGTTTCGCCTATCGCACCTCCTATTTTCATCGGCAATCAACCCTCAATCTCGATGTCATCAACTTCAAGCGATATCAATGGCACTCGAACCCAAGCTGAGGGTTGTCAGCGTGAAATCCTTGCTTCCACGGTCGTAACAAATCCGCGATTGATTTATTTAGCTAGGTATTTAAATTGTTTTCAATTCTCTTTGGATTTTGGGCAGAACGGGGTTCGATTTGGTTTTAGAAGAGGGGCTCGCGATTTTGATTCTTGATTTGAGAAGGGAAAGAGAACGAGAGCAGATGCTTGAACTTTCGAAAGTGATGAATTGTGAGTAGTTGCGGTGGGATTTATAAGTGAAGGAAGAACATGAAGTACAGAAACCATTAAATCTTTGTTTCCCCGATACTGAAGCTTGGAGACAAAGTTGTTGGCTCGAGATGAAATATAGGGTGTGCGACTTTATTTAGGTCTGCGTTAAACACTTCTTAGGTCGGCTCTGATTTTTTTTTCTTTTATTATTTATATTGATTTTATTTTAATTAAATAATTAAAATATCTCGTGGTCCTTGACTAGTAATCCCGAACCACTATTCAACCGTGACGACCGACGATACCAGATTACAACGCTATTCTGGTCTAAATGGAGTATCTAGAATTTTATTTTACTGTCTGCAGGAGATATTTAATTTAAATTAATGGTTTAAACTAAATTTGATTTAAAAATATAATTCAATTCCAAACAGTTAATTTTATTGAAAATAAATTAATATTATCGTTCTAATTCAATATTTAAATCCATATTAAATATTTAAAATAAATCGACGAAAAATCTGGGTCGTTACATTCTTTCCCCCTTAAAATAATTTCGTCCTCGAAATTGCTAAGATAGGAAAAATGGTACAAATCCATTACTTTTCAAAACTCCTTTATGTTGAAACTCACCTCTTCATATTTCAACAAATTTTAATTCCACCAAAACCTTTGGTCTTCCTTCACTTAATTCGAATGATCAACGATCAATCCATTTATGTCCAATCTATGTTCTATTAAACCAATTCAAATTGATTCTAGTCGATTGATTCTCTTCAATCCATTTAACCAGCTTAAGATAAATTCCAATTCCAGAATCCAAATCCCAGGATTTTCATTTCAAATCCTTTTGAAATCACTTAAATATATACATATATTTATAATCCTTTCAATTTCAAAATATTTGAATTTTCCAAATAAAATTGTTTTCTTCCAAAACAAATTTCCATCAAAACTTTTCTAAGGTAGCAATCCATCACTTAGAAACTCGAAAATGAATACTGATGAAGCTGCAGTCATCATCAGAATTATTTCCCAGCCACTGAAGTGAGTTCAGTGCTTTAATACTTTCAAAATATGATTTTGATTCAAAACCATTACAAAACAAAATTATATTATTTTAATATACTTTGAAAAATATTTCCAAATTTTCCAGGATTTAAATTCCAATTCTGGTTTGAATTTAATTCCAGTTCATCCCATTTGTATATATTTCATTCATATACAAATTTTATTTGGTTATAATTACCCATTCCAATTTTATAATCTCATTGGATTATAATCCTAACAATCAACACATCCATATAATATAATAATTTCAGAAAATTATTCCTTCTATATAAAAATAGAAATTTGGGTAAAATTATTTCATTTACCCTCTTTAAAACAATACTGTGTCAAATTTCTCTGTTTAAGTGTTTAGAAATTCCAATCGACTTCGTGGCGTCCCACGATTCGACCAGAATTCATAAACCACTCAACAGACTAGCCAACACAATATAAAACAATTTTTATATCAACTAACAAATACGCTCTCTCGTATATATATACACTCAACTCATTCTAGGGTACTACTGACCCTATCTCTAATGAGCACATGCCACACAAGCCTAGGTGTTCGCTCAACCTAAGCTCTGATACCAACTGTAACGACCCGCAAATCCGTGCTATCTGAATTGACTAATAACACCACACGTCCAACCCAAATTGCACAGAAATACGAATCATTATTAGAAAGAAGTTAGAGGATGAGAAATAGAAAGAAAGAAATATTAGAATAGAAGAAAAACGAAGATCACGAACTCACAACGGAACGAATAAAATATATTATATAACATAACTTTTGAAATACAAATCAGTAACTTTATATACATACCATCATCAAAGCACAACAGTTATTCCTGGAACAGTCATAAACACCTGTTTCCAGTTTCAAACATGATTCACAGCAGAATATATGATAGTCTATATCTAACTGGCGAAGCCTCCTGCTTCCAGCTCTTCCAAGTGAATCTGAAAAATCCCAACTACTTGACTGCCCGTACAAATTTGGGCACCCAAGAGTTTAGGGAAAACAAACAAAATAAACTCTGGGTCAGTCATGGGACTGGTGTGAGTAAACTCCAATCATTTGTTTAACTTTTAAAATCCTTTCAAAAGAAAAGATAATAGTAAGACCAGCCCACACATAAACATGGACGGTTTATACCTTACTATAACCCAAAACACTTTGATACGACAATCCAGTGGTATTATAATAATGTCTACATCAAATAAATAACCAAATAGTAGAACGCTTGCATCTCACGCTCTACATATATAATATAAAATCAAAAACTGCATGGCGCTTATTGGAGATTGGATTTCCAACATGACAAGGTATGGAACCACCTTGCGCTAGTGTATCTCTAAAGAGGAATACACTGGGTTCAACAAGAACATCTTGTAACCCGGCCCACACATGACCGACCACTCATTTCGCTTGAGTGTATCGAATGTATATCACCAATGGTTGGGATCAGCAACCGCCTTCCGACTGGGACAGCATCGAATAGAATAAGAAAATAAATGAACCTCTAGATAGGTGATTATACATCCTAATGGGTGCGACCCACATAGCCATGCTGCCTGCCCGATTTTTGTCCGTTCCCGGTTGTTGAGGCCTGAGGCTACGAATACTTACCATTCATTGATAGCACAATCACTTTGAATGCCACATTGTCAGATCCGTTAATCACTAGTTGAGTTTGCACAAATATTCTGGATGTTATGCTAAGGGAATAAATCCGTTGCAACCATATATATTTATACAGACCAACCCATTTGATCATTGGAAATACTTTGTCAGACATTCGTCCATTTACGTTCGTTCTGGGATTGAACGAAACCGAAGGAACAATTTCTATTTATAGAAAAAGCCCTTGCACTTTACTCCGTCTTCGATTATCTTCATAGAATATGATCCGCAACGCTACTGCCAATACAGAGTGGTTCACGGATAATAATCCAACCGGTCTCTCCATATTGACAACGATGGTAAAAACTTCGATAGTCTGTGATTTAACTATCGAATAAAAACAAGTGTTCATCCAACATATCAAACAAATCACTGGGCTCTTTAATTAATATTCATTAATTAAATCACTTCTCCATTTTCTCTATCAATATTTGTCAACCAAATAATTTCAATAACCATATTGGCCCTTTACGCTATTTGGAAAGCATTTCCCAATGTCAACTTCTTTTATTTTCTATATATTAGAAAATATCTCTATTTGCAATTGGAAACAATTCCAATCACTTATCTCTATCCCGACTATTTTAATTATACTCAGGAAATATTTACTTGTTATATTTCCAAAATTCCATCACTTGAGTTTAAAACGAATGTTGTGTAAAACATCGTTACAACAACCCAAAATATTTTATTCAACTAACCCCTTTCAACACTTCTCTTCACGGCGGGATTCTGCTGTTTATCAATTAAAAATGAAATCAATCAAGTTGGGGTAAATTTACCTTTCAGACCTTAACTGAAGACATCCTCAACTTCAAAACGGCAAAACCACTTACCTCGAATAAACACACTATACAATCCAATTATTCATTTTTTTAAAACATGTATGAAGTTCGCTTTCTATTTCCAATTTATAGATTTCCCTTTCTGTTTCCAATACTCTATTTTGATTTCATTTCCTTATCGAATTCTACATATATCGATACATTGATTTATAACTATCAAATTATCTGAAAAATATTCTATCTCCTTAAATTCCCGGAAAAATTCGCCATAACCTCCCCTGCACCGGGAGCATCGGAAAATTTCAAATAGCTTTCCCGGTCCTTCTTATCTCAAAAAGAAAAAGAAAAAAGCCAAGTGGCTTGCCGATACGGCGCATAAAAACCCATATGTGAATTAAATACGTACCTTTTTGTCGAGCATTCTATATATATATCTTCTATACTTCATACACTTTATTCCAAACCTGTTTAACATATATCCAACCATTTTCAATTCATTTCAACTTGATCTAATCGTTTTAACTCAATTTGTTAATTCATTTGTTAATTAGCACCTTTGCCTATTTCACTTCCATAATTGAATATAGCATGTTCAAATATGTTATCTTGCTTATAAATAAATTTCATTTTTGTTTCCAACTCAAATCCCATATTAGATTTCAAATATATATTCACCCGTTCAGTTTACTTTACCAAAATCCAAATTCGATTCAAAATCTCTTTTAATCAAATATACCCCAGGCTAGTTATTTCTATTCAGTAGTTAAAAATATGATTTTTTTTGTTTCAAAATCATTTCACCTACTTCACTGGAGTTCATATTTATTTTATATCTCCAGTCTGGATTTTTTAATGGAAATTCGGATTTTTATTTATAAAAATCCTTTTATTTATTTGAATAAACCGTTACGATTTTAAAGTGGTTTTGGCGCTGTTTTTCTGAAAATTTGATTTTGACATAACTCAAAATCTATATGACGAAATTCATATTTTTCTCTTCCATTAGAAAACTATTATCTAGTCGGTCCTGACGTTTCTTGTTTCAAAGAATTCTGACTTTAATTGAGTTCTATATACTCGATTGAAGTTCGAGTCGCCAATTTACGAACTACCGCGCCGTGGCGAGTTCGCTATATATATATATATATATATATATATATATATATACTTTTAAAACTTTGTTTATAAAATAAATTCTACTCTATTTTTGATATATATTTTAATATATATCAAATTCATTTTCCTTTCCAATCCAAAATAATGTTTTCGATTTTCTATGTTCAAATCCCATTTTCATTTCTATTTGAATTTTTAATATTCAAATTTCCAATTTAAATTTCTATTTGAATTCTATATTTAAAATTCATTTCAACTCTATTTGAATTCTATACTCAAGTACCATTTGAATTTCTATATTCAAAATTCTATATTCAAACCTCTTATTCAAATTCCGTTTGAATTCCTTTATCCAAATTCTATATTCATATTTCATATGAACTTTCTTTATTCAAATCTATTTGAATTCCCTTGAATTCAAATTCAAATTCTATTTCAATTCCTTTGACTTCAAATCTATTTCAATTCCTTTGAATTCAAATCCCATATTTAAATTCTTTCTTTTGAATTTCTATAGTCAAATTCTCTTTCAATTATATTTGAATTCAAATTTCATTGCAATTCTATTTTTGAAATTCTATTTTCAAAGTCTATTTCAAATTCTCTTTTGAAAATCTATTTCAAATTCTATTTGGAAATTCTATTTCAAATTCTCTATATTCAAACTCCATTTGAAAGTTCTATATTCAAATTTTATATTTAAAATTTCTTCCTTCAAATTCCATTTCACTTTTCTATATTCAAATTCTATGTTTGAATTCCCTTCATATTTTCTCTATTCCATATTTGAATTCCCATTGAATTTCTATATTTCAAATCTATTTGCATTTCAAATATTGAATTCCATTTGTATTTTCATATTCAAATCTCTATTTGAATTTCCTTTATTTGAATTCCTATGGATTCAAACTCTATTTTAATTTCTTTGAATTCAGATTCTATATTTCATTCTAATTTCGTCTATTCAAATTCTATTTGAACTTCTATTTGAATTTCTAATATTCAATCTCCCTTTTTCTTTTATTTAAAATTCAAATATTTAAACTCCTTTTCTAATTCTACTATTCAAATGTTATACTCAAATTTCATTTGAGTTATATATTTAAAAATTTCATTTCAAATCCTGTTTTGAAATTTCATTTCAAATTCCAATTACACACTTGTATTTCTATTTCTGAATTATCAAATGATAATTCTTTTCACTTCATTTATAACTTCGTTATAAAAGAACTATTTATAAACTTCGTTTATAAAGAAACTACTTGTTTTATTTTTCAAAAACAAGTTTATATTTTTATTTCCATTTAAAATTCAAATTCTATTTAAAAATAGAATTTTTCCTTTTTAAATCTCAAATATCCTTCCACGATATTTTAAATAAATTAACACTTGGCCCAGTGATATTTAAAAAAAATCAGATCACCCAATTTTCAATCATTTGATTTTTAACACGTCATATATGAAAAATATATATGGAATCAAACAAACAACAAACAAACAGATAATATATTTTTGAGGAATCCAGTTGGATTCCTCCAACCTGTTTTCCTGCATCCACAGATGTTAGCACATAAATAATACCCATTCTGCTTCGTGGCAGAATATCGTGGTATAGAAGGTCATCCACTATCATAGCGTGGGGCGTATAGGGTAATCATCCGCTATGAAACTGCGGGCATCCGCTAATGAGACTGCGGGAATCCAACCAATCAATCAACCCAATATATATATAATAGCCTAAATAACTAATATATATAAAACAAGCAGAAAAATCCAAACAAGCAACAACAATTATTTTTAAATAAAAGGTGAGTGAGATTTACTCACCGTGATTTCAGTTATCGAATTTCCTGTTTATTTCCAAATCATCGGCTACGAATCATCTCCAGTGAATCCACCTTAACGATTTTTCTCATCTTCATTCCACTTCGAAAAACACTTCACTCTTTCCGGCTTCACCCAGCATTGTCGAACCCCAATTCATGCAATGTTGTCAGCTTCACACAAAAACTCCTGCTCTGCATTTCTTGAACCAAATCAGCTTCGACATTCCTTCCTTGTTCGAACAGCCGCCCCCATTAACTAAAAAACGAATTTCGTTACCATACTTAGCACATATAGCCTTCTCCTCTGTACATGACCACTGCCCTTCCCATTTATCCATTCAAAAGCTCTACACTTCCCTCTCTACCTTGATTTATTCGCAGCAATTACAGTCTAGCTACCTCGGTCTTCAACCCCTAACTATCGCTACAGGCATCGACCCAAAGACCCAGCGAACCACACTGAATTCCATCGTTCAACGCGCCTCACCCTCCTGAACCTCGCATCGCCCTCTGTTTCGCCTATCGCACCTCCTATTTTCATCGGCAATCAACCCTAAATCTCGATGTCATCAACTTCAAGCGATATCAATGGCACTCGAACCCAAGCTGAGGGTTGTCAGCGTGAAACCCTTGCTTCCACGGTCGTAACAAATCCGCGATTGATTTATTTAGCTAGGTATTTAAATTGTTTTCAATTCTCTTTGGATTTTGGGCAGAACGGGGTTCAATTTGGTTTTAGAAGAGGGGCTCGCGATTTTGATTCTTGATTTGAGAGGGGAAAGAGAACGAGAGCAGATGCTTGAACTTTCGAAAGTGATGAATTGTGAGTAGTTGCGGTGGGATTTATAAGTGAAGGAAGAACATGAAGTACAGAAACCATTAAATCTTTGTTTCCCCGATACTGAAGCTTGGAGACAAAGTTGTTGGCTCGAGATGAAATATAGGGTGTGCGACTTTATTTAGGTCTGCGTTAAACACTTCTTAGGTCGGCTCTGATTTTTTTTTCTTTTATTATTTATATTGATTTTATTTTAATTAAATAATTAAAATATCTCGTGGTCCTTGACTAGTAATCCCGAACCACTATACGACCGTGACGACCGACGATACCAGATTATAACGCTATTCTGGTCTAAATGGAGTATCTAGAATTTTATTTTACTGTCTGCAGGAGATATTTAATTTAAATTAACAGTTTAAACTAAATTTGATTTAAAAATATAATTCAATTCCAAACAGTTAATTTTATTGAAAATAAATTAATATTATCGTTCTAATTCAATATTTAAATCCATATTAAATATTTAAAATAAATCGACGAAAAATCTGGGTCGTTACAGCACCATTTTATTAATCAATCTTGGGCAATTTTTACCTTCGGTTTACAGAACAGCCCTTGCGTTTTACTCTGTCTTCAATTATCTTCAGCATAAGTTGATTTGTAACGCTTATGCCAATACATAGTGGTTTTCAGATATTAAACCTAATCCCGGTCTCTCCGTATTGACAACGGAGGTATAAAACAAAGAAAAACTTTTATAGTCGGTGATTTAACTATCAAAGAAACATCCATACAATCAACGGTCCAATTTCCGATTGGAAATTCTACCGATCAACCATCAAACAATATTGGGTCCTTTTTAAATTATTTTCTTATTAAATTATCATTTTCCATTTTCTTATCTTTTCTCAGTTATTTTTCAAGTCTTGCTCATATCCACGATCATTGGGAAACATCTCCATGTATCACAAACTATCCATTTTCCAGAAAATATCTCATATTACGGTTGGAAAACATTTCCATATATTCACAAATTCTCATTTTCTATATTTGGAAAATATGCGTTATCCACATTGGAAAATATTTTCAATCACTATTTTTACTTCTCATTAACCACATCATTTCATTTCCTATACTTCGAAAATAATTCAAATTTTATTTGGAAAACGTTCCCAAATTCCATTTATCTGGATTTAACCGATATTATATAAAATATCGTTATTGTAACTCAACCTATTAATCTTTCATTAACTAGCTAACTCTTGCTACCAAACCTTATACATTCCTCAGTCAATCATGAAGTCAATCAAGTAGGGGTATAATTACCTCTCAGACCTTAATTAAAAACATTCTTAACTTTGAAATAGTCCAAGCTCACAACTTCAACAATACATCACTTACGTGACTTTCAGATTTAATCTAAAAATCTACTTCTTTTACGAATGACATTGATTATAAAGGCAGCGTTATAATCGCTGTTTCCAAACATTTGATTTATAAACATTTATTTTAATGGTAGCGTTAAAAGCGCTATTCAGATTTATAAGACATATATTATAGCGACAACGTTATGATCGCTGTTTAGATTTACAACACATTTAATGTAATAGTAGCGTTAGAATCGTTGTCTCCAAATATTTGGTATATAAAACATTTATTTAAAACCTCTTCATCAATTATATATTCTTATTTCAACAAATTTCTTTTTGTTTTCATTACTTCGAAACATAACTATAAACTTAACTTCAATTAATATTAAATTATCTCAAAACTTACATAGCTATAAATATTAAAATAATAGTTTCTTAACGTATTTTATCTATAGATCCACACTAGATAGAGTTTAAATCTCTTTCCTAAAATAAACCTTGACATAGTCAAATCCTATATATGAATCCCTTGGATTTATCTCGGTTTATTTTATTCTAACTTTGGAGTAAAACCCACTCATGTCCCTTTTGAAAACGATTTTCCTTTTTTCCTTTTCATTTAAATTTCTATTTGAATTTATGTTTCAAATTCAAATCCCCTTTATTAATATTTTCACTTAAATCATTATTCACTTCAGTCGTGAATAATATTCCCTTTTATATAATCAAATCCATTTGATTTCATACTAAATAAAACCTGAAATCCAAATTCCTTTATTTAACTTCTATTGGAAGAGGATTACTTAGGTAATGTCCCATTTTATTTCACTTTTTTCTAATCTCATTCATAATTTCCTTTATAATCTGCTAAGTTCAAATGAAACACCCCACTTCCGTTAAGGTCACTCACCAAGGGAATGCCTTAATTTTGGTGGAGCATTATAGGTAAAAGACACAGATAATTTACAAGACAGACATAAATAAGCAACGGATAAAAACTGAATTTATTTCATTCGTGGTTCATAACAAAAGCATTACAGCAAACTCTCTCAAAACAATTTCTCAAACATTACATCAAAATATCTGTCTTGATTATAAAATAAAGAAGCTTAAAACATAAATAAAACTGCATAAATCACCAAGTGTCATGTGTCCAATGCCATAGCCAAAGATAGGAGGTTCCAAGCCATACATCACAGAGTCTTCAAGCTTGGAAAGATGAACGGTCCAAATTAAGCTAAGCTATTCCCTCCCTGGCTACCTGATGGGGGGGGAACGGAAAAAAGAAGAGAAAGAAAAATGGGTTAGACATAAGTCTGAGTAAGTCTAGTGACTTTTCAGTGTGTAAATAAGGAAAAGGTCATGATAGGAATAAACTGGAAAATAGGACAGTACCAGAACAACAAACTAACATAAAACTAGATAAGGCAGGATAAACCGAATTTACATCGCACCCATGTCTATTTCTCTGCACCTACTTATACTTATCCAACTAGCACCACGTATTCATAGTGAAATGATCCCCTTATATCGATCGGCTCCTACTCGCATGCATTTATCCCGTGTGTCATTCGGCCCCCGCTTGATTGTAGATACCTGTGCTGGTCCCACCATGGGGTGTATCAAATCCTATAGTGGCAACCCGACATGAATCCAGATGCACGGTGTATGACTACTGATGCCCAGTGCCTTCTTTTTCGACTCCGGAGTACGTACACGCCCGTACTCCGTCGGAACCTACACTGACGCACCACCCGCCGTCGTTTTCGCTGCTTATAATCAGCCCAGTAATCGTGCCCCACCCTGCCTAGTTCAGGGTACCATGATACATCTATGTGGGTTACTACTGAAATGGGTCCCCGTTACTAGGGTTTCCTAATCAACATGTTAAATTGGTTAAGTGTCCAAGTTTACCTAACCCCACCCATCAGTTTAGTTAACATGTTGAATTGGTTCAGTGTTACCTTAATTGACTTAAACCTAACAATCTTGACTTAGCTTTAATTCATTTCATTAAAGCACCAACCACTCACATTAGACAGGTATTGTTGTGGTCACTGGATGTGCCGGTCGGTTCCGGGCAGTTTTACACCACAACTCAGTCTAACCTCGGGTCCTCTTGCCGGGCAGTTCCGGGAAGTCTTATACCGTAACTCAATCTAACCTCGGGTTAGGCATATTCGTCTTTTCTAAATTTACATATTTGTCCATTTTATGTTTATATGTAAATTTGTCAACAATTAATTGTAATGGCCCGCTTTCCCTTTAAATCAAGTTCATAATTTTTGGTATAAAAATTATACCATTTTTATGCCACTCATTACTTACATGACTATGAGCCAAATATGTCAATTGTAGGTAATTTCCAAGTTTTCCCCAACGTTACCCCCGTTGTACGTTCGCAAAATATCATAGAATGTTAGGCTTGATATTTTAGCCTAACTTATAAAACAAAAGAAAAGGGGTAAAAAAGAGGAACTTGCAACATTCCAACATCATACAAAAACATAGATCTAACTACGCATGTGTCACATGAACTTCGCATAATATGCTTTTAATTATGAACTTGCAAACTAGATTTATGCAACATGAATCATAAAATTAGAGTTTTACATAGAACTACTAAAACTTAATTAGACATGTAGTGGTGAGCTTGCATAGGGGTTGAGTCAAGCTAACATGGATCTAACATAAAGGCATATGGATCTAACATATAATGTTGTAGATCTAAATATATATATAGGTTTACATAATCATGTTCTTTCCTATAAACTTGCATACGTTCATAACATGATAGCATCACCAAACTTGCATAAACATGGCAAAATTCCCAAATTGACATATAACATATAGGTTTCATCACCAAATTATACAACCTGATATGTCATCGCCCAATTACGCTACAAGAAAAACCGAGAATAGCGACAGAATTATAGCAGCGGAAAATTCCGTCGCTACATAGCGGCGGATTTCTGTGGGCTTTGTAAGAGGAAATATTTTGGATTTTATATGTCATCTTATTATAAATTATTACCGTCGAATACTAATTCTGTCGCTAAATCAATGGAAATTGCAGCTCTTTACCGTCATATAATATTTAACGCTAAATTCCGTTGCTAATAGAGTCGGATTACCGTCAACAAAGTTTTGATGCTATTTTTCCTGCAGTTTTCCAAGAGATATGAAACGAACTTTTAAATTTATTATTTATAAAATGTTTTAAATTTGTGTTATTACTTAGTATTTAATTAGTAAATTTAAATTTTAAATAATTAATGTTAATAATACATTAGTAATTAATAATAAATAATAACTATTAGAAGTAAATAAAATTCAATAGTTAATAATGATTTTTTTTAAAATTAATGCTAATTATTTATTAATTACTATATAATATAAATAAGAGGTAATATTTATTAATAAAATACATTGTTTGCTCAAAGAAGAGTCGTTACGAATTGGATTTTTGATGGTAGATTGTTCTTGCTTACTAAATTCGCTTATCTATTCCTTTCCTATTCATTGGTTCTTTACTTTACAGTATTGTTTTTTTTGTTCATTATGTTAGAGACTCATTTTTTATTTGAAATCAAACAAACAATATATAAAATAGTTGTACGCTCCTGCAACAAATTGATCGGAGATATCTGCCTCTTCTTTGAGCAAACAACGAGTGAATTGAACATGCTACTTAAATTAGTGTAGTTATAGATGCATCAATTATTTTGTAGTTTTTAATACTTTTAAAAACTGAATATGCTAAAAAAAATTGAAAAGAAAAAAATGTTGATATACATTAGTAATTAATAATAAATAATAACTATTAGAAGTAAATAAAATTCAATAGTTAATGATGATTAATTTTTTAAATTAATTAATGATGATTAATTATTAATTACTATATAATATAAATAAGAGGTAATAGTAATTAATAAAATACATTGTTTGCTCAAAAAAGAGCCATTACGAATTGGATTTTTGATGGTAGATTGCTTTTGCTTGCTAAATTCGCTTATCTATTCCTTTCCTATTCATTGTGTTTTTACTTTACAGTATTGTTTTTTTTGTTCATTATGTTAGGGACTCTTTTTTTTTGAAAGCAAACAAACCATTTATAAAAGAGTTGTACACTCCTGCAACAAATTGATCGGAGGTATCTGCCTCTTCTTTGAGCAAACAACGAGTGAATTGAACATGCTACTTAAATTAGTGTAGGTATAGATGCATCATTTTTTTTTGTACTTTTTAATACTTTTAAACACTGAAAATGCTATAAAAAAATTTGAAAAGAAAAAAATGTTCATATACATTAGTAATTAATAATAAATAATAACTATTAGAAGTAAATAAAATTCAATAGTTAATGATGATTACTTTTTTTAAAATTAATGTTGATTAATTATTAATTACTATATAATATAAATAAGAGGTAATAGTAATTAATAAAATACATTGTTTGCTCAAAGAAGAGCCGTTACGAATTGGATTTTTGATGGTAGATTGCTTTTGCTTGCTAAATTCGCTTAACTATCCTTTCCTATTCATTGTGTTTTTACTTTACAGCATTGTTTTTTTGTTGTTCATTATGTCAGAGACTTTTTTTTAAGCAAACAAACCATTTATAAAAGAGTTGTACACTCTTGCAACAAACTGAGCGGAGGTATCTGCCTCTTCTTTGAGCAAACAACGAGTGAATTGAACATGCTACTTAAATTAGTGCAGTTATAGATGCATCAATTTTTTTGTAGTTTTTAAAACTTTTAAACACTGAAAATGCAAAAAAAAAAAAAAAACGTTGATATACATTAGTAATTAATAATAAATAATAACTATTAGAAGTAAATTAAATTCAGTAGTTAATGATGATTTTTTTTAAATTAATGCTGATTAATTATTAATTACTATATAATATAAATAAGAGGTAATAGTAATTAATAAAATACATTGTTTGCTCAAATAAGAGCCGTTACAAATTGGATTTTTAATGGTAGATTGCTTTTGCTTACTATGTCAACTCATATGTTAGGCTCAGTCAGCCCGTTAGACCAATTAAGTACTGCTTTTACCTTTTTAGCACTGTTGCAAATGTATATTGTACTTTTTTTCCTGCTGAAATGTAAAATAAATATAATTTGAAGTTGCCTGCATTGGAAATTTTCTGTCTCCCATTCTTGGCCCTACCTAATATTAAATGTTGGCTCCGCCACTGCTATTAAATATAAAGGTACGAAGTAATAAGTAATATTTAGTTATAATATAATAAATATTAAATAATAATAATTAATTAATATGAATTAACACTTTAATAATTAATAAATACTTTAATAATTTATCATGGTTGGTTACTGATAGTGTGTAAATTATATTTAACAATCATTAATTACATTTAATAATTTTCCTATAATTTGCAAAAAACAATCTTTATTAAAAAAAGCAATTTTGAAAATAGTTTTAAAATATTGATATTTCATGAAATTCAAAAAATGATGGTAACTATTTTAATAAAATAGTAAAAATTTAAAAAAAAAGTTAAAGAAGTTAAAAATATTCAAAATCCATGAATAAAAACATTACATTTCAAACCTCAGTACTCATTATGATTTTTTTTTTGCTCGATAATATCATAATATTCAAATTTTTTTATTAGTGCAAAATATTCACTTTTTCCATGTAATTCTAATAAAATTAGAATTAGCCACGTGATATTAGCTAAAATAAGCAATGTTGGGAAGATGGCGGGCCACAAATATTGGGATGGCGGGCTCACGAATTTTTCAGTCGGCTTCTTTTTATTTACTTCCCTTTAAATCGCGTCATTAATACCCTAAATCACACTTTACCAAATATTAAGCTCCGTTCCTCCGCATTAATTAAAAGGGAAATTAAAGATCGAGATTTAAATAGTATATCTGTGCCTTCGCAGTTTTCTGTTCTGACTCCTTTTCTTCTTCAGTACCTATCGTTCTCTCCCTTTGATTTCACGGATGCTGCTGCTTCTTCGGATGAGAATTAAAAACAGGTTATTCATTTGTTTTGATTTTGTTTTAATTTATTGTAAAAAGAGAATCTTTTCAACTCATTTTAGGGATTATAAAAAATACAGTCTTGGAAACTAATTTCAGCTTATGAATTTGGGAATTGGTGTAAATATGTATTCACTGGGAGTGGATTGAATGTGTTCTAGAGCATACAAAGTTCTTAAAGGGAGCTATCGAGCTGCTTGTCAAGTTGATTATGGTTAGTATTTATACCAGTAATTTTTTTTTGATAAACGCGAACTATAAGTTAATATTGTCAAACAAAGGCGAGAGCTTTTCACCATTTCACTGCCTAGCAGTTAGCCTTGTTGCTAGTACAAGAAATGAATTATTTGAGATTACCATTAAAGATGAATTATGCGATTACAGTGAAGTTAATTATATGTATGGATCCGGTGAAGAAGGTGTGAATGTTTCTGAAAACCGTACAAGTGATTTTGGTGATACAGAATTGATATTTATTGATAATAATTACATATTTAATCCATTTGAAACTGAATTGATCATGGATGAGGGTAGTTAGTATCCCAATTGAATCCTAGCCGACTAACCATGGTTTTGGAATCTTGTTGCATCATCGATAACTTGATTTATATATCCCAAGTTTTAAGAAAATTTGATCTCTGCAACCAATTTTGTTTCTAGTAGTTATTTTGGATGTATGGCAGTATACCAAGCTGAGTAGATTTTCTCCTTCTATAAACTTTAAATCAGTTAACACTCAAGTGGAATTTGTTTCTCCATTACACGCAGATGCACCATCCTTAGTTGCAATCTTAGCTTGAGTATGTGTATTACTTTGTTGTATTTGCAAAGTTAGCATAACATTCATTTGTTTGCACAATCCATACAGTTGGAGTTTTATTGGAACAAGCTTTTGTTTGATGGACTGTTACTGGTCTGTCTATGTTGCAACGTCTTTTGCATTCAAATTTTAGTACAATCTTATTGTGACATTACGAATAAATTTTGATACATGTAAATGTGTCCAATTCTCTGGCAACAACTACAATAGTGCACAACAGTATTTATTTATTGTTGCAACTATTGTTAGATGTATTTATTACTCATTCAAAGTTAATTTATGTTTGATGATATTTTTGGGATTATATATACTGGTCTGGTGTTGTCTACGACTCTTGGACGTAATATGCTATTGCACTGCTGCCATTATTGTTTTTGCAATGTACAAAACAATCATTCCCTTGTTTAAATGGTTGTGCACCATGAAAAAATCATCTATGTATTTCCTTCTATCATTGTCCTTTATATATTTCTAATGATTTATATTTTCCTTTTTTTACTCTATATAGATATGGAACCTAAACCATGCAAGGAGAAGGCTTATACTAGGAGCAAGAAGGTTTGTAAAAATCGTAGAACGATCTGGTGATACTTGGTATGCTCTCTGCTCTTTTATTCCGTTATGCATAAGAGTATTCATGTGCAAAAGATGAAAACACTTGGTTTTTGTGGTCTATTTCATCTTTCAATTCATATTCCTGCACATTCTTGGTGTTCAATTCTGTAGGCTTCTTGTTTCTTCTTCTTTTTATGCACAGGCAGTTACACTTCATTTGCAGAGTTACATGAATAAAATAAAGATCGTTTTGGCAGTGGACGAGCTTTCAGTTCCTGATCCTTATCAGCTCTTGAATGATTTGGAACAATCTCTTAAAGAAATGACAGATGCTAATTTACGGCGAGTGAAGTATATCCTTAAAAAAAAGTGAAGAATATCCATGGATGGTCGAAAAGAAATGGCAGGAATTTTAAGCAATAGATTTGTTCTGATGAATTGATATTGATTTTGCTGTTATAACATATGTAAATTAACGAGAGTAGAATAATATTAGAAAATATTCTATTTGAAAAAAAATGTAATGTTGAATGTTGATTATGAGATGAGCGATTAATATAATACATTGTTTATGAGATGTGTGTGCTGATATTAATTGTGTTGTATTTACATTAAGACTGTGTATTGAATGTAACACAAATTATGTGTGTGATGAGTGTGTGTGTGTGTGTCTATATATATATATATATATATATATATATATATATATATATATATTGGCAGATCAGAATGGGAATAACAGCAAATTACCAACAAAAAAAGAAGGTTAAGTTTACCTTAATTTAATTTTCGTCGCTAATCCCTTGGCAATTAGCAAGGAATTACCAACGCCTTTTATTAATAATAATTTATTACAAATTAATTATCCGTCGGTAAATAGTCAGTATATAAATTTAAAAATTAAATTAATAAATTTTATTTTATTTTTATAAATAATTAGTAAAATGACCGAAAACTGTCGGAAAACTAATGCTAAATTCCGTCGCAAAAATCAGACACAGATACCGTCATGGTTTTTACCGACCATAGCATTATGCAGGAAATCTGTCGCTAAAGCCTATTTAGCGACGGATTAGATGCGGATTTTGCCGCTGCTATATGCTGTTCTTCTTGTAGTGTTAACATACAACACATAGGTTTTTTGCCAAGCCTTTATCATCAAATTACATACAACATGATCATAAATTTAACATGATAAACCACAATAGTTCATAGGAAACCATGATAGAATAGACATGAATGAATCAGCATCACATACAACTTGGTTCAAATTCTATTTTACAATTCATTCAAATCTTGTCTTTAATTTATTCACATCTGAAAGGTAACTACACTTACAAACAAAAGGAAAAACTTGATTTCTGGAATCTATATTCTGAAACTGAATTGTTCGCCTTTGATGTAGATTGTTGAATACTCTTAATTAGATTAGATTTGATTAAATTTTGTTGTACCTTCTAGCTTGTCTTTGAGTTGAAAGAGATGACGCTTACTCTAGGTTCCCCATTGACGGCATGACGGCTCTAGGTATGAATATTTGTGATTTTAGGTTGAGTGTTAGTTTTTTTTTATAGAGGTTTAACTGATTAAGAGCCGTCAGATTAACCTAGAATCAATCAAGGCCATCCGGACAAGATAGAATAGCTGCATCAGCCCTAATGACTCAGCGGGGAGTCAGAACACATCAGTTTTCAGATCTGCTCTAGGGGGTAGGTCGACCCCAGGTCGACCCCCACGTCGACCTGTATGGGGGGAGGTTGACCCCCTGGTCGACCTGGCCTTGGGCGAGAAATTTCCCGCCCAGCCCGCTTCTGTGTTTGAATTTCGAATTTTGAATTTCTGAACTTTATATTCTGAACTATTTATTTAAATTACTAAAACTTCAGAAGGCCATAACTTCTTCATACGAGTCCAATTTACGCAAACTTGGACTCTATCTCAAGCAGAATTTTGAGACGAACGCAATGGCGTAACCCGTTTCCCTTAATTCTCATATTTGAAATTAAGTATTGTTTAATTCGTTACTATAATGTTAACAAAAAATATGGGGTGTTACATCAAACCCAATTGCAAAATGATTTTAAAACCACTTTCCACCTTTCTATATAAATTCGAACTTGAATTCATATTTCAATCTATCCAATGATAAATAATTCACTTAGTTTATTAACTTGTTTATTATCAGCTTCTTGTTTTATTTATTAAACAAGTTTCTATTTCCAAGTCTATTTGAAAATTTAATCTCTATTTTGGAAAAATAATTTTGTTTTTAAATCTCAAATTCCTTTTTCCGTATAATTCATTTTTCAGCATTTTAAATACTAATATTCTAGGGCCAGGGTAGTTCAAACACAACATAACATAATCAATCACAAATTATATAACACATCATATAACACAACAAAAAAAAACAGTAACATAAATATTGTGGAATCCAGTTGGATCCCTCCAACCTGTTTCCCTGCATCCACAGATGTTAATCAGTATCAATAATATTATTTCACATCAATATGAAATATCAGAACTAATAATCGATCAACGATGTAATTATATCAACCATTTCAACCAATTTTATCAACTATTCAACCAATCAACCATTGCACATTATAAAATTACTATAAATAAATTTAAAACTCGTTTATATAAAAATGTAAACGAGTCAGAGTTAGTGAGTTTACTCACCTTGTTTTGCAGTTGACGGTTCTGCTTTTATTTAATTTTATCACGAATTTTCTGTAGTTCTGGTTTCAGCCACGTCTGTTCCATATCATAGATTTCTTCGTTTCAATCCCGACCTGACCGATTTGGTTCAATTTTGTTTATGAAATAAAAGTCATCATTCTTTTTTTTATTATGTATGACTTAAATCAACTACAAATTCCTCAATTAAATAATTAATTAAACTAATTTAGTTTTTATCAGTAAATAATATCGTTATTAATTTGGTTAAACTTACCTTAGTTCATGAAGCATATCAACTGTCTTCAACCCAACTCGACCCAACTCGATATTGAGAAGCTTATCCGGGCTTGGGCTTGCGATAAGCAACAACACTGGAAGGACTTATTTACTTATATATATACCATATGATAGTCTCGAACTGGCAAAATTGGCATGCATTTTGGTGCGTCCAAACGATTCCAAGTTGCAGTTGATGCATCACGTAAATCAAACACATTCATGTATTCTCCAATTAAGTCATTATCCTTCAGTCACTCCTTAATCCTGTTTATATCACTTAACCCACGGTTTATTTTTATTAGCCCCTTCCCGTTTGAATGCATGATAACCGCACTGTTCTAACTTGCTGCTCCTCCATTCTTAGACCATCGGACACCCTCAGGTAACTGGCTGAACCGAAACTGGACTCTCCCTCTCCTCCTTACTTTCCCTCTTCACCATTTAGCCACACGCCACCCCCATCCCTTATTCAAACACCTTACAACTCCTCTACTCCAACCAAGCATCACCACTTCCACTCAGCACGCCCTCCACAAAACCCGACTCTAAAACAACCTGTTCCTTCTACACTTATCCTTCCAGTTCGAATAACAGAACTCACGCACAATGTTGAAACCGCAGCTTCCATCCTTCATGGCCATACTTTCCAAAACCATTAGCTCCTTTTTCCATCAATTAAAATTCAAACTAAAACAATTGATTCTACTCCTTATCAGATCCCCTTTCATGCCATCCCCTATATGCTTTACCTCGGTCTATCCTCCTCATCGCGGTTCCAGGTGAACCCGCATCCTCCAATACCACGCATGAAAGTAACGAGAACCAACTCACCCCAAAAATCCATGATGTACTCTCCCAGGTTCCACTAATACAAACAGTGACTTCCGCAGGTCCATCCTTCCTTCATGATTAATTCTGGCGCTGGCTTCACCAATGCTCTGCACTTCCCGCGAGCATCTCCTCCCAAAACACTTCTAAAAACGTTAGTACATAACCCAATTTGAAACTGATGCATTCCCATACTAAAAATGATTCATACTAAACATACCAAACCTGCTTCTTTCCAACAGTCAAAACGCAACCCATCCCATGACTACTCCTCTACGTCGTCGGTCACCCCACCGTCACCGCCGAAAACCGCGCCGACCTGAAGCCTCCCCATGCCCGCCCCTTTTTGTTGTTGAAGCCTTATTCTACAAACCCTCTGATCGAGCTGATGACCGCTGGCCATTCATTCTAAGCTGACTTCAGTTTCAGCTATCTTGTTCTTTGAAGAAATGGAGAAGCGTATGCTTGAGTAGCAACTGTTTTTGGTTCGAAGCCATGAAAAATGTATTCGGCTAACATCCGAAACTAGGAAGAGGAGTGTGAGCAGCATGTTTATTTATAGTATTTCTTCGCTTTGGATGCGAAGGAGTAGGGTAGAGGTTAGGGGTAGGTTGCTGTACATTCTGTGATCACCATGGTTTATTGTTTACATGGTCGGCACGCTGTCTATATCTGATTTAGTTAAGTCATGCCTGTATAGTCTACAAATTATGGCCATAATTTGTCATTCAGTTTCTCTCATGGTTATTATTCACGTTTGATATTGGACGCTAACATTTCTCAGTAGCTAGTTCTTGTGCATTCCTAGTATTGTCTTATTATGTTATATTACACAAAATCTTGTATACGGTCCCCTTTTTTTTATTATTTGAATGCATATGCTAAATTTGTTTTTAATGTGACCTTTATTTATACTATTCACGAAACATATCATGCATAGGCACAGTTCCAGGTGTACAATATCACTTAGTAAAATTTAATGTTACCCTGTTAGGTAAAATTTCGTTCGTTTACGGATCGTTATCGACAAAAACGAAAATATCATTGTGATGACAAATATGCCTTGATCCCAAAAATATAATAATATAGACAGATTAACTTATATTGTGACATCCCAAAATGCAGATATAGGGTGTAAAATACTTCAAATAAAAAGTTGCTAATTTTTTAAAATAAAAATTACAGTAAAATTCTATAAATTATTTTATAACTACATCTCACGAATCTTGCAATAATAATCTATTTCAGATTTTATAAAATTAATTTTGTTATAAATCCGATATCGTTTGGAAATTAAATTGAATCAGTTTCAAAATAAACAAATAAAATATATATTCAACCTAAATGTATACATATAGATATAGCTTCAAAATAATCTAATTTGTATGACTCGACATTTCCAATTAAAACAACATTCATATTAATTAAAATTGATTCATTTATTTAATAAATCATTATAATATATAAACAATTCCATAGAGACTTTCAGCAATTTTGATTTGGACATAATTCACAATCTATAAGACGAAATTTCAATTTTTCACTTTCGTTAGAAAAATATGATCAAATATATCATAACGTTTCTTGTTTCATTGAATTCCAACTTATATTGGATTCTGTACATTCAGTTGAAGTTTTACATCATAAATTACGAACTACCGCGACTATTTCGAGCTCGTTTTAATTTTAAATAAAATTTAATACGTTCACCATTCGTTCGCTATTATAATCCATTATATTATTCCATTTCAACATTTAATACAATTTAAATGTTCTTAATTTAATATCCAAAAATCTGGGTCGTTACATGAGATGAGAGGGCTTGTGTGGCGGTTTGGGGATTTTCCCGATGCTCCCCGTACAAAGGAGGTTATGGCGAAAGTTTTCGAAAATTTAGGGTGTTAGCCAAATTTTTGAAAAATTAGAAAATTCTTAAAAACTGAAAAGTTGAAGAATTAAAGCTAGAATGAAAGTTGAGTTGATTAGTAAAACAACTTTCATCTCCGTTCCTTTTCGAGGACGAAAAGATTTTAAGTGGGGGAGATTGTAACAAACTGGAAATTCGATACCAATTTAAAAAATTTATTTCCGCTATTTTAATGAATTTGGAATATTTAAAATAATTTATTTTAAATAATAATGATGAAAAAATTATTTTCGATGAAGTTAGAACGAATAAATTTATTTTAATTATATAACGAGCTTGAAATGGCGCGACAGTTCGAAAATTCGATTACGGACAATTTCAATTGAATATACAGAATTCGTTTTAAGTCAGAATTAGAGGAAACAAGAAATATTTGAATCTAAGTAACAATATCTTTCTAACGAATGTAAGAAACTGAGATTTCGTTTTATAGGTTGAAAGTTATGTCCAATTTAAAATTCAAAAAAGTCGATGTGGAATTTATATATTTTTTAATATATATATGGCCCTTAAAATAGCCGTTTTGCAAACGACCTCCGTTTTCAATGAAACCACTTTTGTTGAATTCAGAATGTCAATTTTTTTTTTAGATTTCATAATTTTTGAAATCAATATGTAAGCGTGGCAAAAGAAAACGTGTTTTAACAGTTTTAGTCAATTTGGATCGACCAGGAAATGGCCATTTTCAAACGGTCTCCAAATTTGACGAAATTAGTTTTGTTGGGACCGTATTGTCAAAACATAGCTAGATTTATTTTTCGGGAATTTTTGCAGTCAGTATGTGGCCCCGGTAAATTAAAATGTACATTTAAATTTAATATAAATTATTTTATATTTTAATTTTGGCGAAAACTAATCAAAACGATAAAATTGGCTTATGAAACATATCCCATTGTGTCCGGAATGGGGGTATTTAGCTAGGGGCGACATTTATTGGGTTCGATTTGGAGTTCATAGTGTTAAACAAGTAATTTACAATTAAAAGAATAAAATATTATAAAATAATATATATAAAAGGGGGAAAAAACTTTAAACCCTAATTTATTCACAGACCCGCCGCCGCTCTTGAATAGCGGCAGAAAATCTCAAATTTTCGATACTTGATTCTTTCAATCCCTGAACTAATTTCAGGATCTTCAAACGTGAAAACTGTGGAGATTTTCATGGGCTTCCTATTCGTATGGTGATGATTGGACTTCTTGGGGGGTTGCATTCGAATTTATTCCTCAAAGTTGAGTCATTCACATGCGATTTCTGACCAGGGGAGATCACCAGAAGGCGCGAGACTCACGGAGGAGGGTGACTGCACGTAGGCGCTTCATGGTGTCGGTGTTGATCGCTGGCCAGTCGCCTAGAGGTGCATGCGCGGAGGTGAGAGAGGACGGAATCGATGGGTTGCATTGTTTCAGGAAGATGATGGTTTAGAGATGTAATTAGGAATTTAATTAAGTTAATTATTTAATGTAATTATAATTTAATTATCTCGAATGATTATCAAATGTATTAAAATTCGTATCTTTTACATACGAGATCCAAATCGCGCAAAACTGGATCCGTTGCGATCGTGGGACGAGGGCTTCACAATAAGACCAACCGGGTCTAATTTGGAGCATGTTCGAATTACGGACAAATTCAAAACCAATGTGAGAACTTCTCGCTAAAATTATTTCTGTACAGTTATTTATTTTATAACTGCATATATGGACGGCTTGTTTGATTGTATTGTGTTGTGAAAATGGATTGTATTGTGATTGTTGATTGTAGTTGTATGGAACAAAATGTTTGAATAATAAAAATATCACGTTTATTGTGTATATATATATAATATTCTTATATGCAATAAAATGTTTGAATAATAAAAATATCATTTTTATTGTATATATAAAATATATAAAATATTCTTATATGGAATAAAATGTTTGAATAATAAAAGTATCATTTTTATTGTGTATATAAAATATATAAAATATTCTTGTATGGAATAAAATGTTTGAATAATAAAAATATCATTTTTATTGTATATATAAAATATATAAAATATTCTTGTATGGAATAAAATGTTTGAATAATAAAAGTATCATTTTTATTGTATATATAAAATATATATAATATTCTTGTATGGAATAAAATGTTTGAATAATAAAAATATCATTTTTATTGTATATATAAAATATATAAAATATTCTTGTATGGAATAAAACGTTTGAATAATAAAAATATCATTTTTATTGTATATATAAAATACATAAAATATTCTTGTATGGAATAAATGTTTGAATAATAAAAATATCAATTTTATTGTCTATATAAAATATATAAAATATTCTTGTATGGAATAAACTGTTTGAATAATAAAGATATCATTTTTATTGTATATACAAAATAAATAAAATATTCTTGTATGGAATAAAATGTTTGAATAATAATATCATTTTATTGTACTTATAAAATATATAAAATATTCTTGTACGGAATAAAATGTTTGAATAATAAAAATATCATTTTTATTGTATAGATAAAATATATAAAATATTCTTGTATGGAATAAAATGTTTGAATAATAAAAATATCATTTTTATTGTATATATAAATTATATAAAATATTCTTCTATGGAATAAAATATTTGAACAATAAAAAAATTACTTTTATTGGATATATGGATCATATAAAATGGTCATGTGTTGAAATAAATATTCATTTACAAACCAGACAATTTGTTTATGTACACCCATTTATCTGATATGATGGGACGATATATTTTACACATCGCCCAGCTGCACAAACAATATTCAGTGGTTGTTGATTAAAACCCCACACAGGTATTGGGATGATATTTGACGTACACTAGTCCCAATTGTTTAGTTGTATGTCGATCGAGTGGTTGATAGACTATTGTAAGCGTTAATTATTTATATTTAATGCTTATACAGGGTAGAACGCACTCTGGTTGATGGATGATTATTTATCACTGTTGGTGTATACATGTGTTGTATGAAATCCATATAATCACATTATATGGTAATTGACTGTGTCTGATTCCAGTTTAGAAAGAATGAATATTTTAAAATAACGAATATTTTAAAATAACGAATATTTTAAAATAATATTCAGAAAAGAATCAAAATATGATTTTTATGTCCGATTTGGGATGGGCACGAAAATATTGAAATATATGAAGCCGTGTTGATTAGATATGCGCTATTTTGACACGAACGATATTTATATCGATTTTATTCATTTTTAGAATGAATATCGAAAAGGAAATGATTTCAAAATCTAATGTTTCGAAAATATCATCATTTATATGTTAATGATATGGAATATTCAATTTTGATTTAAAATTGAATATGAAGTTGAAATCGTTTTTAAAACGAATTTGAAACGATTTATACAATACGTTTTAAATGAAAATCGAAGAAATATATAATACATATATATTATATATATTGATGGCCTGAATAGAACACGCCGCGTCGCGACTGTTCGCGAATTTCGACCATTGACTTCGAATTGACGTTACGGGGAATCCGACCGTCGGATTCTCCTGAAACCGGGATCGTTGGGTTCGTATCGAAAAGGGCTTCCAAAAGAATATGAGAGATTTGAAATCTAATGGTTGGATTTGGAATTATGTCCAAATCAAATTTGGAAAAGGTCGTTGTAAGTGCAGTTCGATGACCGTTTATGGAAATTAACTGTACGGGCCTTGATAAAATTATTAAAAATATCAATAATTTGTGTAAAATCATAATAAATGATTTCGAAAGAAATGGGATGAAAAATTCCATGTTTGAAAATATAAAAATATATTTTTATCGAAATGAACTAGTTATGAACTAGAATTATAATCCAATATTTTTAAATAAATAAACTGGATTTGAAATGGTTTTAAAAATTAACCAAAAATTTCCAATATATGAATTGGATTGGATTTGAATCAAAATTATCTTCAGAATATTTCGATATTGGATTCCATGATTATACGGATATTGTGGAGGAATTTGGAAGATATATATATCATTATTCCAATACGATATTTGCTGGTTTCAGAATTTGATATTGAATATAAGCTGATATATTTTCTATTCAGAGCCTTGTGTTTAATATCAAATGGGATTTTGGGTTTGTCGTGAACGGTGTCTTCAATAACACTATTCTTAAACCTAGTTGAGGAAAGATTAAATCTTTTTATTAATACTTAATGAAATTTACCAATTAATTAATATTTAATTGGAATTAAATTGAAATTGCTTTTTGGGTTTATCATGAACGGTGTTTTAAATAACAACTATTCTTTAACCAGATTAACAATTGAATGAGATTTTGGGTTTGTCGTGAATGGTATCTTTAACAATACTGTTCTTAAACCCAATGGAGTTAAGAAAATTAGAAACTAACTAGAGATTAGCTATGTTGAATGGTTTCCTGGGTATTGACCTGATGTTGGTTTCGGCCATCGGGATTGATACTTAGGGAATTTTTCTCTTACTAATTTACGGTTAGAGACTGATGGAATGGTGTCTTCAGTAACACTGTTCTTAAATCCCGTGTGAAAAGAATAAATCATTTAATTAAGATTATCATAATTTCAAGTTATATTTAGTAATTGGAATAAAATGGAATGTGATCTTGGGTTTATCGTGAATCGTGTTTTAAATGACATTGGTTCTTTAACCCAGTTAAAGATAGGATATGATTTCCCAAGTTATATAATCATTACTGTTGATTTTTGGGAATATTAAAACTGAATTATAGTTTTAATGAATCTTTAATTAGACTGAAATGAGAATTTCATAATTTAAATTCTCGAATTTGGGAAATAATCGAGAATGGAGTATCACTAGTTTTGCTCCAAGCGGTAGTTAAATCTTTAATCAGATTTGAACATGGAATGGTAATTAATATTTACCGATGACACTGTGGTGTTAGATATGAAGTAGTACCAGTTTTGCTCCATGGATGAATAGGTTGGGATTGAGAAATATAATAAATGATTACTTCGGTAAGGTTCGCTAATCCCGACTAGTTTGGAAAACCTTAATATGGTTTAAATTATGAAATGAATATTTGAATAAAAGAATATTCTGGATTGGAATGAGGCGTATGTTGTGTTTTTGTAGCACTTGTTTATTATATACGTGAGTTATTCAGAAAGGCCGGGTTTATACCCATTCCGAATAACTAATACGACGATATGTCGAAGATGAAGATGGTGGTTGAAGACTGGAGGTCTTCACAATGTTTGGATGATTACTGATGTCTTGATTAGGCTGTACACCCAAGACGAGATAATAAGTGGTGATTGTCCAGACGTACTTGGAGATCGACGGATATGTGAGGGCCTCTCTCCTGTATTGGACATATGGGATGAGGAATAAGGTGCCTCCGGTTTCGTTCAGACCCAGAACGAACTTGTAAATGGATGTGTGTCTGACATTGAATTTTATTCTGTGTTGATAGGTCTCTATTAAATATATGTCTGTTTGGCGGCAGAGAATTTATTCTCTTGCTTAACGCCCTTCTCTGAGATGTACGAGCTCAGAGGTTATATATCGATAGACATCAGTAGCATAGCGTGAATTGCCTGTGTGGCATGCTGAGATGCAGTGATCAAGTCTATTGTTGAAAAGCAAAGCCTTATGGTTTATAATCAAAGCATAGCTTTAATATAGCGTTGCTTTGTGTATGGCGTTAATTCACAAGCCTCACACCCCGGTGTGAACCAGAAATGGGAGAAGGATCCAGGGAAATGGACATATGCTAGTTTCTAGTTTGGAGTGGTGTCTGCGTCTTGCGAGCCCGGACATTTTACTCATGTGGATGTTACATATTATTACTTGATGAATAGAGAGGCGCCTCAGATATATCGGCACTGCGGGGCCGATGGATGTCATGGTCGACATACTGACCATATTTTATACCCTATAGGGCAGGCTAGCATATAGTTTACGGTATTTCTAATCATCGACGGATGACCGGCCCTAGGGCTCCTAAAGGTCACTCGAGCTATAACTTGAGACATGGGGTAGATTGTCTCGAAGCGGTAAAGACGATCCCTTGCCTTGGTTCACAGATGGAAATCTAACTTCCAATACGTGACCTTGCGGTTTTAATTGTTGAACTAGTATGACGACATGATATATGGTACCCATGCCGTCTATGATTGATACATTTATATTTGAAGTTGTTTATACACTATGCACTTATAATAGTATCAAATGATTTGTTTTAAACGTACTAAGCATGTTTGGCTATTATAAGGGAAGACCCTCATTTTATTCAAAAAGCATTGTACTGTTTGTTTTTTGCACTGGTATTCTTGGGAGAAAACCCGTTCCGTGTTATACGGCGCGGTCCCTTGACTTCTCTATTTTAAAGTAAAGTTTTAATAACTATTTTAGTTCTCACACCAGTCATATGACTGACTTGGAGTTTATTGTTTTAACCTGAACTCTCGGTGCCCCTATTTCCAATTGGGCAGCTAGTAGTTTTGGTATTGCACATTTATATTTATAGGATCCTGGTTTACAGCTGGAATGATATCCAGAAAGCTCTGTATTCGTGTATCTTATTCAGTTGTGTTTTGTATTATTTTTCCGCTACTGTGTATTTAATGTAAATTTAATTTTTGATATTTTACAGTGTGTAATATTCATTCATACTCTGTTATATTCTTTTATTCTGATGGAATTGTTGTAATAAGCAATGAAATGTTCTTCTGGTCTGTGTTGTTCTCAACTCAATCTGTCCTTTCCTTTACGGGTAAGTTTGGGTCATTATAATGATGGAGTTATAGCTTGCAAAACTATAACTCGTTTAATTTACTCAAGAATTTGGCAGGGTCTCGAGATATTTTAGTGGTAGTAAAACAGGGGAAGGAGAAGAAGAAGATAGAATTTCGAGTTGTGTAAAAAACTGAATTCCGGGCAGCCTATCTATAAGTAATGAAGAGATGCAACCATTTTCCAATGGTAATGGCTGTTTGAATTCAATCAGTCGCACCCATTGGTTTGCAACAGTCAGAAGCGTTGCAATTTTAAATGTACAGACGCAGCCATTCGTTTGCAGCGGCTTCGAAGTGTTACTAATTTGAATTCTACACGCGAAAAAATATAACGGATCTGCGCAAGCCCATTAGCATTCCGAGGCCCAATTGATCACAAGAGCCCCAAGGCCCAAGGCTCATCTTTTGACATTTTAAATATGAATGTCCAAATATGCTAATGTCATGCTTCATGTCTCCTCTTCTCTTCTTTCTTTTGATATCATATGTAATGTATTTACATATATAGTGGAAAACACACTTACATTCCGTTATATGGGACATATCGAACTTCCCCTTTTTGTGCTTTTCGTCTTCCCTTTTATTTTAAATTTCCTCCAACAATCCTCCACCAAATTTTAAATAAATTCCTCTTGTCATTTATATGCAGGAAAATATGTGCATAAGTATAGATGTCTTACAGACTTGAATCTGTACATAGTGAAAACCCATTAAAGTATATCAAGATGGATTGGTTGACTAAGCATTGAACAATCGATCCTATATGATCTACCGGATATGATTATCACACACTCATTTTCATTTATCCAGATAGTATGTATGCTCGACCCGTGGATTGGCCTTGGGTCAGTATCTTCTTTCATGAAATGCCCTTAGAGATCAAGCAAAAATCTCGCAAAGGCGGTGCCACCTTCATTGCATTTATATAGATAGGTTTATCAGAAGTGCCTTAGAACACACACTTCAACAGTATATATGTTATAAACCTATTAAGTTCTAAGCAAAACATCCTCTCTTCATCATTATAAGTACCAAGCACTTTTCCTTGGAATGTATGATAATACTTAGTTTTTCAGGCTAAATATTATAATACTTCCAACTGCAAACATATTAAGTAATTTTGCTCTTTAAACTTAAGATAACAAATTTCTTTATTTTGTTGAGTTGAGTTTTCTTCATTGATGATTGTATTGTATAGGCTTTAAACCCATTCCCTGTGATGTTTTGTCACTAAGTTCCTTGCAAGTCCTTTAGTAAATGAATCTGCCAAATTCTGGCTAGATCTCACAAAATCTATGGTAATTACCCGTTCAGTGAGCATTTTCCTAACCAAACTATGCCTTAGACCAATATGTCAAAATTTACCAATATAAACTTGGTTGTATGTCTGTGATAATGTAGATTGACTATCACAATACATAGATATTGGTGGCATAGGTTTTGGCGACACAGAAATATCTAATAATAGATTCCTTAACCATTCCTCTTCCTTACTACCAGAAGCCAGTGCTATAAACTCGGCAGCCATGGTTGAATCAGCAATACATGTTTGTTTCTTTGAGGCCTAGGATATTGCTCCCCCAACAAGAGTGAATATCCATCCACTAGTTGATTTATTATCTTCACTTCCAATGTCCCAACTAGCATCTGTGTATCCTTCTATTACACTCGGATAACCGTTGTAATGTATACCATAATTTATGGTACCTTTTAGATATTTTAAAATTCTATGTATTGCCTTCCAATTGATATAACTAGGGTTACAAGTATATCTACTCATTTTTCCAACAGTATAGGCAATATCAGGTCGTGTGCATGTCATTGCATACATCAAACATCTAATGACTCTAGCATATTCTCTATAGCTCTTCCAGTATTAGAGTATAACTGCATATTTGGATCCAACGGAGCAAACATAGGTTTACAATCGAATAGATTTAACCTTTTCTAAATTTTCTCAATGTAATGAGACTGGTTAATTGAAAACCCAACTTTTGTTTTCATGATTCTTATTCCAAGAATCATTTTAGCTACTCCCATATCTTTCTTGTCAAAACATGAAGATAGATATCTTTTAGTTTCTTCAATACTTGAAGTATTCGTTCCAAATATAAGCATATCATCCACGTAAATTGTTAATCCTTACAAATCTTTATGCACATTAGGTAAAGGGAACGGGGCGGATATCACCAGGGTCAGTCGTGCACAATGCAACCGCGCAGAGCAAGATCCAAATATCGAACCCAATGCAGGTCAAGTCAACTAGTGCGACCGAAGATAACGGCATCACATATTATGAGAAGTACAACCTGATAAAGATAAAGGTCACTTATCCTGAGAACCGCTCAAACAACAAAATAAAGTAAGTCTCCTATTCAACATAAGCGGGAGCGACCTCATAACATAGCCGTAAAGCCAAACAGCGCCACACAAAGGCAGCAAGAGAACGAGCGCCCTTGGACCAAGAAGGACGATCGCGCAAGGAACAAAGGAGAATCAATTCCAGACGCGCGTTCCCCTCCTACAAAATCTACCAAAGCGCTTACAGGACGCTCGCTTACATGGACCCGCTCAGCTATCCAAGATACTCGTTCCAACGAGCCATCCGCACATGATAACTGGATACAGCCACAGACAGTTGACTACAGCTAGCAAGTGGCATGGTCATAATTAACAAAATGAACGATCCGCAGCCTGGATAAACAGATTCCAGAACATTTACCAAGGGAAGTTCACCTATAAATACACCATGGCTACCAACATAAAGGGGATATACTTCTAAAAACTACAAAGTGCTGCTAAATTTCATCCTCAACCACAAATTCCGCCATGGCATCAAGTATAATCTTATGATGAAGGAAAACGAAGACATCATACTTGTCAATCATTCATCCATCCTTCTTCTCCTCAAATTCTACTATTCTCTAATATAATTCCTCAGATTGAAATATATAAACAAGGATATATTGAGCGGATATAGAGATATATAAAAAGAGGGAGTTGATGTACTTTGTAATTCTCATTATAAGACATGAAATAACCTTCATAGTGGACGCAGGCCTAGTTAGCAGCTGAACCACTCTAAATCTCATCTTTACTTTCTTTTCTTGTGTTTTTCACTTTTTATTGCTGATTAAACATGGTTCCATTTATTTCTTACTGAATTAGTGTAGTATAGTTTAGTACCTTGGGTGTTTAGACCATTTTTGGTGTAAACATTTTGGCGTCTACCGTGGGGCCGTGTTCATAAATTCCTTTTTGTAGTTCAGCAATAAAAACATCCCAAAATTGTTTTCTCCTTCGAAATCATGGTTGGATCGAAGAAAAGCGGCAAATCTACTAAAATCGCTGCGATTAATGGGGATGATAATGCTGACGAAGCTACACCCCAAATCTTGAATCAAGGGGCTAGGGAAACCCCTGGGCCATCTGTAACGCGAGATGAATTAAATGTGGTTGTAACGGTCTTGAACGAGAAAATGGATAGTACAACGAAGATGATAATGGAAAGGTTTGATGTCCTGACCACTAGTCAAGCCAATTTGTTACCACCAAATACTGTGGCTAATGCTGATGAAAAAGAGGACTCATCAGCCTCAGACCCTGGATGACCTCACAGCCCAGTGAGAGACAAGGGAGAGGCCGGCGTTGAGGATCCTAAGGTCAGATCTCCACAGCGCAAAGAAGAACGTCCGACGAGTCGCCCCAACATAACCTCTCTCAAGAAGAATGCAAGGCACCGAAGCTTAAACCATGGTCGCGCTGATAAGAACATCAGCGTCGATCCTGATGAACAAGAAGGCGACGAAAGGCGCATCACAGACCTAATCCAGCGAGTAATGGGGGAGAAGGCGACTCGAGAGGATGAGGAGAAAGAATGGGAGTTTTCTCCCAGCAAAAATCTATTCACAGAGGAGATCCATCAAGCAAAATTCCCGAAGAAATTTATACCACTAGCAATAGCGCCTTATAGCGGAGTTGGAGATCCAACCATTTTCCTATTCAAGTACGACCAGCACATGGATGGAGTTAGGGCCACCGACGAAACCAAGTTCTTATACTTAACCGTGTACGTAGAAGGTGTGGCCTCGCTATGGTTCACCAGACTTCCACCTAGATGGATCCACAAGTTTGCGGATCTAGCAAGAAGGTTTTAGGATCAATTCCGATTACAGACCACCAACGCAAGGGATGTGATGTCGCTCAGCGAAATGGAACAGAAGCATGGGGAAACCATCAGAGCTTTCCTTACACGCTTCAATGCTGCAACAGCGGAGGTCATAGAACCAGAACCTTGGTATTTGCTGGCAGCCCTGAGAGGGGCTATCGATAAGAAGTCAGAATTTGGAAAGTGGCTTAAAATGAAGAAACCAAAGACTTTAAAGAAGTTCTACAAGAAATATGAGGAATACATTAGTGTGGAAGATGAAGCTCCAGGTGTCTAGAAGACTGTAGAAAATAACGCAGCCAGAGAAGAAAAGAGCGATGATCCCAGGGTTGAGCAGAAGAGCGATGTAGGGCAAAAGAGGGGAAATGATGAGAGGGATAACAATGCTTATAAGAAGACGCGGGTTTACAAACCATATCAGCTAACCATCCTGAACGAAACCCTAGAGAGGATTTACCAAGCCACGAAGGACTCGGACCTTTTCCCTCAGATGAAGCCGTAGAAGGTAACCGAACAGCAGGCAAATTCCGGGAAATTCTTCCGTTTCCGTAGCCAGCCAGGGAACAACACTAATGAATGCCGACACCTGAAGAGTTTGATTAAGGAGCTCATCAGGAAGAATCGACTCCAACAGTATGTGAAAAATCCCCAAAGCACTCCAGCCGTGCAGGGGCATAGTAATGCGGCTGGCCAGCCCAACTCGAGTGAAGAGGACCAAATGCCAGTCGACTCAAGACCAGTAATCAATATGATAGTTATGGGTCCCCACCCAGCTGGGAACAGTTGGGCAGATATGGAAAGATACGCTAACGAATTGAAGGATGTCACGGAAGAGGAAGGGTGCGTGATCTTGAACAACGAGCTTCCGATGAAAATGCACAAAACTTCGACCGAGAATGTGACATTCAGAGATAAGGATGCAGAAGGCTTAATTACGCCAACTATTGATGCCATGGTGATCACAATTGGTCTTGGGCTTGCAGTGGTAAAAAGGGTCCTAGTTGACACCGGGGCATCAGTCAATGTGATCTTTTTAAACACTTTCCAAAAGATGAATCTCTTCATGGAAGAGGTGCGCGCGTACCCACATAAGATCCACTGTTTTACAGGTAAACCTACACAACCCATCGGAACGATAGTTTGCATGTCGAATTGGCAGATGGGGAGCGTCGAGTTTCCATGGTACAGACCTTTGTCATAATAGATGAGTTCTCGTCTTACAATGCATTCCTTGGGAGGCCGACTCTTTCGAGTTTCAAGATTGCTTTAGCTCCTTGGTGTTTGATCATGAAGTTTCCAACCGAAAGAGGAATCGGTGTAATCAAGGGCGATCAAATTGCCGTAAGGGACTTCTACGTGACAGAGCTTAATGAGGCCAAGAGAAAAGAATCAGGAAATGATGCAGAGGTTCTCCCTCGCGTCCAAAGCTCCCCCTTATAGCAACTAAACAAAGGTCTGTGCACTGGTGAGCATAGCGGAATGAAAAAAGAGATTGATTTCAGAGAAGCCAGTGCAGAGGACGAAAGTGCGACCTTGGCCGAAGACACGATTCATATAGCTGTAAATCCAAAGGACCCAAACCGTGTGTTGAATATAGGGTCACGGCTGGGCCCTGAATTGAAAAACCAATTGATTATCTTTTTGAGAGCTAACTTAGATGTGTTCGCATGGAACCATTCCGACATGTGCGGAATATCTACGGATATTGCCGTCCATAAGCTAAACACTGACCCGCACATTCCGGCTGTCAAACAAAAAAGGAGAGCCCATGGGCCGGAGAGATCGCACGCCTTAAAAGAAGAAATTGATAGATTAATGGAAAATGGTTTTATTAGAGAGTCTACATATCCGAAATGGGTATCCAACCCGGTGCTCGTAAAGAAGTCAAACGGCAAATGGCGGATCTATGTAGATTATTCAGACCTAAATAAAGCTTGTCTGAAAGATAGTTTCCCTCTCCCCAGAATCGACCAACTGGTGGATTCCACGACCGGCCATGAATTGCTGTCTTTTATGGACGCATATTCCGGGTACAATCAAATTATGATGTATGGTCCAGACCAGGAAAACACTAGCTTTATTACCGATCTCGGCCTATATTGCTATAAGGTAATGTCATTTAGTCTAAAAAATGCAGGAGCGACTTACCAACGACTGGTAAATGTTATGTTCAAGAAACAAATTGGCAGGATGATGGAA
The DNA here is from genome assembly GCA_030737875.1 of Allium sativum. NCBI lineage: Eukaryota > Viridiplantae > Streptophyta > Magnoliopsida > Asparagales > Amaryllidaceae > Allium > Allium sativum. The sequence goes on from CM060918.1 coordinate 817,617, forward strand.
GTCTATGTCGATGACATGTTGGTTAAGTCGAAGAAAGCAATAGACTATTTGGAGGACCTAGCACGAATGTTCGGTATCTTACGACAATATGGCATGAAGTTGAACCCTTTGAATTGTAGTTTTTGTGTCGGCTCAGGCAAGTTCCTTGGGTACATGGTCAACGCTAGAGGTATAAAAGCTAATCCAGCCAAAATATCAACTCTGAGAGAAATGTGTGCCCTAGGAACCAAGAAGGAGCTTCAGTGTTTAAATGGGAAGATCGCAGCTTTCAATCGCTTCATATCCAGGGCAACAGACAGATGTCTTCCGTTCTTCGATGCCCTGAGGAAACCAAAAAAGGGGATACAGTGGACCCTTGAGTGCCAGAAAGCCTTCGCAGAACTGATCCAACATATGGCGACACCACCTATGCTGTCAAAGCCTATTGACGGGGAAGACTTGTTTCTATACCTGGCTGTCTCTACCCATGCTCTAAGAGCAGTACTAATCAGAGAGGATCTGAAGATACAAAAACTGGTCTATTACATCAGTAAGAGGTTATCCGGAGCGGAGCTTAATTATCCAAACTTGAAAAACTTGCTTACTATTTTCTCATTGCATCAAAGAAGCTTCGTCCCTACTTTCAAGCTCATCCCATCAAGCTGCTCACAGACTAACCTCTGAGGCAAGTCCTGTCCCACCAGAAACCTCCGGAAGATTATTAAAATGGAATATGGAGCTTAGCCAGTCTGACATTACGTATCATACCCGTAAATTGATCGGTGGACAAGCGCTTGCCGACTTCATTGCAGAATTTACCGACCGAGGGGGGAGTAAAGAAGCAAGATGATATCAAAACTAATATCCAGTGGAAGCTATTTTTAGGTGGGGCGTCGAACGACCGCTGTTTGGGGGTAGGGGTAGTTCTTGAAACCCCTGAGGGAAGATCCTTATGCTATGCACTAAGGTTAGAATTCGCTGCAACCAACAACGAGGCCAAGTACGAAGCCCTTATCGCAGGAATGAAGCTAGTGAAAGAGTTGCAAATAAAAACTATACAGATCTTCAGTGACTCCCAAGTCGTAGTATGCCAGATTCTGGGAGAATTCCAAGCAAAAACGGGAAACTTGCCAGATTATCTTAAAAAAGCCTTGGAATTGTTGGAAGCTTTCGAGCATTACACCATAACTCAAATTCCCAGTGAAGAAAATACTAAAGCCGATTCATTAGCCAAACTCGCGAGCATAGGAAATGCATAACTAATGGGGTTAGTCCCAGTGGAAGTCCTTTCCAATCCAAGTACAAAGCAGACCAAAATGGATTGGATCATGGAAATAGCTGATGAATCAAATAGTTGTCGTTGACTACTTTACGAAATGGGCTAAAGTACAACCATCGGCCACTATAACTTCAAAGAAGGTTATTAACTTTGTCCTAAAAAATATCATATGCAGGTTCGGGGTGCCATAAAAGATAATCACAGACAACGGAACCCAGTTTCAAAGCGAAGAATTCCAAAGCTTTTGCGCTAAGTATAAAATCCAAAAAAGCCTTTCAACGGTCGCTCATCCACAAGCGAACGGGCAGGTGGAGGTAGTAAATAAAATCATCAAGACTACCATCAAGAAGCGACTAGAAAAGGCTAAGGGTTGATGGGTAGATGAACTCCCGCTGGCAATATGGACGTATTGCACTATGCACAAAACTGCAACAGGGCATACTACCTTTTCTTTATCCTATGGCTCTGAAGCTATGATACAAATGGAGTTGGAAGACCCTACCAACCGAAGGACACATTTTGACCCCAAAGAGAACGAGAAGCTACAGCTCGAATCCCTCGACCAACTCGAGGAAAGAAGAAAGGAAGCGGAACTCAGAGTAGCCGCGCACCAAAGGAGGGTGGCCAGACACTTCAATTCAAAAGTCAAGCATATAACTTTTGAAATCGGAGACCTCGTTCTGAAAAGGATAGTGACCGACACTGGAGTCTTCGGATCCAATTGGGAAGGACCTTATGTTATAAGCCGGAAACTCTAGGACGGAACTTTCAAATTGGCCACCACAGATGGGAACCAGATTCCACGAGCATGGAACAACGAGCATATCCGTCGTTATTTCTTATAGCATGTTATTCAAATACATAGAAAATGCCGTAAATATTCATGAAATTTTCGCATTTTTTAATGATGTACATAAAGTGACTAAATATGGAATCCTAATTACATGTACAGGACACTCATTCACAATCCTTTACTAAAAGTTGACTTCCTTGTGTAGGCAAATGAGCGATCAGGGAGCACTAACTCGAGGAATTCCAACTTCCATCAGGAAACATTGGACCTCTCAACACAGGACCAACAAAAGCTTGGAGCCAGATTAAAAAGAGTCAATGCTGAAAAAAAGCAACTCAAAAGTCCGACGGATAAAATTGCTAAGCCCACCAAAGAAGCACCTTCTTAAGTAATCTTCCTAGGTGCTGGACACGGGTTTTCCAACTTGAGAAAAAGAAACTCAATGGGGAGAACCAACATCTGTGTCCTAGGTCAAAGCACAAAGTCGGAAAAACCGACATGTCCCGAAATGGAAAAATTGCCGATTTCAAGGAGCACCTACCTTGGTAGGTAAAAGAAACAAATTTTTCCCTTCTGAGTTAAAGCTCGTTGAGATGAATTAGTGTCCGCTCCTCGGATGAAGCATAAAATGGGGAAGGATTAAACATGCTGGAAAGGCCAGCGCAAAAACAGAAACCCAACCGAAAGGAGGCGACCATCCTTGTTCTTTGTTGATTAACCAAGTCAAATAGAGCCAAGGATGTATTACAACAGCAGAAATCCTAGCCGTATGGGGGTACCCACTCCTGTTCTTTGTTGTTAACCAAGTCAAACAAAGCCAAGAGTACAAAAGCAGAAATCCTAGTCGTATGGGGGTGTCCGTTCTTGTTCTTTGTTGTTAACCAAGTCAAATGAAGCCAAGATCAGATTCTACATTGGAGCCCAAGTCCTCCCATGGGGGCATGCATAAAAATGCATCACGAAAGTACCCCAAACAAATAAAACAAGATATTTAATAAAAAATCTAAATGGATGACTTTCCAAAGTTAAAACAACTAAAGACTTATCAACCAAGTCAAATATTAAGAGCTGGATAATCCCGGCTTAATAAGAGCAATACAAGACTAACCGTAATATGACATTAACGAGCGAGCGCCTTGTGGTTAACGTACGAACGATATCCTTGTGACACGATATTAATGTACGAACGAACGCCTCGTGATACGACGCTAACGCACGGTCGCCGAAAAAAAAACTTTTAAGAAAAATGTGTGTGTATTGTCAAAGCAGGGCAAAGAGACATGGCATAGCACAGACATGGAAAGAATCGATAAACTAGCCAAGTAACCATTCATCAAGAGCACAGAAAGTGTAACAGGTCAAAAACGAGGTCACAAACAACAAAACAGCATGATGTCATGGGCGAGGACCGGCACCCGCTTACACAGCCGGTCTTAAAATTCAAAAAGAAAAACAACCAAGAGAGAGGAGATTACAGATCCCTAACCTTCCTTGGCCTGCCTACTTTCCTCTTCATCGGAGCAGAACAAGATGAAGGCCCTTCAGCATGTGCAGAAACCACTGACTCAACATCCCCAGGGGCGAAGGAAGCGACTATGCTATCTTTGGACCTAAGAGCCTGGATTAACTTCGCCTTATCATTTTCCAAAGAAGAAATACACTCAAGGTTGTCCTTATGAAGTTTCCGGAGGTCGGAGGCCAACTTATGCTAGCCAATCCTCTGCTTTGAAGAATGATTCTTCGGCAAGTCCATCTGTTCTCCAAATTGGTGCACAACACTCTCGAGACGAGCCAACATTTGACCTTTCACTGCAATCATATCACAAGCGAAATTCAGAGAGTCATTCGGAGATACATTCACATTCGAAGGGACCCCCGGTAAACTCCATCCACGAAATCGCTTAGCAAACCTGGGACTGCAAGGCCCAGGAGCATGAGGAGGCCTATTGATGATATCTTAAATTTCTGCATAAGAAGGGCTGGAAGGAGAATTGACGGACGGTTGACCAACCGACTGAATCTCATCTCTTGAGATGCTCAAATCGACAAAGGTCCCCTTTTGGCATTGTTCTGGAGATGAGACCATCCTGCAAACGGACCAGGGAATAGCCGTAAGGCTCAAAGGAAGAATGAACACGAGAAAGAATCAAAAAACCTGAGTAGTAGTGGAAAGAGATACAAAGTTTTTCTTTCAGATTTGAGAGACCCTCCTGAAAGATAGATGGAAGCAAAATCGAATGAAAAATAAGAGAATGAAGGGGAGATTAAAAGGCACACCTCAGAAGTAATCTTCGCCACGTCAGCATAACACTTGAGTACAGAAACAGGTGTCCCATCAGAAGACCAGTTGGCATATTCACTTCCCCATAATTTAGCTATTTACAATAAAGACAAAGCAGTCCAAACGTCTCGACCAATGGTAAAGACACCGATCAGCTACAACAAAGCAATCTCATTCCCTCCACGAACAACTCCTTAACAAGTCAAGACATACCCACCAACCAATGTGCGATCAAATATGTCGAAGCCAGTGATTCCATACAAAAAGAAATCATGGACTTCAAGGGGAAAGCGTTAATCCCTAAAAATCTATATGCACATTAGGTAAAGGGTACAAGGCGGATATCACCAGGGTCGGTAGTGCACAATGATACCGCGTAGAGAAAGATCCAAATATCGAACCCAAGGCAGGTCAAGTCAACTAGTGCGACCTATGAGAAGTACAACCCGATCAAGATAAAGGTCGCATATCCTGAGAATGGCTCAAACACCAAAATAAAGTAAGTCCCCCATTCAATATAAGCGGGAGCGACCTCATAACATAGCCGTAAAGTTAAACAGCGCCACACAAAGGCAGTAAGAGAATGAACGCCCTTGGACCAAGAAGGACGGTCGCGCAAGGAACAAAGGAGAATCAACTCCAGAACCGTGTTCCACTCTTACAAAATCTCCCAAAGCGCTTACAGGATGCTCGCTTACATGGACCCACTCAGCTATCCAAGATACTCGTTCCAACGAGCCGTCCTTACATGATAACTGGATACAACCGCAGACAACTGGCTACAGCTAGCCAGTGGCATGGTCGTAATTAACAAAACGAACGATCCGCAGCCTGGATAAACAGATTCCAGATCGTTTACTAAGGGAATTTCACCTATAAATATACCATGGCTACCAACATAAAGGGGATCAACTTCTAAAAACCATGAAGTGCTGCTAAATTTCATCCTCAACCACAAATTCCGCCATGGCGTCAAGTATAATCTTATGATGAAGGAAAACGAGGACATCCTTCTTCTCAATCATTCATCCATCCTTCTTCTCCTCCAATTCTACTATTCTCTTGTATAATTCCTCAGATTGAAATATATAAATGAGGATATATTGAGCATATATAGAGATATACGAAAAGAGAGAGTTGATGTACTTTGTAATTCTCATTATAAGACAAGAAATAACCATCATAGTGGACGTAGGCCTCGTTAACGGCTGATCCACTCTAAATCTCGTCTCTACTTTACTTTTCTTGCGTTTTTCACTTTTTATTGCTGATTAAACACGGTTCCATTTATTTCTTACCGAATTGGTGAAGTAAAGTTTAGTACCTTGGGTGTTTAGACCATTTTTTGTGTAAACGTAAAGGCATATAATTACACCTTTACCTGAATGAAACATGCTATAGACACATTTGTCAAATTCAAAAATCCTAAAGCCATTAGAAATAATAGTTTTATCAAACTTTCCATGCCATTGCTTTGGTGCTTGTTTAAGATCGTAAAGTGATTTGATAAGTTTACATACTTTACGTTCTTGTCCTGGCATCACAAAACTTCTGCTTGAGACATGTATATCTCTTTGACAAGTTCACAATTTAAAAATGTTGTCTTGACGTCCATTTGATGAATTTAAAAATTATAGATAGAAGCTAATGCAATTAAAGTCCTAATAATTGAAATTCTAGCTACTGGGGCATATGTATCAAAATAATCAATTCCTTTTTTTTTTTTGTGTAAATCCTTTGGCAACTAATCTTGCTTTAAAATTTTCGATTGTGCCGTCCTCTTTTAACTTTTTCTTAAATATTCATTTACGTCCTATTGGTTTAGAACTAGGAGGTAAATCTGCTAGTTTCCAGGTTTTATTTCCCATAATAGAATCAATTTCATCATTTATGGCTTCTTGCCAAAATGATGAATCTTGAGATTTCATTGCATCAGCATATGTTATAGGGTCAGATTCTATATTTGTATATATCATTAATTGATGCTCTACATTATTTATAGATCCTTCAACCAAATATACGATGAAATCTGGTCTAAAGGATTTCTCTATCCTTCTTTGTTTACTTCTCCTAAGTGAATCACCATTTGCATCGATATTTTCATCAGTGTTTTCTATAGGTTCAATTGTTGGTTCATTAACTTCCACGATTTCACCAATAGGTGCATTAACCTCCACCGTTTCATGTATCAGTTTATTTTGAATAGATATAAATCTATTTTCATAAAACACTGCGTCTCTTGATTCTATTAATGTATTTACATCAATAGAGCTATTAGTTTCTCACTAGAAACCTATATCGTTTGCTATGTTGAGCATATCCTAAGAATATGCACTTGATAGCCTTTTGTCCAAATTTCATGATTTTATGTTTAGGGAATCGAACAATCGCTCTACAACCCCAGACTCGATAATAATCAAGAATTGGTTTCCCTTTCTTCCAAAGTTCATAAGGAGTGACTTTACTTTTCTTATGAGGTATTCTATTCAGAAAATAACATGTGGTAAGCAAAGCTTCTCCCCAGAAACTAGTATTAAGTCTGGAATTACACAACATTGCGTTTACCATTTCGTTAAGAGTTCTTGTTTTTCATTCAGTCACTCCATTTTGTTGTGGAGTGTAAGCAATTGATGTTTCACGTATAATTACAACAGATTCACAATATTTTGGAAATTGATATTCCCCACCCCTATCAGACCTAAGTGTTTTTATTTTGACATCACATTGGTTTTCTACTTAGTTTTATAAGTAACAAGTGCGAACCTGTGCTTCGCACACGGGTTGGAAAAAATAATTAATTTAAAATAATTAATTTAAAATACATGTAAAAGCATATATTTTAAATGGGTTATCAATTCCTAATAATAAATTGTATATTTATCACTAATGGTGTGTCACTGGTAATTAAAGTTTAAGCTTCTAAAAGAAAACTGCATGTTTGGGTAAGCTTTGTTTTAATAATTGTTTTAAAAAGAGTCATACATCACAATCAAAATAAAGTGTGCCTAAACAATAGCTTGTGAGATTTAATTATCTTCCACACACTTACATATGCGTATTATTTGATCACATAATTCCTTGTAACAATCTGAAAGGCAACTATTCAAATCAATTGCAGATTTGTGATTTGTTGGTCCAAAATTAACATTTTGATAAACATATCAAACAATTATAGATTTGTGACTGGAATGACATCTGATTTTACAAATAAATATTAACATGAAATAATTTCAAGACCAACTAATAGCTAGGAAGCCAAATAAGGAAGGGAAAAAATGAATGGGCATATCAACTACATTAGAAACTCGAATACATAGAAGGTATTAGGACAAAAGACATTAAAATGAAAATCTTTAAATGATAATAACGTAATTTTTCCATAAATATTTATTCAATTTCATAGAAAAACAAAACAATAAAATTAAAAAGAAGACAGATTATTTTTTGTGTATTCTTATAAAATCAGGTTAAACCTAAGGCTTTGACTTTATTTCATTCAAGACAATATATATCATTTTACCAAAAAAAGAATAAGTTAAAGAAATGAAAATTTACTGGAGTTCATGAAAATATATAACTCAATATATAGACCAACTACAAATAATTATTTTACAATGAAAAAAAAAATTCCGAACATCTTAAAATAGTTATCTTGTATTTTTTTTCCAATGATGAGTTAGACGAAGAAGATAATCAAGAGCTTCATGCTCAATTAACCTGTCATACATGTTCATTTGGAAGCTATTTTATGCTGAATACTTCATCATTCCTTTTATGCGTTGAGAATGCTGGAGAAGACCAAGATGAAGTTTGTTTGCTGCATCATTATTTGTGTATTGTAGCTGCTTTGCTGGTAGTTAAATTAAAGGATACTTTTAACGTATGTCCTACAGTTGTCAAGGATGTTATTCATATTATAAAGGATTAAAAGTTATACTTTGAATACCTTATCATTCAAAAAAAGGAAAAAATAAAGGCGTATTCACCCTTTAGGAAAATAAAAGTTTTCATGCCTTTACCGCTAACAAAACAATAATGTTTGTTTTTACAATAGAGCCCAACATACCTTGCAAGCCTAAACATGATGGAATCAAACAGGGCTAAAAAACACAATCATTTTGGCCCACACAATCTAACCCAACATAGATTAAAGGAAACATAATCACGAAGCCAACAAAATAAGTTAAACAAAGTAATAGTTTTCAGAACACCAATTTGAAAGAAAATTTCAAAAGCTTTCCAGTACGTAGTGTTAAAATTGAAGCTTAAAAAGTCCTGGTCAACATCCTGAAAAGAAGGCATGCAAGCTATTAGTAATCTTCAAAACTAAGTTAACAACCTGAAGATCTATAACCTCTTTTTGGGAAAAGAAAGAAATAACGTTTAAATTCTTACTCATTATTAGGTAAATCCATAAAAAATAAACTGCAAATCCAATATAATTAGAAAAAGAAGTTGACCACCTAGCTATCATTGAAAGTGCAAGCTTTCAGACTGTTAGAGAACCCCGAATTATCACAAAACCAATTGGCAATGTGAAGGGTGAACTCATTATACTTATACAGGATTCATTTTACAAATTCCCCAATGTGGGACTTGTCTCAACACGCCCCCGCACGTGTGGCATATCACGAGCCTAACACGTGGACCTTTATATTGGGTGACGTGGATAAGTGTGGCATTGTGCGCACGAATTAAACCTGCTCTAATACCATGTTAGAGAACCCTGAATTATCACAAAACCAATTGGCAATGTGAAGGGGGAACTCCTCATACATTAAGGAAGATTAGGTAGACAAATTCCCGATGTGGGACAATTCCAACACGCCCCCGCACGTGTGGTGTATCTTTAGCCTAACACGTGGATCTTTTGGGTGACGTGGGGCAAATCATGAAGAAGATTTGTTGAATCAGTGCTCTGATACCATGTTGAAGAAATGATGGAGCCCCCATATTATCACAAAACCAATTGGCAATGTGAAGGGAGAACTCATTATACTTATACAGGGTTCATTTTACAAATTCCCCAATGTGGGACTTATCTCAACACGCCCCCGCACGTGTGGCATATCACGAGCCTAACACGTGGACCTTTATATTGGGTGACGTGGATAAGTGTGGCATTGTGCGCACGAATTAAACCTGCTCTAATACCATGTTAGAGAACCCTGAATTATCACAAAACCAATTGGCAATGTGAAGGGGGAACTCCTCATATATTAAGGAAGATTAGGTAGACAAATTCCCGATGTGGGACAATTCCAACACGCCCCCGCACGTGTGGCATATCTTTAGCCTAACACGTGGATCTTTTGGGTGACGTGGGGCAGATCATGAAGAAGAGTTGTTGAATCAGTGCTCTGATACCATGTTAGAGAACCCCGAATTATCACAAAACCAATTGGCAATGTGAAGGGTGAACTCATTATACTTATACAGGATTCATTTTACAAATTCCCCAATGTGGGACTTGTCTCAACACAGACCAAGTTGAGCAAAAATATATCCACTAACTGACGATTTTCTCATCCTGACTTACAGTAAAAAGGTAAAATATCAATTGCTTTTTTGTTCTCTAATGCTTAACAAAGAATAACTGATAATTAAGCCTGACTTCCATTTATTAAAAATATCACACCATAGCAATCATGCATGGGTAATGAGTTTGCGCGAATATTATCTAAAAATGTAGGGAAAATGAAGGAAAATTATTAGACTGTTCAACATACTTATCAGTTTTGCTTTTGCGGGTATTTATGTTTATAGGAATATGCGTTATAGTTATCTTTTAAGGAAGTAAAAGTTAACTAAACTGCATAGTACATTTTGATATTATGTTAACTATTTTGGTAAATCATTATTTTACAAACTTATAATTTGTTGGAGTAGAATTTATTCATATTTTTTATCAAATAAACCTGTAGAAACACTTATACATTCAGCTTGAAGCATGCAATTTCATATTACTTGCTGGTAAAATGAAAACACAGATTAACATAAATATGACTAAATGTATAACTTGGTAAAATATGTCAATTGTGATCTACGATTATATGTAATATAAGGAGTATAAAATATGGGTAAATAAAGTAAAAATGTTAGTAAATTAGAAAGCCAATGATTCCTTTATAGGGAAAGAATGTAAATCCAAGTCGAACAAAAGTGAAAATGTGTATCAAAATAATATATTAATCAAATAAAAAATATTAAAAAGATGAAGCAACTTTAATCAATTAACACATAACCAATTCACACTATGAAAAACTAAAAGAATGCCTAACCTCCAATTTTTCATCAATGGTCAAAACCAGTAAAAAGCAAAAGTTCTCCTTTGATTTTCTTAATCATAATTATATACTAACATTTGAATATTCTAGTATTATTATTACATGATGATAGATCAATTCTCCATGTCAAACCAAATTCATTTCTCGCTATGTGAAAGACTTGCTAAGTTGAAAATTTATAAATTAGTTCAAAATACTAAGAAGCAACTATAATAGGAGCATTCTTTCATTGAACAATGTCGTACATACATATATGTGTTAAGATAGCCAATTTAGTACTATAATGAAAATAGAAAAACTGTGTTAGAAGAAAGTCAAAATTATTAGAAACTAAGACATTATAAATAATTTCTACAATGAGAAATGTATGGTATGCATTCAACAATTAGAGAACTGTTAGAAAAATCATGTAATAAAATGATGAGGAAATAAGGACAACTGACAAACAAACCAACTCTGCTTTCAACATTATTAATAAAAATGTTGCCTTTTGATTGTTTACTGTTTCATCTCTCTCTTCTCTCTGATCTAAATTCTTTCACAGATGCTTGTAAATAAAACACATATAAACAACCATGATATGCAATTTCGTCTCACTTAAAATACAATCAAAACATCAAGTAGTTATGAAATAATCATGTCACTGTTGTTGGACTGAATTCATCGCTGATTGTATGAAAACTCTGAGGCACGATGTATTGATCGCTATCCTAAAACAGTATTTGCCCTCTTATATTGTGTGCACGAGTAATGACGAATCTGTTTGAAGATACAACGGAGTAGATATTGAATATCTTTAATCGACGTGGTTGCACAAACACGACGATTCGCTATTTGTATTAGATCGCTGCAATGACAAGTGAGTAGAACTATAGCCTGCAGAACTATAACTCAATTGCAATGTTTTAATTAGAAAAGTGGCAAAGAATTATAGAAAGAAGAAGATGTAGTTAGGAAATCAGTTGATCTAAAAATGCAGTTTAGTCCGGTTTTTATAGAACTGAGGAGATATAGGTGCTTCTGTTCGAAGAAATGGTTGCGATTCTTCGAAAAGTAGCATCCATTTCCTTTCAGAAAAAGGCACATCTGTTCGTACCAGTCGACTAGTGTATTGGACCACTCGACTGGTAAATGCATAACACTACATCTATTTGAATAGTCGTATCCATTTGTTTAAAATTTAAACAAATTATGTCCGTTCAGGTTTAACCAGTCGACTGGCTGTGATAAAATTCTGCATCAGTTGACTAGTGCAAAAAGCAGCAGTCGACTGGTAACGACTGCATTCCTGTGAGCAAAACAAAAACGGTTCGTTACACTGTAAGCCCATTGGCATTCCAAGGCCCAACTGATCACAAGACCCAAAAGCCCAAGGTCCATCTTTTGACCTTTAAATATTATCATGTTCATGCCAATGTCATGTATGCCATATTTTTGCCTTATCTCTCCTCCTCTTTCCTTTGATATAACACATCATGCTTTTGCATATATAGTTGCATACCATGTTATATTTCATGTTGTGGGACAAATCGAAATTTTCTTTTATTTCAAATTTCCTCTAACAATCCTCCACCAAATTTTAAATAAATTCCTATTGTCATTTTATGCAGAAAAATTTGTGCATAAGTATAAATGTCTTACAGACTTGAATCTATACGTAGTGAAAAACCATCAAAGTATATCAAGATGGATTGGTTGACTAAGCATTGAACCATCGATCCTATATGATCTACCGGACGTGATTATCACACACTCATTTTCATATTTTCAGATAGTAGTTTGCCCGACCCGTGGATTGGCCTCGGGTGTGTATCTTCTTTCATGAAATGCCCTTAGAGATCAAGCCAAAAATCTCGTAGAAGGCGGCACCACCTTTGTTGCATTCATATAGGTAGGTTTATCAGAAGTGCCTTATAACACACACCTCAACAATATATCTATTATAAGCCTATTAAGTTCTAATCAGTACATCCTCTCCTTATCATTATAAGTACCAAGCACTTTTCCTTTGGAATGTATGATAATACTTAGTTTTTCAGACTATATATTATAGTGCTTCCAAACGCAAACAAATGAAGTACTTTTGCTTTTTGAACTCAAGATAACAAATTTCTTTATTATGTTGAGATGAGTTTCCTTCATTGGCGATTGTATTGTATAGGCTTTAAACCCATTCCCAGTGATGTTTTTATCACTAAGTTCCTTGCAAGTCCTTTAGTAAATGGATCTGCCAAATTCTGGCTAGATCTCACAAAATCTATGGTAATTACCCCTTCAGTGAGCATTTGCCTAACCAAACTATGCCTTAGACCAATATGTCTAGATTTACCATCATAAACTTGGTTGTAAGCTTGTGATAATGTAGATTGACTATCACAATGCACAGATATTGGTGCATAGGTTTTGGCCACACAGGAATTTCTAATAATAAATTCCTTAACCATTCCGCTTCTTTACTACCAGAAGCCAGTGCTATAAACTCAACAGCCATGGTTGAATCAATAATAAATGTTTGCTTCTTTGAAACCCAGGATATCGCTCCCCTACCAAGAGTGAATATCCATCCACTAGTTGATTTACTATATTCACTTCTAGTGTTCCAACTAGCATTTGTGTATCCTTTTATTACACTCGGATAACCGTTGTAATGTATACAAAAATTTATGGTACCTTTTAAATATTTTAAAATTCTATGTATTGCATTCCATTGGATATGACTAGGGTTACTAGTATGTCTACTCATTTTGCCAACAGCATGGGCAATATCTGGTCATGTGCATGTCATTGCATACATCAGACTTCCAATAACTCTAGCATATTCCAATTGTTTTATAGCTCTTCCAGTATTAGAGTATAACTGCGTATTTGGATCAAACGGAGTATACAAAGGTTTACAATCGAATAGATTGAACCTTTTTAAAAATTTCTCGGTGTAATGAGATTGAGTAATTGATAACCCATCTTTTGTTTTTGTGATTCTTATTCCAAGAATCATTTCAGCTACTCCCATATCTTTCATGTCAAAACATGAAGATAGATATCTTTTAATTTCTTCAATACTCGAAGTATCCATTCCAAATATAAGCATATCATCCACATAGCGGCATATAATTACACCTTTACCTGAATGAAACTTTCTATAGACACATTTGTCAGATTCAAATATCCTAAAACCATTGGATATAATAGTTTTATTAAACTTTCCGTGTCATTGCTTTGGTGCTTGTTTTAGACCATAAAGTGATTTTACAAGTTTACACACTTTATGTTCTTGTCCAGGCATTTCAAAGCCTTCTGATTGAGACATATATATCTCTTCATCAAGTTCTCCATTTAGAAATGCAGTCCTGACGTCCATTTGATGAATTTCAAAATTATATACAGAAGCTAATGCAATTAAAGTCCAAATAGTTTAAATTCTTGCTACTGGGGCATATGTATCAAAATAATCTATTCCTTCTTTTTGTGTGAATCCTTTAGCATCTAATCTTGCTTTAAAAAAAATTTATTGTGCCATTTGCTTTTAACTCTTTCTTAAATATCAATATACATCCTGTAACACCCCACGTCCATTAATGTCACTCACAAAGGGAATGCATTAACTTCCATGGAGGTTATAAGGGAATATAGAACAGAAAAATTACAACAAGACAGATAATAAATAGTACTTGGAAATCTAAAACTTCATTTTATTGCAGCGGAAATTAAACATGTTTGTTACATCATAAAACCATAGATCATAACCAAGTACAATATCCATCTTCATAAAAACAAAATACATAATCCCATTGCATAAATAGCCATTAAAAAGATAACAAGCTGGACTTTACTTCAACGGTCCAAGCTTTCCAAAGAGAGACGAAGCAATTCAATCAAACTCCACTAGAGCTGGGCCCAACCGGAGGACCTGGAGGGGGAAAAGGATAGAAATAGAGGGGTCAGACATAAAGTCTGGCGAGTATGATAATTCTAACAATACTATTATCAAAATAACTAGACTAAGGCATATGCTGGAAGACAAGTAAATGTCTTTGAACTCTTAGGAAGATAAAGATAGCGTTTAAGATAACGTTAAAGATAACGGTAAAGGCACACCTAATTACTAACGAATGATTACTACACTGCACCGCACATTACCACACTGCACCACACCAGTCACCCTATTGTTTGATCCCACTTGCTTCACACAGAAACTTTATAAATAGCCTTACGTACCCCTAGCTGACTACATAGGTGCCGTCTTCCCCTATCTCCACTAGGTGTACCCCACTACCCACTTTCGATCGGTTCCCTACTCGTAGATACCCGTGCTGGCCCCACAGTGGGGTGTATCACTCCCCTAAAGTGGCAACCCGATACAACTTGAGGATGCACAGCTTATACCTACACGATGCAACAACGTCTTACCTACCAGCTCGGGTCCACACACACATACGAAACCCTGTTGGACTTGCGTTGCCACCGCTCCCCGTTTTGGCCTCTTACAGTCAAACCCAGCATGTGTGTCCCGTCCTCGACTTGGGTCGAGCCCACAAAGATACGTTTGGGATACTGGTCGAAATGGGCCCCCACAAGCTACCCACCTAAGCTTGTCACTAGTATATCCCACTTAACCCTCTTAGTCATGTTCATTTACATGTGTGTTTGGTTAAGTCTTACTAATCGTATTTCACATGCCACTAAGGGCACCCCCTAGATTCCTCATGCCACCCAAGGCACCTACTTAATCCCCATGTCCCACCTTACATGTTTATCTAGTTAAGTATTTCTTAATTCATTCAGGCCATAACCTCATAAAGACCTCTCACATTAGACTAGCATTTATGGCGGCTGGATTTGCCGGGCGGGTCCGGGCAGTCTTACACCATAAAAGAGTCTAACCTCGTGTCTTTACAACCGTTATGCTTTAGTTTATGCCTAGGACCTCTCACATTGGGCTGACATTTGTGACCACTGGATTTGCCGGGCGGGTCCGGGCAGGTTTACGTCACAAACGAGTCCAACCTCGTGTCCTAAGCATTGATTAACACTTAAAATCTTTTACCCCAGTTTTAATAATTCCCTATTCAAATTATTAATTAAGTCAACTTTTAATGATGTCCATAATTGACTCAATTATGGCCATCCACTTATGGTATGCAAAATCATATCAATTGCATCCCAACTTTTTAATATTAAATCCTTAATATTACCCCTACCCCACGTTTATACGTTCGCTTATTCAACGCATAATATAGGATAGACTTGTATAGTCTAACACCTAGCACAAAGATAAATTATCACAACATATAGACAATTAAAATAAATCTAATCATAATAGGGGTGAAACTTGCATAAACTACACATGTTAAGGATCAAAAGGTGTCAACTTGTTAAATGTCTCAATTTACATGATATGATCATAGCCCAAATCTATACATAAACTTGCATATGGGGTTTTTAGGCAACATAATGATGGTGTGCACTAGCATAGGATATAACATATGTCATAGCATAATTCTAGATGTCATAATAGATGTCTTGGTATATGTTCATAACTTTTCTAATCAATCTAACTTGCATATGTGACTTGTCATATAGATCAACATAACCCAAACATGATGATTTAATTAATATGAACTAACTAGCATAGATGGTAACATCATGGCCTTTTTAACATGTATGATTCATCACAACTTAGCATAGAAACTTTCAACATACATAACATCATCATAGCATGATTTACAACATATAAGATATCATCATCACATAACATTGGATTTACAATATACATGATAGCAAAAGGGGTTTACAACAACATATATGATAATTCACATCATCTACTCATAATCCATTCATAACGCAACCTAATTAAAATGATAATAATCTTGTTAAGATCATCATACTCACAATTTAGAGAAGAAAAGAGAGAGTTTTGCTTTGCTTTAGGGTTGAGAGAATTAGAATTGAATTTGCTTTTCTTCTTTCTTAGTTGGCGGCGGCTCCATTGATTTCCATGGCGACGGTATGACGGTAACTATTCTATTTTAATTAGGTTTAGGGTTAGCATTAGGATGTATTTATAGGTGTAGAAAGTTATTTAGGACCATTAGATTAACCCTGAACCATGAGAACCAATCAAATGCAAAATCTGCATTTGAGCGAATCGGCCCACGGGTTGACAGCCAAACACCCTGGATTAACCCCTAGTCGACCCAGCAGGGCTTGGATCGACCTCAAAAATGGGCCGGTTCAGTTATTCCCCCTCCCAATTCATTGTTTTGAACTTTTTCGCATATTTATTTAATTTTTAAATTATATATATATATCAATATATATATATATATATATATATATATATATATATATATTTCTCTGCGCAACCCATTTCACTTAATTATTTTCTAAAAATTAATTATACTTTAATTTGTGAATTTTAATGTTATAAAATTATGGGGTGTTACACATCCTATTGCTTTAGAACCAGGAGGTAAGTCTACTAGTTTCCATGTTTTATTCCCCATAATAGAATCTATTTCATCATTTATGGCTTCTTGCCAAAATGATAAATCTTGAGATTTAATTGCCTCATTATATGTTAAAGGATGATATTCTATATTTGTAGATATCATTAATTTATGTTCTACATTATTTCTGGATCCTTCAACCAAATATACACCGAAGTCTGGTCCAAAAGATTTTTCTATCCTTCTTCGTTTACTTCTCCTAAGAGAATCACCATTTTCGTCGATATTTCCAACAGCATCTTCTACAGGTTCAATAGTTGGTTCATTAACCTCCACCATTTCATTAATAGGTGTATTGACCTCCACCGTTTCATGAATCGGTTTATTTTGAATAGACGTAAATCTATTCTCACAAAAAACTGCATCCTTTGATTCTATTATTATATTTACATCAATAGAGCTATTAGGTTTTGTTACTAGAAACCTGTATCCTTTGCTATGTTGAGCATATCCTAAAAATATGCACTCGATAGCCTTTTGTCCCAATTTCCTTATTTTTGGTTCAGGTAATCAAACATTCGCTCTACATCCCCAAACTCGATGATAATCAAGATTTGGTTTTCTTTTATTCCAAAGTTCATGAGTAATTTTACTTTTCTTATGAGGTATTCGATTCAGAATATAACATGCGGTAAGTAAAGCTTCACCCCATAAACTAGTATTCAATTCAGAATTACATAACATTGCATTTACCATTTTGGTAAGGGTTCTGTTTTTCCTTTCAGCCAATCCATTTTTTTGTGGATTATAAGCAATAGATGTTTCATGTATAATTCGTACTGATTCACAATATTCAGGAAATTGATACTCGCCTCCCCTATCAGATCTAAGTGTTTTTATTTTAGCATCACACTGGTTTTCTACTTCAGTTTTGTATGACATAAATGAATTTAATGCTTCACTTTTAGCACGCATAAGATAAACATAACAATATTGTGAATATAATGAATAGGTGTGCCTTTTCCTGAAAGGAAATGGATGCTACTGTTCGAAAATCGCAACCATTTCTTCGAACGGAAGCACCTGTATCTCCTCAGTTCTATAAAAACCGGACTAAACTCGAGTTTTAGGTCACTTGATTTCCTAACTACATCTTCTTTTTTCTATAATTCTCTGCCACTTTTCTAATTAAAGCATTGCAATTGAGTTATAGTTCTGCAAGCTATAGTTCTACTATCTTGTCACTGCAGCGATCTCATCCAAATAGCGAATCGTCATGTTTGTACAACCACGTCAATTAAAGATATTCAATATCTACTCCATTTTATCTTTGAATAGATTTGCCATTACTCGTGCGCACAATATAAGAGGGCAAATACTATTTTAGGATAGCGATCACCACATCGTGCCTCGGAGTTTTCATACAATCAGCGACGAATTTAGTCCAACAATTCTATGATATTGAATGGTGACATTAAAGGATAAGAAGTAGCAAATATTAGTAACAAAATATGGAAATACTCTAATTATATAGGGTGATAAAATTAACAAAAACTATACCATAGTTTTTTAGTAGTAGTAATAATAATAATCAAACCATTAAAAAATACATAAAAACAACAGTAAAATATTTAAGTGTAAAAGTCAACTAAGTTAAGAAAAAAGCGCTGATTGAAAATGATAAAGCTAATCATTTCCACTGACATCACATATAAATAATTTTGTTTGAATTAAAGATGCATATGACACTCCCGAGAATAAAATGAAAAGGCTTCTGATTGAATAAACTGAAATAGTCAGATATATCCTGTTTGACAACAATTTTTTTTTCTGAAATCGTCCAATACAAACGGAAACACAGTCGTGAAATGTTGAAGATATGTCAAATAACAATTTGGGACCGGTTGGCCTTGGGAATAATAAACTTTTGGATTGGGAAAAAGGGGGTTGTTATCCACAACTTTGTTCACTTATGTATAAAGAAATTTAAAAGGAAGGAGAATTTTTTTATCACGACCTTTCAAGCTTTAGAAAGTCCGACAGGAAATAACTTTACACTCATCTTCAATGATACATCGTAGATATGAATTACGCAACACGTTGAATAGTTTGTCGAAAATTCTCAATTTAATGCATCTGATTTTTTGTGAAGGCAAAATGAACATAAAAAGTTTACAATAGTACTTATATTTTGGAGTAAAGATTCAAAGGTGGCATAATATAAGCTGGTTTCCTCTTCAAAATTTATTCTATCTAATATGACATGGCATCCATGACACCTAGCAAACCAACATAAATATATGTATATAAGTATTACTAATTTAAGATTAAAGATGATGAAAACATTAATAAATTACATTACTTGTTCAAGCCAAGCACGTGAAAGAGGGTCACATAGGAAAGATTAGAGGACAAATCAACATCATTACAGATATGTTATGCAATAAATGGAAGAAAAAATGTTGGATTAGAGGTTATTAATTTATCTTGCCTCTAAAAAATTAATTGTCCATATTAGGTTATATTATTATTATGTAAATTCAAATAAGCTATTAGGATTTGAGGAATTTAATATTATGTTGGATGGGGAGCGAACAGTAAAAAACAGAGATTGATCAACATGTGGCCCTAAAAGGAATAGGTGGAAAAGCAAAGAGAGAAAATTCATTTAATAGATACTCTAAGTCTTTAGCATGTCATATTTCGAAATTAAGCAGAGAAAATCGAGTTGTTAGCTTAAGCAAATTTTATTTAAATTATTCCGACATGTTCCTGAAATATAACATTTTATTTGTATAGTCTCTCTTAATCGGTCTTGCGTTTGGATGAAGGCTTGTCCATTAGAGAATGTGGTAGGAGTAAATATAATTGATATAGTTGTGCAACGGAAAGTTAACTTAAGCAAATTTCATCTACTGCATTTTCTAAGTAATTTGGTAAAATATGATTCTAGTGCATTCCAGTTCAGTGATTCGACTAATGAACTAATTTTTTTTTTTTTACATATGACTAACTCTTAATGGACCAAAGAAATTATTTTTCCTTCATCTAAAGTTTGGCCACAACTGCAATTTTTGTCACTAAGATTATATATTAGTCCAAAATAGTTACAGTAGACTGTTAATTATGCAGTTGTTACGAAGAAATAATCACAGGTAAAGTTAAAATTATATATTAAAAAAACCCTACTACATAGTATGAAGCTTTATCACAACCATGTAGCAAGTGTTAGAAGAATGAATATTTTGCAGAGAAATTTAATTTGTAGTTTGTGAAATCCAATATCCATTAATTTCTAGTGTTGTAGATAATAAAATTATTTTCTTATGGAGTGCAATACCAAATTGTCTAGAATGTACAACTATCATATAATTCTACTCCTAAAATACAAATAGCAAAATTGAAATTATAAATAACATGTAAATATAATAGGAATAACATTCGACACAATATATCAGGAATGAAATGAATACATACAATCGAGAAAATATAAATAGCAAAAGAATGAAGTAAAATATATTAGGAATAATATATAGTGGCAGAAGCAATACACTCTTATATTGAAACTTTGTTTTTTGAACCTCCCAATCCTATACCTTAAATTACCTGCTATAATTTTTGGTAAAAAACCTTTTAGTTTCTATTCACATTTGAAATCTACACTATATCACAGTTATGTCTATGAAATAATGAAAAACGTAAAATTTTATCCTCTACAATTGCACTTATTCCTCGATGTTTATCTCTCTATGAGAAATCTTTTGGGAAACAACTCTAAATTTTTTTAGAAGTAGGTGAAATCACCTTTTTTCAATTATGCCCTTACATTTTGAAACTCTAATAAATTCTGGAAAAACGTGTAACTCTACGCAACACAACAAGTTTATTCAATTCATTTTCCACATAACATATATTCTTCGAAACAAAAGAATGAAAAGCAAAAGAAGAAAAAAAAATATTCCAACTCACCATTTTGATTTCTCTAAATATAAGAAAATAATCAAATAGTTACAAAAATTATGTAAATATTTGTTCAACTTTCGATAAATATTTTGGTAAAAATACATTTTTACCTTTTATAAAATATTTCTACGTGAAATGTATTCATTGATAGCTTCTGAAAACTATCGATTTTCCTAATTAGATGCAATATATTATTCATATTTCAATCACGCCAAATATATACATTTAAGCTAGTTTGGTCAAGAAATTCATTCATGCTATGAATATCAGATTATCCAAAAAATATAAGGTGTCAAAGGCTATAATTATACCTTTTATGGTATATGAGATCAAAACATCCAGCACGTAGACCTATTGCATGAGTAATTTTAAAATACAAACCACACACTGCGCCATAGATGGGCTATCGCAATGAAAATCCATGGTGTTGCTAGCTACAATGTTGCCATTGCTATGCTGTTTTTTGTCTATTGCAACGCACGCTTCAATATGTTAACATAGATACCAGCAATATGTTGCAGTAGCTATAAATATATTGAAATTAATAAAAATAAAAATAAGAATGACACCTCAGCAATCTGCACCTCATTTAAAACACAATCTCAACCGTTAATTCCTACTAGCAATCTACACCTTAGCTATTTTTATTTTCTCTTTTATTTTCATTCTCCCGCTTTTCTTTACATTTCGTTCCCCCCCCCCCCCAAATTTCCAAAATCATTCGGATCCTCCAAATCGAGCTGAAAATCTCTTTCGTTTTCTTAGCTCGTTGATTTAGTGTTGCTGGATGCGTTCCAAAGAAGAAATTCGATTTGAGCAAAGTGAACCCTTAATTCACACTCGATTCTTCTCGTCCTCCACAATCCCCAACTCACCCCAAAGGCCCAATTCCAAACCCTAACACAGATAAAACTTCGTCTAATGCGTCAACTGCTTAATGGATCCATCGGTGACGATAGATATGTGATAGTCGTGGCTCAGCTGCTATTCCTCGAATCTGAGAATCCATCTAACCCGCTTTCTCTTGTACTTAATCTCTAACCACCACGAGCTACGTCGCTTGATGGATTTGGCAGTGGTATAAGCATGGCTTGACGTGCTTGGTGGTCCTTATTTTACCATTCAGGCAATTGGGTATGTCTCTGTTTCTATTGTTTGTTTTAATGGCATCTGTTGGTTTCTCTGCAAGATTTGGTCAAATCCGATTTTGGGGGTGTTGTTCTTGGTATATGGACTTGTGAGTGGATTTTTTTGGTAGTTTGTTTTGCTTGTAGTTACCAGGAAGTTTAGTGAATATTACCTTCACTTTAGTCCAACGCTATCTACATTAATGCCTATTATAGAATCAACCTTCACTTTAGTGAATATTACCTTACAGAATGCTATAGTCCCTGCTAGCAACACTTCTCAAGGCCAGATTAAAGGCCTTCTTAGATAAGGAACATGATAGAAGTTGATGAAGTCAGTATTCAGTTAACATCATTGTTTGGTCATATAAGCATACATTTATCTGCAAGTTTCCATTCTTAGTATTTCCATTTGATTGATAAATTACTTGTATTCTTCTTGTTCTTCATTCTTTAGATGCATAATATTTCATATTCAAGGTTATAAGCTCCTTTTCAATTTGATACTGGTGAACACATATTAACTGATGTAGTTTTATAATGTGACAACAATGCACTAGATTATTATTTGTATTTCAATGTGTTTAAATCTTGATTGGCAGCTATTTATTTTGGTTATATTAACTTCCTTCATAGCCAGGCATTCCCTCTTTTATTGCAAACAAGTGTGTAGCTGTTTGTTTGACCAGGTTTTGCAGCTTTTTGGGTTGTATTAGTTTTGGTTGGTATCACTTTTGTGCACTCAATCTTTCACAGAGCGGATCAAATAGTCTTTGTTATGTCAAACATTGCTTGTTGTATTAGGTTCAGTGAACATAGGGAGTTACAAAAATGGTAACCGACCAAATACTTTTCATGTCGAACAATGCAGGATAGCTTAGCATGTCGATGACATGCAGGGCATTAGCAGAATTGATAGTGAAATTGGCACATAGGCCATTAGTGTAACACCCCGAGAATTCTATAACTGTGAAATTCATGAATTAAAGTATAATCAAATTCAAATCAAAGAACTAAGGGACACGGGATACGCCATTGCGTTCGTCTCGGAAAAATACGCGAAATAGAGTCCGAGTTTTCGAAAAACGGAGTCCGTATGAAGAAGATATGGCCTTCGGAAGTTTTGAATTAAATTTAAAAATTCAAACAGAATTAAATAATTAAATATCCCGAAGTGGGGCCCATTGGGCCAGGGTGGAAGAACACCCGCCTGGGCCACCCAGGTCGACTGGGCTGTCGACCTGGGCTACCCATGTCGACAGCCCTGTCGACAGGGGTATCGACCTGGTCGAGCCCAGTCAACCTGGCTGGCCAGGTCGGTGTGTGGTCGAATTTCTGTGGTATGCTTTGTCATTAGGGCTAGGTGGCGGGTTTTTATTGGTCTCTCTATCTAATGAATGGCTATGATCTAACCTAGCAACATCAAGGGTCCTAATCAATTCCTAACCTCTATATAAACAACCCTAGACTAAACCCTAATCTATTCATTCAAAATAAGATTATAGCCGCCATGTTGCTGAGGAACGACAAAGAATAGCCGCCGACTAGAGAGAAAGTTAGGAAGAAAGTTCTAAGCCTAAAGCAATTCAAGCAACCTAAAGCTAATCAATTCAACAAAGGAATCGTGTCTCTTAATTAGAGAATTCGCCGCAACCATTGTAAGTAGAGTATTACTTTGGTATAAATAAACAACTGTGTTGATGTGTATGCTTGAATTGTGGCAATGGAAGTAATTCATGTTTGTGCAAAATTATGTTATTCATTATAAAGAACTACATGCGGTAGTTCTATGCAAATATACGTTTGGAATATTGCGCAAATTATGTAATCTATGTTGAAGCTACATGTATGTAGTTGAGTGAAATTTATGCATGTTTGGGGCTTTGTTATTATGTCGTCATGATGTATATGTTGTGCATAAATCATTTTGCAAGTAATTGAAACAAGTTTGGTTGTTATAGTTCATATGAAACTATGTTGGAATTTTGACACCATAATCCATGTATTAAGTCATGCTTATGAATATGGCTAGGCTATGAATGACATTTGGCATAATTGAAATCCATGATTAAGTTTATCTTGTTTACAAGAATTATATAATGACATATGTGAGACATGGCTAGGTTAGACTCAAAAATCCCCTTTTTGCAAGTTTAAAGCAAACACCATGATTAGGAATATTTATGCATAAGTATTTTTATACCGTTGTTATGTGATTAGACTTACAACATGATTAAGTTGAACTATGCTTTTGTGTTAGTAACAAAGTATTCCCTTTGTAAACATGTAGAAACCTTATGAACATGACTTGTTTATGTTTATGCCATGTTTATGATAGAAGTATTTATGACATGCTTATGTTTGACATTATGCCATGTTTATGCTAAAAGTATATATGCCATGCTTATGTTTGACATTATGCTATGCTTATGCTAGGAATATTTATGACATGCTTACGTTTGACATTATGCCTAAATAAGAATATAGGTTCATGTTGTAGTTAAACCTATGCAAGTTCACATGCTTTGATTCATGTCACCTATGTTACCACTATGCAAGTACACCAATTTCTATTTTGTATTTCCAACGTCGTATTGCAAGTTCATGCGCTCACCTTCCCCTCTTTGTGTATACGCCATAAGCCTCCCCTTTTCGCATGGCTAAATTGGGCTTTAAAGGGCTAAGCCCAATATATATAAACGGACGTGTAAAACGGGGGAAAATAACGTTGGGTTAAAATTAATTAATGAATGAAAATATAAAATAGAAGGGCCCAAATTCAAGTATGGGTTGGGCCCATGATTGGTGTAACCTTTACACCATTAACTTATTAATGGGCCGCAAATATTTACATATAAGAAATAAAGAAGAATGACAAGATATGTAAATGTAGAAAATACGATGTGTTTAACCCGAGGTTGGATTGAGTTGTGATGTAAACCTGCCCGGAACCGCCCGGCTGTCCAGTAGTCACAACAATACCTATCCAATGTGGGAGGTTAAACATGGAGCCCAGCAAGGACCCGAGGTTAGACTGAGTTGTGGCGTAAGACTGCCCGGAACCAACCGGCAACAGGCAGCCACAACAATACCTGTCTAATGTGAGAGGTCAGGGCCTTAATAAGACAATTAAGGCTGAGTCAGGATTGTTAGGATTAAGTGAACTAAAGACTTAATCAAAATGGAACATGCTAAACTAAGCGGACTGGTGGGGTTAGGTTAGGAAACACTTAACCAACTTAGCATGTTGGCTAGAGATAGAAAACCTAGTAACGGGGGACCCTTTTCAGTAGTAACCCTAAAAGGTGTATCAGGATACCCTGAAACTAGGCAGGGTGGGGCACGATTACTGGGCTGATTGTAAGAGGTCAAAGCGACGGCGGTGGTGTAGCAGTGTAGGTTCTAACGGAGTGCGGGCGTGCACACACTCCGGCGCAGAAAAATAAGGCACTGGACACCAGTAGCATACCTGTGCACTCTAAGGTTGTGTCGGGTTGCCACTATGGGACTTGATACACCCCATGGTGGGACCAGCATAGGTAACTACAGACATCGGGGGCCGTAAGACACATGTAACTATGCGAGTAGGAGCCGATCATCATTGAATGGATCACATCACCCTGATTATGGGGTGCAAATTGGAAACTAGTCTATATGGGTCCAGAGATTAACATGGGGTACGATAGTATATTCGACCCTAGATAACTTAACCAAGTTCATAGTGCTTGCCCACTTCCTGTTTTACTTATCATACCCAGTTCTTTATTCATAGACAAAATAGTACTAGACTTACTCAGGCTTTATGTCTGACTCTATTTTTCTTTCGTCTTCTTTCTTCCGTTTCCCCCCCCCCCCCCCCCCCCCCCCCAGGTCCTCAGGGAGGGAACACAGCAGCTTGACCAGCCTCAACATCCAGCTTGAAGAAGAGAAATGTATTGCTTGGACTTTCCTGTTTTGAACTATGGCTTTGGACAATCCACTAAGGGGCTTTTGCAGTTTATCTATGTTTTATTTATGCTTCTTTAAATAATGTACTCAAGACAGATTATGAAAGTGTTATGTTATGTTTTTGGAAAGGATGTTGTTGTAACACGTATTTGACTTTATGAAATAAAGTTTGTTGTTGTTCTTCCGCTGTTTTACAAATACGTGTTCTTATATCTGTCTTGTATATCTGTGACTTGTACTTATAAACCTCCACCAAAATTAGGGCATTCACTTTGAGAGTGACCCTAACGGAGGTGGGGTGTTTCACTTGGTATCAGAGCCATAGGTTTACCAGATAAGATAAAAAGTTTTGAAAAATTATTTTCAAAAAGGAAATTTAAAGAAGCATTTTTAAAAGATAAAAATATTATTTTATTTTAAAAAGGCAAAGTCCACTCCCCAAAGCCATAGGAACTGTCTCTTATCCTTCGTTTTGAATCTATCCTTTTTGTTTCAGCATGTCCCAAGAACTTAACTTGCCGGAAGGGGTGCCAATACCTGGTTGGTTTAGACGGTTCTTAGAAGCAAGGGCCACTCAGCCAGGTCCTACCGTTCCTCCTCCCCCAGCTGAAGGAAATCATCCAGCTGCAGCAGCACCTTTTCCTCCACCTCCTCCTCAGGGAAACACGTTCGCTAAGATATGTAAAGATTTTAAAGCTATGGGAGGAAGGGATTTCCATGGAACTGAGTCCTTCGTGGCAGCTAGAAATTGGCTGAAAGAAACGGAGGACTTATTCATCATCTTTGAAGTAGAGGATAGACAGAAGGTACAGTTGGCAGTGTGGCTATTGAAAGGTGAGGCTTCCTACTGGTGGGAAGTCACTAATGCTGAAAGACCAGTGGAGACATGGGAGGACTTTAGGGCAAGGTTTGAGACCAAATTTCTCTCAGATGCAGAAAGGAGTTTGCAGTTGGAAAAATTCCTATTTCTTAAACAAGGGGACAAAACAGTCAGAGAGTATGTGAATCAGTTTGATGAGCTGGCTAGGTTTGGGCTTGACCTAGTCAACACCCCGCACAAGAAGGCTCTCCGTTTCGTCAAAGGGTTGAATGAGCCATTACACAGTTTGGCCATGACCCATATACCCATGGGAGCCACGTATGAAAGATTGGTGCAAATGGCATTGCTGAATGAAGAGGATAAGGGCAAGAAGAAAGAGGGTTTGCAGCCCAAGAAGACAGACTTTAAGAAGGGCGGGAAAGGCAACAAAGAGAAGAGGAAGTGCAATTTCTGTGGCAAAGTGGGGCACTTAGTAAAGGACTGCCGGAAAAAGAAGGCCAAGGAGAATGGTGGGTGCTTTTCATGCGGTCAGACAGGCCACAGGGCTAAGGACTGCCCAAGGAAACGAGGACAGGGGCAGGGCGCTGGATCCACCCCAGGGGCACAGGTTCATGTGCTAGAAGCGCCACCATTGCAACAGCGAGGTATAAATACTTCTGTAGAAAGTGTAGTCTATCTTTATGATCACCCCGTTCGCACTTTATTTGATTCTGGCGCATCACACTCCTTTATCTCGTCTGCTTTAGTAGAATCTCTGCACCTAGAAACTAGTATGGTAGAGGACCCCTTAATTGTTTCAAACCCAATTGGGGGCCCAGCTCATTTGTCTATGATCTGTTTGGATTTGAAAATTTCTATTCTAAGTGTTGAATTTCAATGTAGTGCCTTTGTTTTGGGCTTTTCGGGGTATGGTTTGATTTTGGGTATGGATTGGCTATCCCGTAATGGGGCCATCCTTGATTGTGAGAAAAGGGTTGTTAGGCTCCTAACCCAGCTCGGTAATACTTTGGAAATTTCTTGTAATCCCTCACATGCGGTTATGCTTAGTTATCTTGAATCGCTAGATGCCTCTGTTGAAAATTTGCAATCAGTTAGAGTGGTCCGGGAATATCCGGATGTCTTTGAAGAGGTGAAGGGCTTGCCTCCGAAGCGGGAAATAGATTTCCGCATATATCTTGTAGATAATGCAAAGCCCGTTGCGTTGCCCGTTAGACATATGGCTCCACGAGAAAGGAAAGAGCTCAGTAAACAGATTAAAGAGCTTCTAGAAAAGGGGTTCATTAGGAGGAGCATTTCAGAATGGAGCGCTCCGGTGGTGTTCGCTACAAAGGCGGATGGTTCACTCCGTCTATGTGTTGACTATAGGGAGCTCAACAAGCTAACGAAAAAGAATAGGCACCCTCTCCCTTGAATTGACGATTTATTTGACCAGCTTGTAGGAGCGTCTGTTTTCTCCCAACTCGATTTAGCGACCGGTTTTCATCAGCTAAGGGTGGCTGAAGATAGCATCGATAAAACGGCTTTCAGAACCCCAGACGGCTTCTTTGAATGGCTTGTCATGCCTTTCGGCTTGACAAATGCACCTGCTTACTTCGTGGACCTGATGAGTAGGGTATTTAGAGATTTCCTCAACAAATTCGTAGTGGTCTTCGTGGATGATATCCTTATCTTCTCAAAGAGTGAAGAGGAACATGCTCAACACTTAAGGGCAATCATGGAAACTTTGCGAGTCCATCAACTAAAAGCCAAATTCTCCAAATGCCACTTTTGGAGAGAAGAGGTGAGGTTCCTTGGGCACATAGTATCCAAACAAGGGTTAGCGGTGGACCCTGCGAAGGTAGTGGCGGTACAGGATTGGAAGACACCAAGGAATGCAACTGAGGTCCGAAGCTTTCTAGGACTAGCGGGTTTCTATCGAAAGTTTATAAGGGATTTTGCGAAAATCTCAGCTCCGCTCACGAAATTGACCAAGAAGAATCTAGTGTTCAATTGGGATTTGGATTGCGAATTTGCTTTCCAACGACTGAAAAGGGCTCTCACAACAGCCCCAGTTTTGACGCTGCCAGATGGGAGCAAGATGTTCACTGTTTATACGGACGCATGTGGGACAGGGCTAGGCGCCGTCTTAATGCAAGAAGGAAGGGTAGTAGCTTATGGCGGGAGGCAATTGAAGGTGCACGAAAAGAACTACCCAACCCACGATCTTGAGTTAGCCTCCATCGTCTTTGCACTCAAGTCTTGGCGACACTATCTCCTAGGTGAGAAGTTCGAACTTTACACTGACCATAAATCGTTGAAATATCTTTTCTCGCAGAAGGATCTTAACTTGAGGCAACAAAGATGGATGGAGTTTCTTGCCTCGTACGATTTCGAAATCTCCTATACTCCGGGCAAAGGCAACGTAGTGGCAGACGCGTTGAGCCGAAAGAAATTGACCCTAAGCCCGTTGTTCGTTGAAAGACAAAGCCTAGAGTTTATAGCCAGCTTCGACTTTAGGCCTTCCTCCAATTTCGTACCAGGCTTGCTAGCATCTCTCGAAGTGCGCCCAACTTTAGTGGATTCAGTAGGGGCAGCACGACGCGAAGACCCTCAGCTTGTGGAAATAATTGATAGGCTAATTAGGGGTGAGACTTCAAGTCACCTCAACAGATACTCCATTGACGATAGGGGTTTGCTAAGGCGAGATGGAAGACTATGCGTCCCACAGACAAACGATTTAATAAAGAAGGTTCTCGAGGAAGCACATCACTCCAAGATGACGATACACCCAGGCGGAGATAAAATGTACAAAGATATAAAAAGGACTTTCTTTTGGAACGGCATGAAAAAGGACGTGGCAGAATTCGTTTCTAAATGTATGGTGTGCCAACAGGTTAAAGCGGAACAGAAAAAGCCTGGCGGACTACTACATCCTCTGGAGGTCCCGCAGTGGAAGTGGGATAGCATCTCAATGGACTTCATCGATGGGCTGCCTAGGTCTAGGAGAGGCAACACTAGTATTTGGGTAATAGTGGATAGGCTTACTAAAAGCGCCCACTTTTTACCTGTCAAAAGTAAAAGAACTGCCTCATCCCTAGCATCGCTTTACCTCAAGGAAATCGTTCGACTCCATGGAATACCATCTAGCATTGTTAGTGACCGAGACCCCATCTTCACCAGCGAGTTTCGGCGGAGTCTGCAAGAAGCAGTAGGAACGCAGTTATGCTTGAGCACAGCCTATCATCCCCAAACCGACGGCCAAACGGAGAGAGTGAACAGAGTTTTGGAAGACCTTCTAAGACTATGCGTCCTTGACTTCGGAGGGACATGGGAAGACCACCTTCCTTTGGTGGAATTTGCCTACAACAACAGCTATCAAGCAACCATAGGAATGGCGCCCTTCGAAGCTTTATATGGAAGACCGTGCCGATCGCCCACTTGTTGGTGGGAGTCTACTGATAAGCTTATACTTGGACCAGATATGATCCGAGAGACTTCAGAGAAAGTAGACTTAATACGAAGAAGGATGAAGACGGCCCAAGACAGACAAAAGTCCTACGCCGACAAGAGGAGAACCGACCTTGAATTTGAAGTTGGAGACAGAGTTTTTCTTAAGGTATCTCCGCTAAAGAACGTTGTTCGTTTTGGAACCACAGGAAAGCTAGCGCCAAGATTCGTAGGGCCATTCCCTATTATCGAGAAGATTGGGAAAATGGCCTATAGATTAGAGCTACCCGAGAAGTTGGCTGGAGTCCACAACGTCTTTCACGTTTCACACCTCCGAAAATGTCTACATGAGTCTGCTGAAGTGGTAGAGCCAAATATCCTCGAAGAGGCCGAAGTGGAACGCGAAGCAACCATAAGGAGAGTTCCAACCCGCATCTTAGGAACGGAAGTGAAGAAGCTACGCAACCGCGAAGTCAAGCTCGTCAAAGTTCAGTGGAGCGACGCCGAAGGAGACGCGACTTGGGAAACTGAAGCTAGAATCCGCACTGCCTACCCTTTTCTGTTCGAGGGTATATCCTTGATCTTTCCATTTTCCTTAAGTTGCGCCTTTATCTATCTTTTTAGGTATATTTCCTCGACCGTATCTTTTAGGTAGAGACTCTTTGGATGGAAACATGTAATTGAAACATGTTATGTATGAATGGTTGCAAGTGGTTGCAAGTGATTGCTAGTGGTTGCTCGTGGTTGCATATACACACACAATCTAGGTTTTAGATCGGCTCAGTCACTTCATATTGCATATGCATATATGTTTGTATTCGTATGTGGTTGAACTTTAATGTGTTGTCATGTGGATGTTGCATTTGTATTGAATGATTGTGCACTCATGTAGAATCAAGAATAGGAAAATTTGCATACATAATGGATTCATCGCACCTACATAATTCACATTAAGGAGGTCAACTGAATCAGTAGGCCGCCTGATTTTGCATTAGATAAGTACATGTACACACACACTTCGCATATGATCATGAAGCATTAGAAGTCTTTTAAGGACAATGGATGCTCGTGTTTGATGGATGAGTAGATGGATGATTGGATGTTAGGATATACATTCCTCCTAACATGAAGATTTCGGGGACGAAATCCTTTTAAGTGGGGGAGAATGTAACACCCCGAGAATTCTATAACTGTGAAATTCATGAATTAAAGTATAATCAAATTCAAATCAAAGAACTAAGGGACACGGGATACGCCATTGCGTTCGTCTCGGAAAAATACGCGAAATAGAGTCCGAGTTTTCGAAAAACGGAGTCCGTATGAAGAAGATATGGCCTTCGGAAGTTTTGAATTAAATTTAAAAATTCAAACAGAATTAAATAATTAAATATCCCGAAGTGGGGCCCATTGGGCCAGGGTGGAAGAACACCCGCCTGGGCCACCCAGGTCGACTGGGCTGTCGACCTGGGCTACCCATGTCGACAGCCCTGTCGACAGGGGTATCGACCTGGTCGAGCCCAGTCAACCTGGCTGGCCAGGTCGGTGTGTGGTCGAATTTCTGTGGTATGCTTTGTCATTAGGGCTAGGTGGCGGGTTTTTATTGGTCTCTCTATCTAATGAATGGCTATGATCTAACCTAGCAACATCAAGGGTCCTAATCAATTCCTAACCTCTATATAAACAACCCTAGACTAAACCCTAATCTATTCATTCAAAATAAGATTATAGCCGCCATGTTGCTGAGGAACGACAAAGAATAGCCGCCGACTAGAGAGAAAGTTAGGAAGAAAGTTCTAAGCCTAAAGCAATTCAAGCAACCTAAAGCTAATCAATTCAACAAAGGAATCGTGTCTCTTAATTAGAGAATTCGCCGCAACCATTGTAAGTAGAGTATTACTTTGGTATAAATAAACAACTGTGTTGATGTGTATGCTTGAATTGTGGCAATGGAAGTAATTCATGTTTGTGCAAAATTATGTTATTCATTATAAAGAACTACATGCGGTAGTTCTATGCAAATATACGTTTGGAATATTGCGCAAATTATGTAATCTATGTTGAAGCTACATGTATGTAGTTGAGTGAAATTTATGCATGTTTGGGGCTTTGTTATTATGTCGTCATGATGTATATGTTGTGCATAAATCATTTTGCAAGTAATTAAAACAAGTTTGGTTGTTATAGTTCATATGAAACTATGTTGGAATTTTGACACCATAATCCATGTATTAAGTCATGCTTATGAATATGGCTAGGCTATGAATGACATTTGGCATAATTGAAATCCATGATTAAGTTTATCTTGTTTACAAGAATTATATAATGACATATGTGAGACATGGCTAGGTTAGACTCAAAAATCCCCTTTTTGCAAGTTTAAAGCAAACACCATGATTAGGAATATTTATGCATAAGTATTTTTATACCGTTGTTATGTGATTAGACTTACAACATGATTAAGTTGAACTATGCTTTTGTGTTAGTAACAAAGTATTCCCTTTGTAAACATGTAGAAACCTTATGAACATGACTTGTTTATGTTTATGCCATGTTTATGATAGAAGTATTTATGACATGCTTATGTTTGACATTATGCCATGTTTATGCTAAAAGTATATATGCCATGCTTATGTTTGACATTATGCTATGCTTATGCTAGGAATATTTATGACATGCTTACGTTTGACATTATGCCTAAATAAGAATATAGGTTCATGTTGTAGTTAAACCTATGCAAGTTCACATGCTTTGATTCATGTCACCTATGTTACCACTATGCAAGTACACCAATTTCTATTTTGTATTTCCAACGTCGTATTGCAAGTTCATGCGCTCACCTTCCCCTCTTTGTGTATACGCCATAAGCCTCCCCTTTTCGCATGGCTAAATTGGGCTTTAAAGGGCTAAGCCCAATATATATAAACGGACGTGTAAAACGGGGGAAAATAACGTTGGGTTAAAATTAATTAATGAATGAAAATATAAAATAGAAGGGCCCAAATTCAAGTATGGGTTGGGCCCATGATTGGTGTAACCTTTACACCATTAACTTATTAATGGGCCGCAAATATTTACATATAAGAAATAAAGAAGAATGACAAGATATGTAAATGTAGAAAATACGATGTGTTTAACCCGAGGTTGGATTGAGTTGTGATGTAAACCTGCCTGGAACCGCCCGGCTGTCCAGTAGTCACAACAATACCTATCCAATGTGGGAGGTTAAACATGGAGCCCAGCAAGGACCCGAGGTTAGACTGAGTTGTGGCGTAAGACTGCCCGGAACCAACCGGCAACAGGCAGCCACAACAATACCTGTCTAATGTGAGAGGTCAGGGCCTTAATAAGACAATTAAGGCTGAGTCAGGATTGTTAGGATTAAGTGAACTAAAGACTTAATCAAAATGGAACATGCTAAACTAAGCGGACTGGTGGGGTTAGGTTAGGAAACACTTAACCAACTTAGCATGTTGGCTAGAGATAGAAAACCTAGTAACGGGGGACCCTTTTCAGCAGTAACCCTAAAAGGTGTATCAGGATACCCTGAAACTAGGCAGGGTGGGGCACGATTACTGGGCTGATTGTAAGAGGTCAAAGCGACGGCGGTGGTGTAGCAGTGTAGGTTCTAACGGAGTGCGGGCGTGCACACACTCCGGCGCAGAAAAATAAGGCACGGGACACCAGTAGCATACCTGTGCACTCTAAGGTTGTGTCGGGTTGCCACTATGGGACTTGATACACCCCATGGTGGGACCAGCATAGGTAACTACAGACATCGGGGGCCGTAAGACACATGTAACTATGCGAGTAGGAGCCGATCATCATTGAATGGATCACATCACCCTGATTATGGGGTGCAAATTGGAAACTAGTCTATATGGGTCCAGAGATTAACATGGGGTACGATAGTATATTCGACCCTAGATAACTTAACCAAGTTCATAGTGCTTGCCCACTTCCTGTTTTACTTATCATACCCAGTTCTTTATTCATAGACAAAATAGTACTAGACTTACTCAGGCTTTATGTCTGACTCTATTTTTCTTTCGTCTTCTTTCTTCCGTCCCCCCCCCCCCCCCAGGTCCTCAGGGAGGGAACACAGCAGCTTGACCAGCCTCAACA
This sequence comes from Allium sativum, assembly GCA_030737875.1. NCBI lineage: Eukaryota > Viridiplantae > Streptophyta > Magnoliopsida > Asparagales > Amaryllidaceae > Allium > Allium sativum. The sequence goes on from CM060918.1 coordinate 852,088, forward strand.
TCCAGCTTGAAGAAGAGAAATGTATTGCTTGGACTTTCCTGTTTTGAACTATGGCTTTGGACAATCCACTAAGGGGCTTTTGCAGTTTATCTATGTTTTATTTATGCTTCTTTAAATAATGTACTCAAGACAGATTATGAAAGTGTTATGTTATGTTTTTGGAAAGGATGTTGTTGTAACACGTATTTGACTTTATGAAATAAAGTTTGTTGTTGTTCTTCCGCTGTTTTACAAATACGTGTTCTTATATCTGTCTTGTATATCTGTGACTTGTACTTATAAACCTCCACCAAAATTAGGGCATTCCCTTTGAGAGTGACCCTAACGGAGGTGGGGTGTTTCAATTAGAGGCTGAGACAGTGGAAGCTTCAGTAAGTATATTAACCAAATCAGTAACACATGTTATATAATGCATCTGCGTCCACCACAATACCGTTGGCTTGCGGTCTGGTTACACTCAATATCAAGCTGCAGCATATTGCTTCTAGAACTTGTTCTGATAGTTTTGATTCTCCTGTTTCGTACTTTGCTACTTCTTTATCGGGTAATGCGATGTAGTTCCCTATTGTAGATTCCGGGATGTTTGGAAGGTGTGTTGCTGAAACTTGAGGTTCTTTACTGTTGTTATCAGGAGTGCTTTCAGGTATGCCTCCTATACATATGTACATACATCTTAATGTTAAACAATTATACATACATATTGCAAAGAACATGCCATTATATTTGTTTGTGAACATAGTTCAAAACTATGAACGAAAACCTGGAATGTATTTTAGATTGAGAAGAATAGCGAGGAAATGGTCTCCAAATTCATTTATTGCTAATGTAATTGAACTGCACTTGGACATATTAATGCATCAGGTATGTTTGAAAATTCTTTATTTAATTAAATTATCAAAGTATATTCCAGTTGGCTTATAGTGCCTAGAGGGGAATCCACATCATTTGCTTTAGAAAATAAGTAAATATTTTCAATAATAAAAGTGAACAAATATATTTGTTCAATTGCTGATAAAGTACATACATGATCCAGATTTGGTGATGGCATTTCAGATTTGTTCAATTGCTGATAAATATATTTGTTCAATTTTTCAATCCACATCATTGCTGATAATCCACATCCTTTTCTCTTAATGCTGGTTTATTTTAATCATTCTGCATTTTGGATTTTAATGTATTAAGAAAATTAAGTTGGAGCTTTGATTTTTTGTGGAGAATAGGCTAACAATCAGAGTTGTGTTTTATATGCCCTTATTTTATTTTGAATAAACCACAAATTAGATCAGGGAAAAACTTGCACAACTGTTTTGATTTTTAGTTAGTATTATATGATTAGTATTTTCATGGACTCCAATATGACTGGAAGAAAACAGAACAGCTTTTCTTTTATACTGGATTATATAGTCTTTCATTTTCCTATAAGTCGGAGATACCAATCTCTCTTTATGGAATTGAACTCATTTTTATTATAGATCTAACTGTACTTTTATTATAAAGGAAAACAACCAAGAAGCTGACATAATAGCAAATAAAGCCTGCCGTCTTCCAGGTAAGAATTTCATCATAGATTTAAAATTCTTGTGCACTGTTTTCTGATATGGTCTTAATTATGCAGATGGTTGCATCCGTGAAGATCCACAATAAATGTTTACATGCTAGTATTTTGATTTAGTTCTAATATACTTGCTTGAATGTGTTAGTTCTATTTCATATTTATGATGCAGGTTGAAGCAGAATGTAAGGCAGATCCTGAAAGATTGGCACTAAGGTTAGCTGGTGCATATGATGATGCAATTGCTACTTAGGTCAGTGAATCGAGTGACAATGTAGTGAGGAATGTATGTATATATGAATGATCGTGTAATATACGTGTGAATGTACAATAGTGGAGTCAAAAAATTTGTACCATTTGAAATGTTGAAATAAAATATTTATTTGAATAAAATACTGTGTTATAATAATATTTATTATAATATTATTAAATTTTTGATTAATAGCAGTTGAGATGTAATTACTTTTTGTAGTTGTAAAACAAATCTTAACAACTGTTAGAAACAGTTGTTAAAAAGGTTGACTTTATTACTCTTCCAGTTGTAGTGGACATATTACAACTATTTTTTGCAGTTGTGAAAGGGTATTTTTGTTGTAGTGGTACCCATGGCGATACATGTACTGATGTTAACGTAAGGTCACAAAGGTGTTGCTTTTGTCTTTAAGGCAACGTGGCAAAAGGCAACCCCAAAAAAGTGTTGACACAGACTAATAGCAACACTTTTTAGCATCTATTGCGTCACTTCTCTAGGTTTGTCGTAGGCCATCTATGCGGTAGTGACAGGTTTGAAAAGATAAACAGCTAGTAAACATAATATGCCTTAGATAAAATCCAATCTATTAGGAATCATATATATGCACAAATATGTTAGGAGTAAGATAAATTAACTTGTATGTTTTAATATAACACATGACTACTAAATATGGAAGCTAACAAAAGAGGTTACAATTCATAATTTTCCTAGTGTTAAAAATATTAATCTGACTCTAAAAAGAAAAATGTAAAAAAGAAAATATAAATAGCATCAAATATAATAAGTACCCAGGTTCGAACATTCGAGGTCGAACCCTCTTGTAATAGTATCGTGCCACCTGGCGTCTGTGCCTAGAGGCTCGTAAGTCCGCTTCGTCCCTCTTTTCTTCAACCGCGTCAAGGGACTCTAGGAGGAGTGCTCTATTCATCATTGGGTCGTAGTATGCCACCCTATGAGAGGGGACTTTAAGTTCCACTAGAATCACTGCTTCTGACCCAAAAGGAAGTGAAAAGGGGGTATGACCTGTTGCCGTCTTAAAGGTTGTTCGATATGCCCACAAAGCTAATGGCAACTCATCAACCCACATGGCTTTTTCTTTCTCCAATCGCCTTTTCAAAATGGATTTGATGACCTTGTTTATTGCTTCGACTTGTCCGTTTGATTGTGGATGAGCTACTGCGTTGTATCTATTATCAATCTTATACTTTTGGTAGAATTTTCTGAACTTGGTGCTATCGAACTGAGTTCCATTGTCAGTTACGATGGTCTTCGGTATCCCAAATAAACAGATGATATTCCGAACCATGAAGTTTAACACCTTTTTCGTAGTGATTGTGGTCAGGGCTTCGGCTTCTGCACATTTTATGAAATAATCCACCGCTACGATTGCAAACTTTGCTCCTCCCTTGGCGATTCATAAAACTCCAATAATATCAATTCCCCACAGGGCAAACGGCCAAGGGCTTACCATTGAGTTAAGCTGAGTCAGAGGTGCTCTAGGGATTCTAGCGAATCTCTAACATTTGTCGCATCATCGTGAATAATCAGCTGCATCTTTATTCATGGTAGGCCAAAAATAACCATACCACAATACTTTCTTCGCTAGGGTTTTACGCCCGGTGTGGTCCCCACGCTCACCCTCATGTACTTCTTGCAGTACACGCTTGATGTCGACGTGTGCTATACACCGTAGCAGGGGCATGGAAAACCCTTGGCGATAGAGGACGTCGTCCTGTAAGACGTATCTTGCAGCTTTACGTGTTACAGCTCGTCTCTCGCTCTTCTTCGATGGGAGAATTCTGCTCATGAGGAAGTTTTTAATTGGTGTCATCCATGACTCCCTTTCTGGCTCAACTTCTAAGGCTAATTCGATTTCCATTAGGCCGAAGCTTGGTGACTCCAATATCTCTATTGGAACCATTTCGGTTTCTTCAGGGTTATTAGAACTCGCTAGCTTAGCCAGTCGGTCTGCCTTCTGATTTTCCACTCTTGGAATGTGTGTTATGTTGTAATGTTCCAAATTTCCTTGTAATTCCTCTAGTTTTCCAAGATATGTAACAAGTCAAGGTCCCCTGGTCACAAATTCCTTCCGAACTTGACAGACGACCATCTTGGAGTCACAGAATATGTCCAGTGTTCTGACCCCTAATTCCCTAGTGAGTTTAATCCCGGCAATCAAGGCTTCATACTCGAAATCATTATTGATGGCGGGAAATTCCAATCGTAGGGTGTAGTAAATGGATCGTTCTTCAGGACTGATTAAAACAACTCCGACGTAGGATCTCCGATCATTCTTGGCCCCGTCCGTATATAACTTCCACGGACTAAGTTCTAACTCATGTTATGAAGTAACAACTTTGTCATCCATTGTTTCTTCTTTAGGAATCAAGAATTCTGCTATGAAGTCGGCTAAAGCCTATCCCCTAATTGATTTCCTTGGTTGAAAATTCAAATCAAATTGGCTCAACTCATTATTCCACTTAAGTAATCGTCCCGATGCTTCGGGTCTTTGCAAGATCTGTCTTAGAGGTTGATCGGTATATATAACTATCGGATTAGCTTGGAAATAATGTTGGAGCTTTCGGGAGGCAATCAAGGAGATGTTGGCAAGCTTTTCTATTCTTGGATAATTACATTCTGCAGCCGCCAACTTATTACTTACATAATATACAGGCCTCTTGACCTTGTCTTCTTCACGCACCAATGTTGTGCTGACAGCATGGGATGATACCGCCAGATAGCAAACAGATCATCATGATCCACGGGTTTTGACAATATCGGAGGTTTCTCCAGTAAGCCCAGTAAATTTTGGAAAGCCTCCACATAGTCAGGAGTCCACTCGAAGTTACGCTTTTCCCGTTTGATCAAATCAAAAAACGGGATACACCAGTCCCAAGCTTTGGAATTAAACATGCTCAATGCGGCAACCTTCCCTGCCAGGCTTTGAACGTCCCTAATCTTCTGTGGTTGTTCAATGTTCCTTATCGCTGCTATCTGGCTTGGATTAATCTCAATCCCTCGAGAACTTACAATGAACCCGAGGAATTTTCCTGATGCAACTCCAAACGAGAATTTTAGAGGGTTCAACTTCATCCCGTACCTCCGTAGGATGTCAAACATTTGTACCAGATCCTGTGTTTGATTAGAGGATTTCTTGGATTTCACGAGCATGTCATCTACCTAAACTTCCATGTTTTTACCAATCTGGTTATAGAACATTCGATTTACTAGGCGCTGATATGTGACTCCGGCGTTCTTTAGTCCGAACGACATCGCCACATAGCTGTATAATCCTATATTTGTTATAAAACTTGTGTGCTCTTGATCTGGCACGTGCATAGGTAACTGGTTATATCCTGAATATGCGTCCATGAAGGAAAGGAGCTCGTGTCCAGCTGTTGAGTCCACTAGCTGGTCAATCCTAGGGAGCGGGAAACTATCTTTTGGACAAGCTTTGTTTAAGTCCGAAGAATCAATGTACGATAGCCATTTTCCATTTGATTTCTTGACCAAAACAGGATTCGATATCCAGTCGGGATATACTGAATCCCTAATGAACCCGTTGCCTTTCATCTTCTCCACTTCTTCCTTTAAAGCTGCAGATCTCTCTGGGCCTAGCATACATCTCTTCTGCTTGACCGGAGGGTGAATTGGGTTCAAATTTAGCGAGTGGCTGATAACTGCTGGAGATATTCCGCACATATCTGCATGAGTCCAAGCAAACACATCGAGGTTGCTTTCTGAAAGTTAGTTAATTCCTTTGTCCGGAAGGGATCCAAATGAGACCCAGTCTTCGAGACTTTCGCCAGGTCGTTGTCATCGATTGGGATATCAATAGTCACCTCACTGAGTATCGCCTTTCTACCTCCAGGTTCTTTATCCTCCCTGGGGTCGATATCCTCGGGAGTCTCGACGGGCGATTCCCCAGGTGATATGGTCTTTAGCTGCTATGATGAACCTTCCCTCGGAGGGGGAAGCACCTTTAGCATCTATGCTTAATCCCTTCATCAACATCTTTAGTTCGACCATGTAGCAGGCTCGTCCGGAGACCTGACCACCTCTCATTACTCCCACCCCAGCTTCGGTTGGGAACTTCAGCAATAGGCATCAGGGTGCGATGCAAGCCCTGAATTCCACGAGAGCCTGTCTACCCAAGAAAGCATTATAGGGTGAATCGACATCCAAAACTACAAACTGAAGAATTCTTACTCTTTAATGATCTCCTTGTCCCAATGCCACTAACAATTCTATATATCCCATCGGAGCTGTTGATGCCCCATTGAAGCCGCGAATCCATCCCTCACAAGGCTTCAAATCTTCTGGTTCAAGTTTCATTTGATCGAATGCTTTCTTGAAAAGAACATTGACTGAACTTCTGTTATCCACCAATACCTAATGAACTAGAGCGGGACCAATAGTGGTAGTGATGACCAATGGGTCTTCCGTAGGCGATTGGACTCTAACATCGTCTCTGTTACGAAACACAACATCATCAGACATTGTTTTCTGTTGCTTCACCGGAGCGATATCTTCAAGGTTATTACATTCTTCCAGTACGATGTGCTTAGCTGCATTAACATATTGTTCCATCGCTCTGCAACTGTGGCTGGCTGGATGGGGCCCGCCTACTATAGTATTGATGACAATTCCTTTACCTTTTTGTTGAGTTGTTGGTTTAGGAGCAGGTTGATTCTGGTTTGTGGCATGTCGCCCTTGCCCCCTGTCTCTCGGAGGGACTTTATACTCGTCTAACTTTCCTTCCTGTAATAGATTTTCAACAATGTCTCTCAGATGCCGACATTCATTAGTTGAGTGTCCGTGAGTTCAATGAAATGGGCAAAATTTTCTAGTCGCGATCCCATTTTCGGTTGAGTCTCTGGGTGGCGGCCTTTTATAATGTAGGACGTTGTAAGTATATAGGTAGATGTTTTCCAATGTGTCATTCAGTGGCGAATAGTTCTCAAAGGTTTGGAATCGAGGTCTTTTGCTGGAGTTGTTTCCTCGATTCCTATTCCTTCTATTGCCATTTCCATTCCTGTTGTTATAACCTTCGTTCTTGTTGCCAACGTTCACCTCAACCTTCCCCGAACTATCGCCGGACTGTTTTACAGCGACATTACTTTGAATATCTTCCTTAGAAGCCCCTTCAGATTTTCTCTTCCTATTAGCATAGGCTTCCTCTCGCCTCAAGCGAGTATTGGCCTTTTCGTAGAACAATTCCCTAGTGGGGCATGCTTTTTCAGATAGATAATCCATGAATTCTGTGTTAGGGTCGACTCCTTCTATAAAGGCCATCAAAATGGTGGGCTCGTGAGGGTCACTGACTTCGGTAACGGCCAGGTTGAAGCGGTCTAAGTATGATTTCAAAGATTCACCTGGAGCCTGCTTAATCCTCGACAGCTCAATGACGCTTTTAGATTTTCGAGCATGAAGTTGAAAATAGTTCATAAAGCGTTCACTCAGTTCTTTAAAAGTTGATATCGATCGTGGAGGGAGTCGGGTGAACCACATCAACGCCACATCTTCTAGATAAATTGGGAAGGCCTCGCACTTCATAGCGTCTAGAGCTGCTTCAGCATTCATGAACCATGCATATCTCATCAATTGTTGTCGCGGGTGAGTCCTCCCAGAATACCAATCCATTTGTGGTAAATTAAATCGCTGGGGGAATTGAAAGTCCAATATGTCATTTCTAAAGGGGGTGTGACTTTGTTCAATGCCCTAGTCCTCATTGGTATAACATCGGCTATCGGCCATGATTTGGTGTACCATTGCCTCTACAACCGCATTCATTAATGTTGGTTCAGTCTCTCTAGCTATGATGTTTGGATTACCTCTGGGCTCCTGACCGGGGGTGTGTTCTCCTGTTTTTAGCAGCAGCTGCTCTGCTCCGTTCCCTACCATCCCGATCAATCATGGGAGGAAGGGGTTGGAGAAGTTGTCCTTGTGTGGGATTGGTAATATTAGGATCCCCGGGTAGGACGTGAGATCCATACATGGGTAGCAGCATGGACTCTCTCAGGCTCGGGTTGTCAGGCTCTAACACGCGAGCAGCATCTTCACGGGATCCCAAAGATCCAATGGTCAGCTGATCAAGATTTTCAGCTCACTCATACGACCTTCTTTCATGAGGGCGCTCTTCATCTGAAGAGGATGACTGGTCTGCCGTGATTCACCCTATAATGCTTTCTTGGGTAGAGCGGCTCACGCGGAATTCAAGGCTTGCATCACACCCTGGTGCCTATTGCGGAAGTTCCGAACCGAAGCCGGGGAGGGAGTAATGAGAGGTGATCAGGTCTCCGTACAAGCCTGCTACATGGTCGAACTAAAGATGTTGATGAAGGGATTAAGCATAGATGCTAAAGGTGCTTCCCCCCTCCGAGGGAAGGTTCAGCATAGCAGCTAAAAACCATATCACCTAGGGAATCGCTCGACGAGACTCCCGAGGATATCGACCCCAGGGAGGATGAAGAACCTAGAGCTAGAAAGGCGACACCCAATGAGGTGACTATTGATATCCCAATCGATGACGACGACCCGACGAAGGTCTTGAAGATTGGGTCTCATTTGGATCGCTTTCGGACGAAGTAATTAACTGACTTTCTAAAAGCAAACCTCGATGTGTTTGCTTGGACTCAGGCAGATATGTGTGGAATGTCTCCAGCAGTTATGAGACACTCTCAAAGTTTGAACCGAAATCACCCTCCGGTCAAGCAAAAGAGACGTATTCTAGGCCCAAAGAGATATGCAGCTTTAAAGGAAGAAGTGGAGAAGTTGAAAGGTAACGGGTTCATTAGGGATTCAGTATATCCCGATAGGATATCGAATCCTGTTTTGGTCAAGAAATCAAATGGAAAATGGCGGACGTGCATTGATTTTTCAGACTTAAACAAAGGCTGTCCAAAAGATAGTTTCCCGCTCTCTAGGATTGACCAGCTAGTGGACTCAACAGCTAGACATGAACTCCTTTCCTTCATGGACGCATATTGAGGATATAACCAGATACCCATGCACGTGCCAAATCAAGAGCGCACAAGTTTTATAACAAATCTGAGATTGTACTGCTATGTGGTGATGCCGTTCGGACTAAAGAACGCCGGAGCCATATATCAGCGCCTAGTAAATCGAATGTTCTATAAACAGATTGGTAAAACCATGGAAGTTTACGTAGATGACATGCTATAGAAATCCAAGCAATCCTCTAATCATACACAGGATCTGGCACAGATGTTTGACATCCTCTGAACGTACGGGATGAAGTTGAACCCTCTAAAATGCTCGTTTGGGGTTACATCAGGAAAATTCCTCAGGTCATTGTAAGTTCTCGAGGGATTGAGATAAATCCTAGCCAGATAGCAGTGATAAGGAACATTGAACAACCACGGAAGATTAGGGACGTTCAAAGCCTGGGAGGGAAGATTGCCGCATTGAGCAGGTTTATTTTCCAAAGCCATTGACAGGTGTGTCCCGTTTTTTGATTTGATCAAACGGGGAAGCGTAACTTCGAGTAGACTCCCGACTGTGTGGAGGCTTTCCAAAATCTGCTGGACTTACTAGAGAAAACCCTGATATTGTCAAAACCTGTGGATCATGAAGATCTGTTTGTCTATATGGCAGTATCATCTCATGCTGTCAAAACAGCATTGGCGCGTGAAGAAGACAAGGTTCAGAGTCCTGTATATTACATGAGTAAGAAGTTGGCGGATGTAGAACGTAATTATCCAAGAATAGAAAAGATTGCCTACAGCCTCATGATTGCCTCCTGAAATCTCCGACAATATTTCCATGCTCATCTGATTGCCGATCAACCTCTAAGACAGGTCTTGCAAAGACCCGAAGCATCGGGATGATTACTTAAGTGAAATATCGAGTTGAGCCAATTCGATTTGAATTTTCAACCAAGGAAATCAATAAGGGGGCAGGCTTTAGCCGACTTCATAGCAGAATTCAAGATTCCTGAAGAAGAAACAGTGGATGACAAAGTTGTTAATTCAGAACATGAGTTAGAACTTAATCCGTGGAAGTTATATACGGATGGGGCCAAGAATGATCGGAGATCCAGTGCTAGAGTTGTTTTAATCACTCCTGAAGGATGATCCATTTACTAACGCCCTACGATTGGAATTTCCTGCCACCAATAATGATTCCGAGTATGAAGCCTTAATTGCCGGGCTGAAACTCGCAAGGGAATTAGGGGTCATAACACTGGACATATTATGTGACTCCAAGATAGTCGTCTGCCAAGTTCGGAAGGAATTTGTGACCAAGGGACCTCGACTTGTTACTTATCTTGGAAAAGTAGAGGAATTATTGGGCAATTTGGAACATTACAACATAACACACATTCTGAGAGCGGAAAATCAGAAGGCAGACCGACTGGCCAAGCTAGCGAGTCCTGACAACCCTGAAGAAACCAAAATGGTTCCAATAGAGATATTGGAGTCACCAAGCTTCAACCTAATGGAAATCAAATTAGCCTTAGAAGTTGAGCCAGAAAGCGGGTCATGGATGACACCAATTAAAAACTTCCTCAAGAGCGGAATTCTCTCATCGAAAAAGAGCGAGAGATGAGTTGTAACACGTAAAGCTGCAAGATACATCTTACAGGATGACGTCCTCTATCGCCAAGGGTTTTCCATGCCCCTGCTACAGTGTATAGCACACGACGACATCAAGCGTGTAGTGCAAGGAGTACATGAGGGCAATTGTGGGGACCACACCGGGGGTCAAACCCTAGCAAAAAAAGTATTGCGGTATAGTTATTTTTGGCCTACCGTGAATAAAGATGCAGCTGATTATTCACGACGCTACGACAAATCTCGCTAGAATCCCCGGAGCACCTCCGACTCAGCTTATGTCAATGGTAAGCCCTTGGTCGTTTGCCATGTGGGGAATTGATATTATTGGAGTTTTACCAATCGCCAAGGGAGGAGCAAAGTATGTAATCGTAGCGGTGGATTATTTCACAAAATGGGCAGAAGTCGAAGCCCTGACCACAATCACTACAAAAAAGGTGATAAACTTCATGGTTCGGAATATCATCTGTCGATTTGGGATACCAAAGACCATCGTAACTGACAACAAAACTCAATTCGATAGTAAGGAGGTAAGAAACTTCTGTCAAAAGTATAAGACTGATAATAGATATACAGAAGTAGCTCATCCACAATCAAACGGACAATTCGAAGCAATAAACAAGGTCATCAAGTCCATTCTGAAAAGGCGATTGGAGAAAGCAAAAACCATGTGGGTTGATGAGTTGCCATTAGGTTTGTAGGCATTTCGAACAACCTTTAAGATGGCAACAGGTCATACCCCCTTTTAACTTTCCTTCGGGTTGGAAGCAGTCATTCCAATGGAACTTAAAGTCCCCTCTCATAGGGTGGCATACTATGACCCAATGACGAATAGAACACTCCTCCTAGAGTCCCTTGAGCGGTTGAAGAAAAGAGGGAGGCAACGGACTTACAAGCCTCTAGGCACAGACGCCAAGTGGCACGATACTATGACAAGAGGGTTCGACCTCGATTGTTCGAACCAGGGGGCTTAGTGTTGAAGCGAGTCTTCCCGCCTCCAACCTAATTGGGTCCGAAGTGGGATGGACCATATGCCATCCGACGGAAGCTTGATATAGGAGCCTTTAAGCTAACGACCGTAGATGGTGAAGAAATTCCTAGAGCCTAGAATGCTCAGCACTTGCTGCGATATCTGAACTAGATATGTAATGTTTTTCTTTTGTTTTTATGAACTATGTAAGAAGGCACGACTTGCCTTGAAAATTATGTTTATATGAACAAAGGATTATAAAGTGGATGTAGGCTACGACTTAGCTGAACCGCTATAAAAACATCGTGTGTCATTTACTTTTCCTGCACTATTCTTATATTCTATGACTATTCTGCCCTGATTATGAAATACGTGACATTTAATTGAACTTAAATGGAAAAAATCTACATGTAGGAGCAAACGAAACGACCGTTTGCATGACAGGATAAAAGTAATGGGAAGATGACATTCCAAACTCTAACACTCATGAAACGAGAGAAAGTGTAAAGGATGGGTAGACGATGTCCCTTGAGGCGTGAAGGTGCACCCTGATAAGTGACTTCCTCAACGATACTCTAACCTGGTTATAAGACAGGAGAGTATAAAGATGCTAAGAGGATAAGCATCAATGACAACGGAAAGTTAGCCACGCCAGAGAGTAGGGGGCAACTGAATGCTAAGCTTAATCAATCTCGAACAAGCCTTAGCCAGGCAATCTATTCAACATTGATTGGAGGCATACAAACACACATGTCCCCAATGTATATTGTTTACTATTTAGTAATAATGGCTTTATTGTATGACTATGATATGTCGTGTTATTTATTGATTACATTCTACTCAAATGATAAGCTTGCAAATATTTGACATTGCAGGGAACAAACTACTTTATTCACAAACACGTGAGTTTATACAGGAAAACTAAACGAAAGATGCGAGGGATGCACTCGCTACAACAATAGCGAACTAGTGGAATATCAAAACAAAAGAAAAAGAGCATTTTCACTTGGGATTTGGAGTAGACTTAGCCTTCTTGGCAGCTTTAAGAGCACCCTTTGCTTCTCTTTTAGCATCAGACATGATGCGCTTCTATTTTTTCTTTCCTGCAGCTAGAAGGCTAGGATCAGCAGGGGTCATACTAGCCAGTTCCCCGGTGATTGACCTACCTAATAACTTAACAACTATCTTGGATTTGGGGTCAAATATCGCAAGTGGTTTGGGATCTTCGAGTTCCACATTTTCATATTTTGCTTTCAGATCCATATCCTGTTTAGTTTTCATCTCCGCCAAAGTCATGTTGTCATCTTTCCCCAAATCCCCAGTCACAACAACATTGGCTTCTTCTTCATGCCCATCATCACCACCGTCGTCTCTCAAAGCAGCTATTATCTCCTCATCATGAGGAGTTTTGGTGTTAGGCGGTGTGGGAGCTTTGTCAATCACCTCCTCCTTCTCGCCCTCGTCTCCCTTACCAGATTTTGTAGCAGTAACTTCATCCTATTTCTCCCAAGTCTCTTTAGTAAACCATTCACCTGGAGTTATCTTTTATGAATCATCAATATTCTTAGTCATCTTGGTACCTACAGAACGAGAAGTAACAGTTATTAACTCAGGAGAAAACGCGGGACCTTTAATTGTTTGTCCAATAATGTGATGAAAGGTTGAGATAGCTTTGGAAAACTGAGGTGAAAAAGTAGAAATACCCTCAACAGATTTCTCGACTTGAGCAGTAGAAACTTCGAGAGTCAATCCAGCAGTAGAAGGTAAGGAAGAAACCCTAGGGATCTCTGGCCTTTCTGGATCATACCCCTCTACTACAACAGCCTTAACTGTGGCAGAAGAAGAACCAACTTCAAGGGCGTCCTTTCCCTTAGCCTGACGCCTTTCCTCCTCCATAACGGCGAGTTCTTTCCCTTCGGCTAAGCGGGCTATTTCTTCGCTCTTCAAATACTTCTCCATCAGCTTGTCCTCATCAATCGAATCCACTCCAAGTTCTGCTTTCTCCCATTCGACCAATCGGTCCTATGCATAAACAAGGGGAATAGGATAGTCCTTAATCCAAGCAAGGTTTCGGTGGCGGATCACCTGAGCAAAAAATCCAACCATAGTTTCACCGCTCTCATCCAGCTCCTTTTGAGCGTCTTTAAGCTGTTCACTGACTTTATCAACTTGGTGCAAAGCTGTGTTTGCATTTCCCTCGGCAAGAGATGCCCTTATTTCGGTCTCCAGTAATTTATCCTCAAGCTCAATGTTCTTTCTGGCTAAGTCCGCTTTCTCTTGCTCGAGATGAATGTTATTAGACTTGGCATCTTCAGCCTGTTTCTTTAAGTCTATTCGCTCCTGACTGTGGGATTCGAGCTCAGAATGGTAACGCTTTTGTAGTTCTTCGAATTTTTGCTTCTAATTATCTGCATCACGTTGTGAAAGAAGAAGTTTAGCTTCGGCATCCTCCAAATCTTTCTCAGAATTTTCGATAGCCCTCGCATCATACTCAGCGGCATCGGCCATGGTTTTTACATCTGCCATTAGATCGCTAATGATTTTGGAGAGAGTCCTTGCATACCTCTTCATCACCTTTTATTGTTCATCCACAAAGTCTATGGAAGCCTTAACATCGTTGGCCCAATCAGGATTTATCGGTTTGAGTTTTGGGACGAAGTGCATGTGCCCGAAATGGTGATCGGGAAATTGTTGCTTCAAAAATTCCAATCTGGAATGGTTCTCGTCATTAAGAATAACTGGCCTTATAGTGGTGATGTCGATGGTGGTACGCTTAAGCTTCACGATGGGCCTATCCTTTCCTGTTTCTTTCCCTGATTCCTTTTGTTTTTCTGTTGGATTGGGTACTTTCTTCGAAGAGCTGTCTTGAGTAGTTTTTTTTAGGATGAGGCAGAATGTTTGATGCCATGCTTTTCCCCTTCATGATGTAAAGGCTAACTCTTACGTTTGTCTGAGTCTTTGCGGTGTGGGGATCGAGAACGGGAGGACCGATAAGGCCTCAGAGGTCGATCCCTCCTATTATCTCAGCCTCTACTCTCATGCTGGTCATACCTCTCATCGGGGTCCAATGGGGGCATACTCGAACGAACATCCCTCATATAGTAACGATGCCTCCCCATTTGTCCTATAAGAAGAAATGAGATAATATTAGAATCAACATTAACATAAAACTCAAGTGTTGTGACATGCAGTACTAGATTGCAGTGTGTTTCCTAAGTGATGATTCCCTCCCCCCCCAAACAGACCAGAGCCCGGACTGAGGCTGGTATGTGCAGTTTCCCTGGACTTTATAGGAGTAACTTCTTCCTAAAAAGTGAGAGAAAGAGGATTGTTGTGAAATCTCCTGCAATATAAAGGGTCTTGGGCAAGGGAAGATTTTATAAACCCCGATATAAGGTCATCCACTGTAGTGCTATCTCCTAAAGGAATGACTGGTGGAAACTCTTTTGGAGAAATTGGCTTTTTAGGGGTAGCCGCATCCTCATGAGTGATGCATATATCTCTGTCTTTCTCAGCTATATTTGCTAGTTCATCATCCTGAGTCGAAGGAGAAGGGGGGTCCCTAAGGGGTACCGATCGACCTTTCGAGCTTCCTCTCGTCTCAAGAATAATATCGACTGGGGGAATGTATACATAAGGGCCTTCCCCATGGCCTATACTGCGAGTGATAGATAACAAGTCGTGATGATGGAGGTACTCATCTTTAAGGACATCACCGATGGACAAGAACTTTTGATCACCGGTGAGTAACTGGTGCAAACGATCGAAGTATACTTGACCCGTCACTTGCTTTGGATTAGGAACTGCGAATAAAAATAAGAGTCATTTAATGTGCTGGCATAAGTATTTAAAGTTGAGATCCAAAAGGTTGGTGCCTTACTTGACTTGAGCGACCCCCTAGCGCACCCAGGTTATTGTTTAACGTAAAACAATTCGGGTTTTGAGTCATCAGCTTTGCTGCTAAATGGGACAATGATGATTTTACTTTTTGGAACTGATTCAAAGTATGAAAAAGATGGAGTCTCTTGGGTCCGATGCTTGAAATTATAAAAGAAATGAACATCATCAAAAGTAGGCTCTACACCTAGAATCTCTTTGTAGGCTATATAAAGGGTGTACAAATAAGCGTAGGAGTTGGGATGCAGTTGCATGGGAGCAATCCGCAGTTGTCTCAGAAAATCGACGACAAAGGGTGGTCATGGAGGTATTGCCCCTACTAGACACATTAATCTGGTGATATCCATATATCCTTCTGGTGGATTAAGGGGACGATCTGTATTTGAGGGCAACTGAGTATCTCTTGGAAGAATTCTGTGCTTTAGACGTATCTGTATAAGTCTGTCATTGTCAATCGTCGACTCAACTGAATCCTTAGGCGATTCCAAAATAGTGACATTTCCAAATTCGTCGAGATCACGGTTATCCCCTACCCCTCCTTCCTCTTCCTCGCCTGAAGAAACGTCACCTCCATAAGATACTTCACTATTACGGGCTTCCATCTCGTAATGTGGGCCCTCACTATCCCATCCTGAATCTGAGGTGGAAGATACATCCTCGACAGGTGGATTTTCAGATGTTCCCACGGATACTCTTCTCTTTGCTAGTCTGGACGAACGTCTCTCGGTCATGTCTGATGTACTATTAAAGAAATAATAGCAAAGATTAGAGTGAAGTTGCATGTGTCCCCCGTGCATGTGTGTGGACTAAAGCGTGCAAGTTTGTATATTAATACAAAGAAAGTATATAAAGACACAAAGCAAGAAAATGAAAAATAAGTTATGTGTTTATGACAGCCGCGAAGGCTTAGGCATGATCATAAGGCACAATCCTAATTGTCCCTGAGTTGGCAAGTAATGCTTAATCTCGATTAGATCGGATTAAATATATTTATGCTCTAGTTTTGAATGTTCGGTTCGGATCGGACATCTACGAGTTAAAGGATTCGGGTCGGAAGTCAAGGCCTCATGAGGATCAAAATAGAAACTCATGTCCTACAGACGAATCGGTTCGGGTCGGGAATTGGCATCTTGGGCGATCCGAATCTGGTCGAGTACCTGTACCATAAGTTCACATTTTTCATAGTCCGTAACGGCTGAGACTAAAGATGGGATGAGACCGATCCGGATTGGATGAAGTCATGCAAGATGTTAAAGGCTAGCACTTTGCATTGATCTGATCCAACCCGAGAGCCTATACTGTACCCATATGTTTTCCATACTCATGCTTCTCACTCCGACCCGACCAGATTGGATAAATCCATTTCTCCTATTTCCTGTGTTTCCCACTTCGAACCGATTCCATCCCCTTCTTCTTTCTCCACTCCTGCTCTGCTTCCCCAACGTCAACCAACCCATTCCTCTCCAGAAACCAATTCATGACAAAATACTTACAAGCTAATTCGTCTAACGTTGAGTTCGACCTCCTCCACAACCATCTCGAGGTGGCGACAGTCAACCAATGACGATGGCGAGGGGATAACAAGTGTTGCATTGAGATTAACATCAGCATGGAAGGAATTATTCAGATTGTTCTCAAGATTAATATTAAAGTCAATTAAAATAGTATCAATCACAAATCGAAGCGCTACCTATGAGTTTGTTTCAAGAAAATGGGAGAATTGCTTTGTGATTCAAGAGCTGGGGTTAGGGTTTCGGAGAATGGGGGAGGCGATGACGAAAATAAAAAATTAAAGTGGAAGGTGTAAGTATGTATATATATGAAGGGGATAAGTGTCCCTTCGTGTTCCTTTGGACAAGACACTAAAGCCTGATCGAATCAAAATACGGCATAAACCGATGTGAGGCCTTTCGTCCCGTCGGAGAAACACTGGGCGGAATGCGTATGGGATCGAATGAATCGATCCGAACCAGAACACGGTGAACAACTCAAGTCAACACTTAAGGCATAACTGAAGGAGAATGCAAAATTGTAGATATAAAAACTCACCTGAAAGGTTGGGTAAAATGTCGAAGGGAATCCCAAGGCCACCGAAAACAAATGGAGTAGATCGCATTTCCAATACTGTATTTATAGATACCAAGAGGCGTAACTTAATGAAATATCACGACTTTGCAAATGAAAAGGAGCGACTATTCAACGATTTAAACTAAGAAACCAATGGACGGACAATTTTGAAGCACGCTCCATCTTCAATAGAAGTGTACTTCGAGGGGGCAAAATGTTAGCCTACTTTGTGAACTAGGCTACACAAAGTTAGAAGACCAATTGATGAAGAATGTTGACTACAGAAACGCTCTTTAGGAGGCCGGATCGGAGCGGAGTTCCGCGGCCAAGCTGAGACTTTGTGGAGAAGAAAACAAAGGAGCGAAGACATAATCGGATCGGTTCGGAGAAGCCGGATCCACTGCTCCTCTCCTTTACATGCCCGATACGAGAGCAGGAAGCTACAGCAGTTTCAGCCCATGATACCTGAAGATGCGGAACGGTTGTGTGCCATTTCCCCCATGTTCACCCACTAACCTGATGCGTTGTCTTCATCTCGTTCCATCGGAACCCGACTCTTAAGGGATGAGCGCCACATACATCCGAACCGGAGCCATTTCATAGTGATTTTTCACCTATAAATAGACCACCAAGGGTCATTTGAAGGGATCATTTGGCAAATTCAGAACTCAAACTCCATTGTCAACAGAAATTCATCACTCTATTCAAATCATTATCACAATTTGAAGTGAAAACCCATAAACATTGAGAGAATTTATCCATTATATGAGTGAAATTGAGTAAGAACTACTACTGTATTTGTATTCAAATCATCAATCCAAAGAGTAGAAAGTGGACATATGCTCTTTAACACTGAACCACTATAAATCGTGTGCTTCTCTTTCCTTTTTGATTTCATTCCATTAGAATTATTGCTAGTTTGGGTGTTAGGACCACTTTTTGGTCTAACAATAATTATAAGAAAATAATACAATATATCGGGAATGATATAGATCCAAATATGTTAAAATTTAAGATAAATCCACATTTAAGGTGTAATATTAACTACTGGCTAATAAAAATTGAGAATTAGTGAATGGGGTTGTTAATCCAATTTGTATCTTACTATTAATACTATTTAGTAATATATATGCATATATATATATATATATATATATATATATATATATATATATATTTGTGTGTATAGCCATGAATTTTTGTTGCTACTACGCAACATGAAAATAAAAAAGTTGCCCTTGCACATAAAAAAAATTAAGAAGTTTTAGTAGATATTCAATATCTCGATTCTAAAACATGAAAGGAAATAAATGGAGATAAAAATATAGTAAAATACAATAAGCGCTATCTTCTATAACTCCTTAGCAAAAATACGTTTTCTTTATATAAATGTAAGCATGAGTTGACTCAAACACAATCAAATTAGCTTTTTTGGCAAATTAATTCATGCCACATTTATAAAAACAGTTGTAAGTTTTTGTTCATTTTATAGAAACTAAAATCCAATTTCTTATGACAATCACAAACATGAAACCTCAAACTAAAGGATGAGTTAAAACATATGTAGGATTTTGCATATTATAACAAGCCATAATTATTAGCTGGAAGCTACATGTCAAATCCTATTATTAACCCATGCTTAAGAAGTTGCACAGTGAAAACATATGCTACTTAAGGTAGAAGAAATAAACTGACAAGAATAGCTAGTTTGTGTTCCAATCCTCGGATATGGAAAACAAAATGTTGCAAAACAGTTGGAATCGGTCGTAGGTGACATCAAAAACAGTAGCGAAGGAGGCCACAGTTATCCGAACATACCAATAAGATAATAAACCAAAAACCACTGATTTAAAGTGTTTTCTTTCAATATTTTGAATATTGAATTCTACATTAATATGCAACTATATATGGGAAAAGGTGCTTTTTTTTTCTTTCGTAAAGCTACAAATAACAGCCGATCTTTTAAGTATTTTAGCAAATGCCCTGATGTTTTCTGAAAAATATATATTGCAAACAAAAAGTTATGATGCTTCTTCTTTTTTAATTAGAATACTTCTCTACATTTAGTTGAAATGCCGATGAATCAGAATCTAAGAAATTAGTGGTATTGCATGTTGATTTTGGTTGTTTACCTATGATTCATGTGATTCTCAAGGGATACATGGGTAATTTGTAAGAACTAATTGAAATAAAATTTCAACTATTTCGAAAATTCGTTTGGGCGTTTTCAAAAGTTCACTAATGTAAAGAATAAGATAAATGAACAAATAGGTTTGTATAATTCTTAACTATTCTAATTCTGAAAATGGACAAATGTATTAGTTTGCCACAACCAGAACTCAGTAGTGCCATATACGAAAATATCTGTTAGGATGTGTTATTAATTACACAGCATATACTATAATTATATTTTTCGAAGTGAAGTTTCATTTTATATTTACTATAGTGTATAAAATAACTTCCACTGTTCATTTTCACTGACATCTCTCATTAGCAAAAGTTTTCTAAGCTGGAAAAATATCATAATCTTATCAAGGAAACAGTTTTATAAGCTGAGAAAAATATCACAATCTTATCAAATTACACCACCGCACTCGACCAAAAGCTTCGTTTTTCAAATAGAAGATCCATACAAATTCAACCAGATAGGAAAAAATTGAAGTGTTATATTGCCAAACACCGTATTATATTTAATTCCTGAGGCGATACACTCAATCATTCATAACAACATAACCGTCAGCAGTCTAAATGTCCAATAACGCAGAACTAATGAACGACAAAAATACAAAATTTAATTTGATTCAGACAAACATTAACAAATTAAAAAATGATTAAAAAACTGCCCGCTTCCCTGTAAGCATCGAGATCGGTATGAAAATTGCGATGCAGCAAAGAGACCTCGCTGTCCTCGAAAAGCAACGGAGCTAAAAGTTGTTTAACAAATCAACTCAACTTCCATTCTGGCGTTCATTCTTCAACTTTTCAGTTTCTAAGAATTTTCTAATTTTACAAAAATTTGGCTAACACCCTAAATTTTCGGAAAATTTCGCCATAACCTCCTTTGTACGGGGAGCATCGGGAAAATCCCCTAACCGCCACACAGGCCCTCTCATCTCAAAAAGAAATAAAAGCCAATCGGCTCATAAAATCATCCAAACCCAAGAAATTAGTAAACATGTACCTATTTGTCGGGCATACAACTTCTCTAGCCTCCTTGCAATGACCTGTTCAACGTATATACATGTATATGCATACAAATTCAATAAATTTGCAATTCAGTTCAATATTCGGTTCAATTGGCTTAATGGTTCAAAATTTTAATCAAACCAATAATCATACAACACAACCAGCAATCAAGTAGTTGGTTAACGTTTCAAATTCATAATTTTGATATATATAAAGAAAATCATGTTTTTGATGCCAATTCACAACAATAAACCCTATCTAGTTTTGGTTCTCACACCAGTCAATTGGAAATATGTAGATATCCCACTTTCGAGACTCGAACATAAACACTGATGATGATATATCAATCATCAGTATCATCTCCGGGTGACTAGAGTGTGATTCTATATCTATCCAGTATATTTGAGACTTCGAATATACCGCAAAATCTTCATATATTCGATTGTCCAAATTCAATATAAATAAAGTACTCAAATATGTATAATTAGATTTAAATTTTCAAAACAAAATTTATTTTCACTTTTATTTTAAAAATAACACTCTTCACACTCGTTCTAGGATACTACTAGTCCCATCTCTAACGAGTTATTCTTATTGGATATTACTAATACAATCTCTGATGAATTCTTTCGTTTGGTTCTAATGTATCTTGTTCTCGAGATCTGTAAACCAAAGCTCTGATACCAACTGAAACGATCCAAACTTCCCCGTAAAGGAAAACCCGGATAGAGTTGAGAACACGACAAATCAGAACACAAACAGAAGAATATTTCATTGCTTATTACAACAATTTACATTAGAGTACAAGAATATAATAGAGTATGAATAAATATTACACATTCGGTAAATATCAGAGATTAAAATACATAGCATCGGAAAAATCATACAAAACACAACTGAAAGAAATACAAGGATACAGAGCTTTCCGAATATAACTCCAGCTGTTAACCAGGATCCTGTGAATATAATATCTGCAAAACCAAAACTACTAGCTGCCCATGTGGAAAATAGGGGCACCCAGAGTTTAGGTTAAAAAAATAAAAGCCAGGTCAGTCATGTGACTGGTGTGAGAACTAAAACAGTTATTAACTTAATTTTAAAGTTAGATATATCAAGGGACCACACCGTATAACACGGAACGGGTTTAACCCCAAGAATACCAGTGCATAAAACAAACAGCTCAATGCTAAAGAGAAAATTGAAGATGTTATAAGACCCAGGTCCCATCACACAATGCAACGCAAGCCAAAGGATAGGGTTTTCCCTTATAATAGCCAAACATGCTTGGTACGTTTAAAACAAATCATTTTGATATTACTATAAGTGTATAGTGTCAAAAATCACTTCAAATATAAATGTATCAATCATAGACGGCATGGGTACCATATATCATGTCGCCATATATAAGATTACAACTAAAACCGAAATGTCATATAGGAAATTGGATTCCATCATGAGTCGAGGCAAGGGATGTACTCCTCGCTGGCTTCAAGACCCTCTAGCAAATGCTTCAGGGTTACACACCATGTGGCAACCCCTGGATCCTCTAAGGCCGGTCCACACATACTTTAGCGGATTAATTATGCCTAAACACACGTTTCCTGGTCCTATAGGACCTATACCCATCGGCTCCGTAGTAACCGATATATCCGAGGCACCTCGCATTCCAACAACCACAAAGGTAAAAATATAAAAATGTCAGGGCGTGCAAAACCCCGACACCACCCATAGCTAGAAAGAAACGTCATGTTCTCCTTGGGTCCCTTATCTCGTTTTTGACTCATACCGAGGTATGAGGCTTGCGAATTAACGTTATACACAAAGCGGCGCTATATTAAAGCTATGCTTTGATCATCAACCATAAGACTCTGTTTTTCAACAAAAGCCTTGATCATTTGCATCTCAGCATGCCACAAAGGCAATTAATGCCATGTGATTGATATGCATCAATATATAACCTCTAATCTCGTACATCTCAGAGAAAGGCGTTAAGAAAGAGAATAATCCACTGCCAAACAGATATATATTTAATAGAGATCAATCAACACAGAATAAAATACAATGTCAGACACACAGTCCATTTACAAGTTCGTTCTGGGTCCGAACGAAACCGGAGGCACCTTATTCCTCATCCCGTATGTCCAATACAAGAGAGAGGCCCCTACATATCCTTCGATCTCCAAGTACGTCTGGACGATCACCACTTATTACCTCATCTTGGGTGTACAGCCAAATCAAGACATCAGTAATCGTCTAAACGATGTGAAGACCTCTGGTCTTCAACCGCCGTCTTCATCGTCGACGTATCGTCGTATCAGTTATTCAGAATGGGTATAAACCCGGCCTTTCCGAATAAGTCGCGTATTTTATGAACAAGTGTTACACAAACACAACATACACCTCATTCCAATCCAGAATATTATTTTATTAAAATATTCACATTCTTAGGGAAAGGTTCCCATTAATTTTATCAAAGGTAAATTCTTTAAAATTTATTCTTTAATCTTCCTTTGGAAATCAAACCATATTAAGGTTTTCCAAACTAGTCGGGATAAGCGAACCACACAGAAGTAATTATTTATTTTCTTTTCCAATCCCAACCTATACATCCCATAGAGCAAAACTGGTAATAGTCCATATCTAACACCACAGTGTTATCGGTAAATATTAATTACCTTTTACACGTTCAAATATAATTAATGATTTAACTATTGCTTTGGAGAAAAACTGGTGATACTCCATTCTCGATCATTTCAATCTTAATTAAAGATTAATTAAAACTCCACTTAGTTTTAATCTTCCCAAATATCAATATTAATGATTATTTAACTTTGTGAAATCTAACATGTCGCATCGATAATCCACACCGTACTATTGATTTCTATCGATATATAACCTTTGAGCTCGTACGTCTCAGAGAAGGGTGTTAAGCAAGTGAATAAATTCTCCGCCACCGAATAGATACATATTTAGCAGAGGTCAACCATACAGTTTGATATACAATGCTACACATGTAATCCTGTCTTCACCTGGGTTAAAGAACTAATGTCATTTAAACACAGTTAACAATAAACCCAAAATCATATTCCATTAATTATGGAATCTTCACGGAAAAACAAATCAATATATAATCGATATCAATTTCCATATCCGACTAATATTATAAATGGAATAACGACATAGCCTTTTAAATTCCCTATATATTAACAGTCTTCCTCCACAGAAGTTCATTTCGATTATTAACGAATCGAATTCCATTCCATTCCAATTAAATATTAATTAATTGGTAAACTTTACTTTCGAAAATTTCTATTGAATCTTACTAAAAGATTCATAAATTCCAAATCACGTTTCACTGTTAATTGGGTTAAAGAACGAATGCCGTTTAAAAACACAATTCACGATAAACCCAATTCACATTCCATTTCAATTCCAACTAAATGTTAATTAATTGGAAAATCTTCTTTAAATCTTAATTAAAAGATTTATTCTTTTCAAACGGGGATCAAGAACAATGTTACTTAAGATACCATTCACGACAAACCCAAAATCCAATTTGATATTAAATACAAGGCTCTGAATAGAAATTATATCGGCTTATATTCAATATCAAATTCTGAAACCAACAAATATCGTATTGGAAATAACGATATATATATATATATATATATATATATCTTCCAAATTTCCATAACAATATCCATAAAATCATGGAATTCAATACCGAAACATTCCGAAGATAATTTCGATTCAAATCCATTTCAATTTATTTATTGGAAATTTCTAGTTATATTAAAACCATTCACTAATCCAATTTATTTTATTTAAAATTTATTGGTGTAATTACCCGCATTTTCAGCGATATAATAATTAATTAATTTAATTATTTAAATAGTGGTTTAGAGAATATAATGGTCGTTTAATCAATTAACTTTGAATATTTAATTAAAATAATAATTAAATAATATATTTAATTCTGAAATAATCAGAATTGGCTGAAAAGGCGATATGGTGTGAATTAGGCAAATTCAAAATATATAATTCAGTTTGGATTTGAATTTGAATAACGAATATATTTAATTAACGATGGTTGAGCGTATAAATTATATTATAAATATAATCGAGCCTGAAATGACGCGGTAGTTCGCGATTTGGCGATTCGAACTTTAAACGAATATACAGAAGCCGTTTTAAAATGGATTTATGTGAAACAAGAAACGTTAGGAGCTGGTGGAGTATATTTTTCTAGTGGAAGAGAAAAATCGAGATTTCGTCGTGTAGATTTTGATTTATGTTCAAATCAAATTTTAAAATAGTCGGTGTGGAATCGTTTATAAACCATAATGATATATTTAATTTTAATTAAATATTGGCTTCAAATTTAGACAATCCCTTTTAGACGTAGTGTTAATTTAATTTTTAGAATTTTACTGTAATTTTTAATTAATTAAATAAGAAACATTTTATTTGGAGTATTTTGCACCCTTAATCAGCGATTTTGGGGTTTCACAATATGAGTTAATCTACCGGTATTTTTATATTTTTGGGATCACGACACATTACTCGATTTAATGATATTTTCATATCAGTCCGTGAACAAACAGAGTTTCGCAAAATGGCATACTCTTAATTGTAAAACTAAATTTGTGAACACAAGAGGAGCCACGTTTTCTTTTATCAGCCACACCATCTTCTTTAAAACGTGAGATAAGTTCCATTCCCCTCAAAATTTAACGCAAGCCGCCACAAACCCTTTTCACATCAAAATAAAAATAAACTAAAAATAGAAGAAGGGAGCGAATGGAGTAAAGGAGATGGAAGCAGTGGGAAGAAAGGGTGAAGCACGGTAGGCCTGGGTGCGTGCGACTGTGAGGTGATGAGTATAAGGTGGCATTGTACTCCTAGTGGCACAGCAGTCGGGTTGGATGAGTTTGGTGGAGTTCTGCATACATGTTGTGTCAATGGTCGTCGCTGGTCTTAACAGGGTACATGAGTTCGGCCGATTTATATTGCGTGATGTGCTAATGAGTAACGACATGGTAGTGTACTAGTTTGTGCGGTATGGGAATGAAGGGAGCAGTGCAGATCTCCAGGTGTGAAGGAGGAAGATGAGGAGCAGTAGCAGTGGTTCACTGTTGAACGTGATGATGTGGAGTGTAGAAAAGGGAGTTCGGGTTCACTGCTTTGATATGGAGTTCCAGACTTGAGCAAATGGCATGGGGAGGACCAGCGTGAAACGAGTGTGGTTATTTTTTTTGTTGTGATAGTTTGGAGGAAGTTCTGTTGTGGGATACCAGTTGAGATGCGATTTTGTTCGTGAGCTACAGTTGGAGATTTTGGGGTTCATGAGATGGAGAAGAAAACAATTTACGCAGCGGGTCTGGTATTTTTAAGTTTGGGCTTTGGGCCGGGCATGAATTCGGATGGGCCGATGACAAGAAAATAGTAAAGCCCATTTAAACATAATTAAGTTTAAAATTTATATAACGTATAAACTTATAAATGTTATATCTCGGTCATACGTTATCAGATTTTCGAACGGTCAGAGCCGATGGGATCGTATGGACGGACAATACAACATGGGACTGACTGGGAGTGGATTGAAGCTCGTTTGAATTTATGGTGAAATAAATTGTTTGATTCAAATCAACCAAACAGTTTATCGTTCTTTAACGATGAACTGCCAATGTGAGTAAAACTCACCAACTCTGAATAGTTCTATTTTTATAACGTATATTTAGAACTGATAAATGATGACTGATTGCTGTGTGTTAACTGTTTGGTTGAATTGCTTGTTTATTGGTTGAAATTTTAGATAACGATATATATAAATTGTTAATCGAATATTGATTATGTTTATCAGAATATTTTATATTCCTGTTGTTTAACATCTGTGATGCAGAGAAACTGGTTGGAGGGATCCAACTGGATTCCTCAATATATATAAAATACTGTTTTGTTTCAAATATTTAAATATATGATGGGATATAAAATCTGTTGTCGATTATGTGTGTTTGGACGATGTTGGTCATCGTGATTTGATATGTTAAATACCATAACATACCGGACTGTTGATAAGGGAATTTTCAAATTGATATTTGAAAATAAAATATCTATAAAATCAAAGGATTTTATAAAAGAGAAAATTTTCATAAAATCAAAGAAGATTTTATAAACGGGAATATTCATAGATAGGAAATATTTATAAAAAGGATATTTATAAATGGAATATTTATAAAGTGAAGTATATATTTAAGATAAATAGATAAGACCTTAAATGGATTATTTATTTGGTAAATAAATAAGATATTATAAAGGGATTATTTACTTTGGATGATAAATAGGATTAAATCAAAGGAGAATTTATTTAGGAAGTAAATAGGATTATAAAAGGAATTTGACGAGTTATAAAAGAATTAGGGAAGATTAATTTAAAATAAATATTAAATAGAAATTTGTTTTAACAGATGAATTGAGAAGAATAATTTATAAATAATATTTTATAAATTAAGAGAATTATTTATCGTTGGATAAATAAAGATATATAAGTCAAAGATTATATACAGAGGTTAACAGAAAAATGGAGCAGATTAATTTATAAATGATATTTATAAATTAAGTAAAATATTTATCATTGGATAAATGGAATATATAAGTCAGAACTTATATAGAGAAGTGAAAAATCGATTTTTACATCGATAAGTTGAAACTGAATATTTAATGAAGAGATAACAAGACTTATTAATGAAATTTCTAAGTGTTGAATATAAAATAAGATTTTATATGGATTGTTTATAAATAGAAGTTAATTAGAATAATTAAAATAAGGTATTCTTTTAATTACAGGACCAAACTATTTAATTATATAAAGGATATATTATTCATATTAAATATGAATAATGGATTTAAATAAATGTTTGAAAACAAAGCATTTATAAAGAAGATCGGATTTAATCGAATCAGAAGTATTCGAAGTGAGTTATCGAATTAGATTTCGAAATGAATTAATCGAATTATTTATTCGAGATAAGTTCATCGGTTTGAGTTAATCGAAGTGAGTAGATCGAATTAATTATTCAATAAGAGTAAATCAAATACGAGTCAAATCAAATAGGAGTTAGTCGAATTTTATTATTCAAAGTAAGTTAATCAAATATAGGTTAATCGAATATGGTATTCGAAAAGGGTTAGTCAAATATGGTCAGTTGAACCAAGTTAGTCGAGTAAATCGAGTTAAGACAATCAAATTAAGACAATCGAGTTAAGATAATCGAGTTAAGATAATCGAGTCAAGATTTATGAAACGACCCGATCTTCCCAGTAAAGGAAAGCCTAAATTGCTTTGAGAACAACACACATAAGAACATAAACTGAAGAACATTTTATTGTTGATTTCAACGTAAACATCAGAGTACAAGAATATGACAGGGTATGAATACTTATTACACAATAGAGATATAATAATATCAGAGATGTAAATTACATTTAAATAGCAGCGGAAAATATATACAAATATACAACTGAAAGGAATACACGGATAGACAGCTTTCCGAATACCGCTTCAGCTGTAAACCAGGATCCTATAAATATATCTGCAAAAGCTATTCGACTGCCCGTGTGGAAAATATGGGCACCCGAGTTTGCCAGTGAAACAAACTACAGGACATTCATGGGACTGGTATGAGAAATCTTAACTTAACCTATATTATAAAAGGGCTAATCACAGGACCACGCCACTAACGGGGAACTGGTTTACTCCATTGGATTGCCAGTGCATAAAATAAGGTAAACCGTTAAACAACGCAATCCTTTTTAGAAAAATGAAACCATTATAAGACCCAAGTCCCATCACACAATGCAACGCAAACCGGAGGATAGGGTTTTACCTTATAATGGTCAAAAGTTGTTTGATACGATAGAACGGGTTTAATATTTGTGTGTACAGTTTTAATAAAATGTTTCAATCATAATGTATCAATCCTAGACGGCATAGCTTCCATATACTATGTCGCCATACTAGTTCTACAATCAAAACCGCATGGTGTCGTATTGGAAATTGGTTTTCCATCATGAAATTGAGGCTAGAGATCGTCCTCTCCGATTCGAGACACTCTAGCAAATGCCTTAGGATCACACCTATGGGCAACCCTTGGAGCGGTATGGTCGGTCCACACCTAGCGTTAGTGGATTGGCAATTCCTGAACAGATGCTTCCCGGTCCTTTTGGACCTCAATATGACCACTTACGTCCTATAAACCTGAGGTACCTCATAATCCATCATCCACATAAGTAAAATGTCAGCGCTGGTAGGTCCCTGACACCACTCTAGCTAGAAAGAAACGTGTGCACTACCTACGGTCCATATCCCGTTTTTGACTCATACCGGGGTGTGAGGTTCGCGAAGTCACGCTATACACAAAGCTATGCCAAAATAGACTATGCTTTGATCATCAACCACAAGGCTTTGCTTTTCAACAAAAGCCTTGATCCATGCACCTTAGCATGCCACATTGTCAATCCCTTATCATTGATTTCTGCCAGTATATAACCTCTGAGCTCATACGTCTCAGAGAAGGGTATTAAGCAAGAGAATAAATTCTCCGCTACCAAACCAAAATATATTAGCAGAAATAAATGAATACAGTGTGAAGGAATACAACGTTAAACATACCATCCGTTTACAAGTCCGTTCTGGGTCTGAACGAAACCGGAGTCCAGACAATCAACAAGTACGTCCGACGGTTACCACTGTAGCCCCTTCAAGGTAGCTATTCCAATCATGGGCATCAGTAGCAAACATCCATTCGATGTGAAGATCGCCGGTCTTCCCACCGTCTTCATCATCGACTCTTCATTGTCGTAGTAATTATTCGGAATAGGTTAAACTCGGTCTTTCCGAATAACTCGCGTATTTTTTTATAATTACAAATCAAGTGCTATAAAACACGTCCAATGCCTCATTCCAATTCATAATATTCTTTTAAATAAAATATTCACATTATTCTGTCAAAGATAAATTCTTTAAACTTATTCTTAAATCTTTCTTTTAAAGATTTATTAAAAGCCCAATTTGGTTTTAAATATCAAAAATCATTATTCAATGATTATTTAAATTTAAGAAATGAATCTTATCTTTAACTGGGTTAAAGAACTAATGTCATTTTAAAACACCGTTCACGATAAACCCAAAATCGACTTCCATTAAATATGGAATCTTCACAGAAATCAAATCAATATATAATCGTTATAAATTTCTGTATCCGACCAATAATGTAAATGGAATAATGGCAAAGCCTCTAAAATTCCATATGTAGTATCGGTCTTCTTTTACAGAAGTTTATCTCGGTTATTATTAATTTGAATTCCATTCAATACCAATTTAATATATTAAATTGGAAAACTTTACTTTTGGAAAATTTCCATTTAAATCTTAATAAAAGATTTATAAATTCCAAATCATATTCTCACTATCAGTTGGGTTAAAGAACAAATGTCGCTTAAGAACACAATTCACAATAAACCCAACTCACATTTCATCTTATTCCAATCACTGATATAAATTGAAAACTGTTATTAATCTTAATTAAAAGATTTATTCATTTCTCAACTGGGTTTAAGAAAGGTGTTATTGAAGACACCATTCACGACAAACCCAAAATCCAATTTATTTAATTTAATTTCAATTAAATATTCACTAATTGGAAAACTTCATTAAATCTTAATTTAATGATTTATTCTAGTTAATAACTAATTCATTTCAATAAAAATATATTTTCCTAAAATATATTCTTTTTCTAAGACATTTTCTAAATATTCTTTTTCTAGAATATTCTTTATTGGAATGTGACTCAATCAACAACCATATATTGTATGTAATCAACAATCATGATAAATAATTATTAAACATCCAAATGACGACCAGGGTGGAATTTATAACTGTGTTAGCATTAAAGTAAATAAATAACGCTCATCACAGACTGTCAATCCATCGATTGACATATAACTAAATATTGGGATTACTGTGTGTCCAGTATCATCCCAATACCCGTGTGGGGTTTCATCCATCAAACAAATAATCAATTATTTGTGCACTTGGGCGATGTGTGAAAAATATCGTCCCAATCACATAAACAAGTCGGGTAACTTGTAAATGGGAGTGTAATATTCAATATGAATATACTCAACATTATATTTAACACATCAAAATTTCAACATCACAGACAAACATCACAATTATTTTTATTGTGAACAAATGACAATAAAATCTTAACTCTTATTCATTGACCAAAATGTATATTTTTGGTTTCATTCATTTTTAAATGACAAAATGAATATTTTACTTCATTCCTTTTTAAAATGATAAAAATGTCTCTTTTATTCTAATTCTTTTAAAGTGACAAAAATTGTAATTTTATCTAAATCCCTTTAATGTACAAAATATGATCATTTTGTCAAATCTTTTCAATGTAACAAAATATGGTAAATTTGTCTAATCTTTTCAATGTAACAAAATATGATATTTTTGTCAAATCTTTTCAATGTAACAAAATATGATAATTGTTGACGTCAAAAGTTGGTCACTAGTGACGGTCAACCCCCAGTCGTACGAGCGACACACGAAGTAAGATAAAAATACAAAAAAAAACAAGAAAAAAAGGGAAGAGCACACACATAATTTTTATTGTGGTTCGAAAAAAGTCGATGCCTACGTCCACTTTATATATTATTATTCTTTTTTGATTACAAGTACAACACTTTTTCTATTTGAGGAAGAAGAAGAAGGCGTTGGCAGCTATCTTCTTCTCTCTTAGAGAATTTTGAAAGAAGGAAGATCCAGAGATCAATGGAGGAACGTCAGCTCCAAAGAATGGTGAAGAAGATCCAAAACCGAACCCCTTTCTTCTTCTGGCTGAGGGGTATTTATAGGTGGTAAAAATGGCGTGCGCTGCCGTGATATGGTCCGGCCATTTCGGGAATGCTCGAACACGTGGCACTCAATGGTTGGCTGGAATAACGGTTGTTGACTGATTCCACTGCTCATAAATAGTATCCTCGGAAGTTGTGGCTGACGTGGCATCCATTGGAAGGTATATTAAAAGTTGAGCTTTGTCCGGAAGTGGTTTGACCGCATTGATTGCCTTGAGAGTCGGGATATTCGATGACTGTAGAAGGTTTCCAGGCTGGCCCGAGATAGTCAGTCAAGGCGGGATAATCGGTCAAGACGAGATATCTGGAAGCGAGATCTTAGGCCGATCAGGAGAGCGACTCTTGAGGAACGAGCCATCTATTTATCAGGCGGGAGTTGGGCCGACCTGTAACTTGGTCGACTTGTGCATCTGTTGCGCTTTCTGAAGCTCGATCTGCTTTAGGTCGTGCATTTATGCTTCGTTTTAACCCATTGAGACTCTTGACAAAAAGAGGGTTAACACTTTGCCCCTCAGAATATATCTTCATCGGTAGAGGGAGATGTGTTCTGAATTCTGAACCGGAGCGCAAATGCTCGAATTGCTATGGTTATGCCAAACCATATTGAGGCCAAAAGACCGACGGTCCCGATACTGTATTAAAGCCAGAAAACCGGCAACCGAACCAGACGTATTAAGGCTAGAAGACCAACAGTTATCGGGGAACCGTATTAAGGTCGATGTTATAACCGCTTCGTGCATGAGGGTTCCTGCAAAATACAAAGTAAACTATCTTTTTGGGTCGAGCATTTTAGTTCACTTGGCTTTAGAAGGGGGCGAGCATTACCATGCTCGGCTTAGTGGCGAACGCTAATCTGGTTCGGCTTGGTGCCGAACGCTAATCTGGTTCGGCTTAGTGGAGAACGTAAATCTAGTTCGGCTTAGTGGCGAACGCTAATCTGGTTCGGCTTACGGAGGTGGTGAGTATTAACCATACTCGGCTTAGGGCAAGTGTTTTTTATGCTCGACTCATGTTAGGTTTGTATATCTAGTGAGTTATGAGTGCTTATGATGTGAAGGAAAAAAAAGAGCATATTCCGTACTCGTACTTAGAATGGGGTCTCCTTTGTCCAAAGGAGTTTAAGAAGATGGTAGGCGCTCGCACTAACCATAGGGTATAAAGAGGGGGCGGGCATTATCCATGCCCGGCTTGGATATCTTTAAACATAATTCATGTTTGCCAAAGAAAATTCATAACTAATTATTACAAAGAACAAAGAAATTCAAAAAGGACAACCATCAATACCAGAGCATGCCTTAGAGCTAAGTCCTAACTCTACACATGTGTATATCAGGGTGTCTTTATTACTAAAAGAAATACATCAAGAGAAAAGACAAAAATTCTAATTTATTATTATGCCGCGGGCGCTAGTCTCAGGGTCCCTTCCATTTCGAGGAGCTCGAGGACCATCCTGAGAAGCTTGGGCAGAGGATCGCGGTGGCTTGGCCGGGGCACGACTTTTAACATATTCAGGGAGCTCTCCTTTTCTGACTCGCCCTTCGATGAGATCGCGCAGATGTCGGCATTCATTTGTGTTATGTCCAGCTATGTTGTGGAATATACAAAGCTTACCCGAATCGAGTTCTATCTGGTTAGCTCTCGTCGAGGTAATCTTGGGGTAGGCAAAGACTCACGGATGTCAAGATAAATGTCGAGCAAAGAAGTATTGAGCTCGGTGTATCGGTCATATCTGTTTTCATTTCGAGACCGTACATTGCGTTCATTGTTTTCCGGAGCTTTTCCTCTTCCTTTATTCTGGCCGTTACCCTCAAATGGACCCTGCTATTTGGCAACTAAGACTTCAAGGCTCTCCATTTCAAGGCTGGCATCTTCTTGTCGGTTCATTATTTTCCGGAGCTTTTCCTCTTCCTTTATTCTGGCCGTTACCTTCAAATGGACCCTGTTGCTTGGCAACTAAGACTTCAAGGTTCTCCATTTCAAGGCTAGCATCTTCTTGTCGGAGGAATCGCTCGGCCTTGGAGTAAAAGTCGTCTATATCCTTAGGAGGATCTCAGGTTAAGGAGATCGAGAATTCTGATCAGTTCTGAACTCCTGCGATGGCGTCCATAAACACCATTGACGGCTCGAGCCGATCAACTGATGCCACGGGCGCGTTGAATCTCTGTAGGAAGGATCTGAGCGTCTCTCCGGACCGCTGTTTAATGGTTGATAAGAACATGACACTCTTCGGTCGAGGTATGTGCACACGGAATTGCTCGATGAAACGGGTGACCAGGGTGTTCCAGCTGCTGATCGACTCCGTTGTGAGCTGCCGAAACCACATGTCGGCTATGTCTGTAAGAAAGAGGGGGAAGCACTTAGTAATGGCGTTAGTCGATGCGCAAAGCACTTTCATATGCTGCATGTATCGCATGAGATGGATGGTCGGGTCAGTGCGACCATTATATGGTTCAATAGCTGGGAACTTGAAGTCTGGAGGGTTGCGAGAATTTCTTATCTCCCTAGTGAAGGGGCTGCAATTGACATTGTCTATGTCTTGTTGTGACGAATTTCCCCGAGTGAAGTGATGGATGATACTTATAAGATGGCTCCCATCTCCGAGGAGTCGTTGCCATGAATTCAACTCGGTACTCGGATAAACTTCTGTGCGGGGATCGGGCAAAAGCATGCTCAGAAGGACGGTCATTGGCTGGGCCCATCCTTCGGGAGTTGAGTGAAGGTGCGAGGGAAGGTGAGCCACGGCAGATGGTTCAGGGGAGAATGGCCCCTCTTGAACCGGACGAGTTGTGGGTCGAACCGTTCCCAGTCCCGAGGGTCCAGGCCAATCCAACATAGCATGTGATGTTCGGAGCCTGGAGTTTCCCCCGTTTAAGGCGAGGTTAGGTGGGTTTACGGTAACATTCTCTTCCACTGTTGTGAGGGTCGGTACAGCGGGCTGATTTTCCTCGTTCGAAGGGAAGGCTGCACTAGCTCTTCGTTGAAGGGGAAGAGTGGTTAGACTGGTCTGCGGCAAGATCCCGGGTTGTAATGGGAATGACATTGATTCTGAGGGACCTGGTGGTAGCTCGAATGGCTCGACAGGTCGAAACGTTCCAAAGAGTGGAGGCATATTTACCAGACGACCTAGATCTTGATCGCCTGCCTCCTGAGAATCTGCTGCTACAGCTGCGCTGGTCGCTGGAAGCGATACTCCTGGCTCTGAAGCATTGGTTGGTGGGACCAAACCAGGATGAAATGAAGGTGTAGGCCGATCAGTGGCCTGATTCTGTGCAGACCGAAGATCGGTTATCGCCCCAGCTTCGTTCGGTGGAGGAATTGATGTTGAAGCGTTCAACCCAACATCCACTCGACCGAGGAGATGATTCATCAGCTGTTGTTGTTGTTCGAGAAGTTTACCCTGAGATGTCATATGGTCTCTAAACTCGGCCATGATTTTATCCAGGTCGTCCCGGGTAAGAAATTGAGGCTGATCGTCATGAGAGGAAACTTGGTGGCTTACTTCCGCAGTATCAGTCTCGGCTGCGTTGGTGCCTGAGGGACGAGAGGATGTTGCATCTTTCTTTCGTTTGTTCCGCATGATCTGAGATGAACACAGGCTCGATGGTTATGTTGGCGCTCTCCCCTTTCCTGGCGCGCCATAGTGTTGACGTCAAAAGTTGGTCACTAGTGACGGTCAACCCCCAATCGTGCGAGCGACACACGAAGTAAGATAAAAATACAGAAAAAACAAGAAAAAAGGGAAGAGCACACACATAATTTGTATAGTGGTTCGGCAAAAGTCGATGCCTACGTCCACTTTATATATTATTATTCTTTTTGATTACATGTACAACACTTTTTCTATTTGAGGAAGAAGAAGAAGAAGAACGTGTTGGCAGCTATCTTCTTCTCTCTTAGAGAATTTTGAAAGAAGGATGATCCAGAGATCAATGAACGAATGTCAGCTCCAAAGAATGGTGAAGAAGATCCAAAACCGAACCCCTTTCTTCTTCAGGCTGAGGGGTATTTATAGGTGGTAAAAATGGCGTGGGCAGCCGTGATATGGTCTGGCCGTTTCGGGAAAGCCTGGACACGTGGCACTCAATGGTTGGTTGGAATAGCGGCTGTTGACTGATTCCACTGCTCATAAATAGTATCCTCGGAAGTTGTGGCTGACGTGGCATCCATTGGAAGGTATATTAAAAGTTGAGCTTTGTCCGGATGTGGTTTGACCGCATTGATTGCCTTGAGAGTTGGGATATTCGATGACTGTAGAAGGTTTCCAGGCTGGACCGAGATAGTCGGTCAAGGCGGGATAATCGGTGAAGACGAGATATCTGAAAGTGAGATCTTAGGCCGATCAGGAAAGCGACTCTTGAGGAACGAGCCATCTATTGATCGGGCAGGAGTTAGGCCGACCTGTAACTTGGCCGACTTGTGCATCTGTTGCGCTTTCTGAAGCTCGATCAGCTTTAGGTTGTGCATTTGTGCTTCGGTTTAACCCGTTGAGACTCTTGATAAAAAGAGGGTTAACAATAATTTTTTCTAATCTTTTCAATGTAACAAAATATGATATTTTGTTTTAATCCTTATTAATGATCAAAACGTAATCTTCCTTCTTAATGAAAAAAAAATGTATTTTTGTTTTAATCCTTATTAATGATCAAAATGTAATCTTCCTTCATAATGACAAAAATATGTATTTTGGTTAAACTCTTTTTAATGACCAAAAATAAATGTTTTTGTTTCATTCCCTATAAATGAAAAAATGTGTATTTTTACTTCATCCTTTTTAATGTAACAAAAATGTCCATTTCTAATTCATTCTTTTTAATGTATAAAAATATACATTTCTAATTCATTATTTTTAATGTATAAAAATATACATTTCTAATTCATTCCTTTTTAATGTATAAAAGTATACATTTCTAATTCATTCCTTTTTAATGTATAAAAATATACATTTCTAATTCATTCTTTTTAATGTATAAAAATATACATTTCTAATTCATTCTTTTTAATGTATAAAAATATACATTTCTAATTCATTCTTTTTAATGTATAAAAATATACATTTCTAATTCATTCTTTTTAATGTAAAAAAAATATACATTTCTAATTCATTCCTTTTTAATGTATAAAAATATACATTTCTAATTCATTCTTTTTAATGTATAAAAATATACATTTCTAGTTCATTCTTTTTTTAAATGTGACAAAATGACTGTTTCCTAATTCATTTTTCTAAAGTGACAAAAATGAATGAATTTTCTTCATTCTTTTCAAAGTGGCAAAATGAATGTTTTCTAATTCATTTTTCTAAAGCGACAAAGATGAATGAATTTACTTCATTCTTTTCAAAGTGACAAAATGAATGTTTTCTAATTCATTTTTCTAAAGTGACAAAGATGAATAAACTTACTTCATTCTTTTCAAAGTGACATTTCATATCAAAGTGATATTGTAATTCTTTAAGTGAAAATAAAAAGGCAACCTTTTTATTAAAATCTTTTATTTATAATCTTTTTATTTTAAATATTCTAACACAAATGTTAAATTGGTTTCAATAACATGTTTCGACAAAAATGTGATTTTTATCTATATAATCATGTTTTCACAAAAATGTGATTTTTATTTCTATATTCATATTTTCACAAAAGTATGATTTCTAATTCTTTAATCATGTTTTCACAAAAGTGTGATTTCTAATTTAACTAACATGTTTTAAACAAAATGAATATTTCTAATTCTAATGTATATTCATAACAAAAATTGTTATCTTATTGTTAATATAATTGATCAAAAATGATAATCTTGTTTTCTCGATAATTCTATTTCGACAAAACAATAAAAATCATATTCCTATGTTAACATTACCGATCTAACCAAATATGAGCATCGCAAATCAATCACAAGAACAAACAAACTTCTATCTACAAATCACAGATCCGGTTTCATCACATACATATATCGATTTCAAATGGCAAAATAATATTTTAATTAATTATTAAAAGAGAAATCTCACATAGAATTGTGTCTGAAATTTCAACATGCCCGGTTTCAGATCTGATTTGTTCTATTGAGTAGATCCGGTCTAGACGAGTCCAATGGTTTTGAAATTTCTAAATTTCGCTGTCGTATGAACAAGATATGATCGGTTAAAGGTTTGAACATTTAAATAGGTGATTAATCTAATAATTATTGACATTAATTATTGTTTTGACCAATCAGGGCCATGCCCCTCTCTTCTTCTTCTTTACACGTTCACTCCAAAATCAAAGCCATCTTCTTCGATGACAAATCCACCTGTCGTGCTTCACCAAGGTCATCAGCACCCAATCCGATCACTTCACATCGAAGGCCCGAACGTCGGCCACCTTCGCCAGAGACCCAGTCCAACGCGCGGGCCCCTCGAACGGTTTGAGGATGAAATACGTCCTCCATAAGTTGTTATATCTATTCTCCTCCGTTGGTATTGTAGAGCACTCCAAGTGCTTTTGATTTTGCTTTGGGGGTTTTCGTTTTAATTCCTCGGATTTAAAGAAAAGAGGGGAAGAAGCCTGGAGCACGACGGCCTTTGATTGAAGAAGGAGGCGGCTGCATTTTCATATTAGGGTTGGGTATATAGTATGGTGTATTTATACTGTGTATTCCTATTTATTTATTTATTTATTTCAGTTTAATTTAAATAAAACTAGTTTATCTTCACGAACTCCAAATCCAACCCAACGAGTGTTGCCCCTAGCTAATAACCCCCGTCCCCGTCATAATGGAATATGTTTCATAACTCAGTTTGGCTGTTACGATATGTTTTTCTTTAAATTAAATTATAAATCATTTAATTATTAAATTTAAACGTACATTTTAAACTACCGGGGCCACATATGACCTCTAAAAATTTCAAAAAAATATTTCTAGCTATGTTTTAACGATACGGTCTTAACAAGACTAATTTTGTCGAATTCCGAGACCGTTTGAAAAATGGCTATTTTCAAGTCGACTAAATTTGACTGAAATGAACAAAACACATTTTCTTTTGCCACGCTCAAAAATTAATCCAAAAAATTCTGGAAAATTAAACTTAACAATAATTCGACATTCCGGTTCCAACAAAATCGGTTTTGTCGAAAACAGAGGTCGTTTGCAAAATGGCTAATTTCAAGGGCTATATTTTATATTAAAATATATATAAATTATACAGTGACTTTTTTAAATTTTAAACTGGACATAACCTTCTAGTTTCAAAGTGAAATTTCAGTTTTTCAGATTCGTTAGAAAGATATTGTTGACCAGATTTAAATATTATTGGTTTTACTTAAACTCGATTTATTTTGAATCCCATACATTCAGTTAAAGTTTAAAATCGAATTTTCGAACTACCGCGCCATTTCACACTCCTATTATAATTGAATTAAATTTATTTGTTCAAACTTCAATTAAAATAAATTTTTCATCGTTATTATTTAAAATAAATTATTTTAAATATATAAAATCTATTAAAATTTCTAAAATAAAAATTTTAAATTGGCCCCAAAATTCTGGGTTGTTACAATTTTCGAGTTAAGATAATCGAATATCACTTATTCGAAGTAGAGTTATCGAATATAGTTCATTCGAGAAGAGTTATCGAATATAGTTTATTCGAAAAGAGTTAAATCGAATATAGTTCATTCGAGAAGAGTTATCGAATATAGTTATTCGAAGAAATGAGATATCGAATATAGTTATTCGAAGTGCGATAATCGAATATAAGTTATTCGAAGGGAGTTAATCTAATATAGGTTATTCGAAGAAGAGTTAATCAAATAGAGATTACTCGAAAGAGAGTTAATCGGAGAATTCGATTATATCGAATTCGGGAAAGTATTATTTACTTTCCGGTTTTTAAATCAAGATTTATTATTTATAAATAAATTAGAGTAGGTTAATTATTCAAAGTAAGAAATAAAAAGTTAGATGTTAAGTTAGATATGTCAGAAGTAATGATTATAACGTTATCGTTATAATCAATGTTTCAAATAAAGAAATGGATTTGTAAATAGAATATGAGAGTTACGTAAGGAAGTTTGTTAAAAATTAAAAGATATACTTTGACCATTTCGAAGTTAAAACGTTGTTCAGTTAAGGTCTGAGAGGTAATTATACCCCAACTTGATTGACTTCCTTCTTAACTAAGGAATGATAAGGTTTGATCGTGAAGTAGTTTTGGAAATGTTTTCCAAATAAGAATCAGAAATGTTTTCTGATAATAGGAAATAAGAATTTAAAATATATGGAAACAGGAGATAAGTAAATTAATGAACTAAAGAGATAAATGATAAATGATGATTGATCGATAAAATTTCCATCTGGAAATAATATCGTTGTTTGCACATGTATTTTTCTTTGATAGCTAAATCACAGACTATCAAAGTTTTGACCATTTTAACGTAGTTAATAAGGAGAGACCGGTTCGATTATTATCCAAAGAACCACTCCGTATTGGCATAAGCGTTGCGAATCATATATGCCAAAGATAATTGATGACGGAGTAAAGTGCAAGGGCTGTTGTATAAATCTTAGATAACAATTGACTAAGATGGATGTACTGAATAGTGCCTTCGATTTGTCCAGTCCTAGGACAACTTGTATGGAAGAAGGTCTGACAGAGTATATCTAATAGATCGCGTAAGTTGATCTCTTCAAACGTATTCACGTTTGGTGGCGGAGGAATTCGTTTCTCTTAGCTGTATACCCGTGTTATTTTTGGATAAATCAATTTGTGATTTGGCGGGTATGACGATGTAACATTCTAAGTGAATGAAGATGTGTCATGTAAAAGATAAGTGTAGCTTCTAGCCTCACATTCGGTAAATGACAAAAATCGGGAAGGCAGCAAGACTATGTGGGTAGCTCCCATTAGGGGGTATAATCACCTATCTAGAGATATTCATTTCATTCTTTAATTTGTTCAATGTTGTCCCATTCGGGAAATGGTTGTTGATCCCAACCGTTGGTGATATACATTCGATACACTCAAACGAAATGAGTGGTCGGTCATGTGTGGCTGGGTTGCAAGATGTTCTTGTTGAACCCAGTGTATTCCTCTCTAGAGGTACACTAGCGAAAGGTGGTTCCATACCTTGTCATAGTTGGAAATCCATAATCCAATAAGCGCCCGCGGTTTTTGATTGTATATTATGTATGTAGAACGTGAGATGAAAGCGTTTCTGCTAGATGATTATTATATTGTGGGTGATAGACAATATTATAATATCACTGAGTTTTGATATAAAGATTATTTTGGATTCTCATAAGGGAAGAACCCGTTCCGTTATACGGCGTGGTCTGATGAGATATCGTTTAATGGCTCAAACTGTTTTAAACTGTTTTACTCATACCAGTCCCATGACTGACCCAGAGATTATTTTGTTTTGTTTTCACTAAATTC
This sequence comes from Allium sativum, assembly GCA_030737875.1. Classification (NCBI taxonomy): domain Eukaryota; kingdom Viridiplantae; phylum Streptophyta; class Magnoliopsida; order Asparagales; family Amaryllidaceae; genus Allium; species Allium sativum. Next base: position 892,924 of record CM060918.1, read on the forward strand.
TTGGGTGCCCAATTTTGTACGGACAGTCAAGTAGTCGGGACTTTCAGATACTTGAAGAGCTGGAGCAGGAGGCTTCAGGATTTTATATAGCTATTGTTATTCCGCTATGTTGTAAGTGCTGTACTTGATAATGATATGTATATTCAAGTACAATCTTCTATTTCAAAGTTATGTTATATTTTATTCGTTCCGCAGTGAGGTTCGTGTTACTCTGATGTTGTATGTTCTTCTTCTTCTTCTATTCTAAGTTTCTGTCTTACCTTTCCTCACCCTCTAATTTCTTTCATTAACTATCGGTATTTTTTGATTTTTGGTTAGTCCTCATTGAGTTATGTCTATAACCAAAGTCGCTAAAAACCGGGACATTACAGTTGGTATCAGAGCTTAAGGTTAAGTAATTACCTTGGCTCGGTAGAGATGGGGTTAGTAATACCCTAGATTGAGTTTGAGTGCATATATACGAGAGCGTATTTGTTATTCAATATAAAATGGTTTTATATTGTGGAGATTTATTGGTTGAGTTGTTTATAAGTTCTGGTCGATCAATTTGGTCCACTGTATCGATAGGAGTTTCTGAACACTCGAATACAATGAACTGTCATGGTATGTTCTGAAAATAGGGTAAACAAAATAAATTTACCCAAATTATTTTTTCATTTATATCGGAGTGATTATAGTATATGGGGTATATTGGTTGTTATTGTAATCGAGTAAGATTATAAATTAAATGGTTATGAAAAGAACCAATCAGAATTCATGTAAGTATAATATATGAAATCAGATGTATTAAATCTGAAATTAAGATCAGGATTTAAAATTTAAAACTCTGAAAATGTGAAAAGTGTTTGTAAATGGATTTGAATTAAATATATGAAAATTTTAAAAATCCTGGGAGATTTTAAATTGTTTTACAAGCCTTGTGAATGGTATTTTGAATTGATTTTGAAATGGAAATATTTAGAAATGATTTTGAAAAGTGATATAGTATTGAACTCACTTCGATCGCTGGAAAATAATTCTGATGATGACTGCGCAGTATCATCAGTGTTCATTTTCGAGTTTGTAAGTGACGGATTACTACCAAAGATTTTATTTTCGAATTGTTTTGAGGAAACAAGTTGTTTAGAAATTCAAAGCTTTTGAATGGGTATTATGATTTCAAATTGATTTGAAAGAAAAACCCAAGAATTTAAAATTTTCCAGAATTTAAATTTAACTTGTGAAGTTAAGTAAAAGGAGATGATAAAAGTATTTAAATATGGAATTGATCAGAGAATAGTCTGAAATGGAATTGAGGGATAAGTTAAGAGTTTGGAATCGAAATGAAACTCGAGTTTAAAATGAAATTCGACTTTGGTATAAGCGAATGATTTGGGTTGAGAATGAATTGACTGGAGTTTGGTTGGGATGACATTGGTATATGCTGAATTAATAGCAGATGGAAAGGATACAATTATATGCCCGAAAAAAGGTACACGTTTATATTCATATGAGTTTGATGAGATTTATGAGCCAAATTGGCAAACTGCTTGGCTGTTTGATTTTCTTTTGGGGTGAAGAAGGCCCAGAGAGGCGAGTTGTAGTTGTACCGATTGAGTCGTACAAAGGAGGTGCTGGCGAATTTTTTTTGAAAAGTTAAGGTTTTAGAAAATTTTCAGGATTTTTGAAAATTTTCATTGATAAGAATTAATTAATATTTTAATTGAAATTAAATTGGTTCAGTTGAAACTGAAATTAAGAAGTGAACAAATAAGTTCTAACCAGTCAATAGGGTTTGTTTCCTACCTTAGCAATTTCGAGGACGAAATTATTTTAAGTGGGGAAGAATGTAATGACCCGCATTTTCAGCGATATAATAATTAATTTATTTAATTATTTAAATAGTGGTTTAGAGAATATAATGGTCGTTTAATTAATTAACTTTGAATATTTAATTAAAATAATAATTAAATAATATATTTAATTCTGAAATAATCAGAATTGGCTGAAATGGCGATATGGTGTGAATTGGGCAAATTCAAAATATATAATTCAGTTTGGATTTGGATTTGAATAACGAATATATTTAATTAACAATGGTTGAGCGTATAAATTATATTATAAATATAATCGAGCCTGAAATGGCGCGGCAGTTCGCGACTTGGCGAATTGAACTTTAAACGAATATACAGAAGCCGTTTTAAAACGGATTTCTGTGAAACAAGAAATGTTAGGAGCTGGTGGAGTATATTTTTCTAGTGGAAGAGAAAAATCACGATTTCGTCGTGTAGATTTTGATTTATGTTCAAATCTAATTTTAAAATAGTCGATGTGGAATCGTTTATAAACCATAACGATATATTTAATTTTAATTAAATATTGGCTTCAAATTTAGACAAGCCTGATTAGATATAGTGATAATTTAATTTTTAGAATTTTACTATAATTTTTAATTAAATAAATAAGCAACTTTTTATTTGGAGTATTTTGCACCCATAGTCAGCGATTTTGGGGTTTCACAATATGAGTTAATCTACCGGTATTTTTATATTTTTTGGATCACGGCACATTACTCGATTTAATGATATTTTCATATCAGTACGTGGACAAACAGAGTTTCGCAAAATGGCGTACTTTTAATAGTAAAACAAAATTTGTGAACACAAGAGGAGCCACGTTTTCTTTTATCAGCCACACCATCTTCTTTAAAACGTGAGATAAATTCCATTCCCCTTAAAATTTAACGCAAGCCGCCACAAACCCTTTTCACATCAAAATAAAAATAAACTAAAAATAGAAGAAGGGAGCGAATGGAGTAAAGGAGATGGAAGCAGTGGGAAGAAAGGGTGAAGCACGGTAGGCCTGGGTGCGTGCGACTGTGAGGTGATGAGTATAAGGTGGCATTGTACTCCTGGTGGCACAGCAGTCGGGTTGGACGAGTTTGGTGGACTTCCGCATACATGTTGTGTCGATGGTGGTCGCTGGTCTTAACAGCGTACAGGAGTTCGGCCGGTTTATATTGCGTGATGTGCTGATGAGTAAGGGCATGGTAGTGTACTAGTGTGTGCGGTATAGGGATGAAGGGGGCAGTGCGGATCTCCAGGCGTGAAGGAGGAAGATGAGGAGCAGTAGCGGTGGTTCACTGTTGAACGTGATGATGTGGAGTGTAGAAAAGGGAGTTCGGGTCCAGGTTCACTGCTTTGATATGGAGTTCCAGACTTGAGCAAATGGCATGGGGAGGACCAGCGTGAAACGAGTGCGGTTTTTTGTTGTTGTGATAGTTTGGAGGAAGTTCTGTTATGGGATACCAGTTGAGATGTGATTTTGTTCGTGAGCTACAGTTGGAGGTTTTGGGGTTCATGAGTTGGAGAAGAAAACATTTAACGCACCAGGACTGGTATTTTTAAGTTTGGGCTTTGGGCTGGGTATGAATTCAGATGGGTCGGTGACAAGAAAATGGTAAAGCCCATTTAAACATAATTAAGTTTAAAATTTATGCAACGTATAAACTTATAAATGTTATATCTTGGTCATACATTATCAGATTTTCAAACGGTCAGATCCGATGGGATCGTATGGACGGACACTACAACATGGGACTGACTGGGAGTGGATTGAAGCTCATTTAAATTTATGACGAAATAAATTGTTTGATTCAAATCAACCATACAGTTTATCGTTCTTTAAAGATGAACTGCCAATGTGAGTAGAACTCACCAACTCTGAACAGTTCTATTTTTATAACGTATATTTAGAACTGATAAATGATGACTGATTGTTGTGTGTTAACTGTTTGATTGAATTTCTTGTGTATTGGTTGAAATTTTAGATAACAATATATATAAATCGTTAATCGAATATTGATTCAGTTTATCAGAATATTTTATATTCGTGTTGTTTAACATCTGTGATGCAGAGAAACAGGTTGGAGGGATCCAACTGGATTCCTCAATATATATAAAATACTATTTTGTTTCATATATTTAAATATATGATGGGATATAAAATCTGTTGTCGATTATGTGTGTTTGGACGATGTTGGTCATCGTGATTTGATATGTTAAATACCATAATATACCGGAATGTTGATAACGGAATTTTCAAAGTGATATTTGAAAATAAAATATTTATAAAATCAAAGGATTTTATAAAAGAGAAAATAATTATAAAATCAAAGAAGATTTTATAAATAGGAATATTTATAAATAGGAAATATTTATAAAAAAGGGTATTTATAAATGGAATATTTATAAAGTGAAGTATTTTTTTAAGATAAATAAATAAGACATTAAATGGATTATTTATTTGGTAAATAAATAAGATATTATAAAGGGATTATTTACTTTGGAAGATAAAAAGGATTAAATCAAAGGAGAATTTATTTAGAAAATAAATTGGATTATAAAAGGAATTTGACGAGTTATAAAAGAATTAGGGAAGATTAATTTAAAATAAATATTAAATAGAAATCTGTTTTAACAGATGAATTGAGAAGAATAATTTATAAATAATATTTTTTAAATTAAGAGAATTATTTATCGTTGGATAAATAAATATATATAAGTCAAAGCTTATATACAGAGGTAAACAGATAAATGGAGCAGATTAATTTATAAATGATATTTCTAAATTAAGTAAAATATTTATAATTGGGTAAATGGAATATATAAGTCAGAACTTATATAGAGAAGTGAAAAATCAATTTTTACATCGATAAGTTAAAACTGAATATTTAACGAAGAGATAACAAGACTTATTAATGAAATTTCTAAGTGTTGAATATAAAATAAGATTTTATATGGATTGTTTATAAATAGAAGTTAATTAGAATAATTAAAATAAGGTATTCTTTTAATTAGAGGACCAAACTGTTTATTTATATAAAGGATATATTATTCATATTAAATATGAATAATGGATTTAAATAAATGTTTGAAAACAAATAATTTATAAAGAAGATCGGATTTATGAAATAGGATTTCAAATAGGAATTTTAAATAAGGAGTTAATCGAATCAGCGGTATTCGAAGTGAGTTATCAAATTAGATTTCGAAATGAATTAATCGAATTAGTTATTCGAGATGAGTTCATCGTTTTAAGTTAATCGAAGTGAGTAGATCGAATTAAGTATTCAATAAGAGTAAATCAAATGCGAGTCAAATCAAATATGAGTTAGTCGAATTTTATTATTCAAAGTAAGTTAATCAAATGTAGGTTAATCGAATATGGTATTCGAAAAGGGTTAGTCAAATATGGTCAGTCGAACCAAGTTAGTCGAGTAAATCGAGTTAAGACAATCGAGTTAAGATAATCGAGTTAAGATAATCGAGTCATGATTTTCGATTTAAGTAATAGGGTTAAGTTATCGAGTTAAGATAATCGAATACCACTTATTCGAAGTAGAGTTATCAAATATCACTTATTCGAAGTAGAGTTATCGAATATAGTTCATTCTAGAAGAGTTATCGAATATAGTTTATTCGAAAGGAGTTAAATCGAATATAGTTCATCCGAGAAGTGTTATCGAATATAGTTATTCGAAGAAAGGATTTATCGAATATAGTTATTCGAAGTGCGATAATCGAATATAAGTTATTCGAAGGGAGTAAATCGAATATAGGTTATTCGAAGAAGATTTAATCAAATAGATATTACTTGAAAGAGAGTTAATCGGCGAATTCGATTATATCGAATTCTGGAAAGTATTATTTACTTTCCTGTTTTTAAATCAAGATTTATTATTTATAAATAAATTAGGTAGGTTAATTATTCAAAGTAAGAAATAGAAAGTTAGATGTTAAGTTAGATATGTCAGAAGTAGTAATTATAACGTTATCGTTATAATCAATGTTTCAAATAAAGAAATGGAGTTGTAAATAGAATACGAGAGTTACGTAAGGAAGTTTGTTAAAAATTAAAAGATAAACTTTGACCATTTCGAAGTTAAAACGTTGTTCAGTTAAGGTCTGAGAGGTAATTATACCCTAACCTTATTGACTTCCTTCTTAACTAAGGAATGGTAAGGTTTGATCGTGATAGAGTTTTGGAAATGTTTTCCAATTAAGAATCAGAAATCTTTTCTGATAATAGGAAATAAGAATTTAAAATATATGGAAACAGGAGATAAGTAAATTAATGAACTAAAGAGATAAATGTTAAATGATGATTGATCGATAAAATTTCCATCTGGAAATAATATCGTTGTTTGCACACGTATTTCACTTTGATAGTTAAATCACAGACTATCAAAGTTTTGACCATTTTAACATTGTTAATATGGAGAGACCGGTTGGATTATTATCCAAAGAACCACTCCGTATTGGCATAAGCGTTGTGAATCATATATGACAAAGATAATTGAAGACAGAGTAAAGTGCAATGGCTGTTGTATAAATCTTAGATAACAATTGCCTAAGATGGATGTACTGAATAGTGCCTTCAGTTTGTCCAGTCCAAAGACAACTTGTATTGAAGAAGGTCTGACAGAGTATATCTAATAGATCGAGTAAGTTGATCTCTTCAAACGTATTCACGTTTGGTGGCGGAGGAATTCGTTTCTCTTAGCTGTATACCCGTGTTATTTTTGGATAAATCAATTTGTGATTTGGCGGGTATGACGATGTGACATTCTAAGTGAATGAAGATGTGGCATGTAAAAGATAAGCGTAGCTTCTAGCCTCACATCCGGTAAATGACAAAAATCGGGCAGACATCATGGCTATGTGGGTAGCTCCCATTAGAGTGTATAATCACCTATCTAGATATATTCATTTCATTCTTTAATCAGTTCAATGTTGTCCCATTCGGGAAACGGTTGCTGATCCCAACCGTTGGTGATATACATTTGATACACTCAAGCGAAATGAGTGGTCGATCATGTATGGCCGGATTGCAAGATGTTCTTGTTGAACCCAGTGTATTCCTCTCTAGAGGTACACTAACGAAAGGTGGTTCCATACCTTGTTATAGTTGGAAATCGATTATCTAAAAGCGCCCGCGGTTTTTGATTGTATACTATGTATGTAGAACGTGAGATGAAAGCGTTTCTGCTAGACGATTATTATATTGTGGTTAATAGACATTATTATAATATCACTGAGTTTTGATATAAAGATTATTTTGGATTCTCATAAGGGAAGAACCCGTTCCGTTATACGGCGTGGTCTTATGAGATATCGTTCAATGGCTCAAACTATTTTAAACTGTTTTACTCATACCAGTCCCATGACTGACCCGGAGTTTATTTTGTTTTGTTTTCCCTAAACTCTTGGGTGCCCAATTTTGTATGGGCCGTCAAGTAGTCGGGACTTACAGATACTTGGAGAGATGGAGCAGGAGGCTTCAGGATTTTATATAGCTATTGTTATTCCGCTATGTTGTAAGTGTTGTACATGATAATGATATGTATATTCAAGTACAATCTTTTATTTCAAAGTTATGTTATATTTTATTCGTTCCGCTGTGAGGTTCGTGTTACTCTGATGTTGTATGTTCTTCTTCTTCTATGCTAAGTTTCTATCTTATCTTTCCTCACCCTCTAATTTCTTTCATTAACTACCGGTATTTTTCGATGTTTGGTGAGTCGTCATTGAGTTATGTCGATAACCAAAGTCACTAAAAACCAGGACATTGCAATTGGATTTCAAATCTAGTTAGTAAATAGTTCACTTTGATAAAATACATTTTTATCTTTACAAATATGGAAGTTTTCATTCCAATTCTTTCCAAATCATTTATTATGATTTTACACAAATTACTAATATTTTTAATAATTTTATCAAGGTATGTACAGTCGATTTCCATAAACGGTCATCGAACTGCACTTACAACATCCTTTTCCAAATTTGATTTGGACATAATTCCAAATCCAACTGTTAGATTTCAAATCTTTTATAATCCTTAGAAGCTCTTTTCGATACAAACCCAACGGTTCCGGTTTTAGGAGAATCCGACGGTCGGATCTCCCGTAATCGCAATTCGAAGTCAATGGCCGAAATTTGCGAACGGTCGCTGTGCGGCGCGTTTTATTGAGGCCATTAATATATATATATTTCATCGATTCCCATTTAAAACGTATTTTATAAATCCTTTTAACTTCGTTTTAAAAACGATTCCAACTTCATTTTCAATTTTAAATTAAAATTGAATATTCTATATCATTATTGTATAAATGATAATATTTTCCTAACATCAGATTTTGAAATCAATTCTTTTTCGATATTCATTATAAAAATGAATAAAACTGATATAAATATTGTTCGCGTCAAAATGGCGCACATCTAATCAACACGACTTCATATATTTCAATAATTCGTGCCCATCCAAAATCAGACATCAAAATCGGATTTTAATCCTTTGCTGAATAATATTTTAAAATATTCTTTTCTTTCCAAATTGGAATGAGACCCAACCAATCACCATATAATGTTATTTGTATGGATTCCATAAAACACATGTATATAATAATAATGAGAAACAATCATCCATCATCCAAAGTGCATCACACAACTGGATAAGCATTAAATATAAATAATTAACGCTTACAACAGCCTGTCAACCAATCGATTGACATACAACTAAATAATTGGGATTAGTGTACGTCAAATATCATCCAATACCTGTGTGGGGTTTCAATCAATCAAACACAGATTTTATTTGTGAAGTTGGACGATGTGTAAAATTTATCGTCCCAATCGATATCAGATAAATGGGTGTACATAAACAAATCGTCCGATTTGTAAATGAATATTTATTTTATTCATATACACGTTAAAAATTACATTTTTAACGATAAAATATTTATTTCAACTCATGAATATTTTATTTTCATTCCACATCACAATCATCAACCACAACGCAATACAATCAAACAAGTCATCCATGGTCTGTGGACGGCGGGGAGTAGTTCATATATGCAGTTATAAAATAAATAATTGTACTATAAATTATAGTAAGGAGTTCTCACCTTGGGGTTCTACTTCGTCATTCTTTATTTCTGAACGGTTTGGATTTGGATTCTTTTTCCAGTCGGTTCCATCGCAATCTATTTCACATGATTTTTATATTAAAAATCACATTTTTATTTTAAAATCACATGTATAAAAATCATGTCATTACATCATCATTATATATATATATATATATATATATATATATATAAATCATATTTTTATATCTTCATAATATATATAAATCATATTTTTATTACTCTATTACATATATAAAAATCGTATTTTTATACCATAACCATTGTAAAAATCGAATTTTTTATTCGTTATTCCTATATAAAAATCAAATTTTTTTTATTCTAAAATAGTTTGTATAAAAATCATTTCTAAAACAATGATTTCTAATATAAAAAAACTGATTTTAACTAGGTATTCAAATTTAAATTGATTAAACAAAAAACTCACCTCTTTGCTCGCAAAAACTCAACTTTCGGATGGAGAAGGCGCCATATGGGTGCTGACGTGGCGGGATAGGCAGCGGCAGGGGGTGTGGTGGTCGAGGAGTGGCGGGCGTGGCTAGTGGCGGGCCTAAAGCGGTGGTGGCGGTCTGAAAATGTGGGTTTTGGGTTGTGGGGCGTGGGATACTTCGAGGTTGGATAAGGGGACGATGGGGGGAGGTGCTGGAGCATGGTCGGAGGGGGAATCAGAGGGGTGCGCGGCGGCTGGGCGAGGTGGCGACCTGCTGATGGTGGGTGGCGGCATTGTAACAACCCAAATTTTAATAACATGTTGAAACAAGAAATCAATGTATAATTAAATTTTAAAATAAGAATCAGGGAAAATGGGTTGTGTCATTGCGTTCGTCTCGGAATTCTACATGAAATAGAGTCCGAGTTTTCGAAAATCGGAGTCCGGATGAAGAAGTTATGGCCTGTAGAAGATTAAGCAAATTTCAGGCAGCACAGAAATAGGCAGGTCGAGCTGGGGGTCGACCTGGGGGTCAGGTCGACTAGGGGGTCGACCTGGGGTCGACCAACGCCCCACAGGTCGACCATATGGTCGACCTCCCCCCTTACAGGTCGACCTGGTCGGCCTGTTTTGGACCAGAACCCATTTTTGAAGCCCGGGACATGTTTTGATGGTTCAGATCAGTTCCAGGGTTAATCTAAGGGCCTAAATAAGTTTCTACAACTATAAAAACACCCAAAGACCTAGCCTAATTCACAACAAATCATTCTTACACCAAAATGCTGCTGAAATCCCTCTTGATCATGGTCGCCGCCTCCAATCGATTTCTTAAGCTTTCATACACAATCCAATTCGAAGATTAAGGCTTCTACAATGATTCAAGGCAATAAATCAACAACGCCGCAACATTTCTACAACGAATTCAGTTCTTAATTCATTAGCCATGCTCTGTAAGTTCTAGTTATTTTCAGATCTAAATATTTAAATTTAATATGGGCATGTGATGAAGTGAAATTGGATTTAAGTACGTTTATCGATCTATTTCTGTTGCTTCTTGAATCTTGAGTTTTGAGACTTGTCTATCTTTATTCCCATGTCTAGTTCATGATCTATTCAGCCTGTAGTAAATCAGATTTCCCGATTCATGTTGATATTATTATCAAGTTGTAATCTTCATGCCTGTGATGATGTTTTTCTCTCTGATCTTATTTTTATGCAAAATTCTACCTTCCCCTATTTATTTTCTTTTGATGAACCTTGGTCAATTTCGGACCTAGGCCTAAACTACAGCATACGTGCGATTTGTATATGGGGAAATATTGGAATATTGCTGAGTGGAATATATGTGTTTGGTGGAATCGAAGGCATAATATGAGAATTGGATGTTTGGGAATAATTTACCATTAACATGAAACGGGGTAATTTTGGGTATAGTCATTATAATGGTTATTGCGCAATTGGGATTGATATATGTAATTTGACATGGATCTTGATATATGTAATTTGACTAGAACATGTTATGGGTAAATTGGTGTAAACGTGGTATACATGTAATTTTGGGTATAAAACTTGATCTATGTAAATTGTGCATAGCTTTGTAAACATGTAAATCATGAATCTTGACATATGCAAAACAACATGAAACTTGGTATATGTGTAAATTGGCATACATGCAAAACGGCATGAATTGAACATATGTAAATTTGGTATGAATTGGGAATATGTAAAACTGGCATGTAATTAGAACTTGGGCATATGTTAATTATGTAAAATTTGAATTTGAAGCGTATATGATAATTTATGACTTGGAAGAGGTTTAATATGAACGCGCCTAAGTTGGTTTTTGGGTAGTTGGCATGTATTGTAAATAAAAGGCTATAACTTGGCATAACTTTATAGTGAATTCTGATAATAATTTGGGAATACATTTTGGGGAAAAAACGTGAATTATGAACTTGGTAATTGGCATATAACTGGAAGTAATGAACTTGGAAAGTGGGCCATAACATTTACATATAACAGTAAAAGAGACAAATATGTAAGTTTAGAAAATACGAGTATGCTTAACCCGAGGTTGGATTGAGTTGTGATGTAAAACTGCCCGGACCCGCCCGACTGTCCAGTAATCACAACAATACCTGTCCAATGTGGGTGGTTAAAGCATGGAGCCCAAGAAGAACCCGAGGTTAGACTAAGTTGCGGTGTAAACCTGTCCGAAACCGATCGGCATATCCAGTAACTGCAACGATACATGTCTAATGTGAGTGGTTGGTGCTTTAATGAATAATTTAAAGCTAAGGTACAACTTAGTCATTATAAGGTGTTGACTAGACAAGTGGGTAAGGTTAAGTAAAGGATTAACCATTATAACATGTTAACTAGACTAAAAGGTGGAGTTAAGTAAATTTGATACACTTAACCAATGTAACGTGTTAACTAAACTGATGGGTGGGATTAAGTTAATATGGACACTTCATCTATTTAACGCGTTAACAAGACAAGATTTGCGGGGATTAAGTAACTAAGGGGACACTTAATCACTATAATCTGATGAACGAGTAAGGTTAAGGAATACTTAACCAATTTGATTTGATAGGTGGGTTAAGTCAACATGAACTACTGGATGACACTTAACCGATATGACATGAATGGGCGGGTTAAGTAATATGACTAGACTAATGACACTTAACCGATATGACAAATGAATGGGTTAAGTTAACTTGAATTGACTTATGACACTTAACCAATACGACTTCACGAGAACGAGAACTAAGTTATAAATCTTAGTTAGAGGGGCTAAGTAGTAAACCTTAGTTAGGAGAACTAAGTAGTAATTCTTAGTGGAACACAAAAAGGAGCGAACGTCCATCTGATCTTAAAGAAGGCTCCAACGAACTGGGTGATGAAACACGCGGCTTCAAGGGGACATGAGGGTACTCTTGGTATCCCTCTGTGAGGCTGCAGATGATCCGCCTGGGCTCATAGAGGTTGAGGTCTGCGTTTGAAGAACCAAGGGTATGCCTTGGTTGCAACATAAGGCAACCTAAATACTAGGATGGACCAGCGTGATTCGGCGAGACCAGTAGCCCTATGATAGCAACTCGTCGTCTACCTACCATCTAGAGTCAATCGAGATACGTGAAGCGGAAAGGCGGAGAACTCCAAAAGACCATATATTTGCTATCTAGTTACGGTTGCGGATGGCCATAGGTTAGTGGGGCATAGGGGGCCTGCGTATAGTTCTCATTTTTCAAGGTGTACCTTTCATTAGTTGAAGGAGGGGTCAAGTGGGACCATAGCCACGGGAAAAAAACAGACCTTAGCATCTGCATCGACAGATATCTGAAAGCTCCCGACCGAGTTCCGGGTTTCTTGATTAGCCCTGGACAGGACTCGGGTCGCATATATAGAGGACATGTGCATCTAGACAGCGATAACGATTCGCGACACATGCGTGGGGAAAGTCTAGGAACATATACCACTCTAGGTAGTGTGTCCTAGACTAGGGGGCATCGTTTGACAGGTAGCATAACCCCTAGTTGTGCTAGGTCGCATAAACCCTGAAAACCCTAGATTAGATCTATGTAATAATAATAGATGTACACCTGATAGCAACCGCAATGTTGGGGATTGGGATTACGTTATCATATGATCATTTTATATAGATTACTAGTGGGGATGCTAGTTAGGTGGTGCAGAGAAAATATACATAATTTTAATGGTGAAGCAGAGAAATCTTGCGATGCTTGATAGAAATCTTGCAAAATTATACTTAGTTCATCTTGAATGGAAACCTTACGATGTTATACATGACAAAAATCATATGATGTTATTCTTAGTTATCGTGCATGTAGCCTATACTGTCATCATGTTTATGTTTACTTTCAGTTTATTCATGCCATGTTATCTTTACCTGTTTTTATGTTGAAAGTCACTAGGACTTGCTCGGTCTTTATGACTGACCCGTTTTGTTTCGCCTCTTTTTCTCCAGTCCCCCCCCCCCCCCCCAGGTTCGCAGGGTGGGAATACAGCTTAGTTCGGATGTTACCAAGCTCCAAGGTTCTTTCATGTACAACTTGGATTTCACTTGGCTATGGCTTGCTTTGCTTTATTGGGGAATATCACAATTTATTTTTATGCTTCTTTGTTTTTGAGTAAGACAGATATTTTAGCTACGCAATTGGGTATTGGAAGTTGATGGGCTTTTATTGTAAACAATTATTTAATAAAATGATTTGAAGTACTTCTACTTTACTTTCCGCTATTTTATATATGTCTGTCCTGTAATATTTCTGTTCCAGTACCCATAATGCTCCATTGAAGTTAAGGCATTCCCTTTGTGAGTGACCTTAACGGATGTAGGGTGTTACATTTGGTATCAGAGCAGAAGGTTACCAGACTGGGCAAAAGCTTTTAAAAACCTTCTGAAATTATTTTCAAAACGTTTACAAAGAAGCATTTTTCTAAGAAAAGTTTTGTTTTACAAAAGGCATATTCCCCAAAGCCATATTCACTATCTTTTGATTCTATCCTTGAGTCTCCTCTCTCTTTCTTTTTAACCGTAGTATGTAGGCATGCGACACATGTCGGAGGGCGAAGGAGTGCCCAACCTCCATCTGTAGCCGCAGTAGTTTTACTTGCGACAAATCTTATTTCAAGCTTTGTAGGGTTGCCGAGCGACTGAGGTAGCTTTCGAGAAACTTGTCAACGAGCTATACAAGGATAGTAAGAACGAGGATAAAGAGCAAAAGCCTAAGGATGAGTAACTAGTTGATATGGCTTAATCCACGAAGGAGAAAATGGTGAAAGGGAAGAGACCAAAGTGAAAGAATAATAAAACCCATGACAAGAGAGAGTATATTTAGTATGGTAAAAAGGGACATGTCATTAAGTATTATAGGACAAGGACAATGGCAAAGAACAAGAGCTTCGGGAGGGCAATTGTATGCTCTCACTACTAGCGTACCTAAGAGAGGTGGCATCGTTTCTATTAAGGGTTTAGCTTTTCTTTTCTATCATCCCGTTAGGACTTTGTTTTTGTACACCGCATCCTTTTACTTCTGCTTCGATAGTTGAGTCTCTGCACCTTAGTACTAGCGTAGTAGAGGATCCCAATTTTTTTGTCTCAAATCCTGTAGGGGAATCGGCTCATTTATTCATGACTTGTTTGGATTTAAGAATATCTATGCTAAGTGTTGAGTTTAGAAGTAATGCATATGTCTTTGGGCTATGGGTTGATTCTAGGGATGGAATGGTTATCCAGTAAGGGTGTCATTCTCGGTTTTGAAAGGAGGGTAGTTAGACCCTTGACTTGCCTCGGTAATACCTTCGAAGTCTCATGTAACCTTAGGGTTCTGTCATGCTTAGTTTCCTAGAAATATATATATTGGTTGGGTTGAGTAATTCTTTGGGTGTCAGTCTGATGTTGATTTCAGTCTACGGGGCTGGTGCTTAGGGAGTTCTTTTCCTAATAAGTATATATGTGACGTAGATTTCCAGTTTTGACATTGCCTAATGGGCACAAAGTTTTTACTTGCTTCTATCATTCGACTATATCTTTATGTAGGAACAATTGGGTGTAAACATGTGTTTGAGACATGTTATGATTGATGGTTGCTAGTGGTTGCTCGTGGATGCATATACACGCACATTAGACACTAGATCGGCTTTGTCACCTTTCATATTGCATATGCATGAGAGTTTATACTTGTTTATGGGTGAATTTGAATGTGTTATCATGTGGATGTTGCATATGGATGGATGTTTGTGCACACATATAGTGTTTATGTGACTAGGACTATATTTGCATACATATTGGACTCATGGCACTAAACATATTTTGCATTAAGAAGATCAATCAGGCCTGATCATTTGCATTAGATAAGGAACACAAACACACACTTTCTGCACATGTTCATATAGCATTAGAAATCCCTTAAGGGCAATGAATGCCTGTGATTGATGATTGAGTAGATGGATGATTGGATGGTAGGACACATTCTACTTAACTTGAAGATTTCGGGGACGAAATCCTTTAAGGAGGGGAGAATGTAACAACCCGAATTTTAATAACATGTTGAAACAAGAAATCAAGGTATAATTAAATTTTAAAATAAGAATCAGGGAAAATGGGTTGTTCCATTGCGTTCTTCTCGGAATTCTGCATGAAATAGAGTCCGAGTTTTCGAAAATCGTAGTCCGGATGAAGAAGTTATGGCCAGTAGAAGATTCAGCAAATTTCAGGCAACACAGAACCAGGCAGGTTGACCTGGGGGTCAGGTCGACCAGGGGGTCGACCTGGGGGTCGACCTACCCCCCATAGGTCGACCATATGGTCGACCTCCTCCCTTATAGGTCGACCTGGTCGGCCTGTTTTGGCCTAGAACCCATTTTTGAAGCCCGGGACATGTTTTAATGGTTCAGATTAGTTGTAGGGTTAATCTAGGGGCCTAAATAAGTTCCTACAACTATAAAAACACCCTAAGACCTAGCCTAATTCACAACAAATCATTCTTACATCAAAATGCTGCTGATATCCCTCTTGATCATGGTCGCCGCCTCTAATCGATTTCTTAAGCTTTCATACACAATCCATTTCGAAGATTAAGGCTTCTACAATGATTCAAGACAATAAATCAACAACGCCGCAACATTTCTACAACGAATTCAGTTCTTAATTCATTAGCCGTGCTCTGTAAGTTCTAGTTATTTTAAGATCTAAATATTTAAATTTAATATGGGCATGTGATGAAGTGAAATTGGATTTAAGTATGTTTATCGATCTATTTCTGTTGCTTCTTGAGTCTTGAGTTTTGAGACTTGTCTATCTTTATTCCCATGTCTAGTTCATGATCTATTCAGCCTGTTGTAAATCAGTTTTCCTGATTCATGTTGATATTATTATCAAGTTGTAATCTTCATGCCTGTGATGATGTTTTTCTCTCTGATCTTATTTTAATGCAAAATTCTACCTTCCCCTATTTATTTTCTTTTGATGAACCTTGGTCAATTTCGGACCTAGGCCTAAACTACGACATACGTGCGATTTGTATATGGGGAAATATTGGACTATTGCTTAGTGGAATATATGTGTTTGGTGGAATCAAAGGCATAATATGAGAATTGGATGTTTGGGAATAATTTACCATTAACATGAAACGGGGTAATTTTGGGTATTGTCATTATAATGGTTATTGCGCAATTGGGATTGATATATGTAATTTGACATGGATCTTGATATATGTAATTTGGCCAGAACGTGTTATGGGTAAATTGGTGTAAACGTGGCATACATGTAATTTTGGGTATTAAACTTGATCTATGTAAATTGTGCATAGCTTTGTAAACATGTAAATCAAGAATCTTGACATATGTAAAACGGCATGAAACTTGGTATATGTGTAAATTGGCATACATGCAAAACGGCATGAATTGAACATATGTAAATATGGTATGAATTGGGCATATGTAAAACTGACATGTAATCTAGAACTTGGGCATATGTTAATTATGTAAAATTTGAAGTTGAAGCGTATATGATAATTTATGACTTGGAAGAGGTTTAATATGAACACGCCTAAGTTGGTTTTTGGGTAGTTGGCATGTATTGTAAATAAAAGGCTATAACTTGGCATAACTTTATAGTGAATTTTGATAATAATTTAGGAATACGTTTTGGGGAAAAACGTGAATTATGAACTTGGTAATTGGCATATAACTGGAAGTAATGAACTTGGAAAGTGGGCCATAACATTTACATATAATAGTAAAAGAGACAAACATGTAAGTTTATAAAATACGAGTATGCTTAACCCAAGGTTGGATTGAGTTGTGATGTAAAACTGCCCGGACCCGCCCGACTGTCCAGTAATCACAACAATACCTATCCAATGTGGGTGGTTAAAGCATGGAGCCCAATAAGAACCCGAGGTTAGACTGAGTTGCGGTGTAAACCTGCCCGGAACTGACCGGCATATCCAGTAACTGCAACGATACGTGTCTAATGTGAGTGGTTGGTGCTTTAATGAATATTTTAAAGCTAAGGTACAACTTAGTCATTATAATGTGTTGACTAGACAAGTGGGTAAGCTTAAGTAAAGGATTAACCGTTATAACATGTTAACTAGACTAAAAGGTGGGGTTTAGTAAATTTGATACACTTAACCAATGTAACGTGTTAACTAAACAGATGGGTGGAATTAAATTAATTTGGACACTTAATCAACTTAACGTGTTACCAAGACAAGATTTGCGGGGATTAAGTAACTAAGGGGACACTTAATCACTATAACCTGATGAACGAGTAAGGTTAAGGAATACTTAACCAATTTAATTTGATAGGTGGGTTAAGTCAACATGAACTACTGGAAGACACTTAACCGATATGACATGAATGAGTGGGTTAAGTAATATGACTAGACTAATGACAATTAACCGATATGACAAATGAATGGGTTAAGTTAACTTGAATTGACTTATGACACTTAACCAATCCAACTTAATGAGAACGAGAACTAAGTTGTAAATCTTAGTTAAAGGGGCTAAGTAGTAAACCTTAGTTAGGAGAACTAAGTAGTAATTCTTAGTGGAACACAAAAAGGAGCGAACGTCCATCTGATCTTAAAGAAGGCTCCAACGAACTGGGTGATGAAGCACGCGGCTTCAAGGGGACGTGAGGGTACTCTTGGTATCCCTCTGTGAGGCTGCAGACAATCCGCCTAGGCTCACAGAGGTTGAGGTCTGCGTTAGAAGAACCAAGGGTATGCCTTGGTTGCAATATAAGGCAACCTAAAGACTAGGATGGACCGGCGTGATTCGGCGAGACCAGTAGCCCTGTGACAGCAACTCGTCGTCTACCTACCATCTTGAGTCAATCGAGATACGTGAAGCGGAAAGGCGGAGAACTCCAAAAGACCATATATTTGCTATCTAGTTATGGTTGCGGATGGCTATAGGATAGTGGGGCATAGGGGGCCCATGTATAGTTCTCATTTTTAAAGGTGTGCCTTTCATTAGTTGAGGGAGGGGTCAAGTGGGACCATAGCCACGGGAAAAAAACAGACCTTAGCATCTACATCGGCAGATATCTGAAATCTCCCAACCGAGTTTCGGGTTTCTTGATTAGCCCTGCCACAGGACTCGGGTCGCACGTATAGAGGACATGTGCATCTAGACAGCGATAACGATTCGTGGCACATATGTGGGGAAAGTCTAGGAACATATACCACTCTAGGTAGTGTGTCCTAGACTAGGGGGCATCGTTCGATAGGTAGCATAACCCCTAGTTGGGCTAGGTCGCATAAACCCTGAAAACCCTAGATTAGATCTATGTAATAATAATAGATGTACACCTGATAGCAACCGCAATGTTGGGGATTGGGATGACGTTATCATATGATCATTTTATATAGATTACTAGTGGGGACGCTAGTTAGGTGGTGCAGAGAAAATAGATATCATTTTAATGGTGAAGTAGAGAAATCTTGCGATGCTTGATAGAAATCTTGCAAAATTATACTTAGTTCATCTTGAATGGAAACCTTGTGATGTTATACATGACAAAAATCATATGATGTTATTCTTAGTTATCGTGCCTGTAGCCTATAATGTCATCATGCTTATGTTTACTTTTAGTTTATTCATTCCATGTTATCTTTACCTGTTTTTATGCTTAAAGTCACTAGGACTTACTTAGTCTTTATGACTGATCCGTTTTGTTTCGCCTCTTTTTCTTCCGTCCCACCCCCCCCCCCCAGGTTCGCAGGGTGGGAATACAGCTTTGTTCGGATGTTACCAAGCTCCAAGGCTCTTTCATGTACAACTTGGATTTCTCTTGGCTATGGCTTGCTTTGCTTTATTGGGGAATATCACAATTTATTTTTATGCTTCTTTGTTTTTGAGTAAGACAGATATTTTAGCTACGTAATTGGGTATTGGAAGTTGATGGGCTTTTATTGTAAACAATTATTTAATAAAATGATTTGAAGTACTTCTACTTTACTTTCCGTTGTTTTATATATGTCTGTCCTGTAATATTTATGTTCCAGTGCCCATAATGCTCCATTGAAGTTAAGGCATTCCCTTTATGGGTGATCTTAACGGATGTGGGGTGTTACAGGCATCGTGAAGGGGCGACGGGTTTCTAATTTTGAGGGGCACGATTTTTGATTTAGGGTTTAGAGGGAGATAGAGGGGGCTATATATATATATAATATATATATATATAATTACTTAATTTCTTGTTAATAATGGTGGACCATGACCCGCCAGATGATAAAGCTTTTCCTCCTCAAAACTCAAATCCTAATCAACATAATCCGCTTGTATCTAATCCAGATCTTCTTGTTAATGATTTGGGATCGCTTTGCTTTGTTCAACCGTCTGAAGAAGGAGTACTTATTTTTGAAGAATCGTTTAAAGCTTCAGCTGATTCATGGAGAAACACGATTGCTTTGCATCCAGTTGACTTTAAACTCACAGTTGTTAAACTCAAGGATTATATCGTGAAGGTATGGAATCCAAAAGGTATGTTTAGGATTCATATTGCTCCAGGTTTTAACTACACAGTACAGTTCGATGAGGTGTTTGATTTTTTGTCTGTGTTAAAAACTTCCGCTTATTCTTTCTTTGGGAGATTATTGATGATTAACAAATGGTTTCCTGGCTATAAGTTTGAAGACTTTAATGCTCAAAATGTTCAGATCTGGATTAAACTCTTGAATTTAGATATGGAGCTTTGGACAAATTCTAGTTTCTCCAGCATTGATAGCTTCATTGGTAATTCGATTAGAGCTGACACTAATACAATTTCAAAGAAGATTACAAAATATGCTAGAATACTCATTGAGATTAATTTGGATTCTAAGCTTGAGGATAATATTCCTATTAAACTGTATAATGGGATCTCTAAATCTATTGTAGTTGAATATGAATACATTCCTCACAAATGTGATAGATGCAGGAAATTTGGTCATAGAACACTTGTTCACGAGTTATCTAAAAAACAGGCATGGTCTTCTAATCAATCTGCAGATGATTCTAATGTTGGACCTTCTTCAAATGTGACAAGTTCTTATTCTAATAGTGAAAATTCAGAGGAGAATAACCACAGTCAAGAAGAAGATAATGTTGATAATAGAAATATTGATCAAGATGGTTTGGATTTTCTTGACAAGGAACTGCCTAATGATGTTTTGCTTGATCTTTTAAATCAAGTTGCAGATAATTTGGATAATTCTATTCCTCCTCAAGAGTTTAATGATGTGTCAGCTGGAGTCACCAGAAATGCAGAGTATCTTGCTAATGTGAAGGGTAAGAAGAAGGTATCATTCATAGCTCCTCCTAAAAGGCCACTAAGGAGAAATGCTCCTATTGAATGACTATCTTAGTATGGAATGTCAGAGGGTTAAATACATCTGATAGGATGTCTGATGTATTTTCCCTTATGACAAAATATAAACCAACTATTGTTGATTTAGTTGAGAATAAGATAAATCCTAATAGCTTGCAAGCTTTTAGTAGATCATTGCCTTGTGGTTGGGAGTTTATGCCTCATAATGATACTCTTTTTTATGGTAGAATTTTTCTATTATGGAATTCGACTGTATGGTCTATCAATGAAATTTCCTCTTCAAATCAACATCTGACTGTGCAAGCATTGGACCAAGTTGGACTTTCCATTTTTCTATCTATCATTTATCCAAGTAATAGCTTCAATGAAAGACAAGTCCTATGGAAACAAATTGTTCAAGAATCTGGTTTTATAAACTCTGAATTGATATTAATTGGTGACTTTAATAATGCTACAACTCTTCTGGACAAAAAAGGAGGCCTACCTATCCCATTTCAATACATTAGATCATTAAACAATTGTCTGATGCAAGCTGGATTAATTGAAATTAAATCTTCTGGTTTTAACTTTACCTGGAGAAGAAGAGGTATGGCAACTAACATTGACAAAAAATTTATTAATCATCAGTGTCTTCAGAAATTTAGTGATATCAATGCTTTGGCTTTATCACATTTATCAAGTGATCACAACCCTATCTTATTAGATCTTTTAGTTGATGATTCACCAAAAGGTTTCCTATTTATATACTCAATTGATTGGCATTTTAAGGAAGGTTATCATGAGTGTGTACAGAGAGGGTGTAATATCAATGTAAATGGTTTTGCTAGTTATGTACGTCTCCAAAAACTTTATGCTTGTAAATCATAATTTAAGAAGTGGAACAAAGTAAGGCCAAAAGACAACTCTCTTTTATTGGAAGCTGAAGCCAAGGTCAAGGAATTTGAAGAAGCATGTGATGCAAATCCAGAGGATATTATATTATATGAGAGTATGCTAGAAGCTAAGCAATCTCTATACTTTCAGAAGAAGATTAATTCATGGAGCTATAAACAAAAGGCCAAAGTGTCATGGCCAAATTCAAAAAAAATTCATTCAAAAATGTCTCTTCGTAAACATGTTAACAATCTTAAAGCTTTACTCAATTCAGATGGCTCTCTATTATATAAGAAAGAGGATATTGCTTCTGAAGCAATTAACTACTTTGAGCAGCTATTTAATGGTGAGGACATTTTTGATATTCCTTCTTTTCAGTCAATTGCAAAGATTAATCAACATGGAAAACAACAACTTCTAAAGGCAATTTCATTAGATGAAGTCAAAACTGCTGTACACTCTGTTCATATTGACTCAAGTCCTGGACCAGATGGTCTTAATTCTAAATTCTTCACTCTGCATTGGGATTCTATAAAGGATGAACTTCATTCTGCTATGCAATATATATTTGAATCGGGTAAACTTCCAAAAGGTTGTAATCATACGTTTATAACTCTAATCCCTAAGGTTGAGAGGCCTACTTCTATATCACAATATAGACCTATATCTTGTTGCAACATGTTTTACAAGATTTTTAGTAAAATATTGTGTAATAGGATTAAATGG
This sequence comes from Allium sativum, assembly GCA_030737875.1. Classification (NCBI taxonomy): domain Eukaryota; kingdom Viridiplantae; phylum Streptophyta; class Magnoliopsida; order Asparagales; family Amaryllidaceae; genus Allium; species Allium sativum. Next base: position 915,268 of record CM060918.1, read on the forward strand.
TATATGACACATCTCATTTCTGCAAACCAGTGTGCATACATCCCTAACAAACATATAGGAGAGAATATATTATTAGCTCATGAGTTGCTCAGAGATTTTAAGAAAGCAGGAGTTAGTACATTTTGTGTTAAAATAGATTTGCACAAAGCACATGATATGATAAATAGGATACTTATTTGTCATATTATGTTTAAGATGGGGTTTCCAGTGCATATTATCAATATCATTTATGAGCGCATATCTTCTCCTACATTCTCAATACTAATTCAAGGTATTCCTCATGGTTTCATTGCATCTAATCGTGGGTTGAGGCAAGGTGATCCACTCTCTCCTTACCTATTTTCTATAGCTAAGGAATACTTTTCTTTCTGCTTGAATGAAGCTGTGGCATTAGAGAAATTCTTGCCAGTTCACAAATTTCAGTCAGTAGTTTCTCACTTGATGTATGCTGATGATCTTTGCTAAATGTGTACCTTCTTGTGCCATTTCTCTGAATGAATGCTTTGAAAAGTTAAAAAGGTATTGTGGTCTGTCTGTCAGCAGTTTGAAGTGCAAAATTTATTTCAGTTTACATGCCAAACATACTCATGAGATTGCATCAGTTTTGGGTTTTCAAGTAGATTATCTTCCTGTTAGATATTTGGGAGTTCCATTATCTTCAAATTACATACATTATGGTGAATGTCAATCATTGCTTCAGAGAATTCAGTCCAAGCTTCAATCATGGGATGCCAAAATTTTAAGTTATGTTGGACGTGCTGAATTAATTCTTTCTGTTATAAATCCCACTACACTTTATTGGTTAATTGTTTATCAACTCCCTGAGGTTATCATTTCAAAACTTCATTCTACGTGCTCAGATTTCTTTTGGGGGATTTCATCACACAAAGTTAGTTGGGAAAAGTTATGCTATCCTAAATCAGAGGGAGGTATTGGTATGAAATCTCTATTTGATTTGAAGAAAGCCTCATGTATTAAACTAATGTGGAAATTTTTAGATGGGTCTTCTTTATGGAGTCAGTGGATGAATAGAAGATACTGTCATGGAAAATGGTTTTGGAGTATTCATTGTGATAATAATGCATCATGTACGTGGAAATCTATATTAAGATTGAGAACTCACGGTGAACAACTGTTTCGTAAAGTCATTGCTGATGGTAATAACACTAATGTTTGGTTTAAGCCATGGATCAATTCAAAGTGTTTGGTGGACATCTTAGGTTTATCTAGGCTTCATAATATAGGAAGGCATAGTGATTGTGTTTCTTCCTTAATTATTGATGGAAGGATCAATGGATCCCTTCATGCAGCCACAAGAGAAATCAGAAATGAGGTTGAGTCTATAATCATTGATCTCTAGGCTGATCGAGACTATTATGATTGGAAAGGCGGTGACTTTTCCTTTCACAAAGCTTGGGATCATGTAAGGAAGAAACAACAAGGTAAACCTTGTTTTAAAGTTATCTGGCATTCTAAAAATGTAAAGCGAATGGCTATTATTTCATATTTAGCTGTTCTGAATAAGTTGTCTACTCGAGATCGATTGGTTCAATTTGGATTAACTCAGGAGAAGATTTGTGTGCTTTGTAAAGTTGAGGATGAATCAATTAACCACCTGTTTTTTGGTTGTTCATTTTCAAGTTATATCTGGTTATTACTACTGTTGAAACTTGGATTATCTACAAACATGATTGGTCCTTTAGAGTTTGAGGCAGAGAAGATTTTGCATGTTTTCAGAGACAAATATCAGACTTTAGACTTGGCATGTGCTGTTTTTACCACTGCTGTGTATCATTTGTGGCAAGAAAGAATTCAAAGAATTTTTAATAATAAAGAATTGTCCAAGGAAATCAGACTTAAACTTATTGAAAGAGATGTTCTATGGACGGTGAAGAATAATGGAAATTCCTTCAGCAGCTCACAAAGGAAGATCGACTTAATGTGGAAATGGGGCATTGATTTGCATGACACTGGTTAATGTTTTATGTATGTGAGAGTTTTGAGTTGAGTGTGAGGTTCTGTGCTATGTTGAGCGTTGGCGAGATGGTTGTTTAGAGTGTTTTGTGGTTTTTTGTTTGTGTTTGTATTATCAATATATGGATTTTATATGTGCTCTTTTCCCTTATGTGGTACCCATCTAGGTTAAGGGGGACATAAGGTTTTGATGAGTGAAGTATATGGTGGTTATAGCAATAAAGTTTACCAATTTTAAAAAAAAAATTATATAATTATTATATTTTTTCCTAAAAAGTTAATTTTTTTCAATCAATTTCCAAATTGAACCCGACGACTATTACCTCTAGCTAATTACCCCCATTCCAAACATAATAGGATATGTATCGTAACCCAATTCGGCTGTTACGATCAGTTTTCATTTAAATCAAAACAAAATTCAATGTATATTGAATTTGAACGCACATTTTAATTTACCGGGGCCACGTACTGACTCCAAAAATTCCAGAAAAATAAATTTTCTTGTGTTTTGATGATACGGTCCTAAAAAAACTAATTTCATCAAATTTGGAGACCGTTTGAAAAATGGCCATTTTCTGGTTGATCCAAATCGGCTTAAACTGTTAAAACACGTTTTTCTTTGCCACGCTCACATATTGATTCCAAAAATTATGAATTTTGGAATCTAGCAATAATTTGACATTCCGGATCCAACAAAAGTTGTTTTGTCAAAAACGGAGGTCGTTTGCAAAATGGCTATTTTTAAGGGCCTTATATATATATTAAAATATATATAAATTCCACCATGACTTTTCTGAATTTTAATTTAGCCATAACTTACAGCTAATAAAACGAAATCTCAGTTTCTTACATTCGTTAGAAAGATATTATTCAATAGATTCAAATATTTCTTGTTTCGTCCAATTCTGATTTATATTGAATTCTGTACATTCATTTGAAATTAGAAATCGAATTTTTGAACTACGGCGCCATTTCATGCTCATTTTATAATTAAAATAAATTTATTCGTTCTAACTTCGATTAAAATAAATTTCTAGTCTATGTTATTTAAAATAATCCATTTTAAATAAAGAAAATCCATTAAAATATCTAAAATAAAAATTTTAAATTGGTTCTGATTTTCCGGGTTGTTACAATCTCCCCCACTTAAAATCTTTTCCAAATTTGATTTGGACATAATTCCAAATCCAATATTTAGATTTCAAATATTTTATATTCATCGGAAAGCTCTTTTCGATACGAACCCAACGGTTCTGATTTCAGGAGAATCCGACGGTCAGATCTCCCGTAATCGCAATTCGAAGTCAATGGTCGAAATTCGCGAACGGTCGCTATACGGCGCGTTCTATTCAGGCCATTGATATATATATAATATATTATATATATATATATATATATATTTCGTCGATTCCCATTTAAAACGTATTTTATAAATTGTTTTAACTTCGTTTTAAAAACGATTCCAACTTCATTTTCAATTTCAAATTAAAATTGAATATTCTATATCATTAATGTATAAATGACAATATTTTCCTAATATCAGATTTTGAAATCAATTCTTTTTCGATATTCATTATAAAAATGAATAAATCGACTTAAATATTGTTCGCATCAAAATGGCGCATATCTAATCAACACGACTTCATATATTTCAATAACTCATGTCCATCCAAAATCGGACATCAAAATCGGATTTTAATCCTTTGCTGAATATTATTTTAAAATATTCTTTATTTTCCAAATTGGAATAAGACCCAACCAATTACCATATAATGTTATATATATATGGATTCCATACAACACATGTATATAATAATAATGATAAACAATCATCCATCATCCGAAGTGCATCATACAACTGCATAAGCATTAAATATAAATAATTAATGCTTACAACAGCCTGTCAACCAATCGATTGACATACAACTAAATAATTGGGATTAGTGTACGTCAAATATCATCCCAATACCCGTGTGGGGTTTCAATCAATCAAATACAAATTTTATTTGTGCAGTTGGGTGATGTGTAAAATTTATCATCCCAATCAATATCAGATAAATGGGTGTACACAAACAAATCTTCTGATTTGTAAATGAATATTTATTTTATTCATGTACACATTAAAAATTATATTTTTAACGATAAATTATTTATTTCAACTCATGAATATTTTATTTTCATTCCACGTCACAATCATCAACCACAACACAATACAATGAAACAAGTCGTCCATGGTCTGTGGACGACGGGGAGCAGTTCATATATGTTGTTATAAAATAAATAACTATACAAGAAACTATTGTGAGGAGTTCTCACCTTGGGGTTCCACTCCATCATTCTTTATTTCTGACCGGTTTGGATTTGTATTCGTTTTCCAGTAGGTTCCATCGCAATCTGTTTCACACGATTTTTATATTAAAAATCACATTTTTATTTCAATGCTATAAAAATCAAATTTTTATTTTAAAACCACATGTATAAAAATCATATCTTTACATCGTCATTATATATATATATAAATCATATTTTTATTTCGTTTAAAACCATATTTTTATATCTTCATAATATATAAAAAATCATATTTTTATTACTCTATTACATATATAAAAATCGTATTTTTATACCATAACCATATATGTAAAAATCGAATTATTATTCCATAAACATATATGTAAAAATCGAATTTTTATTCGCTAATCCTATATAAAAATCAATTTTTTTATTCTAGAATAGTTTATATAAAAATCATTTCTAAAACAATGATTTCTAATATAAAAAAACTGATTTTAACTAGGTATTCAAATTTAAATTAATTAAAGAAAAAAAACTCACCTCTTTGCTCGCAAAAACTCAACTTTCGGATGGAGGAGGAGCCATATAGGTGCTGACGTGGCGGGATAGGCGGCGGTAGGGGGTGTGGTGGTCGGGGAGTGCCGGGCATGGCCAGTGGCGGGCCCAAAGGGGTGGCGGTGGTATGAAATTACGGGTTTTGGGCTGTGGGGTGTTGCGTACTTCGAGATTCGAGAGGGGGACGATGGGGGGAGGTGCTGGGGCATGGTCGGAGGGGGAATCTGAGGGGTGCGCGGCGGCTGGGCGAGGTGGCGGCCGGCTGATCAAGGATGGGTGGTGGTGTCGTGAAGGAGCGACGGGTTTCTAATATTGGGGGGGCGTGATTTTTGATTTAGGGTTTAGAGGGAGATAGAGGGGGCTATATATATAATATAATTATTATATTTTTTCCTAAAAAGTTAAATTTTTCATTCAATTTCCAAATTGAACCCGACAACTATTACCCCAAGCTAATAACCCCCATTCCGAACACAATGGGATTTTTCTCATAACCCAATTCGGTTGTTACAATTAGTTTTCATTTAAATCAAAACATAAGTCAATGTATATTGAATTTGAACGCACATTTTAATTTACCGGGGCCACGTACTGACTCCAAAAATTCCAAAAATAAATAAATTTGGCTATGTTTTGATGATACGGTCCTAACAAAAATAATTTTGTCAAATTTGGAGACCGTTTGAAAAATGGTCATTTTCGGGTTGATCCAAATTGACTTAAACTGTCAAAACACGTTTTTCTTTGCCACGCTCACATATTAATTCCAAAAATTATGAATTTTGGAATCTAGCAATAATTTGATATTTCGGATCCAACAAAAGTGGTTTTGTCAAAAACGGAAGTCGTTTACAAAATGGTTATTTTTAAGGGCCTTATATATCCCAGTACGCAGGCACGTCCGATGGACGTGTACATAGAGAAATGTGACCAAAGTTGAAAATGTGTTAAACCATGAATATTTCCAATCTTATAGCCGAGGAAGAAAATGTAATTACACAACTTAGCATGCAACGCACATTAACTACAGAAAATTATAATGAAAATCCAAGTAAAAGTGAACAATTCTAATCGCGGTTTGGATGCAGCTTTATTACAAATTACGACAGAGTTCAAGTAATTTTGCATTGGTTCATCAGAGTACCATTGAAATTAATAATAAAGAATACTCCTACTAACCACAAAGTAAATAACGAGATAACATAGATGTAACCATGTGTACTTTAGAATGATACAACCAAGTTGACAGCAAACAAAACATAAGTCTTCAACGAAATATTCTTTATTTAAAATTAAGTGGTAATTGATACATATAATTTTGAACTTCCTGACATCCAAATTGATGCATGGTTCATACATATTCACATCCACATAGAAATTTTTGAACATATTGACATCTAGATAGAGAATTTTTTTAACATACAACATTACGAAATGTCACTCAATGACTGACCATGTAGAATGCAGCAACCACTTTCAAAGCGAAAGACACCATGATTTATCTTGTCATCCCTGCAAGCAAAGCATATATAAATGCATTAATAAGACCATTTTTAGATGGTTATTTACAACTCATTTACTTTATAGAACTTCCTTCGACTATTATATGCAGGGACGTACGCAGAAATACCACACAGTGGGGGCAGATTTTTCAATTTCTCAAATTTAAGTTAGAGACATATAACACATTGAACTATATAGGTAAACAGGATGTTGTGGGCATTCTCGGCAGTAGCAGCAACAGGAGTCAACCAGCTGCGCACAGGTAAGCTCGTCTCCCTCTCCGAACAAGAGCCCGTAAACTATGACGTAAAAGGCGAAGACCAAGGACGCAATGGAGGTTTAATGGATGATGCGTTCAAATTCACAATGAAAAACAAAGGCCTCGCAACAAAAACAAACTACCCATATAAAGGAACAGACGACATCTGCAACTCTCAATAAGCAGCATCCCATGCAGCTGCAATTACTGGTCTCCAAGATGTTCTAGCAAACAATGAATCTTCACTTCTTAAAGCAGTAGCTGTTACCTGTATTCTCCATCCACTTTTAATATACATTTTAGTACGTATGTAAATGTACCAGAGGTGTCACTGTATGTTTTTTCTATTTTCTATATTTTTTTTAAAATCCAGTGGGGTCGGTCGACCCCACTGGGCCTACACTAGATACGTCATTGATTATATGTTCTTTTCTTATATGGTTAAGAAAACTCAGTAACAATGTTTGCCAATGGCATATTGAAAAATCAATCGGGATGGTAAATCTACTCGTTATGCAGTAGATTAGAGTTGAACCATGATGATACATTGAACTCATTTGTTAAAGAAAATACAGTACCTGAAAGATAAAAACAGTGTAAAGTAAGACAAAACAAATAACAATCAAAAATCAAAAGCTTAAATGACAAATATAGCAATGTGAAAATTCGTGCAAGGTATGGGTTTGTGTCCACAAATGGTATTAAACTCAAAAGTTAAACGATCGGAGCCCTTTGCTTTGCCAGACTTACTTCTGCATAAATGACATTAACTGAAGGATTGTACAATATAAATGGTATGAAACTGGGTATTCTAGAAGTCCATAAAAGGTGTTAAACTCGGAAAATAATGCATCCAGTCATCCTTTGTATTAAAACAATCGTACAATACAATCAGTCATTTCATCAAATAATTTGGGTGCAATATCAGTAGCATACAATTATACATAAGGCTATAAGTTGTCTTCATAAAGAAGCAAAAATAGCAATATGCATAAAAGCAAGCAGTGAAAGAACAAAGACATGGTGACATAGAAGAAGATTGTAAAAGTTAATTGAATTAAATGGTACCAATTTAAATCATTCGTTTCAAGCAAAACATAAGCTCTACAGTTTGAAAAACATACAACGCGTTTTCTAACGATATACAAAAATTTGATACATAAGCTTTTAGTTATAAATCATAAACCTTTCCTGCTGTGAAAATCAAAATGACAAATAGTAGAACTAAAGTTTAATTTCAAGGTAAACGTTGTGTGAATTTTGTCAATGTAAAAGCAGTTGATATTTTGATTTGAAAGACACAGGTTCAACTGATGAAAACTTCATATTGTTAACAACAAAACGCAGAGAATTAAATCCATGATCCGGAGCAAACATAAAACCTCAATTTGTTACACAGTTAAGCAGAATAGCAGGGGTATTAAATTGACAATATCATATCATATCACCAAAATGAATGATTAGCATGGAATCCTTTGATATAATATTTTGAAAAGTTCGTATTGCTTTGTTTTTTCACGATGATAGAACAACTGAGGATAGAAACAAAAACAAAGAAAGGCATGAAATACATGGGTATGAAAATGTAGTGGTAAGAAGATCGCAGAGAAGTGAAGTATAATGATAAAATCAAAGAATGTATGCATGTACCCTCATTCCTAAATATGATTGCCATATGAGATTTTAGATTATTGAGTTTCAACAAATTAATGTCCCTTTTCATGTGCAATAATCACAAAAGCAAAGCATGTATGCATGTACCTCATCACTAAGCTTGACTCACCTCATCATTCTCAGAATTAGTTATATTCTCTTTCTTTATACCAAAATTCAAGTTGTTGCCTCCATTCCACTTCTCCTTCATTATTTTGCTTGGCATTCACCTATCGTTGACAACACCATTTACTGTGGCTTGCTGCCAATAACACAAATTCATGCTAAAGCTCCATTGTCTTACCTACAAATAAACGCCTGTCAAAACTTAGGTAAAAAATGATTTGTGAATGAATTTTTTGGCATGTTAATATGTCAAACTTACATATCAAAGGAAATCCATGCTTATAGCGTTTGTCTTGCAACGCTGCCGTCTGATGCAAAATCCATTGAATCTGGCATCCCTGTACATAATTTAAGACAAATCTGCAGAGCCCAAAATGATTTTTTTTTGGAATAGCAGTAAAATTTCAGATATGAAACTTTATGATGTACCCAAATTTTATAATCATTTCTCAATATGGAAATATCAAACTTTAGAGCAAGGGATTCATCATTATATAATAAAAAATGGAACTCCTGCGCATTTGTTTTGATAATTAGTATCCATAAATAAAGAATGTTGGTTTGAAATAAGGAAATTATGTAATAATAATGGATACCTGCATGCTTATTTCCAAAAGTCTTATCCGTAAATATTATAACATGTACAATAATGAAACTGTACTCATTATTGTCATGCGCTACAGTCATAACATATAAGGAGGAAAAAAAAATTCTTCAGAAAATAAGGAGGAAGAAGCATTGTTTCATCGACGAATTGAATTTTAATATTGTTTGCCACTTTTATGTATATGTAAGTAGAAAATTCATATGTGATAAAAAATTAATTTTGACATTTGATTTCTTTCGATTGTAATGGTCAGCTATTTTGTATTTTAATGATTCTTCGTCCAGAATTCCAAGATGTATATGTTTTTTCTATGTATGGGCCCTACTGCTGCTCTAAAGTAACCAATTCTTGAAAAAATAACAAAAATCAAATTATTGTAGAATTCAAGTTAACATAACTATTAGACCAACCCCAACGCGGGGTTGGTTGGGGAGCAACCGACCCCCAACGGGGGGTCGGTAAGTCCCATCTGGGTTGCCTTGGCAACCCCGAAGGTTGTCAAGGCAACCCAGAGGGTTGCTTTAAACATAAGCCATATCCGGCTTATTAAAAGCCGGATATGGCTTATACGGCTTTTTTAAAGCCGTGTAAGGGGGAAATTCATTTTCCCCTTACACGGCTTTAAAAAAGCCGTATAAGGGGGTGGACATTTAATTCTGTCCACCCCCTTATAGCAGTGTTATCCGGCTTTTATAAAGCCGGATAAAAACAAACTTTTTATCCGGCTTTTTAAAAGCCGGATAATCCCAAAAGCAACTCATCCCGTTGGGGTGAGTTGCTTCCCCAACCAGCGTGATGGGATGTCCCCCAACACGCTGTGTTGGGGATGCTCTTATAGTTTCTAAAAATTACCAACATTGACAACAAATAAACTAATATAATACTAAATCGATACATCAATACCTTCATAAAGGAGTTGAAAGCATGAAACGTGTATCTTAGAGAATGAAAGTAAATAATAATTTTTGAAAATAAAAATATTACAATTAGATATAATGCAGCTATAATTCAAACAAAAAAATCAAGCTAAATGAATTAGGAGAGAGGAGATCTTACCCAAATACTCAGTCGTCATACTTCAACCTATCCACTATTAACAAATATAGATCTAAGTTTTCTGTATCCATATCTATTAGAACCATCAAAAGTGGAATGAAATCGGAACCCAAACCCATTGTGATTTTCAAAAATAATTGGAACTATATGGAAAGTGGGAGAGGAAGCATGAATCAATCCCTTTATTTACCATTCGTCGACCAAAACCGCTCCGTAACCCTGCATGCAAAAGTGAACTTATCATGTTAAATTTTCTCTAGTTTGTTAGCTTGGAAAATATGGTGAGAAGTAGGGATAGAAGTGATATAATAAACGAAGCACTATTCGGCTATGTAGTAAAAAGAACACGTTTTTCATTTATGATAATTATATTCAGTGTACTCTTATGAGAAAAAAATCTGAAAAGGAAAAAAATAATCTATAATCAAATGTTTTTAAGGAGCAAATAAACTTTAGCGAAGTAAGATAGTGATACATGTGGGTAGTTCATAAGGTAATGATAAAGACGGTACAGTTATTAGAATTGCAAAATGATATAAGGCTGCAAATGCAGTTGTCTTATTATACTAATCATCTACATCATGCAAAGGAAATATAATCTAAGACCTTAGTAATTATGTAGGTAAATATCATTTGGTATTTGGAGTAGGAAAACATGATCAGTATACATGTAGTCAAATAAGAACAACCTAATCATGGTGTAAGCAAATATGACAAAAATAGCATCAACATGTAAACATAAATTGAACATAATTCATTAAACTATTAGTTTTTGGCTCACATATTGCTGCATAAAATAAACAAACCCAACTGCAGAAATTGCAGTAATTTTTTATTTTTAAAGTGGTCGGAACATTGAATAGCTTTTTGATCCAAGAAAAAAACAAACAGATTAAAAGACAATACACACAAATTAATCTGTAATTGTTCGCTAATGATTACGTGAAAATTCAAATTGTTATGATACTGGATTGGTGTGAGAAGAATCTGAGCAGGAACAGTTGGAACGGTAGATACATATGCAAGGAAAATGCATCATTCAAGGAATTTAACTCAAACATAGAATAACAATACAACAAAGAAATAAAAAATGTGTTAACCAAAAACTGTTAATGAAAATATTAAATTAAATAATTAACTTACCTAAGGTGGTGTTTTGGAAACATTTGGGGTCAATGATCATGGACAGATGAGGAAACGCACACAGAACAATTTAGGTTTCCATTGAGAAGCAATGCAATAATAGTATCCAATGACTTTTTCGGAAATAAATAAATAAACTGAGAAGCATATACCTTAAGAATACTGTATAAACCATAAATTCGTTTAACATCAAGTGCATACAATTGATCCTTAAATGCTTTCCGACAAAAATAACAAACTCATAAGAAACCTTGATGCAACAATATTGAAACGTATAAGAGAAGAAGAAATATATGAGAAGGCTTACATCATATTTTGCACAAACCTTTAATCTATTGAACGGTGCAGGTCAATTTTCGACCGATCTGGTAATATGTCGCCCTCTTGAACACTGTTTGGCATAGGAAAAAAACAGAAGAAATCTTAAGGCTGCGTTTGTTTTTTGTTAAATGTTCTGAATGCTTGTTCTGAATTATAAATCAGAACTTTTGAAGTTGTTTGTTTTTTGTTGAAGTTCTGAATGAAACCATCAATTCAGACAAAATAATTCAAAACATTTTTAATGCTTAATTTTTGTTCTGAATGCTGAATATTTTTTTTGTTCTGAATGCTGAATGCAAACAAACAAATTAGCAATCATTCAGAATTCAGCATTAAGCAATCAGCATCTAGACTTCAGAGTTCAGCAATCAGAATTCAGAATTCAGCTTTTTAAACAAACGAAGCCTAGGTTAAATTAGTGTTATTTATGTGGCCTTCCAGGCTATTATCAATATGTTATGTCAAGCAATGAACTTGTCTATAAAATAGTATCAGGTAATTCTCATTTTTTGTAAAATTGTATTCAGTGCAAGGTAGTGCACTTGTTCTGTGTATTCTATTTTGTATTTTGCTCAGTGTAAAGTAATTCGTTTGTAAATATGCAAGTTTATGAAAACGTCTCGGTTGGTACGGAAATTTTCCGTACCCAATACAAGTTTATCGTATTGATTTATGTTGGTCTAAAATATGAGCAATAAATAATATGGTAAAAAAATTTAAAATGGTATAGGAAGGGCGTAGGAGACTTTTAAATTGTATTTATTCAAGTTGAGTATGTATGGCGTAACCAAAAAGTAGGGAATTTAGGCGTAGGAGACTTTCGGGCATAGGAATGGCGTAGGAAATATGGTTAGGGTAGGCGTAGGAAAGACATAGGAAACTGTACTATGTATGGTGTAGAAAAGGCATAGGAAATATTTTTGTCACGCTATGATAAAAAAATAAAAAGAAAGGCATAGGAAAATTAGGGAATTCTTGTAGTGTAGAGAAACCGAAAATCAAAATTAGGGTGCATAAATATAAAATAATTATGCTTATATTGTGTTTACATGAGCTTTAAGATATTCGTATGTATAATTTACAGTATATAAAAGACAGGTCCCATGTCCTTATCGTTGCTAATTTTCCATCTATGGTAGTTTGTATTGTACTGGTCTTATTAGACGTTTTCATATATATTGATACTGAGTACTTTTTTGCACTTGAAACCACGTCTATGATTAAAAAAAAGGCATACATTTAATAAATTTGTGCATCAGCCAGAACTCTTCAAAAAAATGATTTTACCAGAAGGGAAAAATTAATTCTCATATATGCATAACACATGTACTACTAAACAGCCTAGTACCACTTAATCTCTGAGCAACTTGCCAAATTCCATATAAACAAAATGATAGAAAGAACAGAAAATTCAACGGAGCAAACTAATAATAATGTCTGTTACAATCTACAAGAGTTTCAGCTAACAAATATAACATTAATTCCTTCACGAAGATGAACCACTGTTAAGCAGTTTCCAATTTCTTTGGCTGTAACAACCCTGATTTTTGAGGGAAAATTAAAATTTTATTTTAAATAATTTTAATGAGCTTTAGCTATTTAAAATAATTTATTTCAAACAATAACGATTAAAAATTTATTTTATTTGAAGTAAGACTTTAAAAGTTTTATAAATTCCATTCCAAGCCCGAAAGGGTGCGGTAGTTTCAAATTTTAGATTTGAACTTTGAAAAATTAAACAAAATTGGTTCTAAAACGAAATTGGATAAAACAACAAATGTTAAGTTCGTATTGTCAATATCTATATAATGAATTTAAGAAATTTAAATTTTAGATTATAATTTATAAGTTATGTCAAAATAAAAAAATTTGAAAGGTCGTTGTAAGAATTTATATAATATATATATATGGTCCAAAAAACTACTTTTCACATACGAAGGAAATTGAACTCGAAACCACTTCCATTGAGTCCGAAATGACGTTCCTGCATTTAAAAAGTATAAACACTTATATATTTGGAGTTTCGAAAATTATTTGTTTAAAAATGTATTTTTAATATAAAATGTATTTTTAATATAAAATATATAGCCATGGAAAATAATGATTTTTCAAACAGTGTCCATTTTCGACGACACCACTTTTGTTGGATTTGGAATATTAAATTATTGATAGATTTCAATTTTTAGAATCTTCCGAGTTAAATTGTGAGTGTGGCAAAAGAAACTGTATTTTGTCAATTTCGGTCAAAATTAATTGACTGAAAAATAGTCATTTTTCAAAAATTCTCAGAATTCAACGAAATAAATTTTGTTGGATTCATATCATCAAAACAAAGCTTAAGATGATTTTTTGGTAATTTTTAGAATTAAAATATAATTATAATTGATTTTTCAGTGTAAACGGGCAAATTTTTTACTTTAAAAATTCATTAAAAATCCATATGGGCTCAGAATTGAACGGAATTAATTTTCATAGGTCCACAGCATCAAAACATAGCTAAATATATTTTTCGAGAATTTTTGAAGTTAATTTGTGACCTCGGTGAATTTTCATGTACGGTACACATTAAAATATTAATAAAATAATGTAATTATTCCAAAACTCATAACAGGCCTCGGAATTAGACCCCGGGACATAGCCCATTGCGTTCAGAAGGTGTCAAAACCTTAAGAACGACAGTAAGCATGCCTAAATCGGAGTTCGGACCAAAACGGGCTTAAGCGGACCAATTAAATAATAATTAAAATACCCTAATATAATATTATATAATGCAAAGTCGGGTCTCCTTCTTCTTCAGCCGCATATGGCAGCAACCGAAACCCATGAGTTTTCAAATCTTCAAACTTCGATTTCTCCTTCATTTTTCAACGAAATTTAGCGTGTGAGTACCTGTTTCGAAGCTCTTTCCGAGCTCTAAGATCTCCGACAAGAATCACCTCGAACCGTGCCTCAATGAAGCCGCCATAGCCCCTCAAAGCAACCACGGTCGCGCCTCACCTAGGCCCCACCGCCGCCGCCGAGTGCCCCCACCTTCTGGCCGATCATAGGTCTCTCCAAGCTCTTCCACCTCCAACAAACGGTTCGTCATTTCATCGACCGTAGCTCCGGCAAATTGAAAACAAAGATTTGAACACTTTCCTAAAGGTTAAAGCTTCAGATTTTGTAACGCTTATAAACGTGGCTGTGACGGTTGTTAAAAGCTGTTTTTTTTTCATATGAATTTGCATGTAAAATGTTTCAGATCCGCAACCGTCTTGAATTCGAACACCAAATCTGACCAAACTTGATTCATCTCAGAACCAACAGCGGTGAGAATTTATTTTTAATTAAATTTAATTTATTTAATTATTTATTTATTCTTTGTTATTAAAAAATATTGACTGATTGGCTATGTAGCGTTATTGAAATACGGATCTAAGTTGTTTATGATTGTATGATGTTAGATCCGCGAATCTAAACGTTAGATCTGAAATTATTGGCTAATTAAAATAGATTATTTGTTAATATTATTGAATTATGCCTCGCCGATTTGTCATATGCCAAAATATACATCACCGTGTATGTTATGTTGATTTGAACCGTTAGATCTAGACCTCTTGGATTATTTGAATGTTGTGAATTTTTGATAACATGAAATTTTACATTTTATTTTGTAAATAAAAGTTAGAATGTTGCGTTGACATAAATTTTACATTTTATTATGTAAATAAAAGTTAGAATGTTGCGTTGACATAAATTTTACATTTTATTATGTAAATAAAGTTAGAATTGTGCGTTGACATAGAATTTACATTTTTATTTGTAAATTATAGTTAGAATTTTGCGTTGATATTAAATTTACATTTTATTATGCAAATTAAAGCTAGAATTTTTCGTTGATATAAAATTGACATTTTATTATGTAAATTAAAACAAGAATTTTGCGTTGATATTAAATTTACATTTTATTATGCAAATTAAAGCTAGAATTGTGCGATGATATAAAATTTACATTTATTTATGTAAATTAAAGTTAGAATTTTGCGTTGACTTGAATATACATTTTTATTTTGTAAATTCAATATTAGGATTGGCAATGACATGAATTTACATTTAATTTTGTAAATTCAATATCAGAAATTGCGATGATATAAAATTTTCATTTTTACTATGTAAATAGAGTATTTTCACCGCATGTATGAATTTACATCATTTTAATGTAAATTAAATAGTGAATTAAACTGTAGAAATTGTTAACATTATTTGTAATGTTAACATATGAAAATTTGACCGTAGAAATTGTTAACATTATTCTTAATGTTGATATATGTAAATTTAACCGTAGGATTTGTTAACATTATTTCAAATGCTAATATATGAAAAATTTCACCATAGGGAGAAATACATTAATTTTAATGTAATAAAAAGAATGACTTTACATTGTGTTTAAAGAGTAAATTTTACATTGTAAAGAAGAATGGATTTTATATTGTAACTTGAGAATAGAAGTTTACATTTTGTTGAAGGCAAATTCAATAAAAATGTGACAAGCATGAGAATTTACATTTTTCTTAATGTGAATATATAGAAATTTCATCGTACGTTAAATTTAGATTTTTTTTTTATGTAAATATATATGAGTCTCACCGTATGTACATCTTACATTATTTTTAATGTACTTTATATAGTAATTACAACGTAGGATAACATTGCATTATTTATAATGGAAATAAAAAGGGGAATTACACTGTAAGAAAATTAACATTATTTATAATACTAATATAAATGAAATTAGACAACATGACATGAATTACATTTATTTATGTAATTTGTAAAGGAAATTAGACCACATGACATAAATTACATTTATGTAATTTATGAATGAATGAAGCCCGCATAAAATAAAATACATTTTTATATGTATTTTATGAATGAATTAAGACCACATAGAATGAAATATATTTTTATATGTATTTTATGAATGAATTAACATCGTATGAAATAAAATGCATTTTTATATGTATTCTATGAATAAATTAAGACCTCATAAAATAAATTACATTTTTATATGTATTTTATGAATGAATTAACATCGCATGAAATAAAATACATTTGTATATGCATTTTATGAATGAGTTAAGATCGCATGAAATAAATTACATTTTATTTTATGAATGAAATTAGTCCGCATAAAGTAAATTACATTTTTATATGTAATTTATGAATGAATTTTCATCGTATGACATAAATTACATATTATTATGTAAATTATGAATGAATTTAACCCGCATGAGTGAAATTTCATTTTATTCTATGAAATGAATGTATAGATTTACTTTGTAAATAAAGATTACATTTTTATAATGTAAGCAAGAAGTAGGATTCACATTTTAAATAAAATTTATATTTTTATATGTACTTAAGAACGATGAATTATAAATTACATTTTACATGTAAGAATGGAATTAAAAGAAGGAATTGGTCGATGAAATATAATTTACATTTTACCATAAATTAAAGAAATTAAAAGAATTAAAAAGGAAGAATTCATCATTCAAGTATGATTTTACATTTTCCTGTAAATAAAGGGATGAAAAGATAAAGAATGGCAATATTCATAAGAATAAAGAATTAAACGGTTTATGTTTATATATTTATATATAAATATAATTAAAATTAAACGAATCGAGCGCGGTAGTTCGCGTTTTAAAATTATATCTTTAAATGACTATACAAGAAGATCCGACCGTCGGATTGTCTTGAAACAGAAACCGCTAGGACCGTCTTGGAAAAATCTTTCCAACAATATATAATACGTCAAAATCCAACGGTTAGATTTTTAGATATGTGAAAATTAAAATTGGTTGAAAACAGCGCCAGAATCACCATTGACCTGAATCGTCGTTGATTAAAGATTTAATTATTTTTAATTAAATAAAATAACGATAAGGAAGAGTTTTTCAATATATATATATACATATATATATATATATACACGAAGATTATTTGGAAAGGCCGAGTTAATCTCATTCCAAATAATCAAAACGACGATGAGAATTGAAGAAGAAGGCGACTAATGAAGACCGTCAATCTTCCCCTCAGGAAGACAGCGATTGAGGCTTTGAATTGATTTGCTCCCAATTCGAAGTCATGATCGTCGTCCGAACGAACATGTTGATTGAACGGATTTGGCTTTCGCTCAGACCCAGAGCATAAGCGTATAAATGGATTGCATGTCTGACGTGGTACTCCTTTATACTGTATCTATTGATCTTTGCTAAACATATATCTATTTGGTGTTCTACACCCTTCTCTGAGGCGTACGAGCTCAGAGGTTATATGTTGGCAGAAATCAATGATATGGTATGGGTTAACGATGTGGCATGCCAAGATGCATGTGATCAAGGCTTTGTCGAAAAGCAGGCCTTGTGGGATGATCAAAGCATAGCCTGTTTAGGCATAGCTTTGTGTATGACGTGACTTCACGAGCCTCACACACCGGCGGAGTCTAAAACGGGAGAAGGGAACGCAGGGAGAGCAGCATGTTTCTTTCTAGCTAGAAGTGGTGTCATGGTATGGAGCCCAGACATTTTACTTATGTGGATGATGGAATGAGGCGCCTCGGATGATAGGCCCCATAGGACCAGGAAACATGTGTTCAGGCATAACTAATCCACAAAAGTAAGTGTGGACCGACCCTGCAGGATCCAAGGGTTGGACAGAGTACCAATCCTGAGACACTGGCTAGAGTGTCTCAAATCGGTAAGGAGCTCCTCCCTAGCCTTGACTCAGATGGAAATCCAAATTCCAAATACGACCCTACGGTTTTGATTGTATTACTAGTATGGAGATATAGTAGAATGGGGTACTATGTTTCCTAGGATTGATACATTTATTTTGAAATGTTTTATTTTACACTAATAATAATATTAAACACGTATTTACCGTATTTAACATGTTTAATCACCATAAGGGAAAACTCTATCCTCTGGTGTGCGTTGCATTGTGTGATGGGACTTGAGTCTTATGGTGATTCCATTTTTCTAAAAAGCATTGCGATGTTGTACGATCTATTCATCTGCTTGTTCTGACACTTTAAATTATGCACGACAATCAATTGAGTAAATCCGTTCCGCATTAGCGGCGTGGTCTTTGGATTTGTCATATTATTATTAGTAAACTAGTTAAGAATTCTCATACCAGTCCCACGACTGACCCGTAGTTTGTTTCACCTTTTTGCAAACTCGGGTGCCCTCTTTACACACGGGCAACCAAGTAAACAGGTTCATTCTCCGCTTGGAGTCTTGTCTTGGAGTTGCTCATTATCTTTGCTTGGATTTGCTTTTGTGGAGAGGTGATGGCTTGGAGCTTTGAAGATATCTATCATCTCTCTATTGCATTTTTCTCTTTTTATTTTTAGACATTAGACTTGTTTCATTTCGTATTGCTTATTTTGGGAGTTGGAACTTATTTCCATTTCTGCAGACTTGATGTAATAATTTGGAATTCTGTGTGACTAGTTTACTAATAATAATATGACAAATCCAAAGACCACGCCGCTAATGCGGAACGGATTTACTCAATGGATTGTCGTGCATAATTTAAAGTGTCAGAACAAGCAGATGAATAGATCGTACAACATCGCAATGCTTTTTAGAAAAATGGAATCACCATAAGACTCAAGTCCCATCACACAATGCAACGCACACCAGAGGATAGAGTTTTCCCTTATGGTGATTAAACATGTTAAATACGGCAAATACGAGTTTAATATTATTATTAGTGTAAAATAAAACATTTCAAAATAAATGTATCAATCCTAGGAAACATAGTACCCCATCCTACTATATCTCCATACTAGTAATACAATCAAAACCGTAGGGTCGTATTTGGAATTTGGATTTCCATCTGAGTCAAGGCTAGGGAGGAGCTCCTTACCGATTTGAGACACTCTAGCCAATGTCTCAGGATTGGTACTCTGTCCAACCCTTGGATCCTGCAGGGTCGGTCCACACTTACTTTTGTGGATTAGTTATGCCTGAACACATGTTTCCCGGTCCTATGGGACCTATCATCCGAGGCGCCTCATTCCATCATCCACATAAGTAAAATGTCTGGGCTTCATACCATGACACCACTTCTAGCTAGAAAGAAACATGCTGCTCTCCCTGTGTTCCCTTCTCCCGTTTTAGACTCCGCCGGTGTGTGAGGCTCGTGAAGTCACGTCATACACAAAGCTATGCCTAAACAGGCTATGCTTCGATCATCCCACAAGGCCTGCTTTTCGACAAAGCCTTGATCACATGCATCTTGGTATGCCACATCGTTAATCCATACCATATCATTGATTACTACCAACATATAACCTCTGAGCTCGTACGTCTCAGAGAAGGGTGTAGAACACCAAACAGATATATGTTTAGCAAGGATCAATAGATACAATATAAAGGAGTACCACGTCAGACATGCAATCCATTTATACGCTTATGCTCTGGGTCTGAGCGAAAGCCAAATCCGTTCAATCAACATGTTCGTTCGGACGACGATCATGACTTCGAATTGGGAGCAAATCAATTCAAAGCCTCAATCGCTGTCTTCCTGAGGGGAAGATTGACAGTCGCCTTCTCCTTCAATTCTCATCGTCGTTTTGATTATTTGGAATGAGATTAACTCGCCTTTCCAAATAATCTATGTATATATATATATGTATATATATATATATTAAAAAACTCTTCCTTATCGTTATTTTATTTAATTAAAAATAATTAAATCTTTAATCAACGACGATTCAGGTCAATGGTGATTCTGGCGCTGTTTTCAACCAATTTTGATTTTCACATATCTAAAAATCTAACCGTTGGATTTTGACGTATTATATATTGTTGGAAATATTTTTCCATGACGGTCCTAGCGATTTCAATTTCAAGAAAATCCGACGGTCGGATCTTCTTGTATAGTCATTTAAAGATATAATTTTAAAACGCGAACTACCGCGCTCGATTCGTTTAATTTTAATTATATTTATATATAAATATATAAACATAAACCGTTTAATTCTTTATTCTTATGAATATTGCCATTCTTTATCTTTTCATCCCTTTATTTACAGGAAAATGTAAAATCATACTTGAATGATGAATTCTTCCTTTTTAATTCCTTTAATTTCTTTAATTTATGGTAAAATGTAAATTATATTTCATCGACCAATTCCTTCTTTTAATTCCATTCTTACATGTAAAATGTAATTTATAATTCATCGTTCTTAAGTACATATAAAAATATAAATTTTATTTAAAATGTGAATCCTACTTCTTGCTTACATTATAAAAATGTAATCTTTATTTACAAAGTAAATCTATACATTCATTTCATAGAATAAAATGAAATTTCACTCATGCGGGTTAAATTCATTCATAATTTACATAATAATATGTAATTTATGTCATACGATGAAAATTCATTCATAAATTACATATAAAAATGTAATTTACTTTATGCGGACTAATTTCATTCATAAAATAAAATGTAATTTATTTCATGCGATCTTGACTCATTCATAAAATGCATATACAAATGTATTTTATTTCATGCGATGTTAATTCATTCATAAAATACATATAAAAATGTAATTTATTTTATGAGGTCTTAATTCATTCATAGAATACGTATAAAAATGTATTTTATTTCATGCGATGTTAATTCATTCATAAAATACATATAAAAATGTATTTCATTCTATGTGGTCTTAATTCATTCATAAAATACATATAAAAATGTATTTTATATTATGCGGGCTTCATTCATTCATAAATTACATAAATAAATGTAATTTATGTCATGTGGTCTAATTTCCTTTACAAATTACATAAATAAATGTAATTCATGTCATGCGGTCTAATTTCATTTATATTAGTATTATAAATAATGTTAATTTTCTTACAGTGTAATTCCCCTTTTTATTTCCATTATAAATAATGCAATGTTATCCTACGTTGTAATTACTATATAATGTACATTAAAAATAATTTAAGATGTACATACGGTGAGACTCGTATATATTTACATAAAAAAAATGTAAATTTAACATACGGTGAAATTTCTATATATTCACATTAAGAAAAATGTAAATTCTCATGCTTGTCACATTTTTATTGAATTTGCCTTCAACAAAATGTAAACTTCTATTCTCAAGTTACAATATAAAATCCATTCTTCTTTACAATGTAAAATTTACTCTTTAAACACAATGTAAAGTCATTCTTTTTATTACATTAAAATTAATGTAATTCTCCCTACGGTGAGATTTTTCATATATTAGCATTT
Organism: Allium sativum; assembly: GCA_030737875.1. Classification (NCBI taxonomy): domain Eukaryota; kingdom Viridiplantae; phylum Streptophyta; class Magnoliopsida; order Asparagales; family Amaryllidaceae; genus Allium; species Allium sativum. The sequence goes on from CM060918.1 coordinate 937,059, forward strand.
GAAATAATGTTAACAAATCCTACGGTTAAATTTACATATATCAACATTAAAAATAATGTTAACAATGTCTACGGTCAAATTTTCATATGTTAAAATTAAAAATAATGTTAACAATTTCTATAGTTTAATTCACTATTTAATTTACATTAAAATGATGTAAATTCATACATGCGGGGAAAATACTCTATTTACATAGTAAAAATGAAAATTTCATGTCATCGCAATTTCTGATATTGAATTTACAAAATTAAATGTAAATTCATGTCATCGCCAATCCTAATATTGAATTTACAAAATAAAAATGTATATTCAAGTCAACGCAAAATTTTAATTTTAATTTACATAAATAAATGTAAATTTTATATCATCGCACAATTCTAGCTTTAATTTGCATAATAAAATGTAAATTTAATATCAACGCAAAATTCTTGCTTTAATTTACATAATAAAATGTCAATTTTATATCAACGCAAAATTCTAGCTTTAATTTGCATAATAAAATGTAAATTTAATATCAACGCAAAATTCTAACTATAATTTACAAATAAAAATGTAAATTCTATACCAACGCACAATTCTAACTTTATTTACATAATAAAATGTAAAATTTATGTCAACGCAACATTCTAACTTTTATTTACATAATAAAATGTAAAATTTATGTCAATGCAACATTCTAACTTTTATTTACAAAATAAAATGTAAAATTTCATGTTATCAAAAATTCACAACATTCAAATAATCCAATAGGTCTAGATCTAACAGTTCAAATCAACATAACATACAGGGTGATGTATATTTTGGCATATGACAAATCGGCGAGGCATAATTCAATAATATTAACAAATAATCTATTTTAATTAGCCAATAATTTCAGATCTAACGTTTAGATTCGCGGATCTAACATCATACAATCATAAACAACTTAGATCCGTATTTCAATAACGCTACATAGCCAATCAGTCAATATTTTTAAATAACAAAGAATAAATAAATAATTAAATAAATTAAATTTAATTAAAAATAAATTCTCACCGCTGTTGGTTCTGAGATGAATCAAGTTTGGTCAGATTTGGTGTTCGAATTCAAGACGGTTGCGGATCTGAAACATTTTACATGCAAATTCATATGAAAAATTAAAAAAAAACAGCTTTTAACAACCGTCACAGCCACGTTTATAAGCGTTACAAAATCTGAAGCTTTTACCTTTAGGAAAGTGTTCAAATCTTTGTTTTCAATTTGCCGGAGCTACGGTCGATGAAATGACGAACCGTTTGTTGGAGGTGGAAGAGCTTGGAGAGACCTATGATCGGCCAGAAGGTGGGGGCACTCGGCGGCGGCGGTGGGGCCTGGGGAGGCGCGACCGTGGCTGCTTCGAGGGGCTATGGCGGCTTCATCGAGGCACGGTTCGAGGTGATTCTTGTCGGAGATCGTAGAGCTCGGAAAGAGTTTCGAAACGGGTACTCACACGCTAAATTTCGTTGAAAAATGAAGGAGAAATCGAAGTTTGAAGATTTGAAAACTCATGGGCTTCGGTGGCTGCCATATGCGGCTGAAGAAGAAGGAGACCCGACTTTGCATTATATAATATTATATTAGGGTATTTTAATTATTATTTAATTTGCCCGCTTAAGCCCATTTTGGTCCGAACTCCGATTTCGGCCTGCTTACTGTCGTTCTTAAGGTTTTGACACCTTCTGAACGCAATGGGCTATGTCCCATGGTCTAATTCCGAGGCATGTTATGAGTTTTGGAATAATTACATTGTTTTATTAATATTTTAATGTGTACCGTACATGAAAATTCACCGAGGTCACAAATTAACTTCAAAAATTCTCGAAAAATATATTTAGCTATGTTTTGATGTTGTGGACCTATGAAAATTAATTCCATTCAATTCTGAGCCCATATGGATTTTTAATGAATTTTTAAAGTCAAAAATTTGCCCGTTTACACTGAAAAATCAATTATATTTTAATTCTAAAAATTACCAAAAAATCATTTTAAGCTTTGTTTTGATGATACGAATCCAACGAAATTTATTTCGTTGAATTCTGAGACTTTTTGAAAAATGGCTATTTTTCAGTCAATTAATTTTGACCGAAATTGACAAAATACAGTTTCTTTTGCCACACTCACAAATTACTCGGAAGATTCTAAAAATTGGAATCTATCAATAATTTAATATTCCAAATCCAACAAAAGTGGTTACGTCGAAAATGGACACTGTTTGAAAAATCATTATTTTCCATGGCTATATATTTTATATTAAAAATACATTTTTAAACAAATAATTTTCGAAACTCCAAATATATAAGTGTTTATACTTTTTAAATGCAGGAACGTCATTTCGAACTCAATGGAAGTGGTTTCGAGTTCAATTTCCTTCGTATGTGAAAAGTAGCTTTTTGGACCATATATATATATTATATAAATTCTTACAGCGACCTTTCAAATTTTTTTTATTTTGACATAACTTATAAATTATAATCTAAAATTTAAATTTCTTAAATTCATTATATAGATATTGACAATACGAACTTAACATTTCTTGTTTTATCCAATTTCGTTTTAGAACCAATTTTATATAATTTTTCAAAGTTCAAAACTAAAATTTGAAACTACCGCACCCTTTCGGGCTTGGAATGGAATTTATAAAACTTTTAAAGACTTACTTCAAATAAAATAAATTTTTAATCGTTATTATTTAAAATCAATTATTTTAAATAGCCAAAGCTCATTAAAATTATTTAAAATAAAATTTTAAATTTCCCCCAAAAATCAGGGTTGTTACATTGGCTTTATTACCGCCATTTCTCTCTTGATCTCTTCCAATGAATTGAATATAACCGACGGAGCCAATATAAGTGGATATTCATCATTGGTCCACACTGTTTTACTTATTTTACTCCAGTTTTTAATCAGAATCATCAGTTTATCGTCCCATGTTGTATTCAGGTTGTAGAATTGAAAATTTCTGGTTCTAGCTATGTAATCTTCCCGAATCGTGTGAAACCGAAGAGGTTCACACACGGACTTTATGACTATTGCTACGTACCGTTTTCATGATTTAGGCTCATCTTGGCAAACAATGAATTTAATCGCCTTAGCGAATTTGTGGTGTTCTACATGATTATCGCTATCACCATATGTATCTGAGTAGCTACCCGTGTAACCGGTAACAGTAGAACCAGGTATCTTCTTCCCAGTGTCATCAGCTCTTAGTTCATACCAAGTTAAAACTTGGTTTTCAGTTTCAGGGTATTTCCCAAAGCCTATTAGATATAGGTTGCTACATTGAATTTTTAGTAATAATTCTAAATTTGTACTCACCACTACCTTTAGGTCAATGCACCTAGTTGTTTCATGGAGATGACTGATACCATTAATTTTACCAGGCTTGAAATCGAAAGCATCCAGAAATTTTTCGAAAAACTGGGAGTATCTCTCTGATGTTTCGTACACTTCTTTACCGACAATGCTTTCTTTATCTGAGAGTTCAGAATACTTAGGAATGGCGTAGCTGTCATGATTGACTATGAACGTTTTACACATAGCCTGCAAAAAATTAAACAATTAGCACGACATGGGCTAGTGAGAAGGGCGTTAAATGTTACTTTAGTAATAGTAATAGTAATATACTCAAGCCTCCATCTATTTGCACCCCTGCAATTGCTCTCCACACCCCGGTTATAATAAAAAGAAAACAAATGTCTCTTTTACCCTTAAACAAATAATTAGATTCTATTATGTCTCCTCTTGTGATATATTTAACTATTTTATGCATTAACTGTTGAAACCAAAATTTTCTTGAAAAAGAGATGCAGCCAATCGACCACAAACTCTACCAACAACGTTGAAAGCGAACACGAAAAAAAATGACAACGTGCAATGTAAACGTGAGAACTAAAAAAAAACTACTAATAACTAATGTCGGAAAAATATAAATAACACAAAAACTAACATGAAAACTGTATTTATAGCGTCGTATTTAATCGTAAGAAAACTTAGAAAAATTCAAAACAGTGAAATAAAAACAGTAAAAAGAAGAGAAAAAAAATGAAAAGGGGCAATTTTGGAATAATTGGAGTGTGTAAAGAAAAAGCCAGGGTGAACATTTTGTTTTGAAATAATGGGGGTGGGAAGAGCACTTAGAGGGGTGCAAATAAATGTAGCCTATACTTAAAAGAGTTTTGGAAGTGTTTCTTACATGGCTGTTTGATGAGGACGCTTGGGGGCTTCTCTTTTGCTTCGTGCCTGTCATGTCTTAAAATCTTGAGTCGATTCTTTTTTGTTTAAAATATAAAATTATATAATAAAACAGTTAGTTTATTAGTTTATATAGTTTAGCAGTTGATTACACTTATTGATTACACTAATTAATTACTGCAATTAATTACTGCAATTGACTGTAGCAATTAATTACTTAATTGTAGTAATTAACCGCAGTTGATTACTGCAGTTAATTACTGCAATTAAGTAATTAATTGCAGTAAATTACTGCAGTTATTAACTGCAGTATTCAAATGCAGCAGTTAATTGCAGCAGTTAATTACTGCACTTAATTAATGCAGTTAATTACTGCAATTTTTAATTGCAGTAATTAATTACAGTAATTAATTGTAGTAATTACTACAGTAATTAATTGCAACAATTAACTACAGTAATTAACTACAGTAATTAACTACAGCAATTAACTGCAGCAATTAACTGCAGCAATTCACTGCAGCAATTACCTGCAGCAATTAACTGCAGTTAATTGCTGCAGTTAAATCCTGTAGTTAATTGCTGCAATTAATTACTGCAGTTAATTACTGTAAATTGCTGCAATTAATTACTGCAGTTAATTACTACAATTAATTACTGCAATTAAAAATTGCAGTAATTAACTGCATTAATTAAGTGCAGTGATTAACTGCTGCAATTAACTGCTGCATTTGAATACTGCAGTTAATAACTGCAGTAATTTACTGCAATTAATTACTTAATTGCAGTAATTAACTGCAGTAATCAACTGCAGTTAATTACTACAATTAAGTAATTAATTGCTACAGTCAATTGCAGTAATTAATTGCAGTAATTAATTAGTGTAATCAATAAGTGTAATGAATTAGTGTAATCAACTGCTAAACTATATAAACTAATAAACTAACTGTTTTATTATATGATTTTATATTTTAAACAAAAAAGAATCGACTCAAGATTTTAAGACATGACAGGCACGAAGCAAAAGAGAAGCCCCCAAGCGTCCTCATCAAGCAGCCATGTAAGAAACACTTCCAAAACTCTTTTAATTATAGGCTACATTTATTTGCACCCCTCTAACTGCTCTTCCCACCCCCATTATTTCAAAACAAAATGTTCACCCTGGCTTTTTCTTTACACACTCCTATTATTCCAAAATTGCCCTTTTTCATTTTTTTTCTCTTCTTTTTACTGTTTTTATTTCACTGTTTTGAATTTTTCTAAGTTTTCTTACGATTAAATACGACGCTATAAATACAGTTTTCATGTTAGTTTTAGTGTTATTTATATTTTTCCGACATTAGTTATTAGTAGGTTTTTTTTAGTTCTCACGTTTACATTGCACGTTGTCATTTTTTTTCGTGTTCGCTTTCAACGTTGTTGGTAGAGTTTGTGGTCGATTGGCTGCATCTCTTTTTCAAGAAAATTTTGGTTTCAACAGTTAATGCATAAAATAGTTAAATATATCACAAGAGGAGACATAATAGAATCTAATTATTTGTTTAAGGGTAAAAGCGACATTTGTTTTCTTTTTATTATAACCGGGGTGTGGAGAGCAATTGCAGGGGTGCAAATAGATGGAGGCTTGCGTATATTACTATTACTATTACTGAAGTAACATTTAACGCCCTTCCCACTAGCCCCTGTCGTGCTAATTGTTTAATTTTTTGCAGGCTGTGTAAAACGTTCATAGTCAATCATGACAGCTACGCCATTCCTAAGTATTCTGAACTCTCAGATAAAGAAAGCATTGTCGGTAAAGAAGTGTACGAAACGTCAGAGAGATACTCCCAGTTTTTCGAAAAATTTCTGGATGCTTTCGATTTCAAGCCTGGTAAAATTAATGGTATCAGTCATCTACATGAAACAACTAGATGCATTGACCTAAAGGTAGTGGTGAGTACAAATTTAGAATTATTACTAAAAATTCAATGTAGCGACCTATATCTAGTAGGCTTTGGGAAATACCCTGAAACTGAAAACCAAGTTTTAACTTGGTATGAACTAAGAGCTGATGACACTGGGAAGAAGATACCTGGTTCTACTGTTACCGGTTACACGGGTAGCTACTCAGATACATATGGTGATAGCGTTAAGGATGTAGAACACCACAAATTCGCTAAGGCGATTAAATTCATTGTTTGCCAAGATGAGCCTAAATCATGAAAACGGTACGTAGCAATAGTCATAAAGTCCGTGTGTGAACCTCTTCGGTTTCACACGATTCGGGAAGATTTCATAGCTAGAACCCGAAATTTTCAATTCTACAACCTGGATACAACATGGGACGATAAACTGATGACTCTGATTAAAAACTGGAGTAAAATAAGTAAAACAGTGTGGACCAATGATGAATATCCACTTATATTGGCTCCGTCGGTTATATTCAATTCATTGGAAGAGATCAAGAGAGAAATGGCTGTAATAAAGCCAAAGAAATTGGAAACTGCTTAACAGTGGTTCGTCTTCGTGAAGGAATTAATGTTATATCTATTAGCTTAACAGTGGTTCTTTCTATCATTTTGTTTACATGGAATTTGGCAAGTTGCTCAGAGATTAAGTCGTACTAGACTGTTTAGTAGTACATGTGTTATGCATATATAAGAATTAATTTTTCCCTTCTGGTAAAATCATTTTTTTGAAGAGTTCTGGCTGATGCACAAATTTATTAAATGTATGTCTTTTTTTTTATCATAGACGTGGTTTCAAGTGCAAAAAAGTACTCAGTATCAATATATATGAAAACGTCTAATAAGACCAGTACAATACAAACTACCATAGATGGAAAATTAGCAATGATAAGGACATGGGACCTGTCTTTTATATACTGTAAATTGTACATACGAATATCTCAAAGCTCATGTAAACACAATATAAGCATAATTATTTTATATTTATGCACCCTAATTTTGATTTTCGATTTCATCTCTACACTACAAGAATTCCCTAATTTTCCTATGCCTTTCTTTTTATTTTTTTATCATAGCGTGACAAAAATATTTCCTATGCCTTTTCTACACCATACATATTACAGTTTCCTATGTCTTTCCTACGCTAAATATTTCCTACGCCTACCCTAACCATATTTCCTACGCCATTCCTATGCCCGAAAGTCTCCTACGCCAAAATTCCCTACTTTTTGGTTACGCCATACATACTCAACTTCAACAAATACAATTTAAAAGTCTCCTCCGCCCTTCCTATACCATTTTAAATTTTTTTACCATATTATTTATTGCTCATATTTTAGACCAACATAAATCAATACGATAAACTTGTATTGGGTACGGAAAATTTTTGTACCAACCGAGACGTTTTCATAAACTTGCATATTTACAAACGAATTACTTTACACTGAGCAAAATACAAAATAGAATACACAGAACAAGTGCACTACCTTGCACTGAATACAATTTTACAAAAAATGAGAATTACCTGATACTATTTTACAGACAAGTTCATTGCTTGACATAACATATTGATAATAGCCTGGAACGCCACGGAAATAACCCTAATTTAACCTAGAATGTGTACAAAATTAGAACTAAATGTGAGCTAAGTATGCTGAACATAATCATGGACTATTTTGGCCTAACTGTGCCAACTTCTACATCAACAAATTATCTTCTATCAAACCTTTTAAGCACAGATAAAATAATTAACGTACTATGTTAGAGATAAAGCTCAAACTCTAAAAGGTAATTATATTTTAATAATATATAGTTATGTTAAAAACTTCGATTATAATAGAATTGATAAAATAACACATAATCTTACAAAAACTCAAAAGTGGCATACCTCACTAGTAGCATAGTAGGCACATTGATTGAACTATAGCACTTTCAGCAACCTAATGTTAATTAAGAAAAGATGCCTGCAATTTAAACTTCTTTTGAGGTCTAACAAATGATTAAAAAAATCACACAGCTTGTAGTGTAAAATGAACAAAAAACTTATAAAAAGATTAACGAAAGTCTTACAAAAACAATGCTAACTGAATGAAAGCTTCATAGCTTGGTTGTAACCATTCCACTTAATTTAACAATTCAAAACATTAAACAAAAATATATTGCATAACAGAACCTTCAATAATAAAGGCTAGATGATTATTACAATAACTAAATTATAATCTAAGGTTATAATCAACAAATGCAAAGCCTTATTTTTCGCTTTTAACAGAGTGATGGAAAAGGAAATCCCAGGTATTACCAAAGAAATGGCATGCTATATAAGTAAAATATTTGCTAACATAAGAAATCTGATCAATTACCTGAATATTCAGCAATATCATAGAAGCCTTCAACGCAGTCAAACTGTCCCAAATTGCTTTTGCATTAGTTAAAAAAACAAGTACGCATTGAAAAACAAACACATACACGTACAAATATGTATTTTTGTGCGTATATATATTGAAAGATCCACCAATAAAACTCTGTTATAATGTTGTCTTTAGTTATATTTGTTTGCAAAGCATGTGATAATAATATATGTGTAGTTCCAGAATTCATAACAGTGTAGATAGAAATAACTGCAACATCGTCAAAGACCCTCAACGCAGTTAAAAATTAATCAGTATTGAATTTGTGAACTTTATATTCAAACTGGGTAATTAAAAGCAAGCAAGATTTGATTTTCTGCTATATAATTTTCAACAGGCCTATAACTTACTCCAAGAGATAAGATTTGTACTGTAATCCATATTATGCCCAAAATTGCTTCATTTCTCTAATGGTAGTCATTCATACGCTAGACCCCAAAAAACCAAGACCAAACCCAGTGTCCATTATAAAAACATTGTTACAATCTGTGAGCAGTGAAATGTGTCTTTGAATTGAATATATCTTTGAATTGAATAGAAACAGAATTCATCAGCAATTAAAAGCAATTGATTATAGGTAACTCGCGTCGAGCAAAGAAAGCAGAACCAATCTACTATAAAATCATCATTATGTAAGTATTGTCAGATAAAGAAGTATACTCTGAAGGTGCACATAGAGAAGCAGAAACAAGTTAAAACAGTTCAATACGAAGAATAAAATAACAGTAGCAAACATAGTAGTGAATTAGAGGTATAATTGAAACACGAACTTCACTAAGAATATCTGTATTATACCAATAAAGATGAGTTTAGTTTCAAGAGCTTAGAAGCCTTCTCACATATCTCAAAGAAATTGTGCCATGTGTACATTAAACTAAAGTGCCACAGCATTTACGTCTAAATTAACTGGAAACATCAGAGCATTTACCTTCTTTCCAATAATTCCTCCGTCCATCACATCCAATAGTCAAGTCCCAATCAATGGAAGAAGTGGACTCTCTCCGACCTGCGAGCCATGAAACAGAATCGATTGAATACGTGGAGTTCATTAGTGGAAATCAATTAGTGGCATGAGAAGTGGGGACGGGACTGAGGGAAGTCATTCAAATCCAGACTGAAGTGAACACAATAGTGGAACTAACTGTGAGCATCGCCAGTTCTTCGAATAGTTTCACCGGTGTAGGGACATTTATCATGTAAATAAACATAACCAAATGAGGTGGGCAAGTTCTAACGCAAAAGATTATAACGGAGAGAAAATATATACGCTATGGAAAATTTATGAGCATGTTGATAACTGAGTTACTAAGCAATAACGTTGTAGATCACTCACTTGATTCCTTTTGATCCTAGTGATATTAATGAAGCGACAGTGAGACAACCAGTACAAAAAATTCCAGTAATAGGATAGTTTCTTATTATTTAAAAAAAAAATTATAACAAAACTAAAGGAAAGGAAAAAAATCATGATCATAAGACAGAAATACCCCACTGCCAAACCTAACCTGCAACCAATTGTCAAACCTACCGCCGGCTTCACACAGATAGCCCACTGCCAAACCTGACCTGCAACAGACCTCAAATCAGAGACGTGTACCATCGGATCTAGGTTTTTTTATATGGCATCCTTCAATCTAGGTATAATTTCATATTTATTTGATTATTTGAAATGCGATTTATAGAATCAAACCAAAGATAAAGAAGAGAGAATATAAAGAATCAAACCTTGATACAAATTGAATGAAATTCAGTGCATAAAATCTGAGACGGTGATGTCGTGAATGGAGAAAAGTGATGCGCCACTGGAGGAAAAACATAGGTTACATGCCCTAGATTTTTATAAATAAAAATAAATCTAAGTGGTGTACTAACAGGAATCGGAGATCGCGTGCAGCTGGAGAAGGTGATTTCATGCCCCAGATTTTGATGCGCAAAAACGAGTCTCCATCGAAGGGAAAGGCGATAGCTATTGCTGGGATAATGACTTTGTTCGTGATCTGATTTGGGGATGGGTAATCAGCTTGTGAAGACGGCATTTCTCCTGCCAATCAGAGAAGAGTGCGGGGAAAACAACATAGTATACAACTTATTTGACTGGTTGTATAACTCTAGCTACAAAGCCACGGATTTCACTCTGGATCTAGCAAAGTTAAAAGCTACTAGTCCAGATCGTGAGTTTCCCTCCTCAGATCTACCTAATACTTGCAACCGGAAACATCACGGTTCTTTTTCGAAGACAAACAGCAAGTTTTTTTTGTTGATAACTAGTATAACTGCACAACGGTAGGAAACCCGACCGTTAAGTTGTGTGATTTCAAAGAAAAAAATTCTATTAATTATTCTCTTAAGCAATAAATTAATGAAAAATTCACTGTGTTATTTGAAAAAATGAAAATGAGTGCAAACATGTAAATTTTATTAATTAATATTTTCTGAATCATTAATTGTCTTATAAAATGAGATAACAAACTAAACAAATGTTAACTTCAAATACATTATATTTGTGAATAATCAATTAAAAAAATGAATAATGCAATAATAAGTGTAATAAATAAATCATATATCAATAAACTACATTATTTAAATAGATACCTAATTGTACCATTGTTAATTTTAATAATTAAATTTCTGAGATGATTAAACTAACATTGCTGAAATAAATAACTAAACTGAAGAATCTGTCGTCATTGATATTTCTTCCAAAAAAATTTGACTCGGCCAAATAATCAGCAACTGGCTGAATCTTATGTAGGCCTTGTTAATTATCACAAATACTCTGTTAGTTATGGCAGAAAATAATGTTGTGCACATACCATGAGAAAATAAAAAAAGAGATGAACATCTCAAAAAACGTACCTTGGCCAATTAATGCTTTATTTATAAAAAAAACATTGTACGTCAATAAAAGGAAAAAAACTAAATTGCTATGGTTGGTAATATTTTAACAAATTGGTGGCCATCAAAATAAATAGACTGCTATTTAGTATGAATAGACACAAGACTACATTACATTAAGACTATAATACAATATAGAAGATAATTTATTTATAAAATTAATACAATTATAAAACTTGTAGAATGGAATCCACTATGTTAAACCCCAATCCAATAGTTAAAAGCCTTCAAAACATGATCCAGCACGTAGACAAAGATCTATAATTCATCATAACAAATACAAACAAATCTGCAATTAAATGACAACAATCAAAGTGTGTTTGAATGTTCATATATCCAGTATGATATGATACATAGATATGTTAGTTATCATGGATACTCATCCAACCAAGAACAGACGCTATTTTGTCCAACGGAGGCAATAGACCCTTTCCAAATATGGAAAAAGATATTAGCACAGTACCCCTCTTTTCATTAATAGCCAGCATTCCTCTAATGATTTATTGAATTGTATTTATCATTCAACAGTTTTAGAAAATCACCAATGTGCAAATGGTTTTCTAATCCATCTAGTGGGCGAATGGTTATCGGCCTGCCTGCCACATAAAACTATATACATATATATACAAGTAACTGTTACTGGGTGTTCAAAGTTGTGTCAATTTAATATTTATCAATATGAATACTGGTATCTACATCATTATGAAATGAATATGCATTGTATGAACTTAGAGGAAAACAAACACACCTTTATATTCAAGTTTGCCTTTTGGTCATGTGTAGTAGCATTATTCAATTATATCATCAACAAGTGGATAACTAATATCAGACTATATATTTTAAACTAAGACAGCATTCGAGCATACGTTATTTGTTTGCAGCGCTGCCGTGGTTAGAACCCATTGAAATTGGGGATTAGTTCAAATTATACATGTCGATCGCATCTATTGTTACTAAAGAGTAAATAATTAAAGCTGATTATGGCATAATAGAGAAGACAATGTGTATAGAACTTACTTTGAGGAAGACTACCACGAGTCAATGCTCCACCAAGGAATCAAGGACCGGGTGCAGAACCACCAATCCCGATGAATATAATATATGTAAATCGCCAAACTGATGATTGCTTAATCTATTAAAAAAAACCAAAATGTAGATACCAAAATAATTAATAAGAATTGTGGATACGAAATCAGGGTCCTCATGAAGAAAAAAGCAATGCACACATATAAGAAGGCATGGTTATATGAAATCTGGGTTGGATGTGAAAGCAGATTCCAAATTCTTTTATACCACGCAATAAAAACAACAATAAACATCTGTTCCTGTCCTTTTTTTTTCACAGACGAATATAAATGTATAATATGAACAAAATACAATATATGGAGCATAGAATGAATATTAGATTGTTATGAAAGCACAATGCAACTATTTTATGAAATGTTGATACAGTTCCGATCCATAAGGCAGTTTTGATCTATGAAGCAAACTTTTCATTTAGTAGGTGGAGTGTACATACCATGGCGCTTGAAATATTCTCAGAAACCATATGAACTATGATCGTAGTTGAAAGGCAATACTTTCATAGAGTACTTTGTCACGTTAGGATCTACAGTTTTTCCTTGATTATCCGCTTGTTTAGGACTATGAAACACTTCAACAAACGTGTATTCCTTTCTTTGCCTTGTAATGCAAAATCACGGGTACTTGGGACACTCAACCCGCATAAATCTAATATGAGGATAAACTCAGCAGCAGCTTCCTCTAATACTTTCTCAAGATGTTTCGTATAGTTATACTTGATAGTAAATGCAACCACTACAGGACGACCTTCATGAAGCAGCTGAACAAATTGCTGCTCTGATGTAAAATGGATGATTCTAGAAGGTCCTAAAATCTTTTGGGTACCTGGTGTAGTACTGGCTACTTGTCGGTTGTTCTTAGGTTAGAAAGCATGCGATCCAGAAATGACTTCTGGCCATCTCCCATTTCTTTCAATTTTATATTGCTTTCAAAGAAATGTCTTCACAAATGTTTTAGATTTTAGAGAATCGACCGGCACCTAGGCTTTAGCGATTCGATTCTAGGCAGCCATGAGTAAGGCAACAAGGCGATGTTGGAGTTGCAGGTTTTTGGAGCGCGCAACAGTAGTGGAGCTGGAGAAGGCGCTACTGGATACTGAAGTCTCGAGCAGCTTTTCGCCGTCGTTGCTCTGGTAGACTTGGACCGTGCTAGTGGAAGAGAGCATCCATCTCTTCCTGTCCTTTACTGCAACATGAGTAAAAAAAGGCATACTTGAAACATTGGCTTTGGTTAAAAAACTAAGAAAACTAAATTCCTACTTTTTCCTACAAAAGAAACTATAACATACAAATAAATGATTGTATAAATAAATATAAATATATAAGGATAACTCTAGTTTCTATAAAAAAAATCACAACCGCAACTAACGCCACAGATGTTAAAATTCTAATTCATTATCATTTATCTTAATTAAAACTAAATGATGCCATTCATAGTTTTGAAAAGAATTTTGAAAAGTGGGTTTCAACTCCTATATATATTATCAATCATATCATACTTGGATTTAATGGCTAAACATATTGCATAAACTTCCTATGGATTAAGACAAACTCTACTACCATAATATAAAATTCATGTCTGCAATGTTCAAAGCATTGTTTTAAAAAACCCGCCTCGATGCTCGCCTCGAAGAAATAAGAGATAAAACACCTTGAGGCTTATTACAAAAGGTTTTTTTTACCTCTAAGGCTTACGTCTCAAAAATTTGAGACATACAAAGCACATAAAGCTTACGATTTGCACGCCTCAAGCAGTTGAGGCATATGACTTAAAAACCTGTTTATCTTTAATTGCAGATATTGACACAGATAAATGTCATTAAACTTTAATGATTTAATGGAAATAAAAAAAGATTGTATAATATGTGTAGACAAATATTTTGAATTAATGTACGTTTACCCGAAAACCCCTTGTTTAGTTGGTTCCTAATTTCTATTGTTGGCTAGGTTAATTTAAAATGAACAAACGGAATGTTGAATGGAAGTGGTTAAAAATTAAGTATATGCCTCAGCGCTTCGAGGCTTACGCCTTGCCTCACGGACCCGAAAACGTCTCTCGTACGCTTTTTGCGTTTTAAAACATTGGTTCAAAGTAATTCAGATAGATGCATTGAAACATTTAACTGTAAACACATTATAAGAACCTTTTAATTGCATTTCAAAGCAAATTGGTAGAACCTTTAAACTGCATTTCAAAACAAAATGTAAAATAAAACTGAACTTAAATGGGTTTGCCAAAGAACAAAACAGTTACAAATAAAGTGTTTGTACATATATGCATACATATTTGTGCCAATAGAAGAAAATAAATCACTAGTGCTTGAGAACTTCGGGCGTACATGTATGCATGTTTGTATATATAGATACCACTTCAAGTATGTGTGTGTGCGCTAATAAAAGAAATAAACCTTTAGCAGTTTCAATGAATCCTTTAGACATTTAAGCTTATACCTGAAAATGTGATAATGGATCAAGAGAAAAAGCTGCTGTCAACTACAATAAAAGTAAAAATAAATTTTGTTAAATTTAAGCATATATCATCTATAAAATCATAATGCTCCAATTCATTTCATAGCTTAGTTTGCAACTAAGCACATCATTATTTACTCAGTGCTAGTCTAATGAAATAAATTTAAATGAAGATGCTACAAACCAAAAGAAATAAACATGCAACGAATGCGTAAATGTACCAAATTGAGGATTAATTATATATAGATCAGTACATGATGATTGCATATAACATAACTTGATGGACACACAGATGGTTTTTTAAATGTACAAATGCTTAGATATCTATGCGTGACACAAACTTAAAATACATTAATAAATTAAAATGTGGACATCACAAAACAATATTACATAAACCACCATAGCCAGTGATGCTCAGTTCTTGCTGTATCATTAGCTGGGAGCATAAATCCAACATTAGTATCATCCACTAAAAATGGAGCATATCATAGTGGTGCTCAGTTCTTGCTGTATCATTAACTAGGAGCATAAATCCAACATTAGTATCATCCACTAAAAATGGAGCATATCATACTGCATTTACCTGTAGAAAAAAAATTCTAAGAACATTGACAAAATTATTCGTTAATTCACACTAAATTTATTAGCTCCAACGAGTAACTTTTTTTACAATCTCTTTTCAGGCTACTAAAATATAAAGCTGAAAAGGTAGTAATCCAATAAACTTCTTCAATACCCACACAGGCCAACTACTTTTAAACTAAAATATAAGCTGAAAAGTTATCATCTATACAATTGCCAACAAAAATTCTAAAACAGAAAATCCAACCAGAGAATTAAATTAGTAAAACAGTTGACATCAAAACTGCAAAAAATAATTACCCGAGTTATGCAAAGGAGGAGCAGCGATCCTAGGATCGACAATCGAATTAAACTTAACCATAAAACAACGATCGGAATTCGGAGGGATATACTCATGAAGACTGAAATTCGCAATTTGGGTTTAATCGAAACTCAGAATAGCAAAAGTGGCAATACAATTGATTACTATTAGCCTAGATAGCAGATTGGAACATAAACAAAGAGCATACATTGGAAAAGTTCAAAACTTACACGAAATAGGGTTTAAAGCGAAAAAGTGATAAATTTAATTACCGGAAATAGGGATTGAAACAGGATTTTAATACATTCGAGAGGCAATGACGTTTCAGAGAAAAGGGAAGGACAGGATGGTTAAAATGACGGAGAACAGATAGTCGGCCAGAGAAAAAGAAGAAGAATTAGTGAAACATAGGAGGACAAATATTAACGAAACATGAAGTACTGGATCTGAAGCGCAAACAAATCGGAGAAAGTGATTTTCGAAATACGAAAGATCGGGTGAAACATTATCGGAGAAGAAGCAAACCTCCCTAAGGTTTGATTATCACTTCAGAGCTTCCATTAAAAAATCAAAGGAGGAACCTTCGAATCAAAGAGACATAGAAGATATGATAAGAGAGGCAGAAGCTCGAAGACCTCCTTAAAGCATTTTCTGGCGTTAAAGATTTGGAAGAAGAAGGATTTTTCCAAGCCGCCATAACCTAATTTTGTTTCTAGGGTTTGCAAAATGTCTGTTGGCTTCGGCCTTATTTATTCGTTGAAAGATTTCGGGTTTGCCCGTTTATTTTATTATCCACATTCTTTGTGTGGATAACGGACCTTGGGCCTTGTAATTATTATTATTTATTTCAAAAAAAAAAAAAAAAAAAAGAGTGCGGGGTTTGTTTATTTAAAAAAAAAAAAAATTGAAAGTTAAACATAAACATTTATTCATCAAGTGGTATTTACAATACAAAATCTCTTGAGCATGTAGAAATGGTATAACAAACTAACCATCTCTCGCAATAACCCTCATAGATCACACAGCTTCTCATCATACATAAACTCTCATTATAGCTAACTAATTCCAAAGATAATTGCCTAATTTTAGCGCCTTGCAATAGAGTTGTTGGGAAATACTGTTTATTTAAGCCGTTGATTCTGATGTCTAACCAATGGATGGATGTTAATACTCGATGATGGTTTGGATTGTTTTTTGGAAAAAAAATTTATAAGGACAAATTAATTAAATATTTTATCCATAAGGACAACACATTATATTTTTTTCAGAAGGACAACTAATAGCCCAGCCCAGCATAAACCTTTTATTCGTTTGTTTTTTCGTTATCGTTTTAATTCTTTTTTTCCTCCATCGTAAAATAAAAATGGCGAACGAATAGCGATCAACTCAATCTCCGCCTGCGGAGTACTCTAATTTAGACGAAAACCCTAGCATTACTACTCACAGCGATCTAATGGAAAAGGTAGTGGAAAAAATTTGAAAACCCTAGTTGAAGCTGCCGAAATGCCACAAGCTGAAATCGAAACCCTAGGTACTGAAAATCAACAAATTATTGATGGTTAGAATCAAATTGAGAATCAAGTAATAGAGAAAATCGCAATAGACAGCACAACTGATACCGTTGATAGCTAATTTGTTGATCAAAGAGCAAATGACGGAAAAAATGATACTGGTAATGGAGAAACAGAGGAACGAAGTGAGGGAGAGAAGCAGAATGATACAATTGATGGTAAAAATGATGAAGAAGTGCAGGTGGGGAAAATGATACTATTAACACTGGAAATGAAGAACTAGGAAAATTTGGAATAGAAAGTGATACTTTGGATGCCAAAAATGTTGAAAAAAAGGAGAGGAAAAGCAATAGAGTGATAAGTAAGGAGATACATTCGAAAAGGTTTAATGATCCAAAATTTGAAGCGGAAAAGTCAAAGAAGAAAATAAGAGTCGATAAAATTAAGGTAATTGAGATTCATAGTAAGAAATTTCAGTAATGTTTGTTTATTGTCTAACAATAATGGTTAAATTGTGCAGGATAAAGAAGAAGGAAAACGAAAAACAATTGAACTTAAGGATGCTGGAAACTTTAAAGAAAATTATGTAAGTTAAAAATGATAACTTCAATGATATTTAAAACTGATAATTTGAATAGAGCTAAGTAATAAAAATGATACTTTCAATGCGTTAATACTGATACTTTGACTGTGAAATTGATTTGTAATTTAATATTAAAATGATTCTCATTTAGTTAACAAATTAAAACAAATACATTGAATATTGAAAAATTGATAATGAAAATTGCAAATATAATTGTTATTTAGATTAATGTTTTTCTAATGGATTACATTGAATTGTGACACTCATAAATCTTATTATTCTGTTAATTAATGTTTTTTTATTTGTTTACTAGGATGATGATTTTATCAATCCAAGGACAAGAGAAATTAAATCGGGTATTTCAGTAGAGACTAGAGAAAAGTTAGTTGTAGATGACAAAACCAAACGTGAGACGGCTTACAGATGCGGTTTGCAAGCGTCTTACAAAACGATAAGTATGAGAAGTGAGAAGAAAGCGTTGACAAATAAGCAAATTGAGATTTTGAAACGAACGTCATTTTATGATTTCTTTTGTGTTTTTTATGAGAAAAACATTTCATTGGAAGAGTGCAAGAAAAAAGCAGAGAATTTAGATGTAGTGTATTCGTGCTTCTCAGTGGAGGAAGATTCTTTTATGTTTGGTGAAAGTAGAATGAAAATTTGTCCAGAAGACATAAGTTTATTATTCTACATGCCTTTGGAAGGTACTGATATAGACAACACATAGAAAATGACTAGTAGAACTATACCAACCGAGTGCAAGGATTTCGTGTCAAGAAACTTTGGAAAAGCGACTATCATTACAAGGTATTTAATAGAAAAAAGAATCAAAGACGAAGTAGGGAAGAAAAAGAAGCAGTTTGAAGAAGACTTGTCACTCCTTCTTATTATGTTAATACTTTTTATTTTTTTCTTTCCCAATAACCAACAGAAATTTAGATGGGGTTTTATTCCGCTCATCGTGGATGTGAAGAAGATGAATTCAGTTTCATGGCCGAAAACCATTTATTCGAGTTTTACAAAGTTTTTAAAAAGCTACATAAATAATCCGTGGGGTATGGCCGGTTGTTCGATGCTTCCTTTGGTAAAAAATTTCGTACTGTATTTTTACTGTATACGTGAACATAAATTAAAGAATTCAGTTATAACTTTGGTTTTTATGTATATGCAGTATGTGATGTGCGAGAAGATATCTCTAATTGCGCAAAGGAAAAAGTTTGAGAACAAAATCCCTCGATTTGCGAGGTGGGATCTGATGAAATTGAAGACCATAGTAAAGAAGGAATTTTTAGACATGTACAATTCTCAGTATGTCACTTTTTAGCTCTTGCATGTATCGATTTAATTAGTTATTCTTTATGTCTCAGTTACTAGTTATCATTTCTATGTCTCTATATGGTTCATTTTTGTGTTGTCAACATATGTAGAATTTTTTTGGTATCAGTTTTATAATTTGTTAGGGGTCAGTTTAATTTTTTCTCATCTTCAAAGTCTATGGGTATCTTTTTTTTGTATACTGCAGTTATCAGTTTTGTTTTGCAGTAATTTGTATCAGTTTATTGGTATCAGTTTTTTTTATTTTTCAGTAATTTGTATGTGTGCAGAAGTGATGTGAACAAACAAAGTGTATAAAACTGATAACTACAACAGTAAGAAAATGATGACTACAAACTGCACAGTGGAAAAAAAATCAAAAACTGATAACTACAATATATAAAAACTGATAACCAGAAACTATATATATATATATATATATATATATATATATATATATTTGTAGAACAAAACTGATAACTGCATTTTACAAAAAATGATACCCATGGACTTTGAAGATGATAAACACTTAACATATTAAATCGGAAAGAATAAAACAGTGAATCATTACATGTAAGAGTATAATCACTAAATTGCATGATAAAATAATGAACTGACAACAATTTTTTGGCAAATAATTTGTATTCGTGCAGAAATCTTGTGAACTAAAGAAAAATAAGAAACTGATAACTACAATTAAAAAAAATGATAACTACAAATTGTGTATTGGTTAGAATTAAAAAAAGGTATCTAGAATAAATAAAAAAATGATAACCAGAAACTGAAGTAAAAAATTCAAAACAAAACTGATAACTGCAGTATACAAAAAAATATACCCATGGACTTTGAAGATGAGAAAAAATTAAACTGACCCCTAACAAATTATAAAACTGATACCAAAAAAATTCTACACATGTTAACAATACAAAAATGAACCCTATAGAGATATAAATGATAACCAGTAACTGAAACATAAAGAATAACTCATTAAATCGATACATGCAAGAGCATAAAATTAATATTAAACATGCAGATCGAATTTCATTGATCATAACAACATGAAATCACATCATACCAACAACACATCAATGTAAAATAAAACAGAAACAAAATAAGCTAAGAAGGGTTTTTATTACAAATGTAGATTATTGCGCACATTTGCAAAGTATCAAACACTAATTTGCTAACGCATACAAGTTTACGTGAGAAGCATATATGGAAATACATATTATACCTAAAACAAATGAAATGAAATCCAGTTTTTATTTTTGGAAGCTTGACAATTGCGCTTATTATGACCATATCCATTGCACACTCTACATATGTTTTTTCTTTTTATGTAAATATGCAAATTCTCCTTTTCTTTTTGTTGAAGGTCTACCGGCTCCACGTTTATCCTTTGGTGGCTTAATTACTGCATCACTACTTGAATCAACATCAGATTTGTCATATGTAGGTATAGGATTAATAGTATTACTGTATGAAGATCAGTAAGCTTCCACAGTGAAATAGTGCTCAATGAAATCGTACACATTTAATTTCACTTTATTAATGCATTTTATCGCATGAGCACATGGAAAACCCATCATTTTCCACTGATTACAGCTACACGTCCAGTCTTTAAGATCAACACCATGAGAAATTGGTGATTTCACTTCAAAAATGAATTCAGAAGCCTTGAATACATCCCAACCAAAACCTTCTTCAACAAAGTCTTTTAATCGATTTTCCATGGTTGGACAAATGGTAGTCCATAAACAGGATTCTTTTCTACGTTTAGCCATTTGCTCCATGATTTTTATTCGTATCCCATCCAAACAAGATGTAATTGGTAATGTCCGTTCATCTAAAATCCAACTGTTGAAACTTTCAGCCACTTTAGAGCTGTACTCACCATACCTTTTACCTCGGAAAAAAAAGTCAGACCATTTATCGAACGGTTTGTCTCTCAAAAAATTAGCCGTTGCAGGACCACCAATTTGTAAAAACTTAGAATGAGCAGCTTGAAACTCATGAATATTAGTTGCTCGAGAACATGTCCATAACAATTCCACAATCGAAATGTATGCATTTTTGGACTTAATAGCAGAAAGCAAATTTTGTTCCATGTGAAGGTAGTAGTAACTATGGTATGAAGTGGGAAAAACATCGTGAACACCTAAAATCAAACCTTGATGTCGGTCGGACATAAAAACCAAATTATGATCTTCGTTAAGTATTTTCTTCAAATGGGTTAAAAACCAACTCCAATTCTCCACATTTTCTATTGAAACTATGGCCATAGCTAGAGGGAAGAAACCTGCAAACAAATTATGAATAAAAATTCAAAAAGAATTCATGATTGAAAAAAAAAAACTGATAACTTCAAACATACAAAAAAGCTAATTAAATACTGTATAATACAAACTGATACCAGCAAACAACCAAAACTGAAGCTTAAAAACTATTTGATAAAAACTGATACCTAGATACGTATTAAAATGCTACCTACAAACTGTACACTTAAAACAGAGAACAAACCGATACCATAATGCCAATAAAACTGATAGCTAATATATGTAGAACTAAACAATGATACTGTAAAAAATATTAAACTGATACCTCAGAAAATATACTAGATAAAACTGATCACATATAATCCGAATGGTACCATATTTATTTGTACATTATCTAAAATTATTTTAAAATAATACCTTGGTTGCCATTCTTTGTTGTAGCACCCAACAAGACTCCTGGCCTCCCTTTCAAATGGGTACCATCTAAAAATATCATAGGCCGACAATGTTTGAAGCCAAGAATACAAGCACCTAAACCAACAAACACTTTTTCAAACTGATTTGTGGAAGAGTTAACATTCATAGCGACATAAGAACCCGGATTGTGAGTCTGTAGTGCACCTAAATACCAAGACAAATCATTGTACGACATTGCATCATTGCAATACAACTCCATTAAAGCTAGTTGCTTTCCTTTGTAAGCATAAGAGTAAGACAAATTCAGATCAAACTCTCTTCGAAAATCAGCCATTATGTCTTTCGGTTTCTTACTCGGATGATCTCTAATTTCATCTATTATCAATGATTTAACAAATGAGCTAGATAGAGTAGGGTTATTCAAATTTGTTAGACCACCTCCACAAGAATGTTCAGCAACCAAATTTCTAATGAAAAACCTATTTAGTTGGCCAACATCACAAAAAGCATGCACTTTAAACCGACAACCAGAAGAAGACGATGAGCAAATAGTTGTGATCCTAGTAGCACTATTTTTAAGATAATGTAACTCATGACCTGATTTAGTTTGATAGGCCATCAAGAATTCTCTGAACTCATTGTGGCCTCCGAAACAAAAACCGGTAAAATCAGAAAATTTTAATGTAGATCCTCTTTTCATCAAATCTTTTAAGTAACTCTTCCTATGAACGACGCTGTTCGCATCCAAACATTGATCAGAAGACGAAGGAATTGAAATATTAGTAGAAAGTGCAGAAGAACCATCAATCACATTTTCCAACAGAAATTCCTTCAACTTAACATCAAAACAGAAAAAAGCAGTCTTCTTATGTAATTGAAATAAAACGATACTTTGAAGATCAGAGTCACTCTCAACAATTTTAGTTCTGTCCTCAAGCACATAGCTAATTTCAATTGACTTAGGAGTAAGTTGAGACCAATACTCACATATTTCGTTTTGCAAATTATACAATGAGCAATTAACCGACAACCGAGTTCTGAAAGAGGTATCGTTTAAGACAAGTACGATAAGGAGAGTAGCTTCACCACTGGAACAAATAAGTAATGTGAAAAAATCAGTTAGCCCTCTTAAAGATGCAAACAGATACCAAAAAACAATAAAACATGGGTAATACATTAAAAATGATACCTAAAAAAATATTAAAATGATACCTACAAACTGGTGCATGTTCAAAGAAAAGGGAAGAAACTGATACCATAGAAAATACTAAAATGATACCTAAAAACTGCTTTAGTTAAGTTTCCTGAAAACAATACTAACGATAAAACAATCAAAGTAACATTTATACTAATTGAAGCAAAACAAGTTTTAATCTAAAACAAATTTAATTCAGCAATGCATTCACAAATCAATTACAACATGAAAAAAACAACTAATGAGAATAAAAGTAATGAATTAAAAAAATATTTGAAATCTGAAAAAAGTAAAAACTAATACCTGCTTGTATTACCAGTAGAATTGATGAATTACCGATAGAAGTAGTAAAAATCTTTCCGAAACAGTGAAGGAATAGTATGATAAACGTAAATTGAATCAATAAAACCAGCCCTAAACCTCATGTGCTATTGATTTTCCTGTACGATTCTTGAGAGATTAATTTTCCGTTCAGAATTGTGCATTGAATTACAATTTCAGATCTCGTTGGTTTTATGCGATCAATAAATAAATTTGATTTGAAAATCTGGAAGAACAAGAATATCGATCAATGGCAGCGACGAGATTCAATTTTTCTTCGACGAGAGATATTTGATGAAAGAAGGAAATAGCACGTGTGGTTTACAGATTAAAATTTTGTTGGAAGAAGGAAATATCGCACGTGAAGAAGAAAATAATTATATATTGTCCGTATGAGATAAATTTAAGTGAGCTGTCCTTATGGTTAAAAAAGCCTTCAATTTTGTCCCTGCAAATATTTTCCTGATGTTTTTTATCACCTTGATTTTTTGGCGTAGGAATGGGGTAGTAAATTCCTACGGCATTCCCACGCCCTAGACGTATTAACAAGGGCATAGGAAAGGCGTAGAAGATTTCCTATGCCCTTTTTACACCACAGTCTCTTTTCACCTATTTCTTACGCCTTTCCTATGCCCCGCATTACATCGTAGGAAAGGCGTAGGAAAATTTGCGTGGAAAATTGAAGTGTTTTCTAGTAATGCTAGTCAACCCTAACTTACTTGGGATTAATGTCTGAAATGCAAGAGAATGGAGTTAAAACTTTGTTAAACGAAGTGGAATGTATTAATTAAATTTAATTAAAGATGAGCTCGCCACATTGTAGTAGTTTGTATTTTACAATTTGAACTTCAATTAACTATGTAGAGTTCAATATAAGTCAGAATTCTTTGAAAAAGAATCTTTAGGATATATTGGGTTATAGTTTTCCAGTGGAAAAGAAAATTCAAGATTTCATCTAGTAGATTTTGAGTTATGTCAAAATCAAATTTCAAGAAAAATCGCGACATTGTCGTTTATAACTATAACAGATTATTAAATAAAATGGAGGAATTTTAATGGAATTAAATTGCGTAGCTTATAAATTAAATGTGAAATAATCAAATGAGCTAGGAATATAAGTGACTATTTTAATAACAGAATAACACCTAATTTGCATAGAAAAATGGTCATTGTTGTAAACAAAAGTGAATAAATTGATTTAGAATTAATTTGGATGAATGTGAATGTATATGTGTGTGAAATATGAATTGAATGTAAAAATATTGATTGGAAATAATTCAAAATTGAAAAATGGTATATAGACCGATTTAAATGAATAAATTAATAATGGAATCCCGAGACTTGCATATAAGTATACATGCATAACATGTAGAACACGGAAATTATGTATTTGTTCAGATTAAAAGAATGAATGTTATTTGAGACTTATGCGTTTAAATTGGGTAAGTACAAATGCATGGAGCCATTGACTTGGTTTTGGTTGCGAAAATTGCATTAATATGAAGCAAACTTGCTTAATAACGCTTATGTGAGATACACCTACGTAAAATACAAATAGGATATATGAACTATTTCCGGCTATTTGGGTTGATGTATACATATTTATCTCTCTTGTTATTGCTATACTCCCTCCATGCAGGGGAGACTCTACTAATTCTTTTTGAAAATTTAGGGAGTTAGAAATTTTTTCAAATTTCTTGAAAGCTAAAAGGATGATTTTTAAATTGGGTAATTTTGAAGGATTTTGAATTAGAAATGCGAAATTAACTCTTTACACGGGAACTAAAAGTTTAATATGGAACTAAAGTTGCAGACATGTGAAGTGTTGGGTTTCAACTAAGTTGGTTTTTGAAAAGTTAATGAGTTTGAAACTTCCTTCCTTAGCAATTTCCAGGGGGAAATTCTTTTAATGGATGTGGAATGTAACTATTGTGATTTTTATTCGTTTAACTTGAAACATTTAAAGTTTGTTTTAAATGTTGAATTCGAAATATAAATTGATTTTTATATAGAGTTTATTTATTTAATAAGTGGAATACGATTTAATTTCAAATATATCAAATTCTCATAAAACAAAAAAGAGAAAATAATTTCATTCTAAGTTAAAAATGAATCGAAAACTATTCTAACAATTAATATAATTTCTATTTGGATTAGAACGATAATAATAATTTATTATCAACTAATTTGATTGTTTTGAAATCGATTTATATTTTATCGATTAATTTAACACGTGAAAATAGCCAATTTTCAGACAACCTCGGATTTCAGCGAAACCAATTTTATAAAATCCATAATAATTAATTGCTGTAAGATTATCAGTTTCGGGTCAATTGGAGTTGTGGTGTGGTCGTACACGATATAAATTTGTATCAAATATCCATTTGGAATTAAAATAGATTTTTTTACAAACATTCTCATAATTTAGTGAAATCAATTTTATAGAGTCCAGAATATTTAGATATAGCGGGATGTCAATTTTCATAGCAAACTGATTTAGTATTTAGTCGTTCGAACGTAGAAGATAAAATGATTTAACGTATGAATATTTTATAATAAAATATTGAAAATATCTTCGCTGTATAAATGTTCCCAACTCCGTAAACATAACTTTCAAAGCCGCCACTGCCTATTCTCTTGTTTTAAAATTTTAATTCAATCTCTAAAATGGTGAAGAATTTGGTTGCAATTTCGGCTAGAAATTTATGGAAGGAGAGGAGATGTGACGACCCAAATTTTCCTGCCCTTCGAACCAACCATAAAACACACAAGTCCGATCCAAAAATACACGAAAGCTCGAATTGTTATGAGAACACCAAACCTCGATTTCTTATATTTATTAGAAAGATATTGTTAAATAGATCCCAACGTTTCTTGTTTTACTGTAATCCGACTTATTTTGAATTATGTACAGTTATTTAAAGTTCAAACCAGAATTTTCGAATTAATACAA
This sequence comes from Allium sativum, assembly GCA_030737875.1. Lineage (NCBI taxonomy): Eukaryota > Viridiplantae > Streptophyta > Magnoliopsida > Asparagales > Amaryllidaceae > Allium > Allium sativum. The sequence goes on from CM060918.1 coordinate 963,521, forward strand.
CGTTACGAGCACATTTTAATTAAACATTATATTTATACGTCCAAACTTCATTTTTTAAATAAATTCTAAATCGTTAGTCATTAAAATAAATCATATAAATATTTAAAATCAATTAAAAATCAAATTTTAAATTGGCCAAAAATATGGGTCGTTACAATCTCCACGACTTAAAAACTATTCATCCCCGAAAAGGAAGACGGAATCGAAGGTCATTTACTTAAACAACAGCCTTCATTTTAACATCAGTTCTTTAACTTTTTAGTTTTCAAGAACTTTCTAATTTCTCAAAATTTGGCTATCGCCTTAAATTTTCAAAAAAGTCCGCCATAACCACCTTTGTATGGTTTAATCGGTACAACTACAACTTGCCTCTCTGGGTCCTCATCAACCAAAAAGAAAAACCAAAAGCCAAGCGGCTAGAAAATCAGTTCAAACCCAATCAATGAAGTAAATATGTACCTATTCGTCGAGCATACAATTTCTCTTCTTGGCTTCCAATTAATAACCTGTCCAACATATATATATATATGTATGTATGTATATATGTATATGTATGTATATCCAATTCCAACGAATGTCAAATCAATTGAACATTTATGTTAAATTTGATTTAACTCAATTTCAATTTTCATTCATACATTGTTTTTATTATTCCAATTTTATTTAACTTCACTTAAGTTAAATTCCGAGTCGTTTGATTTACTTTTACCCTTTTCAGTCTATTTAACTAGTATTAGTTAAATTTAAAACTCAAATCATTTACAAATACTTACTTAAATTAGTTTAAGTATATTTTGACGTTTCAATTGGAATTATATAGTCATCCCACTTTTGAAACTCGAAAATAAATACTGATGATGTTGCAGCAATCAACATAATCATCCTTAATCGACAAGAATGTGACTCTGTATCAATCCAATATATTCAAGACTTCGTATATACGTTTGCATGGCATATATGCAAAATCTTCTTATACTCAATAGTCCAACCTCGACGTCAAAATAATCACTTAAATTCTTATTATAAGATAATCAAGTAAGTTATCCTTATATTTTCAAATCATAATTCTTTTTGTATTCGAATTATAATCTTTCAAAACTTATTTCATTTTTGTGAATACGAAAATTCATTTTTTTTATATATATAACTCTTCCAACTCATTCTAGGGCATTACTAACCCTGTCTCTAATGAGCCACTCATCCTAGGATACTACAGATGTCATCTCTAAAAGGTTATTCTTATAGGATATTACTAATCCTATCTCTGATGAATTCTTTCATCTTGTTCTAATACGTCATAATCCCAAAACATTGTAAACCAAAGCTCTGATACCAAATGTGATGATCCGAATTTTCTCGTCTTTCGAATCGACCCTAAACCACACAAGTCCGATCCCAAAAGACAGGAAAGCTCGGATTGTTATAAGAAGAAACCTCGATTTCTTGTATTTGTTAGAAATATATTATTAATAGATCCTAAAGTTTCTTATTTTACTGAAATCCGACTTATTTTGAATTATGTTTAGTCATTTAAAGTTCAAAACTAATTTTTTTCGAACTACCACGATGTTAGGAGCTCGTTTTAATTCAACTTTAAATTTATACGTTCAAATTTTGTTTTTAAATAAATTCTAAGTCGATAGTTACCAAAATGAATCATTTTAAATATTTAAAATCCATTAAAATCAATTAAAAATCAAATTTTAAATTGGCCAAAAATATGGGTCGTTACAAGAGACCTTTCGGTCGGTGGTGGTTGGAGAAGAAGCGATCACCTAAGGCGATCGAGATCTGGAGTTGATCACAGATCGAGTTTTGGCCACTTTTGGTGATTTGGTTGACTTTTAGGCAAAGTGGTTTGAAGGTCCAAGGAAGAGGAAGGTGGTGGCTTTCCAACGCCAGTGGTATGGTCTTCGTTTATTGCCGAAGTTGGCGGAAAAATCTTAAAGAGTGCATCAAGAACTATTTTTCACTTTAGAGATTCCCTATCGACAAAGGGGTATTCAAGTGATGGCACTTGAGGGAAAAAGGAGTGGAATAAGCCAAGCTTTCAAGTGGTGGTGGTCTAGTCGTGTTTGATGCTTTGAAGGCAGAATTAGGTTGAGACGAACAACTTCTTCGCATCTCTTTTTTACTGGTGGTCGGTGGAAACTGGATGTTGGAGTTCATGGCGAGTGGAGCTGGTGGATGGGTGGAGACGATGGTGGAGTCAGGTCAAGCTATAGTGGCTTGATGTGGATTTGGCGGTGACTAGTTTGGATGGAGGATGGGTTTGTTCGTTGTTGGAGTGTGGTGAACGTTAGAGGGTGATTATTTGAATTAATCAGGTGATTAAGTTAGCTAATGATGTAATAGACTATTTCAATTCATACATAATGTTGTAACGTGTATAACATGTTCATACATAATCAGATTCAGGCGAAACAAATTACGTTGGAGTCGTATGGACGAATACAACGCATGTGATCTGGTTTAGTTAGACTTAGAGTTGCTTGGAATTTACTCTAATTTCAAATTCTTATTTTATACTAAACGAAATCAATGCAAAATCGTCAAATTGAAATAGATGGTGAATTAACTCTCACGTTTCTGAAATACTGCAATGTAATCAAATTCGTTTAATAATATTCATTGTGTTAGGACAAATTGTGTGGTTGAATGCTTTAGAAGATTATTGTTTGGTTGATGATTGACGATATTTAAATTTCCGTCATCTTAAATGAATTAGAATATAATTTCATTTCCTATGCATATAAAAAATGATATTGTAAGTTGTGACGCAGGGAGAACAGGTTGGAGGGATCCAAATGGAATCGTCAAATATTTTGGATGTTACTTGATTTCATATTATTCATATATGAACTGTTGAACTAAAGTAACATTGAATATTGTTTGGATGTTGGTTCTTGAATTGAATTCAACATTGAGGTTTTATTAATCAGTAAACAGTTTGATTAAGTGATTGACATCAAATGTCCTAAAATCCACCTTTTAAGACGTTTATTCGCCGTTAGGCAAATTTATGACGTTGTAGTTAGAAAATTTATTTTTAAAACTAAGAAGAGGTTTTTAATTTTATTTTATATAGGTTATATATAAATAAAAGTTTAATAGGTATATCCATATTTATAATTGGGTTATTGTAAAGTATTATAAAATGATTTGTATAGTACAATTTCTGTATTTAAATAAGTTTTATAAGTTGGTAAATCAGAAATTAACCTAAGAGTTAATTATTTGGAACAATTTTTTTTATGAAACAATTGGTGGTATTGTTAAATTAATCAAGTTATTAATTAATTTAAGAGGACGGACTAGTGGAAATCGATTAATAATTAACTATGGTTTCAAATTGACTAAGTCAGTTGTTTTTAAATGGAATTCGTTACTCAATTAATTTGTTTCCAATTAATCTAATAGAAATTTTTTTTAAACAAAAAGTCGTTTAAACTGAAATAAGATTTATTAAAAGCAAAATAATCTTTTAATTAACCGTGTATAAAGATAATAATTAAGTTGCTACCTATAAAAGCAGTTAGTTATTATTCTATTAAGGTTTTAAAAGGAATTAACTATTCTGTTTTAGTTAGTAAATAAGTTAACTACTTTTACTTTAGTTAATGAAGAAGTTAATTATTATTTTTAATTAATAATAATTAGGGTGATTACTTTTTAATTGGCACTCATTTAAGAAAGTAATCAAGTTCGTAATGAGTAGAAGTTGAATTTTGTTAAGGGTTTTATAAAGGGATTTCAAATAAATCCAAGTTTTATAAACAAGGTTTGTAAATTAGGTTTAAAGTAATACGATGGTTTTAAATATCTTAATAATTGAATAAAGTGAAGACAATCGAAATTGAAAGCGGATTTTCAAGAATGCAAAGGAAAATACTTAACGGATTTGTGTAAAGATTTTAGTAAGTGGATTTTGTTGATATAAATAATAACACCAACACCCAAGGTGTTGAGAAAACACTTCACAATTATGTTAGATCTAAAATGTAGAGCCACGAAAACAGAATAAAGCGATAAAGAACAAATAGTTTTAGAGTGGTTCGGCTTAGAAATAGCCTACGTCCACTATGGAAACAAATTTCATTATCATGGGAGCTATTACAAGGTACATGAACTTTGTTATCTCATACATTCTCTCCTTTTTACAAGTATTTCAATCTCTTCTCTTCTTTTACACTCGATTCACTTAAATTTGATATGAAAACAGCGAGAACTCTATAGATGAAATGATTGTTAGAGAAATCTTCTACAATCAAAGCACGTAGACGATTTTCGGTGAAACCATGGATGACATAGTGTTGAATCAAGGCTTGAAGGAAGATTAATGGTGGCTATAATAACTTGAAATGGTTGAGAAAACGATTAGACAACACTTTGTGGAGCAAGGAATCGATCCCCCAAAATGTGGAAGCCATGAGTTATTTACAGGTGTGGAGAGAATGAAGTGGAAAGGCTGAAATATGGTGTATTGGATGTGGATCGGTCATAACTTTATTTATGAAAATGCCACTGGGATGAATTCTACTGATCTATCCAGCTGTGGCCAGTTGTATCTTACTAGCCTACTGATCCATACCTTTTGGAGCCGACCGATCAATACCTTTTGGAGCCGACTGATCCATACCTTTATAGCCGACCGATCTGTATTATTTAAACCTGGCCTATCCATCTTACCAAGCCTATACTGATCCATCTCTTTGCCTTAGGCCGACCCACTAGGCACATGCCAACCCATTACACTTGATACTGGCTGACCCATTACATTTCTTTACCCATCAATGTATATATGATTTTTAGTAGGTATACATTTGCCCCTCAGTGTTTATAATTTTGTTTGTAAAAATTGTAAGCTTCGAAATAAACATTTTTAATACAATATGTTTCGTCACGTATTAATGGATCGTTCGAATTACAATGTTATTTTTATTTGCATGGATTGAAACATACATTTTACCATGGATCGGTCGTGAATTAATTTATATGGACCGGGTATGATACGTGTAATGGATAGGCTATTACGTTGCTTTATGGACAGGCCATGATCGGGCCTTATGGATCGGACATGACAGGGCCTTATGGATCACTCGGCCTAAATCAAGGTGGCCTTTATATTATCTCTTCCAACTTTTACTCTTCCTCATTTTATCTCCTTCAGCTTGAATTTTCTTTAATGGCGAATGCCTTTTTCTGAAGAATTTTAATCTCGCCAGCCTCATTTCTGTTCAAACTTCTTCAATCCTGATCAAATTCGACTTATCAAGCGTCAAGAACCCCAAATTCACCATCGACTTCAATCCTTCTCACGAATTCTTATCAATTTTGGATTAAAACGCAGTGTTCCCCTCATATTTGAAGCACCACATCTATTGCAGGTGATTCATTCATTCCTTTAATTTTGTATCAAATTGGTATGATAATATTTGAGGTTTCGAATTGGTAATATTTTGGATTGTAATGGCATGAGTTTGAATTTGGGGCGGATTTGACTGTATTGATCCAATGATGTGTGTTTAAAAACACTACTCGTGTGGTTGTTGAATGAATGAGAGATTCAAATTGTATTGATCTTCTTAAATCTTGGTTTTGGTTGTATGCCGATGAGTTGTTCGTTGAATTGTCCAACGAATAAGAATTTTGTATGCCCTTTATTTTGCAGTCCATACTTGTACAACCATTTTAATATTGATGCTGTTGTTGAATTTGAAACCATATTCGAGCAGTTTGAGTGTAACACCCCACGTCCGTTAATGTCACTCACAAAGGGAATGCATTAAGTTTCGTGGAGCATTATAAGTAAACAGAACAGAATATTACAAGATAGATATATAAAATAGTACTTGAAAAATTTATAACTTTATTGCAGCGGAAACAGAAATATGTTTGGTTACATCTTCAAACCCATCGCACCAAAACTAAGTATATAATATCAGTCTTGTACAAAAACCATCAGAGTACATAATTTTTAAAACCATAATCCCCAATCCAAAATGCCATATGAAATAGAAACAAAGCTAAGCATTACTTTCAGCACTTCAAGCAGGAAAGTACGAATCAAGCTTCAACATGCCCACCCTGAGAACCTGAGGGGGAAAAGGAAAGAAACGAGGCGAAACAAAAAGGGTCAGACATAAAGTCTGGCGAGTCCAGTGACTTTAACAATATAATTAGTAAAGAAACATGATAAGAACATAAACTGGATATAAGAGATGACTGTAACATAAGCAGATATGACAAGGTAGCAAGATGAACATAATGTAACATTGACTGTGCTTCTAACCACTATAAGATATTCTCTGCACCGCACCAATACTAGTTTCATACTAAAAGATGAACTCTCTTGGCTAAATAGAATGATGATAGTTTCGTGTACTTGTAGCTGCCATCATGGGTAACCAACGTGCACCTATCACCACTAGATGTATCCACTATCCTCCCTGTTTGGTTATGTACCTCTAGCTGCTATCATTGGTAACCAATATACACCTATCACCACTAGACGTACCATCCCTATTCGATTATGTACCTCTAGCTACTATCATAGGTAACCAATATGCACCTATAACCACTAGATGTACCCTCCGTATTCGATTATGTACCTCTAGCTACTATCATAGGTAACCAATATGCACCTATCACCACTAGATGTACCCTCCCTATTCGATTATGTACCTCTAGCTGCTATCATAGGTAACCAATATGCACCTATCACCACTAGATGTACCCTCCATATTCGATCGGCTCCCTAACCTCGTAGATACCTGTGCTGGTCCCATAATAGGGTGTATCACTGCCTAAGGTGGCAACCCGATACTACTGAAATGCACAGCTTATACCTACACGATGCAACAACGTCTTACCTACCAGTCCGGACCCATGCACGCACATGACTCTGTTGGACTTGCACTGCCAACGCTAACTCTTTATTGACTTCTTACAATCAACTCTAGTATGCGTGTCCCTGTCCTCGACCGAGTTCGAGCTCATACAAATACTAAAATGGGTTACTGGTTGAAAAGGGTCCACACACTCGACACAAGCTTCCCTCCTCAGCTTGGTCCTCACTAGGAATTCCCACTTAACCCCTTTTTATCCCCATGTATTATCACATGTCTCATCTTGGTTTAGTGTTTTTAATTATGTTTCACATGCTACCCATGTCACCCACTTAACCCTTTTACTATTCCTATGTCTTCCCACATGTCTTATCTTGGTTAAGTGTTTTTAATTGTGTTTCACATTCTACCCATGTTACCCACTTAACCCTTTTACTATTCCCATGTCTTCCCACATGTCTTATCTTGGTTAAGGGCTTATTAATTTATTACACCCGTAATCGTGCAAGACCTCCCACATTAGGTTACCGTTTGCGGTTGCTGGATATCCCGGGGGGTTCCGGGCAGACTTCTACCGCAATCTGAATCTAACCGCGTGTTTTAGCATTATTACGCATCTAATTTCTGCCTTTGACCTCTCGCATTAGATTTCCAAATTGCGGTTGTTGGATATGCTGGGCGGATCCGGGCAGACTTCTACCGCAATCCAAATCTTACCTCGTGTCTTAGGCGTTCATTATCTTTTTCTTAATTCATGCCCAATTTCAAATCTTGGATTTTAGTGATTTCCGATTACCCATAAATTCCAATCCAATTTATGCTTATAATTCTAATCCAATTTATGCCTATAATCCCATGTGTACAAGTTATACCAAATTATGCCCAAATCAATTTGTGTTCATTATCTCTTCCTTAATTCGTGCCCAATTTTAAATCTTGAATTATAGTGATTCCCAGTTACCCATAAATTCCAATCCGATTTATGCTTATAATTCTAATCCAATTTATGCCTATAATCCCATGTATACAAGTTATACCAAATTATGCCCAAATCAATTTTCATAGTTATTAACAATTTATGCCAAATCTCATGTATACAAGTTATACTCAATTATGCCCAAACCAATTTATGCCAAATCTCATGTATACAATTTATACTCAATTATGCCCAAACCAATTTATGCCAAATCTCATTTTATTATAAATTTCCCAACTTTTCCTAATCATTCCAACGTTATTCGTACGTAAATCTCAACGCAATATGCTTAGGCTCGAAGTTAGCCTAATCTCAAAAGGAAAAAGGAAAAGAAGAAGGGAAGAGAATCAAAACATCAAAATTGGCATAAACATGTAAATAGGCATGTGAAATGAATGACGACAAAATAGATTAGACAGGCATACGATAATAGCAATTGGGTATGAATCTGAAGGATAATAAATTACAAAACCTGATATGATTCATCTTAGTTACAGGCATATACATTATATCCAATTTACAATCCTATCACGATTACTTTTTAATTTAATTATATGTGAAAGTAACATAGACTCACAGCGATAGGAAAGAAGAGAAATAGGCTTTGTTGTTTGCAGATTTGATCTTCCAATTTGAATACTCCTATTCTGATTTGTTTTGGTGGAGAAGAAAGGCTAGTTTAGATTAGAGCACCATGGAGGCTAGGGTTGAAGCAAACAATGAGATTAGGGTTAGGTTTAGGTGTTTATTTATAGGTGTATTAGGTCCTTTAGATTTGATTAGGAACCATCTGAACCATCCAAACCAGAAAACACATCATGAGCCCACTGCCAGATCTGGGCTGATGGGGGGTCGACTCCCCTCGGGGGGGGGGGGGGGGGAGGGGTCGACACCCTTAAGCGGGAATTTTCCCGCTCAGCCAATTTCGGTCGGATTTTGAATTTTGAACTTCTTTTGTTATTTAATTATTATTTAATTAAATTCTGCTTTAAACTGGAATCTTCTAAGCTTCATAGCTTCTTCATACTATATCTGTTTTATGCAAACTCGGACTCTATCCCAAGCAGAATTCCGAGACGAACGCAATGGCGCAGCCTGTTTCCCTTAATTCTTCTTCTAAAAATTAAGTATTCTTTTATTTGTTAATTTTAATATTTTAAAATTACTGGGTGTTATATTCTCCCCTCCTTAAAGGATTTCATCCCCGAAATCTCCAAGTAAAGAAGAATGTATATCCTACCATCCAATCATCCATCTACTCATCCATCACCCACAAGCATTCATTGTCCTTAAAAGATTCCTATTGCTGTATGAGCATATGAAAAAGTGTGTGTATATGTCCTAATACTAATGCAAAAAATCAGGCGGTCCACTGATTCAGTTGACCTCCTTAATGCAAATTATGTTAGTGTCATGCGTCCAACATGTATGTAATTAATCCTAATGCACTTTATAATTTCCTATATGTGTGCACAACCATTCATTCAAATGCAACATCTATATGATAATACACCCAATTACATTCATAGACCAATATGCACACATATCAATATGCAGTATGAAAGTGACTGAGCCGATCTTAGTGCCTAAAGTGTGTGTATATGCATCCATGTGCAACCACTAGCAATCACTTGCATCCACTTGCAACCATCAATCATAACATGTCTCAAACTCATATTTACATCCATCGGCTTCTACCTAAGGATAGAAGATATAATCGAGAGGATGTACCAAACGACAGAAACAAATATGAACAAAGCTGGTAGGAAAGGAGAAAAAGGGATAGAGTATTATGCACGCATCTTGTCTCCTGTCTCCCAAATCGCATCTCCTTGATCATCTCCCTGTTGAACTTTGACCTCTCGATTGCATAGCTTTTTGACCTCCGATCCAAGAATGCATATAGGAACGCGTCTAACCGTTACCTCTCGCTCTACTTCCATATCCCTAAGCATGCTCGGTTCTACTACTTCCGCGGTATCATGCATACACTTCCACAAATGTGACACATGAAAAATGTCATGAACACCACTAAGTTTCTCCGGCAACTTTACTCTATAAGCCATTCATTCAATCCTTTCTGTTACGGGAAAGGGTCCTACTAATCTTAGTGCCAATTTCCCAATAAATCCCAAGCGAACTACGTTACTCAAAGGTGAAGCCTTAATGAAAACCCTGTCTCTAACCTTAACTCAAGATAGGTCCTCCCCTTATCGGTGTACTATTTCTGTCGGTCATGTGCCATCTTCATGCGTCTTTGAATCTAGTTTATCTTCTCCGAGGTTTCTCTAATCATCTCGGGTCCAAGAAAAATCTTATCCGTAGACTCCCACCAACAAGTTGGTGATCGGCACGGTCGTCCATAAAAACCCTCAAAAGGTGCTATGCCAATACTAGCTTAATAACTGTTGTTATAAGCGAACTTCACAAATGGAAGGTGCTCTTCATATGTCCCTCCAAAATTTAGGATACATAACCTCAAAAGATCTTCAAGGATTCTATTCACCCTTTCTGTTTGTCCACCCGCCCGAGGGCGTTAAGCGATGCTCAAACATAGCTGCGTACCTACCGCCTCTTGCATATCACCATTTCCTCTTGCATCGAAAACTGCTCCAAGCCCTATCCCGCAAGCATCGGTATATACAGTGAACGGTTTGCTCCCATCTGGCAAAATCAAAACTGAGGCCAATATCTTCGCAAAGTCCTTAATGAACATCCTATAATAGCCCGCTAATCCAAGAAAACTTCTTACTTCTGTTGCGTTCTTTGGGATCTTCCAATTGTATTGCAACCACTTTTGCGGGGTCTACATCTATCCCCTTTTTGGACACTACATGTCCTAGAAACCTTACCTCCTTTCTCCAAAAGTGACATTTGGAGAACTTTGCCTAAAGCTTATGTGCTCGTAGGGTATCCAAAACTTCCCTTAAATGTAAGGCATGCTCTTACTTGCTCTTCGAGAAGATCAATATGTCATTCATAAAGACTGCCACGAACTTATTCAGAAACTCCTGAAACACCCTACTCATCAAGTCTACAAAATAGGCGGGTGTATTCGTCAAACCAAAAGGCACGATGAGCCACTCAAAGAAACCATATGGAGTTCTAAAAGCAGTCTTATCAATACTATCCTCAGCTACCCTCAACTGATGAAAAACCATAGCTAAGTCCAACTGTGAGAAAACCGAAGCTCCAACCAATTGGTCTAACAAATCATCTAATCTGGTAATGGGTGCCTATTCTTCTTCGTGTGCTTATTCAGCTCCCTATAGTCCATGCACATTCTAAGTGAACCATCAGCCTTCGTAGCGAAAGTAACTGGAGCTCCCCATTTCGAAATACTTCGCCCTATGAACCCTTTCTCCAGTAGCTCCCCTACTTGCTTACTGAGCTCCTTTCTCTCTCTCGGAGCCATGTGGCTCATAGGTAATGCAACTGGCTTTGCATTATCGACCAAGTATATACGGAAATCTACCTCACGTCTTAGGGGTAAGCCTTGAACCTTATCAAGAAAACATCAACATATTAACGGACTACTCGAATAGATTGCAAATTATCAATGGATGTATCAAGCGATTCTAGGTAGCTAATCATCACCGAACCCCCAGTGTAACAACCCGAATTTTAATAACATGCTATAATCATAAATCAAGGCAGAAATAAATTTTAAAATCTGAATCAGGGGAAACGTGCTGTGCTATTACGTTCGTCTCGGAAAAATACGCGAAATAGAGTCCGAAATTTTGTAAATCGGAGTCCGTATGATCCAATTATGGCCCGATGAAGTTTCAGAAAATTCAAATTTAGAAAACAGATTTGAATTTCAGCCCAATCAGAGTAGGCGGGAAAAGTTCCCGCCCAACCTACCAGGTCGACCTGGGGGTTGACCCTAGGGTCGACCTGCCAGGCTAGGCCGACCTGGGAGTCGACCGAGGGGTCGACCCTAGGGTCGACCTGCCAGGCCAGGCCGACCTGGGAGTCGACCTGGGGGTCGACCTGCCCAGGCCAGGTCGACTCTAGAGTCGACCTGGGGGTCGACCTCCCCGGTCGGGCCATTTTGGCCTGGTGCACCTGCTTGTGTTTTCTGGCCTGGTCTGTGCTTAGCCGAATTCCTGAGCCTTGCCTTGTCACTAGGGCTAGGTGTCAGCTCCTAATTGGTCTCTCCTTCAAATGAATGGCTAATATTAATCCAAGCTCCATCGACGATCCTAATCAATTCACAAACTCTATAAAAAGGACCTAAGACTCCACCTAATTCATACAAATAAAATGAGAAAGAGACCGTCATGCTGCTGAGGAAGGACTAGAAATAGCCGTCAAAAATTGAGAGACGATTAGGAGACAATTCAAAAGCTTAAAATAACGACAACTAAATCAAAACAACGCCTACAACAAAGTATAGCATCTCCAAATTCAGAATTCAGATTCCTGAATTGAAGATTCGTCATACGTTGTAAGTAGAGTGCTATTCCGATGTGAATAAATAATTGTGTTTTGATTTGTGTAAAATGGGAAATACAATTGTATTTGATTTGTGGTGATAATAATTCATATTTGTATGTTGCTTTGATTCTAGACGATTTGGGATGTTGTGGTATAACGATTGGATATTTGCAAGTATGTGATTCATGTTGAAAATTAACAACTACATGTTCGTGGTAGTTTATTTGAGATTCATGCAAGTATATGATTCACTATTATGCCAACAAAATATATATTATAATCACTTTTAGTGTAGTTGGATCCATTTGGGTATTATGACTTATGTGAATTTATGTTGGAATTGGCATCATAATTCAAGTGTAAAACCATACTTTTGTATTAGAGACAAAAGTAAGCATCTTCGTGAACTTGTGTTGACTCTATGAACATGACTAGACTATGTTTGGTGTTATGCCTAATTGGAAAACATGTTTTAGGCCTATATTGTTATCAAAATCATATGATAATATATGTGACACAAAGTTATATTTACATTCCAATTACAAGTTTGCATGAATAGATTTAAAAACCATAATTTCATGTTTAGGTATATTTATGCCATGATTATATGAATAGATCAAAAACCATGATTTCATGTTTAGGTATTTTTATGCCATGATTATATGAATAGATCAAAAACCATAATTTCATGTTTAGGTATGTTTATGCCATGATTATATGAATATATCAAAAACCATGATTTCATGTTTAGGTATGTTTATGCCATGATTATATGCTATTACAATGCAAGTTCGCAAGTGCCAAATTTATGTTATTTAGTTCGTTATGTTGCAAGTTCATGCGTTCACACTCCCCTTTTTATGTTACTTAGAATATATAAACACCATGTTCTAAGCCTCCCCTTTTTCATGTGGCTAAGTTGGGTTTAAATGTTAAACCCAACATTTGTTATATTGTAGCGAACGTATAAAACGGGGGTAATGTAACGGCGGGAATTTTCGACCCAGAAAATCAACATAAAAACACACTGTTGACTATTCAAGCATCGAAAACACCAGGACATTAATAGAAGAATTTAGAGGGTGAGAAAGAAAAGATAGAACTAATAGAATAGAAGAAGAAGAAGATCACAACTGAACAGAATCAGAGTAACACGAAACTCGCAGCGGAACAAAATAAGATGTATTATATAACATAACTTTGAATACAAAACTGTATTGTATATACATACCATTATCAGAGTACAATACATCATATCATAGCGGAAATAACTCTACATAACTAATGGTGAAGCTTCCTGCTTTTGCGCTCCCCCAAGTGAATCTGCAAAGCCTGAAACACTTGACTGCCCGTACAAATTTGGGCACCCAAGAGTTTAGGGAAAACAACAAAATAAACTCTGGGTCAGTCATGGGACTGGTGTGAGTAAATTCCAACCATACTGTTTAACTTTGAAAATCCTTTTCCAAACAAGAAGGTAATAGTAAGACCAACCCACACATAAACATGGACGGTTTTTACCTTACTATAACCCAACATATTTTTATATCAAACTTCAGTGATATTATAATAATGTCTACTCAATTAAATCATCAAGTAGCAGAACGCTTGCATCTCACGCTCCACATATATATAGTATAAGATCATAAACCGCAGGGCACTTATTGGAGATTGAATTTCAACAAAACAAGGTATGGGAGCACCTTCTGAATAGTGTACTCTAGAGGGGATACACTCAGGGTTCAACAAGAACGTCTTACAACCCGGCTACACATGACCGCTCACTCATTTAGCTTGAGTGTCGCGAATATATTGCCACCCCGGTTGTAGGCCATCCAACCGTCATCCGAAAATACAGAATCGAAAAGAAGTATAAATATGAATTTTCTCTAGATCGGTGACAATACACCCTGCTTGGGGATGACCCAACTAGCCATGCTGCCTAGCCCAACTTCTGTCACTTCTTGGTTGTGAGGCTAGAGGCTACGTCTATCTTCAGAACATCTGATCACCATTCACTTTGAATGTCACATCGTCAAATCCGTAATCACACATTGATTACACAAATGCACACTGGGTGTAGAATAAAGAGAAGTTATCTTCTCCCCACCAACTTGGTATATTCATAAAATCAACGGCGTGACCGTTGGAAATACTCTGTCAGACACTCGTCCATACAAGTTGTCCTGGGACTGGACAAACATATAGCATCTTTTCTGGAACTGGACGACCCTTGCGTTTAACTCCGTCTTCAATTATCTTCAGCATATCTCATTCGCGACGATTATGCCTATACGGAGTGGTTTTTGGGTAATAACCCAACCGGTCTCTCCGCATTGACAACGATGGTCAAAACACTTCGATAGTCGGTTATTTAACTATCGGAGTTAAAACAAACATCCATTCACAAACACTGGCCCTTTTATTTAATACTAACTTTCTAGTTTCCCATATTTCTATAAACTCTTCCTTACTTCCCTTCATTTCTACTATATTAGTTCCTCGTTATAAATCGATAAGTGAATAAATTCATAAGTATCAACCCCGAAGGCCGAAACCAACATCAGATTGACGCCTCGAAAGTTACTCAACTCAAACAACGTACAACGGGTTCTAATTTCTTTAAAAACTATATCACCTTCCTTATCATGCTCAGTATATCTTTTTAAAACATTATAACTTATCGACTTACTTTAAAACTGTTATATTTTAACTAATGCTGTTATCTTTTCCTTTATAACTAATGCAATACGCTACTATATTCTCTTTTATAACTACTGCAATACGCTGTTGTATTCTCTTTTATAGCTACTGCAATACGCTGCTATATTCTCTTTTATAACTACTACAATACGCTGCTATATTCTCTTTTATAACTATTGCAATACGCTGCCATATTCACATTTCATTTGATAAACTCTGTTTCTAAGTCAGGTTCTTATTAAATCAATACCAGGTTTATAACTAAATACTGATTACATATCTTATTATACTTTGTTGGTTTAAAACTAAATATTAACTAGCCTATCCGATAATAATTCCTAATAATGTTATTTAGGTTCAGGTCGTATATATAAATACTATACAACAAACAGTACATACAAATATTGAGGAATCCGGTCGGATTCTTCCAACCGGTTTCCGCATCCACAGATGTCAATCAACACAATTTTCACTAACTCTATACTAGGGGATATTCTAATCGATGGAATCAGTGTTCAACCGATGATGTGTACATATGTAACAGTATATAATATCCAACCAAATTAATTGTAATCTACCTAATCGACCAACACACAACATTCAAACAACATTAAAATATAATTAAAATATTTTTAAATAGATCAGAGTAGTGAATTTACTCACCGTGCGCGTTAACCGTTTAATAACGATTTGCATCGGTTGATCTGATCCGGCGTTTTATTCTGCCACTGTCCGACTTTATCAGGCCGACTCTTTCTTTGCATTTTGGCGCTTCTCGTAAAACTTGCACTTTATCCCGGCTCCATTTACATTGCCGAAACCATCCCGTCCCTCGAACGCCATCACCTGCGTTTACATCCTCCGCCAAGGATAGCTAAGTTTAGAATTTCTTTATTTCACCAACATCAAACTGACTTCACTGTCCGTTAACATCCCACTCAAACCCCACACTTCACCACTCACGGAAATACACCACTGAAATCGCACTCCGTCGAACTCCGCCCATGCATAGAAACAGTGCAGCCTCTTCCGCTTTTAACACAACGCTCCACCCATTTTAAATACCCAGTCCATGCACAAGAATATGCACTGCACTCATACCCACTTCGCTGCTAATTTGGGGCCGCCACCTCATGTTACCACTTCCAAACAATTTGTCATGTCCAATCTTCTGGTAAATACCGCTACTTCTTCCTTACTGCTTGCTTCTTCTTTCTATATTATAAAACTATATGTCCAATGCAACCACCCTCTTCACTAATTACAACATGTCAGCCCACCTTAATCTACACATAAGCTCCATCATTTCCAATATAACGTGCTGCTCTTCCACCTCCTTCAGCATAAACTTCATCCTCTTCGTGCTGTGCTTTCCTCAATCATATATGAGCGCAAGTCCCTCCATCAAAAAGGCCATACCATGCAAATACCCACGTTCATCAACTCTCACCCCTGTATGGTTCAAACAACACCCAGTAACATGCTTCTAACCTTCACAACCGAAAGATCATCGTTGCTCCTGTCTTGGATCCGCTCATAAGGATTACAAGATCTCGCCATGCCGAGTTTTCCACTTACTTGAATTTCAAGACCAGGTGCAGCTCGCCATGTGAATAGCATCTTATCCTTTTTGTTTTCGAATAGAAGAAGAATGGCAGAAAAGAATAGTGTGGCTTGATTTTGTTTTTGCCAGAAACGAACGAATATGTGTATTTATAAATGGACCAAACTTCCTTGTTAAGTTATAGGATTATGGCTGTAGGCTTTAGGCACAAAACATAGTGTATGGCATGTCCTTTGCAACAATAGGGTTATGGGTTTTTGACAGTAGGAGTATGGCCATGAATTTTCTTGGAAATAGGAGCTTTGTTGTCATTTTGCCTAGGTTAGATATTATTTTGTCTTCACTTCTTTAGTCGTCCGGTGGCACAACATATAGATATGTTAGTTAAGTACAGGCCAACCGTTATATAAATGGATGGTTGCGTTATCGTTAAGCTGCTTATTTATGAACCGCTATGGACAGAAGTAAAAATACGGTTGTGTCCAGCGAGGTGTCACGATCCCAAAAATATAATAATACCGGTAGATTGACTCATATTTTGAAATCCCGAAATACCGATACAGGGTGCACAATACTTTAAATAAAAAGTTGCATATTTAATTAATTAAAAATTACAGAAAAATTCTAAAAATTAAATTATCGCGGCGCCTCAAAAGAACCTTGTCCCGATTTGCAATCGATATCAAGTTATATTCAAATAACTGTTACGATCGATATATGATTTCACAACGACTTTTCAAATATTTGATTTGGACATATCTTGCAATCTATACGCCGAAATCTTGATTTTTCACTTCTGTTAGAAAGATACAGTTCAACAGATTCTAACGTTTCTTGTTTCAAAGAAATCTGATTCATAACGAGTCTAGTACACTCAGTTGAAGTTCAGAACGTTAAATTACGAACTGCAGGGTCGTTCTGAGCTCGATTATAATTAATATATATTTATATACATTCAACTTTGTTTTAATTAATATATAAATCCATTTATATTTCGAATTCGATATTTAAACTGATTTAAATATTCAAATATGAACCGACAAAAATGCGAGACGTTACAGGTAATGACGTTTCGGTTAAAATATAGAACACATGTGTTGGCATGTTTGACGTATGCCAACGACCTTGAAAAACAATTAAGTGATGTAAATTAATTTTACCCAATAAAGATGAATTTGAATAATGGGCCGCAAATATTTACATATAAAAAGAAAAGAGACAAAATATGTAAATTTAGAAAATACGATGTGTTTAACCCGAGGTTGGATTGAGTTGTGATGTAAACCTGCCCGGAACCGCCCGGCTGTCCAGTAGTCACAACAATACCTATCCAATGTGGGTGGTTAAACACGGAGCCCAATAAGGACCCGAGGTTAGACTGAGTTGTGGCGTAAGACTGCTCGGACCCAACCGACAACAGGCAGCCACGACAATATCTGTCTAATGTGAGAGGTCGAGGCTTTAATAAGACAATTAAGGCGCAGTCAGGATTGGTAGGATTAAGTAAATTGAATTAATACTTAATCAAAAATTGGAACATGCTAAACTATACAGACTGATTGGGGGTTAGGTTTACAAAACACTTAACCAACTTAGCATGTTGGCTAGAAATAGAAAACCAAGTAGCGGGGGACCCTTTTCAGCAGTAACCCTACAAGGTGCACCAGGATAACCTGAACTAGGCAGGGTGGGGCACGATTACTAGGCTGACTGTAAGAGGTCAAATCGACGGCGGTGGTGCAGCAGTGTAGGTTCTAACGGGGTGCGGGCGTGCACACACTCCGGCGCAGAAAAATAAGGCACTGGGCACCAGTAGTATACCTGTGCATTCTAGAATTGTGTCGGGCCGCCACCATGGGACTTGATACACCCCATGGTGGGACCAACATAGGTAACTACAACATCGGGGGCCGTAAGACACATGTAACTATGCGAGTAGGAGCCGATCATTAGAAACGGATCACTTCACCCTGATTATGGGGTGCCTGTTGGGAACTAGTTTATATGGATGCAGAGATTAATATGGGGTACGATAAGTATATTCGACTCTAGACAACTTAACTTAGTTTATGGTGCTTTCCCATTTCCAGTTTATACTTATCATGCCCAGTTCTTTATTCATAAACTGAATAGTCCTAGACTTACTCAGGCTTTATGTCTGACTCTACTTTTATTTCGTCTTCCTTTCTTTCGTTTCCCCCCAGGTCCACAGGGAGGGAATACCGCAGCTTGACCAGTTTTCACATCCAGCTTGAAGAGAAAGAATGTATTGCTTGGATCTCTTTCGTTTTGGACTATGGCTTTGGATTGCAACTATGGGGACCTATGCGGTTTACTTTTGTTTTTATGCTTCTTTAAGTTATGAAATCAAGACAGTTATGAAAATGTAATGGTTTTTGGAAGTATTGTAAGACAATTATGACATGGTTTGTGTAACACGTATTTCATTGAAATAAAAACTGCTGTTGTTTTCCGCTGTTCAAAAATATGTGTATTTATATCTGTCTTGTGTATCTATGACTTATACTTATAAACCTCCACCAAAATTAGGGCATTCCCTTTGAGAGTGACCCTAACGGAGGTGGGGTGTTTCACTTGGTATCAGAGCATAGGTTTACCAGATAAGATAAAAAGTTTTGAAAATTTATTTTCAAAAGAAATTTAAAGAAGCATTTTAAGAGATAAAATATTATTTTATTTTAAAATGGCAAAGTCCCCCAAAGCCATAGGTACTATCTTTTATCCTTCGATTTGAATCTACCCTATTTGTTTCAGCATGTCCGAAGAACTTAACTTGCCAGAGGGTATAGCAATACCTGGTTGGTTCAGACGATTCTTAGAAGCGAGGGCCACTCTGCCAGGTCCTACCGTTCCTCCTCCCCCAGCTGCGGGAAATCATCCAGCAGCAGCAGCACCTCTTCCTCCACCTCCTCCGCGGGGTAATACTTTTGCTAATATATGTAAAGATTTTAAGGCTATCGGAGGAAAGGACTTTCATGGAACCGAGTCTTTCGTGGCAGCCAGGAATTGGCTGAAGGAAACCGAGGACTTGTTCGTCATCTTTGAGGTAGAAGATAGGCAGAAGGTACAACTGGTAGTATGGCTACTTAAAGGCGAGGCTTCCTACTGGTGGGAAGTCACCAATGCAGAAAGACCAGTGGAAACATGGGAGGACTTTAGGGCAAGGTTTGAGGCTAAATTTCTCTCAGAAGCTGAAAGGAGTCTTCAGTTGGAAAAATTCTTATTTCTTAAGCAAGGGAATATGACAGTCAAAGAGCATGTTAATCAGTTCGATCAGCTGGCTAGGTTCGGACTGGACCTAGTCAACACTCCGCACAAGAAGGCTCTCCGCTTTGTGAAAGGATTGAATGAGCCATTACACAGTTTGGCCATGACCCATATACCCATGGGGGCAATGTATGAAAGGTTGGTGCAGATGGCATTGCTGAACGAAGAGGATAAGGGCAAGAAGGAGACAAAGGTAGAAAGCTCTCAAGGGAAGAAAGAGGGTTTACAGCCTAAGAAGACAGACTTTAAGAAGGGCAGGAAAGACAACAAAGAGAAGAGTAAGTGTAATTTCTGTGGCAAAGTGGGGGCACTTGGTGAAAGATTGCCGGAAAAAGAAGGCCAAGATGAATGGTGGGTGCTTTTCTTGCGGTGAAACAGGCCATATGGCTAAGGATTGCCCAAAGAAACGAGGGCAGGGGCAGAGGGCTGGATCCACCTCAGAGGCACAGGTTCATGTGCTAGAAGCGCCACCTCTGCAACAGCGAGGTATAAATACTTATGTAGAAAGTGTAGTTTATCTTTATGATCACCCAGTTCGCACTTTATTTGATTCTGGCGCATCACACTCCTTTATCTCATCTGCTTTAGTAGAATCTCTACACCTAGAAACTAGTATGGTAGAGGACCCCTTAATTGTTTCAAACCCAATTGGGGGCCCAGCTCATTTGTCTATGATCTGTGTGGGATTGAAAATTTCTATTCTAAGCGTAGAATTTAGATGTAGTGCCTTTGTTTTGGGCTTCTCGGGATATGGTTTGATTTTGGGCATGGATTGGCTATCCAGTAATGGTGCCATCCTTGATTGTGAGAAAAAGGCGGTTAGGCTTCTGACCCAACTCGGTAACACTCTGGAAATTTCTTGTAATCTCTCGTATGCGGTTATGCTTAATTATCTTGAATCGCTAGATGCTTCTGTGGAAAGTTTGCAATCGGTTAGAGTGGTCCGGGAATATCCGGATGTCTTCGAAGAGGTGAAGGGCTTACCTCCGAAGCGGGAGATAGACTTTCGCATATATCTTGTAGATAATGCAAAGCCCGTTGCGTTGCCCGTTAGACACATGGTTCCACGGGAAAGGAAAGAGTTCAGTAAACAGATTAAAGAGCTTCTAGAGAAGGGGTTCATTAGGAGGAGTATTTCAGAATGGGGCGCTCCAGTGGTGTTCGCTACAAAGGCGGATGGTTCACTCCGTCTATCTGTTGACTATAGGGAGCTCAACAAGCTAACGAAAAAGAATAGGCAGCCTCTCCCCAGAATTGACGATCTGTTTGATCAGCTTGTAGGAGCGTCTGTTTTCTCCCAACTCGATTTGGCGACCGGTTTTCATCAGCTAAGGGTGGCTGAAGATAGCATCGATAAAACGGCATTCAGAACCCCAGACGGCTTCTTTGAATGGCTTGTCATACCTTTTGGCTTGACAAACGCACCCGCTTACTTCATGGACCTGATGAGTAGAGTATTCAGAGACTTCCTCAACAAGTTCGTAGTGGTTTTCGTAGACGATATCTTGATCTTCTCAAAGAGTGAAGAGGAGCATGCTCAGCACCTAAGGGCAATCATGGAAACTCTGCGAGTCCATCAACTAAAAGCCAAATTCTCCAAATGCCACTTTTGGAGAGAGGAAGTAAGATTTCTTGGGCATATAGTATCCAAAAATGGGTTAGCTGTGGACCCTGCTAAAGTAGTAGCGGTGCAGGATTGGAAGACACCAAGAAACGCAACAGAGGTCCGAAGTTTTCTAGGGCTAGCAGGTTTCTACCGAAAATTCATAAGGGATTCTGCGAAAATCTCAGCTCCGCTCACAAGGCTGACCAAGAAGAATCTAGTATTCAATTGGGACTTGGATTGCGAGTTTGCTTTCCAACGACTAAAAAGGGCTCTTACAACAGCCCCAGTTTTGACGTTGCCAGATGGAAGCAAGATGTTCACAGTCTATACAGATGCATGTGGGACAGGGCTAGGCGCTGTCTTAATGCAAGAAGGAAGGGTAGTAGCTTATGGTGGAAGACAATTGAAAGTTCATGAAAAGAACTACCCGACCCACGATCTTGAGTTAGCTGCCATCGTCTTTGCACTCAAGTCTTGGCAACATTATCTCCTAGGTGAGAAGTTCGAACTTTACACTGACCATAAATCGTTGAAATATCTTTTCTCGCAGAAAGATCTTAAGTTGAGGCAGCAGAGATGGATGGAGTTTCTTGCCTCGTACGATTTCGAGATCTCCTACACTCCGGGCAAAGGCAACGTAGTGGCAGACGCGATGAGCCGAAAGAAACTAACCCTAAGCCCGCTGTTTGTTGAAAGACAAAGCCTAGAGTTTATAGCCAGCTTTGATTTTAGGCCCTCCTCCGATTTTGTACCGGGCTTGCTAGCATCTCTCGAAGTACGCCCGACTTTAGTGGACTCAATAGGGACAGCACAACATGAAGACCCTCAGCTTGTGGAGACGATTGATAGGCTAATTAGGGGTGAGACTTCAAGTCACCTCTGCAGATACTCCATCGACGATAAGGGTTGGCTAAGGCGAGACGGAAGACTATGCGTCCCACAGACAAGGGATTTGGTAAAGACGGTTCTCGAGGAAGCACATCACTCTAAGATGACGATACACCCAGGCGGAGATAAAATGTA
This sequence comes from Allium sativum, assembly GCA_030737875.1. Taxonomy (NCBI): domain Eukaryota; kingdom Viridiplantae; phylum Streptophyta; class Magnoliopsida; order Asparagales; family Amaryllidaceae; genus Allium; species Allium sativum. Next base: position 985,972 of record CM060918.1, read on the forward strand.
CAAGGACATAAAGAGAACTTTCTTTTGGAACGGCATGAAGAAGGACGTGGCAGAGTTCGTTTCTAAGTGTATGGTGTGCCAACAGGTTAAAGCGGAACAGAAAAAGCCTGGCGGTCTGCTCCATCCTCTAGAGGTCCCGCAGTGGAAGTGGTATAACAACTCAATGGACTTCATTGATGGACTGCCTAGGTCTAGAAGAGGCAACACTAACATTTGGGTAATAGTGGATAGGCTTACTAAAAGCGCCCACTTTTTACCTGTCAAGAGTAAAAGAACTGCCTCATCCCTAGCATCTCTTTACCTCAAGGAAATTGTTCGACTCCATGGAATACCATCCAGCATTGTTAGTGACCGAGACCCTATCTTCACAAGTGAGTTTTGGCAGAGTCTGCAAGAAGCGGTAGGCACACAGTTATGCTTGAGCACAGCCTATCACCCCCAAACCGACGGCCAGACGGAAAGAGTGAACAGAGTTTTGGAGGACCTTTTAAGACTGTGCGTCCTTGACTTCGGAGGGACGTGGGAAGACCATCTTCCTTTGGTGGAATTTGCCTACAACAACAGCTACCAAGCCACCATCGGAATGGTGCCCTTCGAAGCTTTATATGGAAGACCGTGCCGATCGCCCACTTGTTGGTGGGAGTCTACTGATAAACTCATACTTGGGCCAGATATGATCCGAGAGACTTCAGAGAAAGTAGACTTGATATGAAGAAGGATGAAGACAGCCCAAGACAGACAGAAATCCTACGCTGACAAGAGGAGGACCGACCTTGAATTTGAGGTTGGGGACAGAGTTTTTCTTAAGGTATCTCCGCTAAGGAACGTTGTTCGTTTTGGAACCATAGGAAAGCTAGCACCAAGGTTCGTAGGGCCATTTCCTATCATCGAGAAAATTGGGAAAATGGCCTATAGATTAGAGCTACCCGAAAAGCTGGCCGGAGTTCACAACGTTTTCCATGTTTCGCACCTCCGAAAATGTCTACATGAATCTGCTGAAGTGGTATAGCCAAATATCCTAGAAGAAGCTGAAGTGGAACGCGAAGCAACCGTGAGGAAAGTTCCAACCTGCATATTAGGAACGGAAGTGAAGAAGCTATGCAACTGCGAAGTCAAGCTCGTCAAAGTTCAGTGGAGCGACGCCGAAGGAGACACAACTTGGGAAACTGAAGCTAGAGTACGCGCAGCCTACCCTTTTCTTTTCGAGGGTACATCTTTGATCTTTTTCCTTAAGTAGCGCTTTTATCTATCTTTTTAGGTATATCTCCTCGACCTTATCTTTTAGGAAGAAACCCTTTGGATGAAAACATGTAATTGAAACATGTTATGGATGATGGTTGCAAGTGGTTGCAAGTGATTGCTAGTGGTTGCTCGTGGTTGCATATACACACAATCTAGGTTTTAGATCGGCTCAGTCACTTCATACTACATATGCATATATGTATTTATAATCGTACATGGTTGAAGTTTAATGTGTTGTCATATGGATGTTGCATTTATATATGAATGATTGTGCACTCATGTAGAATCATGAATAGGAAAATTTGCATACATAATGGATTCATGACACAAACATATTTTGCATCAAGGAGGTTTACTGAATCAGTAACCGCCTGATCTTCGCATTAGATAGGTGCATATACACACACTTTTGCATATTTTCATACAGCATTAGAAATCTTTTAAGGATAATGATTACTTGTGGATGATGTTTTGAGTAGATGGATGGTGGATGGTAAGATACGTTCTTCCTAACTTGGAGATTTCAGGGATGAAATCCTTTAAGGTGGGGAGAATGTAACAACCCGAATTTTAATAACATGCTATAATCATAAATCAAGGCAGAAATAAATTTTAAAATCTGAATCAGGGGAAACGGGCTGTGCCATTGCATTCGTCTCGGAAAAATACGCGAAATAGAGTCCGAAATTTTGTAAATTGGAGTCTGTATGACCCAATTATGGCCCGATGAAGTTTCAGAAAATTCAAATTTCGAAAACAGATTTGAATTTCAGCACAATCAGAGTAGGCGGGAAAAGTTCCCGCCCAACCCACCAGGTCGACCTGGGGGTCGAACCTAGGGTCGACCTGGGAGTCGACCTGGGGGTCGACCCTAGGGTCGACCTGCCAGGCCAGGCTGACCTGGGAGTCGACCTGAGGGTCGACCTGCCCAGGCCAGGTCGACTCTAGAGTCGACCTGGGGGTCGACCTCCCCGGTCGGGCCATTTTGGCCTGGTGCACCTGCTTGTGTTTTCTGGCCTGGTCTGTGCTTAGCCGAATTCCTGAGCCTTGCCTTGTCACTAGGGCTAGGTGTCATCTCGTGATTGGTCTCTCCTTCAAATGAATGACTAATATTAATCCAAGCTCCATCGACGGTCCTAATCAATTCACAAACTCTATAAAAAGGACCTAAGACTCCACCTAATTCATACAAATAAAATGAGAAAGAGACCGTCATGCTGCTGAGGAAGGACTAGAAATAGCCGTCAAAAATTGAGAGACGATTAGGAGACAATTCAAAAGCTTAAAGCAACGACAACTAAATCAAAACAACGCCTACAACAAAGGATAACATTTCCAAATTCAGAATTCAGATTCCTGAATTGAAGATTCGTCATGCGTTGTAAGTAGAGTGATATTGCGATGTGAATAAATAATTGTGTTTTGATTTGTGTAAAATGAGAAATAGAATTGTATTTGATTTGTGGTGATAATAATTCATATTTGTATGTTGCTTTGATTCTAGACGATTTGGGATGTTGTGGTATAACGATTGGATATTTGCAAGTATGTGATTCATGTTGAAAATTAACAACTACATGTTCGTGGTAGTTTATTTGAGATTCATGCAAGTATATGATTCACTATTATGCCAACATAATATATATTATAATCACTTTTAGTGTAGTTGGATCCATTTGGGTATTATGACTTATGTGAATTTATGTTGGAATTGGCATCATAATTCAAGTGTAAAACCATACTTTTGTATTAGAGACAAAAGTAAGCATCTTTGTGAACTTGTGTTGACTCTATGAACATGACTAGACTATGTTTGGTGTTATGCCTAATTGGAAAACATGTTTTAGGCCTATATTGTTATCAAAATCATATGATAATATATGTGACACATAGCTAAGTTAGATTTACATTCCAATTGCAAGTTTGCATGAATAGATTCAAAAACCATGATTTCTTGTTTAGGTATATTTATGCCATGATTATATGAATAGATCAAAAACCATGATTTCATGTTTAGGTATGTTTATGCCATGATTATATGAATAGATCAAAAACCATGATTTCATGTTTAGGTATGTTTATGCCATGATTATATGCTATTACAATGCAAGTTCACAAGTGCCAAATTTATGTTAATTAGTTCGCTATGTTGCAAGTTCATGCGTTCACACTCCCCTTTTTATGTTACTTAGAATATATAAACACCATGTTCTAAGCCTCCCCTTTTTCATGTGGCTAAGTTTGGTTTAAATGTTAAACCCAACATTTGTTATATTGTAGCGAACGTATAAAACGGGGGTAATGACGTTTGGGTTAAAATATAGAACACATGTGTTGGCATGTTTGACGCATGCCAACGACCTTGAAAAACAATTAAGTGGTGTAAATTAATTTTACCCAATAAAGATGAATTTGAATAATGGGTCGCAAATATTTACATATAAAAAGAAAAGAGACAAAATATGTAAATTTAGAAAATACGATGTGTTTAACCCGAGGTTGGATTGAGTTGTGATGTAAACCTGCCCGGAACCGCGCGGCTGTCCAGTAGTCACAACAATACCTATCCAATGTGGGTGGTTAAACAGGGAACCCAATAAGGACCCGAGGTTAGATAGAGTTGTGGCGTAAGACTGCCCGGACCCAACCGGCAACAGGCAGCCACAACAATATCTGTCAAATGTGAGAGGTCGAGGCTTTAATAAGACAATAAAAGCTGAGTCAGGATTGGTAGGATTAAGTAAATTGAATTAATACTTAATCAAAAATGGAACATGCTAAACTATACAGACTGATTGGGGGTTAGGTTTACAAAACACTTAACCAACTTATCATGTTGGCTAGAAATAGAAAACCTAGTAGCGGGGGACCCTTTTCAGCAGTAACCCTACAAGGTGTATCAGGATACCCTGAACTAGGCAGGGTGGGGCACGATTACTGGGCTGACTGTAAGAGGTCAAATCGACGGCGGTGGTGCAGCAGTGTTGGTTCTAACGGGGTGCGGGTGTGCACACACTCCAGCGCAGAAAAATAAGGCACTGGGCACCAGTAGTATACCTGTTCATTCTAGAATTGTGTCGGGCCGCCACCATGGGACTTGATACACCCCATGGTGGGACCAGCATAGGTAACTACAACATCGGGGGCCGTAAGACACATGTAACTATGCGTGTAGGAGCCGATCATTAGAAATGGATCACTTCACCCTGATTATGGGGTGCCTGTTGGGAACTAGTTTATATGGATGTAGAGATTAATATGGGGTACGATAAGTATATTCGACTCTAGACAACTTAACTTAGTTTATGGTGCTTTCCCATTTCCAGTTTATACTTATCATGCCCAGTTCTTTATTCATAGACTGAATAGTCCTAGAGTTACTCAGGCTTTATGTCTGACTCTACTTTTCTTTCGTCTTCTTTTCTTTCGTTTCCCCCCCAGGTCCACAGGGAGGGAATACCGCGACTTGACCAGTTTTCACATCCAACTTGAAGAGAAAGAATGTATTGCTTGGATCTCTTTCGTTTTGGACTATGGCTTTGGATTGCAACTATGGGGACTTATGCAATTTACTTTTGTTTTTGCGCTTCTTTAAGTTATGAAATCAAGACAGTTATGAAAATGTAATGGTTTTTGGAAGTATTGTAAGACAATTATGACATGGTTTGTGTAACACGTATTTCGTTGAAATAAAAACTGCTGTTGTTTTCCGCTGTTCAAAAATATGTGTATTTATATCTGTCTTGTGTATCTGTGACTTATACTTATAAACCTCCACCAAAATTAGGGCATTCCCTTTGAGAGTGACCCTAACGGAGGTGGGGTGTTTCACCCAGGGTCACATGAAACGTCAAGGGTCTTTCCACAACGAGTCAACAGTCTAACTACCCTTATTTCACATTCTAGGATGGCACCATACCTGGCTAGCCAATCCATCACTAGAATCAGACCATAGCCCATGAAACCAAGTACGTAGGCGTTGCATTCAAACTCAACGCCCAATATAGACACTCTCAATTCCCGACAAATCATAGATAAATGAGTTGAGCCACCAATAGGAATTGAGACTACAACGGGATCCATGACTAAACTAGTATTTAGGTGCAGAGTTTCAACTAAAGAAGCAGATATAAACGAATGTGAAGCACCAGAATCAAACAAAGTTCTTATAGGATGATCAAAAAAGAAGAAGGAAAGGTAAACTTTCAACAGAAACTTTTCTACCTCTATCAGGTATACCAGCCGTGAGAGCACGCATCTATCCTCCAGAAGATCCTGTACTTTGCCCTTGCCCTTTCCTCTTTGGACAATCCTTGATAAGATGTCCTGTCTCTCCGCAATGATAACAATCGGTCTTCTTCTTCTTCTCCCTACGGTCTTTGGCTATATACGACCCACCAAACCTCAGTAATGACACTTCCTCTTTTCTCGAGGTCTATAGTTCTTTCCACCCTTCTTAGGTTCCACTTCCTTATTATGTGATTCTTCAACCTTGACCTCCTTCTTTTCTCCTTTTTCTTCTTCGTGCATCAAGGCTATATCCATGAGTTTCTCATCCTTGTGCTGTGCTCCATAGCCCAAAACCCCTCATCCTCATTCTCATTCTCATTCTTGTGAAACTTGTTAACAAGTCTCTCTAAAACTGCCTCCATCGCGCGGAAAACCCTACAAAGCTTGAAATAAAATTAGCCGCGGGTGAAACTACTGCGGCTATAGATGGAAGTTAGGCACTTCTTTTCCCTTCGACAGGTGCCGTAGTCTCACCATGCTTATGGAACCATGCCGCGATGAGGTCACCTCCCAAAAAGCCAGGAGCCCTAGAGACTCAGAAAAGAAGGAAACAAGGATTCAAACAAAAAAAATCAAGAGATAGTGCATATGGTTTTGGGGAATATGTCTTTCAAAACAAACCTTTATTTTGAAAATACTTCTTTTAAAACCATTTTGAAAACAACTTTCAAAATCGTTTATCGGATCCTGTAACCTTCAGCTCTAATACCACATGTAAGATCCCACGTCCGTTAATGTCACTCACAAAGGGAATGCATTAAGTTTCATGGAGCATTATAAGTAAACAAAACAGAATATTACAAGACAGATACATAAAATAGTAATTGAAAATTTTATAACTTTATTGCTGCGGAAATAGAAATAAGTTTGGTTACATCTTCAAACCCATCGCACCAAAACCAAGTACATAATATCAGTCTTGTACAAAAGCCATCAGAGTACATAATTTTTAAAACCATAATCCCCAATCCAAAATGCCATATGAAAGAGAAACAAAGCTAAGCATTACTTTCAGCACTTCAAGCAGGAAAGTATGAATCAAGCTTCAACATGCCCACCCTGAGAACCTGGGGGGGAAAAGGAAAGAAACGAGGCGAAACAAAAAGGGTCAGACATAAAGTCTGGCGAGTCCAGTGACTTTAACAATATAATTAGTAAAGAAACATGATAAGAACATAAACTGGATATAAGAGATGACTGTAACATAAGCAGATATGACAAGGTAGCAAGATGAACATAATGTAACATTGACTGCGCTTCTAACCACTATAAGATATTCTCTGCACCGCACCAATACTAGTTTCATACTAAAAGATGATCTCTCTTGGCTAAATAGAATGATGATAGTTTCGTGTACTTGCAGCTGCCATCATGGGTAACCAACGTGCACCTATCACCACTAGATGTATCCACTATCCTCCCTATTCGATTATGTACCTCTAGCTGCTATCATTGGTAACCAATATACACCTATCACCACTAGATGTACCCTCCCTATTCGATTATGTACCTCTAACTGCTATCATAGGTAACCAATATGCACCTATCGCCACTAGATGTACCCTCCCTATTCGATTATGTACCTCTAGCTGCTATCATAGGTAACCAATATGCACCTATCACCACTAGATGTACCCTCCCTATTCGATTATGTACCTCTAGCTGCTATCATAGGTAACCAATTTGCACCTATCACAGTAGATGTACCCTCCCCATTCGATCGGCTCCCTAACCTCGTAGATACCTGTGCTGGTCCCACAATAGGGTGTATCACTCCTTAAGGTGGCAACCCCGATACTACTGAAATGCACAGCTTATACCTACACGATGCAATAACGTCTTACCTACCAGCCTGCACATGACTCCATTGTACTTGCACTGCCATCACTAACTCTTTATTGACCTCTTACAATCAACCCAGTAAGCGTGTCCCTGTCCTTGACCTAGTTCGAGCTCATATAGATACTAAAATGGGTTACTAGTTGAAAAGGGTCCACACACTTGACACAAGCTTCCCTCCTAAGCTTGGTCCTCACTAGGAATTCCCACTTAACCCCATTTTATCCCCATGTCTTATAGCATGTCTCATCTTGGTTAAGTGTTTTTAATTTTGTTTCACATGCTAACCATGTCGCCCACTTAACCCTTTTACTATTCCCATGTCTTCCCACATGTCATATCTTGGTTAAGTGTTTTTAATTGTGTTTCACATGTTATCCATGTCACCCACTTAACCCTTTTACTATTCCCATGTCTTCCCACATGTCTTATCTTGGTTAAGTGCTTATTAATTTATTATACCCGTAATCGTGCAAGACCTCCCACATTAGATTATCGTTTGCGGTTGCTGGATATGCCGGGCGGTTCCGAGCAGACTTCTACCTCAATCCGAATCTAACCTCGTGTCTTAGCATTATTACGCATCTAATTTATGCCCTTGACCTCTCACGTGAGATTACCAAATTGCAGTTGCTGGATATGCCGGGCGGTTCTGGGCAGACTTCTACCACAATCCAAATCTAACCTCGTGTCTTAGGCGTTCATTATCTTTTTCTTAATTCATGCCCAATTTCAACTCTTGGATTATAGTGATTTCCAATTTACCTATAAATTCCAATCCAATTTATGCTTATAATTCTAATCCAGTTTATGCCTATAATCCCATGTATACAAGTTATACGAAATTATGCCCATATTAATTTGCGTTCATTATCTCTTCCTTAATTCATGCCCAATTTCAAATCTTGGATTACAGTGATTCCCAATTACCCATAAATTCCAATCCAATTTATGCTTATAATTCTAATCCAATTTATGCCTATAATCCCATGTATACAAGTTATATCGAATTATGCCCAAATCAATTTTCATAGTTATTAACAATTTATGCCAACTCTCATGTATACAAAATATACTCAATTATGCCCAAACCAATTTATGCCAAATCTCATGTATACAAGTTATACTCAATTATGCCCAAACCAATTTCTGCCAAATCTCATTTTATTACAAATTTCCCAACTTTTCCCAATCATCCCAACGTTATTCGTATGTAAATCTCAACGCAATATGCTTAGGCTCGAAGTTAGCCTAATCTCAAAAGGAAAAAGGAAAAGAAGAAGGGAAGAGAATCAAAACATTAAAATTGGCATAAACATGCAAATAGGCATGTGAAATGAATAACACAAAATAGATCAGACATGCATATCATAATAGCAATTGGGTATGAATCTGAAGGATAACAAATTACAAAACTTGATATGATTCATCTTAGTTACAGGCATATACATTAGATCCAATTTACAGTCCTATCACGATTACTTTTTAATTTAATTATATGTGAACGTAACATAGACTCACAGCGATAGGAAAGAAGAGAAATAGGCTTTGTTGTCTGCAGATTTGATCTTCCAATTTGAATACTCCTATTTTGATTTGTTTTGGTGGAGAAGAAAGGCTAGTTTATATTAGAGCAGCATGGAGGCTAGGGTTGAAGCAAACAATGAGATTAGGGTTAAGTTTAGGTGTTTATTTATAGGTGTATTAGGTCCTTTAGATTTGATTAGGAACCATCTGAACCACCCAAACCAGAAAAACACGTCATCAGCTCACTGCCAGATCTGGGCTGATAGGGGTCAACACCCCTATAGGGGGGTCGACTCCCCAGTCGACACCCCTATAGGGGTCGACTCCCCCTTGGGGGGGGGGTCGACACCCTTAAGCGGGAATTTTCCCGCTCAGCCAATTTTGGTCAAATTTTGAATTTTGAACTGCTTTTGTTATTTAATTATTATTTAGTTAGATTCTGCTTTAAACTGAAATCTTCTAAGCTTCATAACTTCTTCATACTGTATCCGTTTTACGCAAACTCGTACTCTATCCTAAGAAGAATTCCGAGACGAACGCAATGGCGAAACCCGTTTCCCTTAATTCTTCTTCTAAAAATTAAGTATTCTTTAATTTGTTAATTTTGATATTTTAAAATTACGGGGTGTTACATTGAGGTTTTGGCTACAGTTGAGTTTTAGCTCTTAAATGTTGAAATGAACGTGAGTTCTTGGGTTTTCTTTTTGCAATTCTATTATCGTTAAGTCACGCTTTGCATTGCCAACACCTTGCTGAAGTTACCAGCGCCGGTTGCATTTTGAATTTCAAGGTTTTGGTCATAACATAGAGATCTTGAGAAGTTTTAAGCGTTGATGGGTCGGCTACCGATCCATTATGGATCGTACTGTGCCGATCCATTATGGATCGGTCTAGGCCGATCCATTATGGATCAGTCAGTGCCGATCCATTGTGGATCGATCAGAGCCGATCCGTTATGGGCCGGTCTGTGCCGATCCACCATGGATCGGTCTGTGCCAATCCACTATGGATCGGTCAGTACCGATCCATTATGGGTAGGTCAGTGCCGATCCATTGTGGATCGGTCAGTCCTTTATGGATCGGTCGGTACTGATCCATTATGGATTGGTTATTGCCAGTCCATCATACTTTTGTATTATTCCCTCAACCTCATTTATTGTTGACCTTCTTGTATTGTGCTAAGTGTACAAACAATAAACAACCTTTCATTGCCACCTGTTCTGTAACAAAACACTTGTATGTTTCAGGTTAATATACTTTGTTGTCGATTTCCCATATCGACAACAAGTTGGACAATCGTTTAGAGAGTTTAGTTTATATTGTGAACTATATGACTTGCATTTGAATGATATACTTTTACTGGGTTGCTTTACTGATCATTTATAACCTAGTAGCACATTTCCTGTGCAAATATAACTATTCTTTTTTAAGTTTGTAGCTACGTTGGGAATCGATTAATCAATTCATGATGATTGTGGATCCTAAATCAAGATTTTATAATAACACACATAGTTATACACCTCATATTATTTATATTAGGAAACACGCACCTGTAGTTTGTTTTCAAACACGATTATTTGTGTAGAAATGGTAACTCGACAACAATCATGCCAACAAACCAAGGAAGCATCCAGATCTATTCAAGTCGAGACTACTGCTCAAACTTCGGACACTGCGATGGCTAATGCCCCTGAATCCAATGTCAGTCAAGATTTCCCTCAACCTCGATCTCTTACCGAAGTACCCCTCGAGAGAAAGTCATCAAAAATTTCTGAGTGTTCGTATAAACATTTGTGTGCTCAGTTTAGGATTCCAGAATCTAATGCAAAATTTCCTAGAGAAAATGAATTTGCCGATATTCTACCCCCCGGTTATGTTACGGTGAATTGTCACATGCTGGCGATGGGAGCTGTTCCTCCTTTTAACCCATTCCTAGAAATGGTTCTTTGACGCTTAGCTATTGCCACCATTCAACTACACTAGAACGGCTATGCCATCTTAACTGGTCTTTATCTACTTTTTATGAGGACAAAGCATCGTGCGCCTACTTTCCAGGATATCTTTTCCTTATATGTTTTCAAAAGGAGGAAGGAATGGCCGTCGATTATCATTGCTGAAGGAATACGAAATTTTAAAATTATTACTGACATGCCAGAGAGTGTTAAGGGATTTGTGGATCAGTAGTTCTATTTATGATGTCCCGACACTTTCTATGGCAGGTGGATGGAAGGAGGTGAATATACTTGCTTAAAGTCTCTTTAATTAATTTTCCATCTAGGTCTCGGTTCTTAAATCCTTTATTATTTTACAGAAATTACAGCTTCTGACCCAGATGCTTCTGTCAGCAGAATTTATTTGATACTCTAAGAGCTGTCGACGAGATGGAAAGGAGTAGTAAATTCCTAATTACAAAAAAATCTTTTGTCAGTATCATTTGCTCGATCCTTCACATACTGTCGTGCTAGATCCAACCACTAAGGAAAATGTTGCTGCTAAAACCCGTACTAAGAAAGCCTCTCTAAAGAAATGCTCATTCCTGCGAGTAGCAGTAAAACACCTCCTAAGTCCAAACTGAATCCTATTGAAGAAGAACAGCTTAGACCACACGAAGGTGAAAGTCTTGTGAAGGATACAGAATAGACTGAGGAAGGAAAAACCATTCCAGAAGATGATCCAATCACTGTGAAGATAACTATGGACCCTTTCATTTCGGATACCCGTGAAGATATTTCCACGGATACTTTTTAGAATCTAAGTGTCCTCAGCTCAATTAAGGATCTTATCCAGTGTGATACTATGACATCGGATCCGATAGTATTGGCTACAAAAACTAGAATTGAGACAATTGTAGCTCAATCTTCTCCATCAAGAAAGACTCTTGCGGGTATAGGGATCGATTTAGGTTCGCCTCTTAAGATCGGTTTGTTATTGGATGCGCATTAGAAAATATTTTCCATGTACTATAAGTTTATAATTCATCGCATTAGCTTTATAATTTGCTCCAATGCTTTCCAATCTAAGTACTGAAATCCTCCTTTGCCTTTTTTCATGTTCGAAAATTAGTTATTCATTTATGAAGAACTTTAAATAACACGCTAGCAATTATAGTCCAAGGCATCTCTTATGGCCCCGTCATTCACAACATCCTCAACAATCTCAACACTCTCGGCGTTCACAACCTTCTCATCAGTCTCAACAAACTCATGGTTATGAACTGACTGACGACCAAAGGTGGTGGAGGCACGATAACCAAGACACATTGGATGAAAAGGAGAGGGAAGAAGAGGAAAACCGAAGAAAGAAGAGAGACAGGGAGGGTCAGGGCAGGGTCGATCCTTAGAAGCGTTCCCGATCAGATAAACTTCCAGTAGCAGATATTCATACTACTTCTGATCACCTGTCCCTGGCTTCTCCGTCCTTCACTCCACCTCCTGTTGATATCCAGACGATTATACGTAGACCTCGCTATGCTCCTAGACCGACCAACTGTGCACTTTCTAAACTTTCAAGGGCTGGTGTTTATGGGGGATGTACTTTGACTTAGATATTTATTGTAACACCCCTCTCGAAAAGCTAACACAAAGATCTTTTAGCACAATGGTTAGGGCATGGTGTTGCTTTCCGAGGTCGGGGATTCGAATCCTGTGGTTGTCACATTTGGTATCAGAGCCTATACCCAGCCGTAATTGTGTGTGTAATGCTGCGGATGTCCGTCGGTGTTGTACTGATGCGGGTTACATGCACAACACCTAGGTGTGGAGTGATATGAGCCAACGAGGACGTTGGGCTCTTTAAGGAGGGTAGTCTATAACACCCCTCTCGAAAAGCTAACACAAAGATCTTTTAGCACAGTGGTTAGTGCGTGGTGTTGCTTTCCGAGAGGTCGGGGATTCAAATCCCGTGGTTGTCACATTTATCCAACTAACAAGCGTGACATACTTAAAGAAATTCACACCTTGAAAGGTCGCATGCTCACACAGTGTGATACCACCAAGAGTCGGCTCGGGGTGCTGCTGGATGTGGTTAGAAGCCATGATAAAAAACAACTGGGGTTTATGCTATACATTCGCTAATGATCTTCAGAGACTTAACGGAGTCAATCTTGATCGAATTTCCATGTTGAAGAATGACAAAGTTGAGTTGATCAAGGTCCTTGAATCCCAGGATAATACCATAGCTTCTCTTACCCAAAAAACCACAGAACTAGAAGGGCTTGAAACAGAAAACAATAGGCTCAAAGAAGAGCTTGCTGCTGCTAAGTTGAATGAGAATACGCTACTAGCGCAAGTCAAAGACACTCAGTTAGTCCAGCAAATTGCTGAATCTTAATTATCCATGGAAAAACAAGCCTCCTCCACTTACCAGCAAGAGAATGCTATCTTTCAGGATAAGATTACCTCTCAGAGTTTGGCTCTTTTTGTGGTAAATGCCAGGGCTGAACTTCTTGAGATGGATAGTGCTAAGGCTGTGACCGCCCTCAGAAATGCTAAGGCGGATGCCGATGCCACTTTTGAAAGGCCCGTAAATCCGTACCCATTGAGCTGACGAATTACAACCCACGTCCAACCCAAATTGCACAAGATTATGAATCTTTAATAGAAAGAAATTAGAGGTTGAGAATTAGACAGAAAGAAATAATAGAATAGAAGAATAATAAGAACATCAGAATCTCACAACGGAACAAGTAAAGTATAATATATCAAATCTCTTTAAACAAAAACAAACTGTATATATACATACCAATCATCAGAATACACCATATGTCAGACACAACGGAAATAAACTCTAGATAACTAATGGTGAAGCCTCCTACTTCCAATTCCTGAAACTCCAAGCGAAACCTAACTTGGAAATATACTTGGTCTGACCCGAGCACATTTGAAGCAAAGCAAAATTCATCTGAACCAGTCTAGAATACTTTCAGTGATAAATTAACAGCATAAGCAACTTGTTTAACTTTATAAAACTCTTTTGGAAGAAAAGGATAATAGTAAGACCAACCCACACATACTGGTTTTTTCCTTACTATAACCCAAAGTATTTTTGATATATCAAAAATCTAGTGACATTATAATAGTGTCTATCAAACCACAAATAAATAATCATCTAGTAGAACACTTGCATCTCACGCTCCACATATTTATTATAAAATCGAAAACCGCAAGACGCTTATTGGAGATTGGATTTTGACTATGACAAGGTATGGGACCACCTTCCGATTGGTGCACTCTAGAGGGTATACACTGGGGGTTCGACAAGAAGGTCTTACAACCCGGCCATACATGACCGCCCACTCATTTAACTTGAGTGTAGCGAATATATTATCACCTATTACGGTTGCGCAGCTACCGTTTCCCGGGAGGTACAGAAATGAAAAGAAGAACAAAAATGAATTTTCTCTAGACCGGTGACAATACACCCTGCTTGGGTATGACCAACCTTTCATTTGCTGGTTGATGAGGCTTGAGGTCACGTTTAACTTTTAGAACATCTAGCCACCATTCACTTTGAATGTCACATCGTCAAATCCATCAAATCACTAATTGATGTCCACAAATATACTCTGGTGTTAAGCAAGAGAAATTCTCTGCCAACAATCTTGGTCTATTTGTAAAAATCAACATACGTGACCCTTAGGAAATACTCTGTCAGACAATCGTCCATACAAGTCCTCCAGGAACAGGATTAACCGAAGGCACCCTCCTACCGCATCCTTATATAGGAATCACCCCAAGGATCAATAGCGACTAGTCCTGGCAATCTGTAGATTTCAATCACGACAGAATCACAATCCAAATAACTCTAGTTGCAATCTAGAGAAATTTGTCAAATAGTTCTTCTGCTTATGAAGATCAGCGGTCTTCAATGCTCCATTTTTAAGCCTACAAGTTAGTCGCGTTAGCACAGTTAATTCGAAGTGGTTTTGGGTCATCCCCATCCCGGTCTCTTCGAAACAACACGTAAAAAAGTCCAATGGAATAATTCGTTTCATAGTTGGTTGTTTAACTATCAAATCATAACAGTAAAGCTAAGTAAATTGGCAGCTCGGGTCCTTAATATAAAATATTTCATTTAAACCATTTCATCGGTTCTTATAATCGATTTCATAAATTTGATCTTAACAAAACTCTTTTGCTGTCGTTAATTTCAAAATAAGCATTTCCCCAAACCTATGTCTTTAATTCTCTTAACCTCGAAAATATCGTTATACTCTCCAAATCGCATTTATTTGCAAATCCTTTTTATATTTCCTTTACTCGGAAATAATTATATATATATATATATATATACACACACTCAAAATTCCTTTTATTTCCTTTTTGCTTCATATACCATTACGAACTAATACCATCTCTAGATAACAGTGAAGTCGTTCAAGTTGGGGTATTCTAATTACCTCTCAGACCTTGATCGACAACGTTCTTATCTTAAGATAGATACATGTTTGTAATTTCAAAACTAATATTTATTTCGATACCTCAAATCCCTATTTACTATTTAATTCCAAATATGGTTTATTAAACCATTTCTTACATTAGACATTTTCTTATAATCTCTTTACATTATTTATTAAAATATTAAATACCTTTTCATAAATCTAGTTAACTATCCCTTTTTGGAAACCCATTTCAATTTGACTCATTCTACTTAAGTAAAATCCTATTGAAACTTCCGCATTGGCTTACAAGTCACATTTACAACTTTGTCTTTAAAACTTGGATTATAATCCCTTTTATAAACTATTACTAAATTTTAATCAAGGCTTATTTCCAATTGATCACTTCTTATTTTACATGCAATTAAAAAATCATCGCTTAATTTATTATTACTCAAATAATAATTTACTTCAATATTAACTCCTTTAAAACTAGTTAATTCCTTTATTAACTGGAAATAGAATAATTAATCATTATTAAATGATTATTAAATAATATATAAAATAAACTTGAAAATTCCAATTCAGTTATAAAATAAATTTTATAACTTAATCTTCGTCAATTTGCTTGACGGCAAAATAATGTCATAAAAGGGTAGATTTTAGGCTATCACTGCCAACCACTTAATCAATAATGTCAATTGACTAAAACCACAACAACGATTAACATCCATTCAATCGTCAACATCCAGATAGGTTTTAATGTCATTTTGGGTGAATAATTCATATATATGAATAGTATGATCAATAAATAATCAATAATTTATTTGAGGAATCCGGTTGGATTCCTCCAACTTGTTTGTCCCTGCAGCACATATTACAATGACATTTGATAATAGTATGTGCAATTTAATAATGAAATATAATAACATTAGCCAATCAAACAATAACAACAAACAACATCCATAGCAACTGTAACAACCCGGATTTTCAGAACCAATTTAAATTTTTTATTTTAGCTATTTTAATGAATTTTGAATATTTAAAATGATTTATTTTGAATAATAATGACTAATTTTTTTATTTAAAATGAAGTTAGAACGAATAAATTTAATTTAATTATAAAACGAGCCTGAAATGGCGTAGTAGTCTGAAAATTCTATTTTAAATATCAAATGAATGTACAGGATTCAAAATAAATCGGATTTCAGTAAACACAGAAATATTTGAATATGTTTATTGTATCTTTCTAACGAATGTAAGAAACTGAGATTTCACTATATAAGTTGAAAGTTATGTCCAGTTTAAAATTTAAACTAGTCACTATGGAATTTATATATATTTTAATATAATATATTGCCCTTAAAAATAGCCATTTTGCAAATGACCTCCATTTTCGATGAAACCACTTTTGTTGGATCCGAAATGTCAAATTATTGCAATACTCCTATTTTCATAATTTTTGGAATTAATATGTGAGCATGGTGAATTTAAATGTGTTTTGACAATTTCAGTTGAATTTAATGGACTGGAAAATAGCCATTTTTCTAATGGCCTCCAAATTCAATGAAATTAGTTTTGTTAGGACCGTATCATCAAAATATAGCTAGAAATAATTTTTCTATCATTTTTGGAGTCAGTATGTGGCCCCGGTAAATTAAATTGTACGTTTAGAATTCAATATATAGATTTATATTTTAATTTTGATAAAAACTGATCGAAACAATCGAATTGGCTTATGAAACATATTCCATTGTGTTCAGTATGGGGGTATTTAGCTAGGAACAAATAGTCATTGGGATTGATTTGGAGTTCGAATACAAAAACATGAATTATTGGAATTAATTAATAAAAATAATCATTATAAAAGGGGGTCAAAACCCTAGCATCGTGGTCAAACCCTTTCCCATCCGTCTTCACAAGTTAAACGGGCGAAATCATTTGAAAAGAAAAACCCCAAATTCTTTCAACTCCAATCAAATTAAACTCCAGTTCCAAAACAAAAATCATCGTGATTTCGGAGCTCTTCAAATTGATCTGAGTTTGATGGAGATTCGTTGAGAATCGAGTTCGAATTCTTTCCTCAAAGTCGTCGAGTTTGGATGCGATTTTCCATGGATTGGGGAGGTCGAGTCTGGGGCAGCTTTGGTCGGTGGTCGAGCGGACCCAGGCACGTCGAGGGGGAGGTACCGAGGGTGATCCAGTGGCCTTGAACAGCGTGCGCGGTTGGATCGTTTTTAGTCGACGAATGGGTTTTGTTTCCTGAGGTACACGGGTTGGTAACGGTGATAAGTGTAATTAACCTAAATTGATTATCCATAATTAATTATTAGTGTAATAAGAGTTTAAACGTCCGTATCTCTCTCAAACAGAAATAGAATTGCGTGATTTCAGATGCATTGGATTCACCTTGACATGATCTATGCTATGGAACTGACCAGAACGGAAACGGATGCAATTTGGATTTTTGATAAAATTAAACATCGGGTTTAATTTTATTAAAAATAATCGTTATTTAAACGATTTCAAGACCAATCAAGGTGAGAATTCCTTCTCACTCAAATAATTTACAGTTAAATATATACTAGGATGCAGACGGGGCTTAGTAGCTCTCGACACCATTTATTGTACAAACCGTGGTTGTTTGTTTGGATTGAATTGACAGTATTGTGTTTATTGAATGCATGAACTGTATAAAATATTCATGTGTTGAATAAAATGTTTGAACAATAAAAATATCATTCTTATTGAATGTATTAACTATATAAAACATTCATGTGTTGGATAAAATGTTTGAACAATAAAAATATCATTTTTATTGAATGTATGAACTATATAAAATATTCATGTGTTAAAATAAATATTTTATTGTTCAAAATATAATTTTTAACATGTATACGAATGACATAAAATTCTCCTGAAATAAAAATAAATATTCATTTACAAATGGGACGATTTGTTTATGTACACCCATTTAGCTGACATTGATTGGGACGATAAATTTTACACATCGCCCAACTGTACAAATAATATTCAGTACTTGTTCGTTGAGCCCCACACAGGTATTGGGATGATATTTGACGTACACTAATCCCAATTGTTTAGTTGTATGTCAATCGATTAGTTGACGGACTGTTGTAAGCGTTAATTATTTATATTTAGTGCTTATGCAATTGTAGAATGCACTCTGGATGATGGATTATTGTTTATCATTGTTGTTGTGGACATGTGATGTATGAAATCCATAAAAATAACATATATGGTAATTTACTATGTCTGATTCCAATTCAGAAAGAACGAATATTTTAAAATAACGAATATTTTAAAATAATATTCAGTAAAGGATTAAAACGTGAATTTGATGTCCGATTTTGGACGGACACAAAAATATTGAAATATGTGAAGCCGTATTGATTAGATATGCGCTATTTTGATGCGAACGATATTTATATCGATTTTATTCATTTTTATAATGAATATCGAAAAGCAAATGATTTCAAAATCAGATATTTTGAAAATATTATTATTTTAATATTATAATTATATGGAATACTCAATTTTGATTTAAAATCGACAACGAAGTTAGAATCGTTTTAAAACGAATTTATAAATGATTTATAAAATACTTTTAAATGGAAATCGATGAAATATATATAATATATATATTAAATGGCCTGAATAGAACGCGCCGCGCAATGACCGTTCGCGAATTTCGACCATTGACTTCGAATTGACATTACGGGAGATCCGACCGTCAGATTCTACTAAAATCGGAACCGTTGGGTTCGTATCGAAAAGAGCTTTCCAATGAATATAAGAGATTTGAAATCTAATGGCTGGATTTGGAATTATGTCCAAATCAAATTTGGAAAAAGTCGCTATGGATGCAATTCGGTGGCCTTTATTGGAAACCGACTGTACGGGTCTTGATAAAATCACTAAAAATATTAATAATTTGTGTAAAATCATAATAAATGATTTGGAAAGAATTTCAATGAAAAAATCTACGTTGGAAAGATAAAAATATATTTTTGTCTAAATGAACTAGTTATTAACTAGAATAATAATCCAATGTTTTTAAATAAATAAATTGGATTTGAAATGGTTTTAACCAGAATTTTCCAATGAATAAATTGGAATGGATTGGAATGGAAATAATCTTCGGAATATTTCGATATTTGATTCGTGGTTATACGGATATTGTTATGTGAATTTGGAAGATATAAATATCGTTATTCCCAATACGATACCCGTTAGTTTCAGAATTTGATATTGAATATAAGCCGATATAATTTCTATTTAGAGCCTTGTATTTAATATTAAATTGGATTTTTGGTTTGTTGTGAATGGTGTCTTAAATAACACTGTGCTTAAACCCCGTGTGAAAAGAATAAATCTTTTCATTAAGATTATTAGAGTTTCCAGTTACATTTAGTAATTGGAATAAAATGGAATGTGAATTGAGTTTATTATGAACTGTGTTTTTAACGACATTTGTAACGACCCAGAGATTTTCGGCCCTGAAAATCGACATAAATACGTTTACCGTAACTCATGTCGACCTTCCAAACACCGAAAACACTGGACGTTAGTAGAAAGAATTTGGAGGGTGAGATGAGAAAGAAAGAAATATAAGAATAGAAGAAGAAGAACCAACACAACACAAAATCAGAGTCTCACATCGCAGCGGAACAAAATATAATACCGAAATAACTTTATTGAGAGCTTTAAATAAAACTTACAATATAAGAGTACATCACACAACGGGACAGTTATAATAACCTGTTCCTATATACAATACACAACGGAATAGTAGCTATATAATACCATACGTCTGGACACTTTCCAGCTCGTCTCTTCACAGCATTCGATAACCTGAACCTGTACACCCCGGGCTAACCCGAGCATTTACAAAACACCGGGTCAGTCTGGTGAACTAGAGTGAGAAAACTCACACAATATTAAGGGTAAATCATCCAACATGAATTTAAAGTACAAAATCTTTTCAAAAGAAAAGGATAATCGTAAGACCAAATCCACACATAAACACGGACGATTTTTACCATACGATAACCCAAAGATTTTTGAAATCAATATATTTTCTGATATTATAATAATGTCTAAATACAAGTAAATAGCAATCTAGTGGAACGCTTGCTTCTCACGCTCCACATATATAATATACAAACAAAATTGTGGACGCTTATTGGAGATTGGATTCCGACCTTGACAAGGTATGGGACCACCTGCCGATAGTGTATCTCTAGAGACGAATACACTGGGTTCAACAAGAACGTCTTGCAACCCGACCCTCACATGACCGACCACTCATTTCGCTTGAGTGTATCAAGTGTATATTACCAACGGTTGGGCTCAAACCACTGTTTCCCGAAAAGGGACAGCAATGAAATAGATCAAAGAAGCAAAAGGATTTTCTCTAGATAAGTGATTATACATCCTAATGGGAGCGACCCACATAGCCATGCTGCTTGCCCGATTTTTGTCATTTTTCGGTTGTGAGGCTTAAGGCTAGAATTCCCTTTTTGAATACCTGGTCACCGTTCTCTTTGAATGCCATATCCAGATCCGTCAAATCACTAATTGACGTCCATAAATATACTCTGGGTATAAAAGAAGTGCCCCTCTTTGCCACCACTCGGTATGTTTGTAAAAATCAACGTACGTGGTTTCAGGAAATACTCTGTCAGACATTCGTCCATACAAGTCATCCAGGAACAGGATGAACCAAAGGTACTCTCCTACTGCATCCAATATAGGAATCACCCCATGGATCAGTAGCGAGAAGTCCTTGCAACCCGTAGATCCCAACCACGACAGAACCATAGTTATCTATGGTTGCAACATCAGAGATTATTGGTAATTCCTTCGTTTATGAACATCTACAGTCTTCAATGCTCCATCTCGATCAACTCCTAATATCATCATGTATTTTTCGGTCGTAATGGTTTTCAAATATAAATTCGATCCCGGTCTTTCCGTACCAACAATCGTATTGGACAGCTTAGATAGTCGGTGATTTAACTACCAAAATAATCAGTGTTTCAATCATGACAATCCAATGAGTTCACTGGTTCAGTATTCAGCAACACTTGGCCTTTTAATTAAAAACAAATGTGAATTCAAACTCTTAAATACTTCGATATTATAAATATAGTTTTCTCGCTTCTTATTCTATAAATAAATCCATTTTAACACTTAGGAAAATCTTATATCATATTCTCACTTTCAAACATTAGCCATGTTATTATCATATTGGGAAACCATTTTAACTTATTTCTCATCAAACGATGTTACGAAATCTCATTTTATTTCATTACTTGAAACAATACCAATGCTTATTCTAATAGAGTAAAACCCATCCTTTACATTTCCTTATAATTCGAAAATATCGTTATATTTTCGGCAACTCCTTTCAATTTCACTTTTACTTTGAAATCCTCAAACCTTCATCACAAATGCTGCGTTATTATTTCTCTAATGAAATGATAACTTTACTAATCACTTTTACCATTACAACTTATACCATCCTCAGATAATTCTGAAGTCGTTCAAGTTGGGGTATTTTAATTACCTCTCAGACCTTGATCAACAACGTTCATATCTTAAGATTGACACAAGTAGTAATTCAAAACCCGATTTCCCATTCCAATACCATTAAACTATTTTATACAAAATACGATTTCATATGACCTTCTTACTCTTTGAAAATCTCTTTCGCAAATATAACATTTTCCTTAATTTAATAACTAAGTAATTCCTTATAAAACACCACTTTTTACCCTTTACCTCTTTCTAGACAATTTTATTTCATAATTCAGGTTTTGTTTACAAAATCCGATGATCCATTTCCTTTACCAATCCACTTCCACTAATTCTCCTTCAACCAATTCAACCATCTTTGCTTTGGAAATTTTATTTTTAATTTCCCCTTCTTACTTGATCTCGTTATTAAATAACGACGCTTTAACACTTTAAACTTCATTAATATAACCCTGGTTTATTATAAAACCCCTTTTATCTAAATTTCCTTTTTCTCACATTCACAAATCTGATTAACATCAGATTTGACTTTATAAGATCAATTTTCACTTAATTATAAACATAAATATTTATTTCCTTTTAAATATGTTTTTATTTAAAATATATATATTTCAAATATATCTTTAGTTATAAAATAAATTTTATAACTTCAGTTCTATCAACTTACCTGACGACAAATCGATATAAATAAAACAATTTACTTTTTGGCCATTTACTGCCGATTCCTCAACCAATACTGCCCATTGGTTAAAACACAACACAGGTTGACTTTCGAATCAACGATCAATACTCAAACCCATCACCCAAACAAAACAGTTCATATGATGATATGAAAATAAATAATATATTTGAGGAACCCATCACCCAAACAAAACAGTTCAAATCAGACCGTTCAGTTTCATTTGATAAATAACGACCACTAACATCAACAAATGCACAAACAATTCAACCAATTTAAAAAAATTTATTTTATAAACGTGACCAACAAGGTAAGTTACCTTTATTGGAACCAATCGTTAGAATAATGATTTGGTATTTCACTGAAATTAAATGACGGTTTAATTTCATCAGTTAAATCAGCAAGCAAACAGTCAACCATTGGCAAGCAGAGCACACAAAATAAAAACCCAATTTATATAAAATATAAATGGGGAAAAACTGAGTGAGTTTAACTCACCTTGATTTTGGTCGTTGAACGATGTTGTTACAGTTAAATTAAACAACGTTTAATTTAACCGTAGATTCCCACTGTATTAAGCTCTGTTCAGATTAGTCTCAGACTGTAGAGTTTGTTGTCGTGATCCTAGCGGAGTTGGTTCCTTTGCATTCTGTAACCGTATATCAAGGTTATTGTCGTTTAGCATTAACGGTTAAATTATATTAATGAAATACTAATCATTATAATTAACACTTAATTACATTAGTTAATATAAGATGTTGGCTGATTAAACTTCTTCCATCTTTGTTCATGTTTTTATACCCAAGATTCTTTTGCCATCCGTTGACCTGTTACAATAACATGTGGTCAGTCTATTTTAAAATGTGATTAACTTACTTAATCACTAATTTAAATTAAGTTACTCCTACTTATCCGAATGAGGCCGAACTGTTTTACATCCTCCAAGGTCTTCCGTTCTGTTCTTCTCTTGGTTCCCAACATTTGCCAGAACATCCCCTTTCTTCTTCTTTTGATTTCTTCACTTTCGAAAATAACCTCCTGCTGCTCACCCGAGGCCATCAACGCCTCTCACCATGTTAAATTACGCCTGTAACTGGAACACACTCCGCGTCCTCCATTGTTTCCACTTCTTCAATGTCACGCAAGTCCATCCCAGTCCCCCAACGTCATGTAATTTAACCACCTCCAGCGCTGCTCACTCCCAAACGTTTTTCATTTCATGCTTCGTACACCCTTCCTTCACTGTACGCAACTCCATGTACCACTCTTTACGTCTCTCAAGCTGCCGTACTCCGACCGCAAATGCCACTCTCCACTGTTCTCCAACGCGGTACCATTTACTATTCTTCCTAGACCTCACCCCACCTGAGTTCGAGCCCCATTTTCTTCTTCCCCGTTTTTCATGCAACTGATACCACACAGAATTGACGTGCATGCTAGTTTCACCATTTTCACTGCTTCCCATCCACTTTGCCACTTCCGGAAATAATGCCACCCTCCCATGAACGCTGCTGACTGCCTTTCCATCTCTCCTTTTTCGCATAATACTAATTTCGTTGCTTTTATTTTTATATATATGTTTATTTGTCCTGTTGCTTTCGTGGGAAAGGAAGTGAAACGAGGCACTGTATTTATATGAGGGGGAAGTTTGGCGAGCAAGGTATTTAGTTTGGCACACAAGTCATTTGTGGTACAATGTAGGCGGTATAATAGCTGAAACAGTTTGAAACTTAAGAAGAAAGGCACCACAATCGTGAACAACACGATTTTAGACCAGTACATATATATAGGCATGTGAATAGAGATCTTGTGTTTTCCCTTTTCAACTTAGGCCTGTGTGTACAGTTTACATTTAGATATGTACTCGAAATATTTTTGCTTAAAAAAAAGGAGTAATACTCAAAACAGGGGTAGGTTGTAGCTGTGGACATCGTGGGTGCGGAGACTTCAGAAAGAAGGAATACTAGCTGGAGTATGGAGCTTTTTGCTGTGTGGTTTCATTTCAACAGTATTTTTTTTTGCATTGTCAGTACGGGTATTCGTATGCTTACGAAGGAAGAAATGAAATGGGTAGGTGTTGATTTTGGAAATAAAGTAGCTGTATTGTTATTAGATTAGCTGTGTTGGCATAGGAAAAGAAAGAAATTACAATTTAGAAGATTTGCCTCAGATTTCCTGTTTCGAGACCTTGAAAAGAATTTGCTTAGATTTGTATAGGATTTTTATTATTTTATTATTAAACGACACTTCGTCGTGAAGTAACACGCGAAAACTACCACAAACGACTTTCGTCTACTAATAAAAAAACCAATCTCAGTGTAAAAAGATATTCCGGATCCAATGAGACAAGTTTCGTTGAAATCCGAGGTCGTATGAAAAAATTTCCTTTATAAAACCAGAAATAAACACGCGTTTAATTTTTTCACGATCACCAGATAAATCAAATCAACTTGAAACCTTGCAATCCTATAATAATTCTCCAATACGAACCCAACGGCACCAGTTTCGTCATATTCTGAGACTGTTTCCCCGGTAGGCTATTTTTACGCGCACCGCGATGACGCCAAATTACCCGGTCTCTAAATATAACAAACTATATACCTATCCTGACTATAATCGATGATACGAACTCAACGGAATTGGTTTTGCGGCCTAATTCGATCGTCTGTTCAAGTTATATCCAAATAACCATTTATTAAATTAATTACGCGCGATAGAAATTGAACGGGCGTTTGTGGCTACCGTGGCCACATACGACATCGGTTTGCTATGCCATTTAACACCGTGCAATGATTTAATGTTACGGTCCCAATGAAACTGATTTCGTAGAAATCCGAGACCGTTTGCAAAATGACCATTTTAAAGGCCTATAATTTAATAACGATTTCCATTGCGATTATTTTAAAATTTGATTTGGCCATAATTAACAAATTATAATACGAAATCTGAATTTTTCTCCTTCATATGAAAATTATCGTCAATACGGTTTAAACGTTTCTCATTTCACAGAAATCCGACTTATATCGAATCCTGTATATTCAATTAAAGTTCAGAATTCAATATTACGAACTACCGCGCCATTTCGAGCTCGATTTATAATTATATAAATTATAACGTTTAAACGTCGTTTTAAATAAATGAATTTAATATTAAAATCCATTAATATTTAAAATATAATATTTAAAATAATAAATTAAATTAAATATTTGATGGCAAAAAATACGGGATGTTACATTCTTCCCCCCTTAAAATAATTTCGTCCTCGAAATTGCTAAGGTAAGAAAAGAACGTTACTAACCCATTAGTCTCCAAACCCAATTTAGATTAAATCAAAACCAATTTATTATAATAAATTTTCAAAGATATGGAAAATTTTCGAATACATTAAATTCCCGGAAAAATTCGGCAAAGTCTCCCCTGCATGGAGTGACATCTGCGACATCGTAGGAACAAATAATATATATACATCGACCAACGGTTGGAAAACAAAAATCAAAACCCCAAAATTTTATATTTTCGCGTAGGCGTACCTTTTTGCGAGCGCTATTGAGCGTATTTGCTCAACGTATATGCGATTTGCTCAATCAATACCAATCTGCCTATCCATCTGGCACCTGTACTTAACTCAATTCACATATCAATAATAGATATATGAAATTCTGAGATAATATTTCACTAATCAACTGGTATAACTACACCAATTGCAAAGTCAAACACACAACATCAATTCATTACCAAATACAAGGTTAAATCGTAAGTTCAAATTCGTACTCAGTTCATTCTAGTTTAATAATAATGGAATTTATTCTTTAGTTTATAATTCATTCAGTTCCAGTTAACTGTTGATTATTTCTATTCAAACAATCTACCATCCAACAACAAACAATTCACAGTCAACAACCAATACACAACCGAATCAACCAAATCAATTGAATTCATATTCAATATTAATATTTTATTTTGGTTTCACATATTTGATTATTATTTATTCATCAGTTTTTTAATCCCCACTCTTTTTAATTATTATTAAATTACACTTAACTAAGTTAAGTTTCAACTCAAATTTTCAATCCAATTTGAATTCCATTCAAATTGATCAAACATACTAATATCTCAATAATTTATAAAATTATTTCTTTTCTATACAAAAATATAATTTGGTTAAAATTATTTCATTTACCCTCTTTACAAAACAAATTGTATCCATTGTCAGTCCTATGCTTCTCAACACTTGAACCGATCAACAAACACAATACAAAACATTTGTATATAAAATTTACAAATACGCTTTCATATATATATATATATATATACTCAATCTCAATCTAGGGTATTACTAACCCCATCTCAATCGAGTTACACCACAGAGCCAAGGTTATTACTAAACCAATAGCTCTGATACCACTGTAATGACCCAGGGATTTTCGGCCCTGAAAATCGACATAAATACCTTTACCGTAACTCATGTCGACCTTCCAAACACCGAAAACACTGGACGTTAATAGAAAGAATTTAGAGGGTGAGATGAGAAAGAAAGAAATATAAGAATAGAAGAAGAAGAAGAACCAACACAACATAGAATCAGAGTCTCACATCGCAGCGGAACAAAATATAATACCGAAATAACTTTATTGAGAGCTTTAAATAAAACTTATAATATAAGAGTACATCACACAACGGGACAGTTATAATAACCTGTTCCCATATACAATACACAGCGGAATATTAGCTATATAATACCATATGTCTGGACCCTTTCCAGCTCGTCTCTTCACAGCATTCGATAAACTGAACCTGTACACCCTGGGCTAACCCGAGCATTTACAAATCACCGGGTCAGTCTGGTGAACCAGAGTGGGAAAACTCGCACAATATTAAGGGTAAATCATCCAACATGAATTTAAAGTACAAAATCTTTTCAAAAGAAAAGGGTAATCGTAAGACCAAATCCACACATAAACATGGACGGTTTTTACCTTATGATAACCCAAACATTTTTGAAATCAATATCTTTTCTGATATTAAAATAATGTCTACATACAAGTAAATAGCAATATAGTGGAACGCTTACATCTCACGCTCCACATATATAGTATACAAACAAAACCGTGGGCGCTTATTGGAGATTGGATTCCGACCTTGACAAGGTATGGGACCACCTGCCGATAGTGTATCTCTAGAGACGAATACACTGGGTTCAACAAGAACGTCTTGCAACCCGGCCCTCACATGACCGACCACTCGTTTCGCTTGAGTGTATCGAGTGTATATTACCAACGGTTGGGCTCAAACCACCGTTTCCCAAAAAGGGACAGCATCGAAATAGATCAAAGAAGCAAAAGGATTTTCTCTAGATAGGTGATTATACACCCTAATGGGAGCGACCCACATAGCCATGCTGCTTGCCCGATTTTTGTCATTTCCCGGTTGTGAGGCTTGAGGCTAGAATTTCCTTTTTGAACACCTGGTCACCGTTCACTTTGAATGCCACATCGTCAGATCCGTCAAGTCACTAATTGACGTCCACAAATATACTCTGGGTATAAAAGAAGTGCTCCTCTTTGCCACCACTCGGTATGTTTGTAAAAATCAACGTACGTGGTTTCAGGAAATACTCTGTCAGACATTCGTCCATACAAGTCATCCAGGAACAGGATGAACCGAAGGTACTCTCCTACTGCATCCAATATAGGAATCACCCCATGGATCAGTAGCGAGAAGTCCTTCCAACCCGTAGATCCCAACCATGATCAGAGATTATTGGTAATTCCTCCGTTTATGAACATCTACGGTCTTCAATGCTCCATCTCGATCAACTCCTGATATCTTCACGTATTTGTCGGTCGAAATGGTTTTCGAATATAAATTCGATCCCGGTCTTTCCGTACCAACAATCGTATTGGACAGCTTTGATAGTCGGTGATTTAACTATCAAAATAATCAGTGTTTCAATCATGACAGTCCAATGAGTTCACTGGTTCAGTATTCAGCAACACTTGGCCTTTTAATAAAAAACAAATGTGATTTCAAACTCTTAAATACTTCGATATTATAAATATAGTTTTCTCGCTTCTTATTCTATAAATAAATCCATTTTAACACTTAGGAAAATCTTATCTCATATTCTCACTTTCAAACGTTAGCCACGTTATTATCATATTGGGAAACCATTTTAACTTATTTCTCATCAAACGATGTTACAAAATCTCATTTTATTTCATTACTTGAAACAATACCAATGCTTATTCTAATAGAGTAAAACCCATCCTTTACATTTCCTTCTAATTCGAAAATATCGTTATATTTTCGGCATCTCCTTTCAATTTCACTTTTACTTTGAAATCCTCAAACCTTCATCACAAATGCTGCGTTATTATTTCTCTAATGAAATGAAAACTTTACTAATCACTTTTACCATTACAACTTATACCATCCTCAGATAATTCTGATGTCGTTCAAGTTGGGGTATTTTAATTACCTCTCAGACCTTGATCAACAACGTTCATATCTTAAGATTGACACAAGTCGTAATTCAAAACCCGATTTCCCATTCCAATATCAAATTCAAATAACATTAAACTATTTTATACAAAATACGATTTCATACGACCTTCTTACTCTTTGAAAATCTCTTTCGCGAATATAACATTTTCCTTAATTTAGTAACTAACTAATTCCTTATAAAACACCACTTTTTACCCTTTACCTCTTTTTAGATAATTTTATTTCATAATTCAGGTTTTGTTTACAAAATCCGATGATCCATTTCCTTTACCAATCCACTTCCACTAATTCTCCTTCAACCAATTCAACCATCTTTGCTTTGGAAATTTTATTTTTAATTTCCCCTTCTTACCTAATCTCGTTATTAAGTAACGACGCTTTAACACTTTAAACTTCATTAATATAACCCTGGTTTATTATAAAACCCTATTTATCTAAATTTCCTTTTTCTCACATTCACAAATCTGATTAACATCAGATTTGACTTTATAAGATCAATTTTCACTTAATTATAAACATAAATATTTATTTCCTTTTAAATAACTTTTTATTTAAAATATATATATATTTCAAATATATCTTTAGTTATAAAATAAATTTTATAACTTCAGTTCTATCAACTTACCTGACGATGAATCGATATAAATAAAACAATTTACTTTTTGGCCATTTACTGCCGATTCCTCAACCAATACTGCCCATTGGTTAAAACACAACACAGGTTGACTTTCAAATCAATGATCAATACTCAAACCCATCACCCAAACATAACAGTTCATATGATGATATGAAAATAAATAATATATTTGAGGAATCCGGTTGGATCCCTCCAACCTGTTCTTCCCTGTATACAAATGGTTATCTCAAATCAGACCGTTCAGTTTCATTTGATAAATAACGACCATTAACATCAACAAATTCACAAACAATTCTACCAATTTAAACACGTTTATTTTATAAACGTGACCAACAAGGTAAGTTACCTTTATTGGAACCAATCGTTAGAATAACGATTTGGTATTTCACTGAAATTAAACGACGGTTTAATTTCATCAGTTAAATCAGCAAAAAAACAGTCAACCATTGGCAAGCAGAGCACACAAAATAAAAACCCAATTTATATAAAATATAAATGGGGAAAAATTGAGTGAGTTTAACTCACCTTGATTTCGTTCGTTGAACGGTGTTGTTACAGTTAAATTAAACAACGTTTAATTTAACCATATATTCCCACTGTATCAAGCTCTGTTCAGATTAGTCTCAGACTGTAGAGTTTGTTGTCATGATCCTAGCGGAGTTGGTTCCTTTGCATTCTGTAACCATATATCAAGGTTATTATCGTTTAGCATTAACGGTTAAATTATATTAATGAAATCCTAATCATTATAATTAACACTTAATTACATTAGTTAATATAAGATGTTGGCTGATTAAACTTCTTCCATCTTTGTTCATGTTTTTATACCCTAGATTCTTTTTCCATTCGTTGACCTGTTACAATAACACATGGTCAGTCTATTTTTAAATGTGATTAACTTACTTAATCACTAATTTAAATTAAGTTACTCCTACTTATCCGAATGAGGCCGAACTATTTTACATCCTCTAAGGTCTTCCGTTCTATTCTTCTCTTGGTTCCCAAAATTTGCCAGGACATCCCCTTTCTTCTTCTTTTGATTTCTTCACTTTCGAAAATAACCTCCTGCTATTCACCCGAGGCCATCAACGCCTCTCACCATGTTAAACTACGCCTGTAACTGGAACACACTCCGCGTCCTCCATTGTTTCCACTTCTTCAATGTCACGCAAGTCCATCCCAGTCCCCCAACGTCATGTAATTTAACCACCTCCAACGCTGCTCACTCCCAAACGTTTTTCATTTCATGCTTCATACACCCTTCCTTCACTGTACGCAACTTCATGTACCACTCTTTACGTCTTTCAAGCTGCCAGACTCCGACCGCAAATGGCACTCTCCACTGTTCTCCAACGTGGTACCATTTCCCATTCTTCCTAGACCTCGCCCCACCTGAGTTCGAACCCCATTTTCTTCTTCCCCGTTTTTCATGCAACTGATCCCACACAGAACTAACGCGCACGCTAGTTTCACCATTTTCACTGCTTCCCATTCACTTTGCCACTTCCGGAAATAATGCCACCCTCCCATGAACGCTGCTGACTGCCTTGCCATCTCTCCTTTTTCGCATAATACTAATTTCATTGCTTTTGTTTTTATATATATATTTATTTGAACTATTGCTTTCATGGGAAAGGAAGTGAAACGAGGCACTGTATTTATATGAGGGGGAAGTATGGTGAGCAAGTTATTTAGTTTGGCACACAAGTCATTTGTGGTACAATGTAGGCGGTAGAGTAGCTGAAATAGTTTGAAACTTAAGAAGAAAGGCACCACAATCGTGAACATCACGATTTTAGACTAGTACATATATATTGGCATGTGAATAACTGTCTTGTGTTTTCCCTTTTCAACTTAGGCCTCTGTGTACAGTTTACATTTAGATATGTACTCGAAATATTTTTGCTAAAAAAAAGGAGGAATACTCAGAACAGGGGTAGGTTGTAGCTGTGGACTTCGTGGGTGCAAAGACTTCAGAAAGAAGGAATACTAGCTGGAGTATGGCTTGAGATGAAAGGAGGCATGGTTTAATTAAAGCTTTTTGCCGTGTGGTTTCATTTCAACAGTAATTTTTTTTGCAATGTCTGTATGGGTATTCGTATGCTTACGAAGGAAGAAATGAAATAGGTAGGTGTTGATTTTCGAAATAAAGTAGTTGTATGGTTATTAGATTAGCTGTGTTGGCATAGGAAAAGAAAGAAATGACAATTTAGAAGATTTGCCTCAGATTTCCTGTTTCGAGACCTTGGAAAGAATTTGCTTAGATTTGTATAGGATTTTTATTATTTTATTATTAAAGGATACTTTGTCGTGAAGTAACACGCGAAAACTACCACAAACGAGTGAGGTTGAGTGAAAATCTTGTTGTATTGCTATTATTCTCGTCAAGCAAAGGATTATAAAGTGGACGTAGGCATTTTCATGCCGAACCACTATAAATCTCGAGTCTCTTTTCTGCTTTTGATTTCATTTTATTAGAATCTTAATTAGTTTGGGTGTTAGAACCACTTTTTGGTCTAACATTTTGGTTCTTTCACTGAGAATCGTCTGAATTCTCTGTTTTTTTGGATTATCGTTCTACTTTTTAGACCGTCAAGTTTAAAGAAGTTAATCCCCAATTTCCAACGCTTTTAAGTACTTGTTGGTTGATTGTTGAAGAGTTATGGCCAAAGGAAAAGGAAAGGAAGTACAAGTCAGTCGAGGAAATGAAGTTGGTGAAGATCAATGAAACGCAGTTGTAATGAGGTCTCGTGGACAAAGCTCAGGAGCGGATCGGACCGGTTCAGACCATACGAACCGATCGCAGAGGGAGAGCTCCGGTCCGGCTAGAAGACGTTGACATGGTGCACTCCCCAAATCCAATCCGGCCAGGCCCCAATGCTACGATCCGATCCGACTTTGGGTGATGCAAGAACCTCTACTCGAGCGACTCCAAATGCTCCGACTCCAGCCACTAGGACCAATGACCAGGTCAATCCGTCTGCACCCGTCACACAAGGAGATTTTTCACGCTTTCTCGACATACTTGAGAGTACTAGGGAGGCTTTGAGAGCCCATGAGCGTACCAATCTTATGATGCAAGAGAATATGAAAACCATGAGTAGGGACATTAGTGAGCTCCGCAGACGGAGAACACCTTCTCTAGTTCATCATACTGCAACGGACCAGTCATCTTCCTTAGAGGAAGAACGACCCAAGGGAAGAAAGCCTCTTGAACGACCTCAAAACCTTGAACATGTGACTTTCGGGTCTTTGGGGTCCCGCGAAGATGCAGCTCGTGTGTTAGGACCCGATGACCCGAGCTTGAAAGAGCCTATGTTGTTGCCTATGCAAGGATGTTGTGTCCTTCCTAGGGATCCCAACATTACCAATCCCACGCAGCAGCAAATGCTTCAGCCCCTTCCTCCCGAGATCGACCGGGAGCGTAGAGAGCAGGCAAGAGCAGAAGCTGCTAGAAGAAGGAGGATGTCCCCTAATCAGGAACCCAGAGGAAACCCAAATATTAGGTCCGAAAGACCCGAACCGGCTTTAACCAATGCTGATGTGTGGGCAATGGTGCGCCAAATAATGTCTGAAAGCAAACATTACACAAATGAAGACTGGGGTATCGAACGAAGTCACACCCCCTTTATAGATGACATTTTGGATTTATGTTTCCCCCGACGATTTAATTTACCGCAGATGGATCGCTATTCTTGGAGAACCGACCCGGGACAACACCTGATGAGATACTCATGGCTTATGAACACTGCAGCGGCTCCCGATGTTGTAAAATGTAAGGCTTTCCCCATTTTCCTAGCAGATGTAGCATTGATGTGGTTCACTAGACTCTCTCCGAGATCAATATCAAATTTTAAGGAGTTAAGCGAACGCTTTATGAATCAATTCCGACTTCACGCCCAAAAATCCAAGAATGTTATAGAGTTATCAAGAATTAAGCAGGCTCCGGGCGAGTCCTTGAAGTCATACTTGGACCGTTTTAATTTAGCTGTAACCGAGGTTAGTGATCCTCATGATCCTACCATCTTGATGGCCTTAATTAGGGGAGTCGATCCTGATACGGAGTTCGGAGACTACCTTTCTGGAAAACCGCCTCCCACAAGAGAGTTGTTCTATGAGAAGGCTAATATTCGGTTAAGATGGGAGGAAGCAAAGGCAAACCGAAAGAGGAAGTCCGAAGCGGTTTCGAAAGAAGATGTTCAGAGTAATGTTGCTGTAAAACAGTCAGGGGAAAGTTCTGGGAAAGTCGAAATGAATGTTGGAAATAGGAATGGAAATAATAATAATGGAAGCGGATGCAACAACAATCGTAATAGAAGAAATAGAAACCAAGGAAATAATTCTGATAAAAGACCTCGATTTCAAACCTTTGAGAATTATTCTTCGTTAGGTGATACGTTGGAGAATATTTATTTGGATACCTATAATGTTCTGCAGTACAAAAAGCTGCCACCAAGGAATTCGACAAAGAAAGTAATTGCGATTGGGAAGTTTTGCTTGTTTCACGGAACCCATGGACATTTGACTAATGAATGTCGACATTTGAGAGATGTAGTCGAGAAGCTGTTGCGTGAAGGGAAGTTGGACAAGTATAAGGTTGCCCTGAGGGACAGGGGGCAAGAGAGACAAGCCCTAGACCAAAATCAGTCGGCTCCCAAGCCAACAGCGCAACAAAAGGGCAAAGGAATTGTCATTAACACCATAGTGGGTGGAATTCATCCAGCCATCCCCAGTTTCAGAGCAATGGACCAGTACGTCAATGCCGTTAAGCATATAGATGTAGCTGAGTGTAATGATTTGGAAGACCTTACCCCCGTGAAGCAGTAGAAGACAATGTTCGATGATGTGGTGTTCCGTAGCAGAGATGACACTGGAATCCAATCACCCACCGAAGACCCATTGGTTATCACCACCACTATTGGACCAACATTGGTTCATAAGATACTGGTGGACAATGGGAGTTCTGTCAACATTCTATTTAAGAAGTCATTTGACCAGATGGGACTTGAGCCTGGAGATTTGAAACCCTACGAAGGTTGGATTCGAGGTTTCACTGGGGCATCGACGGCTCCGATGGGATATATAGAGTTACCCGTGACATTGGGCCAAGGGGATCGTCGAAGAGTACGAATGCTTCAGTTTGTAGTGCTAGATATAGAATCACCATACAACGCTTTTTTGGGAAGACCTACCCTCTCAGAATTCAGGGCTTGCATCGCACCATGGTGTTTATTGCTAAAGTTCCCAACCGAAGCTGGAACAGGAGTAATGAGGGGAGACCAAATCTTTGGACGAGCTTGTTACATTGCTGAGTTGAAAATGCTGATGAAGGGACTTAACCTTGATAGCAGAGGTGCTTCCCCTCCTTCAAAGGAGGGCTCAGCATAGCAATTAGAAGGATCAGCCTCGAGGGAGTTGCCGAGAGGAATGCCTGAAGACCTAGATCCCAGATAGGATGAGGAACCAGAGGATAGAAAGGCAACTCCAAACGAAACGACATTGGATATACCCATTGATGAAGGTGATCCAACAAAAGTTTTGAAGATTGGATCCCAATTGGACCCACACCGAGCCAAAGAATTGGTCGGCTTTCTGAAGGCGAACCTGGATGTGTTTGCTTGGACCCACGCGGACGTGTGTGGGATATCCCCATCTATCATGAGCCATTCCCTAAGCATTAATCTGAAGCACCCACCGGTGAAACAAAAGAGACGTATGTTGGGCCCAGAGAGGT
Organism: Allium sativum; assembly: GCA_030737875.1. Lineage (NCBI taxonomy): Eukaryota > Viridiplantae > Streptophyta > Magnoliopsida > Asparagales > Amaryllidaceae > Allium > Allium sativum. Next base: position 1,021,361 of record CM060918.1, read on the forward strand.
CAGCAGCCCTAAAGGAAGAAGTGGAGAAGCTAAAAGAAAATGGGTTTATCATAGATTCGACATATCCTGACTGGATATCGAATCCTGTTTTGGTAAAGAAGTCAAACGGAAAATGGAGGACATGTATTGATTTTTCAGATTTGAACAAAGCCTGCCCAAAAGATAGCTTCCCGCTCCCCATGGTAGACCAGCTTGTGGACTCGACGGCGGGACATGAACTTCTTTCTTTTATGGATGCATATTCTGGGTACAACCAAATTCCCATGCATGTGCCCGATCAAGAGCACACAAGCTTCATAACAAATTTGGGGTTGTATTGCTACATGGTCATGCCTTTCGGATTGAAAAATGCTGGAGCTACCTACCAACGCATGGTGAACAGGATGTTTTATAACCAAATAGGGAAGACTATGGAGGTTTATGTGGATGATATGCTTGTCAAATCAAGGCAGTCATCTAGCCATACGCAAGACCTGGCAGAAATGTTTGGTATCCTGCGAAAGTATCGGATGAAGCTAAATCCTTTGAAGTGCTCATTTGGGGTGGCATCTAGAAAATTTCTAGGATTCATCGTGAGTTCTCGAGGTATTGAAATCAATCCTAGTCAAATAGCAGCGATAAGGAATATTGAGGAACCACGAAGAATCAAAGATGTCCGAAGTCTTGCGGGGAAGGTAGCTGCGTTGAGTAGATTTATCTCCAAAGCAATAGACAAATGCGTCCCGTTCTTTGACTTAATAAAAAGGGGAAAGAAAAATTTTGAATGGACTACGGACTGTGTCGAGGCCTTTCGAAATCTATTGGACTTACTAGAGAAACCACCGATCTTTTCGAAACCAGTGGATCACGAAGAGCTGTTTGTTTACCTAGTAGTATCGGCTCATGCCGTTAGCACCGCCTTGGTCCGAGAAGAAGACAAGGTGCAAAGGCCGGTGTATTACGTAAGTAAGAAATTGGCAGCTGCAGAGCGTAACTACCCCAGGATTGAGAAACTTGCGTATAGCCTCCTGATTGCCTCCCGAAAGCTGCGCCATTATTTTCAAGCTCACTCGATAACCATGTACACCGATCAGCCCCTGAGACAGGTGTTACAAAGACCCGAGGCATCAGGGCGATTAATCAAGTGGAATATTGAGTTAAGTCAATTTGATTCGAATTTTCAGCCGTGGAGATCGATCAGGGGGCTAGCTTTGGCTGACTTTATAGCGGAATTCACAATCACTGAAGAAGAGACGATCGATGACAGAGTAGTCCAATCTGAAGAGGAGTTAGAATTAAGCCCTTGGAGACTATACACGGACGGTGCTAAGAACGACATAAGGTCTGGTGCAGGGGTCGTCATGATTACTCCCGAAGGACGCTCTCTGTACTATGCTTTACGACTGGAATTCTCAGCAACCAATAATGATTCTGAGTATGAAGCCCTGATTACCGGGCTGAAGCTTGCTAAGGAATTCGGAAAAGGTATTAGATATATTTTGTGATTCCAAAATAGTCATATGCCAGGTGCAAAAGAAGTTTGTAACCCGAGGACCTCGACTTGTTACCTATCTCGAAAAAGTAGAAGAGTTGTTGAGCAACCTGGAGCGGTACAACATAACACACATCCCAAGGGCTGAGAACCAGAAGGCGGACCGACTAACTAAGCTGGCAAGTTCCGATTGTCCGGAAGAAACCGAAATGGTTCCTATTGAGACATTGGAGTCACCTAGTTTTGAGCTGATGGAAGTTGAACTGGCATTGGAAGTAGAACCAGAAGGGGACTCATGGATGACCCCAATCAAGAATTTCCTTCGTAATGGAGTACTTCTATCAAAGAAAAGTGAAAGGTGGGCCGTAGTTCGCAAAGCCGCTAGATACGACCTTCAAGATAACATCCTTTATCGGCAAGGTTTCTCTATGCCCTTGTTACGATGTATAGCGCACGACGACATCAAGCGTGTACTGAAGGAAGTACACGAAGGTGAATGCGGAGACCATACGGAGGGTCAAACCTTAGCAAAAAAGGTATTGCGTTATGGTTATTTATGGCCCACCATTAATAAAGATGCAGCTGATCATTCACGACGCTGCGACAGATGCCAGAGGTTTGCCAAGATCCCCAAGGCACCACCGACCCAGCTCAAATCGATGGTGAGTCCATGGCCGTTTGCCATATGGGGAATTGATATCATCGGAGTTCTACCAATTGCCAAAGGAGGAGCGAAGTATGCGATAGTCGCAGTGGACTATTTTACAAAGTGGGTAGAGGCTGAGCCCTTAAGAAAAATCACTGCAAGAAAGGTGATAAGTTTTGTGACTAGGAATAGCATATGTCGATTTTTGATTCCAAAGACCATTATAACCGATAATGGAACCCAGTTCGATGGCGCCGAATTCAGAAGCTTATGCCAGAAATACAAGATTGATAAACGCTACACAACAGTTGCCCATCCTCAGTCGAATGGGCAGGTAGAAGCAATAAACAAAGTCATAAAATCCATCCTCAAGAAGCGATTAGAGCGTGCAAAAGCAAAGTGGGTTGATGAACTGCCCTTTGCTTTATGGGCTTATCGGACGACGTTTAAGATAGCAACCGGTCATACTCCTTTCTCTCTTTCATTCGGTTCAGAAGAGGTAATTCCTGTGGAGCTCAAAGTTCCCTCTCACAGGGTGACATATTAAGACCCGATGACAAATCGAGCACTCCTCCTCGAATCCCTTGATGAAGTCGAAGAAAAAAGGGACGAAGCAGACTTGCGTGCGTCGAGACACCGACGTCAAATGGCACGCTACTATGACAAGAAAGTTCGCTTTAGAACCTTTGAGCCAGGAGACCTGGTGTTAAAGCGAGTTTTCCCATCTCTCCCTCGTCTCGGACCGAAGTGGGAAGGACCATGCGCCATCCAACGGAAACTTGAGATAGGAGCTTTCAAGCTAGCGACCGTGGATGGCGAGGAAGTGCCTAGAGCCTGGAATGCTCAACACTTGATGCGATATTTGAATTAGAGATGTCAGATTTTCTTTTGTTTTTATGAACTTTGTAAAAAGGCACGACTTGCCTAAAAAAGTGTGTTTATATTAACAAAAGATTATAAAGTGGATGCAGGCTACGACTTAGCTGGACCACTATAAAAATATCCTGTGTCATTTACTTTCCTGCTCTGTTTTATGTGACTCATCTATGACAATTATGAAATACTGAATTTTGTAACGAAACTTGAACATACAGGCAGGAGCAAACGGAACGACCGTTTGACTGATTCGTCGAAAGGAATGGGAAGACGACATTCCTAACTCTAACTCTCACAAGACGAGAGAGAGTGTAAAGGACGGGAAGACGACGTCCTCTGAGGCGTGAAGGTGCACCCCGATAGGAGACCGCCTCAACGAGAACTCTAACCCAGCCATTCGACGGGAGAGTATAAAAGCACTAATGAACAAATGTTAACGACAAAAGGGTCGGTCCCCACTAGAGAGTCGGGGGCAATCCAAGATTGAATCTAATTAATTTTGAACGGACCTTGGCCAGGTTCCCTGTTTAAAATTGATTGGGGGCATATAAATATACAAGCCCTCAGCATATATGATAATTTTTTGGTATTGGTAATAATAATGTTTCGTTTTAGTAACGAACTCACAAATATTTGGCATTGCAGGGATAAACTGACTACTTTATTCACAAATGTACGAGCTAGTACAAGACAACTAAGCAATCGATGCGAGGGCCGCACTCGCTACAACAACAGCAGGGCAAAAGAAAAACAGAACAAAAGTCAAAACACATCTTTCTCGAGAATTAAGGAGTAGTTTTGCCTTTCTTAGCAGCTTTGAGAGACTCCTTAGCTTCCCTTTCAGCATCGGACATTATGCGCTTGTTCTTTTTCCTCCCTGATTTTGAAGATACAGAGTCAATAGGCTTCTTTCCAGGGGTTTGAGCGCTGGGATCAAGAACAGATTTTTTAGCGAGTTCTTCCGTAATCGATCTAGTCGAAAGCTTAACAACTAACCTTGATCCGGCATCCACCACAGCGAGGGGTTTGAGTTTTTCAGGATCTATTTCCTCAACCTTCAGCTGCATACGCTTGTCCTGTTTGTCTTTTATTTCAGCCAAAGTCTCGTTGTCAGCATCCTTGGACTCCCCAATTATGGTGATATCAGGGTCTTCATCATGCCCTTCATCGACGTCAACATCTTTCAAAGCATCGATAACTTCCTCGTCGTGAGAAGTTCTAGTAGTTGGTGATACAGAAGCCCTGTTGATGGTGTCACCCTCTTCACCTCCAGCTCCCTTGCCGGACTTTGTGAGGGTACTTTGGTCTTGCCCTTCTTGAGTTTTCTCGACAGTTTTCTCTTTGTCGATGGTTTCAGTCTCTGTCGGCTTGTCAGTCTTCCCAGCAGGTTCAATACCTACAGAATGAGAAGCAATAGTTACCAACTCGGGAGAAGACAAGGAGTATTCTATGGAGTACCCGATGATATGACGGAAACTGGAAATTGCCTTGACAAATTGAGAAGAAAAGGTAGAAATACCTTCGGATGATTTCTCGATTGGAGTAGCTACTGCCTCTGGTATTGATTCAGGTATTGGGGATAAGAGAGACGCTTTAGGAATCCCTGGATTCTCGGGATCATATCCTTCTACTCCCGCAATCTCAGTGGCAGCCGATGAAGAACCGGACTCAATGACATTCTTTCCTTTAGCCTGACGTTTCTCTTCCTCCATGGCAGCAGCAATGAGTTGACATCCTTCGGCCAAGCGTGCCGGTTCATCGTTTCTGAGATATTTTTCCATGAGTTTGTCCTCATCGATGGAATCTACCTGGAGCTCCTCTTTCTCCCACTCAACGATTTTGTCCCATACATGAACCAGGGTCATTGAATAATCCTCGATCCAGGATATGTCTCGACGGCGAAGTATGTGAGCAAAGAAGTCTATCATCAGCACGCCAAAACCATCAACCTCCTCCCTAGCTTCAGATAGCTGCTCGCGGGCCTCATCAGCACTCTTGATGGCACTGTCCACGTTCTGTTCAGCCAAAGCTGCCCTATTTTCGGCTTCCATTAGCTTAGCCTCCAGCTCAGCGTTACGTTTCTCTAATGCAGCGTTCTTTCTCACCAACTCTACTTTTTCTTGCTCCAATGTGCTACGGGCGAGCTGCGCTTTAACATTCTCCGATTTAGCAACCTCAGCTTGCTTCTTCAAATCTAGACGTTTCTGGCTGTGGGATTCTAGCAGCTCGTGGTAACGTTTTTGCAGTTCCTCAAATTGCTTCTTGAAATTAGTAACATCTCGCTGAGCAACAGCAAGTTCAGCCTGTGTGTCTTCCAAGTCTTTCTCCAAAGTTGCCAGGGCATTTTCATCGAAATCTGCCGCCTTTTTCATTTGATCGACATCAGCGATTAAGGCCTAGATGATTCGTGAAAGGTTGCGCGAATATCTGTACATCTCAGAATACTGTTTCTCCACCGCATCAATTTTTGCTTTAGCTTCGTCTGCCCACTTTGAAGAAATTGGCTCGAGGGAAGGTACAAAGGTTAGACGCTCAAAGTGATGCTCTGGAAATTGTTCCTTCAAGCGAGCTATTTTTGCTTGGGATTCAGAGTCTGGTGGAGCGGATTTAGAGAAAGACAATTCAACCCTCTTTCATTTAGAAGGAACAACAGCCGCACCGCCTTTCTCAGGTTGTTTTTCAGAAACTTTGTGTGTGCCTAAAGTATCGGTGTGCTTCGACAATGGCCTTTCACGAGGACTTTTACCCTGAGGAGGAGTCGGGATTTTGGATTGTGATTTATCCCCATCCCGACGACTCTGATAGCCTTTATACTTGCCCGAATCTAGTCGAGTGGGAGATCGGGAGCGTGACGTATGAGATCATTGAGAGTCTTGATGCCTCCTATCATCTCTACCACGACTCTCACGATCTTCATGCTCAGTATCAGGAGGAGGTCAGGACATGCTGCGACGGACTTTTCTGATATCGTAACTGGGACGTGACATTGTACCTACACAACAACATGAGAAAAAATCAGAATCGGTGTTGATATAAAATGTTAGTGCTGCGAGGAGTAGTGTTAGTGTATGTGCGTATCCTAAGTGGCTTTTCCCCCCAACAAACTCGAGTCTGAAGTTGGTTTAACAGATACAGATTATTTGGCCTTCACAGGGGTAGTTTCTTCTGAGGAGGTGAATCTCAGAGGGTCTGTTCTAAAGTCTTCTGAAGTGTAAAGCGTTTCGGGTAAGGGAAGATTTCCTAAGCCCTTGAAAGTAGGGTCATCTGTAATAGGATGATCTATATGAGGGTCACCCAATGGCAATTCTTTGGGGGATGTTGATTCTTCTGGAGTGATGGCTTCGTCAGGAATAACATACTCATCTCTGTCATTTTCAGCAATGTTTGCCATTTCATCGTCCTGAGTCAAAGAGGGAGAAGGAGGATCTCTAAGAGGCACTGCAGGACCCCTTGAGCTTTCTCCTGTATTAGGGATAATATTGACAGGAGGAATGTACACATAGGGAGCTGATCCATGGCCTATACTGCGGTAAACGGACAGTAATCCATGGTGGTGAAGATACTCGTCTTTAAGAACTTCTTCAATTGTTAAAAACTTTTGGTCACCATTGAGCAAAATGTTCAAGCGATTGGAATACAACTGACCAGAAATCTGTTTTGGGTTATCGACTGCAAACGAGAATGAAAAGCGATTCGTACACTGGACTAAGAACGTGAAGACGAAATTCGAGGGTTAGTGCATTACTCGACTTGGTCCATCTTAGACCACAACCTGGCTGCTGCCGAATATAAAACCATTCAGGTTTCGGGTCGCCGACTCTGCTGCTGAAAGTCACAAGTATAATTTTCCTCTTTGGAACTGATTCGAAGTATGAGAAAGAAGGAGTTTCGTGGTTCGATGCTTGAAGTTATAGAAGAAATGAACATCATCAAAGGTAAGCTCTTCTCCTAGAATTTCCTTGTAGGCTATGTACAGAGTATACAGGTAAGCATAGGAGTTAGGGTGTAATTGCATGGGGGCAATCTGCATTTGTCTTAGAAAATCGACGACAAAGGGTGGAATGGAGGAATTGCCTCGACCATACACATTAACCGACTAATGGCCATAATCCCTTTTGGCGGATTATGAGGATGGTCTGTTGATGAAGGCAGCTGAGTATCTCCCTTAGGAATACCATACTTTAAGCGTATTCGAAGAAGTTTATCGTTGTCGAACGTTGATTTAACCGAATCCTTGGGTTCATCCAAAATCTCGGCATCCTCAAGTTCATCGGGTGCTCGATTATCACCTACTCCTGCCTCTTCTTCTTCACCAAGAGAAACATCGCCCTCAGAAGACACATTATCACTGTCATGAGCCTTTATCTCGTAATCTGAACCTTCATCATCCCAGTCCGGATCTGAGGTCGAAGATATATCGTCAAGAGTGACTTTTTGGGATGTCTCTGGGATCTCTCTCTTCTCTGCCAGTCGAGATGAACGTCTCTCGGTCATGGTCAATGAACTATTGAAGAAGTAATAACAGAAGTTAGAGTAAATTAGCCCGTGTCCCCTTGTGCACGTGTGTGAACTAAAGTATGTACAGTATGTGCAGAAGATATAAAGTTAGCGCTTGAAAATGTAATGCAAAGCTTTAGAGAAGCCGTGATGTCCAGAGCATTTCCTGATATTCGTTTATGTTCATAAGGCACTATCCTAACTGTCCACTATGTTGAAGGTTACATTCAGCATTGATTAAGTTAGTTGGATAAGTTCTTGTATGTTGAGTTGAGCTGTCTTGGTTCAGTTCGGATATATGCATTGGGATCGGCTCGGAGGGAAAGTCATATTCTCAGTTAAGAACACTCGCGCCCAACAAGTGAAGTCGGTTCGGATGTTAGCTCTCGGAGCGGATTGGATTGACCAAAGTAATCTTGCCTCTTTTCGTCCTTGCCTTTTACTCCGATCCGACCCGGTCAAGCAGAATTTGTCCCCTAAGTTGCTTTCCACTCCGACCCAACTCGGATGGGTATACTCTGTTTCTACTCCACCATTTTGCTTTCTGTTCCAATCTGAATCAACTCCAGTTCCTCCCCTCTTCCTCATCTCTTCTAAGTCAACCCGAACCGATCCCAAACTTTCGTCTCTTTTCCTCTTCTTCTTCTTCTTCTTTCTCCTCCTTAACATCGAATCCGAACCCATGCCAGAAACCCAATTAGGACCAATCTCCTATGGAAAAAATTGCTCAACCGTGGGTCCTAACGCCCCCCATCAGCGCCTCGAGATGGCATGGATGCCATTAACGACGATGGCGGAGGGTAAAAGAGATCCTGACATCGGAATTGAACAAACACTATACTCGAATCCTTCGATTTGACCGCGAATTTTTAAATAAAAATAGTTAATAAGAGGTTTAATCGAAGTTATAACCTACCGATGCAAGTGATTGAAGGATTAGAAAAGGAATTTCTGAGATTTCAGGAACTAGGGTTTCGTTTCTCTCTTTGGGGCGATTTATGGAAGGGTAACGAAAATAAAAGAAGAAGAAGAAAAGAAGAAGATGGGCCAGCGAGTTTATATAAGCTTATGTTGGCCATTCGCATTCCCAGCCTTTTCGCTCCGCCCGGATCGGGATTTAGGCCCCCAAACACGTTTTGGCCTGTTCTTTCAGTGTTAAGCAATACAAGAGGAGAATCTATTCGGGTCGGGTTCAAACCAAATGAAGCTAAACACATTAGCTTGGCATATGCTTTGAATTCAAAGAAAAATAAAAGCTTACCTGGATGAGTCGTTGGACATCGAGAAAAGTTCTCATAATCGTTTTAAAGTGAAGAAGGTAATTCAAACGTTTTATGGCGTATATATAAGCAACAAGTGACACGACTTCATGAAGCAACACGTCTTCACAAGCAAATAGAAACGTCCTTTTGACGCTTCAAGTTCAAGGGCTAGTATGCAGACAATGTCAAAGGACGCTTCGTCTTCAACAGAAGCATCCTTTGAGGGGGCAAAATGTTAGCCTGCTTTATGAGTCAGGCTACACAAAGTTAAAGGATCAAATCATGAAGAGGCATCCTGCTAATGACCGGGTCGGATTGGAGCTCTTTAGGCAAATACGGACCGGGTCGAAACAGAAGAGGAAGGCAGGGCAGATTGGAACGGAGTAGAGAAATAATGAATCTGGGCTTAATTATTTTCGGACCGAAGCGGATGGTACGAGTCCGCTCCGAACCCTTACAAGCTAATATCTCCGGTCCGATCCTGAAGTTGCAATAGATTTCAACCCACTCTCTCCATGATATTCGGAGCGGTTTCACCCATGATCTACCCACGATGGCCACTAATTCGATGCACTGGCAACACCAGAACACACCCGATCCCAAAAGTGACGGAATAGGTGCCACGTACACCCGATCCAATCCGGTTTCAGGAAGGATTTCTGCCTATAAATAGACCCCCAAGGGTCATTTGAAGGGATCTTTTGGCACTTTGAGAGTTTGTATATCCTAGAGAACCGAATTTCATAGCTCCCAATCAATCCAAACCACTATTCAAAGTATATTTTGAAGATCATCATATGATTTTATATGCAAAATGAGTGAGGTTGAGTGAAAATATTGTTGTATTGCTATTATTATCGTCAAGCAAAGGATTATAAAGTGGACGTAGGCATTTTCACGCCGAACCACTATAAATCTCATGTCTCTTTTCTGCTTTTGATTTCATTTTATTAGAATCTTAATTAGTTTGGGTGTTAGAACCACTTTCTGGTCTAACATCTACTAATAAAAAAACTAATCTTAGTGTAAAAAGATATTCCGGATCCAATGGGACAAGTTTCGTCGAAATCCGAGGTCGTATGAAAAAATTTCCTTTATAAAACCAGAAATAAACACGCGTTTAATTTTTTCACGATCACCAGATAAATCAAATCAACTTGAAACCTTGCAATCCTATAATAATTCTCCAATACGAACCCAACGGCGCCAGTTTCGTCACATTCTGCGATTGTTTCCCCGGTAGGCTATTTTTACGCGCACCGCGATGCCATTTTAGACGCCAAATTACCCGGTCTCTAAAAATAACAAACTATATACCTATCCTGGCGATAATCGACGATACAAACTCAACGGAATTGGTTTCGCGGCCTAATTTGATTGTCTGTTCAAGTTATATCCAAATAACCATTTATTAAATTAATTACGCGTTATAGAAATTGAACGGGCGTTTGTGGCTACCGTGGCTACATACGACATCGGTTTGCTACGCCATTTAACACCGTGCAATAATTTAACATTACGGTCCCAATGAAACTGATTTCGTCGAAATCCGAGACCGTTTGCAAAATGGCCATTTTAAAGGCCTATAATTTAATAATGATTTCCATAGCGATTATTTTAAAATTTGATTTGGCCATAATTAACAAATTATAATACGAAATCTGAATTTTTCTCCTTCATATGAAAATTATCGTCAATACGGTTTCAACGTTTCTCGTTTCACAGAAATCCGACTTATATCGAATCCTGTATATTCAATTAAAGTTCAGATTTCAATATTACGAACTGCCGCGCCATTTCGAGCTCGATTTATAATTATATAAATTATAACGTTTAAACTTCGTTTTAAATAAATGAATTTAATATTAAAATCCATTAATATTTCAAATATAATATTTAAAATAATAAATTAAATTAAATATTTGACGGCAAAAAAATACGGGACGTTACAACATTCGTTCTTTATCCCAATTAACAGTGAAATGTGATTTGGAATATATATAAATCTTTTATTAAGATTTAATGGAAATTTTCCAAAGTAAAGTTCTTAAATTTAATAAAATAATTTGGAATGGAATGGAATTCGATTTGGTAATAATCGAAGTGAGCTTCTGTGGAGGAAGACTGTTACTATATATGGAATTTAAAAGGCTTTGTCATTATTGCATTTATATTATTGGTTGGGCACAGAAATTTATATCGATTGTATATATTGATCTGTTTTCCGTGAAGATTCCATAATTAATGGAATGTGGTTTTGGGTTTATCCTGAACTGTGTTTTAAATGACATTGGTTCTTTGACCCAGTTAAAGGCAGGATTACATGTCTAACATTGTATTTCAAATTGTAATGTTGATCTCTGCCAAATATATATCTGTATGGTGGCGGAGAATTTATTTTCTTGCTTAACACCCTTCTCTGAGACGTACGAGCTCAGAGGTTATATATTGGTAGAAATAAATGGTACGGTGTAGATTGTCGATGCGACATGTTTGATTTCTCAAAGTTAAATAATCATTAATAATGATTTTTGGGAAGATTAAAACTAATTGGAGTTTTAATGAATCTTTAATTATATTGAAATGAAAATGCGACAATTACGTTATCAAATTTGGGAAACGATCGAGAATGGAGTATCACCAGTTTGGCTCCAAGCGATAGTTAAATCTTTAATTAGATTTGAACGTGAAATGGTAATTAATTTTCACAGATACCACCGTGGTGTTAGATATGGAGTATTACCAGTTTTGTTTCATGGGATGAATAGTTTGGGATTGGGAAATATAATAAATGATTACTTTGGTAAGGTTCCCTAATCCCGACTAGTTTGGAAAACCTTAATTTGGTTTAAATTGTGAAAAGGATATTTGAATAAAAGAATATTTTGGATTGGAATGAGGCATATGTTGTGTTTTTATAGCACTTGTTTATAAGATACGCTAGTTATTCGGAAAGACCGGGTTTATCCCATTTTGAATAATTGATATGACGATAAGTTGACGATGAAGACGGTGTATAAAGACCGGAGATCTTCACATCGTTTGATGTCTTGATTGGGTTGTACACCCAAGACGAGGTAATAACTGGTGATCGTCCAGACGTACTTGGAGATCCACCGATATGCGAGGACCTCTCTCCTGTATTGGACATATGGGACGAGGAATAAGGTGCCTCCGGTTTCGTTCAGACCCAGAACGAACTAGTAAATGGATGTGTGTCTGACATTGGATTTTATTATGTGTTGATTGATTTCTATTAAATATACATATGTTTGGTGGCAGAGAGTTTATTCTCTTGCTTAACACCCTCTGAGATGTACGAGCTTAGAGGTTGTATATCGATAGACATCAGTCGCATGGCGTAAATTATCAGCGTGGCATGCAAAGATACAAATGATCAAGGCTTTTATTGAAAAGCAGAGCCTTGTGGTTGATGATCAAAGCACGGATTTAAATAGCATAGCTTTGGGTAGCATTTATTTGCGAGCCTCACACCCTGGTGTGATCCAGAAACGGGACAGGGCAGCAGGGAGGACATGCATTTATTTCTAGCTAGGAGTGGTGTCATGGTATGGAGCCCAGACATTTTTACTTATGTGGATGATTGAAAGCGAGGGACCTCAGATATATCGGTCACTACGGGGCCGATGGATGATATGGTCGACATACTGACCAGATTTACACCACATAGGGCGAGGAAACGTATTGTTCAGGAATTACCAATCCCCAAACGTAAGAGAGGACAGACCTTGCAAGATCCTGGTGCAGTTTGCGACTGATCCTGAGGCTCAGGCTAGAGAGTCTTGAATTCGGTAAGGACGATCCCTTGCGTTGGTTCATGATGGAAATCCAATTTCCAATACGACATTTTAGTTTTAGTTGAAAACTAGTATGGCGACATGATATATGGTGACCATGCCGTCTATGATTGATACATTTATATTTGTAGTTGATTTCTTCACTTATAGTAATGATAAAGGATTAAATTTCGCGTATCAATCATTATTTCACTATTATAAGTAAAACTCTATCCTTCGGCTTGCCTTGCATTGTGTGATGGGACCTGAGTCTTATAATAGTTTCATTTTCTTTAATTAGTATTGCGTTGTTTGTTTTATGCACTGGTATTCTTGGGGTTAAACCTGTTCCATGGTATATGGCGTGGTCCCTTGATTTACTTAACTATAAAATCAATTTAATAACTGTTTCTAGTTCTCATACCAGTCCCATGACTGATCTGGAGTTTATGGTTTTAACCTAAACTCTGGGTGCCCCTAGTTTCCACACGGACAGCTAGTAGTTTTGGTATTTGCAAATATTTCTTTTCAGGATCCTGGATTTACAACTGGAACAATATTCAGAAAGCTCTGTATGCGCGTATTTCTTACAGTTGTGTTATGTATTATTTTTCCGTTGCTATGTATTTAAATGTAATTTAAATCTTTGATATTTTCTGGTGTATATTATTTATTCATACTCTGGAATATTCTTGTACTCTGATGTAATTGTTGTAATAGCAATGGAATGTTCTTCAATTTGTGTTTTGATTTGTCGTGTTCTCAACTCAATCGGGCTTTCCCTTACGGGCGGGTTCGGGTCGTTTCATCGTGGTATCAGAGCTTTGGTTTACACAGCTCGAGAACAAGACACGTTAGAACCAAACAAAAAAATTCATCAGAGATAGGATTAGTAATATCCTATAAGAATGACTTGCTAGAGATTAGATCAGTAGTATCCTAGAACAAGTGCGAAGAGTGTTATTTTTAAAATCAATTTTAGTTTTAAAATTTTATATCAATTATTCGTATTTGAATATTTTATTTTAAATTGAATTTGGACACTCTAGTATAGGGAGATTTTGAGTATATGCCTGATGAGATGTATATTCGAAGCCTCAGATACTAGATAGATATAGAATCACACTCTAGTCGCCCAGAGATGATTCTGGTGACTGATATATCATCATCAGCATTTGTGTTTGAGTTTCGAAAGTGGGATGCCTATATATTTCCCAATCGACTAGTGTGAGAACCAAAACTAGATAGGGCTTATAGTTTGTGATTTGGCACTAAAAATATGATTTTTAAGTATGTATAGAAAGTTATATGTTAATCAACAAATTGATTGCTTGTTGTGATGTTTGATTATTAATTTAACTAATAAAAATATTGGAATGATAATTAATTTAACCAGTATGAGAATGTATGGTAAATTTAGCCAAATCGAATCAAATATGGAACTGAATTGGAAAATCGATTAGAATTGCATACATGTACATATATATATGCATGAACAGGTCATAGCAAGGAAGCTAAGAAGAGGAATAAAATTGTATGCTAGACAAATAGGTACATGTTTACTGTATTTCTTGGGTTTTGCTGATTTTATGAGCCGATTGGCTAGCCGCTTGGCTAGCTGCTTGGCTTCTTCTTTTTAGTTTTTATTAATGAGGGCCCTGTGAGGCAAGTTGCGGTTTTACCGATAGGGCTGTACAAAGGAGGTTATAGTGAAATTTTTCGAAAATTTAGGGTGTTAGCCAAATTTTTGAGAAATTAGAAAATTCTTAGAAACTGAAAAGTTGAAGAATGAAAGTTGAGTTGGTTAATTAAACAAGTTTTAGCTCCGTTCCTTTTCGAGGACGAAAAGGTTTTAAGTAGGGGAGATTGTAACAACTCGGATTTTCAGAACCAATTTAAAATTATTATTTTAACTATTTTAATGAATTTTGAATATTTAAAATGATTTATTTTAAATAATAACAACTAAAAAATTTATTTAAAACGAAGTTAGAACGAATAAATTTATTTTAATTATAAAACGAGCCTGAAATGGCACAATAGTTTGAAAATTCGATTTTAAATTTCAAATGAATGTACAAGATTCAAAATAAATCAGATTTTAGTAAAAACAGAAATCTGTTTGATTATATCTTTCTAACGAATGTAAGAAACTGAGATTTCACTATATAAATTGAAAGTTATGTCCAATTTAAAATTTAAAATAGTCGCTATGGAATTTATATATATTTTAATATAATATATAGCCCTTAAAAATAGCCATTTTGCAAACGACCTCCGTTTTCGACGAAACCACTTTTGGTGGATCTGAAATGTCAAATTATTGCTATATTCCAATTTACATAATTTTTGCAATTAATATGTGAGCGTGGTGAATTAAAATGTGTTTTGACAATTTCAGTTGAATTTAATCGACTGAAAAATGGTCATTTTTCAAACGACCTCCAAATTCGATGAAATTAATTTTTTTAGAACCGTATCGTCAAAACATAGCTAGAAATAAATTTTCTTTAATTTTTGGAGTCAGTATGTGGCCCTAGTAAATTTAAATGTACGTTTAAAATTCAATATATAGATTTATATTTTAATTTTGATAAAAACTAATCGAAACAGTCGAACTGGCTTACATTCCATTGTGTTTGGAATTGGGGTATTTAGCTAGAAACGATAGTCGTTGGGTTTGATTTGGAGTTCGAATACAAAAACATGAATCATTAGAATTAATTAATAAAAATAATCATTGTAAAGGGGGTCAAAACCCTAACATCGTGGTCAAACCCTTTCCCAGCCGCCTTTACAAGTTAAACGGACGAAATCGTTCGAAAAGGAAAACCCCAAATTCTTTCAACTCCGTTAAAATTAAACTCCAGTTCTAAAACAAAAATCATAGTGATTTTGGAGCTCTTCAAATTGATCTGAGTTTAATGGAGATTCATTGAGAATCGAGTTAGAATTCTGTCCACAAAGTCGTCGAGTTTGGACGAGATATTCCACGGATTGGGGAGGCCGAGTCTGGAGAGGCTCTGGCCAGTGGTGAAGCGGACCCAGGCGCGTCGAAGGGGAGTATGGTGGCCTTGAACAGCGTGCGCAGTTAGATCTTTTTTAGTCGACGAATGTGTTTTGCTTCCTGAGGAAGAAGACACGGGTTTGTAACAGTGATTAGTGTAATTAACCTAAATTGATTATCCTAAATTAATTATTAATGCAATAAGAGTTTAAACGTCCGTATCTCTATCAAACAGAAAAGAAATTGCATGATTTCAGATGCGTTGGATTCACCTTGACATCATGTATGTTATGGAACTGACCAGAACAGAAGCGGACGCAGTTTGGATTTTTGATAAAATTAAAAATCGGATTTAATTTTATAAAAACTAATCATTATTTAAACGATTTCAAGACCGATCAAGGTGAGAACTCCTCACTCAAATAATTTACAGTTGAATATATATTAGGATGCGGATGGGGATTAGTAGCCCCCGACACCATTTATTGTACAAACCGTGGTTGTTTGTTTGGATTGAATTGACTATATTGTGTTTAATGAATGAATGAACTGTATAAAATATTCATGTGTTGAATAAAATGTTTGAACAATAAAAATATCATTTTTATTGAATGTATGAACTATATAAAATATTCATGTGTTGAATAAAATGTTTGAACAATAAAAATACCATTTCTACTGAATGTATGAACTATATAAAATATTCATGTGTTGAAATAAATATTTTATTGTTAAAAATATAATTTTTAACATGTATACGAACGACTTAAAATTCTCCTGAAATAAAAATAAATATTCGTTTACAAATCGAACGATTTGTTTATGTACACCCATTTAGCTGACATTGATTGGGACGATAAATTTTACACATCGCCAAACTGCACAAATAATATTCAGTACTTGTTCGTTGAACCCCACGCGGGTACTGGGATGATATTTGACGTACACTAATCCCAATTGGTGTATGTCAATCGATTGGTTGACGGACTGTTGTAAGCGTTAGTTATTTATATTTAGTGCTTATGCAATTGTAGAATGCACTCTGGATGATGGATTATTGTTTATCATTGTTGTTGTGTACATGTGATGTATGAAATCCATAAAAATAACATTATATGGTAATTTACTATGTCTGATTCCAATTCAAAAAGAACAAATATTTTAAAATAACGAATATTTTAAAATAATATTCAGTAAAGGATTAAAACATGAATTTGATGTCCGATTTTGGACGAACAAAAAAATATTGAAATATGTGAAGCCGTATTGATTAGATATGCGCTATTTTGACGCGAATGATATTTATATCGATTTTATTCATTTTTATAATGAATATCGAAAAGCAAATGATTTCAAAATCTGATATTTTGAAAATATTATCATTTTAATATTATAATGATATGGAATATTCAATTTTGATTTAAAATCGAAAACGAAGATAGAATCGTTTTAAAACGAATTTATAAATGATTTATAAAATACGTTTTAAATGGAAATCGACGAAATATATATAATATATATATATTGAATGGCCTGAATAGAACGCGCCGCGCAACGATCGTTCGCAAATTTCGACCAATGACTTCGACTTGACATTACCGGAGATCTGACCGTCGGATTCTACAAAATTCGGAACCGTTGGGTTCGTATCGAAAAGAGCTTTCCATTGAATATAAGGGATTTGAAATCTAATGGCTGGATTTGGAATTATGTCCAAATCAAATTTGGAAAAAGTCACTATGGATGCAGTTCGGTGGCCGTTATTGGAAACTGACTGTACGGGCCTTGATAAAATTACTAAAATATTAATAATTTGTGTAAAATCATAATAAATGATTTAGAAAGAATTTGGATGAAAAACTCCACGTTTGTAAAGATAAAAATATTTTTTTTCTAAATGAACTAGTTATTAACTAGAATAATAATCCAATGTTTTTAAATAAATAAATTGGATTTGAAATGGTTTTAAAATAACTAGAATTTTCCAATGAATATATTGGAATGGAAATAATCTTCAGAATATTTTGATATTGGATTCCATGATTATACAGATATTGTTATGGGAATTTGGAAGATAAAGATATCGTTATTCCTAATACGATATCCGTTAGTTTCAGAATTTGATATTGAATATAAGACGATATAATTTCTATTCAGAGCCTTGTATTTAATATTAAATTTGATTTTGGGTTTGTCGTGAATGGTGTCTTAAATAATACGTGAAAAGAATAAATCTTTTAATTAAGATTATTAGAGTTTCCAGTTACATTTAGTAGTTGATATAAAATGGAATGTGAATTGGGTTTATTGTGAACTATGTTTTTAACGACTTCATTCTTTAACCTAATTAACAATGAAATGTGATTTGGAATATATATAAATCTTTTAGTAAGATTTAATAGAAATTTTCCAAAGTAAAGTTTTCCAATTTAATAAAATAAGTTGGAATGGAATGGAATTGGATTTGGTAATAATAGAAGTGAGCTTCCGTGGAGGAAGACTGGTACTATATATGGAATTTGAAAGGCTTTGCCATTATTCCATTTATATTATTGGTCGGACATGGAAATTTATATCGATTATATATATTGATCTGTTTTTTGTGAAGATTCCACAATTAATGGAATGTGATTTTGGGTTTATCGTGAACTTTTTTTAAATAACATTGGTTCTTTAACCCAGTTAAAGGCAGGATTACATGTCTAACATTGTATTTTGTACTGTATTGTTGATCCCTGCTAAATATATATCTGTTTGGTCGCGGAGAATTTATTCTCTTGCTTAACACCCTTCTTTAGGACGTACAAACTTAGAGGTTATATATATTGGCAGAAGTCAATGGTACGGTGTGGATTGTCAACGCGACATGTTTGATTTCCCAAAGTTAAATAATCATTAATAATGATTTTTGGGAAGACTAAAACTAAGTGGAGTTATAACAAATCTTTAATTAGATTGAAATGAAAATGTGATAATTACATTATCAAATTTGGGAAATGATCAAGAATGGAGTATCACCAATTTTGCTCCAAGCGACAGTTAAATCTTTAATTAGATTTGAACGTGAAATGGTAATTAATTTTTACTGATAACACCGTGGTGTTAGATATAGAGTATTACCAGTTTTGCTCCATGGGATGAATAGGTTGGGACTGGGAAATATAATAAATGATTACTTCTGTAAGTTTTGCTAATCCCGACTAGTTTGAAAAACCTTAATTTGGTTTAAATTGTGAAAAGGATATTTGAATAAAATAATATTCTGGGTTGGAATGAGGCGTATGTTATGTTTTTATAGCACTTGTTTATAAGATACACGAGTTATTCGGAAAGACCGGGTTTATCCCATTCTGAATAATTGATACGACGATATGTCGACGATGAAGACGATGGTTGAAGACCGGGGATCTTCACATCGTTTGGATGACTACTGATGTCTTGATTGGGCTGTACACCCAAGACGAGGTAATAAGTGGTGATCATCCAGACGTATTTGGAGATCGATGGATATGCGAGGACCTCTCTCCTGTATTAGACATATATATGAGACTAGGAATAAGGTGCCTCTGGTTTCGTTCAGACCCAAAACGAACTAGGAAATGGGCGTGTGTCTGACGTTGGATTTTATTCTATGTTGATTGATTTCTATTAAATATACATCTGTTTGGTGGCGGAGAATTTATTCTCTTGCTTAACACCCTTCTCTGAGACGTATGAGCTTAGAGGTTGTATATCAATAAACATCATTCACATGGCGTGAATTGTCAGTGTGGCATGCAAAGATGCAAATGATCAAGGCTTTTGTTGAAAAGCAGGGCCTTGTGGTTGATGATCAAGGCACGGCTTTAAATATCATAGCTTTGTGTAGCGTTAATTCGTGAGCCTCACACCTCGGTATGAACCATAAACGGGAGAGGACAGCAATGAGGACATGCGTTTCTTTCTAGCTAGGAGTGGTGTCATGGTATGGAGCCTAGACATTTTTACTTATGTGGATGATGGAAAGCGAGGTACCTCGGATATATCGGTCACTACGGGGCCGATGGATGATATGGTCGATATACTGACCAGATATAAGCGCCATAGGGTGGGAAAACGAATTGTTCGGGAATTGCCAATCCTCAAACGTAAGAGAGGACCGACCCTGCAAGATCCAGGTGCAGTTGCGACTGATCCCGAGGCTCGGGCTAGAGAGTCTCGAATTCGGTAAGGGCAATCCCTTGCCTTGGTTCATGATGGAAATCAAATTTCCAATACCACATTTCGATTTTAGTTTTAAAACTAGTATGGCAACATGATATATGGTACCCATGCCGTCTATGATTGATACATTTATATTTGAAGTTAATTTCTTCACTCATAGTAATAATAAAAGATTAAATTTCGCGTGTCAAGCATTATTTGGCTATTCTAAGGTAATACTCTATCCTCCGGCTTGCGTTGCATTGTGTGATGGGACCCGAGTTTTATAATCGCTTCATTTTCTTTAATTAGCATTGCGCTGTTTGTTTTATGCAAAGGTATTCTTGGGGTTAAACCCGTTCCGTGTTATACGGCGTGGTCCCTTGATTTACTTAGCTGTAAAATCTATTTAATAACTGTGTTTAGTTCTCACACCAGTCCCATGACTGACCTGGAGTTTATTGTTTTAACCTAAACCCTGGGTGCCCCTATTTTCCACGTGGGCAGCTAGTAGTTTTGGTTTTTGCAGATATTTCTTTTCAGGATCCTGGATTTACAATTGGAACAATATTCAGAAAGCTCCATATCAGCGTATTTCTTTCAGTTTTGTTATGTATTATTTTTTCCCTGTTATGTATTTAAATGTAATTTAAATCACAGATATTTTTCTGGTGTATATTATTTATTCATACTCTGGAATATTCTTGTACTCTGATGTAAATGTTGTAATAGAAATGAAATGTTCTTCTATTTGTGTTCTGATTTGTCGTGTTCTCAACTCAATCCGGGCTTTCCCTTACGGGCGGGTTTGGGTCGTTTCAGCAACCAACCATCCAATGATAAGTTATACGTTATATGAATTTAGCACATCACAGTATTTCAGAAAAGTGTGAGAGTTAACTCACCTTTTAATTCAACTGACGTTTGTCGCGTTGTTCCGTTTAATTTTAAACAAGCGTTCAAAATCAACCGAAAACTCGATTTGCCTCTGATCCTTTTTGAATTAGCACAGCAGCATAGTATTCATATGATCTTACCAGATCTAGTTTCTACCGATTTTGATATCGTACCTGTAACGTACCGCATTTTTATAGGTTTGTATTTGAATATTTAAATCAGTTTAAATATTGAATTCGGAATATAAGTGGATTTATATATTAATTAGAATGAAGTTGAACGTATAAATATATATATTAAATATAATCGAGCCCGTAAAATCACGGCAGTTCGTAATTTAACGTTTTGAACTTCAAACGACTATACAAGATTCGTTATAAGTCGGATTTCTTCGAAACAAGAAACGTTGGAATCTGTTAAACTGTATTTTTCTAATGGAAGTGAAAAATCAAAATTCTGGATTATATATTGTAACTTAGGTCCAAATTAAATATTCAGAAAAGCAGCGGTACATTCGTTTATGGCCATAACGGCTATTTATATATATTTAAATATTAGATTCGAATTTGGACAACATTCTTTTGAGATGTAGTGATAATTTAATTTCTAGAATTTTACTGTAATTTTTAATTAATTAAATACGCAACTTTTTATTTGTAGTATTTTGCACCCTATATCAATATTTTGGGGTTTCACAATATGAGTTAACCTACCGATATTATTATAATTTTGGGATCATGGTACCTCGCTGGACATGACCGTACTCTTATTTCTGTCCATAGTAGTTCAGACATGAACAAAATCTTACAGAATGCGGTACAATGAAATTTTCAAAACATAAAATATATACACCCAATAAACTAAAAAATTTAGACAGTACCGCATGGTATCTACCCCAAGATTTCAAGCCAATGAAAAGAAAAAACCATACCACTTACACTTATCCCCATAACCTTTTCTGTAAAATCAAATCACGCTATACCATGGATTAAAATCCCATAAGGCTATGTTGAAAAATGTGCATGTAACACCCCGCCTCCGCTAGGGTCACTCGCAAAGGAATGCACTAGCTTTAGAGGGGCATTATTGGTAAACATGCACAGAAATATCACAAGACAGAACATATATAAATAGCGGAAGTAAAATCAAACTTTCATAACATGAATAAATAAGGTCTAAAGCCTTTTACATCAGAGTACATCAAAACCTGTCTTGCAATAGTAAAGAAGCA
Organism: Allium sativum; assembly: GCA_030737875.1. Lineage (NCBI taxonomy): Eukaryota > Viridiplantae > Streptophyta > Magnoliopsida > Asparagales > Amaryllidaceae > Allium > Allium sativum. The sequence continues at coordinate 1,043,227 of CM060918.1, forward strand.
TAAAGACTTTTAAATAAATTATTCCCCAAGTAAAACCGTAAAGTAGCCATAGCCAAGAGAAGTCCAAGCCATCCATGATGACCTCAAGCAGAAGAAGTCCGAACTAAACAGCATTGTTTCCTCCTTGAAACCTGGGGGGGGGGGAACGGAAGAAAAGAGGCGAAACAAAATGGGTCAGTCAAAAAGACTGAGTAAGTCCTATCTACTTCCAGTATAAAAACAGGTAAAGGTAACATGACATGCATAAACTGAAAGTAAACATAAGGATAACTACAAGATAGATAAACCAGGGTAGCTGGTTGAACTACTGCGGCAAGGTAAACTAAGGTATCATGATAAACTACGGTGTTATGATAAGTCAAGGTATCACATCGTCAGATTTCTATGGAGTACATTATCCCAAGGTATCTACCCCGTCTAACATCCCACGGTATCTATTATGTATATTCTTCCTAGTTCTAACATGTATATTTGCTCTGCACCTCTCGTACTAGTATCCCAACCCGCGTCACGTGTTAACCATGAATGTCCCTTACTCAAAGTCGTGTAATGGTCCATGTCAACCTAATATATCGCATATATAGGTTACTCAAATCATATGTTTCTTTCCATGTATATAAGTTCAGTCCTTTGCCGTACCTCGTACGGGCTTCCTCATGTCGTATTATCCTTGAAGTCGTTTGGACTGTCACCCTTGTTCTAGCTAGGCTCTTCCATATGAATCATCGTTTGAACTACTAGGACTTGCGCCACCTAGCACCCCTAGGGATTACGCTTACCTATTGCACGCTTTCGTATTTCGGTTTGGGTTAAACCACCTAGGCCACTAGGGATTACGCTAACCCTCAACCGCGCCCTTTTTCCCATGCATTCATCGTGAATCGTTTTTCTATAACTGTATGCACATGTATCACATCGTGCCATCCGAGTCCTGTCATAGGGCAAACCAAGAAATACAGGACTCGGTCGGGAGCTTTAGATTTATCTGCCGATGCAGATACTAAGGTCTGCTTTTCTACACGTGGCTATGGTCCCACGAGACCCCTCCCTCAACTAGTGAAAGGCAACACAAGAGCAAATCTTGCATGAGAACTACACTCCGGCCAGCCCACATCCTACGGCCTACCTCACCCATAATTAGATAGCAATTATGGTCTGTTGGGTGTTCCCTGCCTTTCCGTACGTACACGCTTGACTCAAGATGGTAGATGATCGGCGAACTTGCTATCTCGGGCACCTTATGTATCCGTCGACTCACTTCTATCCACCCCAGTCTTTAGGTCGCTCGCATAGCAACCAAGGCATATTCTTGGTTCTTCTACCGCAGACCTCAACCTCTTGTGAGCCCAGGATGATCATCTGCGACCTCACAGAGGGATACCAAGAATATCCTCACGTTCCCCGAAGCCGCTGCTTCGTTACCCAGTTCGCTGGAGCCTTTATCTAAATCAGATAGCCTGCTCCTACACGTATACTTAAACGATGACCTACCGTATCGGGTTACTCATCTACCTAAGAGGTGGTCCAAATTTCCTTGGCTGAGAATTATTACTTAGTTTCTTTTAACTAAGGTTAACCACTTAGCCTTATTTCCATAATCCTTGTTAACTATGGTTATTTACCTAATCCTCCAAATTAGGGTTTATCTAATGGGTTAAGTGTCACTTAAGTTCATAACTTAGCTCGTCTACAAACCATGTCAAAATTGGCTAAGTATCCAAGTCCAAGACTTAACCCTACAAACCATGTGTCAAGTTGGCTAAGTATATTAAGCAATCCATAACTTAACCTCGTCTAATTATCATTTTAGATTGGTTAATTATATAAATTAACTTGACCTTGTCATCCAATCGGTCAAGCGTATTCCAGTGATTCGTGACTTAGCCTTATCATGTTTTCACGTTAGATTGGTTAAGTATAGGTCACTTAACCACATCCAATTAACGAGTTAGATTGGTTAAGTTTAGTTCACTTAACCACATCAAATTAACGAGTTAGATTGGTTAAGTTTAGGCCACTTAACCACATCAAATCTTCATGTATAATTGGTTAAGTATAAGTTGCTTAACCCCCTTAAATTATCACGTTAAGTTGGTTAAGTATGGGTTACTTAACCTCATTGAATTACCAAGTTTGAATTGGTTAAGTGTTTAACTTAACCCCATCGAATTACCGTGTTTAGATTAGTTAAGTGTGGATTACTTAACCCCATCTAATTACCGTGGTTAGGTTAGTTAAGTCTTAATTACTTAACCTTATCACGTTATCGTGTTGGATTGATTAAGTGTTGGTTAACTTAATCCCGTCCACTAGTCGTATAAAAATGGTCAAGTGTCATTAGGAAAATCAAGTTACTTAACCTACCCAAGCTTATCATGTTTTGTTAAGTATCATTAGCCTAATCAAATTACTTAACCCATTTGTCCATATCATATTTGGTTAAGCCTCATTAATCAAATTAACTTAACCCTATTATGTGGCATTAATTTAATTAATGCACCCTCAACCTCTCACATTAGACCTTGTTGTGGTTACTAGTTAAGCCGGGCGGGTCCGGGTAGATTTACACCACAACTTAGTCTAACCTCGGGTCTTAAGCGCGACATGACCAACTTCTCACATTGGGTCCTATTGTTTGCAACTACTAGTTAGGCCGGTCGGTTCCGGGTAGTTTTACGTTGCAAACTCAACCCAACCTCGAGTTGGCCATACTTATATTATCTAGGTTCATCATGTTTCCAAAACATGTTACAAGTTTTCAAGCATTTGGGTAGACCTAACTTAATAGGTAAATTCCCAAAGGGTAGACCTAACTTAATAGGTAAATTCCCAAGCTCATGTTTTTATGCATACTTACATGTCATCTTCCATGTTATCTTTCAAGTCATATTTTCAAGTATAAACACATGTCATATTCAAGTTAAGATTTTGCGACATGTTCATGTTTATCTAACTACCCAAAATCGTGTTTTCCCAACGCAAGCAAAGCGAGTCAACATAGTAAGGATACTATGTCACATATTGGTCTCAAAACATGCATGATGCCAAAAAGGGCTTGGCTTCCACATGCATAGCATCATAAAGGGATTGGCCATAAACATGCATAGTGTCATAAGGTAATTTGGCCACAAACATGCATATTATCAAAAGGGGTTTGGCCATAAACATGCATAAGCCCCAAAATCTTGTCTTAGCCAATGTTTCACAAGTAAAGTGGTTCCTAAAGGTTCATGCTAGCATTTCATGCATAAAGATCCAAACTTGCAAGTTAAACTAGGTTATGCATAGCATGAGAGGCATGATTAAGTCACTCACATGGCCTAAGATCATAAATATGAACACAAGAGGCATGGTAAGGTTCATATAGGTTCACATAATCATGTTTAGCCTCATTTTATCCCATGTCATTATCAAAACTACCGTTTCCATCTAAAAGTAGCTAGAACTTACATAGTATGGCAAGAGGAATAGGAGCATGAATCGTTTTGGCGAAGAAAGGTGGCTCCTTTGTAGAAGAATCGTCATGGAACTCGCATAGCAATGTTGATTTGGCCTCTATTTGGTGTAGCAAGCTTGCACCTTTTGATTTGAACCCGATTTGAATGCATAGGCTCTAGGGATTGGAGATGGAGGCTGTAACAACCCGTATTTTCAATAACCTGTTATAACATAAATCGAGGCAGAATTTTATTCAAAAATTTGAATCAAGGGAAACGGGCTATGCCATTGCGTTCGTCTCGGAGAAATATGCGAAATAGAGTCCGAGTTTTCGAAAATCGGAGTCCGTATGACCCAGTTAAGGCCCATTGAAGTTTTCAGAAAATTCCTAAGTAAAAACAGAATTGAATTTCAAGATGAAAGACGGGAATCAGGGCAAACTGGCGCAGGCGGGAAAATTCCCGCCAGGACCTGCATGTCGACAGGCCTGTCGATAGGGTCCCCAGGGTGTCGACTGCCCTGTCGACAGGGGGTGGCCAGGCAGTTTTGCCTGGCGCACCATTTTGATTTGGGCTTGGTCTTGTGGCTTGGTTCTAGAGAGTTCCGAAATCTGACGGACCTAAACTAACCTAGGGTTAATCCTAGGGCTAAAAACACTCTAATCTTCTATAAATAAGCCCCTAATCCTACCCTAAAACCCCATTATTCATTCTAGCAACCAAACTATGTCAAATTGAATTCTCAAATGGCCTCCACCTAAAAACCCTAGCCTCCACCCTCTTCAAAAATAATTCCTATGAAGATTTTGATGTTCATACAAGCATTTCTAAGTTGTATGAATGATCATTAGCTTGCATACATCATCAAGTTGCAAGCTTTATTTGCTAAGCTAGAGTTTTTGGGATTTTTGGTTAATTGGAGCTTTGTTTTGGGTTTTTATATGCTTGCATAAAGGGCTTCTCAATCTTTATTAGTAGATTTGTGTCTTCATAATACTTGTAAGCCCTCTTACCTTCATTTTAGAAACTCTAAAGTTAATATGTGATGAAAGTTGGGATTTTTGCAAGTTTATTTGGTTATGCATGTTTATGCAAGTTCACTATGCCATGATTTGCAAGTTTATTGAGTTATGCATGTTTATGCAAGTTCACCAAGCCATGATTTGCAAGTTCATTGAGTTATGCATGTTCACTAAGCCATGATTTGCAAGTTTATTGAGTTATGCACGTTTATGCAAGTTCACCAAGCCATGATTTGCAAGTTTATTGAGTTATGCATGTTTATGCAAGTTCACTATGCCATGGTTTGCAAGTTTATTGAGTTATGCATGTTAATGCAAGTTCACTATGCCATGTTATGCATGTTTAATAAGTTATGCATGCTTATGCAAGTTCACCATGACATGTTGTGCATGTTTGACAAGTTATGCATGTTTATGCAAGTTCCCTATGCCATGTTAGGCAAGTTTAACATGTTATGCATGTTTATGGTAATATGCAAGTTCACTATGCTAAGTTATGCAAGTTTAACATGTTATGCATGTTTATGGTAATATGCAAGTTCACTATGCTAAGTTATGCAAGTCTAACATGTTATGCATGTTTGTTGTGATATGCAAGTTCATCATGTATGTTGTGCCAAGTTCCCTCTTCCTATCCTTTATGCGTTATTACGAATATGTAAGCGATAGAATGACGTTGGGGGGGTTTGGGTAAACTTAAAATACATGAAAATATAAGATTGGGAATTTACCTATTAAGTTAGGTCTACCCCTTGGGAATTTACCTATTAAGTTAGGTCTACCCAAGTATTTGTTGACTTGTAACTATGTTTTGAAATAAAGTGGACATGACACTTAGAAAACATAAGTGTGGCCAACTCGAGGTTGGGTTGAGTTTGTAGCGTAATTCTACCCGGAACTGACCGGCTTAACTAGTGGCTACAAACAATAAGACCCAATGTGAGAAGTTGGTCATGTGGTGCCAAGACCCGAGGTTAGACCAAGTTGTGGTGTAAAGCTACCCGGACCCGCCCGGCCTAACTAGTAACCACAACAAGGTCTAATGTGAGAGGTTAAGGTGCATTAAATTAATAATGCCTCATGATTAGGGTTAAGTCAGGGTCCACTAATACTTAACCAATTTGGGGATTCGAGGGATTGAAATGGGGATAGGTGTGAACTGTCGGTTACACTTAACCAATTTAATCCATTTGGGGATTCGAGGGATTGAAATGAGGTTAAGTGTGGACTGTCGGTAACACTTAACCAATTTAATCCATTTGGGGGTTTAGGGATTGAAATGGGGTTAAGTTGTGAACTGTCGGTTACACTTAACCAATTTAATCCATGATTAGTGAAGGGTTAAATAGCACTTAACCCTCTTAGGAAACCCTAGCAACGTGGTCTGTTCCAGCAGTAATCCCAGTTTGGTATCATTACAACCCTAGAGGCTAGGCTAGGGCGGGGCACGATTACTGGACGGATGTAAGCGACCAAAGCGATGGCCGAGTGGTACAGCGGTGCGGGTCCAGGCGGGCTACGGACGTGCACGTAGTCCGGTATTGGACAAACTCGAGGCACGGGTACCAGTAGGTTTAGACTGTGCATTATTGCTTAAGTGTCTGGGGTTGACACCCGAGGGCTTGATACACCCGAAGGTGGACCCAGCACAGTCTGACTACATCCATATGTGGGCCGTATGGACACCAACACTTGACGCGTTAGGCTTATAGGGAGCCGATCGACTAGAACGTTTGGTTGGACCTTATATTAAGGTCACTTCATGTTATTGGGTCAAAGCTTGGGCCAAGGGATCAATACCTGCTATGTTGGTTTGCTAGTACACCGTGGTGCAAAACTTAACCTTGTTTATGCGATGACACCTCTATCTATCTTGTAGTTAATTTATCATGCCAGTATGTTGTTATCTATGATCATCTCAGTTTCCATCATGCTGTTAACTTTATTAGTTTATAGACTGATCGTAGCAGGGCTTACTCAGTCTTTTTGACTGACCTGTTTTCTTTCGCCTCTTTTCTTCCGTTTCCCCCCACCCCCCAGGTTCTCAGGGAGGGAATACAGGAGCCTAGCTTGGATCTTAGCTGTTTTCTTGGACAGCTCATGTATGCTTTGGACTTGAGCTCGCTATGGTTTTTCCACTTTGGGGATAACTACTTCTATGTTTTCCTTTTCAGTTTCAGATGATGTTATTTTATGTACTAGACTTGTTTATTTGGAAAATTGACATTTTGATGTACCAGACTTGTGTTTTGAAATGGTTTAAAAATCTTCCGCTGTTTTATCTACTTACTCTGTTTATTTACATATATGTATGTCATGTCCTGCCTTGCTATATCATTATGCATGTTTACCTTGTTTTAAAAACGCCCCACCAAAGTCAGAGTTGCTTGCAAGAGCCGCCCTGGCGGAGGTGGGGTGTTACAGAGGCCATGATCAAGATTGATTTTGGCAGCACTTAGTTGCTAGGTTTGATTTTTAGGGATTTAGGTTAGGTTTAGGGTCTTTTTATAGAGATTAGGGTAGTTTTAGGCCCTAGGATTAGATCTAGGATTAATCTAGGCCACAGAAATCGTCACAGGCCCATCAGACCAGACCAAGACTGCATCCAGGTGCACCAGGCCACAAAACACGGAGTTGTGTTTTTGGACCCAGTCGACACCCAAGTCGACAGCCCTGTCGACTTGGGGTCCAGGGGTGTCGACAGCCCTGTCGACTCCCCTGTCGACATGGGCTTTGGCGGGAAAATTCCCGCCTACCCCAAAACTTGAACTTCCTAGGTGATTTTCAAACTTGGAAACCCCGAAAACTTCGACGGACCATAACTTGGTCATACGGACTCCGATTCTCGAAAATTCGGACTCTATTTCGCGTATTTTTCCGAGACGAACGCAATGGCATAGCCCGTTTTACTTGATTCAGAATTTAAAATTAAATTCTGCCTTGATTCTCGTTTTAACATGTTATTGAAATACGGGTTGTTACATTCTCCCCACCTTTTAGGATTTCGTCCCCGAAATCTCTAAGTTAGGAAGAACATATCCTACCATCCATCATCCATCTACTCAAAACATCATCCACAAGCAACCATTGTCCTTAGATGATTTCTAATGCTGTATGAATATATGCAAAACGTGTGTGTACATGTTCCTTAGCTAATGCTAATGATCAGGCCTGGGTAATCTTTCTAATACAAAATATGTATAGTGCCATGAATCCAACATGTATGCAAATAGTCCTACTCATATAGATACTATATGCGTGCACAATCATTCATTCATATGCAACAACCGCATGATAATACATTCGATTTCATCCATAAACAAGTATAAATACTCGTGCATATGCAATATGAAATGTGACCGAGTCGAGCTAGTATATAATGTGTATTCGCGCATCCACGAGCAACCACTTGCAACCATATCAATCATAACATGTTTCAAATACATGTTTACATCCATAGGGTTCTACCTAGAATTCCCCGAAACAGGGTCGAGAAGATAAACAGGACAAACTCCTTACAGGGTTTGTAACGGAGAATAGGACCGAGAGGATGTCCACAAAAGATACCCTACAAGTAAGCTCTACAGAAAACAGGGATCAAGGATATACTCCCAAAAAGAGATATCATGCGCGTATAAAGTCTTTGACCATCAAAGTCGTCTTTTAACTTCGCGATTTTGTAGCTTCTTATTCCTGTTTCCATAACATGAGCTGGAACTCATTTCTTCGTCGCCTCTCGTTCCACTTGCACTTATCCTTTTCCTAGAATACTTGACGCAAACATGACTGCGTACTCATGATCTCATGCAAGCTTTCCAAAATTCACTAGTGAATCTTGGATCTCGTTTATATACTATAAGTCATTCCATGTAGAAGAACTTTCTCTTGAAAGTAAACAGATGTCAATCAGGTTATCATGCGCACTTACTAGGGTGATTTCTATAACCCACGCATAAGTGAAGTAAACCATCCGTCTTATCGGCGAACACCGCTCGATCGGGCTTCAAATTTCCAATAAAGGCATCAAGGGATTCTAAGTAACTAGTCATGACAGGACCTCAAAAAGGTTACACGATACTTCGAGGGTATTACCAAAGCAAGCCAAGAGTCTAACTACCCTCCTTCTAAAACCGAGAGTGGCACCCCTTACTGGATAACCACTTCATCCTTAGAATCCATCCATAGCTTATAAACATAAGCATTATTTCCAAGCTCAATACTTGACACAGACATTCTCAAATCCAAACAAGTCATGAATAAATGGACCGATCTTCCAATAGGACTTGAGACAAAAACGGGATCCTCTACTACGCTAGTACTAAGGTGCAGAGACTCAACTATCGAAGCGGACTTAAAAGATGCGGTGATCAAAACAAAGTCCCGACGGGATGATAGAGAAGAAAAAACCAAACCTTTAACAAGATCGTTACCCTTCCTCCCGAGGTACCCTAGAAATGAGAGCATACTATTGCCCTCCCAATGATCTTGTCCTTATCCCATGATACTTAACTATCTATCCCGTTTCACTATGCCAAAGGTACCTTCTCGTCATGGGTTTCATTGTTCATCTTTCTCCCTCCTTTTAGGACTCAGCCATACCAACATGTTGCTTATCCCTGAGCTCGTATCCTTTATCCTTGTTCTTACTATCCTTTCATGCATAACTCTGCAACGGTCTCTCGAGAACCACCTCCATCGTACGGGAAACACTTACGCAGCTAGAAAGACTAGTCGCAGTCAAAACCACTATGACTACAGATGGAGGAAAGAAAGGAAAAGAGATTCAATCAAGGAAACAAGGATAATGCTAATGGCCTTTGGGGAATAGCCTTTTTCTTTTAGTAAAGAAAATTTTCTTGAAAAATGCTTCTTTGTAAACGGTTTTTCAAATAATTTTCAGAAGGTCTTTAAAAACTTTTGCCCAGTCTAGTAACCTTCTGCTCTGATACCAAATGTAACACCCCGCCTCCGCTAGGGTCACTCGCAAAGGAATGCACTAGCTTTAGAGGGGCATTATTGGTAAACATGCACAGAAATATCACAAGACAGAACATATGTAAATAGCGGAAGTAAAATCAAACTTTCATAACATGAATAAATAAGGTCTAAAGCCTTTTACATCAGAGTACATCAAAACCTATCTTGCAATAGTAAAGAAGCATAAAGACTTTTAAATAAATTATTCCCCAAGTAAAACCGTAAAGTAGCCATAGCCAAGAGAAGTCCAAGCCATCCATGATGACCTTCAAGCAGAAGAAGTCCGAACTAAACAACATTGTTTCCTCCCTGAAACCTGGGGGGGGAGGGGGAAACGGAAGAAAAGAGGCGAAACAAAACGGGTCAGTCAAAAAGACTGAGTAAGTCCTATCTACTTCCAGTATAAAAACAGGTAAAGGTAACATGACATGCATAAACTGAAAGTAAACATAAGGATAACTACAAGATAGATAAACCAGGGTAGCCGGTTGAACTACTGCGGCAAGGTAAACTAAGGTATCATGATAAACTACGGTGTTATGATAAGTCAAGGTATCACATCGTCAGATTTCTATCGAGTACATTATCCCAAGGTATCTACCCCGTCTAACATCCCACGGTATCTATTATGTATATTCTTCCTAGTTCTAACATGTATATTTGCTCTGCACCTCTCGTACTAGTATCCCAACCCGCGTCACGTGTTAACCATGAATGTCCCTTACTCAAAGTCGTGTAATGGTCCATGTCAACCTAATATATCGCATATATAGGTTACTCAAATCATATGTTTCTTTCCATGTATATAAGTTCAGTCCTTTGCCGTACCTCGTACGGGCTTCCTCATGTCGTATTATCCTTGAAGTCGTTTGGACTGTCACCCTTGTTCTAGCTAGGCTCTTCCATATGAATCATCGTTTGAACTACTAGGACTTGCGCCACCTAGCACCCCTAGGGATTACGCTTACCTATTGCACGCTTTCGTATTTCGGTTTGGGTTAAACCACCTAGGCCACTAGGGATTACGCTAACCCTCAACCGCGCCCTTTTTCCCACGCATTCATCGTGAATCGTTTTTCTATAACTGTATGCACATGTATCACATCGTGCCATCCGAGTCCTGTCACAGGGCAAAACAAGAAATACAGGACTCGGTCGGGAGCTTTAGATTTATCTGCCGATGCAGATACTAAGGTCTGCTTTTCTACACGTGGCTATGGTCCCACGAGACCCCTCCCTCAACTAGTGAAAGGCAACACAAGAGCAAATCTTGCATGAGAACTACACTCCGGCCAGCCCACATCCTACGGCCTACCTCACCCATAATTAGATAGCAATTATGGTCTGTTGGGTGTTCCCTGCCTTTCCGTACGTACACGCTTGACTCAAGATGGTAGATGATCGGCGAACTTGCTATCTCGGGCACCTTATGTATCCGTCGACTCACTGCTATCCACCCCAGTCTTTAGGTCGCTCGCATAGCAACCAAGGCATATTCTTGGTTCTTCTACCGCAGACCTCAACCTCTTGTGAGCCCAGGATGATCATCTGCGACCTCACAGAGGGATACCAAGAATATCCTCACGTTCCCCGAAGCCGCTGCTTCGTTACCCAGTTCGCTGGAGCCTTTATCTAAATCAGATAGCCTGCTCCTACACGTATACTTAAACGATGACCTACCGTATCGGGTTACTCATCTACCTAAGAGGTGGTCCAAATTTCCTTGGCTGAGAATTATTACTTAGTTTCTTTTAACTAAGGTTTACCACTTAGCCTTATTTCCATAATCCTTGTTAACTATGGTTATTTACCTAATCCTCCAAATTAGGGTTTATCTAATGGGTTAAGTGTCACTTAAGTTCATAACTTAGCCCGTCTACAAACCATGTCAAAATTGGCTAAGTATCCAAGTCCAAGACTTAACCCTACAAACCATGTGTCAAGTTGGCTAAGTATATTAAGCAATCCATAACTTAACCTCGTCTAATTATCATTTTAGATTGGTTAATTATATAAATTAACTTGACCTTGTCATCCAATCGGTCAAGCGTATTCCAGTGATTCGTGACTTAGCCTTATCATGTTTTCACGTTAGATTGGTTAAGTATAGGTCACTTAACCACATCCAATTAACGAGTTAGATTGGTTAAGTTTAGTTCACTTAACCACATCAAATTAACGAGTTAGATTGGTTAAGTTTAGGTCAGTTAACCACATCAAATCTTCATGTATAATTGGTTAAGTATAAGTTGCTTAACCCCCTTAAATTATCACGTTAAGTTGGTTAAGTATGGGTTACTTAACCTCATTGAATTACCAAGTTTGAATTGGTTAAGTGTTTAACTTAACCCCATCGAATTACTTTGTTTAGATTAGTTAAGTGTGGATTACTTAACCCCATCTAATTACTGTGGTTAGGTTAGTTAAGTCTTAATTACTTAACCTTATCATGTTATCGTGTTGGATTGATTAAGTGTTGGTTAACTTAATCCCGTCCACTAGTCGTATAAAAATGGTCAAGTGTCATTAGGCAAATCAAGTTACTTAACCTACCCAAGCTTATCATGTTTTGTTAAGTATCATTAGCCTAATCAAATTACTTAACCCATTTGTCCATATCATATTTGGTTAAGCCTCATTAATCAAATTAACTTAACCCTATTATGTGGCATTAATTTAATTAATGCACCCTCAACCTCTCACATTAGACCTTGTTGTGGTTACTAGTTAAGCCGGGCGGGTCCGGGTAGATTTACACCACAACTTAGTCTAACCTCGGGTCTTAAGCGCGACATGACCAACTTCTCACATTGGGTCCTATTGTTTGCAACTACTAGTTAGGCCGGTCGGTTCCGGGTAGTTTTACGTTGCAAACTCAACCCAACCTCGAGTTGGCCATACTTATATTATCTAGGTTCATCATGTTTCCAAAACATGTTACAAGTTTTCAAGCATTTGGGTAGACCTAACTTAATAGGTAAATTCCCAAAGGGTAGACCTAACTTAATAGGTAAATTCCCAAGCTCATGTTTTTATGCATACTTACATGTCATCTTCCATGTTATCTTTCAAGTCATATTTTCAAGTATAAACACATGTCATATTCAAGTTAAGATTTTGCGACATGTTCATGTTTATCTAACTACCCAAAATCGTGTTTTCCCAACACAAGCAAAGCGAGTCAACATAGTAAGGATACTATGTCACATATTGGTCTCAAAACATGCATGATGCCAAAAAGGGCTTGGCTTCCACATGCATAACATCATAAAGGGATTGGCCATAAACATGCATAGTGTCATAAGGTAATTTGGCCACAAACATGCATATTATCAAAAGGGGTTTGGCCATAAACATGCATAAGCCCCAAAATCTTGTCTTAGCCAATGTTTCACAAGTAAAGTGGTTCCTAAAGGTTCATGCTAGCATTTCATGCATAAAGATCCAAACTTGCAAGTTAAACTAGGTTATGCATAGCATGAGAGGCATGATTAAGTCACTCACATGGCCTAAGATCATAAATATGAACACAAGAGGCATGGTAAGGTTCATATAGGTTCGCATAATCATGTTTAGCCTCATTTTATCCCATGTCATTATCAAAACTACCGTTTCCATCTAAAAGTAGCTAGAACTTACATAGTATGGCAAGAGGACTAGGAGCATGAATCGTTTTGGCGAAGAAAGGTGGCTCCTTTGTAGAAGAATCGTCATGGAACTCGCATAGCAATGTTGATTTGGCCTCTATTTGGTGTAGCAAGCTTGCACCTTTTGATTTGAACCCGATTTGAATGCATAGGCTCTAGGGATTGGAGATGGAGGCCATGATCAAGATTGATTTTGGCAGCACTTAGTTGCTAGGTTTGATTTTTAGGGATTTAGGTTAGGTTTAGGGTCTTTTTATAGAGATTAGGGTAGTTTTAGGCCCTAGGATTAGATCTAGGATTAATCTAGGCCACAGAAATCGTCACAGGCCCATCAGACCAGACCAAGACTGCATCCAGGTGCACCAGGCCACAAAACACGGAGTTGTGTTTTTGGACCCAGTCGACACCCAAGTCGACAGCCCTGTCGACTTGGGGTCCAGGGGTGTCGACAGCCCTGTCGACTCCCCTGTCGACATGGGCTTTGGCGGGAAAATTCCCGCCTACCCCAAAACTTGAACTTCCTAGGTGATTTTCAAACTTGGAAACCCCGAAAACTTCGACGGACCATAACTTGGTCATACGGACTCCGATTCTCGAAAACTCAGACTCTATTTCGCGTATTTTTCCGAGTCGAACGCAATGGCATAGCCCGTTTTACTTGATTCAGAATTTAAAATTAAATTCTGCCTTGATTCTCGTTTTAACATGTTATTGAAATACGGGTTGTTACAGTGCATCCTCGCTACCTTGTATATGAAGTATCAAATGTCGAAATACATCACTCTACAACTTAAGTCTTAAGCAAAGTGGCCATTACCTATTGCTTACTACTAAAGCAAACAGACCCATACCCTAGCCTAGCTAATCGTTGAAATTTTCTCCAATACTATACTTCACGAAAAGACATTACAACATGCACTGTATATTCCCCTTTAAATACACACAGTATGCCTAAGCCCAGTTGCGTTTTATATTATGAATGGATGTGTACGCGGTTCCTTAATAACTAAGGAACGAAGGAAGGCATTTTCAGGGGTCGGACATAGACTAAATAGTCTTAGCAGCCAAGTAATATAGCTTATATATACTTGGATGGGAGGGAACTGATCATTCTTTACAGCCAATATAATACTCGGCAACCCACTCCTCACTCATAAAAATGGCAGCAAAGCACCATAGTGGGTACTAGTGTACGTAGTGTGTCCATTTGATTTAAACATGGTGGCAATAGGCGTATGAAGACAGTGTATGAAGACTATGTATGTATACAGTGCAGACATGGGGAGCGAAGTGGGGTTTGCGTTTAAAAGAAGAGAGGAAAGAGGATTACATGCATTTGTACATGGGAGGGAAGTTCAAAGCTTTTGGCAGAGTATGTATATGCGAGCTTGACGAATACTGGAGGAAGTGTATTGGTGGAAGGACAGGCTTTAAAGGAGGAGTTTCCAGTGAAATGAATACGTGAGGGCAAATGAAAGTCATGGAGGAGAGACGTACGTGCATAGTAGATAACAAGTTGTGTACAAAAGCTTTGGAAATGTGATTTTGGGGGGACCTTGCATGGAGTACAGGAGCTTCGCATGAACAAATATTATGGTTGGGGGAAGAAATCAACGGTAGAAGGATCTGTAGGCACAAGTTACATGAGGAAATCTGGACATTTGTTCTCGCCAGTTCCTGTAGTGGTTGAAGCACGCTGTTCCGACGTATTAAGGAGTATAGAGGGTGCATGTGGATCATGTTTTAATGGGGGTATTGATGGAACAGTATGGGGAGCGCCGTATTGTTTTATGAGAGAAGGACTTGGTGTTACTGCTTTTTGGTTTCGAGGAGAGAGAAGTGGGTAAATGGTGAAACCGTTGTGAAGGGGAAGGTCTAGAAGTCACGGAAATGGTGTGTTTTAACAAAGTAAGTTGCAGAAGTGGACATCCAGTACTGGAAAGAGTGAATGGGTGTTGAACTTTGGGTGTGATTGTATTAAAACGGAGGAGGCTTGGGGTCAAGCAAGTGCTGAAGTGGTGTTCTAAGCACTGAAAGGGGATGTGAGGAGAGAGGGTACGAGAATGGAAGGTTTATTGTTATAAACTCTAAAATATAAAGCTGGACGTGATGAGGATAGTCGGGATTCATGCACGGATTGGCGGACGTGAAAGAAGGTAGCAATGCATAGCGAACATTGGCTAAGGGTGGCGACAGCAAAACCATGCATGGCTTTCACTTAGAAGCATTTAGAATTGTGTGGAGCTTGGGGTTAACAAAATGGCGGAGAATTATGTAACAAGGTATGGGGTGGTGAGAGAGAGTCAAAGGTGTCAGGCGTATAAGCGTGAACGGGGAAGAAATGGACATGGCTACGTTCTGAAAATGATTTGGAACAGTTTGGAACCGTTGCGAATTATGGCAGAATAAAACGCCGGATCGGATCAACTAACGCAAATAGTTATTTAACGGTTAACCCGCAAAGGTGAGTAAATTCACCGACTCTGTTCTATTTTAAAATATTGTAATTAGATTTTAATAATGATAAATAATGGTTGGATGCTGTGTGATGGTCGTTTAGGTAGATTACAATTAAATTGGTTGAAATATATACATATTGTTGCATATGTACACATCACGGATTGGATACCGATTCCATCAGTTATAATATTCCCTAATATGGAATTAGTGTAAATTGTATGGACTAACATCTGTGGATGCAGGAAAGCGGTTGGAGGAATCCAACCGGATTCCACAATATTTATCTGTATTGTTGGTTTTATATTATATAAGCACTGTTTGAACCCAAATGACATTTAAACCTTGTATGGATTTTGATTAAATCAACAGATTGATATCGATTAAGAAAGTGGCAGCAACTGGCTATAAATCCATCGTTTGGTTAAGAAATTGATTGGCCGTCAGGCAAATCAACTAAGTTAATTATAAAAATTATATTTTTATAATTAAAGCGAAGTTTTAAACTGTAATAGAAGTTCTATTAAAAACTGGTATTTTATAGTTCGTTTTTATAAAATAAATATAAATGATTATTTGATATATAAATAAGTTACGAAGCTGTAATTATCCTGGAATGAATAATTTAGATAATTATTTTAAAGCGAATAGTTAAGAAACATTATTAGATTAATTATATAAATCTAGTGGTAAGGAGTAAATAAAATCAGTTAACGAATTTACTGACGGAATGAACTTTATTTAATCAACTGTTTATTTGGAAAATGATTATTAGATTAGTTTGTGTTCAATTAATCTAATAAAAATAACTTAGCGGTAAACTGATCAAAAATTTATAAGATTCCTTATAAATTACCCTTTTTATTTAATGAGGTATTAATAATTATTTAACCCATATAATTAGTTATTGTTTATATACAGTAAGCAACCAATCTATTTTAGATTAATGATGAAGTAAATTGTTTACTTCAGTAATGATGAAGTAAAATATTATTTAATTATTTTTAATTAAATAAGCGTTTCTTAAATGGAAGTCATTTAAGACATTATTGAATTAGTGATGAGATGTTACTTGCATTAAGTAAAATGGCTCAAATAAAAGTAAAATTTCAAGAGACAAAGAATGTAAATGTATTTTGGTAAGAGAAGTTATAAATATAATTGTATAATGAAGACGCAGCAAAGAGTTAATATTTAAATAAATAGTTGTAAACAACTTAGTTTTCAAATTAAGGATATGGCGTCATAAAACCATATATAAAATATAGCAAGAAGTACGATTTGACGGATTATAAAGTATAAGGGGTAAGAGTTATGAACTTATATCTATTCTAAGATAAGAATATTGTTGATCAAGGTCTGAGAGGTAATTAAAATACCCCAACTTGAACAGCTTCACTATTATCGAGGGATGGTATTAGTTTGTAACGGAAAGAGACGTCGAGATTAGTTATAAAGTGGAATATAGTAGCATATTGCAAGTCTTTGAACTATAATGATAAAATAACGTTGTTGACTAGTCTTAAGCGTGACTGTTATGTCGAGATTAGTTATAAAGGGGAATATCACAGCGTATGACAAGTTTTTGAACTGTAACGATAAATTAGCGTTGTTAACCAAGTTTAAGCGTGATTTTTATATATATCACTACTCCCTAGGAAATGAAAACTGTTTGGTTTGAAATCCACTTATTCTAAAGTAATAAGTAACGATGTTTGTCTAAAGAAATATAAGAATGAGTTTAGAAAGAGAGATAGGAAAATCGTTTTAGAAAACGATGACATCAATTCGATGTTTGGAATATGATTAGAACTCGATAACACTATTAGAAATTGGAACTATAATTCGACGATGTCGAATGTATTAAAGTAAATTATTTTAGGAATTAGAATCTGATAGGGTAGTTAATATTTAGTTTTAAAACCAATAAATTATAATAGGATATGTAATCAATATTTAGTTATAAACTTGATATTGATTTAACAAGAAGTTGACTTAGAAACAGAGTTTATAAAGTGGAATGGGAATATAAAATTATGAAAGAGATTTCGGTAAAAAAGATAAGGGTATTTATTTCTTGAATAAAGAGTTATTTGATAAAGGTGTTCAGATTTCTATAATAGGGATGATATTCACATTTTAAAGTGAATAATGTTTTAAAAGTGAACGTTTGGCAGATTAAAATGTTTATAACGAAATTGGAAATATTTTTCCAATGTAGATAGGGTATACTATCCAATTATAGAAAATAAGGAATGTGAAATGAATTGAAAAGTTTCGAACGTTAATAACGTATATTTTCTGGAACATGGGAGAATAAAGAGTTTGTAATAACTGGGAATGTTTCCAAGAAGTGTGGAAAGGCTAAAATGGGGTTTGACAAATATCTGGTAAGATATAGAAATTTGAATAACAAGAATGAATGTTAAATAAAAAGGGCCGTGGTTGTGTGATGTTTAGTTGTACATTTGAATGAATGTTTGTTTTTAGTTCAATACTTAAATAACCGACTATCGAAGTGTTTTGACCATCGTTGTTAATATGGAGAGACCGATTGGATATATTATCTGAAAACCACTCCGTATAGGCATAAGCGCTACAAATTATATTATGCTGAAGAAAATTGAAGACGGAGTGAAATGCAATGGTCGTCCTGTTCCAGAGTGGTGCTTTCTGTTTGTCCAGTCTCAGGACAACATCTATGGACGAGTGTCTAACAGAGTAAACCTAACAAATCACGTACGATTGATCTCTTAAAGGTATTACATCTGGTGGCGGAGGAATTCGTTCCTCTTAGCTTTTTATACTCGTGATATTTTTGGAAATCTATTAGTGAAATGACGGGTTTGATGATGTGGCATTCAAAGTGAATGATGATCAGATGTTATGAGAAGATAGACGTAGCCTCTAGCCACACAACCGGGAATGACAGAAATCGGGCGGGCAACATAGCTAGTTGAGTCATACCCAAGCAGGGTGTATTGTCACCGATCTAGATAAAATTCATATTTGTTCTCCTTTTCGATTCTGTATCTTCGGATTATGGTTGGATGGCCAATGTGACGGCCTGCCCCGCACCAGCCGACATTTCCTCCGAAAGTGCGCTGTACACGTGCCCAACCGGCATGGGACGATCGCCAGAGAAAGGAAAGAAGAGCGAAGGACTAACAAAGAACCTGTAGAATGTCTCACAGCGCATGGTATAAATTATAATAACAAAATACTTGACATAAAACAGAATAGACAGTGCATAAGCTGAAAACTAAACCATCATAGCAGCGGAAAATCCAAAATACAACTTATGTTCCACATCATCATTATTACAACTTTAAAACTGTCTCTAAAGCAAAAGAAGGAGGCACACTACTAATGCCAAGGCAGTGACATTCCACAACACAGGGAGAATATCTATATATATCATACGTGGGAGCCTCCTGCTCGTCCCCGGATCAGCTACTCGTGCACAACCAGCTAACCTGTCTCTAGTCTGCTCGTTTAGGAGCACCCAGAGTAATAAGAAGAGACATAAAACTCTGGGTCAGACAAAAGTTTGGTATGAGCGATAAGCAGCCAAACAGAACAATAACAGGCATACTAAACCATACCTGAACCTGGACCTGCAACCAAAGAGTTAGCACTGCATACTGTACAATACTCCAGGGTGCCACTGACATAAGGTGTAAAGAATACGGGGGTGGGAGTGTGCATGTCATAGTGATGGTGTTAGATCCAAAATTGGCTCTAACACCCAAATTGTGGAAGTATGTAGAGAATAATACCAGAAAAACGTAAGAAAAGCAGAAAAAGACACAAGATTAGTGGTTTAGCGTTAACAAGCCTACGTCCACTTTATATCTATGATTATACTGAGAATCTGAATACAATCACCGAATTCCCTCTCAATCTCACTTTTACTATATCAATTCACTCACTAAATTTGAGATCACTCTGAATAGAAACAATGGTGGTATGATAATGGTGAGATTAGAGCTTTTAATTGCCAAAAGATCCTAAAAAACGCCAAGTTCTGGGCTATTTATAGCTGATTCCTACAGGCGGATCGCGGTCATACATGGTGCTAATCCCTAGGATCTCGGCCTGGTTCATAACTTGATGGAGAAATAGTCAAATTAGCCGTTGTGGACAGGTGTCGTGAGATCCTGCATTCTCGGATCGTTAGAGACTTGGTCATGACCATCATCGTGCCTCCTGGAATGGGATCAGATCGGGTCGCATGTTGGGAGACGGATCGGGTCGCATAGGAGCCGATCCGAATGGGGTGATGATCATGGCCATGATTTCTATAATTAAGACTTGGTAGAGAACACATGTGTCAATCTTGATGGCTTGATTCAAAAGCTAACCAACATTTTGCCCCCTCGAAGTATGTTTTATCGAGGATGGAACATGCTTCGAAAATTCTGAGCTGTCTTTTCCCGAAGTGATGCAAATCAAAGGTCGTATTTGTCTGAAATGTCGCACTGCTTCAAAGAGTCGTGTCCCTTGATTAGCATAAATATCCAGTCGATCTTCGATCATTTCTTTGGTTATTGGGTAACTCTTCTCTCTGGAATTTTTTGGAGACTTCATTATAAAGTTGTCAAGTGAACCTTTTAGTTTCCACAAGTATTTCTGAATTTTCATTCATCATTTTTTTTGTTGGGTCGGGTCGCCAGAACTCCCCACGGTCCATGGGATGAGGCGATTATTACGGTTCAACTTCTGTGTGGTCCTCAAGCACGATGGGCTTCCTTTTGTCACGAGTCCGTTAAGGGATCGGCCTCCTTTCTCTTAGACGGGCTTGGTTCAGTGACCCACTGAGGCCCACAGTCCGAATAGGACAAGAAATGGAATATCAAAGGCCACCCATTTGCCAATATAAATCCGAACCCTCCTCCATCTTCTCCCCTTCTTCTTTTTTACACAGCCGCCACTAGTTTTTCATTTTGAGCCTTAATTTGCGATCCCTAGAAAACGATTTCCTTTCGTGATTTTAGTTAAAACAGAAAAGAGGTAATTCATTTTCGTTTCTCTCTGTTTTGTATTGATTTGGAAAGTGGAGGTGGCAGAATTTTGTAGGTTTTAGGCATAGCAAACATCCAGGTCTGGTTTCATGAGTTTGAGAGTGGAGAAGCGAGTTGAGGAAGAAAGAGGAAAGGATGACCAGGCTGGTTCGTGAGTAGGGAGGAGAGACGAGGGAGAAGAAAGGAGAAAGGATCTGGCCGACTCGTGGATGGGGGCCTGACCTCGGATCGTGACAAGGGTGAAAGTGATATTTTGGACAACGGGTCGGATCGAGAAAGGTGGGGTTGTGGAGATGTTGGAGCATCGGTCCATGGGAATGAGACGTGGTTTGGATCGTATGGGATTATCACGATCCACTCAGATAAAGCACAAGGCGTCAAGAATTCCTACGTTCCACGATCCAAATTTCCTTCTTCACGATCCGGCTATACATGGCGATCCGAACCCCGTCTCACGATCCAACTCAATGAAAAACCCGATACGCATATTGACCAAATAATGCAATTTAATTCTAATACCCCAATGGATAGTTAGGTTAGAGCCTCTTAGAAGAAGTCTTGTTATCTGCTTTCTGAACTGAACAACAAGACTTAACAGCATATTTTATCTGCTTAGTGACTTTGCTTTTCCGTATCATACATACTTTCACACACAAACACTCACACATGCATAGGGTTCATGGGTTATTGTCTTCTAATCTTTCATATTTACTCATCGAAACAGCGATGTCATACGAGAATTCTCCTAAAAGATCTAACACAGAAGTAGACCCGGAAGTGTCGGAACATCCCAGGCCCGATATCCTTCACATAAATCCAGAGGATGATGACTCAGGGTCGGAATACAAGGCAAACACAGAGTCAGATTCTTCTGAAAGTACTTCGATTGATGAGGAATCTGAAGAAGACGACCGAGCTCCCGACGAGATCCCCGGTGTTAAGGAAATCGATAAATTTACTGACTCTAAGGCATCCAAATTAGATGACACAAAATTCCTGAGAATATGCTTAAAACATGGAATACCCTGGGATGATGTTAAAACTCCAAGCAAAGATGATCGACCTCACCTTGCCCCGCCTGGGTATATGACCATTAGCAGGTTGATGTGCAGCGTTGGCGCTGTTCCTCCATTCCCACCTATTGTCATAGAAACTTTAAAACGATTGTGTATTGCCCTAATGCAGCTTCATCCTAATGCCTATGCAGCCCTGTACACTCTCTACATCGCATACGCGGAAATCTTGCAAACTGAGCTCACTTTTAAGGACTTAAAGTTCTATTACCTTTTCAAGCATCGTTCCACGACGACCCCAAATTTCTCCTTCTTCGAGTCAGTGGCCAGTAGGAAGGTTTTATCCGATAGTCACAGCAACATAGGGGATCCCAAAGCCGATTGGTTCTATATAAATCTACAGGCTGGGTGTGCGAGGAGATGGCTTAAGTCGAGTATGTTCTGAATCTTCAAATACGTGGCTTGGTTACATCATCAAAAATACTAACACGCTTCCTTTTCTTTTTGTGCAGATCATAAGTTCCCAAAAACAGAAGGCTCGACATACAAAAATCGATTGTCCCGCCTTCTTAGAAGCAAATCGGACTTCTTAAAAATCAAGAAATGTATTACTGATGAGAATTTTCTTTTTCCTATACTGGCACTGGACTCATTCTATGTTTTCGCTGCCAAGTTGGAACCTGGAAATGTATAAAAATTGAAATTTTAGTATCATTTTTGTGTACTGTTACTTCGAAACCATACTTACGATGTCATAGTATCATATTTGAGTGTAATTTAAGTATACATGCCCTAGCTTGTTTAAAATTGGAAGAGAGAGAAAAAAACATTTTGGTGTTAAACATACTTGCCTAATCCTCCGTTTCAATTAAAATGCATTATCTCGGGAATGTTTTCTGTTACCCCTGTTAGTTAAAGGAATGTTTATATCGATTATTTGGTTATGCCTTTTTCAAAATTATTTGATTATCTTGGGTATGTGTACAAACTCAGTGTTTCAACTTAGACCTTGTGGCCAAAGTTTGGGTATAATAATACCCATTTTAGTTCTGCACGCAAATTAAAAATCGGTGTTTATAGAAGTAATTAAAGGGTGAATGTCAGTATAAATTTGGATTATGATCATGTACAAATATTTACATACCCAGTCTTTATGTCTTGTGGTATGGGTTATTGATTTTGTGCATGGAATATATTTATTGTGCAGTCTTCAGGGCTGCATTTTTTGTGTTGTGTCTTGAAAATTAATTTTGAAGTAGTAGAATTGAATCCTTTGTGACGCATGGGTCCTATTTTGATTGACTAATACATTGTTTGTTGTTCACTTGTAAATCTTTCGAAACCCATATGCATTTACAAGCTACTGAGTCATACTTGATTTGCCGAACACTTTTGGCCATTGTTGATGGCATATTTGGGATGTGCACATATAGAATGTATGCTTACCATCTTAGGGAGAGTAAATAACTTTTTCCTACTCACTGGTTACATGCATCGAATTCTGTCCAAACTCTTGTTCATTTAGATTATTATTTTTAGTTGTATGCATGAAAATTTGTATGGTCTGCTATGTTGTAGAACAATTTTGATATTCTTATTCAGAGACACTTAAATTTGTAAAACCGAGACCTGCATACTTAGTCCATATATGCTTACCTAGCTTATAAATCTGAAACTAAAAAGAAAACTCTTCGTTACTTGAAGTACACAATCATTTTATTTGATCTCCTATTTTTTTGCATCAATGATCTAGGTTTGTTGCTGCCATATTTTATTTACTGCTCCTTGAGGTGACCATTAAATTATGCTGTGCACATACCCATTCTGCCATGCTAACATGTTTGTGATAGGTTGCATAATATTTGACCAATACATTATGTATACCCAGACTGTTTTGTCTTCCGTGACATCTTGATCACTGAGTTGGTTTATTTGAATTTATACCTGAACTGTTTTTATTTTTATTTTGCACAAGTGGCTTCTGAACTGTCCTACTATCAACACTAAACATGTTCGGTATTTCTGTGTTTACTCGTAACCTGGCCGGGTGTATGCGTGACTCATTTTCATGCCACATTATTTGAATTTGAAAGCTGCCTTGTACTCGGATTCATATTCATGCAGTTGTATCACTTGTACTCCTGTGCATTCCTTTTTATCCAAAGCATGATTTTTAATATATATATACTTTTATATATGTGGCGACCATGTACACATATGTTTATATGTACCATTGTACGTGTATATATACCATAGGCATACGTATATATCTAGAGACATAAGCTGTCCTAACTCATTTATCCCAAGTCGCTATGTCTTATCTTGGCAGTTTCTAATGGATTTGATGTTCGTACATGTGACGGTTGTTAAGATTAACTACTTTATTTAGTGTCTATTGAAATAAACTTACTTGACCTATGATTAATCCTGACTCAAGTGTTTTATGTTTTTGCATGGAACGTTCGGGTCAGATCTGAGCATTTCAGCTTTGAAGTTTTCAGCTTAGTGTTCGAAGATTTGAAAAAAGCTGGGGATTCCAAGGATGGTGCACTCTGAAGATTTAAATAGTAAAGATTTTCCTTGTATTCAAATTATTCTGCTGTATATAAATATATTGTATTCAAAAGTTTGATAAATAAATAAAAGTTCTATTTTGCTATTCAATGCTGTGTCATTTATTATTCTATATTTCTGTGTCGGTTCTGCTATTAAACTCTATAAGCTAAATAACAATACGACAATTTTGACGTTTTAACTTGGTTTAATTACCAATTTGAAGCAGTCAAAAAGGTAGGACGTTACAAGTGGTATCAGAGCTTTGTTTATTCAAAGCATAGCTTATTGAGTTTAAAAACGGATCTCGAAAGATAAATTATTTTAGAAATATCAAGTATTTTGAAACTGGTGTTTTGAAACTAATACAGCAAGAATAAAAAAAAATTATTTTGGAGATTTAAAATTTTCCCGGAATCCCCATTCTTTGAAAGTCGTCGAATCCGGAATTGCCAGAGCTAATCTTTGATAAGTCTTCTCAGATTTGAACCACGAATCCATCGTCGAAGGGTATAAAAAGAAAGATGGTATAAAAGAATCAATAAACTAATTTCTCTAAGTGTGTAATTAGCAATCGAAAACAACTGGATTTTTTTTGAAATAAGAATTTCAACGGAAATTTTGTAACCGTGGCAAAGAATGAAATGATGAATTTTGTTTTGACATTCAGAATATGAATTAATAATAATAAAATCCAAAAGGATTGTAATTGGAACTCGATGGTGTAAAATTTTATTCGGAATTTGGCAAGATAAATTATAATTGGGTTCAAACCAATAATGTGTAATCGAGTATATGAATTCGATAGTAAATTAATTAATAAAAAGGATATGATAAATGAAAATTATAGATGAATCGTAAATAAGATAAAGTGAAATGTGAATGAAGATGTTAAAGAGATTTGAGCCTGTATTTAAATGAAATCAAAACTAATTTGATATGACGAGACTAGATACTATCAAAGGAATGATATTCACTTTTAGAAGTAAATAATGATTGAAAGAAAATATTGTAAATAAAATGGAGGATAAAGGGAAATGGTGTGACCAGGACAGTGAGATTATTATGAAGTTCAGAATGTAAATCAATAAGATTTTTCCGAAGTTCGGAATAAATTATCGAATAAGAGATTATTCAAAAGAAATTTTTTCGTGAGAGACAACTATTTCGAATAAAAAAGGGTGCTACTTCCGGTTTTAATCAAAATTTACTAAATTGTTTATATTCAGATTAATGGATCATTTGAAAGCACGAATTATTGTTGTAATCAATAATTTTCGTGAAAGAAGTGAATTCTTAGCTTGAATTCAAAAGTTACGAGAATGAGTGGTTTGTTGGTATTTGAAGTGTGAATTTTATCTATTTCAAAGTTAATAATGTTGTCCAGTTAAGGTTTGAGAGGTAATTATACCCCAACTTGATTGGTTTCATTGCTGACTAAGAAATGGATAAGGTTCGGTAGCAAGAGTGGTTAAGTGAAGTAAGTTGATGAGTGTCAGCAGTTAAGTGGAAAATAGCGCTGTTCTATTTAATATCTAGTTAATTCAAATAACGAATTTAGAAATGTTTTTCCCCCTAAGAATAAAGCATATTTTCTATAGAAAATAAGGATTTGTGAGTATAGGAAAATGTTTTCCAATGGTAATAAGAGATTTTATAGATTTTTTTTAAAAAAGGGATAATTGAAAAGGTTTCCAAAAAAAATCGTGAGAGACTGACGTGTTTTGATAAATCGAATGATGAGAAATGAAGAGCGAAAAGCCATACGATGAGAACGAAGAGCGGCAGAACGTAAAGAGAAGCGGTTTCGTAAATTGAGTCTGAGAATTGTGTAAGAATTGATTTGATAAGAAATTAAGAAATGAAGTTAAGGGATTTAGAAACTGACTGGAGATTAGTTAAGTTGAATAATTTTCTGAGTGTTGATCGGAAGTTGGTTTTAGCCTTCAGGATTGATACTTTGGGAGTTGTTCGCTTGATAATTGACGGTGGAAGAACGTGAATATGGAAGAGAAATAAAGCATGAATGAGAAATTTAGTCTGAGAATGGAAATTTAGAAATTTTAAGAAGATAAAGATGTGGATGAAGCGACGAACTTATTAATTGGAAATTTGAGGAATTATTGTTTTGTTTATAACCAATAGAGTCATCCATCTGAGTTAATATTAGATATCTGAATTGATTAAGAGATCAAAACTGAAATTTTGGAATTGAAATGAAATTTGAGGATATTCGATTTTAAATATTGAATATAAAAGTTTTCGGAACTTATATGAAAAATGCATAAAAATATAGCGAAGTCGAGAGCTATCTATTTGGAAGGTAATTGATTTGAAATGAAATCGTATACAGAATTTATATAAGAAAGTTGGATTGAAAAACGTGATTTGTAAATCTTATGTAAATCGATATAAGTATGAATTACGAGAAGTATGAAATAAAATACTATATGTATATAGTATTATATGTTTTCAAATTACGATAAGGGAAGTACCTTCCTTCTCCTTGAATTTCGAGCTTGGTTGAGATATGTTGCTGGTGGTAGTAGGTTGTCCGAACATAAAACTCATGAGTTGTCGTTGAGCACGACTGCTATGTAATTCACAGGGCTGCACATAGCCTACGGGGGTCGGATGTTTCCTGAGGGAATCAGGGATAACCATTGTGATCGCTGCGATCTAGAGTCGTTGGAATTCGATCGTGTAGCGAAATTCCCAAGGCTGCAGATAGCCTACGACTGATGGATGTTTCTTGGGAGAACCAAGCGTAACCATTGTGACTGCTGCGATCTACAGTCGAATTATAAGGGCGAAATCCGCAGAGCTGTGAAAGCTTACAGGTATGGATGTTTCCTGGGGGACCCAGGCATAACCATTGTGTACCTGCGGTCCACATGATAGATCTACAAGTGAAAGAAATGTAACCACTAGAGTTACTAAGGTAGAATGGAGCCACCTATGTAATGCAACAGTTTGTCTTTGTGACTTGAATATCTTTATAACTTGATCAGTCCTTCTAACCTGATTTATTTTTATCATTTCATGATTTGATTTTAAGATCCTGAGCTAGAGCAGCCACTGCTTAATGACCTCGGAAAGTCCTTTGATTTTTAAATATCTTTCGTTGATTTGTCCAAGACGAAATTCACAGGGAAGTGATTTCCTACGGATACGGATCTGCGATTCATGAACAATCAACATACAATATCACATTGGTACTTTCCGTATCTGTTTTTAAATGGATTTTTGAAATAATTTTTAATGGGAGTTGAAACATGGATATTTAGTGCTTGGAGATTTTAGTCATGCGCCTGGCCAGCGTATATCTAACGTCTGTAAGAACGGCAATAGACTTGTCAAACTTCAAGTTATAAAATATTTTTGACTTAAAAAAACAAATCAGTAATCTGAAATAAAAAATTTACTTAGCCAAATAAATTGAGAAAGATGATTTTAAATGGTTTTCAAGACCACGACTTTGTATCAATACAATTATTTCCAGATTTTGATAATTCAAGTTTTGAATATATAAATTGTCGATCAGTAGAGAAGATATTATTTACACTCTTCAATGAGTGTTTGAAAAGGATAAATTGGTTGGATGGATTTAATGAGAAGATATTTGGATGAACGCGAATTACAAGGAATAAGTGGAATGATGAATAAGTAAATACTGACAAATGGTTTATACAGAAATTGGAATAATTTGAGATGCATAAATCCAACATATGCAGGATTTGAAATTCAAAAAGAGATTGGTTTTGGAGAAAAATATATATGATTTTGAATCTCTTAGAAGAATAAATAGAATGAGAAATATCTCAAAATAACTTGAGATAGAAATGGTCTAAGAAAATTGAAAATAGTTTGAAAAACATAGAAATAAATAAACACCCGATTCGAAAGATAAAGAAATCTTGTTTGATCAA
Organism: Allium sativum; assembly: GCA_030737875.1. Lineage (NCBI taxonomy): Eukaryota > Viridiplantae > Streptophyta > Magnoliopsida > Asparagales > Amaryllidaceae > Allium > Allium sativum. The sequence goes on from CM060918.1 coordinate 1,071,286, forward strand.
AATTGATCTACAACTATGAGGAAGGAAATTTAATATGATGAATAGACAATAGGATCGATGAATTAAATGTCGATATTTAAATTAGTTATGCGAAAATTATGCACGAACGTGGAAATTTGAAGTTTATATTGGTATAACTCTAATGATCTTTCCTTTTCGAGGACATAAAGTTTTAAAGGGAGGAAGATTGTAACGTCCCAGAAATTTTGCCAACTGGAATGTGAAATTAATTGAAGATTTAATTATTAATGATCATTTTTATATTGATACTGGAATTAGAAAGTTAAAATCAAGTATATTGTTTGTATGAATTGAATTTTTGTTGAGTATTTGAATTGATTCAGAATTCAACTAGGAAAAAATGAACGGTTGGATTTGAATTTGACTTTAAATAAATTTGGAATTTTAGTTGTTGAAATATACTGAGAATTGGCCTAGATGTATGTGTAAAGGAATTTAAATTTAACATTCCAATTTGGAAACGAACATAGTCATTTTGTGTGGACAAACGAGATAAAATCAGTAAGCCGATAAATAAAAGTAAAATAACATCTTTATACAAATAAAGTCATAACTCGACCAAATAAATTTTATAGAATTCCAAATATCGAGGCGTGATGGAACGTAAATTTCATCACTATTAAAGTTTGTTTGTGGCGGTTTAAAAATAAAACGTCAACATATTTTGCGGTAGAAGATTTAAGGAACCGTAAATAAATAAATAAAGTAAATAAATAAATAGATAGATAAAGTAAATAAATAAATAAATAAATAAAATAAAAGGTTTGGTTCCTTCCCATGCACATTATCGATTCCCTAGTTCGCACGAAAACTTGGTACCCACGGTTCTACTTCTATAAAGTCGCACTGTTTTTCCCAAATTCTTCAGAAAATCATTTCCTTCCTCAAACAAAAATCCGAACCCTCAAATAAAATCGTTTTCCCCCAATGGCTTCCTACCGAAAATCAATGGAATTGGTTACCGCCTTCTGACCAAATCGCCACCTCCATTCTACCGCCGTCGCCTTCGAACCGAGAACACCAACACACCACCGAAACAACCCCGAGCTCGCACCAACAAATCGAATTTTAGCGTCACCTCCTGGTTCACATCTGCGCAAGTGATAGCACCTCGGACTATGCCTCGTCTAAGGAAAACATGGCAGTAGGTGAGCATCTCACTCACGATTAACCTTGTTTTCAAGTGAATTAATTTTGATTAAACTAAATAAATAGTTGATTCCGATTGCGTTGGTTGCCTTGCGGTTAATTGTTTGATTACGTTGTACTGATAAGAATGGATACTACCCCTAAGGACAAACTGAAAATATGTATCCAACCGTGAAGTAAAGTAGTGAGTAAACCCTCTCTTTTTATTTACTGCTTATGTTAAGACATAAGAATAGACATGGGTATATATTATCCTGTATGTATGTATTGTGTAAAAGCTTCATGTTAAAACGGAAATCAAAGATGCGTTAAACTGAACCTGAAAACTATGGAAGTAAACCCTTTGTTTTTTTTCCCAGTTTAATCTGTTACTAGGGGATATATAGGATGATATTTATATATATTTATCATACACACCAGAATGTAGTATGGCTTACCTGGTGACCACTATATAAGTCTGGAAATGTAATTTGGCACCTCGGATTGATTGTTGATTTTCAGAAACGAATTGGACTATTTTCTGGCATAAAAAACATACTGTGATTTCTAGAAAGGAAAGATATAGAAATAAAACTAACGATATGAAATGACTGAAAGTCCTAAAATTTACCTGCAATAATAATAGAAAGACTTTACTGTTAATTATTTAAGCGATATTTTAATAAGACATTGTTTGTGCATAAATTAAATTTCCAGACGCTGAAATTTTATTTGATTTCCTAACATCCTTATTTGCATTTCTTGGACAGTGGATACCATAATGGTTTGATAATGGAACAACTTTTTTTAGAATTCACAGATTCCACACCTTATGTGAGCAATGGACAAATCCGTTATGTATCGCTGTAATAATGCAATACATAGGTAACAAAACTTTTTAAATGTATCGACCAGAAATTATTATTTTGTTTTTCCTATACTGGCACTGGATTCATTCTATGTTTTCGCTATCAAGTTGGAACATGGGAATGTATAAAAATTGAAATTTTAGTATCATTTTTGTGTACTGTTATTTCGAAACCATACTTATGATATCATAGTATCGTATTTGAGTGTAATTTAAGTATACATGCCCTAGCTTGTTTATAATTGGAAGAGAGAGAGAGAGAAAACATTTGGTGTTAAACATACTTGCCTAAGCCTCTTTTTCAATTAAATTGCGTTATCTCGGGATGTTTCCTGTTACCACTGTTAGTTAAAGGAGTGTTTATATCGATTATTTGGATATGCCTTTTTCACAATTATTTGATTATCTTGGGTATGAGTACAAACTCAGTGTTTCAACTTAGACCTTGTGGCCAAAGTTTGGGTATAATAATACCCATTTTAGTTCTGCACGCAAATTAAAAATGGATGTTTATAGAAGTAATTAAAGGGTGAATGTCAGTATAAATTTGGATTATGATCATGTACAAATGTTTACATACCCAGTCTTCATGTCTTGTGGTATGGGTTGTTGATTTTGTGCATGGAATATATATTGTGTAGTTTTCAGGGCTGCACTATTTTGTGTTGGGTCTTGAAAATCAAATTTGCAGTAGCAGAATTGAATCCTTTGTGACGCATGGGTTCTATTTTGATTAACTAATACATTGTTTGTTGTTCACTTGTAAATCTTTCGAAACCCATATGCATTAACATGCTACTGAGCCATACTTGATTTGCCGAACACTTTTGGCCATTGTTGATAGCCTTTTGGGATGTGCACATACAGAATGTATGCTTACTACCATAGGGAGAGTAAACAACTTTTTCCTACTCACTGGTTACATACATTGAATCCTGTCCAAACTCTTGTTCATTTAGATTATTATTTTTAGTTGTATGCATGAAAATTTGTATGGTCTGCTATGTTGTAGAGCAACTTTGATATTCTTATTCAGAGACACTTAAATTTGTAAAACCGAGATCTGCATGTTTAGTCCACACATGTTTACCTAGCTTATAAGTCTAAAACTAAAAAGAAAACTCTTCGTTACTTGAATTACACAATCATTTTATTTGATCTCCTGTTTTTTTGCATGAATGATCAAGGTTAGTTGCTGCCATATTTTATTTACTGCTCCTTGAAGTGACCATTAAATTATGCTGTGCACATACCCATTCTGCCATGCTAATAATTTTGTGATAAGTTGCATAATATTTGACCAGTCCATTATGTATACCCAGACTGTTTTGTCTTCCACGACATCATGATCATTGAGTTGGTTTATTTGAATTTATACCTGAACTGTTTTAATTTGTATTTTGCACAAGTGGCTTCTGAACTGTCCTACTATCAACACAAAACATGTTTGGTATTTCTGTGTTTACTCGTAACTTGGCCGGGTGTATGTGTGACTATTTTCATGCCATATTACTTGAATTTGAAAGTTGCCTTGTACTCGGATTCATATTCATGCAGTTGTGTCACTTGTACCCCTATGCATTCCTTGTTATCCGAAGCAAGATTTTTAATATATATATAATATATATATACACACACTTTTATATATGTGGTGGCCATGTGCACATATGTATATATGTACCATTGTTGTAACAACCCGAAAATCTGGGCCAGTTTAAAATTTTTATTTCGGCAATTTTAGCGAATTTTGATTATTTAAAATGAATTATTTTAAATAATATCGACGAGAAATTTATTTTGAATAGAATTCGAACGTATATATTATATAGATCGTCGTTAAAATATAAATAATTATATATAATTATAAAAGGAATTGAAAATGGCACGGTTGTTCGATAATTCGATTTCAAACTTCAATTGAATGTACCGGGTGCAAAACAATCCGGATTTTAGTGAAACCAAAAATGATAGAATCTATTTGAGGATATCTTTCCAACGAATCCGAAAAATCAAGATTTCATAGCGGGAATCAAAAGATATGTCCAGTTGAAAATTCTGAATAGTCGCTATGGAATTCAGGCCCTTAAAAATAGAAATTTTGCAAACGACCTCGGATTTCGTCGAAACCAGTTTTGTTGGGTCCGTGATGTCAAATTTTTGTTAGATTCCAAATTTCATAATTTTCTGAATCAATATGTGAGCGTGGCAAAGGAAAACGCGTTTGACCAGTTTTAGTTGATTTTAATCGACTGGAAATTGGCCATTTTTCCAACGGTCTCAGAATTCGACGAAACTAGTTTTGTTAGGACCGTATCGTCAATACGAAGCTAGAAAATATTTTTCTGCAATTTATAGAGTTGGTATGTGACCCCGGTAATTTGAAATGTACATTTAAAATTCAATATAGCGATTTAAATGTAAATTCAACGGAAACTGATCGTAACGTCCGAATTAACCTACGATACATATCCCATTGTGTTCGAAATGGGGGTGAAACGCTATGGACGACAGGCGGTGGACCTCGTTTAGAGGTCGTATGTAAAAGTCAACTTTTTGCAATTAAAATAATTAAAATAAATTATAAAAATAAATTATCTCTCTTCTCCCCCTTAAATCACTCTGGCCCCCCCTTTATTTCAAAACCGAAAACGATTCAGGAAAAAAAAAAAGAAAAGCGACTGCGAAAACCCGCCGCCACCCTCGGAGGACCACCGCCGCCTCGAGAAGACCCCCCCTCGTCGTCGGATCGAGAGCCCCCCCTCTGAAGCCCGACGAACCCTCCTCCCTGTCCGATCGTGCACCCCACCTGAACCCGAAACCCACCTAGACGCCCCCCCCTAACGCCTCGTCGCCCTTTCCATCTCGAAACCCCCTGAAGCCGGCGCACCCACCCGAAACCCCTCCGTCAACCGCGCGAGCTCAGGGAGGCCAACACCTCGATTTCCACGCCAGGCCACTGGAACCCCCCCTCCGCGTTCGAAGCCCCCCTTTCTTCGCAGACAACAGTAAGTTGTTTTTACTTTATTTTATTTTTATTTTAATTCTAAGATTTCGATTTTTATGTTTAAAAACTGAAAATGTTAATGTTTAAAAACTGATTTTTATGTTTAAAAACTGAAAATGTTAATGTTTAAAAACTGATTTATATATTAAAAACCGAAAATGTTAATGTTTAAAAACTGATTTATATATTAAAAACTGAAAATGTTAATGTTTAAAAACTGATTTTTATGTTTAAAAACAGAAAATGTTAATGTTTAAAAACTGATTTATATATTAAAAACTGAAAATGTTAATGTTTAAAAAACTGATTTATATATTAAAAACTGAAAATGTTAATGTTTAAAAACTGATTTATATATTAAAAACTGAAAATGTTAATGTTTAAAAACTGATTTATATATTAAAAACTGAAAATGTTAATGTTTAAAAACTGATTTCCTTTATGTATAAAAACTAAGAAAGTATAGATTTTTAAAAATAGAGAAAGCTTAGATTTTTTTTGAAATAGAAAAGACTCGATTTTTATTTAGTTAGCGAAAAATAAAAATATAATTTTTATTATAGTAGAGTATTAAAAATATAATTTTTATACTAATGGCATATTAAAAATATGATTTTTATTTAGATAAGTTATAAAAATATAATCTTTATAAGAAGAAGAGCGAGATAGAAATATAATTTTTATAACGAAGTAAAAATGTGATTTTTATATATTGAACATCGAAGAAAAAATTCGATTTTTATATATTGAATAACAAAGTAAAAATTCGATTTTTATATACTGAATAGCAAAGTAAAAATTCGATTTTTATATACTGAATAGCATAGTAAAAATTCGATTTTTGTATACTGAATAGCATAGTAAAAATTCGATTTTTATATACTGAATAGCGAAGTAAAAATTCGATTTTTACATATGTAGTGGCTACGGGCGACGAAAGCGACGAAGGGCGAGAACAATGAAGATTTCCTGCATTAGAAGTGCCGTGGAGCTAGGATAGCTATCTGTGAGAACTTCTCACCTTTCAATTTAAATTTTCTAGTTATATATATATACTAGGATGCAGACGGTGTTTAGTAGCACCAGACACCCGTCATCCACAGACCATGGATGGCTTGTTTGTTAAATTGTTTGGTTGTGTAGTTGATTAGATTATTCGGTTTGAATTAAATTGTTTGGTGAAATGAATTGATTTGATTGATGTGTGAATGGCGTGGGCCTTCACTAGACCGGGGATAAGACTAGGCCTCGTCCCGTTTCTAGTATCGTGCCGTTATGCCGCCGAAATTTTCTAAAATATGTTAGAAAAATAAAAATATCATTTTATTCAAAGAATGAACTGAATAGAAATTCATATGTTAAAATAAAATGTTTTATCATTAAAAATATAATTTTTAACGTGAAGTGAATAAAATAAAATATTCATTTACAAACCGGACGGTTTGTTTATGTACACCTATTTGAATGACATTGATTGGGACGATAAATTTCACACATCGCCCAACTGCACAAATAAAATCTGTGTTTGATTGTTTGAAACCCCACACGGGTGTTGGGATGAAATTTGAAGTTCACTCATCCTAATTGATTAAATATGTCGATCGATTGATTGACAGGCTGTTATAAGCGTTAGATATTTATATTTGATGCTTATACAGTGTAGTGCACTTTGGTTGATGGTTGATTATTTTTCAATGCTATTATATACATGTGATGTATGAAAATCCATATAATTAACGTTATATGGTAATTGGTTGGGCCTCATTCCAATTTGAAAAATAAAGAATAATATAAAATAAAGGTTCATGTGTTGACAGTACTCACCCCTTGAGATTGGTCATGTGTTGAACGAAATATTTTAGCAATAAAATTTACATCTTTATCAATATGAAATAAAGGTTCATGTGTTGACAGTACTCATCCCTTGAGATTGGGCATGTGTTGAACGAAATATTTTAGCAATAAAATTTACATCTTTATCAATATAAAATAAAGGTTCATGTGTTGACAGTACTCATCCATTGAGATTGGTCATGTGTTGAACGAAATATTTTGATAATAACAACTAATTTGAAAAAAAGAATATTTGAAATAGAATATTTGAAAATAGAAATTTATGAAGCCGCATTGATTAGATTGACGCCATTTTGACGTGAACGATATTGATATCGATTCAAAACGATTTCGAAATGAATTGAATTGAAAACGATTTCGAAATGAATTGAATATAAAACGATTTCGAAATGAATTGAATATAAAACGATTTCGAAATGAATTGAATATAAAACGATTTCGAAATGAATTGAATTGAAAACGATTTCGAAATGAATTGAATAGAAAACCAATTCGAAATGAATTGAATAGAAAACCAATTTGAATTGAATTGAATTCAAATTGAATTAAAATTTGAATTGAATAGAAATGAATTTTAAAACGAATTTATAAAGAAGAATTCAATTTTGATTTGAATTGAAATGGAAGTTGAAATTGCTTTTGAAACGAATTTAAAACTATTTATATAATTCGTTTTAAATAGAAATCGACGAAATATATATTATATATATTATATATATAATATAATGGCCTGAATAGAACGCGCCGCGCCGCGGCAGTTCGTGAATTTCGACCATTTATTTCAAACGGACATTACGGGAGATCCGACCGTCGGATTCTCCTGAAACCGGAACCGTTGGGTTCGTATCGAAAATAGCTTTCTAAGGAATATTAGAAATTAGAAATCTAACGGTTGGATTTGGAATTATGTCCAAATCAAATTTGAAAAAGGTCGCTGTAAGTGCAGTTCGATGGCCGTTGATGGAAATCGACTGTACGGGCCTTGATAAAATTATTAAAAATAGTAATAATTGGTGTAAAATCATAAGAAATGATTTAGAAAGAATTGGGATGAAAAACTCCATATTTGAAAAGATAAAAATAGATTTTTATCGAAATGAACTAGTTTTGAACTAGAATTATAATTCTATTTATTTTTAAATAAATAAATAGAATTTGAAAAGGGTTTTAAAAATAACCAGAATTTCCAATGATTGCATTGGAGTGGATTTGAATCGAAATTGTCTTCGGAATATTTCGATGTTGGAATTCGTGATTATGCAGATGTTGTTATGGAAATTTGAAAGATAAATATTTATATCGTTATTTCCAATACGACATTTGTTAATCGTAGAATTTGATATTGAATATAAGCCGATATATTTTCTATTCAGAGCCTTGTATTGAATATCAAATGTGATTTGGGTTGGTCGTGAATGGTGTCTTCACTAACACTGTTCTTGAACCCAGTTGAGAAAAGATTAAATCTTTTTTTATTTAGGTTTAATGAAGTGTACCAATTAAATAATATTTAATTGGAATTGAACTGATATTGATTTTTGGGTTTATCGTGGACAGTGTTTTAAATAACACTCGTTCTTTAGCCCGATAATTAATGGAAGGTGATTTTGGGTTTATCGTGAATCGTGTTTTAAATGACACTGATTCTTTAACCCAGTTAACGATTAAAACTAAGTGGAGTTTTAATGAATCTTTAATTAGATTGAAAAGATCGAGAATGGAGTATCCCCAGTTTTACTCCAGGCGATAGTTAAATCTTTAATTAGATTTGAACGTGAAATGGTAATTGAATTTACCGATAACACCGTGGTGTTAGATATGAAGTATTACCAGTTTTACTTCATGGGATGAATAGGTTGGGATTGGGAAATTAAAACCAATGATTACTACGGTAAGGTTCGCTAATTCCGACTAGTTGAATCGAAATTCAAAGGAAGATTAGAGAATAAATTCAGGAATTTATCTTGGATAAAATTAATGGGAACCTTTCCCTATGAATGTGAAATCAGAAACTAACTGTCGGTTAGCTAAGCAGAATGGTTTTCTGGATATTGATCTGATGTTGGTTTCGGCCTTCGGGGTTAATATTCGGGAAATTATTCTCTTGATTAATTTACGGTTAGTGACTGACGAATTGGAATGAGGCGTATGTTGTGTTTGTGTAACACTTATTTAAAATATACGCGAGTTATTCGGAAAGACCGGGTTTATCCCATTCTGAATAACTGATACGACGATAAGTCGAAGATGAAGACGATGGTCGAAGACCGGAAGTCTTCACGTCGTTTGGGTGATTACTGATGATCTTGATTGGGCTGTACACCCAAGAAGATGGAAACAGTTGGTGATCGTCCAGATGTACTTGGAGATCGATGGATATGAGGGGTACTAGGTGCCTCCGGTTTCGTTCAGACCCAGAACGGACTTGTAAATGGACTGTGTGTCTGACATTGGATTTTAGTCTGTGTGATTGATCTCTATTAAATATATATCTGTTTGGCGGCGGAGAATTTATTCTCTTGCTTAACGCCCTTCTCTGAGACGTACGAGCTCAGGGGTTATATATTGATGGATATCAAACGCATGGAGTGAATTGCCTGTGTGGCATACCTAAGTGGCAATTGATCGAGGCTTCTGTTGAAAAGCAAAGTCTTGTGGTTGATGATCGAAGCACGGCCTTTGTGGCGTAGCTTTGTGTAACGTTTACTTCACGAGTTTCACACCCGGTATGAACCAAAAACGGGAGACGGACCTCAGGGAGGGCATGCGATTCTTTCTAGCTAGAAGTGGCGTCAGTGGTTTTACACGCCCTGACGAGTTTGACTTATGTGGTTGTTGCTGTTGCGAGGCGCCTCGGATTGATCGGTCGTTCTCGAACCGATGGAGTCATTTAGTTGGCTCATTTACGCCCCAAGGGGCGGGGAAACGTAGTGTTCAGGCATAATAATCCACATCGGTGGACCGACCCTGACGATCCATGGGGCAGTTGCGACTGTTCCTGAGGCTCGGGCTAGACAGTCTCGAATTGGTTGAGGACTATCTTTTGCCTCGGTTCATAGATGGAAATCCAATTTCCAAATACGTGACTTTGCGGTTTTATTTGTAAACCTATATATGGCGACATAGTGGCATGGGACGCTCATGCCGCCTATGATTGATACTTATGATTTGAAGTTGTTTTATACACTATACACTTATTATGGTATCAAGTGATCTGATTTAAACGTATCAAGCATTCTTTGGCTGTTATAAGGGAAAACCCTATCCCCCGGCTTGCGTTGCATTGTGTGATAGGACCTGGGTCTTATAACAGCTTCATTTTTCTTTATTTAGCATTGCGCTGCTGTTTTATGCACTGGTATTCTTGGGAGGAAACCCGTTCCGTGTTATACGGCGTGGTCCCTTGATTTACCAAACTTTAAAATAAAGATTTATAACTGTTTTAGTTCTCACACCAGTCCCATGACTGACCTGGAGTTTATTGTTTTGACCTAAACTCTGGGTGCCCTTATTTTTTGACACGGGCAGTTAGTAGTTTTGGTTTTGCAGATTTATATTCACAGGATCCTGGTTTACAGCTGGAATGATATCCGGGAAGCTTTGTATCCGTATATCTCTTCTAGTTGTGTATTGTATTATTTTCCACTGCGATGTATTTAAATGTAATTTAAATCTCTGATATTTCTGTGTAATATTCATTTATACTCTGTATATTCTTGTAATCTGATGCATTGTTGTAATATACAATGAAATGTTCTTCTGTATGCGTTTTGTTGTGGCTTGTTCTCGAACTATCCGACGCTTTCCTTCACGGGGAAGTTACGGTTTTTACAGTTAGTATTAGAGCTTTGGTTTACAAAGCAGAGAACAAGACACATTAGAAACGTACAAAAGAATTCATCAGATATTGGATTAGTAATATCCAACGGGAATGACTCGTTAGAGATGGGATCAGTAGTATCCTAGAACGAGTGTGAAGAGTATATTTTTCAAATAAAAACAATTCTGTTTTGAAATTTAGATCGTTTTACACGTATTTGAATAATTTATTTATATTGATTTTGGACAATTCAGTATATAAAGAATTTGCATATACGCCTTGCAAACGTATATTCAAAGTTTTAATATATTGGATAGATATAGCATCGCACTCTAGTCGCCCGAAGATGATATTGATGATAGCGATCGCATCATCAACATTTATGTTCGAGTTTCGAAGGTGTGATTTTCTATATATTTCCATTAGACTGGTGTGAGAACCAAAACTTATATAGATAGATTTATTTGTTGTGATTTGGCATCAAAAACATGATTTTTTGTATATATATCAAAATTATGAATTTGAAACGTTAAATCCACTAATTGATTGATGTTTGTGTTGTTTGTTTAATTGTTTGATAATTTTGAACCATTACGCCTAATTGTATCAAATAATGAATTGTATTGAAATTTGGTCGCATTTGCTTGCATATACTTGTACTTACATTGAACAGGTCATTGCAAGGAGGCTAGAGCAGAGAATAAAATTTGTTTGCCTGACAAATAGGTACATGTTTACTACATAATTTACTGTTTTGTTTGGGTGATGATGATTTTATGAGCCTATTGGCTAGCCGCTTGGCTTTTTCTTTTTCTTTTTGAGATCTGAAGGACCGGGGAAGCTATTTGAAATTCCCCGATGCTCCCAGTGCAGGGGAGGTTATGGCGAAATTTTTCCAAAATTTAGGGTGTTAGCCAAATTTTTGAAAATTTGAAAATTCTCAGAAACTAAAGAGTTGGAGAATGGAAGCCAGATCGAACGTGGAGCTAATTGATCAAACCACTTTCGACTTTGTTCCTTTTCGGGGACGAAAAGTTTTAAGTGGGGGAGATTGTAACAACCCGAAAATCTGGGCCAGTTTAAAATTTTTATTTCGGCAAATTTAGCGAATTTTGATTATTTAAAATGAATTATTTTAAATAATATCGACGAGAAATTTATTTTGAATAGAATTCGAACGTATATATTATATAGATCGTCGTTAAAATATAAATAATTATATATAATTATAAAAGGAATTAAAAATGGCGCGGTAGTTCGATAATTCGATTTCAAACTTCAATTGAATGTACCGGGTGCAAAACAATCCGGATTTTAGTGAAACCAAAAATGATAGAATCTATTTGAGGATATCTTTCCAACGAATCCGAAAAATCAAGATTTCATAGCGGGAATCAAAAGATATGTCCAGTTGAAAATTCTGAATAGTCGCTATGGAATTCAGGCCCTTAAAAATAGAAATTTTGTAAACGACCTCGGATTTCGACGAAACCAGTTTTGTTGGGTCCGTGATGTCAAATTATTGTTAGATCCCAAATTTCATAATTTTCTGAATCAATATGTGAGCGTGGCAAAGGAAAACGCGTTTGACCAGTTTCAGTTGATTTTAATCGACTGGAAATTGGCCATTTTTCCAACGGTCTCAGAATTCGACGAAACTAGTTTTGTTAGGACCGTATCGTCAATACGAAGCTAGAAAATATTTTTCTGCAATTTATAGAGTTGGTATGTGACCCCGGTAATTTGAAATGTACGTTTAAAATTCAATATAGCGATTTAAATGTAAATTCAACAGAAACTGATCGTAACGTCCGAATTAACCTACGATACATATCCCATTGTGTTCGGAATGGGGGTGAAACGCTATGGACGACAGGCGGTGGACCTCGTTTAGAGGTCGTATGTAAAAGTCAACTTTTTGCAATTAAAATAATTAAAATAAATTATAAAAATAAATTATCTCTCTTCTCCCCCTTAAATCACTCTGCCCCCCCCCTTTATTTCAAAACCGAAAACGATTCAGGAAAAAAAAAAAGCGACTGCGAAAACCCGCCGCCACCCTCGGAGGACCACCGCCGCCTCGAGAAGACCCCCCCTCGTCGTCGGATCGAGAGCCCCCCCCTCTGAAGCCCGACGAACCCTCCTCCCTGTCCGATCGTGCACCCCACCTGAACCCGAAACCCACCTGGACGCCCCCCCCTAACGCCTCGTCGCCCTTTCCATCTCGAAACCCCCTGAAGCCGGCGCACCCACCCGAAACCCCTCCGTCAATCGCGCGAGCTCAGGGAGGCCAACACCTCGATTTCCGCGCCAGGCCACTGGAACACCCCCCCTCCGCGTTCGAAGCCCCCCTTTCTTCGCAGACAACAGTAAGTTGTTTTTACTTTATTTTATTTTTATTTTAATTCTAAGATTTCGATTTTTATGTTTAAAAACTGAAAATGTTAGTGTTTAAAAACAGTTTTTTATGTTTAAAAACTGAAAATGTTAATGTTTAAAAACTGATTTATATATTAAAAACCGAAAATGTTAATGTTTAAAAACTGATTTATATATTTAAAACCGAAAATGTTAATGTTTAAAAACGGATTTTTATGTTTAAAAACTGAAAATGTTAATGTTTAAAAACTGATTTATATATTAAAAACTGAAAATGTTAATGTTTAAAAAACTGATTTATATATTAAAAACTGAAAATGTTAACGTTTAAAAACTGATTTATATATTAAAAACTGAAAATGTTAATGTTTAAAAACTGATTTATATATTAAAAACTGAAAATGTTAATGTTTAAAAACTGATTTCCTTTATGTTTAAAAACTAAGAAAGTATAGATTTTTAAAAATAGAGAAAGCTTAGATTTTTTTTGAAATAGAAAAGACTCGATTTTTATTTAGTTAGCGAAAAATAAAAATATAATTTTTATTATAGTAGAGTATTAAAAATATAATTTTTATACTAATGGCATATTAAAAATATGATTTTTATTTAGATAAGGTTATAAAAATATAATCTTTATAAGAAGAAGAGCGAGATAGAAATATAATTTTTATAACGAAGTAAAAATGTGATTTTTATATATTGAACATCGAAGAAAATATTCGATTTTTATATATTGAATAACAAAGTAAAAATTCGATTTTTATATACTGAATAGCAAAGTAAAAATTCGATTTTTATATGCTGAATAGCATAGTAAAAATTCGATTTTTATATACTGAATAGCATAGTAAAAATTCGATTTTTATATACTGAATAGCATAGTAAAAATTCGATTTTTATATACTGAATAGCGAAGTAAAAATTCGATTTTTACATATGTAGTGGCTACGGGCGACGAAAGTGACGAAGGGCGAGAACAATGAAGATTTCCTGCATTAGAAGTGCCGTGGAGCTAGGATAGCTATCTGTGAGAACTTCTCACCTTTCAATTTAAATTTTCTAGTTATATATATATATATATATACTAGGATGCAGACGGTGTTTAGTAGCACCCGACACCCGTCATCCACAGACCATGGATGGCTTGTTTGTTAAATTGTTTGGTTGTGTAGTTGATTAGATTATTCGGTTTGAATTAAATTGTTTGGTGAAATGAATTGATTTGATTGATGTGTGAATGGCGTGGGCCTTCACTAGACCGGGGATAAGACTAGGCCTCGTCCCGTTTCTAGTATCGTGCCGTTATGCCACCGAAATTTTCTAAAATATGTTAGAAAAATAAAAATATCATTTTATTCAAAGAATGAACTGAATAGAAATTCATATGTTAAAATAAAATGTTTTATCGTTAAAAATATAATTTTTAACGTGAAGTGAATAAAATAAAATATTCATTTACAAACCGGACGGTTTGTTTATGTACACCTATTTGAATGACATTGATTGGGACGATAAATTTCACACATCGCCCAACTGCACAAATAAAATCTGTGTTTGATTGTTTGAAACCCCACACGGGTGTTGGGATGAAATTTGAAGTTCACTCATCCTGATTGATTAAATATGTCGATCGATTGATTGACAGGCTGTTATAAGCGTTAGATATTTATATTTGATGCTTATACAGTGTAGTGCACTTTGGTTGATGGTTGATTAATTTTCAATGCTATTATATACATGTGATGTATGAAAATCCATATAATTAACGTTATATGGTAATTGGTTGGGCCTCATTCCAATTTGAAAAATAAAGAATAATATAAAATAAAGGTTCATGTGTTGACAGTACTCATCCCTTGAGATTGGTCATGCGTTGAACGAAATATTTTAGCAATAAAATTTACATCTTTATCAATATAAAATAAAGGTTCATGTGTTGACAGTACTCATCCCTTGAGATTGGTCATGTGTTGAACAAAATATTTTAGCAATAAAATTTACATCTTTATCAATATAAAATAAAGGTTCATGTGTTGACAGTACTCATCCATTGAGATTGGTCATGTGTTGAACGAAATATTTTGATAATAACAACTATTTTGAAAAAAAGAATATTTGAAATAGAATATTTGAAAATAGAAATTTATGAAGCCGCGTTGATTAGATTGACGCCATTTTGACGTGAACGATATTGATATCGATTCAAAACGATTTCGAAATGAATTGAATTGAAAACGATTTCGAAATGAATTGAATATAAAACGATTTCGAAATGAATTGAATATAAAACGATTTCGAAATGAATTGAATATAAAACGATTTCGAAATGAATTGAATTGAAAACGATTTCGAAATGAATTGAATAGAAAACCAATTCGAAATGAATTGAATAGAAAACCAATTTGAATTGAATTGAATTCAAATTGAATTAAAATTTGAATTGAATAGAAATGAATTTTAAAACGAATTTATAAAGAAGAATTCAATTTTGATTTGAATTGAAATGGAAGTTGAAATTGATTTTGAAACGAATTTAAAACTATTTATATAATTCGTTTTAAATAGAAATCGACGAAATATATATTATATATATAATATAATGGCCCGAATAGAATGCGCCGCGCCGCGGCAGTTCATGAATTTCGACCATTTATTTCAAACGGACATTACGGGAGATCCGACCATCGGATTCTCCTGAAACCGGAACCGTTGGGTTCGTATCGAAAAGAGATTTCTAAGGAATATTAGAAATTAGAAATCTAACGGTTGGATTTGGAATTATGTCCAAATCAGATTTGAAAAAGGTCGCTGTAAGTGCAGTTCGATGGCCGTTGATGGAAATCGACTGTACGGGCCTTGATAAAATTATTAAAAATAGTAATAATTGGTGTAAAATCATAAGAAATGATTTAGAAAGAATTGGGATGAAAAACTCCATATTTGAAAAGATAAAAATAGTTTTTTATCGAAATGAACTAGTTTTGAACTAGAATTATAATTCTATTTATTTTTAAATAAATAAATAGAATTTGAAAAGGGTTTTAAAAATAACCAGAATTTCCAATGATTGCATTGGAGTGGATTTGAATCGAAATTGTCTTCGGAATATTTCGATGTTGGAATTCGTGATTATGCAGATGTTGTTATGGAAATTTGAAAGATATATATTTATATCGTTATTTCCAATACGACATTTGTTAATCGTAGAATTTGATATTGAATATAAGCCGATATATTTTCTATTCAGAGCCTTGTATTGAATATCAAATGTGATTTGGGTTGGTCGTGAATGGTGTCTTCACTAACACTGTTCTTGAACCCAGTTGAGAAAAGATTAAATCTTTTTTTATTTAGGTTTAATGAAGTGTACCAATTAAATAATATTTAATTGGAATTGAATTGATATTGATTTTTGGGTTTATCGTGGACAGTGTTTTAAATAACACTCGTTCTTTAACCCGATAATTAATGGAAGGTGATTTTGGGTTTATCGTGAATCGTGTTTTAAATGACACTGATTCTTTAACCCAGTTAACGATTAAAACTAAGTGGAGTTTTAATGAATCTTTAATTAGATTGAAAAGATCGAGAATGGAGTATCCCCAGTTTTACTCCAGGCGATAGTTAAATCTTTAATTAGATTTGAACGTGAAATGGTAATTGAATTTACCGATAACACCGTGGTGTTAGATATGAAGTATTACCAGTTTTACTTCATGGGATGAATAGGTTGGGATTGGGAAATTAAAACCAATGATTACTACGGTAAGGTTCGCTAATTCCGACTAGTTGAATCGAAATTCAAAGGAAGATTAGATAATAAATTCAGGAATTTATCTTGGATAAAATTAATGGGAACCTTTCCCTATGAATGTGAAATCAGAAACTAACTGTCGATTAGCTAAGCAGAATGGTTTTCTGGATATTGATCTGATGTTGGTTTCGGCCTTCGGGGTTAATATTTGGGAAATTATTCTCTTGATTAATTTACGGTTAGTGACTGACGAATTGGAATGAGGCGTATGTTGTGTTTGTGTAACACTTATTTAAAATATACGCGAGTTATTCGGAAAGACCGGGTTTATCCCATTCTGAATAACTGATACGACGATAAGTCGAAGATGAAGACGATGGTCGAAGACCAGAAGTCTTCACGTCGTTTGGGTGATTACTGATGATCTTGATTGGGCTGTACACCCAAGAAGATGGAAACAGTTAGAGATCGTCCAGACGTACTTGGAGATCGATGGATATGAGGGGTACTAGGTGCCTCCGGTTTCGTTCAGACCCAGAACGGACTTGTAAATGGACAGTGTGTCTGACATTGGATTTTAGTCCGTGTGATTGATCTCTATTAAATATATATCTGTTTGGCGGCGGAGAATTTATTCTCTTGCTTAACGCCCTTCTCTGAGACGTACGAGCTCAGGGGTTATATATTGATGGATATCAAACGCATGGAGTGAATTTCCTGTGTGGCATACCTAAGTGGCAATTGATCGAGGCTTCTGTTGAAAAGCAAAGTCTTGTGGTTGATGATCGAAGCACGGCCTTTGTGGCATAGCTTTGTGTAACGTTTACTTCACGAGTTTCACACCCGGTATGAACCAAAAACGGGAGACGGACCTCAGGGAGGGCATGCGTTTCTTTCTAGCTAGAAGTGGCGTCAGTGGTTTTACACGCCCTGACGAGTTTGACTTATGTGGTTGTTGCTGTTGCGAGGCGCCTCGGATTGATCGGTCGTTCTCGAACCGATGGAGTCATTTAGTTGGCTCATTTACGCCCCAAGGGGCGGGGAAACGTAGTGTTCAGGCATAATAATCCACATCGGTGGACCGGCCCTGACGATCCATGGGGCAGTTGCGGCTGTTCCTGAGGCTCGGGCTAGACAGTCTCGAATCGGTTGAGGACTATCTTTTGCCTCGGTTCATAGATGGAAATCCAATTTCCAAATACGTGACTTTGCGGTTTTATTTGTAAACCTATATATGGCGACATAGTGGCATGGGACGCTCATGCCGCCTATGATTGATACTTATGATTTGAAGTTGTTTTATACACTGTACACTTATTATGGTATCAAGTGATCTGATTTAAACGTATCAAGCATTATTTGGCTGTTATAAGGGAAAACCCTATCCCCCGGCTTGCGTTGCATTGTGTGATAGGACCTGGGTCTTATAACAGCTTCATTTTTCTTTATTTAGCATTGCGCTGCTGTTTTATGCACTGGTATTCTTGGGAGGAAACCCGTTCCGTGTTATACGGCGTGGTCCCTTGATTTACCAAACTTTAAAATAAAGATTTATAACTGTTTTAGTTCTCACACCAGTCCCATGACTGACCTGGAGTTTATTGTTTTGACCAAAACTCTGGGTGCCCTTATTTTTTGACACGGGCAGCTAGTAGTTTTGGTTTTGCAGATTTATATTCACAGGATCCTGGTTTACAGCTGGAATGATATCCGGGAAGCTTTGTATCCGTATATCTCTTCTAGTTGTGTATTGTATTATTTTCCGCTGCGATGTATTTAAATGTAATTTAAATCTCTGATATTTCTGTGTAATATTCATTTATACTCTGTATATTCTTGTAATCTGATGCATTGTTGTAATATACAATGAAATGTTCTTCTGTATGCGTTTTGTTGTGGCTTGTTCTCGAACTATCCGACGCTTTCCTTCACGGGGAAGTTACGTGTTTTTACAATTGTACGTGTATATATATGCCATAAGCATACGTATATATCTAGAGACATATGCTGTCCTAACTCGTTCATCCCAAGTCGTTATGTCATATATTGGTAGTTTCTAATGGATTTGATACTCGTACATGTGACAGTTGTTAAGATTAACTACTTTATTTAGTTTTTATTGAAATAAATTTACTTGAACTATGATTAACCCGGACTTGAGTTTTCTATGTTTTTGCATGGAACACTCGGGTCAGATATGAGCATTTCAGCTTTGAAGTTTCAGCTTAGTGTTCGAAGATTGGAAAAAAGCTTGGGAATTCCAAGGATGGCGCACTCTGAAGATTTAAATAGTAAAGATTTTCCTTGTATTCAAATTATTCCGCTGTATATAAATATATTGTATTCAAAAGTTTGATAAATAAATAAAAGTTCTATTTTTCTATTCAATACTGTGTCATTTATTATTCTGTATTTCTGTGTTGATTCTGCTTTTAAACTCTGTAAGGCAAATAACGATCCGTCGATTTTGACGTTTTAAGTTGGTTTAATTACCATTTTAATGTAGTAAAAAAGGGAGGACGTTACACCTTGCGAGGGGCGCGAGGAGCTCGGGATCGGGCGTTTGCGGCTTGTGACTCCTTCGAGGTCCGAGGTCTTGGTCCGTGGATGTCTCCTGGATGCTGCGAGGTTACGAGCGGCGTAGTCCCTCCTTGGTCTTGTTTCCTTCATTCCTAAGCATCCCTTCTTGGCCTCAGCTCCACGCGATAGGTTTGGTCGAGCGTGTCTGTTGCACTCTTGGGTACCGGACCAAAAAGCCGGTTAACATAATTCATGTCAGATCGACTAGGACGACATCTAAGTTAAATGAAATATAACTTAAGTGGATAGTTCGATTCCATGGTCGAGGTCTATTATTTACAAATGGATTTTGGAGAAGTTTGCAAGAGACATTGGGAACTGAGCTATGTATGAGTATAGCTTATCATACCCAGACAAGTGGTCAAACTAAAAGAATTAATCGAGCAGAGGAAGAAATTCTAATTTCTTATGTATTTGATTTTGGAGAATCATGGGGGAATCAATTGCATTTAGTCGAGTTTGCTTATAATAATAGCTAATAGTCAAGCATTGGAATGACACCCTATGAGGCGTAGTACGGAAGACTATGTAATACTCCATCTTGTTAGTTAGAAACAGGGAGAAATTGGTACTTGGGTCAGAGATGATAAGAGAAACTATGCATAATGTTGAAGTCATTGGGTAACGAATGAAGGAAGCCCTAGATTGTCAGAAAATTATGCTGAAAAGCAACGGAAGGACTTGTAATTCTCAGTCGGATA
The DNA here is from genome assembly GCA_030737875.1 of Allium sativum. Lineage (NCBI taxonomy): Eukaryota > Viridiplantae > Streptophyta > Magnoliopsida > Asparagales > Amaryllidaceae > Allium > Allium sativum. The sequence goes on from CM060918.1 coordinate 1,091,398, forward strand.
TTTGGTATTTGTTAAGATTTCGTCTCTACGAAATGTTGTTCATTTTGGAAAGAAAGAAAAGCTAGCACCAAGGTGTGTTAGGCCATTTCCGATTGTGGAGCGTATTAGGAAGCTCAGTTATAGAATGGATTTATCTGAGAAGAAGGCAAGTGGGCATAATGTGTTTCACGTATCTTTTTTATGGAAGTTTGCGCAGGGATCGAATATTACTGTATCCCTTGATTGGTTTGAAGATTTTGAAGTCTAGTATGAAGTTTCTACGCTTCGTAACCTGCTTCGCATCATAGGGAATGACATGAAACAGCTTTGGAGGAACGTTGTTAAGCTAGTCAAGGTGCAAAGGGGAGAACGATAACAATTGCACATAGGAAACGGAAGAGAGCATGAGGTCAACCCATCCAAAACACTTTGAGTTGTATGTCCCACATATCGTGTCTTACTTGTATCATTGTGTCTTGCACTATTTGAAGTTTGGCTTGTTTTTTTAGGACTTCGGATGCATGAATTGTTGGATGCTAGATTGCATGGCATATTGGTTGCTCATGAATGGTAAGCATGCAGAATACCTTTTCTACTCATATTTGCTCGGAATTTCAGGAGTGAAATTCCTAAAGGGCGGACAATGCAACGATCCGTATTTTACGTATCGACCGATCGAAAAATAAATATATTTCATTCCCTAGTGTTGGAATCGTGCTCAGATTATAAAATGTTGTTCATGGGGATGTGGGACATGTCCATGATTTTTACCGAACCTAATTATGACCATTTTGCTCTTTTGACTATTGTTTGAGCTATAACATTAAATTAAGGTTGAATCAGGTGTTGAAATCGGTCTCACTGGACTAGGATGGATGTTTACGATTATGTAGGTTGGTAACATAAAGGATTTGGTTCAGCGGTATGGGTGGAATCGTTGTCTTAAGTTTCACCTTATGTTAGGCAGACTTGTCAACAACTAATGGGCTGATTAGCCAAATCCATTAGACTAATGACCTGCATATATAAATACGAGGACTTGGGGAGCGAAATAGGATTACTCTATTTATTCTAAGCATTAGATTGGATGTCTGTGATTCTCCGGTTCAACCTAAAACCCTATTTTTCTATCCTTTCCAATCAAATTCATTGTAGATTGCATCTAGACGATAAATCATCATTAAGGGAGATTAGATCGCATTAAATTGTATCAAATTTGGGGAATTCCACTGTTGTTAAGATTTTAATTCACTTTGTTTGCATTAGATCTAGTAAATTTTAAGCGGTACATATCTCTTACACAAAAGCAGAGAGTTGTATAGGTTAGATTTATGTTAATTTCAATCGTACATGTTGTAATAACCTTAGATCTGATCATATGTTCTTAATTCTGATTTATAAACCCTAGGAAAACCTAATTTGATAATATTAATAGGATAAATATTAGATTAATCATGTTTATACATAAGTTTAAATCCAAATCATGTTAGATCTTATGTTTATGATATGATCATGCCATAATTGTGAATAGTTCATGTTTGTATGTTCAGTGTTGTATGATTCGATATTTGTTTTGATCGAATTGATGTGTTTTTTTATTTTATTTTTTTGAATAGGTGGTATATATATTAGGATTGAAGAACAAATCTAATTGGAGGTTCAAATGATTGGATTTCGACGAAACTTGATGGAGGCGCTTTGGAAGACGAAGGGAGGAAGCACAAAAAATTCCATTCCATTATATATTAAGTACACGGATCAGCACCAACCCATCATATAGGTTGATTGGATGGCGGCAAGTTTTGTGGCATGACTTCGTGATATCAAATCGGGGTCGTCCGCAAATTTTCAAGCCATTCGAAAGAAATTTGAGATGGGTCGAAGGTTAATTAATCGAGGGTAAAGATGGCTCGGTGAAGCTTCAACACGAGCATCAAAATGTTTGGAAAACAGGCCAGCAGAATGCACTCGTGGTAAGGAAGGACATGAGCCAAACAATTAGTGAAAATTCACTAAGTGTAGGGGTTGGCGCCAACGCATCATGGGTTTGCGCCAACCCATCAGGGGAGGCTTTGTGCATGTGGTTTTTGCGGAGTTTGACCGTGGAGGCTTCCTAGGGTTGCTAATGAAGTTTGGATGGGAATAAACTAGGGATTATTGATGTGCAACTCAATGATGGATGGTGCTTTGATTATGAACTCGTGTCGGGGTGGTCGGATCCAGATTGACATGACACTGGTTGGGATTCGATATATGATCCAACATGATGATGGATTGACTTGATGGGAGTCAATCACAGATGATAACAGAATGGTTCGAAGAATGGATTGAGTCATTGATATGAAAGGCTTGATAGGTTGGATTTTAACGACCTGCAATTTTGGAACTAATTTAAAAAAAATTGAACATCCAGTTTAATAGCTAATATAAAAAATTTCGGTTAATTTGAAAGTCAAAAATTCGGTATTTTAATATTATTCACATAGCCTCCTTCCACTTTTCCACTTTACACCTCTGTTACTAATCCTGTCTTCCCCTATTTCTTGTTCCACCTCCCCCATCAACCCTCTCTAATGCTTCCCATCCCAAACCCGCCACTACCCAGTCCCCATACTTCCAAACCCGCTGTTGTAGGCTCTTCCTCCCCATAGAAACCCTCCTACACCCTGCAAAGCTTCAAAGTACCACTCCTCTCCATATTTCTCACCTAACCTGCTCCCTTCTCAGCCCAACCCAACAACACCCAACACCCCTTGGCCCACCTGCACATGCACCAACCATTCCGAGACTACTTCCTCAAGCCCAAGCCATGTTTGCCATGAAACCCTCACTATTCGTCCTAAAAGCCAAGATATAGTTCCCGAAAATTCAAAACCATAAAGCGTCGAACCCCTACTAAAAATTTTCCTAAAATTTTTCAGTGATGCCGAAAGGCTACAGAAATCGAACGAGATTCCTAGGACGTCCTATAATTGAATTTAGGATGAGTGGAAACCCTGCTGAGAAACTATGAATGAAATTGAGTAGTTAATTATTACCTATATGTATATGAACTTGTTTGAGTTTACAATAACCTATGATGTTTTATATGAGTTCATATTGTGGTTTGACATTGTGTGGTACGGTCTTATATGGTATAGCATGAAAAAGATACAACATTAAGGTGAGATTTATATCGTCACTTGCATATATGACGCATAAAACTGAATTTGTGGACACTAGGAGGGGTTTGAACCTAAGTGGTCATTGATATGGAAGTTAACTTGATATTTGACATTTAATATGGGTATGAACCCTATTGATGTTGAACACATATGTTGATTGATTGCGGTAATCTGCTGATTAATAAAACCACATAAGCGTTAATGGTTTAAGGCGTATATTTTGTGAACCATATCACGATAGTCATGATTGATGTTATCATAGTTGATAATAATATGGTATGAGGTTTTCATGGTTGTGTATGGCTAAAAATTATAATTATTAGCTCATTGGTTAAGTCTCCATTAATAAAAATGATTTTTATGAATATTTTATTAATATAATAATGGATGAAAAATAAAAGTCAAAATTTGACGTTTGATTTCGGATGAACCTAAAGTATAATTCAATACGATAAACTTCGGTAAAAGGCATAAATGGTTTTGAAGAAACTGACGACAAGTTAGGGCTTGTTGAAATTTTTATTTTAAAATGAATAGTAATTAGAAAACATGAAGTGCGCTTAGCGAATCTAGGAAAGGTTTTGAAATTATTTATTTTACAAAACGTTCTTATTTATTTTTATAATGAATGTTAAGAAAAATTTGGTTCAAAATAATGAAGTTGGAAAAATAATATTATTTCAATATTAAAATAATATTATAAATAGTGATATTTGAATTTTAGGTGAGAAATTGGAAATATTGTTTTCGAATTTATATATATATAATCTATTTACATTATATATAAACTATTTTTAAACTATTGGAAGTAGCTCATAATATAAATTGTGCTACGGTCAGAATAGAGCCCATCGCGCAGTGGTAGTTCTCGAATTTCGACCTATAACTTCAAATTGATGTACGGGAGATCCGACCATTGTATTTTCTCGAAATAAGAAATGTTGGGTTTGAAATGAAAAGAGCTTTCTAATGATGTGTAAAGTTTTGAAATCGAATAGTTAGATCTTGAAATATGTCCAAATCAAATTTCAATAAAAACAGCGCCAGTGTAACTTAATGACCCAAAACTTCATTTGACTGAAACGAACTATTTTTAAATTAGTAAAAATAATGAAAAAAAATGTAAATTATAATAAATGATTTGAAAAAGGTTAGGATCAAATATATAGGGTTTTAAATGATTAAACCGGTTAGTTAGAAATCTGCTATTTTGCAATGCTTCTTCATAGCGCTTTTTAAGGAATGATTTGAAATTAAGGTTTTAAATTCTTAAAACGAATCCAACCTTTGGTAAACCTTTTTTTATGGTAAATGAAATAGTAAAGATGATTTTGGCAGCCTAAAATAGCTAAACCAAATATGTGAATAAGATTTAATCTTATGAAATGATTTCCAATTTAAAAAGACTTAATTGTAGGTTTAATAATCCAAAAACGGATTTCGTGTTGATGCCAGTTATTTCGAAAAAACTAGGTTCAACCCATTTCGAATAACTATACGACGAATTAAAAGTCGAAGATGGTGGAAGACCGAAAATCTTTATATCGAATGGATTGCTTGCTGATGCCCTAGTTATGCGAAGCTCCCGTTAAGGGGTTATAGTTGTAGTAGTCCGGTCGTACTTGTTAATTGTCTGGATATGCATGGGACTCTCTCCATAATTACACCATGAATAAGGTGCCTTCGGTTTTGCTCGAACCCAAAATGGACTTGTAAAGGGATGTGTGTGTGACATTGTATTTCACAAGATAACAGATTGATTTCTATTGATGTTATATCAATTGGTGGAGGATAATTTATTCTTTAGCTTAACACCCTCCTCTAAGACATTGGTATTCAAAAGGTTATATATTATTTGACACCGATCATATGTTTCGAATTGACAATGTGGCATGCTAACTACTGCTGGCAGATAAATCAAAGATGATGTTTGAATGTGGAGCTTTGTGGACATTGACTCTAGGGCCTCACACCCCGGAATGAGCTAAAAACAGGATGATGGACGACACATATATGAAGTAACATTCCTGTCTACTTGAAATGTGATGCCATGGTTTGGGGCCAAGCATGTTTAATCATGTGGATGATGGAGGCGCCTCGGATGATGGTCAAATACGACCCGAATGATTGTCCGTGATGACCGGGGAACAATATGTTCAGTTAATATCATAATTAACCCGTTAGAGCTGACCGGCTTTATCACTCCAAAGGTGTAATAGCCAGCATTTTACGTATCAGAGGATCATAAAATATTTTTATTTATTCCTTGAGGGTTGGATAATTATCATATTCGAATATGTTGTTTAAAGGGATGTGATACATGTCCATAATTTTTACCAATTTTGTTTGTGACCATTTTGCCCCTATCAGTATTGTATAGGGCATAACTTTTGACTCAGGGCGAATTAGGTGCTGAGACCTGTGACATTGGAAAGGAAATGATGTTTCCCTTTCTATAGAGTGGTCACATAAAAGATTTGGCTTTGCGGTTTGGGAGGAATCACTGTTTTAAGGTTTAACAATTGGTTGTTTAGGTTTTGTAAGCCATAATAGGCTTATTTGGGGAGGCCCATTAGTGGGCTGATGGAGGCTATAAATAAAGGGTTGGGGGTATGGGAAATAGTTTACTTTCCCCATTCTCTCATTTGGAATCCTCCAATCTCCTACAACTTTCCACCATAAAAATATGGATCTACATCATTCCAAGTGGGAGTTCATCAAATTGAAGAGTCCGGGTCGAATCCTTCACTATCCAGAATCATATTTCATTGTTTTTAGCTTGTTTGGGAGAACTGGTGAGTGATATGAATCTCTCACACGGATTCAATCAAATAAATGAGTGTTTGATCTTGTTTTTCATCAAATTCAGGTCGTTTTCCTTAGATCTACATCATGATAAGTCTATTTTCATATGAGTCGCCATAGGATCTAATTTAGCAAATCAAAACCGGTGATTTTCATATAGATTTATATGTTTGTGCAAGTTAGATCCATAATTTAGTTCATATGTTCATTTATCATGTTTTTGGGAAATTTTTCTTACTTGTTGATGATAATTGACATTTTCATGATGTTAGCGCTTTCATAACTTGTTTGTGGTTGTATTGGACAAATTGGATGATTTGGTTTCGTCGGATTCGTTGTTTGGTGAAGTTTTGGTCGAATACATAGATGGTTTGGGGCTGTGCAGGAGATGATTCAGTCGGTTCCATAAGGGTCGGTCGTCCGGAAGTATGGTTTGGAGAACAAGTCAGGGTCTGATGGATCAGTCGTTAGCATGGGTCGGTCGGTTGAGGCTAGTCGATCGATCTGTATGCGGTTTGGATTGTTCTTTCATTGGTGGTGGGACGGTCGAGTAATGGATCGGTCAGAGTGGCTTGTGTCTTCGGGTAGGCCATGTTTTGGAGAAGCTAGGATTTGGGTCGGTCCGGCACTATGGGCGGTTCAGATAGAATTGAAGGAGATGGGTCAGCAGCAATGTCGGTTTGTCGGTCTTGAGTGGGACGGTCGGTCGGGTCCTGAAAATTAAAGGAGTTGGGTCGGTCTTGAAAGGGTCAATCGGCCGGGTCCTAAAATTGATGGGTCGGCCTGTTTCTCCCTATGATGGGTCAGCATATACTCAAGTTATAACAACATTTATTAACGCTGTGGTGAATGGCATGAGTGTTGTGGTATTCCATGGTAAATGTGTGAATGTTGTGGATTGTTTAGGACCTTATATTGATGTTTTTCTTTGGTCCGAGAATGGTGATGACTTCGAAGTAAATTCAATGGGGAATGTAAAAGTGATGAGTTGTGTTCGTTGCTAGTCGTAATGCAACGGGTGTGAAGACAACTCAAAAGTATTCCGATCTTGTCGGAAATGGTTGGATGGTCGTTGTCGATGATGATTAAAGATATCGATGGCTGAGGAATTACCTTGTCATAGGTTCTAGTGGGCTAAAGCAGGGGTTACACGATTCTGTCATATGGTTGAGTACCCTAGGCATCGTGTAAGGCCTAGACACATTTCATCGTATGGTGTGTGGTTTTTTTTTGCTAAAACCAGGGTTTACCATTGATCCTTGATGGATGGCAAGGTGTTTGGCCGGTCATACGAACAATGATGGTTTCAAAGAAGGATTGGTGGTGATAGCCAGAGTCTATCATGCATGCTGGATGTTTTGTTTGTACCGTCCTCAATAGATTACCCAATGTCAAAGGAGGTGTTCCTTGGGTGGTTGTCTGATATTGGTTTAGGCCTCTGAGGATTGTGCTTGAAGGATATAGAATTCGATTAGGATGGTTTACGAGGGATCTATAATCTGGATGCTATGAGTGATATTGGTGGTTGTTTCTAACTGCCACAAATAAATGGTTATTCTGGTTTCCATGGATGAATGGTTGAAACGATTGATGTAAAGGCTATCACCATCCGATGTGAGGAAGAAGGGTGTTGAGTTCTACTCTGGTGTTGTGGGTAGATAATTCATTTATTTACCCATTCTTATATACTTTATTGATGATGTTTGTTAGCTGTTTTATCGCTCACTAAGACTTTTGTCTAACTCAAGGTTTTTTACCTCTTATTATCTTGGGCTGTTCATTTGATTGTTGGATGGGCTGACTACATGGCAGGTGGCAGGTGATTTCTTAGTGTGGACGATGTTCCAGTTCGGAGGCGAGCAGGAGGCTGGCGTACTATCATTACTACTATCTATTTTTTTTTTGCTGTTTGATGATTAACTCTAAGTGCTATAGTGGGACAAATTTTTAAAGACACTTATGTTGTGATTCCAAGTGTATCGATATTTTCTCTAGTTGTTATGAGGATTTGAGTTTTTACTCAAATATGCTTCACTATTATTTCCTGTTGTATATGTTCTATTATATTTTATTCTTGCGGTGTGGGTTTTACGATGGGTACCATTGCGATCGTACCTTGATGATCGTCTATAGCTGCTTGGCACACATTTCAGTGCATTATTTCTCTTGTTTAATGTAGGTTTATGTGTGGTCGTCATATTTGGTATTAGAGCTTTGGTTAACGATTTTAGCCAAAGTACGAAGATGCAATTACATATGAGAGACGTATTTGTAGATTTTAGTTGAATGTATAATATATAGTGTATAGTAGCATTTGTACTTCTTTTAGCAGCTTTTCTTGCAAGTAGCTAATCTTTCTAATTTACAGATTTTGAATGAGTCGACGTACTTCAAGACCTACTGCTAGGGAAGTGGTTGTGCTTGAAGCGGGGTAATGGAGGTGCACCGTACTACCCAGCCATGTTTGAGGCCATGATGGAAGCATTCATGCGAAGGGTACCTGCTCCTGTGGCAGCCACGGTATATGTAGGTGTTCAGTTGCATAGGGTTGTGGATTTGGCAAAGTTGTGCAAGGATTATGCATCTCTAGAATGAAATCCATTCAAAAGAATAGAACTTCCTGAACAGGTTGAAAGGCGGTTGGATTCTTGTGCCCGTGTCTTTGGAGATATGGGGTTGGATGATGCAACAAAGAGAAATCTTGCTTCAAGGAAATTGCATGGCATGGCGGTGGAATGGTGGAATTCAGTTACACTTGAGACTCTAGAAGAGGTGATACCTTGGGAGCAATTTCAAGCTAAGTTTGAAGCAAAGTTTATCTCTGTAGCTCAGAAGCTTGCTCTGTTCAAGAAGTTTGTGGAATTAGAGCAGAATGGTCTTCCTTTGCTTGACTACATTTCTGACTTTGAAGCCTTGTCCAATTATGCTCGTTCATACATTGACACGCCCTATCAGAATAATAAGAAGTTTGTTATGGGTCTGGATGCCAACATAGGAAGACCATAGGTGGATCACCTTGATGATTCATTTGAGAAGCTTGTGGAAAAAGTCATGAGACATGAGAGCTTGTTTCCAAAAGAGGAAGTTGTTGTTGTTCCATCCAAAGAAGCTCCAAAGCCACAACAGGGTGGTAACAATAAGAAGAGGAAGCAACAACAACAGAAGGAAAAGGATGGTCAGAAGAAGTAGAAATGCGAAATAACTTTCTTTAACTACTGGTAGAAGGTCCAATATTCCAAGGATTGTAAGAATCCCAAAGCTGAGAAGAAGTGCTCCAAGTGTGGAAAGCCTTGGCATGAAAAGAAGGATTGTCCAGAATTAGCTACGAGTATGCTGGTTGTGAAGGCTTGTGCTTTAGAAGTCATGCCATCTTGTTTAAGAGCTCCAATTACAGAGGAAAAGGGAAATGGTGTCGTCGTTCAAGGTACTCTTTCTGTCTGAGGTGTTTTAGTTCGAGTTTTTTTGGTACTGGAGCAGCGCAGTCATTCATTTGCAATGATCTTATGTGCTATTTGGGTTTGGGACCCGAGATATGTGATAGACCATTAATCGTGACTAATCCAGTTGGTGGTTCGTCCAGTTTGTGCATGTTGTGTCATGGTCTAGTGTTGTTGAGTCATGGTTGCTCATTTGTGTGTGATTGCTTTGTTCTTAACTTCTCTTGGTTTGGGATCATATAGGGCATGGATTGCCTCAAGAAGTATGTGGCAAGGTGAATTCCGAGAAGCTAGAGGTGAGGGTCGAGGATGTGGAAGGGAGAAAGGTGTTAATTAGATGTAAGCACGAAAATGGGGTCTTCGTAAGCTATCTATATTTGCTGGGGATTCCACAAGAAGACTTGTCATTTGTGTTGATCGCTAATGAGTTTGAAGATGTCTTTGACGAGGTCAAACGGTTTCCACCGCATCATGAGATCGAGTTTAGAATCGATTTGGTCGGGAGTGCTAGACCAATCCTTATGCCTCTTAGGCAGATGGCGCTAAAGGAACAGCTAGAGTTAGAGGTGAAAATTTGTGACCTTTTGGGAAAAGGATTCATTTAGAGGAGTGTTTTCGAGTGGGGTGCACCAGTAGTGTTTGTAACCAAGGCAGATGGCTCATTGAGATTGTGCGTGGACTATTGTGAGCTGGACAAGGTGACCAAGATGATCAAGTATACGTTGCCACGGATTGATGACTGGTTCGATCATCTTCACTAGGCCAAAGTGTTTACTCAGATGGATTTGGCAACGGGATTTCACCAGTTAAGGATGGCAAAGGATAGTGTGCTGAAGACTGCTTTTAGGACACCATCTGGTTTCTTCGAATGGTTGGTGATGCCATTCGGGTTGACTAACACGCCAGCGTACTTTGTGTATCTTATGAATAGAGTTTTCAAAGATTAGTTGAACAAGTTCTTGCTTGTGTTCGTGGATGATATTCTGGTTTACTCCCGGAACGAAGAACATAAGACGCACTTGAGAGTTGTGTTGGAAATCTTGCGAAAGCATCAGGTAAGGGCCAAGTTTTTGAAATGTCACTTCTGGAAGAGTGAAGTGAGGTTCTTAGGCCATGTTGTTTCTGGAAATGGAATAGAGGTTGACTCCACTAAGGTGGTGGCAATCTAGGACTGTAATAGACCTAAGAATGCGACAAAGGTGAGAAGTTTCCTTGGGTTCACAGGATATTACCAATGGTTTATCAAGGATTTCTCTAAGACAGTTGCACCGTTGACAGGATTGACGAAGAAAAACCAAGTGTTCACAAAGGATTCAAAGTGTGAGCAAGTGTTTGGGATCCTAAAGGAGAGGTTAATGTGTGCTCCTGAGGTTGATCATTCCCGGTGGGAATTAAGAGATGCTTGTGTATACTGATGCATGTGGCACTAGACTTAGAGGACTGCTGATGCAAAAGGATAAGGTTGTGGCCTACGCGAGTCGACAGTTGAAGCCGCATGAAAGGAATTATCCAACACATGTTTTGTTGTTAGCGGTAATTGTGTTTGCTCTGAAGATGTGAAGACATTACCTGTTTGGAGTTCAATTAGAGTTGTTCGTGAATCACAAGTCATTAAAGTATCTTTCCTCCCAAAAGGTTTTTGAATATTCAGTAGTAATGTTGGTTAGAGTTTCTGGCATCGTATGATTTTGGTATAGCCAATATTCCAGGAAAAGGTAACGCAGTTCCAGATGCATTGAGTCGAAGACACGCAAGTTTGGGAGCGATGATTTCAGAATAGAAGAGTATTGAGTATTTGGGAAGGTTTGATTTTAGGCCAAGATGTGAATTGGAACCTGAAATGTTGGCAAGCTTGTCGATAATACCTAGTCTTATAGAAAGAATTGGCGAGAGACAAAAGCGAGATGTAAAACTTGTCAAGTTTATCCAGAAGTTGGAACCAGAGAATAAAGAGTTCGAAGTTGATCAAGAAGGTTGGCTTCGAAAGCAAGGGCAACTGCTTGTTCATGATATCGACAGACTGAGAGAAGTTGTTCTGACAGAATGTCATCACTCGAAGTTTATGATTCATCCCGATGGTAACAAGATGTATCAGGACATGAAGCGAATCTACTACTGGGTGGGGATGAAGCGAGATATTAGAAGTTCATTTCCAAGTGCATGAAATGTCAGATGGTGAAAGATGAACAGAGGAAGCCGAGTGGTTTGCTTCAATCATTGGAAGTTCCTACATGGAAGTGGGAGCAGATGGATTTGATCGATGGAATACCTACAATCAGGACAGGAAATGAAGGGATTTGGGCAATCGTGGATCGGTTGACCAAAAGTGCAAGGTTCATTCCTGTCAGATCAACTAAGAAAACATAGAAGCTGAGCGTTATGTAAAATGGATAGTTCGATTCCACGGTATCCCAAAGAGCATAGTAAGTGACTGATATCCATTTTTCACAAGTGGATTTTGGAAGATTTTGCAAGAAGCATTGGGAATCAGGTTGTGTTTGAGTACGACTTATCATCCCCAAACTGATGGTCATACCGAGAGGATTGACCGAGTTTTGGAAGGTCTCCAGAGGGCATATGTGTTGGACTTCAGAGGATCATGGGAATACCATCTACATATAGTTGAGTTTGTGTACAACAATAGCTACCAGTCTAACATTGGGATGATACCGTATGAGGCGTTGTATGGTAGGCTGTGTAATTCTCCGGCATATTGGTTAGAAACTTGAGATAAGTTGGTATTTGTGCCAGTGTGTAGCACCCCGCATTTTTAACTTAAAATAATAAAATAAGAATAACTTAAATAAATATTCAGAATTAAGTAAAAAAGACTGCACCATTGTGTCCGTCTCGAAATTATGGTCAAAATCGACACCTGATTTGCGTAAATCGGACACTATATGAAGATGTTATTAAGGTTTGAAGTTTGTGTACGCGTAGGAAGAATATATATATATATATATATATATTAGGTTCAGAATTCAAAAATAGGGTAAGAAATTCAAAATTCGGTTCAAAATTTCGGAAGGCAGTAGATTTCCTGCCTTGGGGTGTCGACCTCGATGTCGACCCCCTCATGGTTGGCTCGACCCACCTGCAGCAGATTAGGTTTTTTTTGGAATTTGGACGTTTGTGATGGTTTTTGGTCAAATATGAGGGTCCTGGTTTCTCTGATACACCTATAAATAAGTTCCTAGAGCTAATCCTAAACCTCATAATTATGAGGCTATGCTGAAGCTCTCCCATTACTCTCTCTGTATACTCAAATTCTGCTCAGAAAATTTAGATTGTTAATACGAAGATTTTAAATTCAAGATCTGGAGGAGAAAATTAAAGTTAATAATAGATTATTCAGAATCATGAAAAGCGAGGTAAACTTCTAGATCCAATCTATTCAAATTCTTCCTCGTTCTTTTCCTTCTCTTTTAATGAAAATAATCAATCCACAATTATTAGGTTATAAATCAAAGTAAGGGAAAAACCATGGATGCTAAAACTAGATCAGATCCTGAATTGGGAAAACATTTGAGGTGAGTGGGTTTAAGCTATAGCCTTTAGATAATAATATGTTATCGTTTACCATTCCCTTTTGTATTAATTGTGAAATTGCCAGATAAATTATAAGTTATTGTTATAACAAGTTGAGATGTTAATAGGAATAATTCATATGTTGAATCAATTAAAGTATTGGAATGATTACATGTTGAAAAAAACTTGTTAGAAATGGTTAGCAACTACTATTGTTCATACTACATGTTAATTTGTCACATGAACCCTTACTTGTATGAATTGGCATAGTTATATGATTAAATGGTTTCATGTTAGAATTGAATACATGAATATGGTTTGGGGCAAAAATCAAACTATGATTAAAGACCCTAATTTGGGCATATTGCACATGATAAACATGACTTGGGAAAGGGATATAAAAACTTATAATGAAATAGGAATAATTGTTAAAGAACGAACATGCCCAGATTCACGTCCATTTAACAATGTAACGCTCTTAGACACGAGGTTAGATTGCAGTTGGGATAGACGTCTGCCCAGAACCACCTGGCATATCCAGCATTCGTAAGTGGTAAATCTAATGTGAAGGGTCTAAGTGCATAATTAAAACATGCAAGGGTACTAAGACACGCGTTTAGTCAACTTGTGGTAGAAGTATGCCCGGACCCGCCCAACAAATCTAGCGTCCATAAGTGTAGGCTTAATGCAAGACAAAAGGATATGAATAATTGGAAATGATGGTAATTAAATGTCTAACTAAGAAAATAATAAAGGAAGTGATGTAATGGGCTGAGTTAGTGCGATATGAAGGAAAAGTGACGTATTTCCCTAAATGACCTATTTCTGAGTACCTGGTTGCATGTAAGCCACAATGAATAAATTAAGGAAAAGGAAAGAAATTACTTGCCACAATGGATTTAGATGGGAATACGTAATGAAAATAAATCGCTGGTTCCTTCTATACATCAAATTGATAAGGTGTGTGAAGTGTTTTACTTAATTAAAATAAGGAACATATATTACTGTGAATGAAGAATACTGGAATACAACAGTAAAAGAAAATGGTTTAAATTGGGAATGATAATCACCTATTATAAATAATTAACATTAATGGGAATGTTGTATAATAGGTAGACTTGTCCTAGGGACAAGTGAAGATTATAACTTAGGTTATAATAAACTAGTAAGGAAATAGGATAACTGGTGAAATGAGATAAGGGACACTTAATTGTAAATTAAGTAATCAGTAAATGGGGAAAGCCGGAAACTAGTTTAGAAAAGGGGGAAAATGTATGAAATATAAGAAGATGTACCTAATTACAAATTCAGTAATCTATAAACTTGGAAGTCTGAAACCCGCTGATAAGAATAACTTGTTTGGACTTGTCCTAGGGACAAGAGGAAATTAAAACACATGTTATAATAAATGGGTAGAGAAACTTATTAATGGACCTTAGTTAAGAGAACTAAGTTAATAAGTAAACAACGATAAGTTGTAGTAATGGTGTAAAATGGAATTACGATTAAATGAGAAAGAATGAGGACAACTTATGAAATAAGTACTATTTAATTGTAAATAATGACTAGCATGTTAAACAAAAAACATATGAATTGGGATATACTTAATTACATATAAAGTAGAACATGTTATTGTAATGATGAAATCAAACAAGAATATAAAAGGGATTGTGGATCACAGACCTTGAGCCACAGTCTAGAGAATAACATGTTGTGGGCTTATTAATAAACTTAAATGGGTTATGTTATATAACTGAAAATAATAAGCAAGAGGAACTTGGTAACTTGATTAAGAATTCAATATGAATGGGAATAACCAAGTTAACTGGAAACCTGATGAGGTGAGGCAAGCGCGTAAAAGAATGTTTAGAAATATGGTCTAACAACATATTAAAGTGAGGCGCTTGGACCAGTCCGCACGTTAGAGGGTGAATAACCCAACGGGGTAGCTCATCGTTGTGTTATAAGGCACTAGGGGAGCTCACATTCATCTGATTGTTTTGATGGCTCTGAAGGATCAAAAGGGGAAGCACACGGCTTCCTGAGATTCGCAAGGTGCTCCTAGTAGTCCTCTATGCGGTGGCAGATATTTTAGGCTGTGCTCGCAGAGGTTGGGTCTGTGTATAACTACTAGGTGGATCGGCCTTGACTGAAGAAGTAGCTATGAAGTCAGAATGCTGTGACGCGGTGACACCAGGGTGATTCGGTGGTTGCCTCAACGAGGAGGCGAAGGGTCACGACCAACAATGATAGTAGACCGTTGGATAACCGTCATCGACAGCCAGTGGGATGCGAAAATACTAGAGCTAAAAATAATAGACCATTCACCTTTCACTATCGTGGTACGGTGGTTGAGGGAAGACTCCAAATGGATGTTTAGATTGTTTTTCTTAGGGGAAGTCATTTAGCTCTTGTAGTCTTTACTAGTTGAGGGTGGGGCCGAGGTAGGGCCATAGCCACCGTGAAACAGACCCTAGGAGTATATGTATATAGAGGCTCATAAAGACGGCCTGTACAGATATGGAAAAGCTGTCAACTGCGTTCCGTGTTTCTTGTATCACCCTGCCACGGTACTCGGTGCGCATTAGAGGATGGGCAATTAAGGCATCGAGCTACAATTAACAGTACATGCGTGGGACAGTCTAGATACAGGCACGATTACTCTGGGTGATGTATCATAGACATCAGGGCATTACTCTACTATGGAATCTGATTCAATCGAAGGTGACAGTCCGTACAATTACCTAGCATGGTAATGATAGATATATGTGGAACGTAACATTTTTATATAGAGATCCATACGTCACTACGGCGTAGGGTGAGGGACTACGTATATTTCGATGGTGTTACGGTGGAGACCATGCGAGTAGGGTACCATGGGGTGTACCTTAATATTGGGGGGCAACTACATATATATTATATTAGATTAGCCTATTGGGAAGTAAATAGGTACGACGTGTGTGTAAGCCTTGAGTGCTGTTAATCCAAGTAACCTAATAAATAAGAAAATATGATTGAATAGTATATGTAGTGTTATCCAAAGTGTATAATTTAAATCTAGTCACCAGAACTTGTGTTCTGACCCCCTCCTCTTAACATATTCGTAGCTTAGATTTATGGCAGAGACATGATAGCCTTGGATACTGGTTAGGCAATGTTATTAATACGGTAAGGCTATATTTTGATTATATTATATTTTATCCATTCCGCTATGAGATATTTTCTGAGCTCTGACATGTTTTATGTCTCTGTCTTTTCTAAAGGATTCCAGATCAAACCAATCTGAGTTTTGATAGATTGGAATTTTGAAAAAAAATCAGTCTATCGGGATATAGGTTGTTACTCATTAAGAGAATGCATTATGTTTCGTGAAGCGTTATAGGTAAACAAACCCAGAATATTACAAGACAGATTTAAAAGATACCAGCGGAATTTCAAATTTTATTTAAAACATAATTCATGGCATCGTGATCCAAAATATCATAAGTATGAAACTACATAAAAGCCATTACAATAATATAACTTCTGTCTTGTAACATCAGAGTACAGAAAATACATAAAAAGCATAATTCCCCAAAAAGAGACAAAGCCATAGTAGAGATAAGAACTTGAGCCATACTCAAAAGTAGCTCCTAGCAAGATGATAACAGAGTCATGACTAACCGTGATAATTCCCACCCTGAGAAGCTAGGGGGAAACGGAAGAAAGAAAAGGAAACAAAGAGGGTTAGACATAAAGTCTGGCGAGTCTAGTTACTTTTAGCAAATAAATAAATAAAAGTAGCATGACAGACATATAAAGTGGATAAAGAAGATAACATCATAAAAGGTAAGCTTGACAAGGTAAATTAAGTAGAACACGTTATTGTAATGATGAAATCAAACAAGAATATAAAAGGGATTGTGGAACACAGACCTTGGGCCACAATCTAGAGAATAACATGTTGTGGGCTCATTAATAAAATTAAATGGGTTAAGTTATATAATTGAAATTAATATGCAAGAGAACTTTGGTAACTTGATTAAGAATTCAATATGAATGGGAATAACTAAGTTAACTAGAAACCTGATGAGGTGAGGCAAGCGCATAAAAGAATGTTTAGACATAAGGTCTCACAACATATTAAAGTGAGGCGCTTGGACCAGGTTGCACGTTTGAGGGTGAATAACCCAACGGGGTAGATCATCGTGGTGTTATAAGGCACTAAGGGAACGCACATTCATCTGATTGTTCTGATGGCTCTGAAGGACTGCAAGGGGATGCACATGGCTTCCTGAGGTACGTTAGGTGCTCCTAGTAGTCCTCTGTGCGGTGGCAGATGTTTTAGGCTGTGCTCACAGAAGTTGGGTATGCGCGTAACTACTAGGTGGGTGGGCCTTGACTGCAGAAGTAGCTATGCAGTCAGAATGCTGTGACGTGGTGAAACCAGGGTGATTCGGCAGCTGCCTCAATGGGGTGGCAAAGGGTCATGACCAACAAGGATAGTAGATCGTCGGATGCCCGTCATTGGCAGCCAGTGGGATGAGAAAAGACTAGAGCTAAAACCAATAGACCATTCACCTTTCACTATCGGGGTATGGTGGTTGAGGGATGACACCAAATGGATGTTTAGATTGTTTTTATTAGAGGTAGTCGTTTAGCTCTTATAGTCTTTACTAGTTAAGGGATGTGCCGATGTGGGGCCATAGCCAACGTGAAAATAGACCATAGGAATATATATATATATAAAGGCTCATAAAGACGGGCCGAAAAGCTCCCGACCGAGTTCTGTGTTTCGCCCCGCCATAGAACTCGGTGCACATTAGAGGACGTGCGATTGAGGCATCAAGCTACAATTAATAGTGCATACGATGGACAATCTAGATACATGCATGACTGCTTTGGGTGATGTATCGTAGACTTGAAGGCATTACTCTAGTATGGAATCTGATTCGATCGAAGGTGGCAGTTCATATACTTACGTGGCATGGTAATGATAGATATATGTGGGACGTAACATTGTTATATAGAGATCTGTACGTCACTACGACATAGGGTGAGGGACTGCATATATTTCGATGGTGTCACGGTGGAGACCGTGCGAGTGGGGTACCATAGGGTGTACCTTAATATTAGGGGCAGCTACATATATACTATATTAGGTTAACCTACTGGGAAGTAAACGGGTACAACATGTGTATAAGCCTTGAGTACTGTTAACCCAAGTAACCTAATAAATAAGAAAATATGATTGAACAGTATATGTAGTATTATACAAAGTGTATAATTTAAATCCAGTCACCAGAACTTGTGTTCTGACCCCCTCCTTATAACATACTCGTAGGTTATATTTATAGCAGAGACATGATAGCCTTGGATACTGGTTAGCCAGTATTATTAATGCGGTAAGGCTATATTTTGATTATATTATATCCATTCCAGTGTGAGATATTTTCTGAGCTCTGACATGTTTTATGTCTCTGTCTTTTCTGCAAGATACCAGCGCAAACCAATCCGAGTTTCAATAGATTGGAATTTAGAAAAAAATTCGATCTGTCGGAGTTCAGGTTGTTACATCTGGTATCCGAGCTTAGGTTTAGAATTCCTATATAAATAGTGAGTGAACGTATTTTTATTTTTTTTAAATAAATAAATTATATATACACCAAGATCCATAGAGGAACCCACTAAATAGAAAGGGTATATAACATGGTAAGAAAGGGGATGTTTGTCTTGTACAGTAAAGGAATAAGTATGGAAATCTGAGGCCCTTAGTTAATTTAGGTGGAAAAGGTACAATGTACGTTGTTTGGAAGGAAGGCGAATCTAATATGATTAGTATTTTGGGTTAGCGAGTTTGGAGGTAAAACCTTATAAATTTGAAAAGGTTGAAAAGAGAAAAATGGATTCGGAATATATATAGTTAAGATAACTGATCTTGTGGACTGTCTAGGAAAGCCTAGAAAAATTGGAAACCCGCTTTGAATCTAACCCCATTGCTAACTTTTAAGAACTTGAAATTATAAACACTTTTGGGAAAATGGTTTTGGGTATTTTCAAGATTTAATCTTAGAAGTTATACTTTTAAAATATGTAAAGAAATACATATTAGGTTTTGAAGTAAAATGGGGTATATTTTGAAAATAGTGATTTCTTGCGTAAATTTTGTCTAAGATAAAATTCTCTCAATAAATGGTGCATATTATAGAGCATGTATAGCTCGCTAGTTTTCTTGTTATATTTCATACAAGAATTTTTAATAAAGAAAGTTTTGAAGCCTCTATTCTTTTGACAATACTTTTCGGATAAATTATTTTGACAAGATATTTTTTTGGGTTGACAAAATAAGTGTAGAAATTAAGAATAGAGTGGATGTTTGCACCTTGTGGTAAGAGACTGAGCTGACTTTGTAGGAAAGAACAAGTTATAAACCCGGTTGAGAAATAGTTGTCCTTATCTACTCTAGTTTTGTGATTTGAAAAAAAAAATTGAGTTACCTTTTTTTGTATATGACATGATTTATGGTTTGGCAAAAGTAAGTTTTCATGAGGAAAATAAGGTTTTGACATTTTTAAATTTTTAGGGGAAAGTTTAAATGAAAAAGCCCAAACCGTGTTTTAAAAGTATGGAGTAGGTGAGGATTAGTGCCTAAGGAAAACGGAAAAAGTTATGAGGCTATGAAGTAAATAGCAAGAATTATCTTGGAATAATAGTAAGTTCCCGTAGAATGCGTAAGCATCGAGAAGCCTAGGGTGTTGCTTAAATTTTTTTTGATACACAGCTAGAGTCAGTAGTGACTACTGGATAGAAAAAGGGCAAGTAAGTGTTTAGACCCTGTTACTAATTTTCATGTTAGTGGTAAAACCCGTTGTGGCATTTCTATTGGGATCGTTCCGTTAATTTATTTCGGTTAGGTGGTTAGGGTAACACCTAAACCTATCATGGGTCCCATAGTTTGGACTTTCCTGTCCGAGGGCGACATAGTCCCGAGATTCTTGGCCCTTAGTAGTAGCTGTGCAGGGTAACTATTTTCCTATTTTAGTTGAAAGACTAGAAGGTTTATTTGAAAACTAAACTTAGATCCGATGATTAAATAAGCTAAGAAAAGAGAAATGGTACAACTAAAAAGGAAAACAAATTACAATAAAGCAACAAAAATGGAAAATTATGAGAAAAGTTGCATAAAGAAAAAAAATCCAAGATAAGATGAAAAGAAAATCAATAACAAAGAAAGTTTCTTATATAGGTCGTGCTTGGATAGGAAAATAGGGAATCTTTATAAATAGTTACATAAAATACAAGTACGGTTAGAAACAGGTTGAAAAAGAAAAATGGAAGACGCAAAGTTTTCTGTTTTCCGCCTTTTTGTAACAAATGAAATCGAATTTAGAAAATTAGGTTTTTTTGAAATTTGAAAAATAAAGTTGGTTGTGTAACGACCCGAATTTTGGCGACTTTGGTTATCGACATAAACCCGATGACGACTAACCAAACATCGAAAAATCCCGGTAATTAATGAAAGAAATTAGAGGGTGAGGATAGATAAGATTGAAACTTAGAATAGAAGAAGAAAAGAAGAACTTACTTCGTCAGAGTAACGCGAATCTCACAGCGGAACGAATAACATATAATATATAACATAACTTTGAAATATAACAGTTATGTATACAATAGCACTTTATCAGAATACAGCACTTACAACACAACGGAAAAACAATAGCTATATGATCTGGAAGCCTCCTTCTCCAAGCTCTCCAAGTATATCTGTAAATCCCGACTACTTGACTGCCCATACAAATTTAGGCACCCAAGAGTTTAGGGAAACAAAACAAAATAAACTCCGGGTCAGTCATGGGACTGGTGTGAGTAAAACAATTAAATAGGTATATGATATCTCATAAGACCACGCCGTGAATACGGAACGGGTTTTTCCCTTATGAGAATCCAAAATCTTTGACAAGCAATATCATTCTGATATTATAATAATGTATAAATACAAATAGATATCAATCTAGCAGAAACGCTTTCATCTCACGTTCTACATATATAGTATACAATCAAAATCGCAAGCACGTATTAGATAATGGGTTTTCCAACTATGACAAGGTATGGAACCACCTTTCGCTAGTGTACCTCTAGAGAGGAATACACTGGGTTCAACAAGAACATCTTGCAAACCGGCCACACACGACTGACCACTCATTTCGCTGAGTGTATCGAATGTATATCACCAATGGTTGGGATCAGCAACCGTTTCCCGAATGGGACAGCATCAACAATAGATTTTTAGAAATAAATGAAACTCTAGATCAGGTGATTATACACCCTAATAGGTGCGACCTACATAGCCATGCTACCTGCCCGATTTCTGTCATTTACCAGTTGATAAGGCTTGAGGTTACACTTTATCATCACATCAGATTCACTTCGAATGCCACATTGTCAGATCCATCGAAAATCACTAATTGACATCTACAACAGTACATTACGTGTTAGCTAAAGAAGTTTCCTTCTCCACTTCCACTCTTGGGACGGTTGAAGAAATCAATGTACGTGACCTTTTTGGAAATACTCTGTCAGACATTCATCTATACAAGTCATCCAGGTTTACATGCCACATCTTCACTCACTTAGAAAGTCACATCGTCATACCCGCCAAATCACAAATTGACTTATCCAAAAATAACACGGGTATACAGCTAAGAGAAACGAATTCCTCTGCCAACAAACATGAATACATTTGAATAGATCAACTTACGCAATCTATTGGATATACTCTGTCAGACCTTCTTCCATACAAGTTGTCCCGGGACTTGACAAAGCGAAGGCACTATTCAGTATATCCATCTTAGGCACTGTTATCGAAGACTAATACAATAGCCCTTGCACTTTACTCCGCTTTCAATTATCTTTGGCATATATGATTCGCAACGCTTATGCCAATACAGAGTGGTTCTTTGGATAATAATCCAACCGGTCTCTCCATATTAACAACGTTAAAATGGTCAAAACATCGACAATTTGTGAGTTAACTATCCAAGAAAAACAAGTGTGCAAACAACGATATTATTTCCAGATGGAAATTATATCGATCAATCATCAAACATATATATATATATATATATATATATATATATATATATATGTATCCTCATTTTCTATGTTTAGAAAATATACGTTATTAACACTGGAAAACATTTCCATTTCTTGTTTCCTATATTAGAAACATTTTTGGTTCTTCTTTGGAAAACATTTCCAAAACTGTTACATTGGACTTAGACAGATGTTTTAAACAAACCATCGCGATGCCAACTCAAACCATTATACTTATTAACTAAATTTACTTTACCATCCTTTACTGCCGAACCTTAACCATTTCTTAGTTAAAAATGAAGCCAATCAAGTTGGGGTAGAACTACCTCTCAGACCTTAACTGAACAACATTTCTAACCTCAAAATAGGCAAAGTCCACTTTTTCTTTCTTTAACTAACTTCCTTACTTAACCTTTCTTTCGAATAACTATGATTAACTCTTTTCAATTAACTCTATTGGATTTACTCCTTTGAACTAACTCTATTGATTTAACTCTAATCGGTTTACTCTTTTCACTTAACTCCTGTCGAATAGACTATATTCGATAACTCTTTTAACTCTATTCGAATAAACTATATTCGATTTACTACTCCGATTCTATTCGAATAAACTATATTCGATTTACTTCTCTAATTCTACTCGAATAAACTATATTCTATTAACTCCTTTAACTCTATTAGATTTGATAACTCCACTTTCAAATAACCAATATTCAATTAACTCACTTCGAATAACCAATACTCAATTTACTCACTTCGAATAACCAATATTCGATTAACTCCTTTGATTCTATTCGAATAAACTATATTCAATTTACTCCTTTCAAATAACTAGATTTGATAACTCCTTTCGAATAACAAGATTTGATAACTCCTTTCGAATAACTAGATTCGATTAATTCTATTAGAATAACCAATATTCGATTTCTCTTTTTTCGAATACACTATATTCGATTACTCTACTTCGAATAAGTGATATTCGATAACTCTACTCGATTAACTCCATTTGAATAACTCTAATTAGTTAACTCTAACTCTAACTGGTCAACCCTCACTGATTAACTCTAACTGATTTACTCTAACTGGTAATCTCTAACGGGTAAATTCTAACTGATTAACTCTAACTGGTTAATTCTAACTGATTACTCTAACTGGTTAATTCAAACTCAAATTGATTAATTCTAACTCTAATCGATTAATTCTAACTCTAATCGATTTACTGTAATTTGATTAACTCCTATTTGATAACGTTTATTCATTTATAAAGATTTACTTTTAGTAACGGTTCTTCACTTTATAAATGTTCTCGTTAATAACGTTACTTCACTTATACAAGTGTTGTGTACCCATTCTATTTATTTAACAAATAAATATTCCTTTGAGTTAACTCTATTTATTTAACAATAAATATTCCCTTGGTTTAATTTTATTTATTTAACAAATAAATATTCCTTTGATTTAAATCCTATTTATTTATCAAATAAATATTTCTTTTATTCCATTTATTCTAACAAATAAATATCTCCTTTATTCCATTTATTCTAATAAATAAATATCTCCTTTATTCCATTTATTCTAACAAATAAATATCTCCTTTTTAATCTATTTGTAAACGGTTTACGA
Organism: Allium sativum; assembly: GCA_030737875.1. Lineage (NCBI taxonomy): Eukaryota > Viridiplantae > Streptophyta > Magnoliopsida > Asparagales > Amaryllidaceae > Allium > Allium sativum. The sequence goes on from CM060918.1 coordinate 1,115,006, forward strand.
ATATTTCTCTTTCTATTTGATTTGTAAATGTTTTACAAATATTATTCTTTATATTTGTTTTTGCAAAGATTTTACTTTATATTTGCTTTACAAATATTTTCCTTTAAATTTGTTTAACAAACATATTTCCTTTATATTTTATTTATAAATAAATCCCTTTATATTTGTTTAACAAATATAATCCCTTTATATTTGATTTAACAAATATAATTCCTTTATATTTGATTAACAAATATAATCCCTTTTGATTTTATAATTATTTCCTTTATAAAAATCAATTTTCCTTTTATATATATAAAATCCAGTGATTTTATATAAATAAATTATTTTCAAATTATACTTTGAAAATCTCCTTTCTACATTCTGGTATTTCTTATGGTATTTAACATACCAAACAACGGTGATCCATACCATTCAAACACATATAATCAACACAGATTATATACCACATCATACATCACAGTATATGAAAAACAGAAAAATATATGTTGAGGAATCCAGGTTGATTCCTTCGACCTGTTTCCCTGCATCACAGAGGTTAGACAATATGATTAACCTCGATTTCACTTTGATATGAATTATTCCGATAGCAGAATCAACATATAAATATTTAACGGTTTATATATATATATATTCTACTAACTAACTAGCAGTTCAATCAAACAGTCAACACATAGTCAAATAGACAAATTTTTAACAGTTCTAAGAATACACTGTAAAAATAGAACTATTCAGAGTTGGTGAGTTTTACTCACACTGATCGGTTATCGTTGTATAATGAAAATCGATAGTTGATTTGGTTCAGTCATAGTTAAATTAAACGGTTTTTTAATTTAACTGAAAAATCTCGGTTGTCTCCTGTACTTTCCAGTTTAGCTCCATACTATAGCATTCAGCACTACACATTTCAGAGTCTATTATCTCGTTCCATTCGTACCTCGCAATCAATGGTTTATTGACAATTATAAGTTAACGATTTTATTAAATCAATTAACTATTATCTAACTATAGTTAAATGTAAAATATATACCATGATTTCACTATCTTATTTCTGGAAAACGCAGAAGCCACGTAAACTTCTTTCCATCACTTTGTTCACGTTATCTCCCATCCCTTTTTCTTTATTTTTACCTTGCCAAAACAAATCAGCCCAACCATATTTAAAACTCCGCCGGCCTATTTTCTCTTGGCCCATCCTCTCCTTTTAATCCCACAAGCATACGTTAAAGCCCACTCCCATATACACCCTTTCTTCCTCAAAACTTAATACCGTGACTTCATCACTGCCATCTCCGTTTACATACTCCTCCAACGCTCCTTCATCACCACGCTATCCCAAATTCCGAAGTCACTGTGACCTTCCTCCTCAAAAGCCGCACGCCCTAGTCCTCGTTGCTTCGCCTTCGGTTATCCCTAGCGGAATCCGTCCATCCTACTTCGCGTACTGCTGAAGAAAATGAGCAAACTAATTTCGCACAAAAACCCACAAAAATCTTGCCAGCCTGACCCATTCGATCTGCTCATTTCAAATCCAACGTCCCCTTCATGAATCGAGACCCCAGCATCAATTGATTTCCAACCCTAGCCTTCGCTGTATACTTTCAGCGAATGAAAATCGAAGTCGAACTTAGCAAAAAGTGTACGAGATTGAGCTTGCACCCATCCAAACTCATGTACATACGTTATATGATTTATAGAGATTTGTTTTTGTTTTACAGTGGATTTTTCTTAGTTGCGATTTGAAAAGCATAGAAAAGAAGTGGCGGCCGGTTTTTGCCTGTTGACTTAGGAAAAGGAAAATTAGGTTTAAGAAGTATAGGGGTATATATAGGAGGATTTAGATATTTTATTTCGAATATTATATTGAATTATAATCAACTACTGTTTTTTATTTTCCCTTTAAAATTCCTACGATCACATAGAATACCCAAAAATTACCAAACTGTACATATAGCTAGAGTTCGACATTACGGTCCCAACGAAACTGGTTTCGTCGAATTCCGACTTCATATGCTCACACAACGTATTTTTAAAGGTCAAATTATCAACTGTTTTTCTCTTTAAAAATCCATACCGCCACACAGTGACTCTAAAAATCACAAAACTGGAAATCTAACAACTATTTGGTGTTGCAGATCCAACAAAATTAATTTCGTCGAATTCCGACTTCATTTACAAAAGTGGCTATTTTGAAAGCTCTAAATATCGTATTTAAATATATAAATATATTTAAATAAAATTGAATTAAATATTTCAAATTAAATATTATCGTATATATTCACATGGAATACCGTACAGCTTCAGAATATTCCTATATGGATTAACAACTCGATATTACATCGTCAGAGTTATATCGATGTTCGATTTCTACTTAAATCCTTATATAAAATATAATTAAATCGTTATGGTCAGGGCGCTGCATTTCTGAGAATTTTATTTGGACATAAATCAAAATCTATATGATGAAATCCCGATATTTCTCTTTCACTAGAAAGATATACTCTACCAGCTCCACACGTTTCTTGTTTCACAGAAATCCGATTTAAAACGAACCCTGTATATCCAGTTGAAGTTCAAATCGCCAAATAGCGAACTACCGCGTCGTTATACACTCTATTTTAATTATATTATAATTCTACGTTTCAAACTGACGTCGATTGAATATATTCGTCAATATAATTCAACTCTAAGCTGAATTAAATCTTAGGGATGCCCCAGTTCACATAATATTGTGATTTCCAATATTTTTTACTATTTCTGAATTAAATATATTATTATATTATTTAAATTAATTAAATATTCACTATTATTTAATTAAACCACTATTTAATTCATTATATCACTATTTATATAATTAAATAAATTAATTATAATACCTCTGAAAATGCGGGTCATTACATTCTTCCCTACTTAAAATAATTTCGTCCTCGAAATTAATAAGATATAGGACGACCCTATCTATTTGGTAAAAGTTTATCTGTTTACCCCTTATCTCTTGTTTCTCCGAATCAATTAATATCGACTAGAATATTAATTTCTTCCGACTAACTAAAATTTTCTAACACTTTAAATTTTCGGAAATTTTTGCCATAACCTCCTTTGTACAGCCCTATCGGTAAAACCACAACTCGCCTCTCTAAGCCTTCTCCAACCCAAAAGAAAATCAAATAGCCAAGCGGCATGCCAATTAGGCTCATAAATCACCAAACTCATATGAAATATAAACTTGTACCTTTTTGTCAGGTATATCAACTCTATCACTTCTATATGCTATCGACTCAGCATATACCAGTGTTATCCCCAATCCAATTCTGCAATCACTTTTATCTCCAACACAACCATTCGCTTTATATCCAAGCCAAATATTATTTCAGACTCGAGTCTGATTCTCGATTTCAACTCTCAACTTGGTTACCAAATTACACTTCAAATTCGAATCTCCCAAATCCCATTTGTCTCGATATCATTCAAATTCAATTTCAGGTACCACATAACTGACTTTATTTTAATTCTAATTTGCTTTTACAAATTTCTTATTCAAATTTGGTTTTAACTCAAACAATCTTTCTTTGGAGTTTTAAACAGTTTCACTTTTCAAAAACCAAATATTCCTTTTTGGATTTCAAACAACTTGTTTTTCTAAACAATTTCAAAAACAATCTCATTGGTAGTAATCCGTCACTTACACACTCGAAATTGAACACCGATGAGGTCATGATCAACATCGGAATCTATTTTCTAGCTATCGAAGTGAGTTCAATACTATATCACTTTCAAAACCCATCTTCAAACATTTCTACTTTGAAATATCTTTCAAAACACAATTCTCAATGCTTGTAAAACAATTTAAAATCTCACAGGATTTTAAAATTCTCTTATACTTAATCCAGATTCATTTACAAACAATTTTTTAACTTCTGGGACTTTAATTCCAATTCTGATTTAAATTTCAGATTTAACTCATCTGATTCCACGTATTTTACTTATAGGAATTCTGATTGGTTATATATATAACCATTTAATTTATAATCTTACTCGATTATAATAACAACCAATATATCCAATATATTATAATTTTGATATATATATCTTCTCTATACCAAGATATACCTTGGGTAAAATTATTTTAATTTACCCACTTTTCAAACATATCGTGTCGACCCATCGTATTCGAGTGTTTATAAAATCCTATCGATACAGTGGATCAAACTGATCGACCAGAACTCGTCAACAACTCAACTAATGGATCCCCACAATATAAAACAAATTTTTATATCAAATAACAAATACGCTCTCTCGTATATACACTCAACTCAATCTAGGGTATTTCTAACAATATCTCTACCGAGTCATGCCACAAAGCCAAGGTAATACTTAACTTAAGCTCTGATACCAACTGTAACAACCCGGATTTTGGCGACTTTGGTTATCGACATAAACCCGATGACGACTAACCAAACATCGAAAATTCCGGGTAATTAATGAAAGAAATTAGAGGGTGAGGATAGATAAGATAGAAACCAAGAATAGAAGAAGAAATGAAGAACTTACATCATCAGAGTAACACGAATCTCACAGCGGAATGAATAACATATATATATAACATAACTTTGAAATATAACAGTTATGTATACAATAGCACTTTATCAGAATACAGCACTTACAACACAGCGGAAAAACAATAGCTATATGATCTTGAAGCCTCCTGCTCCAAGCTCTCCAAGTATATCTGTAAATCCCTACTACTTGACTTCCTGTACAAATTTAGGCATCCAAGAATTTAGGGAAACAAAACAAAATAAACTCCGGGTCAGTCATGGGACTAGTGTGAGTAAAACAATTAAACAGGTATATGATATCTCATACGACCACGTCGTGAATACGGAAGGGTTTTTCCCTTATGAGAATCCTACATCTTTGACAAGCAATATCATTCTGATATTATAATAATATCTTAATACAAATAGATATCAATCTAGCAGAAACGCTTTCATCTCACGTTCCACATATATAGTATACAATCAAAATCGCAAGCACGTATTGGATAATGGGTTTTCCAACTATGACAAGGTATGGAACCACCTTTCGCTAGTGTACCTCTAGAGAGGAATACACTGGGTTCAACAAGAACATCTTGCAACCCGGCCACACATGACCGACCACTCATTTCGCTGAGTGTATCGAATGTATATCACCAACGGTTGGGATCATCAACCGTTTCCCGAATGGGACCGCATCAACAATAGATTTTTAGAAATAAATGAAACTCTAGATCAGGTGATTATACATCCTAATAGGTGCGACCTACATAGCCATGCTACCTGCCCTATTTATGTCATTTACCGGTTGATGAGGCTTGAGGTTACGCTTTATCATCACATCAGATTCACTTCGAATGCCACATTGTCAGATCCATCGAAAATCACAAATTGACATCTACAATAGTACATTACGTGTTAGCTAAAGAAGTTTCCTTCTCCACTTCCACTCCTGGTACGGTTGAAGAAATCAATGTACGTGACCTTTTTGGAAATACTTTTTCAGACATTCATCCATACAAGTCATCCAGGTTCACATGCCACATCTTCACTCACTTAGAATGTCACATCGTCATACACGCCATATCACAAATTGACTTATCCAAAAATAACACGGGTATACAGCTAAGGCAAACGAATTCCTCCGCCGCCAAACGTGAATACGTTTGAACAGATCAACTTACGCAATCTATTGGATATACTCTATCAGACCTTCTTCCATACAAGTTGTCCTAGGACTGGACAAACCGAAGGCACTATTCAGTATATCCATCTTAGGCACTGTTATCGAAGACTTATACAATAGCCCTTGCACTTTACTCCGTCTTCAATTATCTTTGGCATATATGATTAGCAACGCTTATGCCAATACAAAGTGGTTCTTTGGATAATAATCCAACCGGTCTCTCCATATTAACAATGTTAAAGTGGTCAAAACTTCGATAGTCTGTGAGTTAACTATCAAAGAAAAACAAGTGTGCAAACAACGATATTATTTCCAGATGGAAATTATATCGATCAATCATCAAACATATATATATATATATATATATATATATATATATATATTTCCTCATTTTCTATGTTTAGAAAATATACGTTATTAACACTGGAAAACATTTCCATTTCTTGTTTCCTATATTAGAAAACATTTCTGGTTCTTCTTTGGAAAACATTTCCAAAACTGTTACATTGGACTTAGACAGATGTTTTAAACAAACCATCGCGATGCCAACTCAAACTATTATACTTGTTAACTAAATTTACTTTACCATCCTTTACTGTCGAACCTTAACCGTTTCTTAGTTAAAAACGAAGCCAATCAAGTTGGGGTAGAACTACCTCTCAAACCTTAACTGAACAAAATTTCTAACCTCGAAATAGGCAAAGTCCACTTTTTCTTTCTTTAATTAACTTTCTTACTTAACCTTTCTTTCGAATAACTATGATTAACTCTTTTCAATTAACTCTATTGGATTCACTCCTTTGAACTAACTCTATTGATTTAACTCTAATCGGTTTACTCTTTTCACCTAAATCTTGTCGAATAGACTATATTCGATAACTCCTTTAACTCTATTCGAATAAACTATATTCGATTTACTTCTCTAATTCTACTCGAATAAACTATATTCGATTAACTCCTTTAACTCTATTAGATTTGATAACTCCCCTTTCAAATAACCAATATTCGATTAACTCACTTCGAATAACCAATACTCGATTAAATAACTTCGAATAACCAATATTTGATTAACTCCTTTGATTCTATTCAAATAAACTATATTCGATTTACTCCTTTCAAATAACTAGATTTGATAACTCCTTTCGAATAACTAGATTTGATAACTCCTTTCGAATAACTAGATTTGATAACTCCTTTCGAATAACTAGATTCGATTAATTCTATTCGAATAACCAATATTCGATTTCTCTTCTCTTGAATACACTATATTCGATTACTCTACTTCGAATAAGTGATATTCGATAGCTCTACTCGATTAACTCCATTTGAATAACTCTAATTAGTTAACTCTAACTCTAACTGGTCAACCCTCACTGATTAACTCTAACTGATTAACTCTAACTAGTAATCTCTAACTAGTAAATTCTAACTGATTAACTCTAACTGGTTAATTCTAACTGATTACTCTAACTGGTTAATTCTAACTCAAATAGATTAATTCTAACTTTAATCGATTAATTCTAACTCTAATCGATTTACTGTAATTCGATTAACTCCTATTTGATAATGCTTATTCATTTATAAAGATTTACTTTTAGTAACGGTTCTTCACTTTGAAAATGTTCTCGTTAATAACGTTACTTCACTTATACAAGTGTTGCGTACCCATTCTATTTACTTAACAAATAAATATTCCTTTGAGTTAACTCTATTTATTTAACAATAAATATTCCCTTGGTTTAATTCTATTTATTTAACAAATAAATATTCCATAGATTTAAATCCTATTTATTTATCAAATAAATATTTCTTTTATTCCGTTTATTCTGACAAATAAATATCGCCTTTATTCTAATAAATAAATATCTCCTTTATTCCATTTATTCTAACAAATAAATATCTCCTTTTTAATCTATTCGTAAATGGTTTACGAATATTTCTCTTTCTATTTTATTTGTAAATGTTTTACAAATATTGTTCTTTATATTTGTTTTTGCAAAGATTTTACTTTATATTTGCTTTACATATATTTTCCTTTATATTTGTTTAACAAATATATTTCCTTTATATTTGATTTATAAATAAATCCCTTTATATTTGTTTAACAAATATAATTCCTTTATATTTGATTAACAAATATAATCCCTTTTGATTTTATAATTATTTCCTTTATAAAAATCATTTTTCCTTTTATATATATAAAATCCAGTGATTTCATATAAATAAATTATTTTCAAAATATACTTTGAAAATCTCCTTTCTACATTCTGGTATTTCTTATGGTATTTAACATACCAAACAACGGTGATCCATACCATTCAAACACATGTAATCAACACAAATTATATACCAAATCATACATCACAGTATATGAAAAACAGAAAAATATATGTTGAGGAATCCAGTTGGATTCCTCCGACCTGTTTCCCTGCATCATAGAGGTTAGACAATATGATTAACCTCGATTTCACTTTAATATGAATTATTCTGATAGCAGAATCAACATATAAATATTTAATGGTTTATATATATATACATACATATATATATAATTTCTACTAACTGACTAGAAGTTCAATCAAACAGTCAACACACAGTCAAACAGACAAAATTTTAACAGTTCTAAGAATACACTGTAAAAATAGAACTATTCAGAGTTGGTGAGTTTTACTCACATTGGTCGGTTATCGTTGTATAACGAAAATCGATAGTTGATTTGGTTCAGTCATAGTTAAATTAAACGGTTGTTTAATTTAACTAAAAAATCTCGGTTATCTCCTGTACTATCCAGTTTAGCTCCGTACTGTAGCATTCAGCATTACACATTTCAGAGTCTATTATCTTGTTCATTCGGACCTCGCAATCAATGGTTTATTGACAATTATAAGTTAACGATTTTATTAAATCAGTTAACTATTATTTAACTATAGTTAAATGTAAAATATATACCATGATTTCACTATCTTATTTCTGGAAAACGCAGCAGCCACATAGATTTCTTTCCATCACTTTTTTCACGTTATCTCCCATCCATTTTTCTTTATTTTAACCTTGCCAAAACAAATCAGCCCAACCATATTTAAAACTCCACCGGCCCATTTTCTCTTGGCCCATCCTCTCCTTTTAATCCCACAAGAACACGTTAAAGCCCACTCCCATATACACCCTTTCTTCCTCCAAACTTAATACCGTGACTTCATCACTGCCATCTCCGTTTACATACTCCTCCAACGCTCCCTCATCACCACGCTATCCCAAATTCCGAAGTCACTGTGACCTTCCTCCTCAAAATCTGCACGCCCTAGCCCTCGTTGCTTCGCCTTTGGTTATCCCTACCGGAATCCGTCCATCCTACTTCGCGTACTGCTGAAGAAAACGAGCAAACTAATTTCGCACAAAAACCCACAAAAATCTTGCCAGCCTAAACCATTCGATCTGCACATTTCAAATCCAACGTCCCCTTCACGAATCGATTTCCAACCCTAGCCTTCGTTGTATACTTTCAGCGAATGAAAATCGAAGCCGAACTCAGCAAAAAGTGTACGAGATTGAGCTTGCACCCATCCAAACTCATGTACACACGTTATATGATTAATAGAGATTTGTTTTTGTTTTACAGTGGATTTTTCTTAGTTGCGATTTGAAAAGCATAAAAAAGAAGTGGCAGCCGATTTTTACATGTTGACTTAGGAAGAGGAAAATTAGGTTTAAGAAGTATAGGAGGTATATATAGGAGGATTTAGATATTTTATTTCGAATATTATACTGAATTATAATCAACTACTGTTTTTTATTTGCCCTTTAAAATTCCTACGATCACATACAATACCCAAAAATTACCAAACTGGACATATAGCTAGAGTTCGACATTAAGGTCCCAACGAAACTGGTTTCGTCGAATTCCGACTTCATATGCTCACACAATGTATTTTTAACGGTCAAATTATCGACTATTTTTCACTTTAAAAATCCGTACGGCCACACATCGACTCTAAAAATCACGAAACTGGAAATCTAACAACTATTTGGTGTTGCGGATCCAACAAAATTAATTTCGTCGAATTCCAACTTCGTTTGCAAATGTGGCTATTTTTAAAGCTCTAAATAGCCTATTTAAATATATAAATATATTTAAATAAAATTGAACTAAATATTTAAAATTAAATATTATCGTCTATATTCACATGAAATACCGTACAGCTTCAGAATATTCCTATATGGATTTACAACTCGATATTACATCGTCAGAGTTATATCGATGTTCGATTTCTACTTAAATCCTTATATAAAATATAATTAAATCGTTATGGTCAGGGCGCTCCATTTCTGTGAATTTGATTTGGACATAAATCAAAATCTACATAATGAAATCACGATATTTCTCTTCCAATAGAAAGATATACTCCACCAGCTCCACACGTTTCTTGTTTCACAGAAATCCGATTTAAAACGAACCCTGTATATCCAGTTGAAGTTCAAATCGCCAAATAGCGAACTACCGCGTCGTTATGCACTCTATTTTAATTATATTATAATTCTACGTTTCAAACTGACGTCGATTGAATATATTCGTCAATATAATTCAACTCTAAGCTGAATTAAATCTTAGGGATGACCCAGTTCACATAATATTGTGATTTCCAATATTTTTGATTATTTCTGAATTAAATATATTATTCTATTATTTAAATTAATTAAATATTCACTGTTATTTAATTAAACCACTATTTAATTCACTATATCACTATTTATATAATTAAATAAATTAATTATAATACCTCTGAAAATGCGGGTCATTACATTCTTCCCCACTTAAAATAATTTCGTCCTCGAAATTAATAAGATATAGGACGACCCTATCTATTTGGTAAAAGTTTATCTGTTTCCCCCTTATCTCTTATTTCTCTGAATCAATTAATATCGACTAGAATACTAATTTATTCCGACTAACTAAAATTTTCAAAAATTTTGAAAATTTTCTAACAATTTAAATTTTTGGAAAATTTTGCCATAACCTCCTTTGTACAGCCCTATCGGTAAAACCACAACTCGCCTCTCTAGGCCTTCTCCAACCCAAACGAAAATCAAATAGCCAAGCGACTTGCCAATTAGGCTCATAAATCACCAAACTCATATGAAATATAAACTTGTACTTTTTTGTCGGGTATATCAACTCTATCACTTCTATATGCTATCGACTCAGCATATACCAGTGTTATCCCCAATCAAATTCTGCAATCACTTTTATCTCCAACACAACCATTCGCTTTATATCCAAGCCAAATATTATTTCAGACTCGAGTCTGATTCTCGATTTCAACTCTCAACTTGGTTACCAAATTACACTTCAAATTCGAATCTCCCAAATCCCATTTGTCTCGATATCATTCAAATTCAATTTCAGTTACCACTTAACTGACTTTATTTTAATTCCAATTTTCTTTTACAAATTCCTTATTCAAATTTGGTTTTAACTCAAACAATCTTTCTTTGGAGTTTTAAACAGTTTCACTTTTCAAAAACCAAATATTCCTTTTTGGATTTCAAATACCTCGTTTTTCTAAACAATTTCAAAAACAATCTCATTGGTAGTAATCTGTCACTTACACACTCGAAAATGAACACCGATGAGGTCATGATCAACATCAGAATCTATTTTCCAGCTATCGAAGTGAGTTCAATACTATATCACTTTCAAAACCCGTCTTCAAACATTTCTACTTTGAAATATCTTTCAAAACACAATTCTCAATGCTTGAAAAACAATTTAAAATCTTCCAAGATTTTAAAATTCTCTTATACTTAATCCAGATTCATTTACAAACAATTTTTCAACTTCTGGGACTTTAATTCCAATTCTGATTTAAATTTCAGATTTAACTCATCTGATTCCACGTATTTTACTTATAGGAATTCTGATTGGTTATATATAACCATTTAATTTATAATCTTACTCGATTATAATAACAACCAATATATCCAATATATTATAATTTTGATATATATATATCTTCTCTATACCAAGATATACCTTGGGTAAACTTATTTTAATTTACCCTCTTTTCAAACATATCATGTCGACCCATCGTATTCGAGTGTTTATAAACTCCTACCGATACAGTGGATCAAACTGATCGACCAGAACTCGTCAACAACTCAACTAATGAATCCCCACAATATAAAACAATTTTTTATATCAAATAACAAATACGCTCTCTCGTATATACACTCAACTCAATCTAGGGTATTACTAACCATATCTCTACCGAGTCACGCCACAAAGCCAAGGTAATACTTAACTTAAGCTCTGATACCAACTGTAACGACCCAGATTTTGGCGACTTTGGTTATCAGCATAAACCCGATGACCACAAACCAAACATCGAAAAATCCCGTTAATTAATGATAGAAATTAGAGGGTGAGGATAGATAAGATAGAAACCAAGAATAGAAGAAGAAATGAAGAACTAACATCATCAGAGTAACACAAATCTCACAGCGGAATGAATAACATATAATATATAACATAACTTTGAAATATAACAGTTATGTATACAATAGCACTTTATCATAATACAACACTTACAACACAGCGGAAAAACAATAGCTATATGATCTTGAAGCCTCCTGCTCCAAGCTCTCCAAGTATATCTGTAAATCCCGACTACTTGACTGCCCGTACAAATTTAGGGAAACAAAACAAAATAAACTCCGGGTCAGTCGTGGGACTGGTGTCAGTAAAACAATTAAACAGGTATATGATATCTCATAAGACCACGTCGTGAATACGGAACGGGTTTTTCCCTTATGAGAATCCTACATCTTTGACAAGCAATATCATTCTGATATTATAATAATGTCTAAATACAAATAGATATCAATCTAGTAGAAACGCTTTCATCTCACGTTCTACATATATAGTATACAATCAAAATCGCAAGCACGTATTGGATAATGGGTTTAACAACTATGACAAGGTATGGAACTACCTTTCTCTAGTGTACCTCTAGAGAGGAATACACTGGGTTCAACAAGAACATCTTGCAACCCGGCCACACATGACCGACCACTCATTTCGCTGAGTGTATCGAATGTATATCACCAACGGTTGGGATCAACAACCGTTTCCCGAATGGGACAGCATCAACAATAGATTTTTAGAAATAAATGAAACTCTAGATCAGGTGGTTATACACCCTAGTAGGTGCGACCTACAAAGCCATGCTACCTGCCCAATTTCTGTCATTTACCGGTTGATGAGGCTTGAGGTTACGCTTTATCATCACATCAGATTCACTTCGAATGCCACATTGTCAGATCCATCAAAAATCACTAATTGACATCTACAATAGTACATTACGTGTTAGCTAAAGAAGTTTCCTTCTCCACTTCCACTCTTGGTACGGTTGAAGAAATCAATGTACATGACCTTTTTGGAAATACTCTGTCAGACATTCATCCATACAAGTCGTCCAGGTTTACATGCCACATCTTCACTCACTTAGAATGTCACATCGTCATACACGCCAAATCACAAATTGACTTATCCAAAAATAACACGGGTATACAGCTAAGAGAAACGAATTCCTCCGCCACCAAACGTGAATACGTTTGAACAGATCAACTTACGCAATCTATTGGATATACTCTGTTAGACCTTCTTACATACAAGTTGTCCTAGGACTGGACAAACCGAAGGCACTATTCAGTATATCCATCTTAGGCACTGTTATCTAAGACTTATACAATAGCCCTTGCACTTTACTCCATCTTCAATTATCTTTGGCGTATATGATTCGCAATACTTATACCAATACAGAGTGGTTCTTTGGATAATAATCCAACCGGTCTCTCCATATTAACAATGTTAAAAAGGTCAAAACTTCGATAGTCTGTGAGTTAACTATCAAAGAAAAACAAGTGTGCAAACAACGATATTATTTCCAGATGGAAATTATATCGATCAATCATCAAACATATATATATATATATATATATTTCCTCATTTGCTATGTTTATAAAATATACGTTATTAACACTGGAAAACATTTCCATTTCTTGTTTCCTATATTAGAAAACATTTCTGGTTCTTCTTTGGAAAAACTTCCAAAACTATTACATTGGACTTAGACAGATGTTTTAAACAAACTACCGCAATGCCAACTCAAACTATTATACTTATTAACTAAATTTACTTAACCATCCTTTACTGCCGAACCTTAACCATTTCTTAGTTAAATACGAAGCCAATCAAGTTGGGGTAGAACTACCTCTCAGACCTTAAATGAACAACATTTCTAACCTCGAAATAGGCAAAGTCCACTTTTTCTTTCTTTAACTAACTTCCTTACTTAACCTTTCTTTCGAATAACTATGATTAACTCTTTTCAATTAACTCTATTGGATTTACTCCTTTGAACTAACTCTATTGATTTAACTCTAATCGGTTTACTCTTTTCACTTAAATCCTGTCGAATATACTATATTCGATAACTCCTTTAACTCTATTCGAATAAACTATTTTCGATTTACTTCTCTAACTCTACTCAAATAAACTATATTCGATTAACTCCTTTAACTCTATTAGATTTGATAACTCCCCTTTCAAATAACCAATATTCGATTAACTCACTTCGAATAACCAATATTCGATTAACTCTTTTGATTCTATTCAAATAAACTATATTCGATTTACTCCTTTCAAATAATTAGATTGATAACTTCTTTCGAATAACTAGATTTGATAACTCCTTTCGAATAATTAGATTCGATTAATTCTATTCGAATAACCAATATTAGATTTCTCTTCTCTTGAATACACTATATTCGATTACTCTACTTCGAATAAGTGATATTCGATAGCTCTACTCGATTAACTCCATTTGAATAACTCTAATTAGTTAACTCTAACTCTAACTGGTCAACCCTCACAGATTAACTCTAACTGATTTACTCTAACTAGTAATCTCTAACTGGTAAATTCTAACTGATTAACTCTAACTGGTTAATTCTAACTCAAATTGATTAATTCTAACTCTAATCGATTAATTCTAACTCTAATCGATTTACTGTAATTCGATTAACTCCTATTTGATAACGTTTATTCATTTATAAAGATTTACTTTTAGTAACGGTTCTTCACTTTGTAAATGTTCTCGTTAATAACGTTACTTCACTTATACAAGTGTTGTGTACCCATTCTATTTATTTAACAAATAAATATTTCATTTGAGTTAACTCTATTTATTTAACAATAAATATTCCCTTGGTTTAATTCTATTTATTTAACAAATAAATATTCCTTTGATTTAAATCCTATTTATTTATCAAATAAATATTTATTTTATTCCATTTATTCCAACAAATAAATAACTCCTTTATTCCATTTATTCTAATAAATAAGTATCTCCTTTATTCCATTTATTCTAACAAATAAATATCTCCTTTTTAATCTATTCGTAAATGGTTTACGAATATTTCTCTTTCTATTTTATTTGTAAATGTTTTACAAATATTGTTCTTTATATTTTTTTTTGCAAAGATTTTACTTTATATTTACTTTACAAATATTTTCCTTTATATTTGTTTAACAAATATATTTCCTTTATATTTGATTTATAAATAAATCCCTTTATATTTGTTTAACAAATATAATCCCTTTATATTTGATTTAACAAATATAATTCCTTTTTATTTGATTAACAAATATAATCCCTTTTGATTTTATAATTATTTCCTTTATAAAAATCATTTTTCCTTATATATATATAAAATCCAGTGATTTCATATAAATAAATTATTTTCAAAATATACTTTGAAAATCTCCTTTCTACATTCTGGTATTTCTTATGGTATTTAACATACCAAACAACGGTGATCCATACCATTCAAACACATATAATCAACACAGATTATATACCACATCATACATCATAGTATATGAAAAACAGAAAAATATATGTTGAGGAATCCAGTTGGATTCCTCCGACCTGTTTCCCTGCATCACAGAGGTTAGACAATATGATTAACCTCGATTTCACTTTGATATGAATTTTTCTGATAGCAAAATCAACATATAAATATTTAATGGTTTATATATATATATATATAATTTCTACTAACTGACGAGAAGTTCAATCAAACAGTCAACACACAGTCAAACAGACAAATTTTTAACAATTCTAAGAATACACTGTAAAAATAGAACTATTCAGAGTTGGTGAGTTTTACTCACATTGATCGGTTATCGTTGTATAACGAAAATCGATAGTTGATTTGGTTCAGTCATAGTTAGATTAAACGGTTGTTTAATTTAACTGAAAAATCTCGGTTATATCCTGTACTGTCCAGTTTAGCTCCGTACAGTAGCATTCAGCACTACACATTTCGGAGTCTATTATCTCGTTCCATTCGACCTCGCAATCAATGGTTTATTGACAATTATAAGTTAACGATTTTATTAAATCAATTAACTATTATTTAACTATAGTTAAATGTAAAATATATACCATGATTTCACTATCTTATTTCTGGAAAACACAACAGCCACATAGACTTCTTTCCATCGCTTTGTTCACGTTATCTCCCATCCCTTTTTCTTTATTTTAACCTTTCCAAAACAAATCATTCCAACCATAATTTAAAACCCCACCGGCCCATTTTTTCTTGTCCCATCCTCTCCTTTTAATCCCACAAGCATACGTTAAAGCCCACTCCCATATACACCCTTTCTTCCTCAAAACTTAATACCGTGACTTCATCACTGCCATCTCCGTTTACATACTCCTCCAACGCTCCCTCACCACCATGCTATCCCAAATTCCGAAGTCACCGTGACCTTCCTCCTCAAAAGCTGCTCGCCCTAGTCCTCGTTGCTTCGCCTACGGTTATCCCTACCGGAATCCGTCCATCCTACTTCACGTACTACTGAAGAAAACGAGCAAACTAATTTCGCACAAAAACCCACAAAAATCTTGCTAGTCTGACCCATTTGATCTGCTCATTTCAAATCCAACGTCCCCTTCATGAATCGAGACCCCAGTATCCATCGATTTCCAACCCTAGCCTTCGCTGTATACTTTCAGCGAACGAAAATCGAAGCCGAACTCAGGAAAAAGTGCACGAGATCAAGCTGGCACCCATCCAAACTCATGTACATACGTTATACAATTTATAGAGATTTGTTTTTGTTTTATAGTGGATTTTTCTTAGTTGCGATTTGAAAAGCATAGAAAATAAGTGGCGGCCGGTTTTTGTCTATTGACTTAGGGAGAGGAAAATTAGGTTTAAGAAGTATAGGGGGTATATATAGGAGGATTTAGATATTTTATTTCAAATATTATATTGAATTATAATCAACTGCTATTTTTTATTTGCCCTTTAAAATTCCTACGATCACATATGATTCCCAAAAATTACCAAACTGGACATATAGCTAGAGTTCGGCATTACGGTCACAACGAAACTGGTTTTGCCGAATTCCGACTTCATATGCTCACATAACGTATTTTTAAAGGTCAAATTATCAACTGTTTTTCACTTTAAAAATCCGTACGACCACACAGTGACTCTAAAAATCACAAAACTGGAGATCTAACAACTATTTGATGTTGCAGATCCAACAAAATTAGTTTCGTCGAATTCCGACTTCGTTTGCAAAAGTGGCTATTTTTACAGCTTTAAATAGCCTATTTAAATATATAAATATATTTAAATAAAATTGAATTAAATATTTAAAATTAAATATTATCGTCTATATTCACATGGAATACCGTACAGCTTCAGAATATTCCTATATGGATTTACAACTCGATATTACATCGTCAGAGTTATATCGATGTTCGATTTCTATTTAAATCCTTATATAAAATATAATTAAATCATTATGGTCAGGGCGCGGCATTTCTGAGAATTTGATTTGGACATAAATCAAAATCTACATGACGAAATCCCGATATTTCTCTTCCATTAGAAAGATATACTCCACCAGCTCCACACGTTTCTTATTTTATAGAAATCTAATTTAAAACGAACCTTGTTTATCCAGTTGAAGTTCAATTCGCCAAATAGCGAACTGTCGCGTCGTTACACACTCTATTTTAATTATATTATAATTCTACGTTTCAAACTGACATCGAATGAATATATTCATCAATATAATTCAACTCTAAGCTGAATTAAATCTTAGGGATGACCCCACAGAATATTGTGATTTCCAATATTTTTGATTATTTCTGAATTAAATATATTATTCTATTATTTAAATTAATTAAATATTCACTATTATTTAATTAAACCACTATTGAATTCACTATATCACTATTTATATAATTAAATAAATTAATTATAATACCTTTGAAAATGCGGGTCATTACAGGTTGTTGGGATTATGGATGCAACAATTGGATGAACTACGCTCTTACTCGGTAAGAGTGTAGGAAAATTTGGATGAAAAAGCATTTTTATTTTCAAAATATTGCATTCATGTAGAACTACAAGTATATTTAGGATGTGAGCATCATATTTCAAAAGGATTTTTGAGAAATTTGCATACACATAGGAGGTACCGCTTAGGCATACATGCATTATTATATTGTATTTCACTTTGCACAAGTGCATGATGTTTGCAAAAATTAGATGCACACATGATAGATGTATATTATGCGAGGGGTTAATTAGTTTTACCCTTGTCTAATTTCGGGGATGAAATTTCGTAAGGGTGGGAGAATGTAACACTCCAAATTTTTAACTTAAGATAATAAAATAAGAATAATTTCATTAAATATTCAGAATTAAGTAAAACGGATTGCACCATTGCTTCCATCTCGAAATTCTGGTCAAAATCGACACCTAGTTAGTGTAAATCGGACAACGTATGAAGAAGTTATTAAGGTTTGAAGTTTGCATATGCGCAAGGAGAACACACACACACACACACACACACACACACACACACACACACATATATATATATATATATATTAGGTCCAGAATTCAAAAATAAGGTCAGAAATTCAAAAATCGGTTCAAAATTCAAAATTTCAGAAGGCAGCAGATTTCCCGCCTAGGGGGGTCGACCCCCTCAAGGGTGGGTCGACCCACCTACGCCATATTTTGGCAGATTATGGTTTTTTTGGAATTTGGATGTTTCTGATGGTTTTTGGTCAAATCTGAGGGTCCTTGTTTCTCTGATACACCTATAAATAAGTCCCTAGAGCTAACCCTTAACCTCATAATTCTGAGGCTACCCTGAAGCTCTACCATTACTCTCACTCTCTCTCTATTCAAATTCTATTCATAAAATTTAGATTATTAATAAGAAGATTTTAAATTGAAGATCTGGAGGAGAGAATTAAAGTTCATAAAAGAATATTCAGAATCATGAAAAGCAAGGTAAACTTCTAGATCCAATCTATTCAAATTCTTCCTCCTTTTTTCCCTTCTTTTTAATGAAAATAATCAATCCACGGTTATTGGGTTTTATATCAAATTAAAGGAAAAACCATGGATGCTAAAGTTGGATCAGATCCAAAATTGGGAAAGCGTTTGAGGTGAGTGGGTTTAAGCTATAGCCTTTAGATAATAATATGTTATCGTTTACCATTCCCCTCTTTTTATTAATTGTGAAATTGCCAGATAAATTATAAGTTACTGTTATAACAAGTTGAGATGTTAATAGGAATAATTCATATGTTGAATCTATTAAAGTATTGGAATGATTACATGTTGAAAAAAAACTTGTTAGAAATGGTTAGCAACTACTATTGTTCATACTACATGTTAATTTGTCACAAGAACCCTTCCTTGTATGAATGGGCACAGTTATATGATTAAATGGTTTCAGGTTAGAATTGAATACATGAATATCGTTTAGGGCATAAATCAAACTATGATTAAAGAATCTAATTTGAGCATATAGCACATGATAAACATGACTTGGGAAAGGGATATAAAAACCTATAATGAAATAGGAATAATTGTTAAAGAACGAACATGCCAAGATTCACAGTAATTTGACACTGTAACCCTCTAAGACATGAGGATAGATTGCACTTGTGATAGAAGTTTGCCCGTCACTGCCCTTCATTTCCAGCATTCACAAGTGGTAAATCTAATGTGAGGGGTCTAAGTGCATAATTAAAAATTGCAAGGGTACTAAGACACGAGGTTAAGTCAACTAGTGGTAGAAGTCTGCCTGGACCCCCCCGACAAATCTAGCGTCCACAAGTGTAGGCTTTATGTGAGAGGTCCAGTGCATATATATATATATATATATATATATATATATATATATATAACAAGATATTAATAAATGGCAATGATGGTCATTAAATGTCTAACTCAGAAAATAAGAAAGAAAGGGATGTAATGGGCTGGTTAGTGAGATGCGAAGGAAAAAGGATGTATTTCCCTAAATGACCAATTTCTGAGAACGTGGATGCAAGCAAGCCACAGTGAATAAAGTTAGAAAATGGAAAGAAATTACTTTCCACTACGAATTTAGATGGGAATATGTTATGAAAATAAATCACTGATTCCATCTATACATCAAACTGAGAAGGTGCATGAAGTATTTTACTTAATTAAAATAAGGAACATATATTACAGTGAATGAAGAATACTGGAATGCAACAATAAAAGAAAATGATTTAAATGGGGAATGATAATCACCTATTATAAATAATTAACATTAATGGGAATGTTGTATAATATATAGACTTGTCCTGGGGACAAGTGAAGATTATAACTTAGGTTATAATAAACTAGTAAGGAAATGGGATAACTGGTAAATTGAGATAAGGGACACTTAATTATAAATTAATTTATCAGTAAATAGGGAAATCCGGAAACCAGTGGAGAAAAGGGGGAAAATATATTAAATATAAGAAGTTGTACTTAATTATAAATTCAGTAATCTGTAAACTTGGAAGTATGAAACCCGCTGATAAGAATAACATGTTTGGACTTGTCCTAGGGACAAGAGGAAATTATAAAACAGTTTATAGTAAATGGGTAGAGAAACTCATTAATGGACCTTAGTTAAGAGAACTAAGTTAATAAGTAAACAACGATAAGTTGTAGTAACGGTGTAAAATGGAATTATGATTGAATGAGAAAGAATGAGGAAAACTTATGAAATAAGTTAAATTTAATCATAAATAATGACTGACATTTTAAATAGAAAACATGTGAATTGGGATATACTTAATTACATATTAAGTAAAACATGTTATTGTAATGATGAAATCAAACAAGAATACAAAAGAAATTATGGATCACAGACCTTGGGCCATAGTCTAGAGAATAACATGTTGTGGGCTTATTAATAAACTTAAATGGGTTAAGTTATATAACTGAAATTAATAAGCAAGAGAAACTTGGTAACTTGATTAAAAATTCAATATGAATGGAATAACCAAGTTAACTGTAAACCTAACGAGGTGAGGCAAGCACATAAAAGAATATTTAGACATAGGGTCTAACAACATAGAAAAGTGAGGCGCTTGGACCAGTCCGCGCGTTTGAGGGTGAATAACCCAACCGGGTAGATCATCGTGGTGTTATAAGGCATTAGGGGAGTGCACATTCATCTGATTGTTCTGACGGCTTCGAAGGACTAGAAGGGGAAGCACGCGGCTTCATGAGGTACGTAAGGTGCTCCTAGTAGTCCTCTGTGCGGTGGAAGATGTTTTAGGCTGTGCTCACAGAGGTGGGTCTGCGCGTAACTACTAGTTGGGTGGTCCTTGACTGCTGAAGTAGCTACGCAATCAGAATGTTGTGACACGACGACACTAGGGTGATTTGGCGGTTGCCTCAACGGGGAGGCGAAGGGTCACGACCAACAAGGATAGTTGATCATCGGATACCCCTCATCGACACCCAGTGGGATGCGAAAAGACTAGAGCTAAAACCAATAGACCATACACCTTTCACTATCGGGGTACGTTGGTTCGGGAAGATGCCAAATGGATCTTTAGATTAGTTTTCTTAGAGGCAGTCGTTTAGCTCTTGTAGTCTTTAATAGTTGAGGGTGGGGCCAAGGTGGGGCCATAGCCACCGTGAAAACATAACCTAGGAACATCTGTATATAGAGGCTCATAAAGACGGGCCTGTATAGATATGGAAAAGATCCCGACCGAGTTCCGTGTTTCTGGTATCGCCCTGCCACGGAACTTGGTGCACATTAGAGGACATACGATTGAGGCATCAAGCTACAATTAACAGTACATACGTGGGACAGTCTAGATATAGGCATGACTGCTATGGGTGATGTACCGTAAACTTGAGGGCATTACTCTAGTATGGAATCTGATTCGGTTGAAGGTGGCAGTCCGTACACTTACGTAGCATGGCAATGATAGATATATGCAGAACGTAACATTGTTATATATAGATCTGCACGTCACAACCGTAACACCCCATGTCCATTAATGTCACTCACTAAGGGAATGCATTAACTTTCATGGAGTATTATAAGAGTATAGAACAGAATATCACAAGACAGATATATAAAATGGTACTTCAGAAAATTCAAAATTTATTCATTGCAGCGGAAAAGAAGAACATGTTTGGTAACAACATCAAAACCATATACTAGAGTCAAGTACACAAATATCCATCTTGAACAAAATTATTATCAGAGTACATAAAAGTAAAATTATAATCCCGCTCTAAATAGCCATAATGAAAAGAGATCAAGCAGAGCATTAATTTCAACACTTCCAAGAACTTCAGGAAGAAAGAAATCCAAGTCAAGCTCCACTAATCCAACCCTGAGGACCTTGGGGTGGTGGAAAGGAAAGAAAAGAGGCGAAACAAAAAGGGTCAAACATAAGTCTGGCGAGTCTAGTGACTTTAACATCAGTAAAGTAACAAGATAAGAACATAAACTGGATATAAGAGATGAATGCAACATAAGCTGATATGACAAGGTAAACAAGATGAACAAGACATAATGTTGATTGCGCTTGTAATCAGTATAAGATAATTCCTACACTGCACCAATACTAGTTACATATTGAAAGTTGATCCCTCTCACTAATCATAATAATAATGATGGTAGTTTCATGTACTCCTAGCTGCTGTCATAGGTGCTGCCTGCTCCTATCTCCACTAGTTGTACCCACTACCCTCCCCATTCGATCGGCTCCCTAACTCGTTGATATCAGTGCTGGCCCCATAGTAGGATGAATCACTCCCTAAAGTGGAAACCCGATACCACTAAAATGCACGGCTTATACCTACACGATGCATATCCCACATTAGATTGTCGTTTTGCAGTTGCTGGATATGCCGGGCGGTTCCGGGCAGTCTTATACCGCAATCCGAATCTAAACTCGTGTCTTTGCATTATTACATATATAATTTGTGCCTTTGACCTCTCACATTAGATTACCAAATTGCGGTCGCTGGATATGTCGGGCGGTTCCGGGCAGGCTTATACCACAATTCTAATCTAACCTCGTGTCTTAGGCGTTCATTATCACTTCTTTTATTCAAACCCAATTTCAAGTCTTGGATTAAAATATATTCCACTTACCCATAATTTCCAATCTAAATTATGTTTACAATTTTAATCCAAATTAGGCCTATAATCTTATGTATACATGTTATGCCAAATTACACCCAAATCAGTTTGCGTTCGTTGTTATTAACAATTTCTGCCAAACCTCATGTATACAAACTATATCCCATTATGCCCAATCCAACTTATGCCAAATCTCATGCATACAAGTTATACATAATTATGCCCCAAATCAGCTACATGATTACAAATCAATTTATGCCCAATTATATATTATTCAATATTTTCCCAAAAAATTTTCCCACAATGTTCCCACGTCATTCATACATATAATTCAACGTAATATGTTAGGCTCGAAGTTAGCCTAATCTCATAAAATAAAAAGGAAAAGGAGAGGAGAAGGGAAGAGAACCATGACATCAAAACAGGCATAAAAATAGGCATATAAAATATGAACTGGCATAGATCCAATAGGCATATAGAATATGAACTGGCATAGAACAATAAAATAGATCCAATAGGAATATGGAATATGAACTGGCATATGATAACAGAAATTTGGGTATGAATAAGAATTTACACAACTTGATATGATTCATCTTACAAGCATGTTCATACAATCCAATTTAAAATCTTGTCACAATCAATTTTAAACTTCATTGTATGTGAAAGTAACTTAGACACAGGAATTAGAAGAGAGAATAGATCTGAATTCTGATTTCTGAATTTGATTAGCTAAACCGTTGTTATAGAACTTAATTCTTATCTTCTAATATGAATACTCCTATTCTGATTTGCTATGATGGAGAAGAGAGGCTAGGTTTAATTTAGACTTGAGCAGCATGAGGCGCCATGGATTAGTATAATGGAATTAGGGTTAGGTCTAGTGTGTTTTTATAGGAGTACTAGGTATATTAGGGCCTTTAGATTAGACTAGGATCCATCTGAACCATCCAAACCAGAAATACACGTCACCCAGCCAATCCCTGAATGCCACATCAGCCCTAGACAACAAGAATTCGTTACGGCCAAATCTGGGTCGATGGGGTCGACACCCTTATAGGGGGGTCGACACCCCTGTCGACACCCCCTATGGGAGGTCGACACCCATGTCGACACCCCCGGGGGTGGCGAACCCATGAGCGGGAATTTTCCCACTCAGCCTGCTTGGTCTGATTTTTAATTTCGAATTTTATTTTTATTTATTTTTTTAATTCTGATTTAAACTAAAATGTTCTAAGCTTCATAACTTCTTCATACTATATCCGTTTTACGCAAACTCGGACTCTATCTCAAGTAGAATTCCGAGACAAACGCAATGGTATATCCCGTTTCCCTTAATTCTTCTTCTGAAAATTAAGAATTCTTTAATTATCCCTTATGTCATGTTTTAAAATTACGGGGTGTTACATTCTCCCCTCCTTAAAGGATATCGTCCCCGAAATCTTCAAGTTTAAAAGAATGTATCCATCCATCTACTCATCCATCATCCACAAGCATCCACTGTCCTTAAAAGATTTCTAATGCTATATGAACATATGCAAAAGTGTGTGTATATGTTCCTTATCTAATGTAAGGATCAGGCGGTCTACTGATTCAGTTGACCTTCTTAATGCAAAACATGATAGTGCCATGCATCCATTATGTATGCAAAAGAATCCAAATGATACATATCATTTCTATATGAGTGCACAACCATTCATCCAAATGCAACATCCATGTGACAACACATTCAACATACATCCATTAATTTAAATATGCACACTCATCCATATGCAATATGAAAGTGATTGAGCCGATCTAGTGCCTAATGTGTGTGTAAATGCATCCATGAGCAACCATTAGCAAACACTTGCATCTAATTGCAACCATTAGTCATTACATGTAACAACCCGTATTTTCAATAACCTGTAATAACATAAATCGAGGCAGAATTTAATTCTAAAATGGGAATCAAGGGAAACGGGCTATGCCATTGTGTTCGTCTCGGAAAAATACGCGAAATAGAGTCCGAGTTTTCGAAAATCGGAGTCCGTATGACCAAGATATGGCCTCGCGAAGTTTCACGAAAATTCCCAAATTAAAGTATACTTAATTAAGTGAAATGGGTTGTGTAGATATATATATATATATATATATTGATATATATATATATATAATTGAAAATTTAATAAATAAATATGCAAAAATGCTCAAAACAGCGAATTGGGAGAGGGGAATAACCGAACCGGCCGATTTTTGAAGTCGACCCGAGCCCGCTGGGTCGACTAGGGGTTAATCCAGGGTGTTTGGCTGTCAACCCGTGGGCCGATTCGCTCAAGTGCAGATTTTGCATTTGAATGGTTCTCATGGTCCATCTTTAATCTAAAGGCCCTAGATGGTTCCTACACTTGACTTCTTCCCCAAGACATGCTTTGATGGCTTGGATTGAATCTAGGGTTAATCCTATGGCCTAAAACACTTGCCTAATCTATAAATAAGACCCTAACCTACCCTAATTCATTCATAATTAAACCTAGTGACTAAACTATGGCAAAAAGCTAGCTCTCATGGCCTCCACTAATTTTATGAAGAGGGTTGCATACTAATCACTCTCTAATCAACTTCTAATCCCTTCTTAGCATCTTAATCTTCTTCATTTGGTGTTCAAAGTTGCTAGTTGTGAGTTTCTATCACTTTGATGATCTTTTGGTAAACTAATTAGATGAGATGTGATGAGATTTATGGTTTTGTATGTGGGTTAATGAGCTTTGAATCATATGATATGATGTTAGCATTAATCTTATGTTTATGCATGTTGAGTATGTAAGCTTATGCAAGTTTAATATGATGTATGTTATGTTTGCATGATGCTAAATATGCAAGTTGTGGGCTATGTAATCATATGCATGTTATGCAAGTTCATGGTAATATGCTATGCAAGTTACATGTTTGTTAATATGCAAGTTACATGTTTGTTAATATGCAAGTTACATGTATGTAAATATGCAAGTTACATGTTTGTTAATATGCAAGTTACATGTTTGTTAATATGCAAGTTACATGTATGTAAATATGCAAGTTACATGTTTCTTTATATGCAAGTTACATGTTTGTTAATATGCGAGTTACATGTATGTAAATATGCAAGTTACATGTTTATTAATATGCAAGTTCATGATGACACATTATGCAAGTCTATAAGCTAATATGCAAGTTTGTTATGCAAAATGAATATGTAAGTTATGTGACATATTATATGCAAGTTATGTGACATGTTATGCAAGTTCATATGCAAGTTATGTGTTTGTTAATATGCAAGATGGCACCTTTGAAACATGTTCATTCATATGCAAGTTGACACCTTTTATATGTGTTATATCATGAACGAAATTACGTGGGAACGATGGGGTAATTAAATGCATAAGTTAATAAGATTGTGTGAAATTAATATAATTATGCATAACACAAAATAAATAAACATAGTATGGGAATTTGCCTATTTGGTTAGGTGTACCCATACTATGTGTTGGGAATTTACCTATTGAGTTAGGTCTACCCCATGGGAATTTACCTATTAAGTTAGGTCTACCCATGTTAAGAAAACTTGATTAATTAGGGATAATTAATATAAAATTATGAGGGTGATTAATTAGGTGTAATTAATTGACTAAGACACGAGGTTGGACTCAGTTGTAGCGTAAAACTGCCCGGACCCAACCGGCTTAACCAGTTGCTACAAATGTTAGCCCAATGTGAGAGGTCTTAGGCACAAACTAAATACGTAATTAATGTAAAGACACGAGGTTAGACTCTGTTATGACATAAGGCTGCCCGGACCCAACCGGCTTAACCAGCGGTCATAAAAGACAGTCTAATGTGAGAGGTCTTTACAAAGGTTACGTTCTTAATTAATTAATTAAGAAACACTTAACCACATTAGCATGTAGAGGGACATGAGGGGTTAAGTGGGTGCCTCGGGTGGCATGAGAAAATCTAGTGGTTGCCTTGGGTGGCAATAGAAAATACGATTAGAATACTTAACCAAAATAGAACATGTAATTAAAACATGATTAAAGGGTTAAGTGGGATATACTAGAAAAAGGGACAAGCTTAGGTGGGTAGCTTGTGGAGGCCCATTTCAACCAGTAACCCATACGTATCTTTGTGGGCTCGACCCATGTCGAGGACGGGACACGCATACTGGGCTTGACTGTAAGAGGCAAACGGGTTAGCGGTGGCAACGCAAGTCCAACGGGCTTCATATGCGTGAGTGGGCCCGGGCTGGTAGGTAAGCCGTTGTTGCATCGAGTAGATATAAGCCGTGCACCTTTAGTTTCATCAGGTTGCCACATTGGGGAATGATACATCCCACGGTGGGGCCAGCACGGGTATCTACGTTAGGGAGCCGATCGAATGGGAAGTAGTGTGTACACCTAGTGGATTGTAGGGCCCCGTGGCGCCTACTTGGTCACCTAGGGGTACGCAGGTACTAATTAGTAAATTTTATAAGTCCTTGGGTGGGATCAACCTTTAAGTTAGGAACGACTGGTGTGGTGCAGTTTAGTAATTTACCTTAGGGAGGGTAGATGCGTCTTTATCCTTTATCTTCGTTTAGTTGACTGCTTAGGGTAGCCATTCATCCCTATATGTTACCGTATATCAGTTTATGTCTTCTCTGGTTACTTTAACGATTGTATTGTTAAAGTTATAGGACTCGCTCAGACTTATGTCTGACCCTGTTGTTTTTATCTTTTTCCCAACCCTCAGGTCCTACGGTGGATCCTAGCAGTAGTGGAGCTTGATCGGATTGTTGTTCCAGTCTTTAGGAGCTTGGATAGATGTAAAGCTCCAGTTATCCAGTTATCTTTTCTTTTGTTTGGCTATTGTATGAGAGTGGGATTATGTACTTCTTTATTTTGATGGATATTGTACTTGACCTTTATTGTGGTTTTATGATGTAACCAGACATGTTTTACTTCCGCTGTTATGAGATGATGTTTTAAAATTTCAAGTACTATTTATATCTGTCTTGTTGTAATTTTTCTGTTCTATATTCACTAAAATACTCCACCGATGCTATGGCATTCCCTTAGTGAGTGATCATAGCGGGAGTGGGGTGTTACACGTGGTATCAGAGCTTAAGGTTACCAGAACAGATAAAATTTTTGAGAAAAACTACTTTCTAAGAGTATTTTCGAAGAAAGTATTTTTAAAAGCATGTCTTCTAAGAGAAAAAGTTTTTGAAAAAGAAAAGCATAATCCCCAATAGCCATATCTTTATCTTTCGGAATCTCCTTTTTGAATCTTTCCTCTTTCGTTTCAGCATGGCTGAAGATCTTAACATCCCGGAGGGTTTAGTTATACCACTATGGTATAGGAGGTTGCAAGAGGCTAGGGCCGCGGCTGCGGGTCCGGCCAATGCTACTACACCAGAGACAACCGCTCCTCCTCCTCAGCCTAGAGTGGATAATTTTGCTAAGGTTTGCAAGGAGTTCAAGGCTATAGGAGGAAAACCTTTTCTTGGTTCAGAGACTTTCGTAGAGGCTAGAGATTGGCTTAAGGAAGTGGAAGAGTTGCTAGATATCTTTGAAGTGGAAGAGGGAAAGAAAGTCAAGTTGGCGGCTTGGTTAATGAAGGGAGAGGCCTCATTCTGGTGGGAGGTCACTAATGGAGAACGCCCTGTTGACTCTTGGGCAGATTTTAAGCAAAGGTTTGGGGCTAAGTTTCTCTCAAGGGCGGAAGAGAATCTGTTTATGGAGAAGTTCTTGAATTTGAAGCAAGGGAATCTCACGGTGAAAGAATATGTCAACAAATTCAATCAATTAGCAAGGTTTGGCATAGAGTTGGTGAATACACCGGAGAAGAAGGCTTTGAGGTTCGTTAGAGGCTTGAACGAACCATTGCAAGGAATAGCTATGACTCACATTCCTATGGGGGCCACTTTTGAGAAGCTTGTCTACATGGCACTTATGCATGAGGATGATAAGAATTCTAAGGCACCAGAGAAAAAGGGGGATCAGAAGAAACCGCAACAGCAACAACAAGGCAAGGGCGGAAAAGGCAATGGTGACAAAAAGAAGACGAAGAAGAAGTGCTTCAATTGTGGAACACCAGGACACCTCAGTAAGGATTGTCGCAAAAAGAAGAAGACCGGTTGCTTTCATTGTGGTGAAGCAGGGCATCTTGTGAAAAACTGCCCAAAGAAGGGGCAGAAGACGGGGTCTACCTCAGGAGGCCAGGTGCAAGCTCTTATAGCACCACCTCAGTCAGGGGGGCAAGTTCAGGTTCTCTCAGTTCCACCGATTCAGCAGAGAGGTAGAACTATTTCCGTTGAAAGTCTGGTTTTTCTGTTTGATCATCCAGTTCGTACTTTGTTTGACTCTGGCGCATCGCATTCTTTTATCTCATCATCGTTAGTTGAGTCACTGCACTTAGACACCAGTCTAGTTGATGATCCCTTGGTTGTCTCAAACCCAATTGGGGGCTCCATATATCTGTCTATGATATGTTTGGGTTTGAAGATTTCTATACTTAGCGTTGAGTTTAGATGTGATGCTTTTGTATTGGGCTTCACGGGCTATGGGTTGATCTTGGGCATGGACTGGTTATCCAGTAATGGTGCCGTTCTTGATTGCGAAAGGAGAGTTGTCAGGCTCATGACCCGCTTGGGTAACACTCTCGAGATCTCTTGCAATCCCATGGAATCTGTTTTGCTAAGTTATCTTGAATCGCTCGATGCTTCGGTCGAAAGTTTGTGTTCTGTCAGAGTAGTCCGGGAATATCCGGATGTGTTTGAAGAAGTAAAGGGTTTGCCTCCGAAGCGGGAGATAGATTTCCGAATTTATTTGGTGGATAATGCCAAACCAGTGTCTTTGCCAGTACGCCACATGGCTCCTCGTGAGAGAAGAGAACTTCATAAGCAAGTAGGGGAGTTGCTTGAGAAGGGGTTCATAAGGCGAAGTATATCGGAGTGGGGAGCTCCAGTAGTGTTTGCCACGAAGGCGGATGGGTCCCTCAGACTTTGTGTGGATTATAGGGAACTTAATAAGCTCACGAAGAAGAATAGACACCCATTACCGAGGATAGATGATCTCTTTGATCAGTTGGTTGGCGCGTCAGTATTTTCGCAGATGGACTTAGCTACAGGGTTTCATCAGTTAAGAGTGGCGGAGGACAGTATAGAGAAGACTGCTTTCCGGACTCCGGATGGTTTTTATGAGTGGCTAGTGATGCCATTTGGGTTGACAAACGCCCCCGCATACTTTGTTGATCTCATGAGTAGAGTGTTCAGAGAGTATCTGAATAAGTTTGTAGTAGTTTTTGTGGATGACATCTTGGTCTTTTCCAAGAATGAAGAAGAGCATGCCTTACATCTCAAGGAAGTGTTGGAGACTCTTCGAGCGCATAGTCTTAAAGCTAAATTCTCTAAATGCCATTTTTGGAGAAGAGAAGTGCGATTCTTAGGGCATGTGGTCTCTAAGGAAGGGATAGCTGTGGATCCCGCAAAGATAGTATCTATCCAGGATTGGAAAGTTCCTAGAAATGCTACCGAGGTAAGAAGTTTCTTGGGGTTGGCAGGATATTATAGGAAGTTCATCAAAGACTTCGCGAAGATATCAGCCCCATTAACCCGCTTGACGAAGAAGAATCTGGTTTTCTCATGGGATGTAGATTGTGATGATGCTTTCCGACGGTTAAAGAGAGCTTTGACCACCGCTCCAGTTTTAGTGCTTCCAGATGGGAGTAAGCCGTTTGTTGTTTATACCGATGCTTGTGGAACAGGATTAGGCGCAGTCTTGATGCAGGAGGGAAGGGTAATAGCCTATGGAGGGAGACAATTGAGAGTGCATGAGAAGAATTACCCTACCCATGATCTAGAGTTGGCCGCGATTGTTTTCGCACTTAAGTCTTGGCGCCATTATCTTCTTGGTGAGAGATTCGAGTTGTTCACCGACCATAAATCATTGAAGTACTTATTCTCTCAGAAGGATTTAAACTTAAGACAGCAAAGGTGGATGGAGTTCTTAGCATCCTATGATTTCGAGATAGCGTATACCCCTGGTAAGGGTAACGTGGTGGCAGACGCCTTAAGTAGAAAAAGGCTATCTTTGAGTCCATTGTTCGTGGAACGACGAAGCTTGGAGTTTCTTTCTTTGTTTGACTTCAGACCTTCTGTTGATTTTGTACCTGGTTTGTTGGCATCCTTGGAGGTTAGACCTACTCTTTTGAGACGGATTGGCGAGGCTCAGCGAGACGACCCACAGTTGGTTGTGTTGGTAGAGAAGCTTATAAGAGGGGAGTCGTCCAGCCATTTGGGTAGATACACCATAGATGATAAGGGATGGTTGCATAGAGACGGTAGACTTTGTGTACCGCAAGATGAGGGTTTGAAGAAGGCTATTTTGGATGATGCACATCGTTCAAGAATGACTATTCATCCCGGTGGAGACAAAATGTACCAAGACATGAAGAGAGTTTTCTTCTGGGCCGGTATGAAGAAAGATGTGGCCGAGTATGTGGCTAGATGCTTAGTGTGCCAACAAGTTAAAGTGGAGCAAAGGAAACCCGGTGGGTTGCTACACCCATTGGAAGTTCCACAGTGGAAGTGGGATAGTGTCTCGATGGATTTCATCGACGGGTTACCGAGATCGAGGAAGGGCAATACGGGAATTTGGGTTGTGGTAGACAGACTTACCAAGAGTGCCCATTTTATACCCGTAAAGAGTAAGAGGACCGCTCCATGGCTTGCTTCAGTCTATGTTAGAGAGATTGTTAGATTGCATGGCGTACCATCCAGCATTGTGAGTGATCGAGATCCTATTTTCACTAGTGAGTTTTGGAGAAGTTTGCAAGAGGCGGTAGGGACTCAGTTGTGTTTGAGCACCGCATATCATCCTCAGACGGACGGTCAGACCGAGAGGGTGAACCGTATCTTAGAAGATCTTTTGAGGCTTTGTATCTTGGATTTTGGAGGTACATGGGAAGAACATCTTCCTTTGGTGGAGTTCGCATATAATAACAGCTTTCAGTCCAGTATTGGTATGGCTCCTTTCGAAGCTCTTTATGGAAGGCCTTGTCGATCTCCTACATGTTGGTGGGAATCTACGGATAAGATCTTGCTTGGGCCGGATATGGTTAGAGAGACTTCAGAGAAGATTGATTTAATTCGAAAAAGGATGAAAGCAGCGCAAGATAGACAGAAATCTTATGCGGATCGGAGAAGGACGGATCTTGAGTTTGAGGTTGGGGACATGGTTTTTGTCAAAGTATCTCCATTGAGAAATGTTGTTCGCTTTGGGTCCGTAGGGAAGTTAGCACCGAGATTTGTTGGGCCGTTTCCTATTAAGGAAAGGATTGGACGGATGGCATATAGGGTGGAGTTGCCCGACATACTTAGTGGTGTTCATGATGTATTCCATGTATCACATTTGAGGAAGTGCTTACATGAGACCGCGGAGGTGGTAGAGCCGAGCTTGCTTAGAGATGTAGAGGTAGAGCGTGATGCGACGATTCGACGAGCTCCTACTCGCATCCTTGGGTCAGAAACTAGGAAGTTGAGGAACAGAGAAGTTCAGCTAGTTAAAGTGCAATGGGGAGATGACGAAAGCAATGCTACTTGGGAGACGGAAGCAAAGATGCGTTCTTTGTATCCATTTCTTTTTGAGAGTATGTCTTTTAACTTCTCCTTTATTGCTTGTCTAGTACTTATCTTATCTTTAGTATATCCTCTCGCTAATACCTATGACCTTTAGATAGGGTAAAACCTATGGTTGAAACATGTGTTTGAAACATGTTATGGTTGATGGATGCATATGGATGCAATTGTTTGCTAGTGGTTGCTCGTGGATGCATATACACACACATTAGGCACTAGATCGGCTCAGTCACTTCATGTTGCATATTGCATAAATGGATGTGGTAGTTAGATTGATGGATGTATCATGGCTGTGTTATCATATGGATGATGCATTTTTGTGTATGGTTGTGCACGCATGTAGAAATTTGTATGTGTCAATAGGGTTTCGCATACATATTGGATGCATGGCACTATCATGGTTTGCATTAAGGAGGTTTACTGTATCAGTAACCGCCTGATTTTCGCATTAGGTAAGTACATATACACACACTTTTGCATATATCCATCCAGCATTTAGAATCTTGTAAGGACAATGATTGCTCGTGGATGATGCTTTGAGTAGATGGATGATTGGATGGTAGGATACGTTCTTCCTAACTTGAAGATTTCGGGGACGAAATCCTTTAAGGAGGGGAGAATGTAACAACCCGTATTTTCAATAACCTGTAATAACATAAATCGAGGCAGAATTTAATTCTAAAATGGGAATCAAGGGAAACGGGCTATGCCATTGTGTTCGTCTCGGAAAAATACGCGAAATAGAGTCCGAGTTTTCGAAAATCGGAGTCCGTATGACCAAGATATGGCCTCGCGAAGTTTCACGAAAATTCCCAAATTAAAGTATACTTAATTAAGTGAAATGGGTTGTGTAGATATATATATATATATATATTGATATATATATATATATATATAATTGAAAATTTAATAAATAAATATGCAAAAATGCTCAAAACAGCGAATTGGGAGAGGGGAATAACCGAACCGGCCGATTTTTGAAGTCGACCCGAGCCCGCTGGGTCGACTAGGGGTTAATCCAGGGTGTTTGGCTGTCAACCCGTGGGCCGATTCGCTCAAGTGCAGATTTTGCATTTGAATGGTTCTCATGGTCCATCTTTAATCTAAAGGCCCTAGATGGTTCCTACACTTGACTTCTTCCCCAAGACATGCTTTGATGGCTTGGATTGAATCTAGGGTTAATCCTATGGCCTAAAACACTTGCCTAATCTATAAATAAGACCCTAACCTACCCTAATTCATTCATAATTAAACCTAGTGACTAAACTATGGCAAAAAGCTAGCTCTCATGGCCTCCACTAATTTTATGAAGAGGGTTGCATACTAATCACTCTCTAATCAACTTCTAATCCCTTCTTAGCATCTTAATCTTCTTCATTTGGTGTTCAAAGTTGCTAGTTGTGAGTTTCTATCACTTTGATGATCTTTTGGTAAACTAATTAGATGAGATGTGATGAGATTTATGGTTTTGTATGTGGGTTAATGAGCTTTGAATCATATGATATGATGTTAGCATTAATCTTATGTTTATGCATGTTGAGTATGTAAGCTTATGCAAGTTTAATATGATGTATGTTATGTTTGCATGATGCTAAATATGCAAGTTGTGGGCTATGTAATCATATGCATGTTATGCAAGTTCATGGTAATATGCTATGCAAGTTACATGTTTGTTAATATGCAAGTTACATGTTTGTTAATATGCAAGTTACATGTATGTAAATATGCAAGTTACATGTTTGTTAATATGCAAGTTACATGTTTGTTAATATGCAAGTTACATGTATGTAAATATGCAAGTTACATGTTTCTTTATATGCAAGTTACATGTTTGTTAATATGCGAGTTACATGTATGTAAATATGCAAGTTACATGTTTATTAATATGCAAGTTCATGATGACACATTATGCAAGTCTATAAGCTAATATGCAAGTTTGTTATGCAAAATGAATATGTAAGTTATGTGACATATTATATGCAAGTTATGTGACATGTTATGCAAGTTCATATGCAAGTTATGTGTTTGTTAATATGCAAGATGGCACCTTTGAAACATGTTCATTCATATGCAAGTTGACACCTTTTATATGTGTTATATCATGAACGAAATTACGTGGGAACGATGGGGTAATTAAATGCATAAGTTAATAAGATTGTGTGAAATTAATATAATTATGCATAACACAAAATAAATAAACATAGTATGGGAATTTGCCTATTTGGTTAGGTGTACCCATACTATGTGTTGGGAATTTACCTATTGAGTTAGGTCTACCCCATGGGAATTTACCTATTAAGTTAGGTCTACCCATGTTAAGAAAACTTGATTAATTAGGGATAATTAATATAAAATTATGAGGGTGATTAATTAGGTGTAATTAATTGACTAAGACACGAGGTTGGACTCAGTTGTAGCGTAAAACTGCCCGGACCCAACCGGCTTAACCAGTTGCTACAAATGTTAGCCCAATGTGAGAGGTCTTAGGCACAAACTAAATACGTAATTAATGTAAAGACACGAGGTTAGACTCTGTTATGACATAAGGCTGCCCGGACCCAACCGGCTTAACCAGCGGTCATAAAAGACAGTCTAATGTGAGAGGTCTTTACAAAGGTTACGTTCTTAATTAATTAATTAAGAAACACTTAACCACATTAGCATGTAGAGGGACATGAGGGGTTAAGTGGGTGCCTCGGGTGGCATGAGAAAATCTAGTGGTTGCCTTGGGTGGCAATAGAAAATACGATTAGAATACTTAACCAAAATAGAACATGTAATTAAAACATGATTAAAGGGTTAAGTGGGATATACTAGAAAAAGGGACAAGCTTAGGTGGGTAGCTTGTGGAGGCCCATTTCAACCAGTAACCCATACGTATCTTTGTGGGCTCGACCCATGTCGAGGACGGGACACGCATACTGGGCTTGACTGTAAGAGGCAAACGGGTTAGCGGTGGCAACGCAAGTCCAACGGGCTTCATATGCGTGAGTGGGCCCGGGCTGGTAGGTAAGCCGTTGTTGCATCGAGTAGATATAAGCCGTGCACCTTTAGTTTCATCAGGTTGCCACATTGGGGAATGATACATCCCACGGTGGGGCCAGCACGGGTATCTACGTTAGGGAGCCGATCGAATGGGAAGTAGTGTGTACACCTAGTGGATTGTAGGGCCCCGTGGCGCCTACTTGGTCACCTAGGGGTACGCAGGTACTAATTAGTAAATTTTATAAGTCCTTGGGTGGGATCAACCTTTAAGTTAGGAACGACTGGTGTGGTGCAGTTTAGTAATTTACCTTAGGGAGGGTAGATGCGTCTTTATCCTTTATCTTCGTTTAGTTGACTGCTTAGGGTAGCCATTCATCCCTATATGTTACCGTATATTAGTTTATGTCTTCTCTGGTTACTTTAACGATTGTATTGTTAAAGTTATAGGACTCGCTCAGACTTATGTCTGACCCTGTTGTTTTTATCTTTTTCCCAACCCTCAGGTCCTACGGTGGATCCTAGCAGTAGTGGAGCTTGATCGGATTGCTGTTCCAGTCTTTAGGAGCTTGGATAGATGTAAAGCTCCAGTTATCCAGTTATCTTTTCTTTTGTTTGGCTATTGTATGAGAGTGGGATTATGTACTTCTTTATTTTGATGGATATTGTACTTGACCTTTATTGTGGTTTTATGATGTAACCAGACATGTTTTACTTCCGCTGTTATAAGATGATGTTTTAAAATTTCAAGTACTATTTATATCTGTCTTGTTGTAATTTTTCTGTTCTATATTCACTAAAATACTCCACCGATGCTATGGCATTCCCTTAGTGAGTGATCATAGCGGGAGTGGGGTGTTACATTACATGTCTCAAACATATGTTTACATCCATCGGCTTCTACCTAAGGATCAAAGATATAACCGAGGGGATGTACCAAACGAAAGAAACAAATATGAACAAAGCTGGTAGGAAAGGAGAAGTTAAGAACAAACCCTCAAAAAGGAAAGGGTACAATGCGTGTATCTTGTCTTCAGTCACTCAAGTCGCATCTCCTTGATCATCTCCCCATTGGACTTTAACCAACTTGATCTCTCGGTTGTGTAATTTCTTGACCTCCGATCCAAGGATGCATGTAGGAGCTCATCTAATAATGGCATCTCGCTCCACTACCACTTCCCTAAGCATGCTCGGCTCTACTACTTCCGCGGTATCATGTAAACATTTCTGCAAATACGACACATGAAATACGTCATGAACACCATTGAGCTTCTCGGGCAACTTCACTCTATAGGCCATTTGTCCAATTCGCTCTGTAAGGGGGAATGGCCCTACGAAACTTGGTGCCAATTTCCCTATAGGCCCAAAAAGAGCTACACTTCTTAACAGTGATACTTTAATAAAGACCATGTCTCCAACA
This sequence comes from Allium sativum, assembly GCA_030737875.1. Taxonomy (NCBI): domain Eukaryota; kingdom Viridiplantae; phylum Streptophyta; class Magnoliopsida; order Asparagales; family Amaryllidaceae; genus Allium; species Allium sativum. The sequence continues at coordinate 1,152,293 of CM060918.1, forward strand.
TTGAACTCAAGATTGGTCCTTTTCTTATCAGCATATTACTTTTGCCGGTCTTATGCCGTATTCATGTGTCTTCGAATCAAATCTATCTTCTCCGAAGTTTCCCTAATCATATCGGGCCCAAGCAAAATCTTATTCATAGACTCCCGCCAACAAGTAGGTGATCGGCAAGGTCATTGTAACCACCCGTATTTTGATAACATGTTATAACCATAAATCAAGGCAGAATTAAATTTTATAATAAGAATCAAGGGAAAAGGGTTGATCCATTTCGTTCGTCTCGAAATTCTGCTTGGAAACGAGTCCGAGTTTTCGAAAATCGTAGTCCGTATGACCAAGTTATGGCCCTTTGTAGTTTTCAGAAATTTTCAGAATTCAAAACAGTTCGGATTCGAATTCAAATTCGAATTTAAAACCCAAAACAGACTGGGCGGGAAATTTCCCACCCAGACCCAGGTCAACTGAGGGGTCGACCATGGTGTCGACATACCTAGACCAGGTCGACCATGGTGTCGACCTGGGGGTCGACCTGGTCGACGAGCCCAATTTCGAAGCCCAGTTCACTCTGATGTTTCCAGTTTGATTTTTGTCCAGATTCCCTTGCCTAACCCTATATAAACAGCCCCTAACCCTAGTCTCTCTACACAAATTCTCTTTGGCCTTATGCTGCTCAAATTCTAGTTGAAAAGATAGAGAAAAGGGGGCTACTTCTTCTTCCTCAAAACTACGTTTAGAGACTACGCTAATTTGGGGATTCCTAGAGATTCTACATCGCTCTTTGCTTTCTTATTTCTCAAACCACGATCTGTAAGCCCCAGGTACTTTTAGATCTAAACTCTAAACTTAAATGGACATGTTGTAAATTGAAATTGAACCTAAATATGATAACTACCTTGGATCTATCATTGTATACCTTAGATCTATTCTCTTGGCTTGTGGAATATTGATATGAACTTGATTTTGGGCCTATTCATGTTATAAACCTAAATCCCTCATGTCCATTATAATTAACATGCCTATGATGTTGAACCTATTGCTATTCACAAGTTAGGATTGTCATCTCATGTCAACTATTTCCATGATTATCACCCTTTTTGCTAGATTTGAAATCATACATGTTTGAGGCCAATATTCCATATGCTAGTTAGGTTGTAAACCTTTGCCTCAAATTTCACCATACTTGGCTTGTAATCAGCTTTACAACCTTATGCCCGTTCTTCTTATGTTATTCCCTAATTAGATCTATTGTATTGATTCGAATTCACGTGCGTTGGGAATGCGTTTGGGTAGTTTAGGCAAACCTAAATTGACTATGAACTTGACATTAATTGACATGAAATATGAATTGGTAATAAACTTGAACATGGACATGACACTTAGATAATCATGAAAATGGCCAACTTGAGGTTGGGTTGAGTTTGCAGTATAAACCTGCCCGGAACCGCCCGACAAATCCTGTAACTGCAAACAATAGGACCCAATGTGAGTAGTTGGTCATATCGCGCTTAAAAACCCGAGGTTAGACTAGGTTATGGTGTAAAGCTGCCCGGACCCGCCCGGCACATTCAGTAACCACAACAAAGTCTAATGTGAGAGGTTGGGGTGCATTAAATAAATTAATGCCATAGGATAAGGTTAAGTCATGGACCACTTGAATATACTTAACCAACATGTTGATTTGATAGGGTTAAGTCATGAACTGCTTGAACACACTTAACCAACTTGATACACTATTGGATAGGGTTAAGTCACGAATTTTAATGACAACACTTAACCCTTAGAAACCCTAGTTACGCGGTCCTTTTCAGCAGTAACCCAATTAGGAGTATCACGATACCATGGGACTAGGCAGGGTGGGGCACGATTACTGGGCTGATTGTAAGCGACCAAAAGGGACGGCTGAGTAGGTGCGCTATTGTAGGTTCAGGCGGACTATGGTCGTGCACTTAGTCCGGAGTTGAAAAAGCGGGCATGGGCACCAATAGGTTTACACTGTGCGTGCTTGAATTGTGTCAGTGGTTGACACCCTAGGGCTTGATACACCCCTAGGGTGGACCTAGCACAGGTGACTACATTTCGTGATTGGGCCGTATGACACCAACACACGACGAGCTAGGTTTATAGGGAGCCGATCGATTAGACCGTACTATTGGACCCCGAATTGGGTCATTTCATGATATTGGGCCAAGGGATCATTTCTTGATTTATACTTGACATGGGTTAGAATGCTAGTACAGTTAGCGCAGAAAACCTTGTATATGCGATGCCACACTTGATCTATCTTGTTATCTTATTTATCATGCCAGTCTAGTTATTATCCTTATGTTTAATCTCAGTTTCTCATGTCTAGTTAACTTTACTAGTTTTTATACTAGAAGTCGCTAGGGCTTACCAGTCTTTATGACTGACCCTCTTCCTTCGCCTCTTTTTCTTTCGTTCCCCCCCAGGTTCTCAGGGAGGGAACTCTAGCTTTTAGCTTGGACCTAGCTTGCTTTCTGACAGCTCATGTACAGTTTGGACTTGAGCTACGCTATGGCTGCACTTCTGCTATTTTGGGGAATAATTTACTTTTTGTTTTAAGTTTATGCTTCTAGAACTTATTGTAATGGATAAATGACTTGGTACTTTTGATGTAAGAGGTTTTGACTCTGTTTGAAATAATTAAAGTTTGGTTTTTAATTTCTACCGCTGCTTTACTTACTTATTTGTTTATTTACGTTCTGTCTTGTGATATCTCTGTGTTTGTTTACCTAGATAATGCCCCTCCAAAACTAGTGCATTCCCTTGTGGGTGACCCTAGTGGAGGTGGGGTGTTACAAACTTGGTATCAGAGCAGAAGGTTACCAGACTGGGCGATGGTTTTAAGAAAAGTTTTAAAAACCTTTTGAAACTATTTTCAAAACCAATTATAAAGAAGCGTTTTTCCAGAAAAGTCTTGTTTATTTTAAAGGCTATTCCCCAAAAGCCATTAGCACTATCCTTTGTTTCCTCGTTTTGAATCTATCTTTTTCTTCGTTTCAGTATGTCCGACAACCTTAACATACCGGACGGCGTGCCAGTACCTATTTGGTTCTGGAGGTACTTGGAGGCCAGGGCAAATGAAGCCAGCCCAGCAGACGGTCCTCCTCCTCCTCCTCCTCCTCCAGTGGCCGAAGTTCCACCTCCTCCTCCTCCAGTGGCTGAGGTTCCTCCTCCTCCTCCACCCCAAGTGAACCCATTGCCTAAAGTGTGTAAGGATTTCAAAGAGATGGGCGGCAATAATTTTATTGGGACAGAAACCTTTGTTGAGGCGAGAAACTGGTAAAAGGAGACTGAAGACCTATTTGCTATCTTCGATGTAGAGGATCATAGAAAAGTTCAGCTAGCAGCATGGTTGTTGAAAGAGGAAGCTGCATTTTGGTGGGAAGTCACCAACGCTACCAGGCAAATTGAGACTTGGGCCGACATTAGAATGAGGTTTGGGCTTAAGTTTTTGTTGTCAGCAGAAGAGAATCTCCAAATGGAGAGGTTCCTATCACTAAAGCAAGGGGACATGACCGTTAGGGAGTACGTGAATAAATTTAATAATCTTGCTCGGTTCGGATTGGACTTGGTTAACACGGTTCAGAAGAAGGCTCTACGCTTTGCTCGAGAATTGAACGAGCCATTGCACAGTTTGGCCATGTCTCATATACCCATGGGGGCGACCTTCGAGAGCTTGGTGGATATGGCCCTGCTTAATGAGGGAGATAATAGCGGCAAGAAAGAGGTTAAGCCCAATGAGACTCAAAAAAAGAAGGTGGACTCCAAGTGGGGAGGCAACAACAAGAACAATAAGAATAACAAGAATAACAAGGGCAACCACAACAGCAATAACAACAAGGCACGTGAGACAAGGAAGTGTAACTTTTGTGGGATTACGGGGCATATAGCCAAGGACTGTAGAAGGAAGAAGAGAAAGTTAGGCGAATGCTTTCATTGTGGAGAGACTGGACACTTCAATAAGGATTGCCCTAAGAAGCAAGGACAGGGGCAAGGGCAGACCCAGCGAACAGGACCTTCTGGAGGGCAGTTACAGGCTCTCAACACCACTCCAGCTCTTGACCGTGGTAGTAATATTTCTGTAGAAAGCCTTGTTTACATTTTTGATTTTCCTGTTCGAACCTTATTCGATTCTGGCGCATCGCATACTTTTATTTTTTCTGATATTGTTGAACTCTGCACCTATGTACTAGTCTAGTTGAGGATCCCGTTAGTGTTTCAAATCAGATTGGGGGCTCCGCCCATTTATCTATGATTTGTGTGGATTTGAGGATTTCTGTCTTGAGCGTAGAATTCACTTGTAATGCTTATGTTCTCGGGTTTATGGGATACGGTTTGATTTTGGGCATGGATTGGTTGTCCAATTACGGAGCCATTCTGGATTGTGAGCGTAGGGTAGTGAGGCTCATGACTCGCCTTGGTAATACCCTAGAAATTTCTTGTAACCCTATGGGACCGGTCATGTTGTGTTATCTAGAATATCTCGACTCATCCATCGATAATATGCAATCTGTGAGGGTAGTCCGAGAATATCCCGATGTCTTTGATGAGGTGAAGGGTTATTCCCTACACGCAAGATAGACTTCCGTATTTATCTTGTTGATAATGCCACGCCAGTTTCATTGCCCGTCAGGCACATGGCCCCGCGCGAAAGAAGAGAGCTTAGTAAACAAGTCAAGGAGTTGCTTGAGAAAAATTTCATAAGGCGAAGCATTTCTGAATGGGGTGCTCCTGTGGTATTCGCTACTAAGGCGGATGGTTCGCTTCGTCTGTGCATCGATTATCGTGAGTTAAACAAGCTGACAAAGAAAAATACGCACCCACTACCAAGAATCGACGATCTTTTTGACCAACTTGCAGGAGCATCTGTCTTCTCTCAACTCGATCTAGCCACAGGATTCCATCAGCTTAGAGTGGCTGAGAATAGCATTGACAAGACTGCGTTTAGAACTCCAGATGGATTCTTTGAATGGCTCGTCATGCTGTTTGGTTTGACTAATGCACCCGCATACTTCGTAGATTTGATGAGTAGGGTGTTTAGGGAGTTCCTTAACAAGTTTGTGGTAGTTTTCATGGACGATATTTTGATCTTCTCAAAAGACGAGGAAGAACATGCAAGACATCTCAAGGAAGTTAAGGATACGCTTAGGGCTCACAGGTTAAAGGCCAAGTTCTCCAAATGCCATTTTTGGAGAAAAGAAGTTCGGTTTCTTGGACATATAGTTTCTAAGCAAGGCATAGCCGTGGACCCCGCAAAGGTGGTTGCGGTGCAAGATTGGAAAGTTCCTAAGAACGCAACGGAAGTGAGAAGCTTTCTCGGTTTGGCAGGCTTTTATAGGAAGTTCATTAAGGACTTCGCTAAAATTTCAGCTCCTCTTACTAAGTTAACGAAGAAGAACCTGGTTTTTGCATGGGACATAGAATGTGAGATTGCTTTTCAAAGACTTAAGAGAGCCCTCACCACAGCTCCCGTTTTGGCATTACGCGATGGAGGTAAGATGTTTACCGTGTACATAGATGCGTGTGGCACGGGATTAGGCGCTGTCCTAATGCAAGAAGGGAAAGTGATATGCTATGGGGGTAGACAACTTAAAGTTCATGAGAAGAACTATCCCACACATGACTTGGAATTGGCGGCGATCATTTTTGCACTGAAATCTTGGCGCCATTATCTTCTAGGTGAGAAGTTCGAGTTATATACCGATCACAAATCGCTTAAGTACCTCTTCTCGCAAAAAGATTTGAATCTAAGGCAACATAGGTGGATGGAATTCTTGGCATCGTATGACTTCGATATAGCTTATACCCCTGGCAAGGGTAACGTGGTGGCAGATGCGCTAAGTAGGAAAAGGTTGACTTTGAGCCCCTTATTTGTTGAAAGGAAAAGTCTAGAGTTTTTAGCAACCTTTGATTTTACACCTTCTGTTGAGTCATTGACTGTTACGTTAGCATCTCTTGAGCTAAGACCTACACTTCTATACCAAGTAGGGACTTCGCAGAAAGAAGACCCACAGATAGTCGAGGTCATGAATAAGTTGATTTGTGGTGAGACGTCAAATCACCTCAGTAGGTATGCCATAGATGACAAGGGATGGCAAAGGCGCGATGGAAGGCTATGTGTCCCACAAGTGGGAGACTTAGTAACTAAAGTTCTCGAAGAGGCGCATCACTCGAAGAGGCGCATCACTCGAAGATGACTATACATCCCGGAGGGGATAAGATGTACAGGGATATGAAACGTTTTTTCTTTTGGGCTGGAATGAAAAAGGACGTGGAAGAATTCATTTCAAAATGCATGGTGTGCCAACAAGTAAAGGCCGAGTCGAAGAAACCCGGTGGGCTATTACATCCTTTGGAGGTCCCACAATGGAAATGGGAAAGTATCTCGATGAATTTTGTGGATGGATTGCCTAGGTCAAGGAAGGGGAATACTAGCATATGGTTCATAGTTGATAGACTCACAAAGAGTGCTCACTTCATTCCGGTGAAAAGCAAGAGGACTGCATCATGGCTAGCGTCTATTTACCTCCGAGAGGTAGTACGGTTGCACGGGGTTCCTTCTAGTATAGTTAGTGATCATGACCCAATTTTCACTCGCCAGTTCTGGAATAGTCTGCAAGAAGCAATGGGTACGCGACTGAGTTTAAGTACGGACTATCACCCTCAGACGGATGGACAAACCGAAAGGGTAAATAGGGTACTAGAGGATCTTTTGTGACTATGCATTCTTGACTTTGGTGGTACCTGGGAAGACCATCTCCCTCTCGTGGAGTTTGCATATAATAATAGCTACCAAGCTAGCATAGGAATGGCACCGTTCGAAGCCTTGTATGGAAGACCGTGCAAGTCACCAACTTGTTGGTGGGAGACGACAGACAAGCTTATACTTGGGCCCGACATGATAAGGGACACTTCCGAGAAGGTTGAGTTGATATGAAGACAGATGAAAACGGCCCAAGATAGACAGAAATCTTATGCGGACAAGAGAAGGACAGACTTAGAGTTCGAAGTCGGAGATATGGTCTTTATAAAAGTTTCTCCTTTACGCAATGTGGTTCGTTTTGGAGTGGTTGGAAAGCTAGCGCCAAGGTTCGTAGGACCATTCCCTATCATTGAGAGGATTGGGCAGATGGCCTATAAGGTAGAATTACCCGAGAGGCTGGCCGGAGTACACAATGTCTTTCATGTCTCGCAACTCCGAAAGTGTTTACATGAGTCAGCCGAAGTGGTTGAGCCTAGCATCCTTGAAGGCATAGAAGTGGAAAAAGAAGCAACACTGAGACGAGTTCCGATCCGTATTTTAGGAACGGAGATCAAGAAGCTAAGGAATCGAGAGGTCAAGCTAGTTAAAGTACAGTGGAGTGAAGCCCAAGAAGACGCAACTTGGGAAACCGAGGAGAAGATACTCGCGCTTTACCCATTTCTTTTTTAGGATACATTCTCGATCTCTTTTCCTATAAGTTTGCATACCTTTCTTTTGCTATCCATGTTTGTCTTGTTATTTTCTTGATCTTGTCTTGAGAACCTTAGGTAGAACCCTATGGATGTAAACATGTATTTGAAACATGTTATGGTTGATGTTTGCAAATGGTTGCAAGTGTTTGCAAGTGATTGCTAGTGGATGCATGACACACAATAGGCACTAGATCGGCTCAGACACATTTTCGTGTTGCATATGCATGAGTGCTTATACTTGTACATGGATGGAACTTGTTATGCTATCACTTGGATATTGCATATGAGTGAATGTTATGTGCACTCATGTAGAGATTATAAATTATGTTAGGAATTTTCATACATGTTGGACTCATTTCACTAACATATTTTGCATTAAGGAGGTTTACTGAATCAGTAACTGCATGATCTTTTGCATTAGACAAGTACATATACACACACCTTCTGCATATGTTCATACAGCACTAGAAATCTTCTAAGGACAATGGTTGCTTGTGGATGATGTTTTGAGTAGATGGATGATGGATGGTAGGATACGATCTTCCTAACTTAGAGATTTCGGGGACGAAATCCCTTAAGGAGGGGAGAATGTAACAACCCGTATTTTGATAACATGTTATAACCATAAATCAAGGTAGAATTAAATTTTAAAATAAGAATCAAGGGAAATGGGTTGCGCCATTTTGTTTGTCTCGAAATTCTGCTTGGAAACGAGTCCGAGTTTTCGAAAATCGGAGTCCGTATGACCAAGTTATTGCCCTTCGAAGTTTTCAGAAATTTTCAGAATTCAAAACAGTTCGGATTCGAATTCAAATTCGAATTTAAAACCCAAAACAGACTGGACGGGAAATTTCCAGCCCAGACCCAGGTTGACTGGGGGGTCGACCATGGTGTCGACCTACCCAGACCAGGTCGACCATGGTGTCGACCTGGGGGTCGACCTGGTCGACGAGCCGAATTTCGAAGCCCAGTTCACTCTGATGTTTCCAGTCCGATTTCTGTCCAGATTCCCTTGCCTAACCCTATATAAATAGCCCCTAACCCTAGTCTCTCTACACAAATTCTCTTTGGCCTTATGCGGCTCAAATTATGGTTGAAAAGATAGAGAAAAGGGGGCTACTTCTTCTTCCTCAAGACTACGTTTAGAGACTACGCTAATTCGGGGATTCCTAGAGATTCTACATCGCTCTTTTCTTTCTAATTTCTCAAACCACGATCTATAAGCCCCAGTTACATTTAGATCAAAACTCTAAACTTAAATGGACATGTTGTAAATTGAAATTGAACCTAAATATGATAACTACCTTGGATCTATCATTGTATACCTTAGATCTATTCTCTTGACTTGTGGAATATTGATATGAACTTGATTTGGGGCCTATTCATGTTATAAACCTAAACCCCTCATGTCCATTATAATTAACATGCCTATGATGTTGAACCTATTGCAATTAACAAGTTAGGATTGTCATCTCATGTTAACTATTGCCATGATTATCACCCTTTTTGCTAGATTTGAAATCATACATGTTTGACGCCAATATTCCATATGCTAGTTAGGTTGTGAACCTTTGCCTCAAATTTCACTATGCTTGGCTTGTAATCACCTTTGCCACCTTATGCCCGTTCTTCTTATGTTATTCCCTAATTAGATCTATTGTATTGATTCGAATTCATGTGTGTTGGGAATGCGTTTGGGTAGTTTAGGCAAACCTAAATTGACTATGAACTTGACATGAATTGACATGAAATATGAATTGGTAATAAACTTGAACATGGACATGACACTTAGATAATCATGAAAATGGCCAACTTGAGGTTGGGTTGAGTTTGCAGTATAAACCTGCCCGGAACCGCCCGACAAATCCAGTAACTGCAAACAATAGGACCAAATGTGAGTAGTTGGTCATATCGCGCTTAAAAACCCGAGGTTAGACTAGGTTGTGGTGTAAAGCTGCCCGGACCCGCCCGGCACATCCAGTAACCACAACAAAGTCTAATGTGAGAGGTTGGGGTGCATTAAATAAATTAATGCCACAGGATAAGGTTAAGTCATGGACCACTTGAATATACTTAACCAACACGTTGATTTGATAGGGTTAAGTCATGAACAGCTTGAACACACTTAACCAACTTGATACATTATTGGATAGGGTTAAGTCACAAATTTGAATGACAACACTTAACCCTTAGAAACCCTAGTTACGCGGTCCTTTTCAGCAGTAACCCAATTAGGAGTATCACGATACCCTGGGACTAGGCAGGGTGGGGCACAATTACTGGGCTGATTGTAAGCGACCAAAAGGGATGGCTGAGTAGGTGCCCCATTGTAGGTTCAGGCGGACTATGGTCGTGCACTTAGTCCAGAGTTGAAAAAGCAGGCATGGGCACCAATAGGTTTACACTGTGCGTGCTTTAATTGTGTTAGTGGTTGACACCCTAGGGCTTGATACACCCCTAGGGTGGACCTAGCACAGATGACTACATTTCGTGATTGGGCCGTATGACACCGACACACGACGAGCTAGGTTTATAGGGAGCCGATCGATTAGACCGTACTGTTGGACCCCGAATTGAGTCATTTCATGATATTGGGCCAAGGGATCATTTCTTGATTTATACTTGACATGGGTTAGAATGCTAGTACAGTTAGCACAGAAAACCTTGTATATGCGATGTCACACTTGATCTATCTTGTTATATTAATTATCATGCCAGTCTAGTTATTATCCTTGTGTTTAATCTCAGTTTCTCATGTGTAGTTAACTTTACTAGTTTTTATACTAGAAGTCGCTAGGGCTTACCAGTCTTTATGACTGACCCTTTTCCTTCGCCTCTTTTTCTTTCGTTCCCCCCTAGGTTCTCAGGGAGGGAACTCTAGCTCTTAGCTTGGACCTAGCTTGCTTTCTGACAGCTCATATACAGTTTGGACTTGAGCTATGCTATGGCTGCACTTATGCTATTTGGGGAATAATTTACTTTTGGTTTTAAGTTTATGCTTCTAGAACTTATTGTAATGGATAAATGACTTGGTACTTTTGATGTAAGAGGTTTTGACTCTGTTTGAAACAATCAAAGTTTGGTTTTTAATTTCTACCGCTTCTTTACTTACTTATTTGTTTATTTATGTTCTGTCTTGTGATATCTCTGTGTTTATTTACCTAGATAATGCCCCTCCAAAACTAGTACATTCCCTTGTGAGTGACCCTAGCGGAGGTGGGGTGTTACAGTCATCCATATAGAGCTTCAAAAGGTGCCATACCAATGCTAGTCTGATAACTGTTGTTGTAGGCGAACTCTACTAATGGAAGATGTTCCTCCCATGTCCCTCCAAAGTCCAAGATGCATAGTCTCAAAAGATTTTCTAGAATCTGATTCACTCTTTCTGTTTGGCCATCCGTCTGTGGGTGATAAGCGGTGCTCAAACATAATTGCGTTCCTACCGCCTCTTGCAAGCTCTTCCAAAACTCACTAGTGAAAATGGGATATCGATCGATCACAATGCTAGAAGGTATGCCATGTAGACGAACTATCTCTCGGAGATAAACGGATGCTAACCATGCCACTATTCTTTTACTTTTAACGGGAATGAAATGGGCGCTCTTGGTATGTCTATCTACTACTACCCAAATCCCCGTATTACCCTTCCTTGACCTCGGCAACCCGTCAACGAAATCCATGGAAACACTTTCCCATTTCCACTGTGAAACCTCTAAAGGGTGAAGCAAACCACCAGGCTTCTTTTACTCAGCCTTGACTTGCTGGCACACTAAGCATCTAGAAACGAACTCAGCCTCATCCTTCTTTATTCTGGCCCAAAAGAAAACTCGCTTCATGTCCCTATACATCTTGTCACCACCGGGATGTATGGTCATCTTAGAACAATGTGCTTCTTCAAGGATTGTCTTCCTCAAGCTCTCGTCTCGAGATACACAAAGTCTCCTATCTCTACGCAACTAACCTTTGTCATCTATAGTATACCTACTAAGATGGCTCGAAGACTCCCCTCTTATGAGCTTGTCTAGTATCTCTATCAACTGTGGGTTATCTCGCTGTGCCGCCCCTACCTATCCCAAAAGCGTAGGTTGCACCTCTAACGATGCCAACAAACCGGGTACATAATCAATAGAGGGTCTAAAGTCAAAGGTAGATATATATACTCTAAGCTCTATCGCTCGACCAACAAAGGACTCAAAGTCGACTTCTTTCTACTCAAGGCGTCAGCTACAACATTACCCTTTCCAGGGGTATATGCAATCTCAAAATAGTATGATGCTAAGAACTCCATCCACCTCTGTTGCCTTAAGTTTAGATCTTTTTGAAAGAACAAGTAATTAAGCGATTTATGGTCTGTATACAACTCAAACCTCTCTCCAAACAAATAGTTACGCCAAGACTTATGCGCAAAAACTATGACAGCTAATTCTAAGTCTTGGGTAGGGTAATTCTTCCCATGGACCTTCAACTGCCTTCCACCATAACATATCACCCTTCCCTCTTGCATCAAAACTACGCCAACCCTGTCCCGCAAGCATCGGTATATACTGTGAATGGTTTACTCCCATCAGGCAAAACTAAAACTGGAGCTGTCTTCATTGCCCTCTTCAACCGTTGGAAAGCATCGTCATAGTCAACATCCTAAGAAAAGGCCAAATTCTTTTTCGTCAACCGTGTAAATGGGGTTGATATCTTAGCAAAGTCCTAGATGAACTTTCTATAATAGCCCGCCAAACCAAAAATACTTCTTACTTCTGTAGCGTTCTTAGGAATCTTCCAATCTTGGTTTGCTACCAACTTCGCGAGATCCACCACTATCCCTTCCTTAGAGACCACATGCCCTATGAACCTCACTTCCTTTCTCCAAAAATGACATTTGGAGAACTTAGATTTGAGTTGATGTGCTCGAAGAGTTTCTAAGACTTCCCTAAGATCTAGGGCATTGTTCTTCCTCGTTTTTAGAGAATATCAAGATATCATCCACAAAGACCACCACGAACTTGTTTAGAAACTCCCAAAACACCCTACTCATCAAGTCTATGAAATATGTGGGTGCATTCGTCAAACCAAAAGGCATGACGAGCCATTCGAAGAAATTGTCGAAAGTCCTAAAAGCAGTCTTATTTATACTATCCTCAGCTATCCTCAACTGATGAAATCCTGTAGCTAAGTCCAACTACGAGAAAACTGAAGCACCAACTAACTGATTCAAAAAACCATCTATCCTCAGTAATAGGTGTCTATTTTTCTTCGTAAATTTATTCAGCTCCCTATAGTCCACGCACAATCTAAGCGAACCATCGGCCTTCGTAGCAAAAACATTAAGAGCACCCCACTACGAGATACTTCTTCTTAAGAACCCTTTCTCAAGCAACTCTTTCATTTGTTTAATAAGCTCCCTCCTTTCTCTTGGGGCCATGTAGCGCACCAGCAATGCAACTGGCTTTGCATTGTCAATCAAGTATATACCGAAATCTATCTCGCATTTTGGAGGTAAGCCCCTAACCACCTGAAAAACATCTGCATACTCACAGACTACTCGAACAAATTGCAAATCTTCAATTGATGTGTCAAGAGATTCTAGGTAGCTAAGCATAACAGAACCCTTAGGATCGCATGAGATATCGAGAGTATTAACCAAACTAGTCAACAGTCTAACTACCCTCTTTTCACAATCGAGAATGGCACCATATTTGGCTAGCCAATCCATTCCTAGAATCAACCCATAACCCCTGAAACCAAGTCCATAAGCGTTGCATGGGAACTCAACGCCATACACGTATATTCTCAAATCCCGACATAACATAGAAAGATGAGTCGTACCCCCAATAGGATTTGAGACTACAATGGGATCCATAACTAGACTAGTATTTAGGTGCAATGTTTCAACTAACGAATCAGATATAAACGAACGTGAAGCGCCAGAATCAAAGAAAGTTCGAACAAGATGATCAAAAAGAAAAATCAAACTTCCAACAGAAATGTTTCTACCTTTCTCCTGTCCTGGTACCATGATAGCATGGACCTGCCCTCCAAAAGTAGGTCCTGTCCTCTGCCTTTGCCCTTGTCCTTGCCTCCTCGGGCTCTTTAATCAGATGTCCTGCTTCACCGCAATGAAAACAACCATGCTTCTTCTTCTTCCTACAGTCCTTAATTGCGTGGCTCGTTATACCACAATAAAGACACTTCCTCTTGTCACGTGGTTTATTATTCTTTCCACCCTTCTTAGGTTCTACTTTCTTGTTATGTGTTTCTTCCACTTTCACCGCTTTCTTTTCACTTTTTCCTTCTTCGTGGATTAAAGCCATATCAACAAGTTTCTCATCCTTGGGTTGTGCTCCTTAGCCTAAACTCCCTCATTCTCATTTTTACCATCCTTGTGTAACATGTTAACAAGTCTCTCGAAAGCTTCCTCCATCATACGGAAAACCCTACGAAGCTTGAAAGAAGACTAGCCGTAGGTGAAACTACATCGGTTACAAATGGAGGTTTGGCACTTCCTTGACCTTCGACATGTGTCGTAGTTTTAACATGCCTACGGAACTATGGCGAAAAGAAAGGGAAAAGAGATTCAAGTAGAGAATCGAAAGAAAGATATATGGCTTTGGGGGATTATGTTTTTCATAATAAACTTTTCTCTTGAAAATATCCTCTTTAAAATTGTTTTTGGAAAATGCTTCTTTTCGAAAATGCTTTTGTAAATGGTTTTCCAAAATCTTTTATATGTTCTAGTAACCTTCAGCTCTGATACCACGTGTAGCACCCCACGTCCATTAATGTCACTCTCTAAGGGAATGCATTAACTTTCATAGAGTATTATAAGAGTATAGAACAGAATATCACAAGACAAATATATAAAATGGTACTTAAGAAAATTCAAAATTTATTCATTGCAGTGGAAAAGCAAAACATGTTTGGTTACAACATCAAAACAACATAATAGATTCAAGTACCCAAATATCCATCTTGAAAAAAATTATTATCAGTGTACATTAAAGTAAAATCATAATCCTACTCCAAATAGCCATAATGAAAAGAGAAAAAGTTGAGCATTACTTTCAACACTTTCAAGCACTACAAGAAGAAAGAAATCCAAGTCAAGCTCCACTAATCCCACCATAAGGACCTAGGGGGAAAGGAAAGAAAAGAGGCGAAACAAAAAGGGTCAGACATAAGTCTAGCGAGTCTAGTTAGTTTAACTATATAATCAGTAAAGTAACAGGATAAGAACATAAACTGGATATAAGAGATGACTGCAACAAAAGCAGATATGACAAGGTAAACAAGATGAACAAGACATAATGTTGATTGGGCTTCTAATCACTATAAGATAATTCCTACACGGCACCAATACTAGTTACATACTGAAAGTTGATCCCTCTCACTAATCATTATAATAATGATGGTAGTTTCGTGTACTCCTAGCTGCTGTCATTGGTGCCGCCTGCTCCTATCTCCAATAGTTGTACCCACTACCCTCCCCATTCGATCGGCTCCCTAACTTGTTGATACCCGTTCTGGTCCCACAGCAGGGTGTATCACTTCCTAAAGTGGCAACCCGATACCACTAAAATGCACGGCTTATACCTACACGATGCAACGTCTTATCTACCAGCCAGACCCACGCACGCACATGACTCCATTGGACTTGCGTTGCCACCGCTAACTCTTCATTGACCTCTTATTATCAAACCCAGTAATCGTGTCCCGTCCTAGACCTAGTTTGAGCTCATATAGATACTAAGATGGGTTACTGGTAGAAAAGTGTCCACACACTTGGCACAAGCTTCCCTCCTAAGCTTGGTCCCCACTAGGAATTCCCACTTAACCCCTTCTCATTCCCATGTCTTCTTACATGTTTCACCTTGGTTAAGTGCTTCTAATTATATTTCACGTGTCACCCATGTCACCCACTTAACCCCTATGTCTTACTACATGTCTTGTCTTGGTTAAGTGTTCATTAATTCATTACAACCGTAATCTTACAAGACCTCCCACATTAGATTGCCATTTTGCGGTTGCTGGATATGCCGGGCGGCTCCAGGCAGTTTTATACCGCAATCTGAATCTAACCTCGTGTCTTTGCATTATTACGTATCTAATTTGTGCCTTTGACCTCTCACATTAGGTTACCAAATTGCGGTCGCTAGATATGCCGGGCGGTTCCGGGAAGGCTTATACCACAATTCTAATCTAACCTCGTGTCTTAGGCATTCATTATCACTTCTTTTATTCAAGCCCAATTTCAAGTCTTAGATTAAAATGTATTCAACTTACCCATAATTTCCAATCTAAGTTATGTGTATAATTATAATCCAAATTATGCCTATAATCTTATGTATACATGTTATGCCAAATTACGCCCAAATAAATTTGTGTTCCTTGTTATTAACAATTTCTGTCAAACCTCATGTATACAAATTATATCCATTTACGCCCAATCCAACTTATGCCAAATCTCATGTATATACAAGTTATACATAATTATGCCCCAAATCAACTACGTGATTTCAAATCAATTTATGCCCAATTATATATTATTCAATATTTCCCTAAACTTTTCCCACAATGTTCCCATGTCATTCGTACGTATAATTCAACATAATATGTTTGGCTCGAAGTTAGCCTAATCTCATAAAATAAAAAGGAAAAGGAGAGGAGAAGGGAAGAGAACCATGACATCAAAACTGGAATAAAAATAGGTATATAAAATATGAGCTTGCATAGATTCAATAGGCATATGGAATATGAACTGGCATAGAACAATAAAATAGATCCAATAGGTATACGGAATATGAACTGACATATGATAACAGAAATTCGGGTATGAATAAGAATTTACACAACTTGATATGATTCACCTTACAGGCATGTTCTTGTAATCCAATTTAAAATCTTGTCACAATCACTTTTAAACTTAATTATATGTGTAAGTTACTTAGACTCACAGCGACAGGAATTAGAAGAGAGAATAGATCTGAATTCTGATTTCTGAATTTGATTAGCTAAACCGTTGTTGTAGAACTTAATTCTTATCTTCCAATTTGAATACTCCTATTCTGATTTGCTATGATGGAGAAGAGAGGCTAGGTTTAATTTAGACTTAAGTAGCATGGAGGCGCCTTGAATTAGTGTAATGGAATTAGGTTTAAGTCTAGGTGTGTTTTTATAGGAGAACTAGGTGTATTAGGGCCTTTAGATTAGACTAGGATCCATCCGAACTATCCAAACCAGAAATACACGTCACCCAGCCAATCCCTGAACGCCGCAACATCCCTATACCACAAGAATTCGTCACGGCCATATTTGGGCCGATGGGGTCGACACCCCTATACCCTATGGGGGTTGACACCCATGTCGACACCCCTTTGGGGGTCGACACCCCTTGGGGGGTCGACACCCATGAGCGGGAATTTTCCCGCTCATCCTGCTTGGTCTGATTTTGAATTTCGAATTTGATTTTTAATTATTATTTTAATTCTAATTTAAATTGAAATCTTCTAAGCTTCATAATTTCTTCATACTGTATCCGTTTTACGCGCAAACTCGGACTCTATCTCAAGCCAAATTCCGAGACGAACGCAATGGCGTAAACTGTTTCACTTAATTCTTCTTCTGAAAATTAAGTATTCTTTAATTATCCCTTATTTCATGTTTTAAAATTACGAGGTGTTACAACAATGGCGTTGGGTGAGGGACTGCTTATATTTCGATGGTGTTATGGTGGAGACCGTGTGATTGGGGTACCATGGGGTGTACCTTAATATTTGGGGTAGCTACATATATACTATATTAGGTTAAACTACTGGGAAGTAAACGGGTACGATGTGTGTGTAAGCCTTCAGTGATGTTAACCCAAGTAACCTAGTAAATAAGAAAATACGATTGAACAGTATACGTAGTGTTATCCAAATTGTATAATTTAAATCCAATCACTAAAACTTGTGTTCTGACCCCATCCTTATAACATACTCGCAAGTTAGATTTGTGGCAGAGACATGATAGCCTTGGACGCTGGTTAGGCAGTATTATTAATATAGTAAGGATATATTTTGATTATATTATATTTTATCCATTCCGCTGTGAGATATTTTCTGAGCTATGACATGTTTTTCATGTCTGTATTTTCTACAAAATATCAGAGCAAACCAATCCGAGTTTTGATATATTGGAATTTTGAAAAAAATTCGGTCTGTCGGAATTTGGGTTGTTACACGGTAATGGTTAGAGAAACCTCGGATTGTATCGAGATCGCTCGGCAACGAATGAAAGCGGCCCAAGATTATCAGAAGAGTTACACTGATAAACATCGTAAGGATTTGGAATTCGACGTAGGTAATACGGCTTTCGTGAAGATTTCACTGTTGAAGCATGTGGTTCAATTCGGAAACATGGGAAAGTTAACCCCAAGGTCCGTTGAAGCATTTTCGATAATCAAGCGGATTGGAAAGCTCGCATATAAATTGGAGTCACCCAAGAAGATTTTGAGGGTGCATAATGTTTCCCATGTGTCGTTTTCACGGAAGTTCGTGCATGATTCGTATGTGGTGGTAGCTCCATAGCAGTATGAAGACCTAGAAGTTGAGACCGTAGTTGCGAGACCTCGTAAGCCACTTCGTGTTATGGGGAATGACATGAAATAGCTTCGGAGAAAGAAAATTAAGCTAGTTAGGGTACAATGGAGTGAGGATGACGAATTTGTACACAGGGGACGGGAGAGAGCATAAAGGCGACCCATCCAGAACTCTTCGTCGGTATGACCCGCTGATATTGTGTCATCTTTATATCATTGTAGCTTGTACTATTATGTTTTTGTTAGAGTTTTGCGTGCTAGGATAAGACGACGGATGCATAGCTGCTAGTGTGGATGGTAGAATTGGCTGCTCATAAGTTATAGGCATGCGGAATTGTTGTGTTTGCTTATGTTTGTTCGGATTTCGAGGGCAAAATCCCTAAAGGGGGAGAATGTAACAGCCCGCATTTTACGTATCGGAGGAATGTAAACTAATTTTATTTTATTCCCTGAGGATTGGATCATTCTCATATTTTAATATGTTGTTTATGGGGATGAGAGACATGTCCTTAATTTGTACCAATTTTGTTTGCGGCCATTTTACCCCTGTCAGTCTTGTATATGGCATATATTTCGACTCAGGGTGAATCAGGTGTTGTGACCGGTTTCATTGGAAAGGAAATGATGTTTCTCTTTTTGTAGAGTGGTCACATTAAATATTTGGCTCAGCAGTTTGGGAAGAGTTGTTTTTAAGGTTTAACAGTTGGTTGTTCAGGTTTTGTAGGCCATAATGGGCTGATTTGGGGAGGCCCATTAGTAGGCTGATGGAGGCTATAAATAGAGAGTAGGGGGTATGGGAAATAGTTAATTTCCCCATTCTCTCATTTGGATTCCTCCGTTTCTCCATTCTCCTACACCTTTCCACCATTAAAGCAAGATCTACATAATTCCAAGTGGGAGGTCATCAAATTGAAGAGTCCGAATCAAATCCTTCGCTGTCCGTAATCATATTTCATTGCGTTTAGCTTGATTTGGAGAATTTGTGAGTGATATGAATCTCTCACATGGATTTAATCAAATATATGGGTGTTTGATCTTGTTTTTCATCAAATTCAAGTCGTTTTCCTTAGATTTACATCATGGTAAGTCTATTTTCATATGAATCGCCATAGGATCTAATTTGGCAAATCAAAACTGGTGATTTTCATATAGATTTATATGTTTATGCAAGTTAGATCCATAATTTAGTACATATGTTAATTTATCATGTTTTTGTTAATGTTTCTTAATTATTGACAATAATTGTTATTTTCATGAAGTTAGCAGTTTCATAACATGTTTTTGGTTGTGTTGGACGAATTGGATGAGTTGGTTTCGTCAGATTCGTTGTTTGACGAAGTATTGGTCGAATTCAGAGATGGTTTGGGGCTGTGCAAGAGATGGGTCGTTTGGTTCCATATGGGTCGGTCTGTCGGAAGTATGGCTTGGGGAACAAGCCAGGGTCTGATGGGTCGGTCGGCGGAGGCGGGTCGGTCAACCTGTATGCAGTTTGGTCTTTTCTTGCTTTGGTGGCGGGTCGGTCGAGTGTTGGATTGATCAGAGTGGCTTGTGTCTTCGGGTAGGCCATGTTTTGGAGTAGCTAGGGTTTGGGTCGGTTTGGCACTAGGGGGGTCAGTCAAAACTGAAGGGGATGGGTCAAGAGCAATGTCGGCCAATCGGTCGGGTCCTGAAAGTGATGGGTCGACAATTTTCTCCCTGTGATGAGTCGGCATACAGTCGAGTTATAATAGCATTTATAAACGTTGTGGTGAATGGCATGCGTGCTATGGTATTCCGTGGTAAATGTGTGAATGCTATGGATTGTTTAGGACCTTATATTGATGTTTTTCTATAACGACCTGCATTCTACGTATCGAAGGATCGTGGAATGTTTTTTCATATGGAGTCATATGGTCGTGTAACTTTGGGAAACACCATTAGGTTCATTTCCCACATTCACGATTTTTGCCGAACTTTAGATGACCATTTTGCCCCTAGCGAATCTTGTTTCGCCTATAACTTTTGATTGGTAAGGAGTTTGAACATGAAACAAATTCCATTGGATTCAGATGATGGTTTACCATTCCGTAGAGTGGTCACGATAATCAAACGGACTTATCGTTTGGGAGATATGGTTGAAATAAGATTTGAAGATGGGAAAACAACTCAATCGGGCTTAATAGTATGATTAGCAGCTAGGCCCATAACCCATTTCGGGTTTGGAGTTATAGGAGGGCTGAAAGGGTTTGGAGAAACATTCCCTTTCATTTTTCCAGCTGCCACAAACATTTCTTGAACCCTAGTAATGGCCTCCATCTTCTAAATCTCCATCTAATCACTTTCTAATCACTAATTAGCCAAATCTACATTAAATCAAGGTGGATTGGCATCAAATTAGAGTTAGAGCTGCTGCACTACATAGGAATCCAAGCCAAATCAGTGGAAGTTTTAGATCTATTATTTATTTGTGGCTAAGGTGAGTGATTAGCATGTTTATTCACTAATTATGGCTAATTAGGGGGGTGATTAGTGATAATTAGCGATATTATTATTCAGAAAAACACGGAAAAATATGTAGAAATTCTAAAATATTATTTTATTTCGCTGGTATAAATTTGGGTTAATTTGGATTAGGTTTTCTAATCCTATTATTAAATATAGTTAAACATGGTTAAGTGGAAAATCATGGTTTTGGGTATGTTCGATCCTAAATAAAACATGTGATTGATGTTTTAATGTTTTTGATTGATTACACATATTATTTCTGCTATTTGGTATGCTTTGAGATTGATTGCATAGGAAAGTTAGAATGGTTGAAATCACTGTCGAGTGGCAAAATTAGCTTGTTTCAAAATGACAACAGGGTCGGTTCGTGATCCATGCACAAGACCGGGTCATGAGCCACGAACCACAAACCTTTCCAGGGGGGACGAACCGCAAGCATGCAAATAGGCGAGCCACGATCCATGAGCCGATGCTAGGACGAGCCACAATCCACTAGCCGATGCTAGGGCGAGCCACGAGCCGATGCCCTAGGGAGCCACGAGCCGATGCCAAGGGGCCATGAGCTGGCCTTCGAGCCTTGACAACGAACGAACCGATGATGACCGTGAACTCTTCTGAATATCATTTCCAATCCGACTAAAACCTGAGATGCGAAGGAAGTCCAAATGAGAAGTTATAGCCTAGGATCCAAATGGGGACCGACTAGTTAACTCCAAGAGTTGGGCTTTGCTGCGGGACGTGTGCAAAGGGGTTATCGATATCTATAACTTTGGTTCACCATTGTAAGAGGGGTTATTGACTATGGACCAGTGCACTACAGTCAAAGGTTGTATGGAGTAGGACTTCATCAGGTCCCCTGGGGTCAGAGGTTGCGTGGCGTAGGACTCTGTCAGGGCCCCAAAGGGAAAAGTGGTCGTTGCGATAGTGTACGGAGTCGGACTCCATCAGGCTCTAATGGTCTGGTGATCAAAGCGGTGGATATCGTATGCTTTACGCACTGAGTGAGAGATGTGAGGATGATTGCTATGTTGATGTTTTCTATCACCATGACACGCACACTCCTATTTTTACATTATATGTTAGTGTTACCTTAGAGCACTGTACATCTTATTGTACTTACTCTTTGGTTGCAGGTCCAGGTCAGGTATGATTATTTATACCTGCTATTGTTTTATTTTGCCGCTATCTCCCATACCATACTTTTGTCTAACCCAGAGTTTTATGTCTCTTCTTATTACTCTAGGTGCTCCTAAACGAGCAGACTAGAGAGGTTAGGTGGTTATGCACGAGTAGCTGTCCAGAGACGAGTAGGAGGCTTCCACGTACTATATACATATATTCTCCCTGTGTTGTTGCTGGTCACTGCTTTAGGCATTAGTAGTGTACCTTTTTCATTTCCTTTTAGTGACAATATTTTGAAGTTGTAGTAATGGTTTGGATCATAAGCTGTATTTTTCATTCCGCTGCTATGATGGTTTAGTTTACAGCTTATGCTTTCGCCTGTTTTATGTCAAGTTATGTTATTATTATATTTTATTCCACGCGCTATGAGATATACTACATGTTTTTGGTAGTTCATCGCTTCAAACCCTTTTCTTTTGACGATTGTCCCATGCTAGTCCGGCATTGGCACAGCGCATTTCAAGGGAAATGTTTGATGGTGCGGGGCGACCATCACACTTGGCATCAGAGCCTAAGTTGCATAGTTTAACATAGGGGAAGACATCAGGGAGGGATAGTATACGTATATGAGAGCGCGTATTTTGTGATATTTTGGTTTTGAGAAACTATATATATATATACTATTAGTATATCTGAGGATGAAGTTTCACTGCTCGGGCACCACTAAGGAGATGGTAATCGTTTTCTCTTTACAGATTGGAAGATGAGCCGAAATACGAGTAGTACGGGTCCAGAGGCAAACAATGGGAATGTCCGTGATATAAGGATGATGTTTACTGCCTTCATATGAGAGATGCTTAGGGATGCTCAGGGAGCAGTTCCTAATGCTGCTAACAGTAGTGGTGCATTTGCGCAGGTTCCTAGAGCCGAATTCACCAAGCTCAGTAAAGATTATACTAGTCTTGGTGGAAAGTCGTTCCATGGAACACAATCAGCTACTGATGTTCAAGATTGGCTTGATAGTTGTGATCAATCTTGGAGGATTTGGTAATCGATGATGCAATGAAGAGAAGTTCGCATCGCGTCAACTTCAAGGATGGGCTATGTATTGGTGGAATGCCATTAATGCGGCTACTCCAGAGGATCAAATTACTTGGAATCAGTTTAAGACCCGCTTTAGTGACAAGTTTATTCTTGCTTCTTAGAAATCAGAATTATTTAGGAAGTTTTTGGAACTTAAGCAGAATGGTAGGGAGGTCTCGGAATATATTGCTGAATTCGATACCTTATCGAAATATGGATTATCTCTTATCGATAATGTTGAGAAGAAGAATAAGAAGTTCATAACTGGCTTAGATGAGTACTTGGGGGAAAGACGTATAAACCACATCGATGAGACATTCGAATCCATTGTGGGAAAGGAATTGAGGTCAAAGAGCCTTTAACCTAAGACGAAGACCGAGGTTGCTATTACATCTGCAGGAGAGCTAAACCGTATGCAAGCGGTGAAGGCAAGAAGAATTACCAGAATAAGAGGACGCAGAATCAAACCAAGGATGGTCAGAAAAAGAAGGATAAGAAAGATATAAAGTGTTTTAGTTGTGGCAAGAAGGGCCACTATTGTGACACCCCACGTCCGTTAATGTCACTCACAAAGGGAATGCATTCAGTTTCTTGAAGCGTTATAGGTAAACAGACCCATAATATTACAAGACAGATATATATTTATAATAACAGTGGAATAAAAAATTTATTTATCATAAGATATCGTGGTTCAAAAACATCACATGTTTGAAACATAAAAGTTACTGTCTTGTACTGTAGAAATATCATCCTACATAAAAGAAGTAAAATTATCCAAGAACAAAATATAGCCATAACAACAAGGATAGGAGCCTGAGCCATACATATCTGCAGCTCCAACAAAATAAGAAGAATCACGGTCAAGCCTGAGTGTTTCCTCCCTGAGAACCTTTGGGGTGGCGAACAGAAGAAAGAAGGAGAAACAAAAAGGGTCAGACATAAAGTCTGGCGAGTCCAGTTACTTTTATCTAGTAAATAAATAAAAGTAGCATGGCAGGCATGTAAAGTGGATAAGGGTGATCACTACATAAATGGCAGGTGTGACAGGGAAAACAAGATAGGGTGTATACGCTTCTAATGATTACTCTGCATTATTACTAGTATAACTAGAATGAAATGATCCCTTCCACTATAAGACGGCAGACTTAGGCATACATCAAATTGTATCCTAATTTCTACCCTAATTGATCGGCTCCCTACCCAGTAGATATCCTGTGCCGGCCCCATAGTAGGAGGTATCACTTCCTAAAGTGGAAACCCTTCATTTCCCAAGATGTGCACAACCATATCTACCGGTGTCACGGTCGTCTTATCCCTTTCTTCCCGGCTCATGCATGCACATGGCCCGGTCGGTTTGCGCCACCCACACCGTCGTTAACGTTTGGATCCCTTACATTCAGTCAGTAAGCATGCCCCCTCTCCGCCTAGTACAGAGTACTTTGTTTGATACCTACTCCGGGTTACTAATGTTAGATCCGAATTTGGCTCTAACACCCAAATAGTTCAGATTTGCAGAGAATTATATCTAGGAATGAAGAAAAAGGAGAAAACACACCAAATTTATAGTGATTCGGCGTTAACGAGCCTACGTCCACTTTATATATCTTTGATTATACGTAGAATGCAAGTACAATCAATGATTTCTCTCAATCTCACGATTACAATGATGATTCACTCAGTAATTTTGTAATAATACTGATAAGAAATAATGGAGAAGCAACAATGGTGATAACAACACTCAGAATTGCCAAAAAGATCCTGAAAAATGCTAAGTATAGGGCTATTTATAGGCGCTCTCTATAGGCGGTTCGTGATAACACGTGGCACGGATCCCGAGGATCTTGGACTGGCCCATGGCTTGATAGAGAAATGGACAATATGACGGTTATGGACAAGTGTCATCAGATCCTGATCTCTCGGATCGTGGAAGGATAGGTCGTGACCTTATTCTTTGGACTTGGGTTCGGGTGGTGGAGATGAACCGGGTCGTGACGGGTCATTACGAGGGGGGTTGTGATAGGGCATCACGAACCTAAGATGAAGAGGAAACCACGAACAAGTTGAGATGGCTTCATGAGCGAGACTTCGTATTAGACTTGTATGTGAATCTTGGTGGCTTGGTCCAAAAAGCTAGCCAACATTTTGCTCCCTCGAAGTATGTTTTATCGGGGATGGAACGTGCTTCAAAACTGTTAAATAATTCCTTCATGAAACGATGCAAATCAGTGGTCGTGTCTATTTGGAATGTCGCGCTGCTTCAAAGAGTTGTGTTCTCTGATGGGTATAAATGTCAGGCTAGACATCATATTATTTCTCTATTCATTGGTTATATTTCACCCTCTGAATTCAGGAATATATCGCGATCAACCTGCCAAGTAAGTTCTTTTTTCTGGGTGATCATTCTTCAAGTTTGGGTCGTTGGAACATATTACGACGCGTGAATATGACATTGATCACGGACCAAAGGACGAACGAGCCGCCTTACCATTCCAAAATGGGCTTTCATGACCACTCGTGGCCCACAGGTCATCACGGACCAGAACCAACAAAAAATGGGAAGACCAAGAGCCAACCTAATACTTATATAAGATGGGCTCCCCCCCGCTCCTCTTCTTTTAAGTCAAAACCCTAAATTGTGATTTCCAGAAATCAATCTCTCCCATAATTTAAATTAGAAAGGTAAATACGCTAGGACTGCTTTCATGTAATTTCATTCTTCCTTGCTCCGCTTGAGTCTTTACTGGTATGAGTGGTAATGGTAGCGGAGTTTGTGATGTTGAGGTTGGAGGATGGCAATGGTGTAATGGGTATTGTTAAGACGGTGAGTGTGGATTTATGAATGGAAGAGAGAAGTGATGAGGATGAAGACAAACTTCAGCCGGTCGGTTCGTAGATGGGGCGATGACTCGGCTTGTGGTAATAGCGAGATGGAGGGATTAGGGATGAAGGCGAAGTTTTGGTGATGAAATTGGACAGTATCTCGGGTCGTAGGAGCATCGGTTCATGGAAATAGAAAGTGGAGCGATTTGTCAATATGGCGGATCGTGGGAGTCTTTCACGAGCCCTATGGGCGAACCGATGTGGGTCACGAATTCGGATCCGGACTGGTAGAATTCTAATTCCGACCATGAAATAGATTTCGAAACAGAATCAACATCTTCTGAAAGTTCATCGCTTGAGGAGTAAGAGGACGATCGGGCCCCCGATGAGATTCCAGGTGCTAAAGAGATAAAACAAGAGGAACTGAGTGACTCCATAGCTTCCAAATTGGACAAGTTAAAGCTAGAGAAAACCTGTTTAAGGCACGTGATTCCTTGGAGTGATGTGAAAGTTCCAGAGGAAGGAGATAGGCCCCACTCTGCTCCGAAAGGGTACATAGCCATCAGCTGGCTAATGTGCTAGGTATGTGTTATTCCTCCGTTTCCTCCGATTGTCGTTGATCTTCTAAGACGATTACACATCGCTCCCATGCAACTCCATCCCAATGCCTATGTTGCTGTGTACTCTTTGTATATTTCATACGCGAAGATTTTAGAGACCAAGCTCACCTTCAAAGATTTTAATTTCTACTACTACTTTAAGCACCGCTCTTCGGGGACACCAAACTTCATCTTCTTTGAGTCGATCCCCACTAAGAAGATATTGTTGGACAAACACAGTAATCTAGGAGATGCTAAGTCTGACTGGTTTTACATAAAACATCAAGCCAGATGAGCGAGGAAGTGGCCACAGTCTCGTAGGTTACAAATCCTTCACTATAAATTTCAATCATATAACTAAAGTCCTAATGTATTCCTTTTTTCCGTATAGCTCATAACTTTACAAAGATTGATGGTTCAGTGTACAAAGATTGGTTGTCCCTCCTTTTAGCAAGTAAATCGGATTTTTGTAGAATCATGAGGTGCATAACCGATGAAAGCCTTCACAAACACCACCTTCTGGATGTGAGATTCGCGCTTGGTACAGGTGGCAAGCCTTATAAGTATATGCCCCCGACTGGGGAAGAAGGAACCTCAGGGGCCATGGCAACAACCGATCTTCGTAAGAATCCTTCGTCGATGATTGATTAGGATGATGAGGATTTGAATGTGTACAAAGGGGATGAGATCCGAGCTGATGAGCCAAAGGAGGTCCCAGCTTCTAAGGAGCAGTCTCCCCCAAGGACTCCGCTACCAGTTGAGCTTGTCGCTTGCAATGTATTAACAGAGGAGCAGATATTTGGAGAATTAGGCAAGATTTCCCTACTAGATGACATCTACACACAAGAAGATGTTATCCACTTAAAACGATCGATGGATTATTGACAATTTTATATGGGTCGGTCTTGTAGCACTTCGGAAGTGGTCGGTCCTGTGATACTTAACAAGTGGTCAGTTCTGTTGCATTTAAGAAGGGGTCGATCTGGCATGGGTTCCTAGTCGGTTGGAAACCTTCAAACCTTTTCTCAGAAGGATCGGTCGTAGTGCAAATTTTTCTGGTCGCTCCAAATATGGAGGACATATGGTCGTTCTCCTTTGAACACAAGGGTTCGGGTCGCTCCAACCTATCTAGCTGGTCGATCTCGTTTTCATGGTAGTCTGGTCGCCCCGACAAGCTTCAAAGTTTCAGGGTCGGTCCACTCTACGAAGATCCCTGTTCGGTCTGCTTTGTTGCTTCAGTTTCCTGGTCGTTCGATAACATCTGTTCGCTCTGTCCTTCAATAAAAGCTACAGGGTCGGCCTGCTCTACGAAGATTCCTGGTCGGCCCGCATGTCCAGGGTGTAGCTCCATCTAGTTCTCACTATATCTGGTCGGTCCGCTCCACTTCTAAGCCTCCTGGTCCCTTTTTCCTTCCACAAAGGTCCCTGGTCGGTTGGAATACTAAAAACGAGACAGCTAGAGACAACTGGCAGTGGCTTCTTTGTAAACACCTAAAAATACCAACCCAAAACCTGAATACAAGATTTCATCCATTCCTTCGCCTACAAATAGCACCCCACCTCCATTATTTTAGGGGGACTTTCCAGAAACAAGGGGAGGTGCTGCCAAATTGCTTTTTGGATCGTTTCAAGCATTTCAACATCGACTCTTCATAATTCATCGAAGATCTATCAAGCTAATGATCATGGCTTCCATGGAAGAAAAGGCATAAATGCTTCAAGCTTTCTACCATTCTCAAATAAGTGTAGAGACGAATGCATGTCAAAAGAGCTTTTATGATTGTATAAGGGAGCAAACATTATAAATCTCTTGGTGAATAATAAGATTCTATCTTCAAAGTGGACGTAGACTCCGATAAGAGTCGAACCACTATAAACCCCTGTCTTCTTTTTGTATTTTCATGTTCTCAAATCTTAGATATGGCCTCACACAATTATAAAGGTTTTCTTACGCCCTGCCTCTAAAAAGGTGACGTGCTTTCTAAGCATCTCGCCTCCGATTAGGTGACGTGTCAAGAAATACTCTGGTTGTTATACCAAGTTTTGGTATTAACAATTTGGCGCCCACTATGGGGCCCGATCTACTTTCTGACATCAAATATACCACGAAGATCTCAAAATCTTCAAGCTAAGCCTCAAAATAGATCGTTCCAGCTTACGATTTGGACCTTCTGACGAACACTCCTCAAAGTTCAAGCTGCTTTCTGAAATAATGCCGCCAAAAGCAAGTAAGGAAGCAAGGATTAGAGCATCTAATAAGGGGAATCGAGATGAAACCCCCGCGGTCAACTGATTTGAAGTAGGTGAAACATCGAATGGAGGCGTGAATGTCACAAGAGGCGAGCTTGATCAAGCCGTCGCTGGATTAACGCAACAGTAAGAGATAGCCAACAAAGCCATCTTGGCAAGGCTAGATTCACTCTTTACACTTCAAGCCGCTACGGCAAAGGTAGCTTCAAAGCCTGTTCATGCAGAAGATGCCAATTCCTCCTCTTCTAGCTCGAATCGAGAAAGATCTCTCCAAGAGATCTCTAATCCTGATAAAGGAAAGCTCGAGAATTCAAAGCAAGCTGATCGGAACCATAATGCGGGGACTACTTCTCGTCGAGTCGTTGATTCTGCCAAAGGGGCACTTTCCAATCAAGAAAGGCCAGGGCCCCTGAGTCGCAACCGCGATGGTTTGCTTAGGCAAGCTTCCGGTCAAGACAAAGGCGTCCGCCCCGTAGATTGCCTCAACGAGAAGGATCGTCTTTGGAAAATGGTCCGATAGATTATGAAAGAGGACAAATGTCGAAGCGACAATGAGGCTGAATGGGAATTCGCGCCATCCAAGGCCCCTCACACTGAAAGAATCAAAAAGACAACTTTCTGACGGAAATTCAAACCACCTACAATTCAAGCCTACAATGGGACAGGCGACCCCAATGTGTTTTTGTTTTGATACGATCAACACATGGATGGGGCCCAAGCAACTGACGAGCTTAAGTGTTTATACTTCCCAGTGTACTTGGAAGGGGTAGCATCATTATGGTTCACTAAATTGCCTCCCAGGTCTATAGATAATTTCGTCACACTAGCAAGATGCTTCCTGGACCAGTTCCGTCTCCAGACAACGAAGGTTAGAGATATTATGTCCCTCAACGAGTTAGAGCAAGCCCCGGGTGAAACGATAAGATCTTTTCTGAATCGTTTTAATGCTATCGCTGCTGAAGTGGGGACCCATGAGCCAAGGCTGATTCTAATGGCTTTAAAGGGAGGCATAGATAAACAATCTGAATTTGGAAGGTAGTTAAAGAGAAAAAAGCCCGATACATTAGAGAAATTCAATGACAAGGCTGAGGAGTATATGTGTCTTTAAGATGATCCCATTTATTCTGTTGGCATGTCAAAACTAATGTTGTTTCGGAAATGAAGGAAGCTTCTACAAAGACCAATCAAGGAAATTTTGGAGAGGGGCAAAAAAGATGAAACGGTAATGATGCTAGGAACAACAAGGATTCCAAAAAGCGGCGCTTCTTCAAGCCAACAAACCTTACTCCGTTGAATGATACAATTGAGCACATATACATGGAAACTAAGGAAACGGAGGATTATCCGAACCCAAAGCCAATGAAGGTGTCCGAAGAAGCTGCAAATTCAGGAAGGTTTTGTCGATTTCATAATCGACCAGGTCATGACACGAACGAATGTCGGCACTTGAGGAATCTAATTGAAGAGTTGATAAGGAAGAACCGTCTTCAGGAGTATGTGAAGCATTCATCAGATACTGAGCCTACTCAGGGGCAGCAAGCTCATCCAACTCAAGACGGAAGAACACCTGCAAACGGTTCCCGACCTGTCATCAATACGATTAGTGGTGGACCTCATCCTGCAGGAGACACCTGGGAGGACATTGTCAGGTATACGAATGAACTAAGCAGTACTTCAAAAGAAGATGGATTCGAGGTTTGCAGTAACTCTCTTCGTCGGAAAATACCAAAAACATCCTGGGAAGATGTAGTATTCCGAGATCGGGATTCTGATGGGACGCTGACTCCAACTGTTGATCCAATGGTGATCACGATCGGCTTGGGTCCAACAATAGTAAAGATGGTACTAATTAATAATGGGGCATCTGTAAATGTCCTGTTCTACAATACCTTCTCTAAGATGGGATTGTCTATGGATAATGTGCGAGCAAGTAAAAATAAAATACACGGTTTCACCGGTGTTCCAACTCAGCCCATTGGTGTGATCGATCTCCTCGTAGAGCTTGGTGAGGGGAAGAAGCAAGTTTCCATGATGTAGCCTTTTGTTATAATTGACTCATTTTCAGGGTATAATGCATTTTTGGGTAGGCCAGCACTAGCTGCTTTCAGGATAGCTCTTGCTCCATGGTGCCTGATGATGAAGTTCCCGACTGCAAACGGAGTGGGAGTAATCAAAGGAGATCCTCAAGAGTCAAGAGATTGCTATATGGCAGAACTGATTGAAGCTCGAAAGTATGAAACCAAGAAGGATGTGGAGACTCCTCTCTGCATCCATGAAGCCCCCTTATAGCAATTAATGACCTCCCCCTGTGCTGGAAATTACAACGACATACGAGAAGATATGGATCCACGAAAAACCAGTGTAGGGGATGAGAGGGCAGCGCCAGCTGAAGCCACCATTTCTATACAAGTCCATGATAATGATCCAGATAAGGTAGTGAAGATGGGTTCTCATTTGGACCCTTTGCTTCAAAAGGAATTGGTTGTTTTTCTAAAGGCGAATTTGGATGTCTTTGCTTGGAGCCACTCAGATATGTGCGGATATCTCCGGACGTGATTGTGTATAAGCTGAATATTGATCCTAGCATACATCCTGTGAAGCAGAAAAGACGGATGCAAGGCCCTAAAAGATCTGAGGCTTTGAAAGATGAGGTGGATAGGCTATTGAAGAACAATTTTATTCGCGAATCCGCCTATCCTAACTGGGTGTCTAATCCAGTTCTTGTGAAAAAGTCAAACGGTAAATGGCGAGTGTGTGTCGATTATTCTGATCTGAACAAAGCCTGCCCGAAGGACAGTTTCCCCCTACCTCGAATTGATCAGCTCGTCGATGCAATGGCGGGGCATGAACTATTGTCTTTCATCGATGCATACTCCGGCTATAATCAAATCATGATGCATGAGCCAGACCAGGATAGTACTAGTTTTATAATTGATCGTGGGTTGTATTGTTATAAGGTAATGCCGTTTGGTTTGAAAAATGCAGGTGCCACATACCAACGCCTAGTAAATTCAATGTTCAAAGGGCAAATTGGAAAGACCATGGAGGTCTACGTTGATGATATGTTGGTGAAATCCCGAGAAGCAAAAAGTCACGTGCAGGATCTTGACGAGATGTTTCAAATCCTAAGGGAATACGGCATGAAGCTGAATCCACTCAAATGCTCGTTTGGTGTCGCCTCGCGGAAATTTCTTGGCTTCATTGTAAATGCTCGGGGCATTGAAGCAAACCCGGTGCAGGTGATTGCCTTACGAGAAATGCAAGCTCCACGGACTAAAAAGGAACTCCAAAGCTTGAATGGCAAGGTAGCAGCTTTAAGCCGTTTCATTTCAAAGGCAACGGACATGTGTATTCCCCTCTTCGATGCATTGAAAAAGGAAAAGGAGAATTTCCTGTGGACTCCTGAATGCCAGCAAGCATTTGAGGATCTCATCAAGCACATGGAATCACCTCCGATGCTATCAAAACCAAAGGATGGAGAAAGCCTGTTCCTATACCTTGCAGTATCATTCCATGCTCTAAGCACAACACTCATCAGGGAGGAAGACAAAGTTCAGTTGCCGGTATACTACATCAGTAAAAGGTTTATCGGGGCAGAGACAAATTATCCAAAGATAGAAAAGCTTGCATATGCCTTTCTTATCGCATCACAGAAGCTCAGGCCTTATTTCCAATCTCATTCTATTAAAGTCCTTACAGATCAACCTTTGAAACAAGTGTTGTTCCATCCAGAAACTTCGGGGAGACTACTAAAGTGGAATATTGAACTCAACCAATATGATATCACTTATCACCCTAGAAAAGCAATAAATGGGCAAGCTCTGGCAGATTTTACGGCCGAATTCACTAATAGAGGAGAGGAAATAGAAGAAGACAACGAATTGGTTGCCAGATCGAAGCTTTTTGTTGATGGCGCAAAGAATGAATACTGTGCTGGGGCAGAAATAGTGTTCGAAACTCCAGAAGGACGACAAATATGTTGTGCTATGCGATTCGAATTCCCCGTTACCAACAACGAGGCCAAGTATGAAGCTTTGCTTGGAGGATTGAGAGTTGCGAAAGAATTAAGCCTGAAAAGTCTACTAATATTCAGCTGTAACACCCCACCTCCGCTAGGGTCACTCACAAAGGGAATGCACTAGGTTTGGTGAAGCATTATCGAGGTAAACATGCATAGAAATATTACAAGACAGAACATATATAGCACAGCGGAAGTAAAACAAATTTCATTACCTTATAAAATAAGGTCTAAAGCCTTTTACATCAGAATACATCAAAACCTGTCTTGCAATAGTAAAGAAGCATAAAACCTTTTCATAAATTATTGCCCAAAATAAAGCGGTGAAGCAGCCATATCCAAGAGAAGACCAAGCTATACATGATGACCTTCAAGCATAAGAGGTCCGAACTAAACAACATCATTTCCTCCCTGAAACCTGGGGGGAACGGAAGACAAAGAGGCGAAAGAAAACGGGGTCAGTCATAAAGACGGCTAAGTCCTATCTACTTCCAGTATAAAAACAGGTAAAGGTAACATGACATGCATAAACTGAAAGTAAACATAAGGATGACGACAAGATAGATAAGCTAAACCAAGTTAACTGGATGAACTACTGTAGCAAGATAACTAAGGCATCATGATAAACTACGGTGTCAAGATAAATCAAGGTATCACATCGTCAGGTTCCTATCAAGTATACTATCCCAAGGTATCTATCATGTATATTTGCTCTGCACCTCTCGTACTAGTATCCCAACCCGCGACATGTGTTAACTATGAATGTCCCTTGCCCAATGTCATGTAATGGTCAATGTCAACCTAATATATATAGCATATGTAGGTTTTCCCCAACTCGTATGTTTCTTTCCATGTATAAGTTCAGTCCTTTGCCGTAGGTCGTACGGGCTTTCCCATGTAAATCTATACCACCTCAACGTAGTACCATTTTATCCTTGAAGTTGTTTTGGACTGCTACCCTTGGTCTGGTTATGTTTTATGAACTATCGCGTGTTCACCTAGGGTTTATGCCACTTAGGACCGCTAGGGATTATGCTACCTGATGAACGTTTTCGTGTCTCGGTTTGGGTTTTAGCCACCTAGGGCTACTAGGGATTATGCTACCCATCAACCACGCCCTTTTATCCTACGTATGAATCGTGAATCGTTTTCCATGTCTAGACGCACATGTATCTCAATGTGTCATCCGAGTTCCGTGCCAGGGCAAATCAAGAAATATGGAACTCGGTCGGGAGTTTTTAGTCATCTGCCGATGCAGATATCAAGGTCTATTTTTGTATCCGTGGCTATGGTCCCACGTGACCCATCCCTCAACTACTGAAAGGCAAAACAAGAAAAGTCATGTATGAGAACTACACTACAGCCATCGATGCCCCCTTTCCGGACGGCCAACCTCACCCATACCTAGATAGCAAGTATGGTTTGTTGGGTGTTCTCTGCCTTTCCGTACGTACACGATTGACTAAAGATGGTAGGTGGCCGACGAATGTGCTATCTAGGGCTACCGTGAAAATATCACTGACCCCACGCTAATCCACCCCAATCTTTAGGTTGCTCGCACAGCAACCAAGGCATACCCTTGGTTCTCCTACCACAGACCTTATCCTCTGTGAGCCCAGGTTTCATGGACCATCCGCAACCTCACAGAGGGATACCAAGAGTATCCTCAAGTTTCCCCGAAGCTACCGCTTCGTCACCCAGTTCGTTAGAGCCTTTATCTAAAGCAGATATTGCTCCACCTCGTATATTTGCTGAAACGACGACCTACCGAATCGGGTTACTCATCTATTTAGAAACTGGTCCAACTTCCTTGAATAAGAATTATTACTTAGTTATCCTTAACTAAGGTTTACCACTTAGCTTCTCTTCCCGTTATCCTTGTTAACTATGATTTTCCACCTAGTCCCCTGAACTAGGGTTTTAATCAAATGGGTTAAGTGTTGTCATTCCAGTTCATGACTTAACCCGCCTACGAATCATGTCAAGATTGGATAAGTATTTAAGCCCAAGACTTAGCCCTACAAGTTAGTTATGTATACCAAGAAGCTCATGACTTAACCCTATTCAATTATCAAGTCAAATTGGTTAAGTATTAGTTTGTCTTGACCCTATCAGATTATCGTGTTAGATTGGTTAAGCATGGATTATCTTAACCCCATCAGATTATCGAGTCGGATTGGTTAAGTGTGGGTTAGTTCAACCCCATCCACTAATCGTATTACGATGGTTAAGTATATTTTAACGGTCTTGTGACTTAACCCTATCAAGTTCTCATATTAGATTGGTTAAGTATGGTTGCTTAACCTCATCAAATCATCATGTATAATTGGTTAAGTAAAAGTCAATTAACCTCATTGAATTACCAAGTTTATATTGGTTAAGTGTTTAACTTTAACCCCATCGAATTACCGTGTTTAGATTGGTTAAGTTTAAGTTACTTAACCTCATCTAATTGCCGCGTTTAGATTAGTTAAGTGTAGATTACTTAACCCCATCTAATTTCCGTGTTTAGATTAGTTAAGTATAGATTAGTTAACCCCATCTAATTACCGTGTTTAGATTAGTTAAGTATAGATTAGTTAACCCCATCTAATTACCGTGTTTAGATTAGTTAAGTATAGATTATTTAACCCTATCTAATTACCAAGTCGGATTAGTTAAGTGTAAATTATTTAACCCCATCCCCTAATTGTCTTGTTTGGTTAAGTGTCGTTAAGAAATCAAGTCCGGTTCCACTTAACCTACCCATTCGTGTCATATCGGTTAAGGGTCATTAGTCAAAATTACTTAACCTTTTCATGTGGCATTAATTAGATTAATGCACCCCAACCTCTCACATTAGACTTTGTTGTGGTTACTAGTTAAGCCAGGCGGGTCCGGGTAGATTTACACCACAACCTAGTCTAACCTTGGGTTTTAAGTGCTATATGACCAACTACTCACATTGGGTCCTATTGGTTGTAGCCACTAGTTAAGCCGGGCGGGTCCGGGTAGATTTATGCTACAAACTCAACCCAACCTCGAGTTAGCTACTTTCATGTTTGGTCTAGTGTCATATTACACTTACAACCCATACGTGCCTAGCTTCAAGTTCCATGTTTACCCCACATGTGTCCACATTTAGGTGTATCATGAGTGCCATGTTTTCATGAAATCCCATATCAAATTATCGTGTCACAATCGCGCACGTCTAACCTACCCCAAATCGTGTTTCCAACCCAAGTAAAAGCGAGTCGACATAGTAAGGATGCTATGCTACATATTGGCCTCAAAACATGCACGATGTCAAAAAGGGATTGGCCACAAACATGCATGGTATCATAAGGGAATTTAGCTACAAACATGCATAGTATCATAAGGGAATTTGGCCACAAACATGCATAGTTTCATAAGGGAATTTGGCCACAAACATGCATAATAACATAAGAGAATTTGGCCACAAGCATGCATGATAACATAAGGGGTTTGGGTTCATTTACATGCATAAGCCCCAAAGTCAAGTCTTTGCCAATGTTCCACAAGTCAAATGGTTCCCAAAGGTTCATGCTAACATTCCATAGATAAAGATTCAAACTTGCAAGATAAACTAGGTTAATCATAACATGAGTGGCATTATTAAGTCGCTAAAACTTAGCCCAAGGTCATAGATCATAGAAAAGGGGCAAAGTTATGTTCACATAGGCTAGCATACTTATGTTTCTTCGCATTTTATTCCATGTCACATTAGAATCACCGTTAGAATCTACAAGTAGCTAGAACTTACATAGCAAGGCTTAGGGATTTAGGAGCATGAATCATCTTGTCGAAGGATCCATGTTGAGACGATGATCAAAACCCTTGATTTGGTGTAGAAAGCTTGCACCTTCGTCTTGGATCTAGTTTAAATGCATAGGCTCTTGAAGTTGGAGATGGAGGCCATGATCAAGATAGATTTTGGCAGCACTTATTTGTAGGATTGATTTTTAGTGATTTAGGTTAGGTCCTAGGGTGTTTTTATAGAGATTAGGAGTAGTTTAGGCCATAGGATAAACCCTAGGATAGATCTGAGCCCTCAAAATCCGTCACAGGCCCATAAAACATGTCTTGAGGAACAAGTCAGGTGCACCCATGCCAAACTGGCCGACCACCCAAGTCGACAGGGGTATCGACTGGGCAGTCGACACCACCTGGGGTGTGTCGACTCCCAAGTCGACTCCCCAGTCGACTTGGGGTGGCGGGAATTTTTCCCGCCTATTCTGCTTGGCTGAATTTGAATTCTGAATTCAAATTTGAACTGTTTTTGAACTTGAGATTTTCTGGAAACTTTGACGGGCCATAACTTGGTCATACGGACTCTGATTTTCGAAAACTCGTACTCTATTTCGCGTATTTTTCCGAGACGAACGCAATGGAACAGCCCGTTTCCCTTGATTCTGATTTTATAGTTAAATACTACCTTGATTCTTGTCTTAGCATGTTGTAAAAATTCGGGTTGTTACATCAGCGGTTCACGGCTAATGGTTTCTCAAATCAAAGGTGAATTCCAGACCAAGATGGGAAGGCTGCCGACGTATCTACGCAAAGTCAAAGAAATTCTCGACAACCTGGAGTATTATTCTATTTCCCATATTCATAGAGGAGAAAATTGGAAAGTCGATTCCTTGTCAAAGCTGGCTAGTACCGGAGATCCTCAAATCTTCGATCTAGTTCCTGTGGAATTTCTATCTATTTCTAGTGTTGAAGAATCTAATATAGATTGTGTCATGGAGACAACCGACAAGCCGGACTCGTGGATGACCCCTATTAAGAACTATATACTCTATGGAACACTTACTGAAAACCCGAAGAGTCACAAGAAGTTGCTCCGAAAGTCTTGTTTGTATCTCATCCAAGATGGTCGCTTATACAGGAGAGGATATTCAACACCTCTGCTACGATGTGTAACAAAGGAAGAATCCAAAGCAATCCTGGCAGAATTACATGAAGGAGATTGTGGAGGGCACGTAGGTGGACAAACCCTTGCCAAAAAGGTTCTTGGATATGGATACTTTTGGCCTGATGTAAATCTCGACTCTATGATCTTCGCTAAGAAATGTGACCGATGCCAGAAGCTCGCAAAAATTCCAAGAGCTTCGTCGACTGAGTTGACGCAAATGTTGAGTCCTTGGCCATTTGCTGTCTGGGGCATAGACTTAATTGGAGCATTACCAACTGCAAAATCCAGCTTTAAGTATGCCATAGTTGTCGTGGACTACTTTACTAAATGGGCCAAAGCTGAGCCACTGGCAACCATTACATCAAGAAAGGTGATCAACTTTGTTTTGAGAAATATCATATGCAGATTTGGAATTCCACAGAAAATTATCGCCGACAATGGCACGCAATTTGAAAGTGATGAGTTCAGAGATTTTTGCAACAAATATCATATTCAGAAAAGCTTTGCAGCAGTCGCTCATCCGCTGGCCAACGGACAAGTCGAGGCAGTTAACAAAATCCTGAAATCTACCATCAAGAAGCGTCTCGAGAAAGCTAAGGGTAACTGGATTGAAGAACTTCCACTTGCGCTATGGTCTTACCGTACGACTCATAAGACTACAACAGGGCACACTCCATTCTCTTTGGCGTTTGGACCAGAGGCGACGATACCTGTGGATCTAGAGGTTCCTACTCACCGCAGAATACACTTTGACCAGAAAGAGAATGAAAAGCTGCAATTCGAAGCCCTGGATTTAATCGAAGAAAAAAGGGCCGAGGCGGAACTCAGAATAGTCGCCCATCAAAGAAGAATCGCCCGGCACTGCAATCAAAAGGTCAGGCATAGAACATTCGAAGAGGGAGACTTGGTCCTAAAAAATATCATGATCGCAACAGGAGTCTTTGGCCCCAATTGGGAAGGACCATTTGTCATCAACCAGAAGCTCCTCGATGGTACTTTCAAACTCAAGACTACAGACGGAGTGGAACTCCCAAGGGCCTGGAACAGTGATCACCTCCGCCGCTATTTCAAATGACTTTTTGACTCGTATTCCTTTGTACTCTTCTATGAATATTGCAGATACTTTGTATGACATTACATGAATACAAGTAAAACAATTCTTTTGATCCTGTCTAAATTGTACATCTGCATGCCTTTGATTATATACCCAAAGATGCAAAGCTATGATTACGGGACGTAACAAATCGGCTGGCTCATTATCCGATAAAAAGCCAGATTTTAGCTCATAAGCATATTCTAAAAGGAAAAAACTCGCTATAGTTCTACCAAAGGGGCATCGTCCAAAAGGATCGACCTATGTGAAGCTAGGCAGACACAAACTTAACCCAAACCCTCTCCGGGGGTGCTCAGTCAAATAACTCAAAGTCAGACCACGTTATTGTCAAACCGAGTCTTTAAACTCAAACCCTCTCCGGGGGTGCTCAGTCAAATAACTCAAAGTCAGACAAAATCCGACCACGTTATTGTCAAACTGAGTCTTTAAACCCAAACCCTCTCCGGGGGTGCTGAGTCAAATAACTCAAAGTCAGACAAAATCTGACCACGTTATTGTCAAACTGAGTCTTTATACCCAAACCCTCTCCAAGGATGCTTAGTCAAATAACTTAAAGTCAGACAAAATCTGACCACATTAATGTCAAACTGAGTTTTTAAACCCAAACCCTCTCCGGGGGTGCTCAGTCAAATAACTTAAAGTCACACAAAATCTGACCACGTTATTGTCAAACTGAGTCTTTTAACCCAAAACCTCTCCGGGGGTGCTCAGTCAAATAACTCAAAGTCAGACAAAATCTGACCACGTTATTGTCAAACTGAGTCTTTAAACCCAAACCCTCTCCGGGGGTGCTCAGTCAAATAACTTAAAGTCAGACAAAATCTGACCACGTTAACTGAGTCTTTAAACCCAAACCCTCTCCGGGGGTGCTCAGTCAAATAACTCAAAGACAAACAAAATCTGACCACGTTATTGTCAAACTGAGTCTTTAAACCCAAACCCTCACCGGGGGTGCTCAGTCAAATAACTTAAAGTCAGACAAAATCTGACCACGTTATCGTCAAACTGAGTCTTTAACCCAAACCCTCTCCGGGTGTGCTCAGTCAAATAACTCAAAGTCAGACAAAATCTGACCACGTTATTGCCAAGCTGAGTCTTTAACAAAAAACATCTTCAAGAGGCATTCATTCATTTCTCGGATATCTAATACATTTGGATGCAAAGGACGGAGAATTCCAGACAATTCATGCAAAGTTCGTACGAAGAACAAAAAGCTCCAAATGTCACAGTGCAATAACTGACGCTTTTTAAATTCTGATTATAGCTTTAAGCATCCAATCCTCAAGTCCATTTTCAATATATCAAGGTTGAAACAATCCATTGGTACGGGGGCATATCACATCACAAAGCCAAAAGTAACTGTTTGATTCTTCACGTAACAAAGGATCATCACAATCATATATAGGTGAAAAATCCATAAACAAGCAAAATATGCAAAGTGAGATGTGCAAGCGTGGTGTACAAACCAGAATATGCAGAAAAAAGTAACGACAAGGTTCAAAGTACAAAAACACAGAGCATTGTCACATCACATTCATACACAGAATCAAATCTCAACATTGTCAAATACAGATTATACAGAATTCAAGACACTGCAAAGTAGTAAGTGAGGGCCGGCACTCGCATATACATCCGGTCTGAACAAAGTCTGATAAATCCAAGAACGAGCAAGTCTAAGCCACTACTTCTTTGAATCGCCAAATCTCAGTGCAGGTTTGGAAGAAGAACCCACGGGGGGTGACAAGCCAGTAGACTTCTTCTTGATAATACGCTTCCGGTGTCCCCGGCCAGAGGGAGAATTGATCTTTTTGCCTTGGTCAATAAGCATGTCATCAATTGTTTCTTCAGAGTCGCGATCTTCTTCATGGAGATTATGGAGGTCTCGATTGAGGTTGACAATCGCATCAATTCTCTCCTCCTGAGAGCCTGGTTGAGAGAGCGTTATTCCCGTAGAAGCCAGTAGGCATCTTCGTCCTGCTTTTTCAGATCGGTTTCCTTTTGCTTGGCAGCCTCGAGTTCTTTGCGGAGCCTTTCAATCTCGGATTCCAAGTCATTTACCCTAGACCCCCCTTCTATACAGAAATCTGTGCTTCTTGGGCCTTCACGACTTGAATAAGCTGGGCTTTTTCATCCTCCAAGTTCTTAATGCTTTCAATTCGCTTGGTGTTAAGATTCTGAAAGTCGTAACCAAGCCGCTGCCATGTTGAGAAACGCTGATCAATCGCCTTGCTGACATCGTCCAGAATTCCCTGAGTTCTTGCTACCTGCTCAATCATGTCCTGCTTATCTTCGGGACAGAGATCTATGTCGAATTGCATCCCTCTCATGTCCCAATCTCCGAATCGGCGAGAGAAAGGAGGGCTGGGGCATCCAAGTTCCCTCTCCACGTCAAGTACTTCGCGCGGCCTCGAAATAATAGCTTGAAGTTCGTCCGGGGTTGGAAAGGGAGGAACATATCCTCGTGCACGCTTCTGAGGGATATCCATGCTCAGATCATCTCCACTTTTTCTCTTTCTCTGAGAGCCCTCTCTTTCTCGTCTCGCCTCATCCTCCATTGACTTTAGGTGATCATGGAACCACGCTCTTTGTTCTGAAGTTCATTCAAAGAGCCATGCGAAGGAGCTGGCTGGTGGTCATGTGACTTCTGAGGTTGAGGAGGGGCCTGCTTAGAGCGTTTCTTTGAAAGATGGGCGAGATTGGAAGAAGACTGTCTACTCTTTCGGAAATTGTCAATAAGTGATGGCTTCATTCCCGTAAAAGTAACAGATTCCTTCAGAACTTGAAAGTATGAGAATAAAGTCGCATACGGAGTAAGCAGATAAAAGTACGACTTTGAAAGCAAGCGTAGTCCTAAAAACAAAAAATAAAAACATGCCTAGCAAGCCTGTGTCGGATTTTGATCCTAAGACTAGTCTCGCATCTGGTCCTGATTCAGGAATTTCCTGAGGGTTGGAATCAAGCTGAACGTTGGGGGCTGCGGAACCTGAAACAGGGGTATTGTCTTTGCTAAGGTATCGTGCGGTGTCTAAATCGGGAAGTCCGCCAAAGGTACCCATGGATTCTCCATCTTGGGTACTTGGCATTGATGAATCCACAAGAACATTCTCAATGTTTTGTTCATTATCTAAAGCTGCCTCCTCTACTTCGAGCCGTTTACCCTCCCGTTGCACAAATTCCTCTCCAGTATTTGAAGGAGGTGGGGTCTCCATAGTTTTTTCTGGGGCTTCCAGAGTATCAGCTTCTTTTTCAGAAACAATCTCTGCAGCTTTCTCCGGGATTGCCAAAGTATCAGCCTGTTTTTTAGAGGTATCTTTATGTTTTTTAGGGGTGCCCGAAGGTTTCTTGCTTCCACTACCAGCTTGCACACACTTCTTCAAGTATTTTTTGGCTGTTCTCTTCGCCGTCAAGGTACGGGATGGGGGAAGCAGGTTGTATTGTCGAAGGAATTGTTCAGAAAGCAAAAACTGTCTGTTTCTTTCAGTTTCGCTAACGGATAATAGTGATTCCAGAAGAGATTCGTTAATATCCGTGTCTTGGTCAGAAGGAACCTCTGTAAAAGAAAGAAGAGTCAGTAAACGATCGTGGGAGGTAGAACGAAATTTTTATGAACATTTACCTCCTTCAGTCCATCGGCCAAGAAAGTTGTCAGGACACCGCACATAGAAAAATTGATCGGGAACTCCTTTGATACTCTCGAACAAGCCGGTTATGACCCTAGATTTCCTGCTTTCCATGAAGACAAAGGAAGGATGATCCTTCTTCCGCTTCTTAAAGGAGTATAAGGAGCATATATCTTTAAAAGTTGGCTCGCGTTTTATAACTCTCATAAACAGCACGTACAAACACATGATAAAATAGCCATTGGGAGCCAATTGGTAAGGAGCGATGGCCAAGTTTTTCAGAACCATTTCTATGTAAGGGTTGAAAGGAGGAATTGCTCCACTCTGGAGCATCCCCTTATTAACTGTAACATATCGAATGG
Organism: Allium sativum; assembly: GCA_030737875.1. NCBI lineage: Eukaryota > Viridiplantae > Streptophyta > Magnoliopsida > Asparagales > Amaryllidaceae > Allium > Allium sativum. The sequence continues at coordinate 1,194,723 of CM060918.1, forward strand.
GAGGTTGATCAGACAAATCATCTCTTCCGGGGAATTTGACTTCGTCTTCAGAAAGGTTATATTGTTTGCACAATTTGTGATACACATCAACTTCAAGTGTCGACAAGTAGCTATCAATTGGTGTATGAGTAAGAAATCGAGGGCTTGGAAAGTTCTGATTAACATTCGCCTCAGTGACAGCGGCAAGAGGGGTTTCGGTATTTCTATCAGAAGTTCCAGCTCCACTAGCAGATGAAGTTCCCTCAGCAATTTTGCGAGTTTGGTTTCTAGTCGTCATTTCTACCCAAACAAGCATACTTGAAAAACAAGCTACAACGATATTAAAGTTCAAACTAGGCTACCTTGGCAAGCTAAGAATAGGTCGCTCAACACCAGTCAAGACTTGGTTGCTCAAAACTGGTAAAACACCAGTCAAGACTTGGTCGCTCAAAACTGGTAAAGCACCAGTCAAGAGTTGGTTGCTCAAAACATGAAAAGCCCCGGTCGCTCAAAACTGGCAAAGCACCCGGTCACTCAAAACTAGTCAGGCCCCGGTCGCTCAAAACTGGCAAAGCACCCGGTCGCTCAAAACTAGTCAGGCCCCGGTTGCTCAAAACTAGTCAAGCCCCGGTCGCTCAAAACTAGTCAAGCCCCGGTCGCTCAAAACTAGTAAAGTCCCGGTCGCTCAAAACGAGTAAAGACCCGGTCGCTAAAAACTAGTCAAGCCCCGGTCGCTCAAAACTAGTAAAGTCCCGGCCGTTCAAAACGAGTAAAGACCGGGTCGCTAAAAACAGTCAAGACCTGGTCGCTCATAAAGAGTAAAGACTCTAGTCGCTCAAAACCAGTAAAGGTCTGGTCGCTCAAAACTAGTAAAGACCCTGGTCGCTCAAAATCAGTAAAGATCAGGTCACACAAAATCGACCTGTTCTTGGTTGGAAAAATCATTTTAATACAGGTCATTCCATCTGAAATCGACCACGTTCTGGTCGGCCGAGATTCAAGCCTATCCTAGTCGGTCAAACAGACTAAAAGGAAGCTGGTCGGTCCATACACTGTTCTGCTGGTTGATTAAACAAAAATTGGCTAACGGGACTATAGAAAAACCATCTATGACCGACACAACTCAAATATTCTAAGATCGACCAGGCAAGTCGTGCATGATTACCCAACGCAAATGCATAATGAAAACATCGCAAAATAATGGTTTAGGCAGAAAGTCATATACACACGAGCCATTCAAACATTGACACAAATACATTGTGATCATCATCGAAGCAAAGAAAAATTACAAGGATTCTTATCTCAAAATCATCACCCACAAACTCAAGATTGAATACAACATTACTGTCAAGTACATTTCAATATACAAGGGATTTTGGATTCGACAATTCTACTACAAATTGCAATCATACATCAAAACTGGTTCGAATACGGTTCAACCCCAAAAATCCAGTTAAATTCAAAAGCTAACATTCATCATTCTCGAATTAATAAAGAAAATAGAGACATATACCTGCGATCAGATCAACTAGACGAAGAAGTTTGGATCGGACTTCCAGGCTTCGGTGAAAAATTGGACTCGAGCGACTGAGATTCGAACACTTGACAGAGAATCGAGGTGAGTGACCGCGGATGGATTGAATTCCTGAATTGGATCGGTAGAACGAAATGAAGATTGAAGAATTTTCTTCAGAGAGATGCCGCCATTAAAATGAAAAAATTCAGAGCTGAAAAAGTGAGGAATACTAAGTGTCAAGCAGAAGTTATATAGCTTGGACGACCAGCCCGTCTCATTATCCACTGGACCAAACCAACCTAAAGAGAGAAAACCGACCCCTGCGAATTAATTTTAAAACCGACCCTAGTTAAACCTGATCGATCCACTAATATATCGTATGATATTTCGAAGTCCATAATTTTTCGTAAAAAATTACGAAACTCCGAGGGGCAAAATGTTATCCACTTAAAACGATCGATGGGTTATTGGCAATTTTATATGGGTCAGTCTTGTAGCACTTGGGAAGTGGTCGGTCCTGTGATACTTAACAAGTGGTCGGTTCTGTTGCATTTAAGAAGGGGTCGATCTGGCATGGGCTCCTAGTCGGTTGGCAACCTTCAAACCATTTCTCAGAAGGATCGGTCGTAGTGCACATTTTTCTGGTCGCTCCAAATATGGAGGACATCTGGTCGTTCTCCTTTGAACACAAGGTTTCGGGTCGCTCCAACCTATCTAGCTGGTCGATCTCGTTTTCATGGTAGTCTGGTCACCCTGACAAGCTTCAAAGTTTCAGGGTCGGTCCACTCTACGAAGATCCCTGGTCGGTCCGCTTTGTTGCTTCAGTTTCCTGGTCGTTCGATAGCATCTGGTCGCTCTGTCCTTCAATAAAAGCTACAGGGTCGATCTGCTCTACGAAGATTCATGGTCGGCCCGCATGTCCAGGGTGTAGCGCCATCTAGTTCTCACAATATCTGGTCGGTCCGCTCCACTTCTAAGCCTCCTGGTCGCTTTTTCCTTCCACAAAGGTCCCTAGTCGGTTCGAATACTAAAAACGAGACAACTAGAGACAACTAGCAGTGGCATCTTCGTAAATACCCAAAAATACCGACCCAAAACCTGAATACAAGATTTCATCCATTCCTTTGCCTATAAATAGCACCCCACCTCCATCATTTTAGGGGGACTTTCTGGGAACAAGGGGAGGTGCTGCCAAATTGCTTTTTGGATCGTTTCAAGCATTTCGACATCGACTCTTCATAATTCATCGAAGATCTATCAAGCTAATGATCATGGCTTCCATGGAAGAAAAGGCATAAATGCTTCAAGATTTCTACCATTCTCAAATAAGTGTAGAGATGAATGCATGTCAAAAGAGCTTTTATGAATGTATAAGGGAGCAAACATTGTAAATCTCTTGGTGAATAATAAGATTCTATCTTCAAAGTGGACGTAGACTCCGATAAGAGTCGAACCACTATAAACCCCTGTCTTCTTTTTGTATTTTGACGTTCTCAAATCTTAGATATGGCCTCACACAATTATTAAGGTTTTCTTACATCCTGCCTCTGAAAAGGTGATGTGCTTTCTAAGCATCTCGCCTCCGATTAGGTGACGTGTCAAGAAATACTCTGGTTGTTATACCAAGTTTTGGTATTAACAGAAGACTTCAGAGGGGAACGATTATTTCTTATCTCTAAGGAAGAGAACACTTCATTCGGGGAGAAAGAAACCACACAGACGAGCCTAGCTCCGGGCCCTGGTCTGTTAGGGAGGATTACACGGGACACACACATCACATGCACCACTCGTTACCGTATCCATATACTGTATATTTTCATTGTTCTCATATTTTCTTATTTCTTTTTACAGGAAAAATGCCTCAGAAGGACACTTAGTCTCACCGTTCTCTTCGGAGAAACACTCCCAGGCTCATCCCCGATGCCGAACATGTTCACTGTGAAAGTCGGGGAAGAGATAGCCAACGACCTTGCGACTCCTACCAACCTCACACTACATGGTCTCGCTCTCCTTCGAAGCAAGAGTCTGGGAAGTACCATAGCCGTCAAATACCACTAGCAGGGGGAAAGAAACTTCCCAAAGAATTGACTCCCCCAAAAATTACACTGTCTCATAGCAAATCTTCCAAAAAGCATCATGAGTCTAAAGACAAAGACAAAGGTCCAAGAAAAAGTTCTGAAACAAACACGGCGGCTCTTGTCCCGTCTAGTCAGTAGAAGTCGGGTACCCCCGCCATACAGGATGTTGCTCTTAATCCATATTACAAGGCGAAGCTGGAGCTTTTACGAAAGAAATTTCTAGGCCTCTACTTCGAAAGGATGCTGTTCATCCCAGATCTTGAACCGGTTCCTTAGGAGTGGGATACGGAGGTTATGGGGCAGGTGAGTCATGTGGCCAAACAATATAGGGTGATGAAAAAGCATGCCGCAAAGCTTTTAGAGGTTATTTGCAGTCTAGAAATAGATGCATCTCGAGCTAGAGTAAAGATCGATTATGATGTTAAGGTGAGGAGCAAAGCCGAAAAAAACTTGAGGATGCGCAAGCTCAACTCTAGCTTAGCTCAACTCGCTCAATGTAACAACCCGTATTTTCAATAACTTGTTATAACATAAATCGAGGCAGAATTTAATTCAAAAATCTGAATCAGGGAAAACGGGCTATGCCATTGCGTTCGTCTCGGAAAAATACGCGAAATAGAGTCCGAGTTTTCGAAAATCGGAGTCCGTATGACCCAGTTAAGGCCCATTGAAGTTTTCAGAAATTTCCATGTTAAAAACAGATTTAAATTTCAAATTAAAAACAAGGATTAGGGCTAATTGGCGTCAGGCGGGAAAACTCCCGCCAGGACCCCCATGTCGACAGGCATGTCGACAGGGGTCCAAGGGTGTCGACTGCCCTGTCGACAGCCCTGTCGACACGGGGTGGCCGGGCAGTTTTGCCTGGCGCACCATTTTGATTTGGGGCTTGGTCTTGTGGCTTGGTTCTAGAGAATTCCTAAATCTGACGGACCTAAACTAACCTAGGGTTAATCCTAGGGCTAAAAACACTCTAATCTTCTATAAATAAGCCCCTAATCCTACCCTAAAACCTCATTATTCACTCTAGCAACCAAACTATGTCAAATTGAATTCTCAAATGGCCTCCACCTAAGAACCCTAGCCTCCACCCTCTTCAAAAATCAATTCTATGAAGATTTTGATGTTCATACAAGCTTTTCTAAGTTGTATGAATGATCATTAGCTTGCATACATCATCAAGTTGCAAGCTTTATTTGCTAAGCTAGAGTTTTTGGGATTTTTGTTAATTGGAGCTTTGTTTTGGGTTTTTATATGCTTGCATAAAAAGGGCTTCTCAATCTTTATTAGTAGATTTGTGTCTTCATAATATTGGTAAGCCCTCTTACCTTCATTTTAGAAACTCTAAAGTTAATATGTGATGAAAGTTGGGATTTATGCATGTTTAATAAGTTATGCATGCTTATGCGAGTTCACTATGCTATGTTATGCATGTTTAATAAGTTATGCATGCTTATGCGAGTTCACTATGCTATGTTATGCATGTTTAATAAGTTATGCATGCTTAGGCAAGTTCACTATGCTATGTTACACATGTTTAACAAGATATGCATGTTTATGCAAGTTCACTATGCCATGATTTGCAAGTTTAACAAGTTATGCATGTTTATGCAAGTTCACTATGCCATGATTTGCAAGTTCCACAAGTTATGCATGTTTATGCAAGTTCACTATGCTAAGTTATGCAAGTCCAACATGTTATGCATGCTTATTATGAGATGTAAGATTTATCATGTATGTTGTGCCAAGTTCCCTCTTTCTATCCTTTATGCGTTATGACGAATATGTAAGCGATAGAATGACGTTGGGAGGGTTTTTGGGTAAAACTTAAAATACACAAAAATATAAGATTGGGAATTTACCTATTAAGTTAGGTCTACCCCTTGGGAATTTACCTATTAAGTTAGGTCTACCCAAGTATTTGTTAAACTTGTAATTATGGTTTGAAATAAAGTGGACATGACACTTAGAAAACATGTGTGGCCAACTCGAGGTTGGGTTGAGTTTGTAGCGTAAACCTACCCGGAACCGACCGGCTTAACTAGTTGCTACAAACAATAGGACCCAATGTGAGAAGTTGGTCATGTGTACCTGGGACCCGAGGTTAGACCAAGTTGTGGTGTAAAGCTACCCGGACCCGCCCGGCTTAACTAGTAACCGCAACAAAGTCTAATGTGAGAGGTTAAGGTACAATTAAATTAATGCCTCATGATTAGGGTTAAGTCATGGCCCACTAATACTTAACCAATTTTGGGGATACGAGGGATTAAATGGGGTTAAGTGGTGAACTGTTGGTTACACTTAGCTAATTTAATCCATGATTAGTGAGGGGCTAAACCACACTTAACCCTCTTAGAAAACCCTAGCAACGTGGTCTGTTCCAGCAGTAATCCCAGTTTGGTATCATTCACAACCCTAGAGGCTAGGCTAGGGCGGGGCACGATTACTGGACTGATGTAAGCGACCAAAACGACGGCTGAGTGGTACAGCGGTGCGGGTCCAGGCGGGCTACGGACGTGCACGTAGTTCGGTGTTGGACAAACTCGAGGCACGGGTACTAGTAGGTTTAGACTGTGCATTATTGCTTAGGTGTCTGGGGTTGACACCCGAGGGCTTGATACACCCAAAGGTGGACCCAGCACAGTCTGACTACAACCATATGTGGGCCGTATGGACACCAACACTTGACGTGTTAGGTTTATAGGGAGCCGATCGACTAGACCGTTGGGCTGGACCTTGCATTAAGGTCACCTCATGCTGTTGGGCCAATGTTTGGGCTGAGGGATCATTACCTGTTATGTTAGTTTGCTAGTACACTGTGGTGCAAAGCCTAATCTTCTCTATGTGATGACACCTTTATCTATTGCCAGTATATTCATCTCAGTTTCCATCATGATGTTAGCTTTATTAGTTAATAGACTGATCGTAGTAGGGCTTACCAGTCTTTTTGACTGACCTGTTTTCTTTCGCTTCTTTTCTTCCGTTCCCCCCTAGGTTCTCAGGGAGGGAACAGTGGTGCTTAGCTTGGATCGCTTGCTTGTTCACTGGATAGCTCATGTATGTCTGGACATTGAGCTCGCTATGGTTTATCACTTTTATTTTTGGGGATAGCACTATGTATTTCAGTATTTCTGTTTATGTTGTACTAGACATATTTATTTTGGCAGATGACTTTATGATGTACTAGACTTGTTTTGAGATGGTTTGAGATATTCCGCTGTTTTATTCTCACTTACTCTGTTTTACATATATATTTATGTTCCTGTTCTGCCTTGATATATCATTATGCATGCTTACCCAGTTCTAACGCCCCCCAGAAGCTAGTGCCCCCGAAAGAGTGACCCTAGCGGAGGTGGGGTGTTACAAGAAAGAACAAAAAGTTTCTAAAAAGACTTTTGAAAAACTATTTTCAAAACAAGTATAAGGTATTTTCCAAATAAAAGTCTAGTATTTTAAAAGGCTATTCCCCAAAAAGCCATTAGCGTTATCCTTCGTTCCCTTGACCTAATCTTATCTTATCCTTCGTTTCAGTATGGCTGAGGATCTTGCCATCCCCGATGGAGTAAATGTGCCACTCTGGTATAGGAGACTTCTAGAAGCTAGGGCGGCAGCCGGCCCCGCAAACCCTACTCCCACTCCTCCTCCTGTAGTTGAGAATCCTCCCCCTAATGTCCCTCCTCCGGTGGTTCCTGTTCCCCCTCCTCCAGCAGTTAATATTCCTCCTCCCGTTGCTAATGTTCCTCCCCCTCCTGTTGCTGAGGCTCCTCTTCCTCCTCCTCCCCCTCAGCATCCTCAGGTTGAGTTCACGAAGGTTTGTAAAGACTTCAAGGCGATGGGAGGCAAGAATTTCCTAGGCACGGAATCTTTTGTTGAAGCTAGAAATTGGCTGAAAGACACTGAGGACTTGTTTGCTATCTTTGGGATTGATGACGAGAGGAAAATCTTATTGACAGTGTGGCTTTTGAAGGATGAAGCATCCTATTGGTGGGAAGTCACCAATGGGACGAGGCCCGTTGAGACTTGGGCCGATTTGAGGGCTAGATTTGTGGCCAAGTTTCTATCTTCTGCTGAGGCGAATTTACAGATGGAGAAGTTCATTGCATTAAAGCAAGGTGATATGTCTGTCAAGGAGTATATGAACAAGTTTAATCAGCTGGCCCGTTTTGGTTTGGATATGGTGAACACTCCTGAGAAGAAGGCTCTTCGATTTGCTAGAGGGTTGAATGAGTCGCTGCAGGGCTTGGCGATGTCACATATTCCGCATGGGGCTACTTTTGAGAGTTTGGTCAATATGGCTCTACTTCAGGGAGATGGAAAGAAAGAGGTCAAGACGAGTGATACTCAAGCAAAGAAGACTGATTCTCAAGGTAAAGGCAATCAAGGTGGTCAAAGCAGTCAGGGGAATCCGAGCAAGAACAAGAAGGGGAACAACAACAAAGGCAAGGGAAAGTGCAATTACTGTGGTGTGCCTGGACACTTTGCTAAGGATTGTAGGAAGAAGAAAAGGAAGCTTAGTGGTGGATGTTTCTCTTGTGGTGAGACTGGACACTTCAGCAAAGAATGCCCAAAGAAGAAAGGACAGGCTGGACCTTCAGGAGGGCAAGTTCATGCTCTCAATACCGCTCCAGTTCCCGATCGAGGTAGTGTTTCTGTTGAGAACCTTGTTTATGTTTCTGATCTTCCAGTTCGTACCTTGTTTGATTCTGGTGCATCACATAGCTTTATTTCATCTGATCTTGTTGATAGCTTGCACCTTAGTACTAGCTTAGTGGATGATCCCGTTTGTGTTTCGAATCCCATTGGGGGTTCTGCTCATCTATCTATGATATGTGAGGATCTGAGGATCTCTATACTCAGTGTAGAGTTCTTGTGTAGTGCATATGTTCTTGGTTTCAGGGGATACGGATTGATACTGGGCATGGATTGGCTGTCCCGATATGGAGCCATTCTTGATTGTGAGCATAGGGTTGTGAGGCTTGTGACTCGCCTTGGCAACACCTTAGAGATTTCATGCAATCCGAAGGATCCCGTCATGTTGTGCTATCTTGAATCTCTCGACTCGTCAGAGGAAACCCTTCAGTCTGTAAGGGTGGTCCGAGATTATCCAGATGTTTTTGAAGAAGTTAGGGGGTTGCCCCCGAAACGAGAGATTGATTTTCGCATTTATCTGGTGGATAATGCTAAGCCTGTTTCTTTGCCCGTTCGGCACATGGCTCCGCGTGAGAGACGGGAGCTGAGCAAGCAAGTGAAAGAGTTTCTTGAAAAGAACTTCATCAGACAAAGTATATCCGAATGGGGAGCGCCTGTGGTGTTTGCTACTAAGGCAGATGGTTCTCTTCGACTTTGTGTGGACTATAGAGAATTGAATAAGCTGACTAAGAAGAACAGACACCCGTTACCGAGGATCGATGATCTCTTCGACCAGCTTGTTGGTGCTTCTGTTTTCTCTCAGCTTGATCTTGCTACTGGATTTCATCAGCTCAGAGTGGCTGAAGATAGTATAGACAAGACTGGATTCAGAACTCCAGATGGATTCTTTGAATGGCTTGTTATGCCGTTCGGTTTGATGAATGCACCCGCGTACTTCGTGGACTTGATGAGTAGGGTGTTTCGGGAGTTCTTGAACAAGTTTGTCGTAGTCTTTGTGGATGATATTTTGGTTTTCTCCAAGGATGAAGAAGAGCACGCGAGGCATCTTGTAGAGGTGATGGATACGCTTAGAACGCATCAGTTAAAGGCCAAGTTCTCCAAGTGCCACTTTTGGAGAAGGGAAGTCAGATTCCTTGGGCATATCGTATCCAAGCAAGGCTTAGCGGTGGATCCCGCTAAGGTGGTTGCAGTTTAGGATTGGAAGACTCCAAGGAATGCAACCGAGGTGAGAAGTTTTCTAGGTCTTGCGGGTTTTTACCGGAAGTTCTTCAAGGACTTCGCGAAGATATCCGCTCCTCTTACTAAGTTGACTAAGAAGAACTTAGTTTTTGCTTGGGATATGGATTGTGAGCTTGCTTTTCAGAGACTCAAGAGAGCCCTTACCTCTGCACCCGTTCTAGCTTTACCCGATGGTGGTAAGATATTTACCGTGTACACTGATGCTTGTGGCACGGGATTGGGCGCCGTTCTGATGCAAGAGGGCAGAGTTATATGTTTTGGTGGGAGGCAACTTAAGGTGCATGAGAAGAATTATCCCACTCATGATCTAGAGCTGGCAGCGATTGTATATGCACTCAAGGCTTGGCGTCATTATCTTCTGGGAGAGAGATTTGAGCTGTATACTGATCATAAGTCTTTGAAGTATCTCTTTTCGCAGAAGGATCTGAACTTGAGGCAGCAGAGATGGATGGAATTCTTGGCGTCCTATGATTTTGATATAGCCTATACCCCTGGCAAGGGGAATGTTGTAGCGGATGCATTGAGTAGAAAAAGGTTGACACTAAGTCCTCTATTTGTTGAGATGAAGAATTTAGAGTTCTTGGCAACCTTTGATTTTTCTTTGACAGTTGAGTCGATGAACGGTTCCTTAGCATCTCTAGAGCTCAGGCCTACCCTTCTGGATCAAGTTGGGGCTTCGCAGAAGGAAGACCCTCAGATAATTGAGATCATGGATAAGCTGATTCGAGGGGAGACATCTAGTCACCTTGCTCGATATTCTATAGACGATAAGGGTTGGCTGTGGAGAGACGAAAGGCTTTGTGTTCCGATGGTGGAGGACTTGGTAAGGAAAGTTCTTGATGAAGCACATCGCTCCAAAATGACTATACATCCGGGTGGAGATAAGATGTATAAGGATATGAAGCGCATTTTCTTCTGGCCTGGGATGAAGAAAGATGTGGCAGAGTTTGTCTCCAGATGTGTTGTTTGTCAGAGAGTAAAAGCCGAGTCGAAGAAGCCCGGTGGGCTATTGCACCCTCTAGAGGTCCCGCTATGGAAGTGGGAGAGTATTTCTATGGACTTTATTGATGGGCTTCCAAGGTCAAGGAGAGGAAATACGAGCATATGGGTCATTGTAGATAGGCTTACAAAGAGTGCTCATTTCATTCCAGTAAAGAGCAAAAGGACCGCATCTGGACTAGCATCAGTATATCTTCGTGAGATAGTACGACTACATGGAGTCCCTTCTAGCATTGTCAGTGACCGTGACCCAATCTTTACAAGTCAATTCTGGAACAGTTTGCAGGAAGCTTTGGGCACAAGGTTGAACCTGAGTACGGCCTATCACCCACAAACAGACGGCCAAATAGAAAGGGTGAATAGGGTACTTGAGGACTTGTTGAGGCTTTGCATTATGGATTTTGGTGGTGCTTGGGAAGACCATCTTCCTCTTGTTGAGTTTGCATATAATAACAGTTATCAGGCGAGCATAGGGATGGCACCATTTGAAGCTTTATACGGGAGGCCGTGCAAGTCACCCACATGTTGGTGGGAGACTACAGATAAGCTTATACTTGGACCCGACATGATTAGAGATACATCCGAGAAGGTCGAGTTGATTAAAAGACGGATGAAGGCGGCCCAAGACCGACAGAAATCCTATGCTGATAAACGAAGATCCGATTTGGAGTTTGATGTTGGGGACATGGTTTTCGTAAAGGTCTCTCCTTTGCGGAACGTGGTCCGATTTGGAGCTGTTGGGAAGTTGGCACCGAGATTTGTTGGACCCTTCCCTATCATAGAGAGGATTGGGAAGATGGCTTATAAAGTGCAATTGCCCGAGAAGTTGTCCGGAGTGCATAATGTCTTTCATGTCTCGCATCTCCGAAAGTGCCTACATGAGTCCGCTGAGGTGGTTGAACCTAGCATTCTTGAAGACGTGGAAGTAGAGAAAGAGGCAACTTTGAGGAGAGCTCCGATTCGTATCTTGCGGACGGAGACCAAGAAGCTAAGGAATCGAGAGGTCAGGTTGGTGAAGGTTCAATGGGGTGAAGCCGAAGAAGACGCAACTTGGGAAACCGAGGAGAAGATGCGTGGGCTTTATCCATTCCTTTTTGAGGGTACACTCTCAATCTCTTTCCTTTGTTAGCATATCTTTCTCTTTGCTATCCATGTTTATCTAGTTATCGTTCTAATCTTGTCATGAGAACCTTAGGTAGAAACCCTTTGGATGAAACATGTGTTTGAGACATGTTATGTTTGATGGTTGCAAGTGGTTGCAAGTGTTTGCAAGTGGTTACTCGTGGATGCATGATACACATTAGGCACTAGATCGGCTCACACACTCCTCATATTGCATGTGCATGAGTGTTTATGCTTATTCTTGGATGAAATTTGTATGCCATCACATGGATGTTGCATATGGATGTATGATTGAGCACGCATGTAGATATTATACATTATGTTAGGGATTTGCATACATATGGATACATTTCACTAACATATTTTGCATTGATCTTTGCATTAGATAAGTACATATACACACACTTTTGCATATGTGCATACAGCATTTAGAATCTTTTAAGGACAATGATTGCTCGTGGATGATGTCTTGAGTAGATGGATGTTGGATGGTAGGATACGTTCTCCCTAACTTGAAGAATTCGGGGACGAAATCCTTTAAGGAGGGGAGAATGTAACAACCCGTATTTTCAATAACTTGTTATAACATAAATCGAGGCAGAATTTAATTCAAAAATCTGAATCAGGGAAAACGGGCTATGCCATTGCGTTCGTCTCGGAAAAATACGCGAAATAGAGTCCGAGTTTTCGAAAATCGGAGTCCGTATGACCCAGTTAAGGCCCATTGAAGTTTTCAGAAATTTCCATGTTAAAAACAGATTTAAATTTCAAATTAAAAACAAGGATTAGGGCTAATTGGCGTCAGGCGGGAAAACTCCCGCCAGGACCCCCATGTCGACAGGCATGTCGACAGGGGTCCAAGGGAGTCGACTGCCCTGTCGACACGGGGTGGCCGGGCAGTTTTGCCTGGCGCACCATTTTGATTTGGGGCTTGGTCTTGTGGCTTGGTTCTAGAGAATTCCTAAATCTGACGGACCTAAACTAACCTAGGGTTAATCCTAGGGCTAAAAACACTCTAATCTTCTATAAATAAGCCTCTAATCCTACCCTAAAACCTCATTATTCACTCTAGCAACCAAACTATGTCAAATTGAATTCTCAAATGGCCTCCACCTAAGAACCCTAGCCTCCACCCTCTTCAAAAATCAATTCTATGAAGATTTTGATGTTCATACAAGCTTTTCTAAGTTGTATGAATGATCATTAGCTTGCATACATCATCAAGTTGCAAGCTTTATTTGCTAAGCTAGAGTTTTTGGGATTTTTGTTAATTGGAGCTTTGTTTTGGGTTTTTATATGCTTGCATAAAAAGGGCTTCTCAATCTTTATTAGTAGATTTGTGTCTTCATAATATTGGTAAGCCCTCTTACCTTCATTTTAGAAACTCTAAAGTTAATATGTGATGAAAGTTGGGATTTATGCATGTTTAATAAGTTATGCATGCTTATGCGAGTTCACTATGCTATGTTATGCATGTTTAATAAGTTATGCATGCTTATGCGAGTTCACTATGCTATGTTATGCATGTTTAATAAGTTATGCATGCTTAGGCAAGTTCACTATGCTATGTTACACATGTTTAACAAGATATGCATGTTTATGCAAGTTCACTATGCCATGATTTGCAAGTTTAACAAGTTATGCATGTTTATGCAAGTTTACTATGCCATGATTTGCAAGTTCCACAAGTTATGCATGTTTATGCAAGTTCACTATGCTAAGTTATGCAAGTCCAACATGTTATGCATGCTTATTATGATATGTAAGATTTATCATGTATGTTGTGCCAAGTTCCCTCTTTCTATCCTTTATGCGTTATGACGAATATGTAAGCGATAGAATGACGTTGGGAGGGTTTTTGGGTAAAACTTAAAATACACAAAAATATAAGATTGGGAATTTACCTATTAAGTTAGGTCTACCCCTTGGGAATTTACCTATTAAGTTAGGTCTACCCAAGTATTTGTTAAACTTGTAATTATGGTTTGAAATAAGGTGGACATGACACTTAGAAAACATGTGTGGCCAACTCGAGGTTGGGTTGAGTTTGTAGCGTAAACCTACCCGGAACCGACCGGCTTAACTAGTTGCTACAAACAATAGGACCCAATGTGAGAAGTTGGTCATGTGTACCTGGGACCCGAGGTTAGACCAAGTTGTGGTGTAAAGCTACCCGGACCCGCCCGGCTTAACTAGTAACCGCAACAAAGTCTAATGTGAGAGGTTAAGGTACAATTAAATTAATGCCTCATGATTAGGGTTAAGTCATGGCCCACTAATACTTAACCAATTTTGGGGATACGAGGGATTAAATGGGGTTAAGTGGTGAACTGTTGGTTACACTTAGCTAATTTAATCCATGATTAGTGAGGGGCTAAACCACACTTAACCCTCTTAGAAAACCCTAGCAACGTGGTCTGTTCCAGCAGTAATCCCAGTTTGGTATCATTCACAACCCTAGAGGCTAGGCTAGGGCGGGGCACGATTACTGGACTGATGTAAGCGACCAAAACGACGGCTGAGTGGTACAGCGGTGCGGGTCCAGGCGGGCTACGGACGTGCACGTAGTTCGGTGTTGGACAAACTCGAGGCACGGGTACCAGTAGGTTTAGACTGTGCATTATTGCTTAGGTGTCTGGGGTTGACACCCGAGGGCTTGATACACCCAAAGGTGGACCCAGCACAGTCTGACTACAACCATATGTGGGCCGTATGGACACCAACACTTGACGTGTTAGGTTTATAGGGAGCCGATCGACTAGACCGTTGGGCTGGACCTTGCATTAAGGTCACCTCATGCTGTTGGGCCAATGTTTGGGCTGAGGGATCATTACCTGTTATGTTAGTTTGCTAGTACACTGTGGTGCAAAGCCTAATCTTCTCTATGTGATGACACCTTTATCTATTGCCAGTATATTCATCTCAGTTTCCATCATGATGTTAGCTTTATTAGTTTATAGACTGATCGTAGTAGGGCTTACCAGTCTTTTTGACTGACCTGTTTTCTTTCGCTTCTTTTCTTCCGTTTCCCCCCCCTCCCCCCCGCAGGTTCTCAGGGAGGGAACAGTGGTGCTTAGCTTGGATCGCTTGCTTGTTCGCTGGATAGCTCATGTATGTCTGGACATTGAGCTCGCTATGGTTTATCACTTTTATTTTTGGGGATAGCACTATGTATTTCAGTATTTCTGTTTATGTTGTACTAGACATATTTATTTTGGCAGATGACTTTATGATGTACTAGACTTGTTTTGAGATGGTTTGAGATATTCCGCTGTTTTATTCTCACTTACTCTGTTTTACATATATATTTATGTTCCTGTTCTGCCTTGATATATCATTATGCATGCTTACCCAGTTCTAACGCCCCCCAGAAGCTAGTGCCCCCGAAAGAGTGACCCTAGCGGAGGTGGGGTGTTACATTCGGGCTCAACTTTCATTCTTGTTCCTAGTCATGTAAAGGGATAGGAGCCCTTTATTGGCATATGTTCATCATGCCTTTATACTCTCCTGTCGCAGCTTAGTATAGAGTTTGAACTCAGCTTTCTGTCTGCTCCCCGATCCTTCAGCGGGGTAGGAGTTCTTTTGTGGCACTAGGCCTCTAGCACCGCTATACTCTCCCGTCAGGTTTCAAGGTTAGAGTATTGTCGAGACGGCCTTTTAAATCATAGTGCGCCTTCATGTCTCGTGGACAATTCATTGTCCTTCATATTCTTTCCTAGATCATGAGAATTAGAGCGTCGATGGTGGCGTCCTTTACTGTATCACACCTTCAGAGTCCTGCATATTTTTTACTTCTTGATCTGATAGAAGGCACTTTGAATTATGTGCTTCAAGATTGTCATAGAGTTTATAGCAATTCTCATAATTGTAATGATTCATGTAACCTAGAAATAATAGAGAAGATAAGCAATGGTGCGATAAAGGTAAATAACATGCGATATTTTTATAGTGGTTCGGTTGAATCATGACCTATGTCCACTTTATGATCTTTTGCTTAAGAAACCAGACTGTTCTAGGCAAGTCGTGCCTTTTTACATGATCCTAAAAAAACAAAAGAAAATTTTGACAATTTAATGTCAAGTAATGCCGTAGATCTTGGGCATTCCACACTCTGGGGATTTCATCTCTATCCACGGTCGCTAACTTGAAGGGTCCATTATCAAGCCTCCGTAAGATGGCGTACGGTCCTTCCCACTTTGGGCCCAAATGTACTAGTGGCGGAAAGACACGTTTCAGAACCAAGCCTCCAGGTTCAAAGGTTCGGGCTCGAACCTTTTTGTTGTAGTATCGGGCGACTTGCTGCTTGTGCCTCAAGGCGCGCAGGTCGGCATCGTCCCTCTTTTCTTCAACATGTCTAGGGATTCAAGGAGCAGCTTTTTATTGGTCATCGGGTCATAATAAGTGGTTCTGTGGGAGGGTGCATCTAATTCAACCGGGATGACTGCTTCTGCTCCGAAAGCGAAGGAGAAAGGTGTGTGGCCCGTTGCCGACTTGTAAGTTGTCCTGTAGGCCCATAGAGCCAAGTGTAGCGCATTGACCCACATGGCTTTGGCCTGCTTCAGTATTTTCTTCAGAATGGATTTAATAACTTTATTTGTCGCTTCGACCTGCCCGTTCGATTGCGGACGTGCCACAGAGGTGTACCTTTTCTCGATGTGGTACTTCTGAAAAATGTCTCTGAATTCCGTGCTATCAAATTGGGTTCCGTTATTCGTTATTACGATTTTCGGAATCCTGAATCGGCATATGATGTTTCTAACGACGAAGTTAATTACTCGCTTGGTCGTGATCGTGATCAATGTTTCTACTTTGACCCACTTTGTGAAGTAATCCACGGTCACAATGGCGAACTCTGCTACACCGTTAGCTATGGGGAGGCTTCCAATAATATCAATTCCATAAACAGCAAAGGGCCACGGGCTCATCATCGTCTTCAACTGGCTAGGGGGTGCCTTAGGGATCCTGGAAAATCTTTGACATGCATTGCATCGTCGTGCATATTTAGTAGCATCTTTGTTTACGGTAGGCCAGAAATAGCCATACCGCAATATCTTCTTTGCCAGCGTTTGTCCTCCAGTGTGGTCACCGGATTCGCTTTCGTGCACTTCTTTCAGTATGCGCTTGATGTCGTCATGGTCTATGCACCGGAGGAGAGGCATCAAAAATCCCTGCCTATATAGGACTTCGCCTTGCATGATATATCTGGAGGCTTTTCGGATAACAGCACGCCTCTCACTCCTCTTGGTCGAAAGCATTCCATTCATTAAAAAGTTCTTCAAGGGTGCCATCCACGACTCCCTTTCTGGTTCAATTTCCAATACGGGATCAATTTCCATCTGATCAACGCTTGGAGAGTGCAATACTTCAATTGGGACTAGCTCGGTGTCTTCAGGACTGTCGGAAGTAGCCATGTTTGCCAACTTGTCTGCCTTTTGATTCTCTTCTCGAGGAATGTGGGATATGCTGTAGTGATCAAGGTTATCGAGCAACTTTCTTACTTCTTTTAAATATGATATTAGCCTCGGATCCTTGGCATGAAATTCCTCATTAACCTGGTTCACAACTAACTTGGAGTCGCAAAAGATATCTAGCTTCGTTATCTCCAACTCCTTTGCTAGCTTCAGCCCGGCAATCAGGGCTTCGTACTCAAAATCATTATTCGTGGCATGAAACTCCAATCTGATGGCGTAGTATATTGATCGGTCTTCGGGAGTTACAAGCATAACTCCAGTGCCAGATCGTCTGTTATTCTTGGTGCCGTCAGTGTATAATATCCTGGCGTTGGGGTCAAGAAGTTGTTTCGGAGAATCAGCTTCTTTACTCACTACTTCATCCTTTGGGATAGTGAACTTTGCTATAAAGTCTACCAGTACTTGCCCCATTATTGATCGTCGGGTCTGGAAATTCAAATCAAACTGACTCAACTCAATGTTCCATTTGAGTAGTCTTCCTGATGCCTCTGGCCTCTGCAGAACTTGTCTAAGTGGGTGGTCAGTGTACACGGTGATGGGATGAGCTTGAAAATAGTTGCGAAGCTTCCTGGAAGCGATCAGCAAGCTGTACGCGAGCTTTTCTATTCTTGAGTAGTTTCGTTCGGCTGCTGCCAACTTTTTACTCCTATAGTACACTTGCCTCTGAACTTTATCTTCTTCCTTCACCAAGGCTGGACTTATCGCATGGGACGACACTACCAAGTACACAAACAAGTCCTCGTGGTCGATCTGTTTAGACAGTATCGGGGGTTTCTCAAGATGATTTAAAAGGTTCTGGAATGCTTTTACACAATCAGTAGTCCATTCGAAATTGCGCTTTCCTCTCTTTATCAACTCGAAGAACGGAATACACTAGCTTTAGAGATGAATCTACTCAACGAAACTACTTTTCCTGCGAGGCATTGCACATATTTGATTTGTCTGGGTTTCTGAATGTTTCTGGTTGCCGCGATTTGGTCTGGATTGATTTCAATTCCACGTGAACTGATGATGAATCCTAAGAACTTCCCAGAGGCAACCCCAAATGAACGCTTCATAGGGTTGAGTTTCATCATGTATCTTCGGAGGATATCAAACATCACTGTTAAGTTGGCAGTGTGGTTGGATGATTGTGTAGACTTCACTAACATGTAATCAACATACACCTCCATTGTCTTCCCGATTTGGTTGTAGAACATTCTATTCACCAATCGTTGGTAGGTAGCACCAGCGTTCTTCAAACCGAATGACATCACTACATAGCAATATAACCCTAGATCCGTGATGAAACTGGTATGCTCTTCGTCCGGAACGTGCATAGGGATTTGATTATATATCGAGTAGGCATCCATGAAGGAGAGGAGTTCGTGACCGGCCGTTGAATCCACCAACTGATCGATTCTTGGTAGCGGAGAACTGTCCTTCGGACAGGCTTTGTTAAGTGTGCCACTTTCCTTTGGCCTTCTTTACCAAAACTGGATTCGAAATCAACTCCAGGTAGGTTGAGTCTCTAATAAATCCATTGCTTCTCAGCTTCTCAACTTTTTCCTTCAAGGCAGCTGACCTCTCTGGGCCAAGCATTCGCCTTTTCTGTTTAACGGGTGGATGCTTCGGATTGATGCTTAATGAATGACTCATGATCGAGGGAGATATCCCACACATGTCAGCGAGAGTCCAAGCGAACACATCCAAGTTAGCTTTTAGGAAATCAGTCAATTCTCTTGTTCGTAGAGGGTATAACTGGGATCCAATCTTCAGGACCTTCGTTGGGTCATCATCCTCTATTGGTACATCCACAGTTGTTTCATTTGGAGTCGCCATTCTTCCCCTGGGATCTTCATCCTCTCTGGGATCTATGTCCTGGGGCAGTTCTCTGGGTGGTTCCTCAGAGGTAGTTTTCTTTAGTTGCTACGACGATTCCTCCCTTAGAGGGAAGGGAGCGCTTTTTGTTTCCACATCTCTTCCTTTACGCAGCAGCTTTAATTCTGCTATGTAGCAGGCTCGTGCTACGACCTGATCTCCTCTGATTATTCCTACTCCTGCATCCGTCGGGAACTTCAAAAGAAGACACCAGGGCGCGATGAAGGCCCTAAATTCTTCCACGGCCTAAAAAGGCATTATACAGTGATTCTATATCCAAGACAATGAAAGGGAGAATCCTCACTCTCCGGTGTTCTCCTTCTCCCAGGGTCACCGACAACTCTACATATCCGATCGGGGCAGTTGAGGCTCCATTAAATCCGCGGACCCATCCCTCGCAAGGCTTCAAGTCTTTTGCTTCCAACTTTGTCTGATCAAATGCTTTCTTGAACATAATGTTGACAGAGCTTCCATTATCCACTAAAACTTTATGGACTATAGCAGGACCAATAGTGACTGTGATCACTAATGGGTCTTCAGTTGGGGAATGGACTCCAATACTCTCTCTACCGCGGAATATAACATCGTCGGACATTGTCTTTTGTTGTTTGTTTTGGGTAGAATCGTTGGGGTTACTGCATTCTCCAACTTCAAGGTGTTGTTTGGCCGCGTTGACATACTGATCCATTTCCCTGAAGCTGTGTCCTGCCAAATGAAGCCCTCCGACTATGGTGTTGATTACAATATTCTTCCCTTTCTGCTGAGGGGTAAGTCTAGCAACATGTTGGTTTTGGTTCGGGGCCTGTCCAGCTTGCCCCCTATTTCTTGGAGCCACCTTATACTCGTCTAGTTTTCCCTCTCGGAGTAGTTTTTCAATCACATCTCTCAAACATTGGTGGAGTGACCGTGAACCTGTTGGAAAAGGCAGAACTTTCCAGTTTCACTTTCCTTCTCTGTCGAGTCTCTCGGAGGAGGCCTCTTGTACAGGAGGACATTATATGTGTCCATGAAGATATTCTCCAACGTATCATTCAATGGAGTAAAGTTCTCAAATGGCCTAGATCGAGGTCTCCTTTGTGAATCATTCCCTCGGTTCTTCTTCAGACTATTATTTCCCGACTGGTGGCCATTTTCTTGACTTTTATTTCCGTCATTCACCTCTACTTTCCCTAAGCTCTCTCCTGTCTGCTTAATGGCAACATTGCTCTATACATCTTCTTTACCGACGACCTTCCTCTTCCGGTTGCCATCAATTTCTTCCTGACGTATGCGAACATTAGTTTTTCATAGAATATCTCTCTAGTCAACGGTGGCTTTCCAGCTAGGTACCTTCCAAATTCAGTATCTTTGTCCACCCCATCGATTAAGGCCATCAAGATAGTCTGTTCGTGAGGGTCTCTGAGCTCTGTGACAGCTAGGTTGAAACGATCTAGGTACAACCTCAGAGTCTTGTCAGGACGTTGTTTAATGAGGGATAACTCAATGACATTTTTAGACCTTTGAGCATGAAGTCGGAATTGAATCACGAATTTTTCACTCAGTTCCCCGAAACTGGATATCGATCGTGCTGGCAAGCGGGTGAACCACAGCAATGCCACATCCTGCAGAAAAATCGGAAATGCTTTACACTTCACGACATCAGTGGCTGCAGCGGCATTCATAGACCATGAGTATCTCATCAGGTGTTGAACTAGGTTTGTCCTGCCTGCATAGCGATTCATAGTTGGCATTTTTAAACGCCTCGGGAATGCAACCTCCAATATATCGTCAGTAAAGGGCGTTTGACTATGTTGAATGCCCCAATCTTCATTTCTTTTCCACGGCTATCCACGATGATCTGCCTAATCATCGCTTCAACATCAGCATGAGTCACTGTAGATTCAGGATCAACACTCCTTACCCTGTGGGGCCCTCCATCGTTCCTTCGACGGCTGCCACGAAGCCTGGAGCCTGGGCAGAGCTTCCTTGCCCCCTGTTACCATGGTCAATCACACAGCGAAGGGGTTGCGATGGTCGATTCTCAATGGGTTCATTAACAATCTATGCTCTAGGAAGCGTTGCAGGATTATTCATATTATGGTCGACTGGCCCTAGGTTAAGTGTTGCCTCTTCTTGAGAAGGAAGCGATCCAAATCAAAGCTGTTCTATATTTTCAGTCCTTTCCAATGGTCTTCGTGGAGGTCTCGGAGATTCCCCAGTCGAAGACGAGTATTCTGGAGTTAGAGGATTGGTTGGCAGAGGTGTCTTCTTCCTCTGAAGATCATCAATTCTTCTATCCAATGTAGTATTGTTTTGTCGTAACAAGGAACTTTCTTTCCTTTGGTGGCCAACTCGTCATTCGTTCTCCCCAACATATCAAGGATGAAAGAAAGATCTCCTTCAGTAGCTAGGGCAGAAGGGTTGAATTGATCATCAATATTCTCTTTTATACATTAAGAACTCAAGCCTGGTCGAGCAGAAGCATCAGCACGAGCAGAACGAGCCATAATTTCCTTTCCAGGTCGAGTCGTGGTCCTGTCAGAGCGGTTCGTGACCCCCTCTTGATGTCGGCTCGTGGTAGCTCCCGGCTGGCGGCTCATGGTAGATCCATGCTGGCGGTTCATGGTGCTGTCCTGGAGGCGGTTCGTGGTGTTGTCCTGGGACCGGGTCGTGACGCGTTCTACGGGTCGGATCACCCCTGGCCTTCTCGTGAACACTTTCTTCTACGGCCTCGTTTGCAGCTTCATTTGCTTGCGAAGCTCGTGCATCTTTGGATTTCTTTCCAGCCATAGCGCCTTGACTTTGTAAAAATCTTCAAAAACTGAAACAGTGGAAATTCAGACTATTTTCTTCAGATTTGAAAATCCAAATAGTAGGACAATAATTCGATATGCTGAGACTTCAGTTCTCAGTGAAAGCACCAAAATGTTAGATCCGAATTTGGCTCTAACACCCAAATAGTTCATATTTGCAGAGAATTATATCTAGGAATGAAGAAAAAGGAGAAAACACACCAAATTTATAGTGTTTCAGCATTAACGAGCCTACGTCCACTTTATATATCTTTGATTATACATAGAATGCAAGTACAATTAATGAGTTCTCTCATTCTCACGATTACAATGATGATTCACTCAGTAATTTCATAATAATACCGATAAGAAATAATGGAGAAGCAACAATGGTGATAACAACACTCAGAATTGTCAAAAAGATCCTGAAAAATGCCAAGTATAGGGCTATTTATAGGCGCTCTCTATAGGCGGTTCATGATAACACATGGTACGGATCCCGAGGATCTCAGACTGGCTCGTGGCTTGATAGAGAAAAGATCAATATGACAGTTATGGACAGGTGTCATTTGATCCTAATCTCTCGGATCGTAGAAGTCTAGGTTGTGACCATTATTCTTTCGACTTGGGTTCGGGTGGTGGAGATGAACCGGGTCATGATGGGTCATCACAAGCGGGGTTGTGATAGGGCATCAACAACCGAAGATGAAGAGGAAACCACAAACGAGTTGAGATGGCTTCGCGAGCGAGCCTTCGTATTGGACTTTGTATGTGAATCTTGGTGGCTTGGTCCAAAAAGCTAGCCAAAACTGACTGAAATGGGTCACACACAATATGATACAAGCTCTCCGCTTTGTCTTGTATCCCCATTAGGTTTTTCACTGACTATGTATACCACTAGGTGTCTTTAATTACATAGCCATATACCAGTTATGCTTATCCTAAAAGGTGTCACTTTTATATTTTCCACTGGTTTTGTATACCACTAGTTATCTTTAATTACGTAACCTTATTGAGTTAAGTTTGTGGGCCTATATGAAAATATTACCGACCCCCTCTAGTTTTACTTAACCCATCCACTACCCAATCAATTTACTTAACCCTAACTTTAGTTCTAAGTCACATAATCCCTATGTACTAGATTTAGTAAAGTAGTCCAATTCATTACCATGTCCAATTATGGTTATAATGGGCTAGACATCCCACATTAGGCCTAAAACATGTGGAAGCCGGATATGCCAGTCGGGTCCGGACAGTCTTATTCCATAGTTGAGCCTAACCTCATGCCTTAGCCGAATTCATATTTGCGCACTTAGACCTCTCACATTAGGTTCAACATTAGTGGCTGCTGGATATGCCGGTCGGGTCCGGGCAGACTTCCACTGCTAACGCAACCTAACTTCGTGCCAAAAGTGCAATAACAATTCCTAATTGTAATTACTAGACATTCCATTATTAATTTAACTAATCAATTTATTAAACCTATACCTTTACAGGTTATAAATGCCCATTTACAAAAAAAAAAAAAAATTACATGCCCAATTTATGTTCATATTCAAATCATGCTAGTTATTAACCTTTTTTCCCCCGTTCCTTAACTAGCGCCCTTACAAATTTGGCAGTATGCCTAGGCTAGATAATAGCCTGGCCATAGACGATAAATAGGGAAAATCAATAGGAGTGTAACAAAAGTGATGACATAACTTAGTATAGGCATGTACTAATATGGTGATAAGGTGAACATTCATACTGACATGGAAATGTAACTAAAATCGTAACAAGGTGATAATTAAGATCACATAATTCGGATCCAAAAGTTAGAATGGATCTAACACAGTTAGGATGACATAATAGCATGCTTAGATCTAAATATGTGTTCACATGTCCAATTTACAACATATCTAAGTTGATCACAATATGACCGATGAAAGATGATTTACATAAAGAACTAGATCTCACTAATGTTGCAACTGTCCATATTAACAGATTTGCATTAACCACAATATAGTTATAAGTCAAGATCCACAATGTGACATAATAGGATAATCGCAATTGAACTAGATCTAGAGAAGTAGATCTATCATGACATAGTATAAGATTTAACAATAGCATAGATTCATAGTTTACAACAAATCCAAATCGTAGTCTTTCACAATTTACTTTTATTCATTTAAACATAAAAATAACCAACTCACAGTGTTTTGGATTGTTAAGGAGATAGAAAAGAAGTTGGTGGTGAATCTGTGCTTGAATCTCAGAATTCGATTTGCAAAGCTAATAGTTGGTTGAAGAAAACGGATTCGTCTCAGTTCGCACACCGATAACATTTGACTCCCATGATTTCCAATGAAGAAAATATGAGAAATGGACACATATATATAGCCGCCAGGACCCCTGAAACTGAGTGCCACATCAGCCCCAGGGGTGTCGACGCCCTTATAGGTGGGTCGACCCCTAGGTCGACACCCCTTAAGGGAGGTCGACCACGGTGTCGACAACCCTTAAGGGGGTCGATCACGGTGTCTACATCCCTATAGGGGGGTCGACCCATGTATCGACATCCCTATAGGTGGGTCGACCCCCTAACGCGGGAATTTTGCCACCTTGACGAATTTTTGATTTTCGAACTGTTCTGGGTCTGACTCATATCTGACTCCTATATGACTCATATGCATATATATATATATATATATATATATATATATATATATATTCTCTCTGTTCGTATTCAAATTTAAAACCCTTATAACTTCTCCATACAGTGTCTGTTTTACGCAAATCAAATGTCTATCTTGACCAGAATTTTAAGACGAACGCAATGGCGCAGTCCGTTTTCCTTAGTTCTGAATTTTAAATTAATTATTATTGAATTTATCCTCTTTTAGTGTTGTTAAAATTTCGGGGTGTTACATTCTTCCCTACTCAAATGATTTCGTCCCCGAAATCTCTATGTTGAGAAAAATGCATATCCTACCGTCCATTATCCATCTACTAATCCAACAACCACTGGCATCCATTGTCCTTAGAGATTACTAATGCTTATAAGAATATATGCAAAGGTGTGTGTATATGTCCCAACACCTTTGCGAAAAATTAGGCGGTCTACTGATTCAGTTGACATCCTTAATGCAATGCAATGTATGAATCCAATATGTATGCAAATAATCCTATTATAACATTTAGGCTCTACATGTGTGCATACTCCTTCGTCCAAATGCAACATCCAAATGCTAATACATCCATTTCCATCCATAAAAGAAAAGAAATGCACACACATCCATATGCAGTATGGGAGTGATTGAGCCGATTTAGTGCCTAATGTGTGTGTATATGCATCCACAGGCAAACACTAACAAACACTTGCATCCACTTGCATCCATCAAACATATCATGCCTCAACCACATGTATACATCCATAGGATTCCTATCTAAAGGTCGAAAAACACTATGGATAAGATATACTCAATTGATAGAGACAAACACTGACAAAACTTAGGAAAAAGGAGTTAAGCACATATCCTTGAAAAGGAAAGGGTACGAAGCACAAATTTTGTCTTCTGTTTCCCAAGTTGCATCTTCTGGGTTATCTCCCCATTGAACCTTTAGCAACTTGATCTCTTTATTGCATAGTTTCCTAACCTCTGATCCAAGATACGGGAAGGAACTCGTCTGACTATCGCCTCCCACTCCACTTCTACTTATTCCAACACACTCGGCTCAATAACTTTTGTGGTTTCATGTAAGCACTTCCACCGATGAGAAACATGGAAAACATCATGAACACCAGATAGATTTTTAGGGAGTTTACTCTATAAGCCATTTAGCCAATCCTCTTGGTTATGGGAAATGGTCCCAAAAACCTAGGTGCCAACTTCCCTACCGATCCAAAGCGAACCACATTCCTCAGAGGTGACACTTTGATAAAAACTAAGTCTCCCACATTCCTTCTCTTGTCTGCATAGGATTTCTACCTATCTTGAGCTGTCTTCATTCACCGTCGAATAAGGTCAGTCTTTTCAGACGTTTCCCTAACCATATCTGGTCTAAGCAACAATCTTTCTGTAGATTCCCACCAACAAGTTGGTGATCTACAGGGTCGTTCGTACAATGCTTCGAAGGATGCCATGCCGATGCTAGACTGATAGCCATTGTTATAGGCAAACTCTACTAAAGGAAGGTGCTCTTCCCAAGTCCCTCCGAAGTCTAGGATACACAACCTCAAAATATCTTGAAGAATCTTGTTCACCCTCTCCGTCTGTCCATCGGTTTGAGGGTGATAAGTGGTGCTCATACGTAACTGTGTACCTAATTCTTCCTGCAAGCTCCTCCAAAATTCGCTGGTAAAATGGGGTCACGATCGCTTAAGATGCTGGAAGGTACTCCACAAAGACGAACTATCTCACGAACATAAATTGCCGCTAACCATGATGCCGTCCTCTTACTCTTAACTAGAATAAAGTGAGCGCTCTTAGTGAGTCTATCCACTGCAACCCAAATACTGGTATTGCCTTTCTTTGATCTAGGCAACCCATCTATGAAATCCATAGAGACGCACACCTATTTCCATTGAGGAACCTCCAAAGGATGAAGTAATCCACCGGGCTTCTTTTTCTTAGCTTTGACTTGCTGGCAAACTAAACATTGAGAAAAAATTCGGCCACATCTTTCTTCATCCCCGCCCAAAAGAAAACCCTCTTCATGTCTCTGTACATCTTATCACCGCCTGGATGAAGAGTAATCTTAAAATGGTGGGCTTCTTCTAGGACTGCCTTTATCAAGCTTCCAGTTTGAGGAACACAAAGCCTTCCATCTCGTCGCAACCATCCCTTCTCGTCTATAACATACCTACCAAGGTGACTAGAAGTCTCACCTCTTCTTAGATTTTCCATGATATCTAAAATCTTTGGGTCACCTTGTTGCGAAGCTTCTATCTGGTCCATAAGAGTTGGTCGTATCTCCAAGGATGCAAACAAATCAGGCAAAATCTCGATGGAGGGTCTAAAATCATAACCTGATATAAACTCCATGTTCTTTCTTTCCACAAACAGAGGAATCAAGGTCATCCTCTTCCTACTTTGTGCGTGTGCCACTACGTTACCCTTACCAGGGGTATAAGCAATCTCAAAATCATAAGAAGCTAGAAGCTCCATCCACCGATGTTGCCTTAAATTTAGGTCTTTCTGCGAGAATAATACTTAAGAGATTTATGATCGGTCTGTAACTCAAACTTCTCTCTAAGTAAATAATAACGCCACGTTTTTAACGCGAATACTATGGCTTCTATCCATAGATCATGGGTGGGGTATTTCGTCTCATGAACTATCAACTGTCTACCCCCATAACATACTACTTTCCCTTCTTGCATTAGAACTGCACCAAGCACTGTACCACACATATCAGTGTAAACGGTAAACACTTTACTCCCGTCAGGCAATGTCAAGACTGGGGCTGTTGTCAGAGCCCTCTTTAGTTGTTGGAAAGCAACGTCACAGTCTATATCCAACGAAAACGCCTAGTTCTTCTTCGTTAGCCTCGTGTGTGGGGCTGATATCTTTGCGAAGTTCTTAATGAACTTCCTATAGTAACATGCCAACCCAAGAAAGCTCCTCACCTCCGTTGCATTTTTAGGAAGCTGCCAATCTTGCACCACGACCACCTTCGCGGGATCTACAGTTATTCCTAATTGTAATTACTAAACACTCCATTATTAATTTAGCTAATCAATTTATTAAACCTATAGCTTTATAGGTTATAAATGCCCATACCCAATTATTGAATTACATGCCCTATTTATGTTCATATTCAAATCATGCTAGTTATTAACCTTTTTCCCCCATTCCTTAACTAGCGCCCTCACAAATTTGGCAGTATGCCTAGGCTAGATAATCGCCTTGCCATAAACGATAAAAAGGGAAAAACAATAGGAGTGTAACAAAAGTGATGACATAACTTAGTATAGGCATGTACTAATATGGTGATAAGGTGAACATTCATACTGGCATGGACTTGTAATTAACAACATAACAAGGTGATAAATAAGATCACATGATTCGGATCCAAAAGTCAGAATGGATCTAACACAATTAGGATGACAAAATAGCATGCTTAGATCTAAATATGGGTTCACATGTCCAATTTACAATATATCTAAGTTGATCACAATATGACAGGTGAAAGGTAATTTACATAAAGAATTAGATCTAACTAATGTTGCAACTGTCCATATTAACAAATTTTCATTGACCATAATATAGTTACAAGTCAAGATCCACATAGTGACATAATAAGATAATTGCAATTGAACTAGACCTAGAGAAGTAGATCTATCATGACATAGTATAAGATTTAACAATAGCATAGATTTATAGTTTATAACATATCCAAATCATAGTCTTTCACAATTTACTTTTATTCATTTAAACCTAAAAATATCCAACTCACAGTGATTTGGATTGTTAAGGAGATAGAAAAGAAGCTGGTGTTGAATCTATGCTTGAATCTCAAAATTCGATTTGCAAAGCTAATAGTTGTTTGAAGAAAATGGATCTGTCTCAGTTTGCACACCGGCAGCATTTGGCTCCTATGATTTCCAATGAAGAGAATATGAGAAATGGCCACATATATATAGCTGTCAGGACCCCTGAAACAGAGTGTCACATTAGCCCTAGGGGTGTCGACACCCCTGTGGGTTGGTCGACCCCTAGGTTGACACCCCTTAAGGGGGGTCTACCACAGTGTTGACACTCCTCTAGGGGGTCGACCCACTAGAGCGAGAATTTTGCCGCCTTGACGAATTTTGATTTTCGAACTGTTCTGTAACAACCTGTATTTTTGAATAACATGTTATAACTTAAATCAAGGCAGAATTAAACGGTAAAATCTGAATCAAGGGAAACGGGCTGTGCCATTGCGTTCGTCTCGGAAAAATACGCAAAATAGAGTCCGAGTTTTCGAAAATCGGACTCCGTATGACCAAGCTATGGCCCGTCAAAGTTTTCAGAAAATTTCAAGTTCAAAAACAGTTCAAATTTGAATTTAGGATTCGAATTTAGCCAAAACAGATTGGGCGGGAAAACTCCCGCCCAGACAGGTCGACAGGGGGGTCGACACTAGGGTCGACCTCCCCCCCCCTAACCAGGTCGACACTAGAGTCGACCTGGGGGTCGACCTCCCTGGTCGGCCAGGTCGGCCTGGTGCACCTATTTTGGCTGTTTGGACCTGTTTTGGAGGCTTGTGATGTGATTTGATGGCTCGGATTGGATCTAGGGTTAATCCTATGGCTAATACTATCCTAATCTTCTATAAAAGGACCCCTAAGCCTAGCCTAAATCATCATTATTCAACTCTACAACTAAACTATGCCATATTTGTTCCTCTCATGGCCTCCACTCTCATGCTAAAATTTCTAAGTTTATTTATATGAGAGATTTTGAGTTCATACAAGTGTTTTCAAACTTGTATGAGTGTGCTTAGTTTGCATTCAAGTCAAGTTGCGACATTTCTATTACAAAGCAAGGGTTTTTATTGATTTGGCTCAAGGGTTTTTCATTTGGAGCTTACATATTTGGGTTTTTTGGTGATTGCATAAGGGCTTCATCTCAATCTTTATAATAAAAATTCATTTGTGTCTTCATAGCATTGTAAGCCCTTTTCTACTTTCTTTTTGAACTATAAAGTTAAATGAATGATGCAAGTTTGGGTTGATCATTATGATATGCAAGTTTGGGTTGATCATTATGATATGCAAGTTTGGTTGATCATCATGTTATGCAAGTTGGTTCAATCATTATGTATGACACATGTTGCTATGCTAAGCAAGTTTGGGTTGATCATTATACACATGTTATCATGTTATGCAAGTTAAACTTGAGTTTGTGAGCTTAAAGCTTCAAGCTTTATATTAAAGGTTACATTTTGGCAACATGGAAGTTATCATATCCCTTATGATAACTTGCATGTGAGGCTAAATGCGAACTTCTAGCAACTTTTACATGTCATTTATCACCATGTATCACTTATATGCTAAGTTTGGTTTTATGCATACTTTTGAAGCCTAATAATGCAATATGCAAGTATATGAACATATGTACACTTCATATGCCACCATGTTAAACTTGTGGCTTCAACACCTTTTTGTCATGAATATGCCAAGTTCCCTATTTTATCCTTTATGCGTTGTTGCGATTATGTAAACGATTGGATTTCGTTGGGGGTTGGGTAATATTATGACATGAACATGGTTTTTATAACATGACATGATATGTTAGCTTGTAATTATGTTTGGTAAACATAATGGACATGACACTTAGAAAATATAAGTATGGCCAACTCGAGGTTGGGTTGAGTTTGTAGCATAAATCTACCCGGACCCGCCCGGCTTAACTAGTGGCTACAAACAATAGGACCCAATGTGAGAAGTTGGTCATGTTGTGCTCGAACCCGAGGTAAGACCAAGTTGTGGTGTAAAGCTACCCGGACCCGCCCGACTTAACTAGTAACCACAACAAGGTCTAATGTGAGAGGTTAAAGCACATT
The DNA here is from genome assembly GCA_030737875.1 of Allium sativum. Taxonomy (NCBI): domain Eukaryota; kingdom Viridiplantae; phylum Streptophyta; class Magnoliopsida; order Asparagales; family Amaryllidaceae; genus Allium; species Allium sativum. The sequence goes on from CM060918.1 coordinate 1,224,940, forward strand.
AAGTTAATTAATGCCTCCTGATTAGGGTTAAGTCATGGCCCACTTAATACTTAACCAATTTGGGCTTGATGGGTTAATCGGGGTTAAGTCATGAACCTTGGGTACACTTAACCAATTTAATCCACGTTTGGATCGGGTTAACCACATTTAACCCGTTAAGAAACCCTAGTTGCGTGGTCCTTTTCAGCAGTAACCCTCTTGATAGTATCATAAGACCCTAGGGACTAGGCTAGGGTGGGGCACGATTACTGGGTTGACATGTAAGCGACCAAAACGACGGCTGAGTAGGTACGCCGGTGTGGGTCCAGGCGGACTATGGTTATGCACATAGTCCGGAGTTGGAAAATCAGGCACGGGTACCAGTAGATCTAGACTGTGCATGCTTGATTTGTGTCCGAGGTTGACACCCTAGGGCTTGATACACCCTAGGGTGGACCTAGCACAATTTAACTACATTTCATGTTTGGGTCGTATGACACCGACACTTGACGAATAGGATTATAGGGAGCCGATCAACTAGACCGTGTAATTGGACCTTGATTTAGGTCACCTCATGATATTGGGCCAAGCTTGGGCCAAGGGATCAATTCTTGTTTTTACTTGACATGTTAGAATGCAAGTACACCCGTGGTGCAAAACTTAACCTTGATTATGCGATGACACCTTTATCTATCTTGTTAGTTAATCATCATGCCAGTATTTTGTTATCCTTATGATCATCTCAGCTTCTCATGCCAGTTAACTTTACTAGTTCATAGACTGATAGTAGTTAGGGCTTACCAGTCTTTTTGACTGACCTGTTTTCTTTCGCCTCTTTTCTTCCGTTCCCCCCCCTCAGGTCCTCAGGGTGGGAACATTGGAGCTTAGCTTGGATCTTTATAGCTTGCTTACGAGATTTGCTCATGTACGGTTTTGGACATTGAGCTAGCTATGGTTTATCACTTCACTTTGGGGATAGTACTTTTTGTATTTCAGTTTTTCAGTTTATGCTTTTCTCTAGACTTTGTTTGTTGGAAAATAATGACCAAGTACTTTGTTGTAACTTGACTGTGGTTTTGAAATGCTAGTTTTATCCGCTTCTTTACTACTCTGTTTTACTTATATGTTCTGTCTTGTGATATCTGCATGCATGTTTACCTTGTTTAACGCCCCTCCAAAGCTAGTGGGCTTGTAAGAGTGGTACTAGCGGAGGTGGGGTGTTACATTTGGTATCAGAGCATAAGGTTTACAAGATTTGAGCAAAAGTGTTTTTAAAAACTTACCTTTTGAAAAACTATTTTCAAACCAATTAAGTATTTTCCAAGAAAAGTCTAGTTATTTTAAAAGGCTATTCCCCAAAAGCCATTAGCACTATCCTTCGTTTCTTCGTTCTGAATCTATCTTTTCTTTTTCAGTATGGCCGATCTTAACCTTCCCGAGGGAGTGACCATTCCCGGATGGTTCCGGAGGTACTTGGAAGCTAGGGCCAACGATGTGGGCCTAGCAAATACCCCCAATATAACTGAGGTTCCTCCTCCTCCTCCTCCTCAGAATCCGCAAGCAGATTTCGCTAAGATTTGCAAAGACTTTAAGGCGATGGGTGGCAAGAACTTTATTGGGATGGAGACTTTTGTGGAGGCAAGAAATTGGTTGAAAGAAACCGAAGATCTTTTCGCTATCTTTGCTGTGGAAGACCATAGAAAGGTTTTATTGGCAGCATGGCTATTAAAAGAAGAAGGTGCTTATTGGTGGGAGGTCACCAATGCCACTAGACCTATAGAGACTCGGGCCGACTTTAGGACGAGGTTTGGACTTAAGTTTCTATCATCAGCTGAGGCAAATCTACAATTGGAGAAGTTTATATCTTTGAAGCAAGGGGATATGACAGTGAGGGAGTATGTGAATGAGTTTAACAAGCTCGCCCGATTCGGTTTGGACATGATTAATACTCCCCAGAAGAAGGCTTTGCGCTTTGCACGAGGGTTGAACGAGCCATTACAAGGTTTATCCCTATCTCATATACCCATGGGGGCCACTTTTGAAGGCCTAGTGGACATGGCATTGATTCAAGGAGACGATAAGAATGGCAAGATAGAAGTCAAGCCTAGTGAGACTCAAGCCAAGAAGACAGACTCCAAGTGGGGAGGAAATCAGAGCAATCAGAACAACAAGAACAACAAGAACAACAAGGGCAACAAGGCCAAGGCAAAGGACCCAAGAAAATGCAACTACTGTGGGATTGTTGGGCGCATAGCTAAAGACTGTAGAAAGAAGAAGAGGAAGTCGGGCGAATGCTTTCATTGTGGAGAGACCGGACATTTTAGCAAGGATTGCCCCAAGAAGCAAGGGCAGAATCAGCGTACAGGACCTTCTGGAGGGCAAGTGCATGCTCTCAACACTGCTCCAGCTCAGGACCGAGGTAGTATTTCTGTAGAGAGTCTTGTTTATATTTCTGATTACACTGTTCACACCTTATTTGATTCTGGCGCATCGCATAGTTTTATTTCTTCTGACATTGTTGAAAGTTTGCACCTAAGTACTAGTCTAGTTGAGGATCCCGTTTGTGTTTCAAATCCGATTGGGGGTTCTGCCCATCTATCTATGATTTGTGTGGATTTGAAGATTTCTATCTTGACCGTAGAATTTACGTGTAATGCTTATGTTCTCGGGTTCACGGGATATGGGTTGATCTTGGGCATGGATTGGTCGTCCAGTTATGGAGTCATTCTCGATTGTGAATGTAGGGTGGTGAGGCTCATGACTCGCCTCGATAATACCCTAGAAATTTCTTGTAACCCTAGAGGTCCCGTCATGTTATGTAATCTTGAATCTCTTGACTCGTCCATCGATGATCTGCAATCTGTAAGAGTGGTCCGAGACTATCCTGATGTCTTTAAAGAAGTTAAGGGGTTACCCCCTAAACGAGAGATAGATTTCCGCATTTATCTAGTCGATAATGCCAAGCCAGTATCATTGCCCGTTAGGCACATGGCCCCACGTGAAAGAAGGGAGCTCAGTAAGTAGATCAAGGAGTTGCTTGAGAAGAATTTTATTAGGCGAAGCATTTCTGAATGGGGTGCTCCGGTGGTATTCTCTACTAAGGCGGATGGTTCGCTTCGCCTATGTGTTGATTATCGAGAGTTGAACAAGCTGACAAAGAAGAATAGGCACCCTTTACCGAGGATTGATGATCTCTTTGACCAGCTGGTTGGTGCTTCTATTTTCTCTCAGCTCGATCTAGCCACCGGATTCCATCAGCTTAGGGTAGCTGAGCATAGCATTGACAACACTGCGTTTAGGAATCCATATGGATTCTTTGAATGGCTTGTCATGCCATTCGGTTTGACTAATGCACCCGCCTACTTCGTAGACTTGATGAGTAGGGTTTTCAGGGAGTTCCTTAACAAGTTTGTTGTTGTCTTCGTGGATGATATTCTGATCTTCTCAAAGGATGAGGAAGAGCATGCTAGGCATCTGAAGGAAGTGATGGATACGCTTAGAGCGCATCAGTTGAAAGCCAAGTTCTCCAAATGTCATTTCTGGAGAAGGGAAGTTCGGTTTCTTGGACATATAGTTTCTAAGCAAGGCATAGCGGTGGATCTCGTGAAAGTGGTTGTGGTTCAAGACTGGAAGACTCCTAGGAATGCAACCGAAGTAAGAAGCTTTCTCGGTCCGGCGGGCTACTATAGGAAGTTCATCAGGGACTTCGCTAAGATTTCGGCCCCTCTTACTAAGTTGACGAAGAAGAACTTTGTCTTTGCATGGGACTTGGAGTGTGAGCTTGCTTTTCAAAAGCTCAAAAGATCCCTTACCTCAGCTCCAGTTCTGGCATTACCCGGTAGCGGTAAGATGTTTACCATGTACACAGATGCATGTGGCACGGGGTTAGGTGTTGTTCTGATGCAAGAGGGAAGAGTGATATGTTATGTGGGTAGGCAACTTAAAGTTCATGAGAAGAACTATCCCACTCATGATTTGGAGTTAGCGGCGATCGTCTTTGCACTCAAATCCTGGCGCCACTATCTTCTAGGCGAAAGGTTTGAGTTGTATACTGATCACAAGTCACTCAAGTACCTCTTCTCGCAAAAAGATCTGAATCTAAGGTAGCAAAGGTGGATGGAATTCTTGGCATCTTATGACTTCGAGATAGCTTATACCCCTGGCAAGGGTAATGTTGTGGCAGATGCACTAAGCAGAAGGAGGTTGACTTTGAGCCCCTTGTTCATTGAGATGAAGAACTTAGAATTCTTGGCAACCTTTGATTTCACGACGGCTGTTGGGTCGATGACGGGTTCATTAGCATCCCTTGAGCTTAGACCCACACTTCTTGATCAAGTTGGGGCTTCGCAGAAGGAAGATCCACAGATAGTCGAGGTCATGGACAAGTTGATTCGTGGCGAGACGTCTAGTCACCTGGCCAGATATGCTATAGATAACAAGGGGTGGCTAAGGCGTGATGGGAGATTATGTGTTCCTCGAGTGGGAGATTTAGTCCATAGAGTTCTTGAAGAAGCGCATCACTCAAAGATGACTATACATCCAGGAGGGGACAAGACGTATAGGGATATGAAACGCATTTTCTTTTGGGATGGAATGAAGAAGGATGTGGCAGAGTATGTTTCAAAGTGCATGATGTGCCAACAAGTGAAAGCCGAGTCAAAGAAACCAGGTGGGCTATTACATCCATTGGAGGTCCCGCAATGGAAGTGGGAGAGTATTTCTATGGATTTTGTGGATGGATTGCCTAGGTCAAGGAGAGGGAACACAAGCATATGGGTCATAGTTGACAGACTAACGAAGAGTGCTCACTTCATCCCAGTAAAGAGCAAGAGGACCGCATCATAGTTAGCAACTATTTATCTTCGAGAGATAGTGCGGTTGCATGGAGTTCCTTCTAGCATAGTTAGCGATCGTGACCCAATTTTCACTAGCCAGTTCTGGAACAGTTTGCAAGAAGCGATGGGTACGCGATTGAATTTGAGTACAGCCTATCACCTCCAGACGGATGGTCAAACCGAAAGGGTGAATAGAGTGCTAGAAGATCTTTTGAGGCTCTGTGTTCTTGACTTTGGTGGTACTTGGGAAGACCACCTTCCTCTTGTAGAGTTCACTTATAATAATAGCTATCAAGCCAGCATAGGGATGGCACCATTTGAAGCCTTGTATGGGAGGCCGTGTAGGTCACCATCTTGTTGGTGGTAGACAACAGATAGGCTTATACTTGGGCTCGATATGATACGGGACACATCCGAGAAAGTTGAATTAGTGAGAAGAAGGATGAAAGCGGCCCAAGATAGACAGAAATCCTATGCTGACAAGCAAAGGGAAGATTTGGAATTCGAAGTGGGAGACATGGTTTTCGTGAAGGTTTCTCCTTTGCATAATGTGGTACGTTTTGGAGCAGTTGGGAAGCTGGCACCAAGGTTTGTAGGACCCTTCCCTATCATAGAGAGAATTGGAAAGATGGCATATAAGGTGGAACTGCCCGAGAAGCTAGCCGGAGTGCATAATGTCTTTCATGTCTCGCATCTTCGAAAGTGCCTACATGAGTCCGCTGAGGTGGTTGAACCAAGCATTCTTGAAGACGTGGAGGTAGAGAAAGAGGCAACCTTGAGAAGAGCTCCGATTCGTATCTTGGGAACAGAGATCAAGAAGTTAAGGAATCGAGAGGTCAAATTGGTGAAAGTTCAGTGGAGTGAAGCCGATGAAGACGCAACTTGGGAAACCGAGGAGAAGATGCGTGGGCTTTATCCATTCCTTTTTTAGGGTACATTCTCAATCTCCTTTCTTAATTAGCATATCTTTCTATCCATGTTTACCTTGTTTATCTTGTTATCTCGTAATCGTGTCATGAGAACCTTAGGTAAAAACCCTTTGGATGAAACATGTATTTGAAACATGTTATGCTTGATGGCTGCAAGTGGTTGCAAGTGGTTGCACGTGGATACTCGTGGATGCATGATACACATTAGGCACTAAGATCGGCTCACACACTTTCATGTTGCATATGCATGAGTGCTTATACTTATTCATGAATGAAACTTGTTATGCTATCACGTGGATGTTGCATATGGATGAATGTTATGTGCACTCATGTAGAGATTATAAATTATGTTAGGAATTTGCATACATATGGACTCATTTCACTAACATGTTTTGCATTAAGAGGGTTTACTGAATCAGTAACCTCCTGATTTTTGCATTAGATAAGTACATATACACACACCTTTGCATATGATCATACAGCATTTAGAATCCTTTAAGGACAATGACTGCACGAGGATGATGTTTTGAGTAGATGGATGATGGATGGTAGGATACGTTCTTCCTAACTTGGAGATTTCGGGGACGAAATCCTTTAAGGAGGGGAGAATGTAACAACCTGTATTTTTGAATAACATGTTATAACATAAATCAAGGCAGAATTAAACTGTAAAATCTGAATCAAGGGAAACGAACTGTGCCATTGTGTTCGTCTCGGAAAAATACGCGAAATAGAGTCCGTGTTTTCGAAAATCGGAGTTTGTATGACCAAGTTATGGCCCGTCAAAGTTTTCAGAAAATTACAAGTTCAAAAACAGTTCAAATTTGAATTTAGGATTCGAATTCAGCCAAAACAGACTGGGCGGGAAAACACCCACCCAGACAGGTCGACAGGGGGGTCGACACTAGGGTCGACCTCCCCCCCAACCAGGTCGACACTAGAGTCGACCTGGGGGTCGACCTGGGGGTCGACCTCCCTGGTCGGCCAGGTCCGCCTGGTGCACCTATTTTGGCTGTTTGGACCTGTTTTGGAGGCTTGTGACGTGATTTGATGGCTCAGATTGGATCTAGGGTTAATCCTATGGCTAATACTATCCTAATCTTCTATAAAAGGACCCCTAAGCCTAGCCTAAATCATCATTATTCAACTCTACAACTAAACTATGCCAAATTTGTTCCTCTCATGGCCTCCACTCTCATGCTAAAATTTCTAAGTTTATTTATATGAGAGATTTTGAGTTCATACAAGTGTTTTCAAACTTGTATGAGTGTTCTTAGTTTGCATTCAAGATAAGTTGCGACATTTCTATTACAAAGCAAGGGTTTTTATTGATTTGGCTCAAGGGTTTTTCATTTGGAGCTTACATATTTGGGTTTTTTGGTGATTGCATAAGGGCTTCGTCTCAATCTTTATAATAAAAATTCATTTGTGTCTTCATAGCATTGTAAGCCCTTTTCTACTTTCTTTTTGAACTATAAAGTTAAATGAATGATGCAAGTTTGGGTTGATCATTATGATATGCAAGTTTGGTTGATCATCATGTTATGCAAGTTGGTTCAATCATTATGTATGACACATGTTGCTATGCTAAGCAAGTTTGGGTTGATCATTATACACATGTTATCATGTTATGCAAGTTAAACTTGAGTTTGTGAGCTTAAAGCTTCAAGCTTTATATTAAAGGTTGCATTTTGGCAACATGGAAGTTATCATATCCCTTATGATAACTTGCATGTGAGGCTAAATGCGAACTTCTAGCAACTTCTACATGTCATTTATCACCATGTATCACTTATATGCTAAGTTTGGTTTTATGCATACTTTTGAAGCCTAATAATGCAATATGCAAGTATATGAACATATGTACACTTCATATGCCACCATGTTAAACTTGTGGCTTCAACACCTTTTTGTCATGAATATGCCAAGTTCCCTATTTTATCCTTTATGCGTTGTTGCGATTATGTAAACGATTGGATTTCGTTGGGGGTTGGGTAATATTATGACATGAACATGGTTTTTATAACATGACATGATATGTTAGCTTGTAATTATGTTTTGGAAACATAATGGACATGACACTTAGAAAATATAAGTATGGCCAACTCGAGGTTGGGTTGAGTTTGTAGCATAAATCTACCCGGACCCGCCCGGCTTAACTAGTGGCTACAAACAATAGGACCCAATGTGAGAAGTTGGTCATGTTGTGCTCGAACCCGAGGTAAGACCAAGTTGTGGTGTAAAGCTACCCGGACCCGCCCGGCTTAACTAGTAACCACAACAAGGTCTAATGTGAGAGGTTAAAGCACATTAAGTTAATTAATGCCTCCTGATTAGGGTTAAGTCATGGTCCACTTAATACTTAACCAATTTGGGCTTGATGGCTTAATCGGGGTTAAGTCATGAACCTTGGGTACACTTAACCAATTTAATCCACGTTTGGATCGGGTTAACCACATTTAACCCGTTAAGAAACCCTAGTTGCGTGGTCCTTTTCAGCAGTAACCCTCTTGATAGTATCATAAGACCCTAGGGACTAGGCTAGGGTGGGGCACGATTACTGGGCTGACATGTAAGCGACCAAAACGACGGCTGAGTAGGTACGCCGGTGTGGGTCCAGGCGGACTATGGTCATGCACATAGTCCGGAGTTGGAAAATCAGGCACGGGTACCAATAGATCTAGACTGTGCATGCTTGATTTGTGTCCGAGGTTGACACCCTAGGGCTTGATACACCCTAGGGTGGACCTAGCACAATTTAACTACATTTCATGTTTGGGCCGTATGACACCGACACTTGACGAATAGGCTTATAGGGAGCGGATCAACTAGACCGTGTAATTGGACCTTGATTTAGGTCACCTCATGATATTGGGCCAAGCTTGGGCCAAGGGATCAATTCTTGTTTTTACCTGACATGTTAGAATGCTAGTACACCCGTGGTGCAAAACTTAACCTTGATTATGCGATGACACCTTTATCTATCTTGTTAGTTAATCATCATGCCAGTATGTTGTTATCCTTATGATCATCTCAGCTTCTCATGCCAGTTAACTTTACTAGTTCATAGACTGATAATAGTTAGGGCTTACCAGTCTTTTTGACTGACCTGTTTTCTTTCGCCTCTTTTCTTCTCTTCCCCCCCCCCCTCAGGTCCTCAGGGTGGGAACATTGGATCTTAGCTTGGATCTTTATAGTTTGCTTACGAGATTTGCTCATGTACGGTTTTGGACATTGAGCTAGCTATGGTTTATCACTTCACTTTGGGGATAGTACTTTATGTATTTTAGTTTTTCAGTTTATGCTTTTCTCTAGACTTTGTTTGTTGGAAAATAATGACCAAGTACTTTGTTGTAACTTGACTGTGGTTTTGAAATGCTAGTTTTATCCGCTTCTTTACTACTCCGTTTTACTTATATGTTCTGTCTTGTGATATCTGCATGCATGTTTACCTTGTTTAACGCCCCTCCAAAGCTAGTGGGCTTGTAAGAGTAATACTAGCGGAGGTGGGGTGTTACATGTTCAGGATAGGGTCTGACGCATATCTAACTCCTATATGACTCGTATATGTATATATATATATATGTTCTTTCTATGCGTATACAAACTTAAAACCGTCATAACTTCTCCATATGGTGTCCGTTTTACGCAAACCAAATGTCTATCTTGACCAGAATTTTGAGATGGATGCAATAGCGCAGTCCGTTTTCCTTAATTCTGAATATTAAATTAATTATTATTGAATTTATCCTCTTTTAGTGTCGTTAAAATTTCGGGGTGTTACAACTATGCCAGAGATTGTTGAGCAATGCCAGTGGATAGGAAGTGCTTCAACTGTGGCCAAGTGGGACATCACAAGGATAAATGCCCACAACCTCCTAAAGAGAAGCAGATCGTGAAAGAATATGCTATCAATGATGTTCCTTCTTCGTCGAATGCCCCAACTTCGGCAGAGAAGGGAAAGGGTGTCGTTATTCAAGGTATGATTTCCATTTATGATCTTCCTGTTCGAGTATTGTTTGATACCGGGGCCTCCCGTTCCTTCGTATCTAGTGACCTGTTAGATAGGTTGGAATTGGAACCCGAGATTTTCAATATACCTTTAGTTGTGACGAACCCGATCGGTGGTTCGACTAGCCTTTGTATGACTTGTGGTAATTTGGAATTATCGAGTCATAGATGTATATTTGCTTATGATTGCTTTGTTTTGGGCTTTAATGGGTTTGGAATTATTTAGGGAGTCGATTGGCTCTAAAGGTATGGGGTTGTGGTACACTATGAGGGATCTTCGGTGACCATTAGAGCGGATGATGGCCGGAGGGTAGTATTTGGTTGCCTACCTAGTGATGGGGTGATGGCTAGTTCTCTAAATTCCCTCGATATTTCGCATAATGAGTTATCCAGATGTGCCTATTGCTGGCGAGTATCCGGACATTTTTGGGGAAGTGACTAGACTTCTACCACACCGAGAGATCGAGTTCGAATTTATTTAGTGAAAGATGCCGGACCTAAAGTGATGCCACTTTGTCGTATGGTGCCATGGGAATAGAGAGAGCTCGAGGTGCAAGTTGGCAATCATTTGAAGAAGGGATTTATCTGAAGAAGTGTTTCCGAGTGTGGAGCACCAGTGGTATTTTCTACTAATGTCGATGGTTCCCTTATCTTATGTGTGGACGATCGCGAGTTGAACTAGTTGACTAGGAGGAGTAAGTATCCTCTTCCACAGATAGATGATTTGTTTGCTCAATTAAATGGAGCAAGAGTGTTCTCTCAGTTAGATCTCACAACAGGGTTTCATCAGCTTCGGGTAGCCGCTGAGAGTATACCTAAAATGACATTTCAAACGCCGTTTGGATTCTATGAGTGGTTGGTCATGCCATTCATGTTGACCAATGCACCCGCATATTTTGTGGATCTTATGAATAAATTTTTCAAGGATCAATTGAATAAGTTTGTTCTTTTGTTCATGGATGATATCTTGGTTTGCTCGAGGATAGAGGAGGAACACAAGGAACATCTGAGGATAATGATGGAGGTGTTGAGGAAACACCAGTTGAAAGCGAAATTTTCTAAGTGTCACTTCTGGAGGAGGGAAGTGAGGTTTTTGGACCATGTCATTTCAGAGAATGGTATTGTCGTGGATCCTGCGAAGGTGGCTACGGTGCAAGATTGGTTACGCCCAAGAATGCAACGGACGTGAAAATTTTCTTGGGGTTAGCTGGATATTATCGTAAGTTTATTCAAAATTTCTCCAAGATAGCAGCACCGTTAACTTAGTTAACCAAAAGATTCAAGCTTTTGTTGGGGCAAAAGGCATGAAAAAGCGTTTAAGAGCCTAAAGGAGAAGTTAAACTGTGCACTAGTGTTAGTTATTCCTAAAGGGAATGAAGAGATGACGGTATACACGGTTGCCTGCGGTACCGGATTAGGTGCAGTACCGATGTAAGGAGGTAGGGTTGTAGCTTATGCTAGTCGGCAACTGAAACCGCATGAGAAAAGATATCCTACCCATGATTTGGAATTGGCAGTGATCGTGTTCGCACTGAAGATGTGGAGACACTATATCTTGGGAGAAAGATTCGAGTTGTTTACCGACCATAAGTCATTAAAGTAACTTTTCTCTTAAAAGGATTTAAATCTTCATCAGCAGAGATGGTTAGAGTTCTTGGCTTCATATGATTTCAATATCACATACACACCCAGGAAGGGCAATGCGGTTGCTGATGCATTAAGTAGGAGACATGACAGTTTAGGGGATATGTTTTGGAATGGAAGCAACTGCAGTATATCACGAGATATGATTTCAGACCTATGTGCGAATTGGATCTAGGGATGTTAGCAAGTTTGATGATCAGACCCACTTTGATTGAACGGATCGGTTCCAGTCAGCGGGACGATCCTAATTTATTGGAAATCGTCATCAAGGTAGATATGGATATCGATGGTGTGGAAAGGAACAAGTATGGACTTGATAGAGAAGGATGGCTTCGAAAGATTGGGAGACTATATGTACCCAATGTTAATGGATTGAGAGATAAAGTGTTAGAGAATGTCATCACTCGAAATTGACTATACATCCCGGTGGTAACAAAATGTAACGAGACATGAAACAGACTTACTACTGGGAAGGGATGAAGAGAGATGTTGGGAAGTTTACATCCAAGTGCATGAACTTCTAATTAGTTAAAGCCGAGTAAAAGAAGCCTTGTGGTTTGTTACAACCGTTGGAAATTCGTGGATAGAAATGAGAACAAGTCTCAATGGATTTCATTGATGGTTTACCAAGGACTAGATCGGGTCATGATAGCATTTGGGTGATTATGGATCGATTGACCAAAGGTGCAAGGTTTATACCGATCAAGTTGAACAGAATGGCAACTAAGTTAGCGGAATTGTATATTAAGTGGTTAGTGAGATTTCATGGAGTACCTAAAGGTGTTGTGAGTGACCAAGATCCATTATTTACTAGTGGGTTTTAGAAGAGCTTACAAGAGGCTTTAAGGTCAGAATTATATCTCAGTACCACGTACCATCCTCAAATAGACGGTCAAACAGTGAGGGTGAATCGTGTATTGGAGGATCTCTTGAGAGCTTGTATATTAGATTTTGGGGGTTCATGGGATGACCATTTGCATCTAGTTGAGTTCGCGTATAATAATAGTTATCAGTCTAATATTGATATGGCTCCATTTGAAGCGTTGTACTGGAGTCCGTGCAACTCATCATCATGTTGGTTGAAACTGGTGAGAAGTTTGTGCTTGGGCCAGATGTAATAAGAGAAACTTCAGATAAGCTCTGTAATGACCCGCAAATCCATAACATCTGAGTTGACTATATACATCATACGTCCAACCCAAATATCACGAAAATACGACCCATTTTTTTTTAGAAGAAAAAGGTAGAAGAAGAACAGAACTAACAACACAAAATCTCACAACGCAGCGGAACAAAATATAATATATCATAACTTTTGAAGTACAAAATTTCAACTGTATAACATACACTTATCAGAATACAACACTTACAACACATCGGAACAAAACTCTATATAACTAACGCTGAAGCCCCCTGCTCCAAGCTCCTTTAGATAGATCTGTAAAATCCTGAACTACTTGACTGCCCGTACAAATTCAAGCACCCAAGAGTTTAGGTAGAACAAAACAAAATAAACTTCGGGTCAGTCATGGGACCGGTATGAGTAAACAGTTTAAAACAGCTTGAACAAGTAAACGATATCTCATAAGACCACGCCGTATAACGGAACAGGTTTTTCCCTTATGAGAATCCAAAATATCTTTATATCAAAAACCTTTTGATATTATAATAATGCCTATCAACCACAATATAATAATCATCTAGCAGAAACTCTTTCATCTCACGTTCTACATATATAGTGTACAATCAAAACCGCAAGCACGTATTGGGTAATGGATTTCCAACTATGACAAGGTATGGAACCACCTTCTGATCAGTGTACTCTAGGAATGATACACTGGAGTTCAACAAGAACATCTTGCAACTCAGCCACACATGACCAACCACTCATTTCTCTTGAGTGTATCGAATGCACATCACCAACGATTGGGATCAGCAACCATTTCCTGATAAGGGATAACACTAATATAGATTAAAGAAGCAAATGAATATTCTCTAGATAGGTGATAATACACCCTAATGGGAGCTAACCACATAGCCATGCTGCATGCCCGATTTTTGTCATCACACAGTTGTTGAGGCCAGAGGTAACCCTTTATCATCACATCAGATTCACTTCGAATGCCACATTGTCAAATCCATCGAAAATCACTAATTGACGTCTACAACAGTACATTATGTGTTAGCTAAAGAAGTTTCCTTCTCCACTTCCACTCTTGGTACGGTTGAAGAAATCAATGTACATGACCTTTCTGGAAATACTCTGTCAGACATTCATCCATACCAGTCATCCAGGAACAGGATGAACCGAAGGCACTATTCCGTACATCCATCCTAGGCAATAGCTACCTAGGACTTATATAATAGTCCTTGCACTTTACTCCGTCTTCAATATATTCAGCAGAATTGGTTTGCAATTCTTATGCCAACACGGAGTGGTTCTTCGGATAATAATCCAACCGGTCTCTCCATATTGACAACGATGGTCAAAACTTCGATAGTCTGTGATTTAACTATCGAATAAAAACAAGTGTTTCGATAGTTGATGATTTAACTGTCGAAGAAAATAAGTGTTCACCCAAAAGTCAGACAATCCCTGGTTCCTTAATTAATATTTCATTAATTAAATCCCTTCTCCACTTCTAATCAGTATTTGTTAACCAAATATTCTTAATAACCATATTGGCCTTATACGTTATTTGGAAAACATTTCCGAATATCGCCATCCTTTTATTTTCTAAACTTTAGAAAATATATACTATTTATAATTGGAAAATATTCCAATTACTTATCTCTTTTCCGATCTCGTTTATTTCTATACTTAGGAAATATTTATTGTTCTATTTTCAAGCTTACGCGTATTTGGGTTAAAACGGATGTTGTGTTAAACATTGTTACGACAACCCAAATACTATATTCAACTAACCCTTATTCAACATTGACCTTCGAGCCTGAAATGTTACTATTTATTTGTTAAAAATGAAACCAATCAAGTTGGGGTATAACTACCTCTCAGACCTTGACTGAATAATATTTATAACGTCAAAACAGGTAAGACTACTTACTCAAATAATCAACACCTTACAAACCAATTGTTCACTTTTAAAACACGTATACGCTTTCTCTTTCTATTCTTACCGGATTGTATTCTTAGACTTCCTTTTAGATTATACTATTCTCTATTTTAAGCTCGCTTCTATATTGACTTCGAAATATTTGATATATAGATTTCTAGTTATCAAACTTCTAAAAAATATTCTAACTCCTTAAATTCCCGGAAAAATTCGCCATAACCTCCTTTGTACCGGGAGCATCGGGATATTTCAAATAGCCTCCCATGGCCCTCACCAGTCCAAAAGAAGAAAAGGAAAAGCCAAGCGGCTAGCCGATACGGCGCATAAAATCTCATATATGAATTAAATACGTACCTTTTTGTCGAGCACTCTATTATATAACTGCATTATCCTTATCCCATACCTGTCTCCTGTATGTCTATACATGTCCAATTTAATTCAACTATACCCGATCGTTTAACTCAATTTGTTAATTACTTTGTTAATTAACTCTCTGGTATATTTCACTTTTTTATTTGAACACGACATCCAAATATATTTTTAATCTACTCTTGAACCAAATCAAATCCTATTTTCCACTCGAGTTAAATATTCGATTTCGAATATATATTTACAATTTCAAATTCCCTTTTTAAAGTTCAACATCAAATTCAAAACTCGATTAACTAACTCCTCTTCGACTTAGTTAATTCTATTCAATAATCAAAATATGATTATTGTTCCAGAAAACATTTCCTTTACTTCTCTTGAGTTAACACTTATTGTATAACTCAAGTCTAGATTTTTCAACTGGAAATTCGGCTTTTTATTTGCTTAAAAATCCTTATATTATTATATATAAACCATTATGGTTTCTAATGGTTTCTAGCGCTCCACTTTTAGAAAATTTGATTTTGATATATCTCAAAATCTACTAGACGCAATCCAGAATTTTCTTTTCTATTAGAGAACTATTATCTAACTGGTCCTGACGGTTCTTGTTTCAAAGAATTCCGACTTAAATTGAGTCCTTTATACTTGATTTAAGTTCGAATCGCCAATTTACGAACTGCAGCGCTGCGGCGAGTTCGCTTTAATTATATTTAACATATAAACGTTTAAACTTCGCTTAAACTATATTCAACTCTATTTGAATCCTATATTCAAATTCCAATTCAACTCTATTTGAATCCTACATTCAAATTCCAATTAAAGTATATTTGAATTTCAAATATTCAAACTCTATTTTAAATTCTATTTGAATTTCAAATATTTCAACTCCTTTTTAATTCTATTTGCTTTTCTATTATTCAAATTCTATATTTAATTTCCCTATTGAATTTAAATATTCAAACTCTATTTTAAATTTCTATATTCAAAATCTATATTTAAATTCCCTGTTGAATTTAAATATTCAAACTATATTTTAATTTCTATCTTCAAATTCTATATTTTAAATCCTTTATTCAAAATCCATTTCAAATCCTTTATCCGAATTCCATTTGAATACTATCTTCAAATCCTATGGTTTAAATTCCATTTGAATACTATATTCAAATCCCTTGTTTTAAATTCCATTTGAATACTATATTCAAATCCCTTGTTTTAAATTCCATTTGATTACTATATTCAAATCCCTTGTTTTAAATTCCATTTGAATACTATATTCAAATCCCTTGTTTCAAACTCCAATTAAACTATTTGAATTCTATTCTCTTTGAATTCCAAATATTCCAACCCCTTTTTAATTCTACTTGAATCCTAATTTTCAAATCCCTTGTTTTAAACTCCAATTAAACTATTTGAATTCTATTTTAACTCTACTTAAATTCCAAATATTTAAACTCTACTTTAACTCTATTTAAATTCCAAATATTTAAACTCTACTTTAACTCTATTTAAATTCCAAATATTTAATCTCTACTTTAACTCTATTTAAGTTCCAAATATTTAAACTCTATTTAAGTTCCAAATATTTAAACTCTACTTTAACTCTATTTAAGTTCCAAATATTTAAACTCTACTTTATATTCTCTTTGAATTCTAATATTCAAATCCTTTTTGTTCTATTTGAATTCTACGTTTGAATTTCCTTTATTCAAATCCCGTTTGAATTTCTCTTTGAATTTTATATTCAAATTCCTTTTAAAATTCTATTTGAATTCTATTCTCTTTGAATTCAAATACCATAGTTTATTCTCTTGAATTCAAATTCTATATTTTAAATTTCACTTTGATTCAAATTCTATTTAATTTCACTTTCAATTCAAATACCATATTTTAAATTTCTCTTTGAATTCAAATTCTATTTGAATCTCTTATATTCAAATCCTCTTTGAATCTCTAATATTCAAATTCTATTTTAAAAAATAGAATTTTCCTTTAAAATCTCAAATACCCTTTTTTGGGTATTTTTAAATATCAACACTTAGACCCAGTGATATTTAAATACACAAACAACCAATTATTTATTTCAGATTTCTAACACACCATATGTGATGGTATATATGCACACAAATAAACAAACAGATAATATATTTTTGAGGAATCCAGTCGGATTCCTCCAACCTGTTTTCCTACACCCACAGACGTTAGTCAACATAGTAATACCCATCCAGGTTCGTGGCAGGATATCGCGGTATAGAAGGTCATCCACTATCATAGCGTGGGGCGTATAGGGTCATCCGCTAATGGTACTGCGGGGACAATCCAACCATCAACCCAATATATATATATATATCCTAAATAACTAATATATATTTTGAAACAATCAGACAGCATTCAAACAAGCACAGACAATTATTTTTAACTATATAAAAATAATTCTAAACAAAAGGTGAGATTTACTCACCAGGATTTTTCTGTCGAACTAGCAACATGTTTTCGATTAAATTAACTGATGTTCAATTTAACCGAAAAATCCAACTTCCACCAAATAACTTCCAATTTATTCCATAGCTTATTCTTCGTCCATACCAATTCAACAGACTTCAATTTATCTGATTTTGATTTCATATGACATAATATTAGCTTTACAATTTTTACAAACTATTGTAAATAATTTAAATTTACCATAATACCATTACTTCTTTCCGTTATTACCTAACCTTTGATAAAAAGGAGACACAAATGCTCGAACATACCAATGATCTTGTTCGGGTTAATTTATACTTTAGGAGCTATTACGATTATTGACTAACCTAGAGACATAAGGGTTAACTTGTCATTTACTAATGTTGATGTAGGATAATATAGATGTCACTTAAAATATTTAGATTTCAATCTATTTGGTTATTTACTGTAATTAACACTAAACAATTACCTCCTCTATGTGAGCTGCTTCGACTATCACCAACCCCTTTAACTTGCCTTCCTATTTATTTTTCCCACGACCTGGAGAATTTGAGTTCTGGAATTTTGAAGCTGCGTCCAACACTAGTGCGTCTTACCCCATCAGTTGATGCTCCAAACCTCACTGTACCCCACAAATTCCAGCGCTAGCAAAAACCTAGGTCAACCGCTCCTTTTGCTTTGGCCAGAGACCCCTCAACCCCGATCGAACTACACCGTACAGTCTGACCTTCACCACATCGTGACATCACTTTTGACCTCATCCTCCACATGCTCGCTTCATCCCATCGCAACATCGACATCCCAAACGAATTCATCGCGTCTTCACCACTTGCCACCATCGTTTGCTCGAACTCGCTGGCCATCTCAAAGTCGCGGTTACTGGTCTTTACGCAACCCAAAATGACCATCGCGACCCTTCCTAGATGCTACAGGCATCAACAAATTTCCTGTGACGAGAAGGAATTTCGCTCGGTCCGAACCAGTCGCTAAACCGATCCAGGCCGTTCGAAACGCCCTATCGTTTGAGAACACGACAAATCAGAACGCATACAAAAGAACATTTCACTGTATATTACAACAATGCATCAGATTACAAGAATATACAGAGTATAAATGAATATTACACAGAAATATCAGAGATTTAAATTACATTTAAATACATATCAGCGGAAAATAATACAATACACAACTAGAAGAGATATACGGATACAAAGCTTTCCGGATATCATTCCAGCTGTAAACCAGGATCCTGTGAATATAAATCTGCAAAACCAAAACTACTAGCTGCCCGTGTCAAAATAGGGGCACCCAGAGTTTAGGTTAAAACAATAAACTCCAGGTCAGTCATGTGACTGGTGTGAGAACTAAAACAGTTAATCTTTATTTTAAATCATTAGGTAAATCAAGGGACCACGCCGTATAACACGGAACGGGTTTCCTCCCAAGAATACCAGTGCATAAAACAAACAGCGCAATGCTAAATAAAGAAAAATGAAGCTGTTATAAGACCCAGGCCCCATCACACAATGCAACGCAGCCGAGGATAGGGTTTTCCCTTATAACAGCCAAAGAATGCTTGATACGGTTCAAACAAATCATTTGATACTATAATAAGTGCATAGTGTATAATACAACTTCAAATCATAAGTATCAATCATAGGCGACATGAGCGTCCCATGCCACTATGTCGCCACATATAGGTTTACAATCAAAACCGCAATGTCGTATTTGGAAATTGGATTTCCATCTATGAACCGAGGCAAAAGATAGTCCTCAACCGATTCGAGACGCTCTAGCCCGTGTCTCAGGACCCAGACACAGGTGGGCCCTTGGATCGTCAGGGCCGGTCCACCGATGTGGATTAAAATGCCTGAACACTGCGTTTCCCCACCCTTTGGGGTGTCAATGAGCGAACAAATGACTCCATCGGTTCGAGAACGACCGATATATCCGAGGCGCCTCGCAACAGCAACAACCACATAAGTCAAACTCGTCAGGGCGTGTAAAACCACTGACGCCACTTTTTAGCTAGAAGGAAACGCATGCCCTCCCTGAGGTTCGTCTCCCGTTTTTGGTTCATACCGGGTGTGAAATCCGCGAAGTCACGTTACACAAAGCTGTGCCACACAGGCTGTGCTTTGATCATCACCACAAGACTTTGCTTTTCAATAGAAGCCTTGATCAATTGCCACTTAGGCGTGCCACACAGGCAATTCACTCCATGCGTTTGATATCCATCAATATATAACCCCTGAGCTCGTACGTCTCAGAGAAGGGCGTTAAGCAAGAGAATAAATCCTCCGCCGCCAAACAGATATATATTTAATAGAGATCAATCGCACGGACTAAAATCCAATGTCAGACACACAGTCCATTTACAAGTCCGTTCTGGGTCTGAACGAAACCGGAGGCACCTAGTACCCCGCATATCCATCGATCCCCAAGTACGTCTGGACGATCACTAACTGTTTCCATCTTCTTGGGTGTACAGCCCAATCAAGATCATCAGTAATTACCCAAACGACGTGAAGACTTCTGGTCTTCGACCACCGTCTTCATCTTCGACACCACGTCGAATCAGTTATTCAGAATGGGATAAACCCGGTCTTTCTGAATAACTCGCGTATATATTATAAAAGTGTTACACAAACACAACATACGCCTCATTCCAATTCAGAATATTCTTTTATTCAAATATTCCTATACTTTGGGAAAAGTTCCCATTAATTTTATCCAAGATAAATTCTTTAAATTTATTCTTTAATCTCCTTTGAATATCAATTCAAACTAGTCGGGATTAGCGAACCACACCGAAGTAATCATTTATTTTATTTCCCAATCCCAACCTATTCATCCCATGAAGTAAAACTGGTTATACTTCATATCTAACACCACGGTGTTATCGGTAAATTCAATTACCATTTCACGTTCAAATCTAATTAAAGATTTAACTATCGCCTGGAGTAAAACTGGTGATACTCCATTCTCGATCTTTCAATCTAATTAAAGATTCATTAAAACTCCACTTAGTTTTAATCTTTGACTGGGTTAAAGAATCAGTGTCATTTAAAACACGGTTCACGATAAACCCAAAATCACATTCCATTAATTATCGGGTTAAAGAACAAGTGTTATTTAAAACACCGTTCACGATAAACCCAAATATCAATACCAATTCAATTCCAATTAAATATCGTTTAATTGGTACACTTCATTAAATCTAAATAAAAAGATTTAATCTTTTCACAACTAGGTTCAAGAACAGTGTTAGTGAAGACACCATTCACGACAAACCCAAATCACATTTGATATTCAATACAAGGCTCTGAATAGAAAATATATCGGCTTATATTCAATATCAAATTCTACGACTAACAAATGTCGTATTGGAAATAACGATATAAATATATATCTTTCAAATTTCCATAACAACATCTGTATAATCACGAATTCCAACATCGAGATATTCCGAAGACATTTTCGATTCAAATCCACTCCAATGCAATCATTGGAAATTTTGGTTATTTTTAAAACCCTTTTCAAATTCAATTTATTTATTTAAAAATAAATAGAATTATAATTCTAGTTCAAAACTAGTTCATTTCGATAAAAATCTATTTTTATCTTTTCAAATATGGAGTTTTTCATCCCAATTCTTCTCGAATCATTTCTTATGATTTTACACAAATTATTACTATTTTTAATAATTTTATCAAGGCCCGTACAGTCGATTTCCATCAATGGCCATCGAACTGCACTTATAGCGACCTTTTTCAAATTTGATTTGGACATAATTCCAAATCCAACCGTTAGATTTCTAATTTCTAATATTCGTTAGAAAGCTCTTTTCGATACGAACCCAACGGTTCCGGTTTTAGGAGAATCCGACGGTCGGATCTCCCGTAATGTCCGTTTGAAATAAATGGTCGAAATTCACGAACTGCCGCGGCGCGGCGCGTTCTATTCAGGCCATTATATTATATATATAATATATATAATATATACTTCGTCGATTTCTATTTAAAACGAATTATATAAATAGTTTTGAATTCGTTTCAAAAACATTTTCAACTTCCTTTTCAATTCAAATCACAATTGAATTCTTCTTTATAGATTCGTTTTAAAATTCATTTCTATTCAATTCAAATTTCAATTCAATTTGAATTCGTTTTCAATTCAATTCATTTCGGAATCGTTTTCAATTCAATTCATTTCGAAATCGTTTTCAATTCACTTCATTTCGAAATCGTTTTCAATTCAATTTGAAATCGTTTTCAATTCACTTTGAAATCGTTTTCAATTCACTTTGAATTCGTTTTCAATTCAATTCATTTCGAAATCGTTTTCAATTCAATTCATTTCGAAATCGTTTTCAATTCACTTTGAAATCGTTTTCAATTCAATTCATTTCGAAATCGTTTTCAATTCAATTCATTTCGAAATCGTTTTCAATTCAATTCATTTCGAAATCGTTTTCAATTCACTTCATTTCGAAATCGTTTTCAATTCAATTAATTTCGAAATCGTCGATTTCGAAATCACTTTCAATATTCATTTTAAAATGAATAAAATCGATATAAATATCGTGCACGTCAAAATGGCGTCAATCTAATCAACACGGCTTCATAAATTTCTATTTTCAAATTTTCTTTATTTTTCAAATTGGAATGAGGCCCAATCAATTACCATATAAAATTAATTATATGGATTTCCATACAACACATGTATATAATAGCATTGAAAAATAATCAACCATCAACCAAAGTGCACTACACTGTATAAGCATCAAATATAGATATTCAACGCTTATAACAGCCTGTCAATCAATCGATCGACATATTTAATCAATCAGGATGAGTGAACTTCAAATTTCATCCCAACACCCGTGTGGGGTTTCAAACAATCAAACACAGATTTTATTTGTGCAGTTGGGCGATGTGTAAAATTTATCGTCCCAATCAATGTCATTCAAATAAGTGTACATAAACAAACCGTCTGGTTTGTAAATGAATATTTATTTATTCACATTCACGTTAAAAATTATATTTTTAACGATAAAATATTTATTCCAACACATGAATTTTCTTTTCAGTTCATTTATTCAATAAATGATATTTTAATTTTCTAACATATTTTAGAAAATTTCGGCGGCATAACGGCACGATACTAGAAACGGGACGAGGCCTAGCCTTATCCCCGGTCTAGTGGAGGCCCACGCCATTCACACATCAATCATATCAATTTCATTTCACCAAAACAATCAAATCCAAATCAAATAATCTAACCAACTACACAACCAATCAAACAAGTCCATGGTCTGTGGACGGGTGTCTGGTGCTTCTAATAAGCACCGTCTGCATCCTAGTATATATATATAACTAGGAAAATTAAATTGAAAGGTGAGAAGTTCTCACATATAGCTATCCTAGCTCCACGGCACTTCATTGATAGAAATCTTCTTCGTCCTCGCCCTTTTTTCACCTTCGTTGCCCGCTTTCACTACCTATGTAAAAATCGAATTTTTACTTCGCTATTCAATATATAAAAATCATATTTTTATTTCGAAGTTCAATATATAAAAATCATATTTTTATTTCGAAGTTCAATATATAAAAATCATATTTTTAATTCGAAGTTCAACATATAAAAATCATATTTTTAATTCGAAGTTCAACATATAAAAATCATATTTTTATAATCGCTTCATACTTTTAAACATCGAATTTTCACTATGCTATTCAATATATAAAAATCGAATTTTTTTTATAGTTTAAAAATCATTTATAAAAATCAAATTTTGCCTAATTTTATATATAAACAAAGCATTGTTTTATATATAAATAATTTTTCCTAAAGTTCTGATCTTTTCTATTTTAAAACCTAAATCAGTTTTTAAACCTACTTAAAAATAAATCAGTTTTTAAATCATTTTAAAAATATCAGTTTTAAAATGCTTTTAAAAGAAAAATAGTTTTAAACCTAATTAAAGTAAAAACCAGTTTTTAAAGTAAATAAAATTCCGTTTTTAAACAAAATAAAATTCAGATTTAAAATAAAATAAAATTCAGTTTTTAAATCAAAATAAAATTCAGCAGATAAATGAAAATAAAAAAAATAAAACAAACAAAACTTACGGTCAAAAAAGAAGGGGGGGGGGGGTCTCTGCTGCAGCGCCGGAGGGTGGTGGGGGAAGGCGCGGTGGTTGGCAGTGGCGGGTGGCCAGAGGTGGCGCCCCATTGGCCGACGGAAACTAGGTTTCTCGGATTGGGGTTTTCGGGCGTCGTGACTTCATCGGAGAGGGGTGGCTTCAGTGGAGGAAAGGAGAGAGGGCGACGCGAGGGGAGATTCTGGCGGCGCCATGGTCGGAGGCGCGATGGTGGATTGGAGCGGCGTCGAGGTCTCAGGCGAGTGGTTTTTTTTTTCTTTTTTTGATTCTGTATTGAGAATAAGGGGGGGGGGCCAACGGGTTTTAAGGGGGAAGGGTTTTCTTCTTTTTTTTTATTTAATTATTTATTTATTTTTCCACCAAAAAGCATCTTTTATTTTCGACCACAAAACGAGGCCCACCGCCTGTCGTCCATAGCGTTTCACCCCCATTCCGAACACAATGGGATATGTATCGTCAGCTGATTCGGCTGTTACAATCAGTTTCCGTTAAATTTACATTTAAATCACTTTATTGAATTTTAAAACGTACATTTCAAATTACCGGGGTCGCATACTAACTCTAAAAATTGAATAAAAATATTTTCTAGCTTCGTATTAACGATACGGTCCTAACAAAACTAATTTCGTCGAATTCTGAGACCGTTGGAAAAATGGCCAATTTCCAGTCGATTAAAATCAACTGAAACTGGTCAAACGCGTTTTCCTTTGCCACGCTCACATATTGATTCGAAAAATTATGAAATTTGAAACCTAGCAATAACTTTACATCCTGGACCCAACAAAACTGGTTTCATCGAAATCCGAGGTCATTTGCAAAATGTCCATTTTTAAGGGCCTGAATTCCATAACGACTATTCAGAATTTTCAACTGGACATATCTTATCATTTATAAAGTGAAATCTCAGTTTGTTAACTTCGTTGGAAAGATATCGTCAATTAGATCCTAATGTTTTTGGTTTCACTAAAATCCGGATTGTTTTGCTCCCGGTACATTCAATTGAAGTTTGAAATCGAATTATCGAACTACCGCGCCATTTTCAATTCCTTTTATAATTATATATAATTATTTATATTCCAACGACGACGTATATAATATATACGTTCGAATTATATTCAAAATAAATTTTCCGTCGATATTATTTAAAATAATCTATTTTAAATAATCAAAATTCGCTAAAATTGCCAAAATAAAATTTTCAAACTGGCTCGCATTTTCCGGGTTATTACAATCTCCCCCACTTAAAACTTTTCGTCCCCGAAAAGGAACAAAGTCGAAAGTGGTTTGATTAATCAGCACTACGCTCGATTTGGCTTCCATTCTCCAACTTTTCAGTTTCTGAGAATTTTCTAAAATTTCAAAAATTTGGCTAACACCCTAAATTTTTGAAAAATTTCGCCATAACCTCCCCTGCACCGGGAGCATCGGGGAATTTCAAATAGCTTCCCCGGTCCTTCAGATCTCAAAAAGAAAAAGAAAAAGCCAAGCGGCTAGCCAATAGGCTCACAAAATCATCATCACCCAAACAAAACAGTAAATCATGTAGTAAACATGTACCTATTTGTCGGGCAAACAAATTTTATTCTCTGCTCTAGCCTCCTTGCTATGACCTGTTCAATGATATACATGTATATGCAAGCAGATGCGACCAATTTTCAATATAGTTCAATATTTGGTTCGATTAGGCATAAGGGTTCAAAATTAGCAAACAAATGAACAAACAACACAAACATCAATCAATTAGTTGATTAGAGTTTCAAATTCATAATTTTGATACATATACAAAAATCAGATTTTTGGTGCCAAATCACAACAATAGATCCTATATAGTTTTTGGTTCTCACACCAGTCAATAGGAAATATATAGATATCACACCTTCGACACTCGAATATAAATGCTGATGATGATGCACCATCATCAACATCATCTTCGGGCGACTATCGTGTGATTCTATATCTATCCAATATATTAAAACTTCGAATACACGCGGATCAGACGTATACGCAAAATCTATATATACTGGATTGTCCACACCAAAATAAATAAATAACCAAATACGAATAATTGATTTAAATTTTCAAAACAAAACTTGTTTTCACTTTTATTTTAAAAATTTACTCTTCACACTCGTTCTAGGATACTACTGATCCTATCTCTAATGAGACATTCTCATTGGATTTTACTAATCCAATATCTGATGAATTCTTTCGTATGGTTCTAATGTGCCTTATTCTCTTAGCTTTGTAAACCAAAGCTCTGGTACCAAATGTGACGAGAAGGAATTTCGCTCGGTCCGAACCAGTCGCTAAACCGATCCAGGCCGTTCGAAACGCCCTATCGTTTGAGAACACGACAAATCAGAACGCATACAAAAGAACATTTCACTGTATATTACAACAATGCATCAGATTACAAGAATATACAGAGTATAAATGAATATTACACAGAAATATCAGAGATTTAAATTACATTTAAATACATATCAGCGGAAAATAATACAATACACAACTAGAAGAGATATACGGATACAAAGCTTTCCGGATATCATTCCAACTGTAAACCAGGATCCTGTGAATATAAATCTGTAAAACCAAAACTACTAGCTGCCCGTGTCAAAATAGGGGCACCCAGAGTTTAGGTTAAATCAATAAACTCCAGGTCAGTCATGTGACTAGTTTGAGAACTAAAACAGTTAATCTTTATTTTAAATCATTAGGTAAATCAAGGGACCACGCCGTATAACACGGAACGGGTTTCCTCCCAAGAATACCAGTGCATAAAACAAACAGCGCAATGCTAAATAAAGAAAAATGAAGCTGTTATAAGACCCAGGTCCCATCACACAATGCAACGCAGCCGAGGATAGGGTTTTCCCTTATAACAGCCAAAGAATGCTTGATACGGTTAAAACAAATCATTTGATACTATAATAAGTGCATAGTGTATAATACAACTTCAAATCATAAGTATCAATCATAGGCGACATGAGCGTCCCATGCCACTATGTCGCCACATATAGGTTTACAATCAAAACCGCAATGTCGTATTTGGAAATTGGATTTCCATCTATGAACCGAGGCAAAAGATAGTCCTCAACCGATTCGAGACGCTCTAGCCCGTGTCTCAGGACCCAGACACAGGTGGGCCCTTGGATCGTCAGGGCCGGTCCACCGATGTGGATTAAAATGCCTGAACACTGCGTTTCCCCACCCTTTGGGGTGTCAATGAGCCAACAAATGACTCCATCGGTTCGAGAATGACCGATATATCCGAGGCGCCTCGCAACAGCAACAACCACATAAGTCAAACTCGTCAGGGCGTGTAAAACCACTGACGCCACTTTTTAGCTAGAAGGAAACGCATGCCCTCCCTGAGGTCCGTCTCCCGTTTTTGGTTCATACCGGGTGTGAAATCCGCGAAGTCACGTTACACAAAGCTGTGCCACACAGGCTGTGCTTTGATCATCACCACAAGACTTTGCTTTTCAACAGAAGCCTTGATCAATTGCCACTTAGGCGTGCCACACAGGCAATTCACTCCATGCGTTTGATATCCATCAATATATAACCCCTGAGCTCGTACGTCTCAGAGAAGGGCGTTAAGCAAGAGAATAAATCCTCCGCCGCCAAACAGATATATATTTAATAGAGATCAATCGCACGGACTAAAATCCAATGTCAGACACACAGTCCATTTACAAGTCCGTTCTGGGTCTGAACGAAACCGGAGGCACCTAGTACCCCGCATATCCATCGATCTCCAAGTACGTCTGGACGATCACTAACTGTTTCCATCTTCTTGGGTGTACAGTCCAATCAAGATCATCAGTAATTACCCAAACGACGTGAAGACTTCTGGTCTTCGACCACCGTCTTCATCTTCGACACCACGTCGAATCAGTTATTCAGAATGGGATAAACCCGGTCTTTCTGAATAACTCGCGTATATATTATAAAAGTGTTAAACAAACACAACATACGCCTTATTCCAATTCAGAATATTCTTTTATTCAAATATTCCTATACTTTGGGAAAAGTTCCCATTAATTTTATCCAAGATAAATTCTTTAAATTTATTCTTTAATCTCCTTTGAATATCAATTCAAACTAGTCGGGATTAACGAACCACACCGAAGTAATCATTTATTTTATTTCCCAATCCCAACCTATTCATCCCATGAAGTAAAACTGGTTATACTTCATATCTAACACCACGGTGTTATCGGTAAATTCAATTACCATTTCACGTTCAAATCTAATTAAAGATTTAACTATCGCCTGGAGTAAAACTGGTGATACTCCATTCTCGATCTTTCAATCTAATTAAAGATTCATTAAAACTCCACTTAGTTTTAATCTTTGACTGGGTTAAAGAATCAGTGTCATTTAAAACACGGTTCACGATAAGCCCAAAATCATATTCCATTAATTATCGGGTTCAAGAACAAGTGTTATTTAAAACACCGTTCACGATAAACCCAAAAATCAATACCAATTCAATTCCAATTAAATATCGTTTAATTGGTACACTTCATTAAATCTAAATAAAAAGATTTAATCTTTTCACAACTAGGTTCAAGAACAGTGTTAGTGAAGACACCATTCACGACAAACCCAAATCACATTTGATATTCAATACAAGGCTCTGAATAGAAAATATATCGGCTTATAATCAATATCAAATTCTACGACTAACAAATGTCGTATTGGAAATAACGATATAAATATATATCTTTCAAATTTCCATAACAACATCTGTATAATCACGAATTCCAACATCGAGATATTCCGAAGACATTTTCGATTCAAATCCACTCCAATGCAATCATTTGAAATTTTGGTTATTTTTAAAACCCTTTTCAAATTCAATTTATTTATTTAAAAATAAATAGAATTATAATTCTAGTTCAAAACTAGTTCATTTCGATAAAAATCTATTTTTATCTTTTCAAATATGGAGTTTTTCATCCCAATTCTTCTCAAATCATTTCTTATGATTTTACACAAATTATTACTATTTTTAATAATTTTATCAAGGCCCGTACAGTCGATTTCCATCAATGGCCATCGAACTGCACTTATAGCGACCTTTTTCAAAATTGATTTGGACATAATTCCAAATCCGACCGTTAGATTTCTAATTTCTAATATTCGTTAGAAAGCTCTTTTCGATACGAACCCAACGGTTCTGGTTTTAGGAGAATCCGACGGTCGGATCTCCCGTAATGTCCGTTTGAAATAAATGGTCGAAATTCACGAACTGCCGCGGCGCGGCGCGTTCTATTCAGGCCATTATATTATATATATAATATATATAATATATACTTCGTCGATTTCTATTTAAAACGAATTATATAAATAGTTTTGAATTCGTTTCAAAAACATTTTCAACTTCCTTTCCAATTCAAATCACATTTGAATTCTTCTTTATAGATTCGTTTTAAAATTCTTTTCTATTCAATTCAAATTTCAATTCAATTTGAATTCGTTTTCAATTCAATTCATTTCGGAATCGTTTTCAATTCAATTCATTTCGAAATCGTTTTCAATTCACTTCATTTCGAAATCGTTTTCAATTCAATTTGAAATCGTTTTCAATTCACTTTGAAATCGTTTTCAATTCACTTTGAATTCGTTTTCAATTCAATTCATTTCGAAATCGTTTTCAATTCAATTCATTTCGAAATCGTTTTCAATTCACTTTGAAATCGTTTTCAATTCAATTCATTTCGAAATCGTTTTCAATTCAATTCATTTCGAAATCGTTTTCAATTCAATTCATTTCGAAATCGTTTTCAATTCACTTCATTTCGAAATCGTTTTCAATTCAATTAATTTCGAAATCGTCGATTTCGAAATCACTTTCAATATTCATTTTAAAATGAATAAAATCGATATAAATATCGTTCACGTCAAAATGGCGTCAATCTAATCAACACGGCTTCATAAATTTCTATTTTCAAATTTTCTTTATTTTTCAAATTGGAATGAGGCCCAATCAATTACCATATAAAATTAATTATATGGATTTCCATACAACACATGTATATAATAGCATTGAAAAATAATCAACCATCAACCAAAGTGCACTACACTGTATAAGCATCAAATATAGATATTCAACGCTTATAACAGCCTGTCAATCAATCGATCGACATATTTAATCAATCAGGATGAGTGAACTTCAAATTTCATCCCAACACCCGTGTGGGGTTTCAAACAATCAAACACAGATTTTATTTGTGCAGTTGGGCGATGTGTAAAATTTATCGTCCCAATCAATGTCATTCAAATAAGTGTACATAAACAAACCGTCTGGTTTGTAAATGAATATTTATTTATTCACATTCACGTTAAAAATTATATTTTTAACGATAAAATATTTATTCCAACACATGAATTTTCTTTTTAGTTCATTTATTCAATAAATGATATTTTTATTTTTCTAACATATTTTAGAAAATTTCGGCGGCATAACGGCACGATGCTAGAAACGGGACGAGGCCTAGCCTTATCCCCGGTCTAGTGGAGGCCCACGCCATTCACACATCAATCATATCAATTTCATTTCACCAAAACAATCAAATCCAAATCAAATAATCTAACCAACTACACAACCAATCAACAAGTCCATGGTCTGTGGACGGGTGTCGGGTGCTTCTAATAAGCACCGTCTGCATCCTAGTATATATATAGCTAGGAAAATTAAATTGAAAGGTGAGAAGTTCTCACATATAGCTATCCTAGCTCCACGGCACTTCATTGATAGAAATCTTCTTCGTCCTCGCCCTTTTTTCACCTTCGTTGCCCGCTTTCACTACCTATGTAAAAATCGAATTTTTACTTCGCTATTCAATATATAAAAATCATATTTTTATTTCGAAGTTCAATATATAAAAATCATATTTTTATTTCGAAGTTCAATATATAAAAATCATATTTTTAATTCGAAGTTCAACATATAAAAATCATATTTTTAATTCGAAGTTCAACATATAAAAATCATATTTTTATAATCGCTTCATACTTTTAAACATCGAATTTTCACTATGCTATTCAATATATAAAAATCGAATTTTTTTTATAGTTTAAAAATCATTTATAAAAATCAAATTTTGCCTAATTTTATATATAAACAAAGCATTGTTTTATATATAAATAATTTTTCCTAAAGTTCTGATCTTTTCTATTTTAAAACCTAAATCAGTTTTTAAACCTACTTAAAAATAAATCAGTTTTTAAATCATTTTAAAAATATCAGTTTTAAAATGCTTTTAAAAGAAAAACAGTTTTAAACCTAATTAAAGTAAAAACCAGTTTTTAAAGTAAATAAAATTCCGTTTTTAAACAAAATAAAATTCAGATTTAAAATAAAATAAAATTCAGTTTTTAAATCAAAATAAAATTCAGCAGATAAATGAAAATAAAAAAAATAAAACAAACAAAACTTACGGTCAAAAAAGAAAGGGGGGGGTCTCTGCTGCAGCGCCGGAGGGTGGTGGGGGAAGGCGCGGTGGTTGGCGGTGGCGGGTGGCCAGAGGTGGCGCCCCATTGGCCGACGGAAACTAGGTTTCTCGGATTGGGGTTTTCGGGCGTCGTGACTTCATCGGAGAGGGGTGGCTTCAGTGGAGGAAAGGAGAGAGGGCGACGCGAGGGGAGATTCTGGCGGCGCCATGGTCGGAGGCGCGGTGGTGGATTGGAGCGGCGTCGAGGTCTCAGGCGAGTGGTTTTTTTTTTTTCTTTTTTTGATTCTGTATTGAGAATAGGGGGGGCAACGGGTTTTAAGGGGGAAGGGTTTTCTTTTTTTTTTTTTTTATTTTTCCACCAAAAAGCATCTTTTATTTTCGACCACAAAACGAGGCCCACCGCCTGTCGTCCATAGCGTTTCACCCCCATTCCGAACACAATGGGATATGTATCGTCAGCTGATTCGGCTGTTACAATCAGTTTCCATTAAATTTACATTTAAATCACTTTATTGAATTTTAAAACGTACATTTCAAATTACCGGGGTCGCATACTAACTCTAAAAATTGAATAAAAATATTTTCTAGCTTCGTATTAACGATACGGTCCTAACAAAACTAATTTCGTCGAATTCTGAGACCGTTGGAAAAATGGCCAATTTCCAGTCGATTAAAATCAACTGAAACTGGTCAAACGCGTTTTCCTTTGCCACGCTCACATATTTTTATTCGAAAAATTATGAAATTTGAAACCTAGCAATAACTTTACATCCTGGACCCAACAAAACTGGTTTCATCGAAATCCGAGGTCATTTGCAAAATGTCCATTTTTAAGGGCCTGAATTCCATAGCGACTATTCAGAATTTTCAACTGGACATATCTTATCATTTATAAAGTGAAATCTCAGTTTGTTAACTTCGTTGGAAAGATATCGTCAATTAGATCCTAATGTTTTTGGTTTCACTAAAATCCGGATTGTTTTTCTCCCGGTACATTCAATTGAATTTTGAAATCGAATTATCGAACTACCGCGCCATTTTCAATTCCTTTTATAATTATATATAATTATTTATATTCCAACGACGACGTATATAATATATACGTTCGAATTATATTCAAAATAAATTTTCCGTCGATATTATTTAAAATAATCTATTTTAAATAATCAAAATTCGCTAAAATTGCCAAAATAAAAATTTCAAACTGGCTCGCATTTTCCGGGTTATTACAATCTCCCCCACTTAAAACTTTTCGTCCCCGAAAAGGAACAAAGTCGAAAGTGGTTTGATTAATCAGCACTACGCTCGATTTGGCTTCCATTCTCCAACTTTTCAGTTTCTGAGAATTTTCTAAAATTTCAAAAATTTGGCTAACACCCTAAATTTTTGAAAAATTTCGCCATAACCTCCCCTGCACCGGGAGCATCGGGGAATTTCAAATAGCTTCCCCGGTCCTTCAGATCTCAAAAAGAAAAAGAAAAAGCCAAGCGGCTAGCCAATAGGCTCACAAAATCATCATCACCCAAACAAAACAGTAAATCATGTAGTAAACATGTACCTATTTGTCGGGCAAACAAATTTTATTCTCTGCTCTAGCCTCCTTGCTATGACCTGTTCAATGATATACATGTATATGCAAGCAGATGCGACCAATTTTCAATATAGTTCAATATTTGGTTCGATTAGGCATAAGGGTTCAAAATTAGCAAACAAATGAACAAACAACACAAACATCAATCAATTAGTTGATTAGAGTTTCAAATTCATATTTTTGATACATATACAAAAATCAGATTTTTGGTGCCAAATCACAACAATAGATCCTATATAGTTTTTGGTTCTCACACCAGTCAATAGGAAATATATAGATATCACACCTTCGACACTCGAATATAAATGCTGATGATGATGCACCATCATCTTCGGGCGACTAGAGTGTGATTCTATATCTATCCAATATATTAAAACTTCGAATACACGCGGATCAGACGTATACGCAAAATCTATATATACTGGATTGTCCACACCAAAATAAATAAATAACCAAATACGAATAATTGATTTAAATTTTCAAAACAAAACTTGTTTTCACTTTTATTTTAAAAATTTACTCTTCACACTCGTTCTAGGATACTACTAATCCTATCTCTAACGAGTCATTCTCATTGGATTTTACTAATCCAATATCTGATGAATTCTTTCGTATGGTTCTAATGTGCCTTATTCTCTTAGCTTTGTAAACCAAAGCTCTGATACCAAATGTGACGAGAAGGAATTTCGCTCGGTCCGAACCAGTCGCTAAACCGATCCAGGCCGTTCGAAACGCCCTATCGTTTGAGAACACGACAAATCAGAACGCATACAAAAGAACATTTCACTGTATATTACAACAATGCATCAGATTACAAGAATATACAGAGTATAAATGAATATTACACAGAAATATCAGAGATTTAAATTACATTTAAATACATATCAGCGGAAAATAATACAATACACAACTAGAAGAGATATACGGATACAAAGCTTTCCGGATATCATTCCAACTGTAAACCAGGATCCTGTGAATATAAATCTGCAAAACAAAACTACTAGCTGCCCGTGTCAAAATAGGGGCACCCAGAGTTTAGGTTAAAACAATAAACTCCAGGTCAGTCATGTGACTGGTGTGAGAACTAAAACAGTTAATCTTTATTTTAAATCATTAGGTAAATCAAGGGACCACGCCGTATAACACGGAACGGGTTTCCTCCCAAGAATACCAGTGCATAAAACAAACAGCGCAATGCTAAATAAAGAAAAATGAAGCTGTTATAAGACCCAGGTCCCATCACACAATGCAACGCAGCCGAGGATAGGGTTTTCCCTTATAACAGCCAAAGAATGCTTGATACGGTTAAAACAAATCATTTGATACTATAATAAGTGCATAGTGTATAATACAACTTCAAATCATAAGTATCAATCATAGGCGACATGAGCGTCCCATGCCACTATGTCGCCACATATAGGTTTACAATCAAAACCGCAATGTCGTATTTGGAAATTGGATTTCCATCTATGAACCGAGGCAAAAGATAGTCCTCAACCGATTCGAGACGCTCTAGCCCATGTCTCAGGACCCAGACACAGGTGGGCCCTTGGATCGTCAGGGCCGGTCCACCAATGTGGATTAAAATGCCTGAACACTGCGTTTCCCCACCCTTTGGGGTGTCAATGAGCCAACAAATGACTCCATCGGTTCGAGAACGACCGATATATCCGAGGCGCCTCGCAACAGCAACAACCACATAAGTCAAACTCGTCAGGGCGTGTAAAACCACTGAGCCACTTTTTAGCTAGAAGGAAACGCATGCCCTCCCTGAGGTCCGTCTCCCATTTTTGGTTCATACCGGGTGTGAAATCCGCGAAGTCACGTTACACAAAGCTGTGCCACATAGGCTGTGCTTTGATCATCACCACAAGACTTTTCTTTTCAACAGAAGCCTTGATCAATTGCCACTTAGGCGTGCCACACAGGCAATTCACTCCATGCGTTTGATATCCATCAATATATAACCCCTGAGCTCGTACGTCTCAGAGAAGGGCGTTAAGCAAGAGAATAAATCCTCCGCCGCCAAACAGATATATATTTAATAGAGATCAATCGCACGGACTAAAATCCAATGTCAGACACACAGTCCATTTACAAGTCCGTTCTGGGTCTGAACGAAACCGGAGGCACCTAGTACCCCGCATATCCATCGATCTCCAAGTACGTCTGGACGATCACTAACTGTTTCCATCTTCTTGGGTGTACAGCCCAATCAAGATCATCAGTAATTACCCAAACGACGTGAAGACTTCTGGTCTTCGACCACCGTCTTCATCTTCGACACCACGTCGAATCAGTTATTCAGAATGGGATAAACCCGGTCTTTCTGAATAACTCGCGTATATATTATAAAAGTGTTACACAAACACAACATACGCCTCATTCCAATTCAGAATATTCTTTTATTCAAATATTCCTATACTTTGGGAAAAGTTCCCATTAATTTTATCCAAGATAAATTCTTTAAATTTATTCTTTAATCTCCTTTGAATATCAATTCAAACTAGTCGGGATTAGCGAACCACACCGAAGTAATCATTTATTTTATTTCCCAATCCCAACCTATTCATCCCATGAAGTAAAACTGGTTATACTTCATATCTAACACCACGGTGTTATCGGTAAATTCAATTACCATTTCACGTTCAAATCTAATTAAAGATTTAACTATCGCCTGGAGTAAAACTGGTGATACTCCATTCTCGATATTTCAATCTAATTAAAGATTCATTAAAACTCCACTTAGTTTTAATCTTTGACTGGGTTAAAGAATCAGTGTCATTTAAAACACGGTTCACGATAAACCCAAAATCATATTCCATTAATTATCGGGTTCAAGAACAAGTGTTATTTAAAACATCGTTCACGATAAACCCAGAAATCAATACCAATTCAATTCCAATTAAATATCGTTTAATTGGTACACTTCATTAAATCTAAATAAAAAGATTTAATCTTTTCACAACTAGGTTCAAGAACAGTGTTAGTGAAGACACCATTCACGACAAACCCAAATCACATTTGATATTCAATACAAGGCTCTGAATAGAAAATATATCGGCTTATATTCAATATCAAATTCTACGACTAACAAATGTCGTATTGGAAATAACGATATAAATATATATCTTTCAAAATTCCATAACAACATCTGTATAATCACGAATTCCAACATCGAGATATTCCGAAGACATTTTCGATTCAAATCCACTCCAATGCAATCATTGGAAATTTTGGTTATTTTTAAAACCCTTTTCAAATTCAATTTATTTATTTAAAAATAAATAGAATTATAATTCTAGTTCAAAACTAGTTCATTTCGATAAAAATCTATTTTTATCTTTTCAAATATGGAGTTTTTCATCCCAATTCTTCTCAAATCATTTCTTATGATTTTACACAAATTATTACTATTTTTAATAATTTTATCAAGGCCCGTACAGTCGATTTCCATCAATGGCCATCGAACTGCACTTATAGCGACCTTTTTCAAATTTGATTTGGACATAATTCCAAATCCAACCGTTAGATTTCTAATTTCTAATATTCGTTAGAAAGCTCTTTTCGATACGAACCCAACGGTTCCGGTTTTAGGAGAATCCGACGGTCGGATCTCCCGTAATGTCCGTTTGAAATAAATGGTCGAAATTCACGAACTGCCGCGGCGCGGCGCGTTCTATTCAGGCCATTATATTATATATATAATATATACTTCGTCGATTTCTATTTAAAACGAATTATATAAATAGTTTTGAATTCGTTTCAAAAACATTTTCAACTTCCTTTTCAATTCAAATCACAATTGAATTCTTCTTTATAGATTCGTTTTAAAATTCATTTCTATTCAATTCAAATTTCAATTCAATTTGAATTCGTTTTCAATTCAATTCATTTCGGAATCGTTTTCAATTCAATTCATTTCGAAATCGTTTTCAATTCACTTCATTTCGAAATCGTTTTCAATTCAATTTGAAATCGTTTTCAATTCACTTTGAAATCGTTTTCAATTCACTTTGAATTCGTTTTCAATTCAATTCATTTCGAAATCGTTTTCAATTCAATTCATTTCGAAATCGTTTTCAATTCACTTTGAAATCGTTTTCAATTCAATTCATTTCGAAATCGTTTTCAATTCAATTCATTTCGAAATCGTTTTCAATTCAATTCATTTCGAAATCGTTTTCAATTCAGTTCATTTCGAAATCGTTTTCAATTCAATTAATTTCGAAATCGTCGATTTCGAAATCACTTTCAATATTCATTTTAAAATGAATAAAATCGATATAAATATCGTTCACGTCAAAATGGCGTCAATCTAATCAACACGGCTTCATAAATTTCTATTTTCAAATTTTCTTTATTTTTCAAATTGGAATGAGGCCCAATCAATTACCATATAAAATTAATTATATGGATTTCCATACAACACATGTATATAATAGCATTGAAAAATAATCAACCATCAACCAAAGTGCACTACACTGTATAAGCATCAAATATAGATATTCAACGCTTATAACAGCCTGTCAATCAATCGATCGACATATTTAATCAATCAGGATGAGTGAACTTCAAATTTCATCCCAACACCCATGTGGGGTTTCAAACAATCAAACACAGATTTTATTTGTGCAGTTGGGCGATGTGTAAAATTTATCGTCCCAATCAATGTCATTCAAATAAGTGTACATAAACAAACCGTCTGGTTTGTAAATGAATATTTATTTATCCACATTCACGTTAAAAATTATATTTTTAACGATAAAATATTTATTCCAACACATGAATTTTCTTTTCAGTTCATTTATTCAATAAATGATATTTTTATTTTTCTAACATATTTTAGAAAATTTCGGCGGCATAACGGCACGATACTAGAAACGGGACGAGGCCTAGCCTTATCCCCGGTCTAGTGGAGGCCCACGCCATTCACACATCAATCATATCAATTTCATTTCACCAAAACAATCAAATCCAAATCAAATAATCTAACCAACTACACAACCAATCAAACAAGTCCATGGTCTGTGGACGGGTGTCGGGTGCTTCTAATAAGCACCGTCTGCATCCTAGTATATATATATATAACTAGGAAAATTAAATTGAAAGGTGAGAAGTTCTCACATATAGCTATCCTAGCTCCACGGCACTTCATTGATAGAAATCTTCTTCGTCCTCGCCCTTTTTTCACCTTCGTTGCCCGCTTTCACTACCTATGTAAAAATCGAATTTTTACTTCGCTATTCAATATATAAAAATCATATTTTTATTTCGAAGTTCAATATATAAAAATCATATTTTTATTTCGAAGTTCAATATATAAAAATCATATTTTTAATTCGAAGTTCAACATATAAAAATCATATTTTTAATTCGAAGTTCAACATATAAAAATCATATTTTTATAATCGCTTCATACTTTTAAACATCGAATTTTCACTATGCTATTCAATATATAAAAATCGAATTTTTTTTATAGTTTAAAAATCATTTATAAAAATCAAATTTTGCCTAATTTTATATATAAACAAAGCATTGTTTTATATATAAATAATTTTTCCTAAAGTTCTGATCTTTTCTATTTTAAAACCTAAATCAGTTTTTAAACCTACTTAAAAATAAATCAGTTTTTAAATCATTTTAAAAATATCAGTTTTAAAATGCTTTTAAAAGAAAAACAGTTTTAAACCTAATTAAAGTAAAAACCAGTTTTTAAAGTAAATAAAATTCCGTTTTTAAACAAAATAAAATTCAGATTTAAAATAAAATAAAATTCAGTTTTTAAATCAAAATAAAATTCAGCAGATAAATGAAAATAAAAAAAATAAAACAAACAAAACTTACGGTCAAAAAAGAAAGGGGGGGTCTCTGCTGCAGCGCCGGAGGGTGGTGGGGGAAGGCGCGGTGGTTGGCGGTGGCGGGTGGCCAGAGGTGGCGCCCCATTGGCCGACGGAAACTAGGTTTCTCGGATTGGGGTTTTCGGGCGTCGTGACTTCATCAGAGAGGGGTGGCTTCAGTGGAGGAAAGGAGAGAGGGCGACGCGAGGGGAGATTCTGGCGGCGCCATGGTCGGAGGCGCGGTGGTGGATTGGAGCGGCGTCGAGGTCTCAGGCGAGTGGTTTTTTTTTTTCTTTTTTTGATTCTGTATTGAGAATAAGGGGGGGGGCAACGGGTTTTAAGGGGGAAGGGTTTTCTTCTTCTTTTTTTTTATTTAATTAATTATTTATTTTTCCACCAAAAAGAATCTTTTATTTTCGACCACAAAACAAGGCCCATCGCCTGTCGTCCATAGCGTTTCACCCCCATTCCGAACACAATGGGATATGTATCGTCAGCTGATTCGGCTGTTACAATCAGTTTCCGTTAAATTTACATTTAAATCACTTTATTGAATTTTAAAACGTACATTTCAAATTATCGGGGTCGCATACTAACTCTAAAGATTGAATAAAAATATTTTCTAGCTTCGTATTAACGATACGGTCCTAACAAAACTAATTTCGTCGAATTCTGAGACCGTTGGAAAAATGGCCAATTTCCAGTCGATTAAAATCAACTGAAACTGGTCAAACGCGTTTTCCTTTGCCACGCTCACATATTGATTCGAAAAATTATGAAATTTGAAACCTAGCAATAACTTTACATCCTGGACCCAACAAAACTGGTTTCATCGAAATCCGAGGTCATTTGCAAAATGTCCATTTTTAAGGGCCTGAATTCCATAGCGACTATTCAGAATTTTCAACTGGACATATCTTATCATTTATAAAGTGAAATCTCAATTTGTTAACTTCGTTGGAAAGATATCGTCAATTAGATCCTAATGTTTTTGGTTTCACTAAAATCCGGATTGTTTTGCTCCCGGTACATTCAATTGAAGTTTGAAATCGAATTATCGAACTACCGCGCCATTTTCAATTCCTTTTATAATTATATATAATTATTTATATTCCAACGACGACGTATATAATATATACGTTCGAATTATATTCAAAATAAATTTTCCGTCGATATTATTTAAAATAATCTATTTTAAATAATCAAAATTCGCTAAAATTGCCAAAATAAAAATTTCAAACTGGCTCGCATTTTCCGGGTTATTACATTTCCACTCGTCGAACTCCCATCGTGCTTCAGATCCCAAATTTTTGAATGAATTCACGAGCGCCTTGTTGCCCCCAAAAATCTGAAGCCGTCGAACATCGATCCTCCCTGACAACATCGCTCTCGATCCTGGTTTTTGGGAGCGGAGACTATCGTATGAGAAGAGGAACTAACGTCTTCGATTTGGTTTCGATTTGTGTTGGACTGGGAAAAAGGAACGGATGTTGAAGCTTTTAAAAGGGGAGGTGCGGTTTAAAATTGAACAGAAAGGCCACGGGGTTTGGTTTAGTTGGTGATAATAAGGGTGCCACGTTTTTCTCCTTTTTATTTCTTTTATATATTTATTTTATTTAATTTAATTTGAATTAAACCGGTATACTTAAAATAAAAATGCACCTTAATTTCCAAATTCCTTTCTGAGCCCAACAACTGTCGTTCTTAGGGTAAAACCACTATTCCGGACACACTGGGATAGGTCACAAAGTCCAATTCGATCGTCTGTGGAAGATATAATTTAAATCGATATAAATTAATTTCAGAAAACTTTAATTTCCTCGATTGATTAACTGGTTAACTCTAACTCTAACTGGTTAACTCTAGCTCTAATTGGTTAACTAACTGATTATCTCTAACTGATTAACTCTAACTGATTAACTCTAACTGATTAACTCTAACTGGTTAACTCTAATCGATTTATTCTAACTCTAAACGATTAATTCTAACTCTTATCGATTAATTCTAATTTCTCGTATTTCTATAATTATAAATATTCGAAATAAAATGTATTTCGACTATACTCAATATAAATATAAATTTATATTGTCAACTAAATATTTAAAACCATATTAAATATTTAAAATTAGTTGGCTGAAATCCCGGGTCATTACATTCTTCCCCACTTAAAATAATTTCGTCCTTGAAATTGCTAAGGTAGGAAAAGTGCTACCGGCCGATTACTTTTCAAACTCTATTTAATTCGAATGATTTACAAACTATTCATTCACATCCAACTCATATTCTATTCAAATTGATTCTAATCAATTTATTTAGTTCGATTTATTTAACTTTCTTAAGTTAAATTTAAATTCCAGAATTCAAACTCCTGGTTTTCATTTCAAATCCCTTTGAAATCCCATAAATATAGACATATATTTATTTTTGTTTCAAATTCAAAACATTTGAATTTTCAAACCAGCTTGTTTCTTTGAAACAAATTTATCTATCAAAACTTTTCTAAGGCAGCAATCCCTCACTTAGAACTCGAAAATGAACACTGATGATGGTCGACTTATCACCAGAATTATTTCCTAGCTACTGAATGAGTTCAGTGCTATATTACTTGATATTTAGAAAAATATTTTCCAACTCCCAGGATTTTAAATTCTAACTTCTGGTTTGAATTTATTTCCCATTTCATCACATTTGTATATTTTATTTCATATACAAATTCCATTGGTTATATATAACTATTTCATTTCTTATAATCTTATTCGATTATAATCCTAACAATCAACTCAACCATTTAAAATGATATCGTGTCCATTCTTATGCTCAAGTGTTTATAAACTCCTATCGACATCGTGGCGTCCCATGATTCGATCAGAATCCATAATCCACTCAACAGACTAGTCAACACAATATAAAACAGTTTTTATATCAGTTAACAAATACGCTCTCTCGTATATATATACACTCAACTCATTCTAGGGTACTACTGACCCTATCTCTAATGAGCACATTCCAACAAGCCTAGGTATTCGCTCAACCTAAGCTCTGATACCAACTGTAATGTACCTGGGCTTTTCAACCATCGGTCACTGGGCTAACCTCCCAGCGTGGCTTACAGGGGTACCTCAGAACTGCTTTTACTGCCAGCCTCGCGACTCGACCAACCCACATTGTCGGGAGATGTAGGGGTAAGAATCCCCCGTTCGCCACCTAACGCGAAGCGAGAACCCCCTATCATCCGTACCAATTAAGCAACCAGCTCTGGTACCAAGTGTAATGACCCGCAAATCCATAACATCTGAGTTGACTATATACATCATACGTCCAACCCAAATATCACGAAAATACGACCCATTTTTTTTAGAAGAAAAAGGTAGAAGAAGAACAGAACTAACAACACAGAATCTCACAACGCAGCGGAACAAAATATAATATATCATAACTTTTGAAGTACAAAATTTCAACTGTATAACATACACTTTTCAGAATACAACACTTACAACACATCGGAACAAAACTCTATATAACTAACGCTGAAGCCTCCTGCTCCAAGCTCCTTTAGATAGATCTGTAAAATCCTGAACTACTTGACTTCCCGTACAAATTCGAGCACCCAAGAGTTTAGGTAGAACAAAACAAAATAAACTCCGGGTCAGTCATGTGACTGGTATGAGTAAACAATTTAAAATAGCTTGAACAAGTAAACGATATCTTAAGACCACGCCGTATAACAGAACGGGTTTTTCCCTTATGAGAATTCAAAATATCTTTATATCAAAAACATTTTGATATTATAATAATGCCTATCAACCACAATATAATAATCATCTAGCAGAAACGCTTTCATCTCATGTTCTACATATATAGTATACAATCAAAACCGCAAGCACGTATTGGGTAATGGATTTCCAACTATGACAAGGTATGGAACCACCTTCTGATCAGTGTACTCTAGGAACGATACACTGGAGTTCAACAAGAACATCTTGCAACTCAGCCACACATGACCGACCACTCATTTCTCTTGAGTGTATCGAATGTACATCACCAACGGTTGGGATCACCAACCGTTTCCCGATAAGGGACAGCATTGATATAGATTAAAGAAGCAAATGAATATTCTCTAGATAGGTGATAATACACCCTAATGGGAGCTAACCACATAGCCATGCTGCCTGCCCGATTTTTGTCATCTCCCAGTTGTTGAGGCCAGAGGTTACGCTTTATCATCACATCAGATTCACTTCGAATGCCACATTGTTAGATCCATCGAAAATCACTAATTGACGTCTACAACAGTACATTACGTGTTAGCTAAAGAAGTTTCCTTCTCCGCTTCCACTCTTGGTACGGTTGAAGAAATCAATGTACATGACCTTTCTGGAAATACTCTGTCAGACATTCATCCATACCAGTCATCCAGGAACAGGATGAACCGAAGGCACTATTCCGTACATCTATCCTAGGCAATAGCTACCTAGGACTTATATAATAGTTCTTGCACTTTACACCGTCTTCAATATATTCAGCAGAATTGGTTTGCAACGCTTATGCCAACACGGAGTGGTTCTTCGGATAATAATCCAACTGGTCTCTCCATATTGACAACGATGGTCAAAACTTCGATAGTCTGTGATTTAACTATCGAATAAAAACAAGTGTTTCGATAGTCGATGATTTAACTATCGAAGAAAATAAGTGTTCATCCAAAAGTCAAACAATCCCTGGTTCCTTAATTAATATTTCATTAATTAAATCCCTTCTCCACTTCTAATTAGTATTTGTTAACCAAATATTCTTAATAACCATATTGGCCTTATACGTTATTTGGAAAACATTTCCGAATATCGCCATCCTTTTATTTTCTAAACTTTAAAAAATATATACTATTTATAATTGGAAAATATTCCAATTACTTATCTCTTTTCCGATCTCGTTTATTTCTATACTTAGGAAATATTTATTGTTCTATTTCCAAGCTTACACGTATTTGGGTTAAAACGGATGTTGTGTTAAACATTGTTACGATAACCCAAATACTATATTCAACTTACCCTTATTCAACATTGACTTTCGAGCCTGAAATCTTACTATTTATTTGTTAAAAATGAAACCAATCAAGTTGGGGTATAACTACCTCTCAGACCTTGACTGAATAACATTTATAACGTCAAAACAGATAAGACTACTTACTCAAATAATCAACACCTTACAAACCAATTATTCACTTTTAAAACATGTATACGCTTTCTCTTTCTATTCTTACTGGATTATATTCTTAGACTTCCTTTTAGATTATACTATTCTCTATTTTAAGCTCGCTTCCTTATTGACTTCTTAATTTTTGATATATAGATATCTAGTTAGCAAACTTTTGAAAAATATTCTAACTCCTTAAATTCCCGGAAAAATTCACCATAACCTCCTTTCTACCGGGAGCATCAGGATATTTCAAATAGCCTCCCATGGCCCTCACCAGTCCAAAAAAAGAAAAAGAAAAGCCAAGCGGCTAGCCGATACGGCGCATAAAATCTCATATATGAATTAAATACGTACCTTTTTGTCGAGCACTCTATTATATAACTGCATTATCCTTATCCCATACATGTCTCCTGTATGTCTATACATGTCCAATTTAATTCAACTATACCCGATCGTTTAACTCAATTTGTTAATTACTTTGTTAATTAACTCTTTGGTCTATTTCACTTTTTTATTTGAACATGACATCCAAATATATTTTTAACCTACTCTTGAACCAAATCAAATCCTATTTTCCACTCGAGTTATATATTCGATTTCGAATATATATTTACAATTTCAAATTCCCCTTTTAATGTTCAACTTCAAATTCAAAACTCGATTAACTAACTCCTCTTCGACTTAGTTAATTCTGTTCAATAATCAAAATATGATTATTGTTCCAAAAAACATTTCCTTTACTTCTCTTGAGTTCACACTTATTGTATAACTCAAGTCTAGATTTTTCAACTGGAAATTCGGCTTTTTATTTGCTTAGAAATCCTTATATTATTATATATAAACCATTATGGTTTCTAGCGCTGCACTTTTAGAAAATTTGATTTTGATATATCTCAAAATCTACTAGACGGAATCCAGATTTTTCTCTTCTATTAGAGAACTATTATCTAACTGGACCTGACGGTTCTTGTTTCAAAGAATTCCGACTTAAATTGAGTCCTGTATACTTGATTTAAGTTCGAATCGCCAATTTACGAACTGCAGCGCTGCAGCGAGTTCGTTTTAATTATATTTAATATATAAACGTTTAAACTTCGCTTAAACTATATTCAACTCTATTTGAATCCTATATTC
This sequence comes from Allium sativum, assembly GCA_030737875.1. Taxonomy (NCBI): domain Eukaryota; kingdom Viridiplantae; phylum Streptophyta; class Magnoliopsida; order Asparagales; family Amaryllidaceae; genus Allium; species Allium sativum. Next base: position 1,269,637 of record CM060918.1, read on the forward strand.
AAATTCCAATTCAACTCTATTTGAATCCTACATTCAAATTCCAATTAAAGTATATTTGAATTTCAAATATTCAAACTCCATTTTAAATTCTATTTGAATTTCAAATATTTCAACTCCTTTTTAATTCTATTTGCTTTTCTATAATTCAAATTCTATATTTAATTTCCCTGTTCAATTTAAATATTCAAACTCTAATTTAAATTTCTATATTCAAAATCTATATTTAAATTCCTTGTTGAATTTAAATATTCAAACTCTATTTTAATTTCTATCTTCAAATTCTATATTTTAAATCCTTTATTCAAAATCCATTTCAAATCCTTTATCCGAATTCCATTTGAATACTATCTTCAAATCCTATGGTTTAAATTCCATTTGAATACTATATTCAAATCCCTTGTTTTAAATTCCATTTGAATACTATATTCAAATCCCTTGTTTTAAATTCCATTTGAATACTATATTCAAATCCCTTGTTTCAAACTCCAATTAAACTATTTGAATTCTATTCTCTTTGAATTCCAAATATTCCAACCCCTTTTTAATTCTACTTGAATCCTAATATTCAAATCCCTTATTTTAAACTCCAATTAAACTATTTGAATTCTATTTTAACTCTAATTAAATTCCAAATATTTAAACTCTACTTTAACTCTATTTAAATTCCAAATATTTAAACTTTACTTTAACTCTATTTAAATTCCAAATATTTAAACTCTACTTTAACTCTATTTAATTTCCAAATATTTAAACTCTACTTTAACTCTATTTAAGTTCCAAATATTTAAACTCTAATTTAACTCTATTTAAGTTCCAAATATTTAAACTCTACTTTATATTCTCTTTGAATTCTAATATTCAACTCCTTTTTATTCTATTTGAATTCTACGTTTGAATTTCCATTATTCAAATCCCATTTGAATTTCTCTTTGAATTTTATATTCAGATTCCATTCAAAATTCTATTTGAATTCTATTCTCTTTGAATTCAAATACCATAGTTTATTCTCTTGAATTCAAATTCTATATTTTAAATTTCTCTTTGATTCAAATTCTATTTAATTTCACTTTGAATTCAAATACCATATTTTAAATTTCTCTTTGAATTCAAATTCTATTTGAACCTCTTATATTCAAATTCTCTTTGAATCTCTAATATTCAAATTCTATTTTAAAAAATGGAATTTTCCTTTAAAATATCAAATACCCTTTTTTGGGTATTTCTAAATATCAACACTTAGACCCATTGATATTTAAACACACAAACAACCAATTATTTATTTCAGATTTCTAACACACCATATGTGACGGTATATATGCACACAAATAAACAAACAGATAATATATTTTTGAGGAATCCAGTCGGATTCCTCCAACCTGTTTTCCTGCACCCACAGATGTTAGTCAACATAGTAATACCCATCCAGCTTCGTGGCAGGATATCGCGGTATAGAAGGTCATCCACTATCATAGTGTGGGGCGTATAGGGTCATCCGCTAATGGTACTGCGGGGACAATCCAACCATCAACCCAATATATATATATATATATATATCCTAAATAACTAATATATATTTTAAAACAATCAGACAGCATTCAAACAAGCACAGACAATTATTTTTAACTATATAAAAATAATTCAAAACAAAAGGTGAGATTTACTCACCAGGATTTTTCTGTCGAACTAGCAACATGTTTTCGATTAAATTAACTGACGTTCAATTTAACCGAAAAATCCAACTTCCACCAAATAACTTCCAATTTATTCCATAGCTTATTCTTCGTCCATACCAATTCAACATACTTCAATTTATCTGATTTTGATTTCGTATGACATAGTATTAGCTTTACAATTTTTACAAACTATTGTAAATAATTTAAATTTACCATAATACCATTACTTCTTTCTGTTATTACCTAATCTTTGATAAAAAGGAGACACAAATGCTCGAACATACCAATGATCTTGTTCGGGTTAATTTATACTTTAGGAGCTATTACGATTATTGACTAACCTATAGACATAAGGGTTAACTTGTCATTTACTAATGTTGCTGTAGGATAATATAGATGTCACTTAAAATATTTAGATTTCAATCTATTTGGTTATTTACTGTAATTAACACTAAACAATTTCCTCCTCTATGTGAGCTGCTTGGTGTAGTGACCCAAAAATCCGGTAGAATTTGAGCTGACCAAAAACACAAGTCCAACCCCAAATATCACGGAAATTCGAACCATTAATAGAAAGAAGTTAGAGGGTGAGGATAGATAAGATAGAAACTTAGAATAGTAGAAGAAGAAGAACACAACATCAGAGTAACACGAATCTCACAACAGAACGAATAACATATAATATATATAACATAACTTGAAATATACATCTGTACTTGAATATACATCAATATCAAAGTACATCACTTACAACACAGCAGAAATAACTATAGCTATATGATCCTGAAGCCTCCTGCTCCAAGCTCTTCCAGTATATCTGTAAATTCCCGACTACTTGACTGCCCGTACAAATTTAGGCACCCAAGAGTTTAGGGAAAACAACAAAGTAAACTCCGGGTCAGTCATGGGACTGGTATGAGTAAACAGTTTAAAACAGTTTCAGAAAACTAAATGATATCTCATAAGACCATGCCGTATAACACGGAACGGGTTTTTCCCTTATGAGAATCCAAACACTTGATTTATCTTTATATCAAAACTCTTTTGATATTATAATAATGTCTAAATCAAGTAGATAACAATCTAGTGGAACGCTTACATCTCACGTTCCACATATATAATATACAATCAAAACCGCAAGCACGTATTGGGTAATGGATGTCCAACTATGACAAGGTATGGAACCACCTTCCGATCAGTGTACTCTAGGAACGATACACTGGAGTTCAACAAGAACATCTTGCAACTCAGCCACACATGACCGACCACTCATTTCGCTTGAGTGTATCGAATGTATATCACCAACGGTTGGGATCAGCAACCGTTTCCCGAATGGGACAGCATCGACAATAGATTTTTAGAAGTAAATGAAACTCTAGATCAGGTGATTATACACCCTAATAGGTGCGACCTACATAGCCATGCTGCTTGCCCGATTTCTGTCATTTACCGATTGATGAGGCTAGAAGCTACGCTTTATCATCACACCAGATTCACTTCGAATGCCACATCGTCAAATCCATCAAAAATCACTAATTGACGTCTACAACAGTACATTACGTGTCAGCTAAAAGAAGTATCCTCCTCCGCTTCCACTCTTGGTACAGTTGAAGAAATCAATGTACGTGACCTTTCTGGATATACTCTGTCAAACATTCATCCATACAAGTCACCCAGGAACAGGATGAACTGAAGGCACTATTTCTATTAATAGAAAAAGTCCTTGCACTCTACTCCATCTTCGATTATCTTTATATAATCTGATTCGCACGCTACTGCCAATACAGAGTGGTTCTTCGGATAATAATCCAACCGGTCTCTCCATATTGACAACGATGGTCAAAACTTCGATAGTTTGTGATTTAACTATCGAATAAAAACAAGTGTTTCGATAGTCGATGATTTAACTATCGAATAAAACAAGTGTTCACCCAAACATTCAACAATCACTGAGCCTTTAATTAATATTCCATTAATTAAATCTCTTCTCTACTTCTTAATCAATATTTGTTAACCAAATATTTTCAATAACCATATTGGCCTTATACGTTATTTGGAAAACATTTCCATATATCGCCTTCTTTTATTTTCTAAACTTTAGAAAATATTCATTATTCTATTTCCAAGCTTTGCACATATTTGGGTTAAAACAGATGTTGTGTAAAGCATCGTTACGACAACCCAAATACAGTATTTAACTAATTCTTATTCCACATTGATCTTCGAGCCTGAATCTTGCTACTTATCGGTATATCATGAAATCAACCAAGTTGGGGTATAATTACCTCTCAGACCTTGACTGAATAACATTTAACGTCAAAACAGACAAGACTACTTACTCGAATAATCAATACCATACAACTGATTATTCGCCTTTAAATACAAATACACTTCCTCTTTTTGTTCCTACGAGATTTTATTCTTATACTTCCCTTTTTATTATACTATTCTATTTCTAAGTTCGTTTTCTTATCGACTTCTATATATTTTGATATGTTAATTTCTAACTATCAAATTATCTTAAAAATATTCTATCTCCTTAAATTCCCGGAAAAATTCGCCATAACCTCCTTTGTACCGGGAGCATCGGGAAATTTCAAATAGCTTTCCCGGTCCTTCTCATCTCAAAAAGAAAAAGAAAAAGCCAAGCGGCTAGCCGATACGGCGCATAAAATCTCATATATGAATTAAATACGTACCTTTTTGTCGGGCATTCTATTTATTTCACTTCTATACTTTATTCCAAACCTGTCTCCTGTATATTTATGCCTGTCCAATCTATTTTAACTATACCAATCGTTTTAACTCAATTTGTTAATTATTTCTGTTAATTAACTTCTTAGTCTATTCCACCTTCATATTTGAACATGACATGTTCAAATATATTTTAACTTTCATATTAACAAATTCTAATTATACTCATACTCTCGTTTCCTTATCGACTTCTCTATTCAAATTCCAATTCAATTCTATTTGAATTCTCTTTATTTAAACTTCATTTGAATTCTACTTCCAAATTCTATAGTTTAAAGTCCATTTGAATTCTATATTCAAATTCTATAGTTTAAAGTCCATTTGAATTCTCTATTCAAATTTTATAGTTTAAAGTCCGTTTGAATTCTATATTCAAATTTTATAGTTTAAAGTCCATTTTAATTCTCTTATTTTTTTTATAAACAACGTTTATAACTTCAATTCAAATCCCACCTTTCATTTATAAACAAAGTTTATAAATTCGATTCAAATCCCATATTTTCATTTATAAACAGAGTTTATAAATTCGATCACTTGTTTTATATACCTTCAAAACAAGTTAATATTTTCTATAGTTTTATTTAAAATTCAAATTCTATTTATAAAAATAGAATTCCCTTTCTAAACCTCAAATACCCTTTTCGATATTTTTATAAATCAATATTCATGCTCTAGTGGTATTTTCAACAATCAGATCAACCAATTTTCAATCACTTGATTTTTAACACATCATATGGGAATATATATATGAAATCAAACAAACAACAAACAGATAATATATTTTTGAGGAATCCAGTTGGATTCCTCCAACCTGTTTTCCTGCATCCAGAGATGTTAGTCAACAAAATAATACCCATCCTTCTTCAAGGCAGGATATCGCGGTATAGAAGGTCATCCACTAATCATAGCGTGGGGGCGTATAGGGTAATCATCCGCTATGAAACTGCGGGCATCCGCTAATGAAACTGCGGGAATCCAACCAATCATCAACCCAATATATATATATATATATATATATATATATATATATATAATAGTCAACCAATCCTAAATAACTATATATATATTTTAAAAATAATCAGACAGCGTTCAAACAAGCAACAACAATTATTTTTAACACTAAAAATAATTCTAATTAAATGGTGAGTGAGATTTACTCACTTGATTTTTATTTGCGCTGAATATCCACTGAAGCATATTATATAAATTTCATAGCGATTCTTCCATACATCTGTTTTCCAAAGTACAACAAAAATCAATAAAATTCGAATTATCTAAATTTTACGAATTCAATTTAGTTAATTCCTCACATAATAAAATTCCAATTTAAACCTTAATTTTATTAATGATTAGTCTATACATTTCACTTTCTTTACTAACTATTTTCCTTTTATATAAATTAATCTATTTAATTTTATATAAACTTATTTCCCTAAAGAGTTTTAATTAGAAATAAAATAAATAAAATTACCTTAATCAAAAGAAAAACTTCCTCCTACATCAGACAGCCCCAGTTCCCAACCATCATCAGTAACCGCACTCCCTTAATGTCAACGCAGTTGTTTTCCCCCATTGTGCATCTTCCAATCGATCCTTTGCAACAGTCGACCCCTCAACGAAGGACGGAATCACCTCTGCAAATCATGTCGCCGATACCACATCTGCTTCACGTATGCGAGTGCCTCCAGCAGTCTCGCGATTCGTTGTTTATTCGAGCTCCCTTCTAAATCAACCAGTTCGCGCCTATCTTGAACACCCCAGAATCGATGCCCTAACCCAATCGAACTCGTGACCTAGTCTCATTGTGAATCGCGACTTCTTCTAGCCAGGCTCGAGCTTCGGGGATCCTTGCAGTGTTCGATTTCGGTTCCTAAATTCGTGAAGGTCTTCGACGTTGAGTTGAGCTTCATTAGATTTCGAGCAATACATTACGATACTCGATTTCTTTATCTGAAGAGGAAAGTAAAACTACCAGGGAGGGTCGCGATTTTATACTGAGGAGAATACTTTGATTGAAGAGGAGGAGGCCACGGGTTTGTTTTACTTTGTGGAAGAAGAGGAACCACCGTTTGCTTTTGGTTTGTGGTGATATAGAGGGAACGACATGTTTGGTTTTGGTCCACATTTTTTTTATTTTAATTTATTTTAAATCGGTATCCTTTAATTAAAAACCCCTTGACTCTGAACTCCTTTCTGAACCCAACAACTGTCCATTCTAGGGTAATACCCCTATTATGAATCTACTGGGATAAGTCACGAAGTCCAGTTCGATCGTCTGTGGAAGATATCAATTTAAATTGATATAAATTAATTTCATAACAATTAATTTCTTCGATAATAAATTAATATTATCGTTCATAAATTCAAAACAGAATTCTAATTAATTATTTGAATTAATTTGTCTTCGTTTTAAATTCGAATTGGATTATTAAATTAATAAATTAATATAAATATTCATTTATATTTATCCACCCAATATTTAAATTCATATTAAATATTAAAAATTAACCCATAAGAATCCGGGTCATTACATTCTTCCCCACTTAAAATAATTTCGTCCTCGAAATATCTAAGGTAGAAAAAGTGCTACAAACCCATTAACTTTTCAAAATTTATTTATGTTGATACTCAACATTTCAAACTTCCTTACATACCTCTCTTTCGAATAAATCCTTATTCGATAACTCCTCCCTTCGAATAACTATATTCGATAATTTCTCTTTCGAATAACTAGATTCGAAAACCCTTCTTCGAATCAACTATATTCGATTTACTCTATTATTTTCTCTTATCAATTAACTCTATTGGATTTACTCTAAATTTGAATAACAAATATTCGATAAACTCTGATTGAATCACTAATATTCAAATAACTCTACGGATTAACCCTAACTGATTAACTCTAACTGGTTAATTCTTACTCTAATCGATTTATTCTAATTCTAATCGACTTCTCCTATTCGAATAACTCCTATTGGATAACGTTTATTCATTTATAAAGATTTACTTTTTGTAACGGTTCTTCACTCTATACATGTTCTCTTTAATAACGTTACTTCACTTATACAAGGGTTGTGTACCCCTTCTATTTTAAACTATTGGTGTTAAAAACCAATATCTCTTCTCTATATAAGCTCAGACTTATATATTCCATTTATCAAATGATAAATATTTAATTTAATTTATATACTGTCATTTATAAATTAATCTTTTCTATTTATCCGTTAAAAACAGATTTCCATTTTCTATTTATCTTCTAAATATTCCTTTGATTAAATTCTATTTATTTAACAAATAAATATCTCATTTATAACATTCTATTTATTTAACAAATAAATATTTCCATTGAATCTATTTGTAAATGTTTTACCAATATTCCCCTTTAAATTCTATTTATTTGTTCTTACAAATATTTCTCCTTCTATTTGTTTGCACATAACTTCCTTTGTATTTGTGTTACAAATATTTTTACTTTTTAACTCTTTTGGTTTTTCCTTTATTCAAACCCAATTCATATTTCATTCACATTGATTTTACTCAATTTATTCATTTCGATCCATTTAACTTACCTAAGTTAAATTTAATTTCAATCATTCAAATTCCCATTAACTAGTTGCTAATTAACCGTTTTTTCCTATTTCACCCTTTTTATTTGAATATAACTTGTTCAAATATATGTCAACTTAATTATAAACTAATCTAAATATATTTTCAACTCGAGTTATATATTCGATTTCGAATATAAATTCTCAATCTCTTCACTTATCCAAAAAACCCAATTTTGATTCAAATTTCCTTTAACTAATTATTCTCCAATTTAGTTAATTCTATTTAACCATTTAAAAATATGATTTTTGTCTTAAAAATCATTTCACTTACTTCACTGGAGTTCATATTTATTTTATAACTCAAGTCTATATTTTCCTCATTGCCATTCGGATTTTATTTACTTTAAAAATCCTTTTACTTATATATATATATAAACCATTGTGGTTTTTAATGGTTTCTGGCGCTGCTTTTCTAAAAATTTGATTTTGACATAACTCAAAATCTATTCGACGAAATCTAGATTTTTCTCTTTCATTAGAAAACTATTGTTCAACCGGTCCCGATGATTCTTGTTTCAAAGAATTCCGACTTCAATTGAGTTCTGTATACTAAACTGAAGTTCGAATCGCCAATTTACGAACTGCCGCGCTACGGCGAGCTCGTTTTAATTATATTTATAAATATAAACATTTTAACTTCGTTTATAATAAATTGAACTCCATTCTGATATATTTTTAATATATATCCAATCCATTTAATAATATTCCCGATCTATTTCTCTTCAAATATTCAAGTCCTCTACATCTACAATATTCAAATTCCATTTGAATTTCTTTATTCAAACTCTATATTTGAATTTCTTATTTTCAATTCCTATTTGAAATCCTTCATTCAATTTCTATTTAAATTCCTTATTCAAATTACTATTTGAAATCCTTTGAATTTAAATTCTATTTTAACTCCTATATTATCTTGAATTCTAATATTCAACCTCCACTTTATATTCTCTTTGAAATACTATTTAACCAAATTCCATTTGAATTCTAATATTCAAATCTCTATTTGACCTTTCTTTATTCAAATCCATTTGAATTCCTTTGAATTCAAATTCCATTTGACTTCTATTTGAATTATATATATATATATTCAAATTCCTTTATTTTACTTCTATTTGAAATCTATATTCCAATTCTCATTTCAAAATTCCTCTGAAGTAATATAAATATATACATATATTTATATATATCCCAAATTCAAAACATTTGAATTTTCAAACAACTTGTTTCTTTTAAACAAATTTCCATCAAAACTTTTCTAAGGCAGCAATTCATCACTTAGAAACTCGAAAATGAACACTGGTGATGTTGCGACCATCATCAGAATTATTTCCCAGCTACTGAATGAGTTCAGTGCTTTATTTCTTTCAAACTCCATTTCAAAAAATATTTTCCAAACTCCGAGGATTTTAAATTCTTAATTCTGGTTGGAATTCAATTTCAATTCATCTTATTTGTATATTTGATTTCATATACAAATTCCATTGGTTATATATATAACTATTTCTGTTTTATAATCTAATTCGATTATAATCCTAACAATCAACTTAACTATTTGAAAACAATATCGTGTCCAATCTTCTGTTCAAGTGTTTATAAATTTCTATCGACTTCGTGGCATCCCACGATTCGACCAAAATTCATAATCCGCTCAACAGACTAGTCAACACAATATAAAACAGTTTTTACATCAAATAACAAGTACGCTCTCTCGTATATATATGCACTCAACTCATTCTAGGATACTACTGATCCTATCTCTAATGAGCACATTTCCACACAGCCTAGGTATTCGCTCAACCTAAGCTCTGATACAAACTGTAGTGACCCGAAAATCCGGTAGAATTTGAGCTGACCAAAAACACAAGTCCAACCCCAAATATCACGGAAATTCGAACCATTAATAGAAAGAAGTTAGAGGGTGAGGATAGATAAGATAGAAACTTAGAATAGAAGAAGAAGAAGAACACAACATCAGAGTAACACGAATCTCACAGTGGAACGAATAACATATAATATATATAACATAACTTGAAATATACATCTGTACTTGAATATACATCAATATCAAAGTACATCACTTACAACACAGCAGAAATAACTATAGCTATATGATCCTGAAGCCTCCTGCTCCAAACTCTTCCAGTATATCTGTAAATTCCCGACTACTTGATTGCCTGTACAAATTTAGGCACCCAAGATTTAGGGAAAACAACAAAGTAAACTCCGGGTCAGTCATGGGACTGGTATGAGTAAACAGTTTAAAATAGTTTCAGAAAACTGAATGATATCTCATAAGACCACGCCGTATAACACGGAACGGGTTTTTCCCTTATGAGAATCCAAACACTTGATTTATCTTTATATCAAAACTCTTTTGATATTATAATAATGTCTAAATCAAGTAGATAACAATCTAGTGGAACGCTTGCATCTCACGTTCCACATATATAATATACAATCAAAACCGCAAGCACGTATTGGGTAATGGATGTCCAACTATGACAAGGTATGGAACCACCTTCCGATCAGTGTACTCTAGGAACGATACACTGGAGTTCAACAAGAACATCTTGCAACTCAGCCACACATGACCGACCACACATTTCGCTTGAGTGTATCGAATGTATATCACCAACGGTTGGGATCAGCAACCGTTTCCCGAATGGGACAGCATCGACAATAGATTTTTAGAAGTAAATGAAACTCTAGATCAGGTGATTATACACCCTAATAGGTGCGACCTACATAGCCATGCTGCTTGCCCGATTTCTGTCATTTACCGATTGATGAGGATAGAAGCTACGCTTTATCATCACACCAGATTCACTTCGAATGCCACATCGTCAAATCCATCAAAAATCACTAATTGACGTCTACAACATTACATTACGTGTCAGCTAAAAGAAGTATCATCCTCCGCTTCCACTCTTGGTACAGTTGAAGAAATCAATGTACGTGACCTTTCTGGAAATACTCTGTCAAACATTCATCCATACAAGTCACCCAGGAACAGGATGAACTGAAGGCACTATTTCTATTAATAGAAAAAGTCCTTGCACTCTACTCCGTCTTCGATTATCTTTATATAATCTGATTCGCACGCTACTGCCAATACGGAGTGGTTCTTCGGATAATAATCCAACCGGTCTCTCCATATTGACAACGATGGTCAAAACTTCGATAGTTTGTGATTTAACTATCGAATAAAAACAAGTGTTTCGATAGTCGATGATTTAACTATCGAATAAAACAAGTGTTCATCCAAACATTCAACAATCACTGAGCCTTTAATTAATATTCCATTAATTAAATCTCTTCTCTACTTCTTAATCAATATTTGTTAACCAAATATTTTCAATAACCATATTGGCCTTATACGTTATTTGGAAAACATTTCCATATATCGCCTTCTTTTATTTTCTAAACTTTAGAAAATATTCATTATTCTATTTCCAAGCTTTGCACATATTTAGGTTAAAACAGATGTTGTGTAAAGCATCGTTACGACAACCCAAATACAGTATTTAACTAATTCTTATTTCACATTGATCTTCGAGCCTGAATCTTGCTACTTATCGGTATATCATGAAATCAACCAAGTTGGGGTATAATTACCTCTCAGACCTTGACTGAATAACATTTAACGTCAAAACAGACAAGACTACTTACTCGAATAATCAATACCATACCACTGATTATTCACCTTTAAACACAAATACACTTCCTCTTTCTGTTCCTACGAGATTTTATTCTTATACTTCCCTTTTTATTATACTATTCTATTTCTAAGTTCGTTTTCTTATCAACTTCTATATATTTTGATATGTTAATTTCTAACTATCAAATTATCTTAAAAATATTCTATCTCCTTAAGTTCTCGGAAAAATTCGCCATAACCTCCTTTGTACCAGGAGCATCGGGAAATTTCAAATAGCTTTCCCGGTCCTTCTCATCTCAAAAAGAAAAAGAAAACGCCAAGCAGCTAGTCGATACGGCGCATAAAATCTCATATATGAATTAAATACGTACCTTTTTGTCGGGCATTCTATTTATTTCACTTCTATACTTTATTCCAAACCTGTCTCCTGTATATTTATGCCTGTCCAATCTATTTTAGCTATACCAATCGTTTTAACTCAATTTGTTAATTATTTCTGTTAATTAACTTCTTAGTCTATTCCACCTTCATATTTGAACATGACATGTTCAAATATATTTTAACTTTCATATTAACAAATTCTAATTATACTCATACTCTCGTTTCCTTATCGACTTCTCTATTCAAATTCCAATTCAATTCTATTTGAATTCTCTTTATTTAAACTTCATTTTAATTCTACTTCCAAATTCTATAGTTTAAAGTCCATTTGAATTCTATATTCAAATTCTATAGTTTAAAGTCCATTTGAATTCTCTATTCAAATTTTATAGTTTAAAGTCCATTTGAATTCTATATTCAAATTTTATAGTTTAAAGTCCATTTGAATTCTCTTATTTTTTTTTATAAACAACGTTTATAACTTCAATTCAAATCCCACCTTTCATTTATAAACAAAGTTTATAAATTCGATTCAAATCCCATATTTTCATTTATAAACAGAGTTTATAAATTCGATCACTTGTTTTATATACCTTCAAAACAAGTTAATATTTTCTATATTTTTATTTAAAATTCAAATTCTATTTATAAAAATAGAATTCCCTTTCTAAACCTCAAATACCCTTTTCGATATTTTTATAAATCAATATTCAAGCTCTAGTGGTATTTTCAACAATCAGATCAACCAATTTTCAATCACTTGATTTTTAACACATCATATAGGAATATATATATGAAATCAAACAAACAACAAACAGATAATATATTTTTGAGGAATCCAGTTGGATTCCTCCAACCTGTTTTCCTGCATCCACAGATGTTAGTCAACAAAATAATACCCATCCTGCTTCAAGGCAGGATATCGCGGTATAGAAGGTCATCCACTAATCATAGCGTGGGGGCGTATAGGGTAATCATCCGCTATGAAACTGCGGGCATCCGCTAATGAAACTGCGGGAATCCAACCAATCATCAACCCAATATATATATATAATAGTCAACCAATCCTAAATAACTATATATATATTTTAAAAATAATCAGACAGCATTCAAACAAGCAACAACAATTATTTTTAACACTATAAATAATTCTAATTAAATGGTGAGTGAGATTTATTCACTTGATTTTTATTTGCGCTGAATATCCACTGAAGCATATTATATAAATTTCATAGCGATTCTTCCATACATCTGTTTTCCAAAGTACAACAAAAATCAATAAAATTCAAATTATCTAAATTTTACGAATTCAATTTAGTTAATTCCTCACATAATAAAATTCCAATTTAAACCTTAATTTTATTAATGATTAGTCTATACATTTCACTTTCTTTACTAACTATTTTCCTTTTATATAAATTAATCTATTTAATTTTATATAAACTTATTTCCCTAAAGAGTTTTAATTAGAAATAAAATAAATAAAATTACCTTAATCAAAAGAAAAACTTCCTCCTACATCAGACAGCCCCAGTTCCCAACCATCATCAGTAACCGCACTCCCCTAATGTCAACGCAGTTGTTTTCCCCCATTGTGCATCTTCCAATCGATCCTTTGCAACAGTCGACCCCTCAACGAAGGACGGAATCACCTCTGCAAATCATGTCGCCGATACCACATCTGCTTCACGTATGCGAGTGCCTCCAGCAGTCTCGCGATTCGTTGTTTATTCGAGCTCCCTTCTAAATCAACCAGTTCGCACCTATCTTGAACACCCCAGAATCGATGCCCTAACCCAATCGAACTCGTGACCTAGTCTCATTGTGAATCGCGACTTCTTCTAGCCAGGCTCGAGCATCGGGGATCCTTGCAGTGTCCGATTTCGGTTCCTAAATTCGTGAAGGTCTTCGACGTTGAGTTGAGCTTCATTAGATTTCGAGCAATACATTACGATACTCGATTTCTTTATCTGAAGAGGAAAGTAAAACTACCAGGGAGGGTCGCGATTTTATACTAAGGAGAATACTTTGATTGAAGAGGAGGAGGCCACGGGTTTGTTTTACTTTGTGGAAGAAGAGGAACCACCGTTTGCTTTTGGTTTGTGGTGATATAGAGGGAACGACATGTTTGGTTTTGGTCCACATTTTTTTTATTTTAATTTATTTAAAATCGGTATCCTTTAATTAAAAACCCCTTGACTCTGAACTCCTTTCTGAACCCAGCAACTGTCCATTCTAAGGTAATACCCCTATTATGAATCTACTGGGATAAGTCACGAAGTCCAGTTCGATCGTCTGTGGAAGATATCAATTTAAATTGATATAAATTAATTTCATAACAATTAATTTCTTCGATAATAAATTAATATTATCGTTCATAAATTCAAAACAGAATTCTAATTAATTATTTGAATTAATTTGTCTTCGTTTTAAATTCGAATTGGATTATTAAATTAATAAATTAATATAAATATTCATTAATATTTATCCACCCAATATTTAAATTCATATTAAATATTAAAAATTAACCCATAAGAATCCGGGTCATTACACTTCGACTATCACCAACCCCTTGAACTTGCCTTCCTATTTATTTTTCCCACGACCTGGAGAATTCGAGTTCTGGAATTTTGAAGCTGCGCCCACCACTAGTGAGTCTTACCCCATCAGTTGATGTTCCAAACCTCACTGTACCCCACAAATTCCAGCGCTAGCTAAAACCTAGGTCAACCGCTCCTTTTGCTTTTGCCAGAGACCCCTCAACCCCGATCGAACTTCACCGTACAGTCTGACCTTCACCACATCGTGACATCCCTTTTGACCTTATCCTCCACATGCTCGCTTCATCCCATCGCAACATCGACATCCCAAACGACTTCATCGCGTCTTCACCACTTGCCACCATCGTTTGCTCGAACTCGCTGGCCATCTCAATGTCGCGGTTACTGGTCTTCACGCAACCCAAAATGACCATCGCGACCCTTCCTAGATGCTACAGGCATAAACAAATTTCCACTCGTCGAACTCCCATCGTGCTTCAGATCCCTAATTTTTGAATGAATTCGTGAGCGCCTTGTTGCCCCAAAAATCTGAAGCCGTCGAACATCGATCCTCCCTGAAAACATCTCTCTCGATTCTGGTTTTGGGAGCGGAGACTATCGTATGAGAAGAGGAAATAACGTCTTCGATTTGGTTTCGATTTGTGTTGGACTGGGAAAAAGGAACGGAGGTTGAAGCTTTTAAAGGGAGAGGTGCGGTTTAAAATTGAACAGAAAGGCCACGGGGTTTGGTTTAGTTGGTGATATTAAGGGTGCCACGTTTTTCTCCTTTTTATTTCTTTTATATATTTATTTTATTTAATTTGAATTAAACCGGTATACTTAAAAGAAAAATGCACCGTAATTTCCAAATACCTTTCTAAGCCCAACAACTGTCGTTCTTAGGGTAAAACCACTATTCCGGACACACTGGGATAAGTCACAAAGTCCAATTCGATCGTCTGTGGAAGATATAATTTAAATCGATATAAATTAATTTCAGAACACTTTAATTTCCTCGATTGATTAACTGGTTAACTCTAACTCTAACTGGTTAACTCTAGCTCTAATTGGTTAACTCTAACTGATTATCTCTAACTGATTAACTCTAACTGATTAACTCTAACTGGTTAACTCTAATCGATTTATTCTAACTCTAAACGATTAATTCTAACTCTTATCGATTAATTATAATTTCTCGTATTTCTATAATTATAAATATTCGAAATAAAATGTATTTCGACTAGACTCAATACAAATATAAATTTATATTGTCAACTAAATATTTAAAACCATATTAAATATTTAAAATTAGTTGGCTTAAATCCTGGGTCATTACATTCTTCCCCACTTATAATAATTTCGTCCTCGAAATTGCTAAGGTAGGAAAAGTGCTACCAACCGATTACTTTTCAAACTCTATTTAATTCGAATGATTTACAAACTATTCATTCACATCCAACTCATATTCTATTCAAATTGATTCTGATCAATTTATTTAGTTCGATTTATTTAACTTTCTTAAGTTAAATTTAAATTCCAGAATTCAAACTCCTGGTTTTCATTTCAAATCCCTTTGAAATCCCATAAATATAGACATATATTTATTTTTGTTTCAAATTCAAAACATTTGAATTTTCAAACCAGCTTGTTTCTTTGAAACAAATTTATCTATCAAAACTTTTCTAAGGCAGCAATCCCTCACTTAGAACTCGAAAATGAACACTGATGATGGTCGACTTATCACCAGAATTATTTCCTAGCTACTGAATGAGTTCAGTGCTATATTACTTGATATTTAGAAAAATATTTTCCAACTCCCAGGATTTTAAATTCTAACTTCTGGTTTGAATTTATTTCCCATTTCATCACATTTGTATATTTTATTTCATATACAAATTCCATTGGTTATATATAACTATTTCATTTCTTATAATCTTATTCGATTATAATCCTAACAATCAACTCAACCATTTAAAATGATATCGTGTCCATTCTTATGCTCAAGTGTTTATAAACTCCTATCGACATCGTGGCGTCCCACGATTCGATCAGAATCCATAATCCACTCAACAGAGTAGTCAACACAATATAAAACAGTTTTTATATCAATTAACAAATACGCTTTCTCGTATATATATACACTCAACTCATTCTAGGGTACTACTGACCCTATCTCTAATGAGCACATTCCAACAAGCCTAGGTATTCGCTCAACCTAAGCTCTAATACCAACTGTAATGTACCTAGGCTTTTCAACCATCGGTCACTGGGCTAACCTCCCAGCGAGGCTTATAGGGGTACCTCAGAACTGCTTTTATGGCCAGCCTCGCGACTAGACCAACCCACATTGTCGGGAGATGTAGGGGTAAGAGTCTCCCGTTCGACACCTAACGCGAAGCGAGAACCCCCTATCATCCGTACCAATTAAGCAACCAGCTCTGATACCAACTGTAATGACCCGCAAATCCATAACATCTGAGTTGACTATATACATCATACGTCCAACCCAAATATCACGAAAATACGACCCATTTTTTTTAGAAGAAAAAGGTAGAAGAAGAACAGAACTAACAACACAGAATCTCACACCGCAGCGGAACAAAATATAATATATCAAACTTTTGAAGTACAAAATTTCAACTATATAACATACACTTATCAGAATACAACACTTTCAACACAGCGGAACAAAACTCTATATAACTAACGCTGAAGCCTCCTGCTCCAAGCACCTTTAGATAGATCTGTAAAATCCTGAACTACTTGACTGCCCGTACAAATTCGAGCACCCAAGAGTTTAGGTAGAACAAAAAAAAATAAACTCTGGGTCAGTCATGGGACTGGTATGAGTAAACATTTTAAAACAGCTTGAACAAGTAAACAATATCTCATAAGACCACGCCGTATAACGGGACGGGTTTTTCCCTTATGAGAATCCAAAATATCTTTATATCAAAAACCTTTTGATATTATAATAATGCCTATCAACCACAATATAATAATCATCTAGCTGAAACGCTTTCATCTCACGTTCTACATATATAGTATACAATCCAAAACTGCAAGCACGTATTGTGTAATGGATTTCCAACTATGACAAGGTATGGAACCACCTTCTGATCAGTGTACTCTAGGAACGATACACTGGAGTTCAACAAGAACATCTTGTAACTCAGCCACACATGACCGACCACTCATTTCTCTTGAGTGTATCGAATGTACATCAACAACGGTTGGGATCAGCAACCGTTTCCCGATAAGGGACAGCATTGATATAGATTAAAGAAGCAAATGAATATTCTCTAGATAGGTGATAATACATCCTAATGGGAGCTAACCACATAGCCATGCTGCCTGCCCGATTTTTGTCATCTCCCAGTTGTTGAGGCCAGAGGTTACGCTTTATCATCACATCAGATTCACTTCGAATGCCACATTGTCAGATCCATCGAAAATCACTAATTGACGTCTACAACAGTACATTACGTGTTAGCTAAAGAAGTTTCCTTCTCCGCTTCCACTCTTGGTACGGTTGGAGAAATCAATGTACATGACCTTTCTGGAAATACTCTGTTAGACATTCATCCATACCAGTCATCCAGGAACAGGATGAACCGAAGGCACTATTCCGTACATCCATCCTAGGCAATAGCTACCTAGGACTTATATAATAGTCCTTGCACTTTACTCCGTCTTCAATATATTCAGCAGAATTGGTTTGCAACGCTTATGCCAACACGGAGTGGTTCTTCAGATAATAATCCAACCGGTCTCTCCAAATTGACAACGATGGTCAAAACTTCGATAGTCTCTGATTTAACTATCGAATAAAAACAAGTGTTTCGATAGTCGATGATTTAACTATCGAAGAAAATAAGTGTTCATCCAAAAGTCAAACAATCCCTGGTTTCTTAATTAATATTTCATTAATTAAATCCCTTCTCCACTTTTAATCAGTATCTGTTAACCAAATATTCTTAATAACCATATTAGCCTTATACGTTATTTGGAAAACATTTCCGAATATCGCCATCCTTTTATTTTCTAAACTTTAGAAAATATGTACAATTTATAATTGTAAAATATTCCAATTACTTATCTCTTTTCCGATCTCGTTTATTTCTATACTTAGGAAATATTTATTGTTCTGTTTCCAAGCTTACACGTATTTGGTTTAAAACGGATGTTGTGTTAAACATTGTTACGACAACCCAAATACTATATTCAACTTACCCTTATTCAACATTGACCTTCGAGCCTGGAATCTTACTATTTATTTGTTAAAAATGAAACCAATCAAGTTGGGGTATAACTACCTCTCAGACCTTGACTGATTAACATTTATAACGTCAAAACAGATAAGACTACTTACACAAATAATCAACACCTTACAAACCAATTATTCACTTTTAAAACACGTATACGCTTTCTCTTTCTATTCTTACTGGATTGTATTCTTAGACTTCCTTTTAGATTATACTATTCTCTATTTTAAGCTCGCTTCCTTATTGACTTCTAAATATTTGATATATAGATTTCTAGTTATCAAACTTCTAAAAAATATTCTAACTCCTTAAATTCTCGGAAAAATTCGCCATAACCTCCTTTGTACCAGGAGCATCGGGATATTTCAAATAGCCTCCCATGGCCCTCACCAGTCCAAAAAAAGAAAAAGAAAAGCAAAGTGGCTAGCCGATACGGTGCATAAAATCTCATATATGAATTAAATACGTACCTTTTTGTCGAGCACTCTATTATATAACTGCATTATCCTTATCCCATACCTATCTCCTGTATGTCTATACATGACCAATTTAATTCAACTATACCCGATCGTTTAACTTAATTTGTTAATTACTTTGTTAATAAACTCTTTGGTCTATTTCACTTTTTTATTTGAACATGACATCCAAATATATTTTTAACCTACTCTTGAACCAAATCAAATCCTATTTTCCACCCGAGTTATATATTCGATTTCGAATATATATTTACAATTTCAAATTCCCCTTTTAAAGTTCAACTTCAAATTCAAAATTCGATTAACTAACTCCTCTTCGACTTAGTTAATTCTATTCAATAATCAAAATATGATTATTGTTCCAGAAAACATTTCCTTTACTCCTCTTGAGTTCACACTTATTGTATATCTCAAGTCTAGATTTTTCAATTGGAAATTCGTCTTTTTATTTGCTTAGAAATCCTTATATTATTATATATAAACCATTATGGTTTCTAGCGCTGCACTTTTAGAAAATTTGATTTTGATATATCTCAAAATCTACTAGACAGAATCCAGATTTTTCTCTTCTATTAGAGAACTATTATCTAACTGGTCCTGACGGTTCTTGTTTCAAAGAATTTCGACTTAAATTGGGTCCTGTATACTTGATTTAAGTTCGAATCGCCAATTTACGAACTGCAGCGCTGCGGCGAGTTCGTTTTAATTATATTTCATATATGAACGTTTAAACTTCGCTTAAACTATATTCAAATCTATTTGAATCCTATATTCAAATTCCAATTCAACTCTATTTGAATCCTACATTCAAATTCCAATTAAAGTATATTTGAATTTCAAATATTCAAACTCCATTTTAAATTCTATTTGAATTTCAAATATTTCAACTCCTTTTTAATTCTATTTGCTTTTCTATTATTCAAATTCTATATTTAAATTCCCTGTTGAATTTAAATATTCAAACTCTATTTTAAATTTCTATATTCAAAATCTATATTTAAATTCCCTGTTGAATTTAAATATTCAAACTCTATTTTAATTTCTATCTTCAAATTCTATATTTTAAATCCTTTATTCAAAATCCATTTCAAATCCTTTATCCGAATTCCATTTGAATACTATCTT
The DNA here is from genome assembly GCA_030737875.1 of Allium sativum. Taxonomy (NCBI): domain Eukaryota; kingdom Viridiplantae; phylum Streptophyta; class Magnoliopsida; order Asparagales; family Amaryllidaceae; genus Allium; species Allium sativum. The sequence goes on from CM060918.1 coordinate 1,290,117, forward strand.
CAAATCCTATAGTTTAAATTCCATTTTAATACTATATTCAAATCCCTTGTTTTAAATTCCATTTGAATACTATATTCAAATCCCTTGTTTTAAATTCCATTTGAATACTATATTCAAATCCCTTGTTTTAAATTCCATTTGAATACTATATTCAAATCCCTTGTTTCAAACTCCAATTAAACTATTTAAATTTTATTCTCTTTGAATTCCAAATATTCCAACCCCTTTTTAATTCTACTTGAATCCTAATATTCAATTCCCTTGTTTTAAACTCCAATTAAACTATTTGAATTCTATTTTAACTCTACTTAAATTCCAAATATTTAAACTCTACATTAACTCTATTTAAATTCCAAATATTTAAACTCTACTTCAACTCTATTTAAATTCCAAATATTTAAACTTTACTTTAACTCTATTTAAGTTCCAAATATTTAAACTCTACTTTAACTCTATTTAAGTTCCAAATATTTAAACTCTACTATAACTCTATTTAAGTTCCAAATATTTAAACTCTACTTTATATTCTCTTTGAATTCTATTATTCAACTCCTTTTTATTCTATTTGAATTCTACGTTTGAATTTCCATTATTCAAATCCCATTTGAGTTTCTCTTTGAATTTTATATTCAAATTCCTTTTAAAATTCTATTTGAATTCTATTCTCTTTGAATTCAAATACCATAGTTTATTCTCTTGAATTCAAATTCTATATTTTAAATTTCTCTTTGATTCAAATTCTATTTAATCACTTTGAATTCAAATACCATATTTTAAATTTCTCTTTAAATTCAAATTCTATTTGAATCTCTTATATTCAAATCCTCTTTGAATCTCTAATATTCAAATTCTATCTTAAAAAATAGAATTTTCCTTAAATTCTCAAATACCCTTTTCTGGCTATTTTTAAATATCAACACTTAGACCCAGTGATATTTAAACACACAAACAACAAATTATTTATTTCAGATTTCTAACACACCATATGTGACGTTATATATGCACACAAATAAACAAACAGATAATATATTTTTGAGGAATCCAGTCGGATTCCTCCAACCTATTTTCCTGCACCCACAGACGTTAGTGAACACAGTAATACCCATCCTGCTTCGTGGCAGGATATCGCGGTATAGAAGGTCATCCACTATCATAGCGTGGGGCGTATAGGGTCATCCGCTAATGGTACTACGGGCATCCGCTATTGGTATTGCGGGGACAATCCAACCATCAACCCAATATATATATATATATATATCCTAAATTACTAATATATAATTTAAAACAATCAGACAGCATTCAAACAAGCACAGACAATTATTTTTAACTACATAAAAATAATTCTAAACAAAAGGTGAGATTTACTCACCAGGATTTTTCTGTCGAACTAGCAACATGTTTTCGATTAAATTAACGGATGTTCAATTTAACCGAAAAATCCAACTTCCACCAAATAACTTCCAATTTATTCCATAGCTTATTCTTTGTCCATACCAATTCAACAGACTTCAATTTATCTGATTTTGATTTCGTATGACATAATATTAGCTTTACAATTTTTACAAACTATTGTAAATAATTTAAATTTACCATAATACCATTACTTCTTTCCGTTATTACCTAACCTTTGATAAATAGGAGACACAAATGCTCGAACATACCAATGATCTTGTTCGGGTTAATTTATACTTTAGGAGCTATTACGATTATTGACTAACCTAGAGACATAAGGGTTAACTTGTCATTTACTAATGTTGCTGTAGGATAATATAGATGTCACTTAAAATATTTAGACTTCAATCTATTTGGTTATTTACTATAATTAACACTAAACAATTACCTCCTCTATGTGAGCTGCTTCCGACTATCACCAACCCCTTGAACTTTCCTTCCTATTTATTTTTCCCACGACCTGGAGAAGTCGAGTTCTGGAATTTTGAAGCTGCGTCCACCACTAGTGAGTCTTACCCCATCAGTTGATGCTCCAAACCTCACTGTACCCCATAAATTCCAGCGCTAGCAAAAACCTAGGTCAACCGCTCCTTTTGCTTTTGCCAGAGACCCCTTAACCCCGATCGAACTTCACCGTATAGTCTGACCTTCACCACATCGCGACATCCCTTTTGACCTCATCCTCTACATGCTCGCTTCATCCCATTGCAACATCAACATCCCAAACGACTTCATCGCGTCTTCACTACTTGCCACCATCCTTTGCTCGAACTCGTTGGCCATCTCAAAGTAGCGGTTACTAGTCTTCACACAACCCAAAATGACCATCGCGACCCTTCCTAGATGCTACAGGCATAAACAAATTTCCACTCGTCGAACTCCCATCGTGCTTCAGATCCCTAATTTTTGAATGAATTCACGAGCGCCTTGTTGCCCCAAAAATCTGAAGTTGTCGAACATCGATCCTCCCTTACAACATCGCTCTCGATTCTGGTTTTTGGGAGCGGAGACTATCGTATGAGAAGGGGAACTAACGTCTTCGATTTGGTTTCGATTTGTGTTGGATTGTGAAAAAGGAACGGAGGTTGAAGCTTTTAAAGGGGGAGGTGCGGATTAAAATTGAACAGAAAGGCCATGGGGTTTGGTTTAGTTGGTGATAATAAGGGTGCCACGTTTTTCTCCTTTTTATTTCTTTTATATATTTATTTTATTTAATTTGAATTAAACCGGTATACTTAAAATAAAAATGCACCTTGATTTCCAAATTCCTTTCTGAGCCCAACAACTGTCGTTTTTTGGGTAAAACCACTATTCCGGACACACTGGGATAGGTCACGAAGTCCAATTCGATCGTCTGTGGAAGATATAATTTAAATCGATATAAATTAATTTTAGAACAATTTAATTTCCTCGATTGATTAATTGGTTAACTCTAACTCTAATTGGTTAACTCTAGCTCTAATTGGTTAACTCTAACCGATTATCTCTAACTGATTAACTCTAACTGATTAACTCTAACTGATTAACTCTAACTGGTTAACTCTAATCGATTTATTCTAACTCTAAACGATTAATTCTAACTCTAATCGATTAATTATAATTTCTCGTATTTCTATAATTATAAATATTTGAAATAAAAGGTATTTCGACTATACTCAATATAAATATAAATTTATATTGTCAACTAAATATTTAAAACCATATTAAATATTTAAAATTAGTTGGTCGAAATCCCGGGTCATTACAAGCTCAAGGTTATTCAACAACGAACGAAGTCCGCCCAAGATAGGAAGAACAGTTATGCTGATAAAAGGCAAAGAGATTTGAAATTCTCCGTTGGTGACTTGGTATTCGTCAAGATTTCTCCATTGAAGAGTATGATTTGATTTGGTAGGAGAGGTAAATTGGCACCAAGGTTTATTGGTCCATTTCCAGTTCTCGAACAAGTTCGGAATTTAGCGTATAAAGTTGGATTACCTGACAAGATGGCAGGAGTGCACAATGTATTTCATGTTTCTCAGTTAAGAAAGTTTGTGCATGATTCTGATATGACTATTTCACCAGATCAGTTAAATGATATGGAGATAGAACCCGAGGTAGTTGGAAACATCAGACTGGTTCGTATTATCGGAAACGGTATGAAGCAACTTCGGAGGAAGACGGTGAAACTAACTAAGGTCCAGTGGGGTGATAATGAGAATGACTGTACTTGGGAAACCGAGGAGAGCATAAGGAAGTCATATCTAGAGCTCTTTACCTAGTAAGATTTTAATCGCAACATAGTTATTCCCTTATTAGTAAACCGCATGCTAGGACAGGCTGGTTGTGCTGTTATGTATGTTTGATTGTTTGTAAATGGATGATAGGCATCCGGGGCCCCATTGTATGTCTTCTTGGTTAAGAAATTTCGAGGGCGAAATTTCTTAAGGGGTGGAGTGTGTAATGACCCGCATTCTACGTATCGAAGGATCGTAGAATATTTTTTCTTTATATAAGTCATATGGTTGTGTAACTTTGGGAAACGAGTGTTGGGGTCATTTCCAATATTCACGATTTTTTCCGAATTTTAAATGACCAGTTTGCCCGTTGCAAATCTTGTTTCGCCTAAAACTTTTGATTGGTAAGGATTTTTAACTTGAAACCACTTCCATTGGATTTTGTTGAGGGTTTACCATTCAAAATAATGGTCACATTAATCAAACGGACTTATTGTTTGGGAGATATGGTTGAAATAAGATTTAAAGATGGAAAAACAACTTAATCGGGCTTAGTAGGATGATTAGCAGCTAGGCCCATAACCTATTTCGGGATTAGAGTTATGGGAGGGCTGAAAGGGTTTGGAGAAACATTCCCTTTTATTTTTCCAGCCGCCACAAACATTTCTTGAACCCTAGTAATGGCATCCATCTTCTAAATCTCCCTCTAATCAATTTCTAATCACTAATTAACAAAATCTACATCAAATTTGAGTTAGAGCTGCTGCACTACATAGGAATCCGATCCAAATCATAGAAGTTTTAGATCTATCATTTATTTGTGGCTAAGGTGAGTGATTAGCATGTTTATTCACTAATTAGGGTTGATTAGTGATAATTCGCGAAATAATGACTCAGAAAAGTATGGAAAAATATGTAGAAATTCTAAAATATTATTTTATGTCGCTAGTATAAATTTAGTTAATTTGGATTAGGTTTGCTAATCCTATTGTTAGATATAGTTAAACTTGGTTTAAGGGAAAATAATGGTTTTGGATATGTTTGATCATAAATAACACATGTATTGATGTTTTAATATTTTTGATTGATTACACGTGTTATTACTGCTGTTTGGTATGGTTTGAAATTGCATAGGAAAGTTAGAATGGTGCAAAACGCTGTCGAGTGGCGAAATTAGCTTGCTGGAAAAGGACAGCAAGGTTGGTTCGTGACGCATGCACACGACAGGGTCGTGAGCCACGAACCGCGAACCGTGCCAGGGGCGAACCACGAGCGTGCATAAAGGCGAGTCACGAGCCAAGAGCTTATTCCAGGGCGAGCCGCGAGCCGATGCCAGGGCAGCCATGAGTCAATGCGAGGAGGGCCACGAGCCGAGCTTCGAGCCTGGACAGCGAACAAACCGATGACGACTGTGAACTCTTCTGAAGATCATTTCCAATCCGACTAAAACCCGAGATACAAAGGAAGTCCAACTGAGAAGTTATGGATCAGGATCCAAATAGGGATCGATGAGTTAACTTGAAGAGTTGGATTTTGCTGCGGGACGTGTGCAAAGGGTTTATCGATATCTATAATTTTGGTTCACCATTGTGAGAGAGGTTATTACTGTGGACCAGTGCACTGGGATCAGAGTTTGTATAGAGTAGGACTCCATCAGGGCCCCTGGGGTCAGAGGTTATATGGAGTAGGCCCCAAAGGGCAAAGTGGTCGTAACGATAGTGTACGGAGTCGGACTCCGTCGTGGCCCCAATGGTCTTGTGATCAAAGCGGGGGATATCGTATGTTTTACGCATTGAATGAGAGATGTGAGGGTGATTGCTATCACCATGACACGCACACTCCCATTTTTACACTTTATGTTATGTTACCTTAGAGTACTGTACATCTTGTTGTTCCAACTCTTGGGTTGCAGGTCCAGGTCAGGTATTATTATTTATACCTATTATTGTTTATTTTGCTGCTATTGATCGTACAAGACTTTTGTCTGACCCTGAGTTTTATGTCTCTTATTATTGCTCTAGATGCTCCTATACAAGTAGACTAGAGATAACTTAGGTGGTTATGCATGTGTTGTTGTCCGAAGATGAGCAGGAGGCTTACACGTACTATATACATATATTCTCCCTGTGTTGTCGCTGGTTACTGCTTTGGGCATTAGTAGTGTACATTTTTCATTTTCTTTTAGAGATAGTATTTTGAAGTTGTAATAATGGTTTGGATCATAAGCTGTATTTTGGATTCTGCTGCTATGATGGTTTAGTTTTCAGCTTATTCATTGTCTCGCCTATTTTATGCCAAGTTATGTTATTATTATATTTTATTCCATGCGCTGTGAGGTATAATATAGTTTTTGGTTGTTCATCACTTCAAACCCGTTTTTTTACGATCATCCTTTTCCAGTCAACCATTGACACAACGCATTTCAAGGGAAATTTCTGATGGTGTTGGGCGGCCATCACATTTTCTTTGGTCTAAGAATGGTGATGACTTTTAAGTGAATTTAATGAGGAATGTCGAAGTGATGATAAGTGTTCCTTGCTAGTTGTAATGCAATAGGTGTGATGACAACTTAGAAGTGTTCTGAGCTTGTCGAAAATGGTTGGATGGTCGCCGCTGATGATGATTAGAGATAGCAAAGGCCGAGGAATTATCGATATCGTAGGTTCTAGCGGGTTCAACCAGGGGTTACGCCATTTCGTCATATGGTCGAGTATCCTAGGCGTTGTGTATAGCCTAGACACATTTCATCGTATGGTGTGTTGGATTTTTGCTAGAACGGGCGTTTACCATTGGCTCTTGACGGATGGAAAAGTGTTTGGCCGGTCATACGATCAACGATAGTGTCAAAGCAGGATTGGCGGTGATAGACGAAGTCTGTCATGCATGCTGGATGTTTTGTTTGTACTGTCCCCCATAGATTATTCAACATCGAAGAAGATGTTCCTTGGGTGCTTGTCTAATATTGGTTTAGGAATCTAGGGCTTCTACTTGAGGGATGTTGAATTCGATTAGGATGGATTACTGGGGATCTTTAATATGGATGCTATGAGTGCTATTGGTGGTTGTTTCTGATTTCCATGAGTAAACGGTTGTTCTGGTTTCAATGGATGAATGGTTGAAATGTATGATGTAAAGGATATCATTGTCCGATGTAGGGAAGATGGGTGTTTAGTCCTTCTCTGGTGTTGTGGGTAGATTAGTCGTTTATCGACCCATTCTCATATACTTTATTGATGATGTTTGTTAGCTATTTTATCGCTCACTAAGACTGTTGTCTGACTCACGATTTTATGTTTCCCTCTTATTTCCTTGGCCTTTTCATCATGTTGTTGGATGGGAAGACTAGGTGACAAGTGGAAGGTGATTGCTTTGTGAGGATGATGTTGTAGTTCGAAGGTGAGTAGGAGGCTGGCATACTATCTTTACGACTATCTGTTATTTGTTCCGCTGTATGAGGATTATCTCTGAGTGCTATAGTGAGGGAAATTTGTAAAGACACTTATGTTGTGATTCCTAGTGTATGGATATTTTCTCTAGTTTTATGAGGATTTAAGTTTCTGCTCAAATATGCTACACTATTATTGCCTGTTGTATATGTTCTATTATATTTTATCCTTGCTCTGTGAGATTTACGAAAAGTACCGTTGTGTTTCATACCTTGATGGTCATCCATAGTTGCCTGGCACACCTTTTAGTGCATTATATCTCTTGTTTGGTGCAGGGGTTATAGGCGGTCGTCACAAATCACATGCGTATAAATCTTGGAACACTTGCTATGATGTTTCGAATGGTTAAGGTTGATTATTTTCCTTGGTTCATAAATGGAATCCGATTTCCAATAAGTGCCTTTGCATTTTTCAGTTGTAACTATATAGCCGACATAATGGGATAAGGCGGTATGCAAGATAAGACTTATACATTTATTTCCGAAAGTTATTTCAGCACTTAGACACTAATAATAATATATTTTCAAAATTGACTTTATGTATCAAGAATGTTTGGCCATCATAAGATTAAACCTTATCCTCTAGTATTCATCGCATTGTGTGATGGGACTTGAGTCTTATAATAGCTTCATTTTCTAAAAAGCATTTTGAAGTTTTATTCACTGGTATTCATACGAAGAAAACCCAATCTGTGTTATATGGCGTGGTCTCGTGATATGCCTTACTTTTAAATAATTTAATATTTTGTTATTAGAGTTTCTCATACCAATCTTATAACTAACTCATAACTTGTTTTTCCCTTGCAAAATTGGTTGCTCTTATTTTCAAATGGGCATGCCAATAGCAGGTTGTGATTAGATCACTTTTGGAAGCTATGTCTTCGAATGTATGGAAGCTATCTGGGAAATACGGTTTTATATTTGGAGTAAGAGCACGAATAAGATTTCTTTTGGACTCTCCCTAAGACTCCGACATGTTGTCTTCTCATTATTTCTGCTGTGTATCTCTTGAATTATTATTATTATAATGTATGATATTTGGATCCGTTGGGAACTATTTATTCTGATGAAACTCTGATGTGATATTTTTGATACAAATCTGATGTTATATGCAGCGTTTATTTTTCTACTGTTTCATACATGATGTGTTATATCGTAAAGGCCATCTATTTTTTGAAGATTGGGAGAAAGGGTTATCTCACTAGGAATCAGAGCTTAGGTATAAACCTTAATTCTGGGATATAACGCATTATATGACTCATTAGAGATAGAATCAGTAGTATTCTAGGATGAGTGACTCATTAGAGATAGGGCTAACAATACGCTAGAATGAGTACAGTAGAAAAACACACACCTTTTGGACACATTTCTGTTCATATACATTTCTATGCTTTTATAATTACTTAAGATATCTTTTCTGCTTGCCTAATTCCTTTCTTCCTATTTGCAAATATAATAAAAAATGAGCGGCAGAGGGAGAAGAGATAAAGGGAGGAAAGAGTAATGTTGCAGTTGAACAACCAACCCCCTAGTAGCTCTGATTGAGGCAGTTGTGTCGCCCCAACCAGAACCTGATTTGGCGGTCCTAGTTAAGAAATACAAGAATATAAGAGGGCTGCCATACTTAGGAAAAGAATCAGTCAATGGAGCACAAGCCTGGCTGCATTCTAGCAAAAGAATTTACATTGGCTAGAGGTTGACTAGGGAGTATAAAAGGTTCTTGGCCTCGTTGTTGTTGAAGGATGAAGCTTTAATCTGGTCAGAAACCGTTACTATGGAAGAAGGAAACTTTACTTGGAATCGCTTTAAGGAAATCTTTGAAGATAGGTTCATCCTATCTGGAGCAGTAGCCCGTCTACATTATGAATTCTCTAATTTAAAACAAAGGGGTTGAAATATTCAGGAATATCTGAGTAAGTTCAACGAGCTATCCCACTTTGCCCTAAAGTTGATCCTAGTTGAGCTTAAGTAGAACGTGAGAATCATTGATGGACTACAAAGGAGGTGCAAGAGTAGAGTGACCACATATATAAAGCTTCCATTTGCCGAGATGGAAGAGGTGGCAAGTCTCTATGAAACTATAAACAAGCAGAATTCTTTGGAAGACAAAGAGAGGAAATTTCAGAAAGAAAAGGAAATTTGAAAACAAGAAGCCAAAAGCGAGTAACAAGGGAAATCGACCCAAAGAGGAATGGTTAAAGACCGCCATATGATTCAACTGAAAGAAGACGCAGCATTTATCAGCAGATTGTAAATCTCAGAACCAACAATAGAGGAATGAATATGTACTAAACATGAAATATCACGATACAAGGGAAGGATAAAACTGCCATAGATTGGCTACATCATACCAGATTGTCCCTTAGTGAAGAAGACCGAAGTGGCACATGTTTACAACTTGGAAAATGTCCTAGCACCACTGGCTGGTAGGAAAGGTACATATGTTCTTGATAGTACACTTTCCTTTAAGAATATTCTAGATAAAGTGTTATTTGATACTGGTGCATCGCGTAGTTTAATTTCAATTAAGATGGATAAGAATCTAAATCTACACCTCATGCATATTTAAGAGCCTATTTATGTTAGAAATCCGATAGGAGGTTCCTTTAACCTTTGTTTACACTATAGAGTTCTTATCTCTTATTCTCAATATCTATTTCCCCTCATTTTGAATAACATGGATTTTTTTGAGTTTGATATTATACTTGGTATGGATTGGTTGAACCGATACAAAGCTAGTGTTAAATATGTGGAAAGAACAGTTAGAGAGAAAACAAAATTGAAAATTTCATAGAAATACCATGTGAAGGTCCAAATCAAATTAGGGATGAATTTGATATACTCTAGATGTTTCTCGTACCCCTCTAGAACAATCTCAATGGTTAAAGAATTTGTGGATGTGTTTGAATAAGTAGAGAGTCTTCCTCCTCAAAGGGAGATCGACTTCAAAATTGATTTGGTCCCAAATGCAAGGCCATTTGTGCATGCAATTCGTTGGATCGCAACAAAGGAGAGAGAAGAGTTGAACAATCAAACTAAACAACTCTTGTGGAAATGTTTGATTAGACATAGTTTCTCAAATTGGGGTGAACCAGTGGTATCAGTCCTAAAGTCTAACGGTTCCTTTAGACTTTATGCGGATTATCATGATCTTAACAAACAAATACTAAAGAATAAGTACCATCTTCCTTGTACTGATGATTTACTGATTCGTTTAAATTGAGCTCGAATATTTACAAAGATGGTCCAAGCTGTAGGTTTTCATCAACTAAAGATTGCAGAAGATTGAGTTCCTCTCATAGCTTTCGGATGGCTTAATTTGTTCTACGAATGGTTAGTGATTCCTTATAGACTATGCAATGACCGGTCTTACTTTGTAGATTTGATGAATTGAGTATTTTGAGAAGTACTAAATAAATATGTGCTAGTCTTTATTAATGACATTCTTATCCTCTCAAAGACAGTGCAAGAGCTCGCAGAGCATTTGGAAATGGTTTTGGAAATTCTAAGAAAGAAAGTATTAAAGGCGAAATTTTCCAAATGTCAGTTTCGGAAGAAAGATGTTATGTTTCTTTGGCATATAGTGTCAAAAGAAGGAATCTCAGTAGATCTAAGTAAGAAGTTGCCATACAAAGTTGGAAGCAACCAAGAACCCCTATGTAACGACCTAGAAATTTTGTAATCTAAAATATTAATTCAATTAAAGATTTAACGTTAAAATATATATACATACATATATATATATATATATATATATATATATATATATATATATTTCAATGTAGAATTTGGAATTTCATTTATTTTGAATGATATTTGAGTTTAGTTTTAAATAAAAGATTCTTTTTGTAAATTTGATGTTGATTTGAATGATTGTTAAATAAACGAGAATTGCATTGTTAGTTAGTTTGAATATTTAGTTTTGAATTATTTTCATGAAATTATTTCAATATGAAAGTTATATAAAACAAACACTATTACAATTGAGTTGGGCTTAGTTAAATAATTGGAAATAAAATTTAGTTTTGTAATTTAAGAACTTGAAATAAAATTTATTCTTAAGTGTGGATTCAAAATGTAAAGTTTGAAATTTTAATTTAAATAGTTAATTGACTTTTGTTTATAGTAAAATGTTAAATTTATTTCTAAACGGCAATAGTCAAAATACAGTCAATGTAATAAGAAGAAAAAATAAATTGTGGAATAAAATGCGCTGATACATTGCATTCACGTTAGTTTATTTTATCGTTTAGTAGCTGTTGGATTTATAACACATCTAAAACAAGAAATAATGTCGTCCATTTCACCATGTTTAGCCTAACATCGTACACTGTTCACTAGCTGCTTGAAGTACTTAACACTTGTTCATGGTGTAACACCCCGTATTTTTTGTTAACATTATAGTAAAGAATTAAACAATACTTAATTTCAAATGTGAGAATTAAGGAAAACGGGTTACGCCGTTGCGTTCGTCTCAGAATTCTGCTTGAGATAGAGTCCGAGTTTGCGTAAATTGGACTCTGTATGAAGAAGTTATGGCCTTCAGAAGTTTCAAAAATACAAATAAATTCAAATAGCTCAAAACAGAATTCAAAATTCAAAACAGAACTCAGAAACGGGGTGTGCGGGAAATTTCCCGCCTAGGACCCAGGTCGACCAGGGGGTCGACCTCCCCCATACAGGTCGACCTGGGGGTCGACCTGCCCACTCGAGACAGATCTGAAAACAGACGATTCTGACTCCTTGCTGAGTCATTAGGGCTGATGCAGCAATCCAATCTTGGCTGGATGGTCTTGATTGATTCTAGGTTCATATGGTGGCTCTTATTAAATCAAAATTCTATATAAGCAACCTAAATCTAAACCTAAAGCCACACAAAAATATTCCTAGAGCCGTCATGCCGTCAATGGAGAACTTAGAGTAGCCACCATCTCTCTCAACTCAAAGACAAGATAGAAGCTACATCAAAATCTAATCTAATCTAGTTAAGTATATTCAATGATCTACAACAAAGGCGAGCAATTCAGTTTCAGAATACAGATTTCAGAAATCAAGATCTGCTTTTTTTGTAAGTTGGTTATTACTTAGATTTAAATGTATTCTTAAATGAAATCATGACATGTTGTAACTTGAATGTAGAACGAGGCTTATGTATAAGATAAATAAAGGCTGGTTCTTATTTATCTTAAATTACCATTGTGATTGATCATGCCTATAAGTTTGTGGTGATAAACATACCGTATTCTATGTTATTAATGAAATCTATTATGATTGGGTGATGAACTTATTATGCCAACTTAGTGGTGAACATGTCATGTTATAGTTTGGTGGATTTTATATGTCACATGTTAATGATATAAGTCATATTTGTATGTCTACATGTTTAGATCAACATTCATACCCGTTTAGATCTATGTTAAATGGGAACCTATTATGTTGCAAGTTAGATTTGTGGCTCTCATATGTTCCAACATGTGTAAGTTAATACTCTAGTTATGATTCAAACATGTTTACATATGGTTGGTATGTTAGATCTATAACCTATCATGTTGCAAGTTAGGTTGTGGCTCTCTTGTGTTGTGACATACATATGTTAATAGGATTAACCTCCATGTTTGACCTATATCAAGTTTACACTATTATTTGATCTAACTTAGTCACAAGTTCCCCCTATACATGTTTAATTAAGTTAATGATGCTTCTATGCGAAGTTACACATGATAAGTTAGAAGTATGTTATTGTATGCTTATTTCATTTCCCTTGTTTATTACCCTTTTGTTTATAGGTTTGGGCTAATTTACTAGCCCAACATTCTATGTAACTTATATAGACGTACAACGGGGGCTACGTTTGGAAAATTGGAAATTACATGGTATGGATTGCTTCATGAAATGGTATATTTGATATACTATTAATTATGGGCATGACTTAAATAGTAGTTATGATACAAATTAAATTAAGATTAATTTACATGTAGAATTAGATATATATAGAAAATATATAAATTTAGAGAAGACGAATATGCCAAACCTGAGGTTAGATTGAGTTACGGTGTAAGACTACCCTGAACCGCCCGGCAAATCCAATAACCATAACAATATAGATCTAATGTGGGTGGGTAGTGCATTGAGCCCAAAAAGGACCCGAGATTAGACTGAGTTGTGGTGTAAAACTGCCCGGAACCGACCAGCACATCCAGTGACCACAACAATACCTGTCTAATGTGAGTGATTTGTGCTTTAATGAAATGGATTAGAGCTAAGTCAAGATTGGAAGGGTTAAGTCAATTAAGGCAACACTAAACCAATTCAACATGTTAACTAAACTGATGGGTGGGGTTAAGTAAACTTGGACACTTAACCAATTTAACATGTTGATTAGAAAATCCTAGTAACGGAGATCCATTTCAGCAATAACCCACATAGATGTATCATGGTACCCTGAACTAGGCAGGGTGGGGCACGATTACTGGGCTGATTATAAGCGGTCAAAACGTCGGCGGTTGGTGCATCAGTGTAGGTTCCGACGGAGTACGGGCATGCACGTACTCCGAAGTGGAAAAATCAGGCACTGGGCATCAGTAGTATACACTGTGTATCTTGAATTGTGTCGGGTTGCCACCAAAGGGACTGATACACCCACGGTGGGACCAACACAGGTATCTACAATCAAGCGGGGCCGAATGACACAGGATATGAATGTATGCGAGTAGGAGCCGATCAATGAGGGTATCGTTTGTTATGAACACGTGTGGCTGGTCGAATCAATGGTTAGTAGGTGCAGAGATTTTAGTAATGGGTGCGATCACATGTTCAACTTATCTTATGTTAGGGTATTGTCCTATGTTCAGTTTTCACTGTCACGATCCCTTTCCTTGTTTAAATACTAGTAATTACTGAACTTACCAGACTTATTGTCTGACCCATTTTCTTTCGTCTTCTTTTCTTCCGTTCCCCCCGGTAGCCAGGGAGGGAATAGATCAGCTTAATTTTGGACCGTTCACCTTTCCAAGCTTGAAGACTCTATGATGTATGGCTTGGAACCTCTTATCTTGGCTATGGCTTTGGACACACTACACTTTGGGATTTATGCAGTTTTAATTATGTTTTATGCTTCTTTATTTAATAATCAAGACAGATATTTTGGTGTAATGTTTGAGAAGTTGTTTTGAGACAGTTTGCTGTAATGCTTTTTTTATGAACCATGTATGAAATGAATTCTGTTTTTATCCGCTGCTTATTTATGTCTGTCTTGTAAATTTTTCTGTGCCTTATACCTATAACCCTCCACCAAAGTTAAGGCATTCCCTTTGTGAGTGACCTTAACGGAGGTGGGGTGTTTCACTTGGTATTAGAGCAAAGGTTTACTAGATTAGATAAAAGTTTTTGAAAACTATTTTCAAAAAGAAATATAAAGAAGCATTTTAAAAGAAAAAGTGTTATTTTGTTTTAAAAAGGCATAATCCCCCAAAGCCATATGCACTATCTTTCTATCCTTCGTTTTGAATCTTTCCTTTTTGTTTCATCATGTCTGGGGATCTTTACCTTCTAGAGGGTGTACCGATACCTGGCTGGTTAAGAAGGTACCTAGAGGCTAGGGCCAACGACGCAGGCCCAGCATACATTCCTCCTCCCCCAGCTGCAGTGGCTCCTCCTCCTCCTCGTGCAAATGCTTTCTCAAAGATATGTAGAGATTTTAAAGCCATGGGTGGGAAGAATTTTAATGGAACCGAAACATTCATGGGAGCAAGGAACTGGCTCAAAGAAACTAAGGACTTATTCGTTATCTCCGAGGTAGATGATAGGCAGAAGATCCAGTTGGCAGTGTGGTTGCTGAAAGATGAAGCTTCTTATTAGTGGGAGATTACCAATGCTGAGATGCCACTGGAAACTTGGGAGGATTTCAGAATGAGATTTGAGATGAAATTCCTCTCACAAGCTGAATGGAGCCTACATGTAACACCCCGTATTTTCTATTAAACACTAATGTAACGAATTAAAGAATAATTAATTTTAATGTGAGAATTAAGGGAAATGGGTTATGCCATTTGTTCGTCTCGGAATTCTGGTTGAGATAGAGTCTGAGTTTGTGTGAATTGGACTTCGTATGAAGAAGTTATGGTGATCAGAAGTTTCAGAAAATTCAAATTTAAATTCAAAATCGATTCAGACTCAGAACTGGGCAGGGCAGGAAATTTTCCTGCCCAGGCCAGGTCGACCAGGGGCTCGACCCTAGTGTCGATCTCCCCTACAGGTCGACCTAGGGGTCGACCTAGGGGTTGACCTAGGGGTCAACCAACCCCCTCGAGAAGATTTGAATCAGGCCCAGTTCTGAGCTGCTGCTGAGTCATTAGGACTGAGTTGGCTATTTAGATGGTTCAGATGGGTTCTAGGGTGATCTAAAGGCCCAAAATGATTCACTGCACCTATAAATATGTGATTAACCCTAACCCTAATTCGTAAAATATTAACTATGACGTTGTTATGCTGCCAAGCTCTCTCCTAAAACCTAGCCGCCACCTCTAAAGCAAATCTCAAGTGTTCATACACCACTCAAATTAAAGTTTAGAGCTTCAATAACAATCAAAGAAGATAAATCATCATCACCGCAATGTTTTTGCATCAATTTCAATTCATAATTCTTTTCTTTAGCCACGAAAGGTGAGTATAGTTATTTTCACAAGATAATATGGTTTTAAGGTAATATGAAAAGGTTGTAAAAAGGATTCATGTTTATGTTTGTAATTAAATCTCATCAAGTCTTCACCCTTTTTGGTTCATGTCATCATATGCCTATGTTTCTATGTCAAGTTCATGCCTTTTTATCAGTCTCTTCATGATGGATCTTTTATTATGCCTCTATGCCTATCCATATGCCTCTTTTATGATGCCTCTTTTATTCCAATTTTCTGTGATTTGATTCTCTCCTCTTACCCCTATTCCTTTTTATTTTTGGAGCTAGGCTAATTTCGAGCCTATGCCGAATATACGAACGAATACGTGCGAACGATGGGGAATATTGGGAATATATGGAATATGGAAATTTGGATATTATTGGATATTTTGGATTATTGGGTTATATGTGAAATTGGCATATTTGGGTATGAATTACATGGAATTAATGAAATTGCCTATAATTGGAAATTTATAGTTTGGCTAATTAATATGTAATTAGTGAATTAATGGAAATTTGGAATAGGCATAAAATGATTATTTGTTGAATTTGAAACTCATGACATGAAAATTTGGGGTTTGGGTGAAATACGATGTTATTAAACCTTTGACACGAGGTTAGGCACAATTGTGGCGTAAGACTGCCTGGAACCACCCGACAAATCCAGCTGCCACAATTGGACGTCTAATGTGAGAGGTCAAAGGCAAGAATTTGAGCACAACGGCTTATGACATGAGGTTAGACTCGAGTTGTTGTGTAAGTTTGCCCGGAACCACCCAGCACATACAACAGCCACAAAGGGTTAGTCTAATATGGGTGGTCATACATCGTTATGGCATAATAAATGAGCTAGGGAATACTAACCACAACATGGCAAGTGGGTGGGTTATGTTTACTTGAATTGATTAATGACACTTGATCAATATGACATGATAGACTGTGAGGTTAAGCAACGCAAGAAGGCAACACTTAACCAAAGTATAATCTGAAGTGTGGTAGGGTTAAGTCAACATAAGATATAACACTTAACTAAGATTTGATAGGTGTTGGGACAATTGATAAATTGGCGTACTTAACCTAATTAAGTCTGTAACGGTGTTACAAACCAGTTGAATTGAGTAGGGGTTAAGTCAATTTATTAAAGTAGTGGGAAAGTTAAGTAAATCTTAATTAATGCCAAGCTGGAAATGATAACTTATGGAATAAAGTAAGTTATGAGGAACAATAGATAAGATCAGTTAACTTACGTAATAAGGAAAGATGTGCTTCCTTGTAAATTAAGTAATATGTAAAGACAAGAATGAATTTACAATTGAAGGTGACATAAGGGAACAGGACATTGGCTGGGTTGGATAATCCTCTGAGTATCAATCTGATGTTGATTTCAGTCTTTGGGATTGATATTTAGGAAATTATTCTCTCTCTCCAATGTGTCTATGGGTTAAGGGGTACTTGGTTGTAAAATTGAATAAAGCATGTTATTGTACTATAAAGAGGGGTTAATGTATGAATCATAAGAATAACATGTTATGCGCTTATTAGTGGACTTAATATAGTTCAAGTTAAAAATTGAATTAATAAGCAAGGTTGAACGTTTGTATGAACGGAAATAACCAAGTTAAACGATAAGACTGACGAGATAGCACAAGCGCATAATTAATGGATAAACATAGGGTCTAATGGAGCCAAGGCGCTTGGTTAAACCCGAACGTTGGGGGTAATATGAATGACATGTAAAATATAACTTATAAGCACTTAACCAAGATAAAGCATGTATTAAGACATGAGGATGATATAAAGGTTAAGTGGGGGAAAATCCTTGTGGGGACCAAGCATAGGTGGGAGGCTTGTGTCGGATGGGGGACCCTTTTCAGACCAGTACCCATTAAGTATCTTTGTGAGCTCGACCCAAGTCGAGGACGGGACACACATACTGGGTTTGATTGTAAGAGGTCAAAACGGGTTAGCGGTGGCAACACAAGTCCAACGGGGTCATGTGCGTGTGTGGGCCCGGGCTGGTAGGTAAGACGTTGTTGCATCGTGTAGGTATAAGCCGTGCATATTTGGTGGTATCGGGTTGCCACTTTGGGGAGTGATACACCCCACTGTGGGGCTAGCACGGGTTTCTACGTGTTAGGGAGCCGATCGAATGGGGAAGGTAGTGGGTACCACTAGTGGATATAGGGGCAGGCCGCACCTATGACGGCAGCTAGAGGTACACGAAACTACCATCATTGCTATTATTAGTATGTTTAGTAATGGGGTACATCTAGTGGTGATAGGTACATGTTGGTTGCCTATGACAGCAACTAGAGATGCATAATTAAACGGGGAGGATAGTCGGTACATCTAGTAGTGATAGGCACACGTCGGTTACCTATGATGGCAGCTAGAATTATACGAAGCTATCATCATTCTATTTAGTCAAAAAGGGATCATCTTTCAGTGTGAAACTAGTAGAAGTGCAGTGTAATTGAGAAATGTGGTGTAACTTAATAATTGTATCAACCCGAATATTTATAACATGTTAAAACAAGAAATCAAGGCAGAATTAAATTTTAAAATAAGAATCAGGGAAAACGGGTTGCTCCATTGCGTTCATCTCGAAATTCTACATGAAATAGAGTCTAAGTTTTCGAAAATCGGAGTCTGGATGAAGAAGTTATGGCCTGTCCAAGATTCAGGAAATTTCAGGCAGCACAGAACCGGGCAGGTCGACCTAGGGGTCGATCTGGGGGCCAGGTCGACCAGGGGGTCAACCTGGGGGTCGACCTACCCCCATCAGGTCTACCATGGTGTCGACCCCCCTTACAGGTCGACCTGGTTGGCCAGTTTTGGCCCAGAACCCATTTTTGAAGCCCGGGACGAGTTTTGATGGTTCAGATCAGTTCTAGGGTTAATCTAAGGGCCTAAATAAGTTCCTACACCTATAAAAACACCCTCAAACCTAACCTAATTCATTAGAAATCATTCTTACACCAAAATGCTGTTGAAATCCTTCTTGACCATGGTCGCCGCCTCCAAATCAAAGTACAAGCATTCAAACTCAAATCAATTCAAAGACTAAGACTTCTACAATGATTCAAGACAATAAATCAACAATGCCGCAACATTTCTACAACAAATTCAGTTCTTAATTATCTAGCCATGCTCTGTAAGTTCTAGTTACTTTGAGATTTAAACATTTAATTATAATATGGACATGAAATAAAGTGAAATTGGATTTTAAGTATGTTTATCGATTCAGATCTATTTCTGTTGTTTCTTGAATCTTGAGTTTTTGAGACTTGTCTATCTTTATTCTCATGACAAGTTCATAATCTATTCAGCCCGTTGTAAATTAGTTTTCTTGATTCATGTTGATATTATTATCAAATTGGAATCCTCATGCCTGTAATGATGTTTTTCTCTCTGGTCTTATTTTTATGCAAAATTCTACCTTCCCCTATTTATTTTCTTTTGATGAACCTTGGTCAATTTCGGACCTAGGCATAAACCGCGATTTGCGTACGATTAAATATGGGGAAATATTGGGATAATACCTATTTGATATATGTGTTTGGTGGAATTTATGGCATAACATAAAAATTGGATATTTGGGTATTACTACCATTAACATGAAACGGGGAAATTTTGGGTATTGTCAATATAATTGAAATTGAAAGTTTGGGCATTGGCATAAGTAATTTGGCATGAAGTGGGCATATATGAATTGGCATGTAAATTAAATCACGAGTTTTGGACTATGTAAATTAAATCAAAAGATTGGGCTTATGTTAATTAGGCATATGTAGAATTGGGAATTTGAACATGAAAGCGATTGTAAACTAGATACTTAGCATAAACATGTATTATGAACTTGGGCAACTGGCATGTATTGTAATAAAAAGATTATAGTTTGAGATAACTACATCATGAATCATGATTTGGGTTTATTGGGTATGAAACTTGATACATGAAATTTTGGCTAGAACTTGATATGGGAAAAATGGCATAAACTTGGCATACATGTAAATAGGCAAGAATTGGACACATGTAAACTGAGTAGAATTGGGTACATATTTTTAATAAGCATGTAATTTGGAACATGGGAATATGTTTATTAATATGTAAAGTTGGGGATTTTGACTTATATGACACATATGTAATCAACAATCTAACGGATGCCTTTGACACGAGGTTAGACTTGAATTGTGGTGTAATTCTGCCCGGAACTGCCTGGCATATCCAGTGACCCCAACAATAATAGTCTAATGTGAGAGGTCGTAGGCAAAGAATAGGTTGTGGTAATGCTTGAACTCGAGGTTGGAATGGGTTTGCGGTGTAATTCTGCCCGGAACCGCCAAGCATATCCAGTGACCGCAAATAAGTCCAATGTGAGAGGTTGATGCATTAGTAAATAATAAATGCTAATGAAACCTACTAAGTAGGGTAAGGTTAAGTTAACTTGAATGGACTAATGACACTTAACCAATATGACATGAATGGGTGGGTCAAGTAATATGACTTGACTAATGACACTTAATCGATATGACATGAATGGGTGGGTTAAGTAAAAGTGGACTTGATTACTTAATGACACTTAACCATATAACACGATTAGCAGATGGGTTAGTTTAACCTAAATGGGCCGATAACACCCGACTGGTATAACGCGATGCGTGGTAAGGTTAAGTAAACTCACGAGGGTAACACTTAACCATTATAATATGACTAGTGGATGGGGTTAATTTAACATATACTTAACCAATCTGACACGATAATTTGATAGGGGTTAAGTCATGAACCGCTTGAATATACTTAACCAATTTGATACGATAACGTGATAGGGTTAAGTCATGAACCGCTTGAATATACTTAACCAATTTGAGACGATAACTTGATAGGGTTAAGTCATGAACCACTTGAATATACTTAACCAATTTAACACGATGATTTGATAGGGTAAATTCATGAACCGCTTGAATATACTTAACCAACTTCATACATGATTCGTAGGGCTAAGTCATGAACTCGAACGACAACACTTAGCCAATTTGACATGACACGTAGGCGGGTTAAGTCACGAACTTGAATGACAATACTTAACCAACTTGATATACTAGGCTGATAGGGTTAAGTCTCGAATTTAAATGACAACACTTAACCCACTAGACGAAAACCTTAGTTACGGGGTCTGTTTCAGTAGTATCCCACTAGATGTATCATGGTATCCTGGGACTAGGCAAGGTGGGGCACGATTACTGGGCTGATTGTAAGCGACCAAAATGACGGCTGAGTAGGTGCGCCATTGTAGGTTCAGGCGAACTATGGTTGTGCACATAGTCCGGAGTTGTAAAAGTAGGCGTGGGCACCACTAGGTTTACAATGTGCGTGCTTGAATTGTGTCAGTGGCTGACACCCTAGGGCTTGGTACACCCTAGAGTGGACCTAGCACAGGTGACTACATTTCATGATTGGGCCGTATGACACCGACACACGACGAGCTAGGACTTGTAGGGAGCCGATCGATTAATAGATCGTTACGTGGAAAAAGGGCGTTGTTCGATAGGTAGCATAATCCCTAGTGGTCCTAGGTGGCATAAACCCTAATCGAATCTAGAAAACGTTCAATAGGTAGCATAATCCCTAGTGGTCCTAGGTGGCATAAATCCTAGTTGAACACGCGATAGTTCATGATAAGGAAACCTAGCCAGAACAAGGGTGGCAGTCCAATCGATTTCAAGAATGGTGGCACTACGTTGAAGTAGTATAGAATAATGTGATGAAACCCGTACGATATACGGCAAGGGACTGTACATATACATGGAAAGGATGATACGGGTTGGAGTACTAGTACAGTCGGTGCAGGGAATGTTAAGCATGCGATGCTATACATAGCTTATCTTGTTACCTTAGCTTATCGTGTTATCTTAGCTTATCTTGTTGCCTTAGTTTATCTTGTTGTCTTAGTTTAATCTGCCTATCTTGTCATCATGCTTATGTTTATTTTCAGTTTATTTATGCCATGTTTTCTTTACCTGTTTTTATGTTGAAAGTCACTAGGACTTACTCAGTCTTTATGACTGACCCGTTTTGTTTCGAATCTTTTTCTTCCGTTCACCCCCCCCCCCCTCCCTCAGGTTCGCAGGGTGGGAATACAGCTTAGTTCGGATCTTACCAAGCCCCAAGGCTCTTTCATGTACGGCTTGAATTTCTCTTGGCTATGGCTTGCTTTGCTTTATTGGGAAATACTAGTCCTTATTATTTTTTTGCTTCTTTGTTTTTGAGAAAGACAGATATTTTAGCTATGAAATTGGGTATTGGAAGTTGATGGGCTTTTACTGTAAACAATTACAATTAATAAATAATTTGAAGTTTCTTTTCCGCTGTTTTATATATGTCTATCTCGTAATATTTCTGTTCCAGTACCCATAATGCTCCATTGAAATTAAGGCATTCCCTTTGTGAGTGACCTTAACGGATATGGTGTGTTACATTTGGTATCAGAGCAGAAGGTTACCAGACTGGGCAAAAGCTTTTAAAAACCTTCTGAAATTATTTTCAAAACGTTTACAAAGAAGCATTTTTCTAAGAAAAGTTTTGTTTTACGAAAGGCATATTCCCTAAAGCCATATGCGCTATCTTTTAATTCTCTCCTTGAGTCTCTTCTCTCTTTCTTTTTCACCATAGTTTGTAGGCATACGACACATGTCGGAGGGAAAAGGATTACCCAACCTCCATCTGTAGCCGTAGTAGTTTTACTTGCGACTAATCTTATTTCAAGCTTTGTAGGATTGTCGTGCGATGGATGTAGCTTTCGAGAAACTTGTCAACAAGCTATACAAGGATAGTAAGAACAAGGATAAAGAACACAAGCCTAAGGATGAGAAACTTGTTGATATGGTTTAATCTACGAAGAGGAAAAGGTGAAAGGGAAGAGGCCAAAGTGAAAGAGTAATAAAACCCGTGACAAGAAAGAGTATCTTTAGAATGGTAAAAAGGGACATGTAGTTAAGTATTATAGGACAAGGACAAAGACAAAGGACAAGATCATCGAGAGGGCAATTGTATACTCTCACTACTAGCGTACCTAAGAGGGATGGTAACGTTTATGTTAAAGGTTTAGCTTTTCTTTTCTATCATCCCGTTAGAACTTTGTTTTTGTACATCACACCCTTTTAATTCTGCTTCGATAGTTGAGTCTCTGCACCTTGGTACTAGCATAGTAGAGGATCCCATTTTTGTCTCAAATCTTGTTGGGGAATCAACTCATTTATTCATGACTTGTTTGGATTTGAGAATGTCTATGCTAAGTGTTGAGTTTAGAAATAATGCTTATGTTTTTGGGCTATGGGTTGATTCTAGGGATGGAGTGGTTATCCAGTAAGGGTGCCATTCTCGGTTTTGAAAGGAGGGTAGTTAGACTCTTGACTTTCCTCGGTAATACCCTCGAAGTCTCGCGTAACCTTTAGGGTTCTGTCATGATTAGTTATCTAGAATCTCTTGACACATTTATTGGTAATTGGTAATCCGTTCGAGTAACGTTCGCCACTAAGGAGGATGGTTCATTTCGCTTATGCATGAGTTATAGAAATCACCTTAGTAAGTACATTTGGCAACATGGTTGACATCTGTTTATTTTCAAGAGATAGTTCTTCTGCATGGAATACCGTATAATAAGTAAACGAGATCCAGGATTCACTAGTGAATTTTGGAGAGCTTGCATGAAACCATGAGTACACGGTTATGTTTGAGCCGAGTATACTAGAAAAAGAATAAGTGAAATTGGAACGAGAGGCAATAGTGAAATGAGTTCCAACTCATATTTTGGAAATAGGAATTAAGAAGCTACGAAGTTGGGAAGTTAAAGACGGTCAAAGCACAATGGAGTTAAGCTCAAGGAAATGCGACTTAGAGTATCATATCTCTTTTTAAGATATATCCTTGATCCCTCTTTTCCTGTAGAGCTTACTTGCATGCTATCTCTTAAGTATGCCCTCTCGGTCCTATTCTCAATCCTATTTCTGTTGCAAACCCCATAGGTATGACTCATCTGGTAGTAATTCATGTTGGGGCTTGAGTAATTATTTGGGTGTCAGCCTGATGTTGATTTCGGTCTTCGGGGCTAGTGCTTAGGATGTTCTTCTCCTAATCAGTATATATGTGACGTAGATTTCCAGTTTTGACATTGCCTAATGGGCACAAAGTTTTTACTTGCTTCTAGCTTTCGATCCTATCTTGAGAACCTTAGGTAGAACCCTATGGATGTAAACATATAGTTGAAACATGTTATGGTTGATGTTTGCAAGTGGTTGCTCGTGGTTGCATAACACACATTAGGCACTAGATCGGCTCAGTCACCTTTCATGTTGCATATGCATGAGTATTTATACTTGTTTATGGATGAATTTGAATGTGTTATCATGTGGATGTTGCATATGGATGAATGTTTGTGCACACATATAGGGTTTATGTGACTAGGACTATTTGCATACATGTTGGACTCATGGCACTAAACATATTTTGCATTAAGGAGATCAATCAGGCCTGATCATTTGCATTAGATAAGGAACATATACACACACTTTCTGCATATGTTCATATAGCATTAGAAATCTTTTACGGACAATAATTGCTTGTGGATGATGTTTTGAGTAGATGGATGATGGATGGTAGGACAGATTCTTCTTAACTTGAAGATTTCGGGGACGAAATCCTTTAAGGAGGGGAGAATGTAACAACCCGAATTTTTATAACATGTTAAAACAAGAAATCAAGGCAGAATTAAATTTTAAAATAAGAATCAGGGAAAATGGGTTGCGCCATTGCGTTCGTCTTAGAATTCTACATGAAATAGAGTCCGAGTTTTCGAAAATCGGAGTCCGGATGAAGAAGTTATGGCCTGTACAAGATTCAGGAAATTTCAGGCAGCACAGAACCGGGCAGGTCGACCTGGGGGCCAGTTCGACCAGGGGGTCGACCTGGCGGTCGACCTAACCCCACCAGGTCTACCATGGTGTCGACCCCCCCCCTTATAGGTCGACCTAATCGGCCTGTTTTGGCCCAGAACCCATTTTTGAAGCCCAGGACGACTTTTGATGGTTCAGATCAGTTCTAGGGTTAATCTAAGGGCCTAAATGAGTTCCAACACCTGTAAAAACACCCTAAGATCTAACCTAATTCATTAGAAATCATTCTTACACCAAAATGTTGTTGAAATCCTTCTTGACCATGGCCGCCGCCTCCAAATCAAAGTACAAGCATTCAAACTCAAATCAATTCAAAGACTAAGACTTCTACAATGATTCAAGACAACAAATCAACAACGCCGCAATATTTCTACAACAAATTCAGTTCTTAATTCGCTAGCCATGATCTGTAAGTTCTAGTTACTTTGAGATTTAAACATTTAATTGTAATATGGACATGAAATAAAGTGAAATTGGATTTTAAGTATGTTTATCGATTCAGATCTATTTCTGTTTTTTCTTGAATCTTGAGTTTTTGAGACTTGTCTATCTTTATTCTCATGACAAGTTCATAATCTATTCAGCCTGCTGTAAATCAGTTTTCTTGATTCATGTTGATATTATTATCAAATTGGAATCCTCATGCCTGTAATGATGTTTTTCTCTCTGAACTTATTTTTATGCAAAATTCTACCTTCCCCTATTTATTTTCTTTTGATGAACCTTGGTCAATTTCGGACCTAGGCCTAAACCACGATTTGCGTACGATTAAATATGGGGAAATATTGGGATAATACCTATTTGATATATGTGTTTGGTGGAATTGATGGCATAACGTAAAAATGGGATATTTGGGTATTACTACCATTAACATGAAATGGGGAAATTTTGGGTATTGTCAATATAATTGAAATTGCAAGTTTGGGAATTGGCATAAGTAATTTGGCATGAAGCGGGCATACATGAATTGGCATGTAAATTAAATCACGAGTTTGGGACTATGTAAATTAAATCAAAAGATTGGGCTTATGTTAATTAGGCATATGTAGAATTGGGAATTTGAACATGAAAGCGGTTGTAAACTAGATACTTAGCATAAACATGTATTATGAACTTGGGCAACTGGCATGTATTGTAATAAAAAGATTATAGTTTGAGATAACTACATCATGAATCATGATTTGGGTTATTGGGTATGAAACTTGATACATGAAATTTTGGCTAGATCTTGATATGGGAAAAATGGCATAAACTTGGCATACATGTAAATAGGCAAGAATTGGACATATGTAAACTGACTAGAATTGGGTACATATTTTTAATGGGCATGTAATTTGGAACTTGGGCATATGTTTATTAATATGTAAAGTTGGGGATTTTGAATTATATGACACATATGTAATTAACAATCTAACGGATGCCTTTGACATGAGGTTAGATTTGAATTGTGGTGTAATTCTGCCCGGAACCGCCCAACATATCCAGTGACCACAACAATAATAGTCTAGTGTGAGAGGTCGTAGGCAAAGACTAGGTTGTTGTAATGCTTGAACCCGAGGTTGGAATGGGTTTGCGGTGTAATTCTGCCCGGAACCGCCCGGCATATCCAGTGACCGCAAATAAGTCCAATGTGAGAGGTTGATGCATTAGTAAATAATAAATGCTAATGAAACCTGCTAAGTAGGGTAAGGTTAAGTTAACTTGAATGGACTAATGACACTTAACCAATATGACATGAATGGGTGGGTCAAGTAATACGACTAGACTAATGACACTTAATCGATATGACATGAATGGGTGGGTAAAGTAAAATTGGACTTGATTACTTAATGACACTTAACCATATAACACGATTAGTGGATAGGTTAGTTTAACCTAAATGGGTCCTTAACACCCGACTGGTATAACGCGATGCGTGGTAAGGTTAAGTACACTCACGAGGGTAACACTTAACCATTATAATATGACTAGTGGATGGGGTTAAGTTAACATATACTTAACCAATTTGACATGATAATTTGATAGGGGTTAAGTCATGAACCGCTTGAATATACTTAACCAATTTGATATGATAACGTGATAGGGTTAAGTTATGAACCGCTTGAATATACTTAACCAATTTGATACGATAACTTGATAGGGTTAAGTCATGAACCACTTGAATATACTTAACCAATTTAACACGATGATTTGATAGGGTTAAGTCATGAACCGCTTGAATATACTTAACCAACTTGACACATGATTCGTAGGGCTAAGTCATGAACTCGAACGACAACACTTAGCCAATTTGACATGACATGTAGGTGGGTTAAGTCACGAACTTGAATGACAACACTTAACCAACTTGATATGCTAGGCTGATAGGGTTAAGTCTCGAATTTAAATGACAACACTTAACCCACTAGACGGAAACCCTAGTTACGGGGTCCTTTTCAGCAGTAACCCACTAGATGTATCATGGTACCCTGGGACTAGGCAGGGTGGGGCACGATTACTGGGCTGATTGTAAGCGACCAAAATGACAGCTGAGTAGGTGCGCCATTGTAGGTTCAGGCGGACTATTGTCGTGCACGTAGTCCGGAGTTGAAAAAGAAGGCATGGGCAGCAGTAGGTTTACACTGTGCGTGCTTGAATTGTGTCAGTGGTTGACACCCTAGGGCTTGATACACCCTAGGGTGGACCTAGCACAGGTGACTACATTTCATGATTGAGCCGTAGGACACCGACACACGACGAGCTAGGACTTGTAGGGAGCCGATCGATTAATAGATCGTTATGTGGAAAAAGGGCGTTGTTCGATAGGTAGCATAATCCCTAGTGGTCCTAGGTGGCATAAACCCTAATCGAATCTAGAAAACGTTCAATAGGTAGCATAATCCCTAGTGGTCCTTGGTGGCATAAATCCTAGTTGAACACGCGATAGTTCATGATAAGGAAACCTAGCCAGAACAAGGGTGGCAGTCCAATCGATTTCAAGAATGGTGGCACTACGTTGAAGTAGTATAGAATAACGTGATGAAACCCGTACGATATACGGCAAGGGACTGTACATATACATGGAAAGGATGATACGGGTTGGAGTACTAGTACAGTCGGTGCAGAGAATGTTAAGCATGCGATGCTATACATAGCTTATCTTATTACCTTAGCTTATCTTGTTATCTTAGCTTATCTTGTTGCCTTAGTTTATCTTGTTATCTTAGTTTAATCTGCCGATCTTGTCATCATGCTTATGTTTATTTTCAGTTTATTTATGCCATGTTTTCTTTACCTGTTTTTATGTTGAAAGTCACTAGGACTTACTCAGTCTTTATGACTGACCCATTTTGTTTCGCCTCTTTTCTTCCGTCCCCCCCCCCCCCCCCAGGTTCGCAGGGTGGGAATACAGCTTAGTTCGGATCTTACCAAGCCCCAAGGCTCTTTCATGTACGACTTGGATTTCTCTTGGCAATGGCTTGCTTTGCTTTATTCGGGAATACTAGTCTTTATTATTTTTATGCTTCTTTGTTTTTGAGCAACACAGATATTTTAGCTATGAAATTGGGTATTGGAAGTTGATGGGCTTTTATTGTAAACAATTATACTTAATAAATGATTTGAAGTTTCTTTTCCGTTGTTTTATATATGTTTATCTCGTAATATTTCTGTTCCAGTACCCATAATGCTCCATTGAAATTAAGGCATTCCCTTTGTGAGTGACCGTAACGGATGTGGGTTGTTACAGTAATGGTGCAGTGAAAACTATGTTTAAGCGCGATGCATACGAAATACATGTTGGTTAAGTCGGATAATTCTTTGTGTGCTAGTCTGATGTTGACTTTGGCCTTCGGGGTTAGTACTTGGAGAGTTGTTCTCTTAACCAAGGTGTAGGATTGTTTTAGTACTCAGGGACGAAATCATCTTGTCCATTCTTTTATCTTAGCTCGTCTATGTTACAGCCATATCATGATGCATGTTTATGTCTTGTTCTATTACTTTACCTATTGTTTGTTAAAATCACTGGACTCGCCAGACTTTATGTTTGACCCATTTTGTTTCCACCTCTTTTCTTTCCTCCCCCCCCCCCCCCCCAGGTTTGACAGGAAAGAATACTACAGCTTAGTGTCGATTTCTTTCAGTTACTCAAAGAGAGTAGATGTACTGCTTTGGACTCTCTCAGCTTTATGGCTTTGCTTATGCTTAGTGGGGATTATTAAATTTATGTTACTTATGTATTTGCTTCTTTATGTACCAAGGAGTTTTTGAAAAAGACTATAGATCATGTTGTAATGGTTTTGAGTATTTTGGAGTCTACTGATGTAAACTTGTTTTTTTTTTTAATTATGACTATGAAACAAACTTTTACCTTCCGCTGTGTATTTATTTATTCTTGTAATTTGTCTATTCTATACAACAATAACGCTTCATGGACATTGATGCATTCCCTTAGTGAGTGACATTAATGGACATGGGGTGTTACACGTGGTAATAGAGCTATGGTTACAAGAATAGATAAAAAGTTTTGAAAAAAATGTTTTCGAAAATATTATTTTCCTAGAAAGTATTTTCAAAAACTTGTTTAAAAGAATCTATTTTTAAGAGAAAAGTTTATTTTGAAAAAGGAGCATAATCCCCAAAAGCCATGTATCTTCCCTTCGTTTCTTTGTCTTGAATCTCTTTCTTTTTCTTCTCAAAATGTCTGGGGAACCCTATATACCTGAGGGCGTTCATGCACCGGGTTGGTCCCGTAGGTACCTTAAGGCTACGGCACCAACCGGGAGCCAAGGGAACGTCTCTTCCCCAGTTGTAACCATCGCTCCCACATCATCTCAAGTGGGTGATATCTCTAGTAAGAAGTATAGTAGTTGTGGACGAAAAAGTCAGTTGGCCAAGAACTGCAAAAAACAAGGAAAAATGCATTGTTGTCGTTTTGGAAATGCAGGCCACATAGGAAAGGATTGTAAGAAGAAGAAGGAACAAGGTTGTTTTCTATGTGTTGAGGCAGGACGTAGGATTAAAGATTGCCCGAGGAAACAAGGACAGGACCAAGGGGCAGGATCTTCTGAGGGGAAGATGTATATTCTCATGATAAGTGTACCGAATAAAGGCATAAATTTTTTGTTTTTCCTTTTTGATCAGTTGGTTCGAACTTTATTTGATTCTGGCACGTCACATTCGTTTATTTCTACTTCGTTAGTTGAAACACTGCACCTAAATACTATTCTTATTTTGGATCCCATTGTAGTCTCAAATCTTATTGGTGGTTCGGCTCATTTGTTGATGATTTGTCGGGATTTGAGAGTGTCTATCTTGGGCGTTGGGTTTGAATGCAACGCCTTTGTTCTTGGTTCCATGGGCTATGGGTTGATTCTAGGGATGGATTGGCTAGCCAGATGTGGTGCCATCTTAGACTGTGAACGAAGGGTAGTTAAATTGTTGACTCGTAATAGGAAGACCCTTGATATTTCTTGTGACCTGAAAGGGTCTATCATGTTTAGTTTCCTAGAATCATTCGGAAAAAATCTGAAATCTGCATATGTAGTATGTAAGTGATCAGAGGTTCTTAACAAGGTTAGGCAATAACCTCGAGTAGTGGGATGGATTTCCAGTTTTGACATTGCCTAATCGGTATAAAGTATTTGTTTCCTCAAAAAGACTTGAACTTAAGGCAGCAAAGGTGGACGGAAATTCTTGGCGTCCTACGATATCGAGATAGCATATACCCCTGGCAAGGCTAACATTATGGTGGATGCCTTGAGTAGGAAAAGGTTGAGCATGAATCCTTTGTTTGTTGAGCGGAGAAATTTAGAGTTCATCTCCACCTTTGATTTTAGACCATCCATTGAATAAGTACCTGGTTTGCTAGCATCCTTAGAGGTCAGACCTACGCTTTTAGGACGGATTGGAAGGGCACAGCGAAGTGACCCACAGTTGGTTGAGTTAGTAGAGAATCTCATAAAGGGGAAGTCATCGAGCCATCTCAGTAAGTATACCCAAGATGATAAGGGTTGGTTGCGCAGGCACAGTAGACTTTGTGTACCACGGGACAAGAACTTGAGGAAGACCATTCTTGATTATGCACATCGTTCGAAGATGACCATTCATTCCGGCGGGGTTAAGATGTACAATGAAATGAAGCGAGTTTTCTTTTGGGCCGGTATGAAGAGGGGTGTGGTCGAGTATGTCGCTAGATGCTTGGTGTGTCAACAAGTAAAGGCGGAGCAAAAGAAACCCGGTGGGTTTCTACACCCATTGGAGGTTCCACATTGGAATTGGGATAGTGTCTCGATGGATTTTGTCGATGGGTTACCGAGATCGAGGAAGGGTAATACGGGGATTTGGGTCATGGTAGACAGACTTACTAAGAGCGCCCATTTCATTCCCGTGAAGAGTAAGAAGACCGCTCCATCGTTAGCTTCCGTATACATTCGGGAGATAGTTTGTTTGCACGGTATCCCTTCTAGCATGGTGAGCGATCGAGGTCCTATCTTTACTTGCGAGATTTAGAAGAGCTTGCAAGAGGCGGTAGGGACTTAGTTATATTTGAGTACCGCATACCATCCTCAGACGGACAGACAAACCGAGAGGGTTAATCGTATTCTTGAGGTTTTGTATCTTAGACTGTGGAGAGTATGTCTTTTAATTTCTCCTTTATTGCTTAGCTAGTACTTGTTCTATCTTTAGTATATCCTCTCGTTTAAGTCTTTGACATTTAGATAGGGTAGTTCTATGGTTAAAAACATGTGTTTTAGACATGTTACGTATGATGGATGCATGTGGATGCAAGTGTTTGCCAGTGGTTGCTCGTGGATGCATATACACACTTTAGGCACTAGATCGGCTCAGTCACTTTCATGTTGCATATTGCATATTAATGGATGTACTTAGTTCGATGGATGTATATTAAATGGATGTATCATATGGATTTTGCATTTGAATGAATGGTTGTGCACACATTTAGTAATTATATGTATAGGGTTCTTTGCATACATGGTGGATGCATGGCACTATCATAATTCTCATTTAGGAAGTCAACTGAATTAGTAGACTGCCTGATCTTTGCATTAGATAAGGAACATATACACACACTTTTGCATATGTTCATAGAGCATTAGAGACCTTTTAAGGACCATGGATGCCAGTGTTTGATGGTTGAGTAGATGGATGATTGGATGGTAGGATATACATTCTTCTTGACTAGAAGATTTCGGGGTCGAAATCCTTTAAGCAGGGGAGAATGTAACACCCTGTATTTTCTTTTAAACACTAAAGTAACGAATTAAAGAATAACCAATTTTAAATGTGAGAATTAAGGGAAACGGGTTATGCCATTGTGTTCATCTCGGAATTCTGGTTGAGATAGAATCTGAGTTTGCGTGAATTGGACTTCGTATAAAGAAGTTATGGCGATCGGAAGCTTCAGAAAATTCAAATTTAAATTCAAAATCGATTCAGACTCAGAACCGGGCAGGGCAGGAAATTTACCTGCCCAGGCCAAGTCGACCAGGGGGTCGACCCGAGTGTCGACCTCCCCTACAGGTCGACCTGGGGGTTGACCTGGGGGTCGACCTACCCCCTTGAGCAGATTTGAATCTTGCCCAGTTCTGAGCTGCTGCTGAGTCATTAGGGCTGAGTTGGCTATTTAGATGGTTCATATGGGTTCTTGGGTGATCTAAAGGCCCAAAATGATTCACTACACATATAAATATGTGATTAACCCTAACATTAATTCATAAAATATTAACTATGACGCCGTTATGCTGCCAAGCTCTCTCCTAAAACCTAGCCGCCGCCTCTAAAGCAAATATCAAGTGTTCATACACCACTCAAATTAAAGTTTAGAGCTTCAATAACAATCAAAGAAGATAAATCAACATCACCGCAACGTTTCTGCATCAATTTCAGTTCATAATTCTTTTCTTTAGCCACGAAAGGTGAGTATAGTTATTTTCACAAGATAATATGGTTTTAAGGTAATATGAAAAGGTTGTAAAAAGGATTCATGTTTATGTTTGTAATTAAATCTCATCAAGTCTTCACCCTTTTTGGTTCATGTCATCATATGCCTATGTTTCTATGTAAAGTTCATGCCTTTTTATCAGTCTCTTAACGATGGTTCTTTTATTATGCCTCTATGCCTGACCATATGCCTTTTTTTATGATGCCTCTTTTATTCCAATTTTCTGTGATTTGATTCTCTCCTCTTACCCCTATTCCTTTTTATTTTTGGAGCTAGGCTAATTTCGAGCCTATGCCGAATATTCGAACGAATACGTGCGAACGATGGGGAATATTGGGAATATATGGATTATGGAAAATTTGGATATTATTGGATATTTTGGATTATTGGGTTATATATGAAATTGGCATATTTGGGTATGAATTACATGGAATTAATGAAATTGCCTATAATTGGAAATTTGTAGTTTGTCTAATTAATATGTAATTAGTAAATTAATGGAAATTTGGATTAGGCACAAAATGATTATTTGTTGAATTTGAAACTCATGACATGAAAATTTGGGGTTTGGGTGAAATACGATGTTAATGAACCTTTGACACGAGGTTAGGCGCAATTGTGGCGTAAGGCTGCCTGGAACCACCCGACAAATCCAGCTACCACAATTGGACGTCTAATGTGAGAGGTCAAAGGCAAGAATTTGAGCGTAACGGCTTATGACACGAGGTTAGACTCGAGTTGTGGTGTAAGTCTGCCCGGAACCGCCAGGCACATCCAGCAGCCATAAAGGGTTAGTCTATTATGGGTGGTCATACATCGTTATGGCATAATAAATGAGCTAGGGAATACTAACCACAACGTGGCAAGTGGGTGGGTTAAGTTAACTTGAATTGATTAATGACACTTGATCAATATGACATGATAGACTGTGGGGTTAAACAACGCAAGAAGACAACACTTAACCAAAGTATAATCTGAAGTGTGGTAGGGTTAAGTCAACACAAGATAGAACACTTAACTAAGATTTGATAGGTGTTCGGACAATTGATAAATTGGGGTACTTAACCTAATTATGTAACACCCTATATTTTCTGTGAACATAAGAATAACAAATCAGAGAATAATTAAATTTTAAAAATAAGAATCAAGGGAAACGGGTTTGGCCATTGCAATCGTCTTGGAATTCTGCATGAAATCGAGTCCGAGTTTTCGAAAACCGGAGTCCGTGTGACCAAGTTATAACCTCTAGAAGTTTCACGAATATTCAGAATCGAAAACAGCTCGAAATTCGAATTTGAAATTCGAATTCAAACCCAGAAGAAGGCTGGGCGGGAAATTTCCCGCCCAGGACCCAGGTCGACTGGGGTGTCGACTGGGTAGTCGACCTCCCCAGGACCAGGTCGACCTGGGTGTCGACCTGGCTTGACCAGGTCGACCATGGTGTCGACCCTATGGTCGACCTGTGGGTCAACCTCCCTGGTCGATCCTGGTGCATGTGGGTGCGATTTTGGGGGCTGTGACGTGTTCAGACAGACCTGATGAGTTCTAGGATTAATCTGAGGGCCTAAATGAGTTCCTACACCTATAAATACATCCTAAGACCCTACCTAATTGATAACAAAATATTCTTACACCAAAATGCTGCTGGACTTCCTCTGGATCATGGCCACCGCTCTCTAAGCATTTCTCTTAGCCTCCAAACTCAATTCAAACTAGAGATTAAGGCTCCTACAACGATTCTACAACAATTAAAGTTCTTTTTTTAACCACGGAAGGCAAGCGCAGTTATTTTCCAATATAAACTTTAATTATAATTCTAACACGATTGTAAGCCTGAATTT
The DNA here is from genome assembly GCA_030737875.1 of Allium sativum. Classification (NCBI taxonomy): domain Eukaryota; kingdom Viridiplantae; phylum Streptophyta; class Magnoliopsida; order Asparagales; family Amaryllidaceae; genus Allium; species Allium sativum. The sequence continues at coordinate 1,324,638 of CM060918.1, forward strand.
GAGGTTGTGTAAATTCTGTTCTGATCTATCTTATTCTGTATCTCTTTCTTCTTTCTGTTCTATAGCCAGGCTACCACGAGCCTGCACCATATCTCATAAGAGATTTACCACAAATGCTAAACTTTGGGACAAATAATGAATGGTGGTATAATTTGGACATATGTTATAAACTAGATGTAGATTTATGCATATTCTGTGATTTGGAAGAAGAGGAACCATTGTATATTAGCATATGTCTTGAGACTTTGGACATAACACATATTTTGAATTAAGATCTGATTTTGAGATGAAATAGTTTAAGGTCTGGATTTTTAGGCATGTTTTCATATAACGATTTATGACTTGGAAAAGGAATTTGTGACTTTGGCATAATTACCTATATTAAATAGGATAACCATTAATGTGAATACGCCTAAAAAGTGGAATAAGTATATATGAAATAAAAGGCTATAAGTTGGCATAATTCGTATGTTATAACATGATTTGGGGCATATATTGTATTATGAATTATGACCATGATTTAGGCATGCAAGTTTAGGCTTAATTAGGCAAGATATGTAAATTGAATTTTTGTTAAATCCGCTAAATCTGTTGAAATAACCTATTCTGCTAATTTGCTGAGTTGCCTAATATGCTAATCTATTATCTACTAAACATGCTAAATTGCTTAATATGTTAGATCCGTTATCCGTCTAATCTGCTGAATTGCTTAATCTGCTAAATCCGTTAAGTCGCCTAATCTGAAAAATCTGTTATCTGCTATATCTGTTGAGTTGATATAATTAGTCTGTTATTGACATAATCTGAATTGGCTATAGTTATGAATAATTGAAATGTATATTAGGCATGGGAATAAATGGTAAATTATTAATAAATTGGCCGCAAAGATAAATATAGCTAACTCGAGGTTAGAATGAGTTTGTGGCATAATCCTGCCCGGAACCACCCGGCACATCCAGTGGCCGCAAACAATAGGTTCTAATGTGAGAAGTTAATCATAACGTGCTTGAAACCCGAGGTTAAACTCAGTTTGTGGCAGAAACCTACCCGGAACCAACCGGCCTAACCAGTAGCTGCAAACTGTCAGTCTAATGTGAGAGGTCTGGGCATTAATATTTAATTAATGAAAAACTGGGATAAATATGATGGATATGGTTAAACCAACTGGACTGATAAATCTAACAAACCCGTTTCGTGAATCTGTAAGCCCAATTACAAAGTTAGACAATCCGTAAGTCTGTTGAAACTGTACACCTGATCCGTTAGTCTGAAAACTGGTTAACTTGAATGTCTGATCTTTGGACTAGTAAGTCTGAACTCTGTATGTCTGAAACTTGTAAATTAGTTAATCTTAAATTTGTTAGTCTGGGGACACAAGTTTAGGAGGGAAAGTACTTGTGTCATCTGTTGTTTGGGACCCATATTAGTCAGTAACCCTTTCTGGTATCAAAACTATGACCCAACAGTAGGTCGGGTCCGTGCACGCTTACTGAACTAATTATAAGCGGTTCATTCTGATATTGGCGAGGGGGGTTGATGGTGCGTTCCAACCGGGTCATGTGCGTGCATGGAACCCGGTCTGCCTCTGAGGATGTAAGACGCTGTGACATCTGTAAATAGGTCTGTGTCATTCAAAGGTTGCCACTTTAGGGAATGATACACCCTTCTATGGGGCTGGCACAGGGTATTTATGTATTAGGGAGCCGATCGCTTAGGGTGGGTTTTGGGGTACACTTAGCCCAGTCTGTTTCTTTTGGTACCGTCTGTTTCTATTGGGTGGTAACGCCTGTCTATTTCTGCGTGGTACCGTTCTGTTGGGGCGGTAAAGGCACATTACTAGTGTACACCTAATTCTAACATTCTGTTTTTGTATTATCTGTCTGTTAGGGTGGTAAAGGCCCATTATTAATATTCTGCCTCTGTACCTTTTATCTGTTAAGGTGGTAAAGGCCCATTATTAGTATTCTGCTTTTGTACCTTTTATCTGTTGGGGTGGTAAAAGCTCATTTCTAGTATTCTATCTCTGTATGGATTATTCTGCTCCGACCTGTTTCAGTTTAAACATTAGGGTAACACCTAATCCTGTTATATTAGTATTAGTACAGAGAGGTAATATGCAAGTAAGGAATATAACTTGGTTTACATCATTCTGTTTCTCCAGTTAACTTAAAGTATATCTGTTACTCTTGTTGATGTAATACCTCATCCAGCTTTATTTTCATGTCATGTTATTATTATCTGTTCGTAACTGAAAATCACTGGACTTACCAGACTTTTGTTTCGCCTCTTTTCTTCTTCCCCCCCCCCCCCCAAGGTTTTCGAGGAGGGAATACTTTAACTTGATCCTGATTTCCTCTGCTTGAAGTGCTTAAAGTGCCTGAAGTATGGCCTAACTTTCTGTTGCATCTTCTGTGGGGATTATGGTTTTAAAGTTTTTCACTCTGATGGCTTTTGAACAAGGCTGATATATATGTACTTGAGTTTTTGTATTATGAGTTAGAAAGTTGTAACTAAACTTGTTCCTGTTTCCGCTGTAATAAAGTTATAAATTTTCAAGTACTACTATCTGTCTTGTAATATTCTGTTCTATGTACTCATAATGCTCTACCGAAGTTAAGGCATTCCCCTTGTGAGTGACCTTAACGGAGGTGGGGTGTTACATTTGGTATCAGAGCTGAAGGTTACCAGATTTGATGAAAAGTTTAGAAAAAAAAACTATTTTCAAAAAGTTTTAAAAGGAAGTATTTTCGAAAAAGAAAGTTTATTTTGAAAAACATAATCCCCAAGAGTCGTATATCTTTCTTCTGATTCTCTGTTTTAAATCTCTTTCTTTTTCCATTCTGAATCTCTTCCTTCGCGTTCAGATGCTTTTCCTAAGATATGTAAGGACTTTTGTGCGATGGGTGGAAAACCGCTTCATGGGACTGAGACGTTTGTCGTGGCATGAAATTGGATGGAGGAAAAAGAGGACTTGTTTGGAATCTTTAGGATAGAGATAGGAAAGTTTATGTAGAAATCTTAATCTCCTTATCTGATCATTGAGTAGAACTCTTTCTGACTTCGACATTTTTATTTTGTAATTGAGTCTCTACACTTTAATACTAGTCTTGTTTCTGATCTGGTTATAGTCTCAAACTCCATAAGGGTTATGACTCATCTGTTTGACTATGACGCATACACTCTGGATTTTTATCATGCTTAGTTTTCTGAGAATCAATTGATAATCTGATCTATACCAGTAGTCTGTAAGTATCTGAATATTTCTGATAAGGTTAAGAATACCTGGTTAGGCATTGTCTAAAGAGGGTAATCCTCTGGGTGTCAATCTGATGTTGATTTCGGCCTTCGGGGTTGATACTTAGGGGAATTATTCTCTCAACCAATGTCTAATGGGAACCAAGTTTTTGTTTTATCTGTACTCGCTTCCATTACTCGACTGTATCATATCGATCGAGTCTTCGACCTATAGATATGAATCCTATGGATGTAAACACGTGTTTGAGACATGTTATGATTGATGGCTGCAAGTGGATGCAAGTGGTTGCTAGTGGTTGCTCGTGGACGCATATACACACACTAGGCACTAGATCGGCTCGAAAACACTCTCATACTACATATGGATGTGTGAGCATTTTAAATTTCTGTGGATGCAAAATGATTGATTCATCACATGGATGTTGCATATGAATGAATGGTCGTCACTCATAAAGAAATAATATGTATCAGTAAGGTTCAATTGCATACATGTTGGACTCATGGCACTGACATAATTCGCATTAAGGAGGTCAACTGAATCAGTAGACCGCCTAATCTTTGCATTAGATAAGGAACATATACACACACTTTTGCATATGTTCATACAGCATTAGAAATCTCTAAGGACAATGGACGCCAGAGATTGATGATTGAGTAGATGGATGTTGGATGATATGACACATTCTTCTTAACTTGAAGATTCCGGGGACGAAATCCTTTAAGGAAGGGAGAATGTAACACCCCGTATTTTCTGTGAACATAAGAATAACAAATCAGAGAATAATTAAATTTTAAAAATAAGAATCAAGGTAAACAGGTTGCGCCATTGCGTTCGTCTCGGAATTCTGCATGAAATCGAGTCCAATTTTTCGAAAATCGGAGTCCGTATGACCAAGTTATGACCTCTAGAAGTTTCACGAATATTCAGAATCGAAAACAGCTCGAAATTCGAATTCGAAATTCGAATTCAAACCCAGAAGCAGGCTGGGCGGGAAATTTCCCGCCCAGGACCCAGGTCGACTGGGGTGTCGACTGGGTAGTCGACCTCCCCAGGACCAGTCGACCTGGCTTGACCAGGTCGACCATGGTGACGACCCTATGGTCGACCTGGGGGTCGACCTCCCTGGTCGAGCCTGGTGCGTGTGGGTGCAATTTTGGGGGCTGTGACGTGTTCGGATGGACCTGATAAGTTCTAGGGTTAATCTGAGGGCCTAAATGAGTTCCTACACCTATAAATACATCCTAAGGCCCAACCTAATTGATAACAAAACATTCTTACACCAAAATGCTGCTGGACTTCCTCTGGATCATGGCCACCGCTCTCTAAGCATTTCTCTTAGCCTCCAAACTCAATTCAAACTAGAGATTAAAGCTCCTACAACGATTCTACAATAATTAAAGTTCTTTGTTTAACCACGGAAGGCAAGTGCAGTTATTTTCCGATATAAACTTTAATTATAATTCTGACATGATTGTAAGCCTGAATTTGAGGTTGTGTAAATTCTGTTCCGATCTATCTTATTTTATATCCCTTTCTTCTTTCTGTTCTATAGCCAGGCTACCACGAGCCTGCGCCAAATCTCATAAGAGATTTACCACAAATGCTAAACTTTGGGACAAATAATGAATGGTGGTATAATTTGGACATATGTTATAAACTAGATGTAGATCTATGCATATTTTGTGATTTGGAAGAAGAGGAACCATTGTATGTTAGCATATGACTTAAGACTTTGGACATAACACATATTTTGAATTAAGATCTGATTTTGAGATGACATAGTTTAAGGTCTGGATTTTTAGGCATGATTTTATATAATGATTCATGACTTGGAAAAGGAATTTGTGACTTTGGCATAATTACCTATATTAAATAGGATAACCATTAATGTGAATATGCCTAAAAAGTGGAATAAGGATATTTGAAATAAAAGGCTATAAGTTGGCATAATTCGTATGTTATAACATGATTTGGGGCATATATTGTATTATGAATTATGACCATGATTTAGGCATGCAAGTTTAGGCTTAATTAGCCAAGATATGTAAATAGAATTTTTGTTAAATCCGCTAAATCTGTTGAAATTACCTGTTCTGATTTGCTGAGTTGCCTAATATGCTAATCTATTATCTGCTAAACATGCTAAATTGTCTAATCTGCTAGATCCGTTATCCATTTAATCTGCTGAATTGCTTAATCTGTTAAATCCGTTAAGTCGCCTAATCTAAAAAATATGTTATCTGCTATATCTGTTGAGTTGATATAATTAGTCTGTTATTGACATAATCTGAATTGGCTATAGTTACGAATAATTGACATGTATATTAGGCATGGGAATAAATGGTAAATTATTAATAAATTGGCCGCAAAGATAAATATGGCTAACTCGAGGTTAGAATGAGTTTGCGGCGTAATCCTGCCTAGAACCGCCCGGCACATCCAGTGGTCGCAAACAATAGGTTCTAATGTGAGAAGTTAGTCATAATGTGCTTGAAACCCGAGGTTAGACTCAGTTTGTGGTAGAAACCTGCCCGGAACCAACCGTCCTAACCAGTAGCCGCAAACTGTCAGTCTAATGTGAGAGGTCTGGGCATTAATATTTAATTAATGAAAAACTGGGATAAATATGACGGATAGGGTTAAACAAACTGGACTGATAAATCTAACAAACCCGTTTCGTGAATCTGAAACCCCAATTACAAAGTTAGACAATCCATAAGTCTGTTGAAACTGTACACCTTATCCGTTAGTATGAAAACTGGTTAAATTGAATGTCTGATCTGTGAACTAGTAAGTCTGAACTCTGTATGTCTAAAACTTGTAAATTAGTTAATCTTAAATCTGTTAGTCTGGGGACACAAGGTTAGGAGGGGAAGTACTTGTGTCATCTGTTGTTTGGGACCCATATTAGTCAATAACCCTTTCTAGTATCAAAACTATGACCCAACAGTAGGTCGGGTCCGGGCACGCTTACTGAACTAATTATAAGCGGTTCATTCTGATATTGGGCGAGGGGTATTGATGGTGCGTTCCAACCGGGTCATGTGCGTGCATGGATCCCGGTCTGCCTCTGAGAAATAGGTCTGTGTCATTCAAAGGTTGCCACTTTAGGGAATGATACACCCTTCTGTGGGGCTGGCACCGGGTATTTATGTATTAGGGAGTCGATCGCTTGGGGTGGGTTTTGGGGTACACTTAGCTCAGTCTGTTTCTGTTGGTACTGTCTGTTTCTGTTGGGTGGTAACGCCTGTCTGTTCTGCGTGGTACCGTTCTGTTGGGGTGGTAATGGCCCATTACTAGTGTACTCCTAATTCAAACATTCTGTTTCCATACTATCTGTCTGTTAGGGTGGTAAAGGCCCATTATTAATATTCTGCCTCTTTACCTTTTATCTGTTAGGGTGGTAAAGGCCCACTATTAGTGTTCTGCTTCTGTACCTTTTAACTGTTGGGGTGGTAAAAGCCCATTTCTAGTATTCTATCTCTATATGGATTATTCTGCTCCGACCTGTTTCAGTTTAAACATTAGGGTAACACCTAATCCTGTTATATTAGTATTAGTACAGAGAGGTAATATGCAAGTAAGTAATATAACTTGGTTTACATCATTCTATTTCTCCAGTTAACTTAAAGTATATCTGTTACTCATGTTGATGTAATACCTCATCCAGCTTTATTTTCATGTCATGTTATTATTATCTGTTCATAACTGAAAATCACTGGACTTGCCCGACTTTTTGTCTGACCCTTGTTGTTTTGCCTCTTTTCTTCCGTTCCCCCCCCCCCTCAGGTTTTCGAGGAGGGAATACTCCAACTTGATCCGGATTTCCTCTGCTTGAAGTGCTTAAAGTGCTTAAAGTATGGCTTGACTTTCTATTGCATCTTCTGTGGGGATTATGGTTTTAAAGTTTTGCACTCTAATGGCTTTTGAACAAGGCTAATATATATGTACTTGAGTTTTTGTATTATGAGTTAGAAAGTTGTAACTAAACTTGTTTCTGTTTCCGCTGTAATAAAGTTATAAATTTTCAAGTACTACTGTCTGTCTTGTAATATTATGTTCTATGTACTCATAATGCTCTACCGAAGTTATGGCATTCCCCTTGTGAGTGACCTTAACGGAGGTGGGGTGTTACAAATTAAGTCTGTAACTGTGTTATAAACAAGTTGAATTGAGTAGGGGTTAAGTGAATTTATTAAAGTAGTGGGAAAGTTAAGTAAATCTTAATTAATTCCAAGGTGGAAATGACAACTTATGGAGTAAAGTAAGTTATGAGGAATAATAGATAAGATGAGATAACTTATGTAATAAGGAAAGATGTGCTTCATTGTAAATTAAGTAATATGTAAAGACAGGAATGAATTTACAATTGAAGGTGACATAAGGGAACAGGACATTGGTTGGGTTGGATAATCCTCTGAGTATCAATCTGATGTTGATTTCGGTCTTTGGGATTGATATTTAGGAATTTATTCTCTCTCTCCAATATGTCTGTCGGTTAAGGGGTACTTGGTTGTAAAATTGAATAAAGCATGTTATTGTACTATAAATAGGGGTTAATGTATGAATCATAAGAATAACATGTTGTGGGCTTATTAAGGACTTAATATAGTTCAAGTTAAAAATTGAATTAATAAGAAAGGTTGAAGGTTGGTATGAATGGAAATAACCGAGTTAAACGATAAGACTAACGAGATAGCACAAGCGCATAATTAATGGATAGACATAGGGTCTAATGGAGCCAAGGCGCTTGGTTAAACCCGAACGTTGGGGGTAATATGAATGACATGTAAAATATAACTTATAAGAACTTAACCAAGATAAAGCATGTATTAAGACATGAGGATGATATAAGGGTTAAATAGGGGAAAATCCTTGTGGGGACCAAGCATAGGTGGGAGGCTTGTGTCGGATGGGGGACCCTTTTCAGACCAGTACCCATTAAGTATCTTTGTGAGCTCGACCCAAGTCGAAGACGGGACACACATACTGGGTTTGATTGTAAGAGGTCAAAACGTGTTAGTGGTGGCAACGCAAGTCCCACGGGGTCATGTGTGTGCGTGGGCCCGGGCTGGTAGGTAAGACGTTTTTGCATCGTGTAGGAATAAGCCATGCATCTTTGGTGGTATCGGGTTGCCTCTTTGGGGAGTGATACACCCCACTGTGGGGCCACCACGGGTATCTACGAGTTAGGGAGCCGATTGAAATGGGAAGGTAGTGGGTACCACTAGTGGAGATAGGGGTAGGCGGCACCTATAACGGCAGCTAGAGGTACACGAAACTACCATCATTGTTATTATTAGTATGTTTAGTAATGGGGTACATCTAGTGGTGATAGGTACACGTTGGTTGCCTATGATAGCAACTACAGATGCATAATTAAACGGGGAGGATAGTGGGTACATCTAGTAGTGATAGGCACACGTCGGTTACCTATGATGGCAGCTAGAAGTACACGAAGCTATCATCATTCTATTTAGTCAAAAAGGGATCATCTTTTAGTGTGAAACTAGTAGAAGTGCAGTGTAATTAAGAAATGTGGTGTAACTTAGTAATGGTGCAGTGAAATTTATGTTTAAGTGTGATGCATACGAAATACATGTTGGTTGAGTCGGATAATTCTTTGTGTGCTAGTCTGATGTTGACTTCGGTCTTCGGGGTTAGTAATTGGAGAGTTGTTCTCTTAACCAAGGTGTAGGATTGTCTTAGTACTTAGGGACGAAATCATCTTGTCCGTTCTTTTATCTTACCTCATCTATGTTACAGCCATATCATGATGCTTGTTATGTCTTGTTCTATTACTTTACCTCTTGTTTGTTAAAATCACTGAACTCGCCAGACTTTATGTCTGACCCGTTTTGTTTCCACCTCTTTTCTTTCTTTCCCCCCTAGGTTTGACAGGAGAGAGTACTACAGCTTAGTGCCGATTACTTTCAGTTACTCAAAGAGAGTAGATGTACTGCTTTGGACTCTCTCAGCTTTATGGCTTTGTTTATGCTCAGTGGGGATTATTACATTTATGTTACTTATATATTTGCTTCTTTATGTATCAAGGATTTTTTGAAAAAGACTATAGATCCTGTTGTAATGGTTTTGAGTACTCTGGAGTCTACTGATATAAACTCGTTTTTTTTAATTATGACTATGAAACAAACTTTTACCTTCCGCTGTGTATTTATTTATTCTTGTAATTTATCTGTTCTATACAACAATAACGCTTCATGGACATTGATGCATTCCCTTAGTGAGTGACATTAATGGACATGGGGTGCTACACTACAGGTGGAGAAGTTCTTATCTCTTAAGCAAGGAAGTATGACAGTCAAGGAATACGTCAACCAATTCAATCAGCTGGCTTGATTTGTACTGGATTTAGTGAATACTCCTCATAAGAAGGCTCTCCGTTTTGTTAAGGGATTGAATGAGCCACTTCACAGCCTAGCTATGACCCATGTACCTATGGGTGCGACTTATGAGGGGTTGGGGGACATGGCACTCTTACACAAGGAAGACAAGGGCAAGAAAGAGGCAAAAGTGGAAGTGCCTCAAGATAAGAAGGAGGAGGGATCATAGAACAAGAAAGCTGATTCAAAGAAAGGCGGGAAGAACAACAAACCCCATGACAAGAGAAAGTGTAATTTTTGTGGCATTCCTGGACATCTGGTCAAAGATTGCAGGAAGAAGAATAGGAAGATGGGTGGTGTATCCATTGCGGTGAGATAGGACACATGGCTAGGGACTGCCCAAGGAAGCAAGGGCAAGGGCAAAGGACCGGATCCACTTCTGGAGGGTAGCTTCATGCTCTCATGGCACCTCTGCAAGAACGAGGTAAAAATATTTCTGTTGAGAGTTTATTTTATCTTTTTGATCATCCTGTTCGCACACTCCTTGATTCCGGCGCATCGCACTCTTTTATACCTGTTGCTTTTGTTGAATCTCTATACCTAGACACCAGTATAGTAGAGGATCCCTTGGTTGTTTCAAATCCAATTGGGGTCTCAGCTTATTTGTCAATGGTTTGTTTGGATTTGGAAATTTCTATACTAAGCGTGGGGTTTAGGTGTAATGCCTTTGTTTTGGGCTTCCCGGGCTATGGGTTGATTCTAAGCATGGATTGGCTATCCAGTAATGGTGTCGTACTTGATTGTGAAAAGTGAGTGGTTAGACTCATGACTCGCCTCAGTAACCCTCTCGAAATTTCTTGTAATCCCACGAACTCTGTTATGCTTAATTATCTAGAATCTCTTGATGCGTCTGTTGAGGACTTGCAATCTGTAAGAGTAGTCCGTGAATACTCGGATGTGTTTGAAGAGCTAAAGGGCTTACCTCTGAAGCAGGAGATAGACTTCCGCATATACCTCATTGATAATGCAAAACCCGTTGCTTTACCCGTTAGACACATGGCTCCAAGGGAGAGGAAAGAACTCAGCAAGCAAGTTAAAGAGTTGCTTGAGAAGGGGTTTATAAGGCGGAGTATTTCTGAATGGGGTGCTCCAGTAGTGTTCGCAACTAAAGCGGACGGTTCGCTTCGCCTGATTATAGGGAGCTAAACAAGCTGACCAAGAAAAATAGGCACCCACTCCCAAGAATAGACGATTTGTTCGATCAGCTTGTAGGTGCATCGGTTTTCTCCCAATTAGATCTAGCTACCGGGTTTCATCAGCTAAGAGTGGATGAAGACAGCATTGATAAGACCGCGTTCAGAACTCCGGATGGTTTCTTCGAGTGGCTTGTCATTCCTTTTGGCTTGACAAATGCACCCGCTTACTTCGTTGATTTGATGAGCAGGGTGTTTAGGGAGTTCCTCAATAAGTTTGTGGTGGTCTTCATGGACGACATTTTGATTTTCTCGAAGAATGAGGAAGAGCATGCTCAGCATCTAAAGGAAGTCATGGATACTCTCCGTGCACATCAGTTGAAAGTTAAATTCTCCAAATGCCATTTCAGGAGAGAAGAAGTTAGGTTTCTTGGAAATGTGGTGTCCAAAGAGGGGTTAGTTGTGGACCCCGCAAAAGTAGTTTTAGTGCAAGATTGGAAGGTTCCGCGGAATGCAACTGAAGTCCGAAGCTTTCTCAGGCTAGCAGGCTTTTATCAGAAGTTCATCAAAGACTTTGCGAAAATCTCAGCTCCACTTACAAGGTTGACAAAGAAGAATCTAGTTTTCACTTGGGATTTGGATTGCGATATTGCTTTCCAACGTTTGAAAAGGGCTCTGACAACAGCCCCAGTTCTGACATTGCCTGATGGGAGCAAGATGTTTACAGTATACACGGATGCATGCGGCACAGGATTAGGCGCTGTCCTGATGCTAAAAGGGAAGGTAGTAGCTTATGGTGGAAGGCAGTTGAAAGTACATGAGAAAAACTACCCAACCCACGATCTAGAGTTGGCAGCCATCGTTTTTGTGCTTAAGTCTTGGCGCCATTATCTCCTAGGTGAGAATTTTGAATTGTTTACTGACCATAAATCATTGAAGTGCCTTTTCTCGCAGAAAGATCTCAACTTGAGGCAGCAAAGATGGATGGAGATTCTTGCCTAATATGATTTTGAGATTTCCTATACTCCTAGAAATGGCAATGCAGTAGCAGACGCCTTGAGTAGAAAGAAGCTGACCTTAAGCCCTCTCTTTGTAGAAAGGCAAAGCTTAGAGTACATAGCCAACTTTGACTTTAGACCCTCCTCTGAATTTGTGCCTGGTATGTTAGCATCGCTGGAAGTGCGGCCCTACGCTTTTGGACTCAATAGGGACCGCGCAACGTGAAAACCCTCAGCTAGTTGATATAATAGATAAGCTGATTAGGGGTGAGACTTCGAGTCACCTCAATAGATACTCCATCAAGGATAAGGGATGGTTTAGACGGGATGGAAGACTATGCGTCCCACAAGCAAGGGATTTGGTGAAGAAGGTTCTCGAAAAGGCACACCATTTCAAGTTGACCATACACCCCGGTGGAGACAAAACGTACAAAGACATAAAAATAATTTTCTTTTGGAAGGCATGAAGAGGGATGTAGCTGAATTCGTCTCTAAGCGCATGATATGCCAGCAAGTCAAGGCGGGGCAGAAGAAGCCTGGAGGTTTGCTTTATCCTCTAGAGGTCCCACAGTGGAAATGTGATAACATTTCAATGGACTTTGTTGAGGGGTTGCCTAGGTCAAGAAGGGGCAATACCAGTATTTGGGTAATAGTGGACAGACTCACTAAAAGCACTCACTTTATACCCGTCAAGAGTAGAAGGACTGCCTCATCTCTAGCATCCATATAACTTAAAGATATAGTTCGAATCCATGGAATACCCTCCAGCATAGTGAGTGAGTGATCGAGACCCTATCTTTACGAGCGAGTTTTGGAGGAGTTTGCAAGAGGCTGTAGGCATACAGTTATGCTTAAACACAGCCTATCTCCCCCAAATCGATGGTCAGACGGAAATGGTGAACCGAGTACTAGAAGATCTCTTGATACTGTGCATTCTTGACTTTGGAGGTACATGGGATGATCATCTTCCTTTGGTGGAGTTAGCTTACAATAATAGTTACCAAGCCACCATAGGCATGGCACCCTTTGAAGCTTTGTATGGAAGACCATGCCGATCACCAACTTGTTGGTGGGAGTCTACAGAAAAGCTCATACTTGGACCAGACATGATTAGAGAAACTTCAGAGAAAGTGGATTTGAAACGAAGAAGAATGAAGACTGCCCAAGATAGACAGAAGTCGTAAGAAGACAAAAGAAGGACCGACCTTGAAGTTGGAGACAAGGTGTTCCTTAAAGTATCTCCTTTGAGGAACGTCGTTCGCTTTGGATCCGCGGGAAAGTTAGCATCAAGATTTGTAGGGTCGTTTCCTATCATCAGGAAGGTTGGGAAGATGGCTTACAGAGTACAGCTTCCCGAAAGATTGGCTGGAGTTCATAATGTCTTTCATGTCTCTCACTTGCGGAAGTGCTTACCTGAGTCTGCGGAAGTGGTGGAACCAAGCATGCTAGAGGAAGTAGAAGTTGAACGAGAAGAAACTGTGAGGAGAGTCCCAACTCGTATATTGGGTACAGAAGTCAAAAAGCTACGCAACCATGAAGTCAAGCTTGTCAAAGTTCAATGGAGCGACGCCGAGGAAGACGCAACTTGGGAAACTGAGGACAGAATATGCGCAGCCTACCCTTTTCTTTTTGAAGGTACATCCTTGATCTCTTTTTCCTTAAGTTTATGCTTGTACCTATCTTTTTGAGTATATCACCTCAGTCCTATCATTTATCCTTAGGTAAAAACCCATTTGGATGTAAACATGTAATTGAAACATGTTATGGTTGATGGTTGCAAGTGGTTGAAAGTGGTTGCTAGTGGTTGCTCGTGGATGCATATACACACACATTAGGTATTAAATCGGCTCAGTCACTTTCATATTGCATATGTATATATGTATTTGTATGAGGATTGAAACTTGATGTGTTGTCTTATGGACGTTGCATTTGTATGAATGATTGTACACTCATGTAGAAAATTTTGAGTAGGAAAAAAATTGCATACATAATGGACTCATGGCACTGACATAATTTTCATTAAGGAGGTCGACTGAATCAGTAGACCGCCTGATTTTGCATTAGATAAGGACATGTATACACACTATGCATACGATCATGAAGAGTTAGAAGTCTTTTAAGTACAGTGGACGCCTGTGTTTGATGGTTGAGTAGATGGACGATTGATGGTAGGATATAAGTTCTTCTCGACTTGAAGATTTCGGGGACAAAATCCTTAAAGGAGGGGAGAATGTAACACCCCGTATTTTCTGTTAACATTATAGTAACGAATTAAACAATAATTAATTTCAAATGTGAGAATTATGGGAAATTGGTTACGTCATTGCGTTCGTCTTGGAATTCTGCTTGAGATAGATTCCGAGTTTGCGTAAATTGGACTCCGTATGAAGAAGTTATGACCTTCAGAAGTTTCAGAAATTCAAATAAATTCAACCAGCTCAAAACAGAATTCAAAATTCAAAACAGAACTCAGAAGCAGGCTGGGAGGGAAATTTCCCGCCCAAGACCCAGGTCAACCAGGGGTCGACCTCCCCCATACAGGTCAACCTGCCCCCTCGAGCCAGATCTGAAAACAGACGACTCTGACGCCTTGCTGAGTCATTAGGGCTGATGCAGCAATCCTATCTTGGTCGGATGGTCTTGATTGATTCTGGGTTCATCTGACGGCTCTTAATAAATCAAAATTCTATATAAACAACCTAACACTCAAACTAAAATCACACAAAAAAATATTCCTAGAGTCGTCATGCCGTCAATGGAGAACTTGTAGTAGCCGTCACCTCTTTTAATTCAAAGACAAGATAAAAGCTACATCAAAATCAAATTAAAACTAATCTAATTCAACGATCTACATCAAAGGCGAGCAATCCAATTTCAGAATTCAAATTCCAGAAATGAAGAATTCCTTTTTGTTTGTAAGTTGGTTATTACATAGGTTTAAACGTTCCTTAACATGAAATCATGACATGTTGTAACTCGAATATAGAATGATGCTTATGTATAAGATAAATAAAGTTTGATTCTCATTTATCTTAAATTACCATTGCGATTAATCATGCCTATAAGTTTGTGGTGATAAACATACCATATTGTATGTTATTAATGAAATCTATTATGATTGGGTGATGAACTTATTATGCCAACTTAGTGGTGAACGTGTCATGTTATAGTTTGGTGGATTTTATATGTCACTTGTTAATGATCTATGTCATATTTGTATGTCTACATGTTTAGATCAACATTCATACCCGTTTAGATTTATGTTAAATGGGAACCTATTATGTTGCAAGTTAGATTTGTAGCTCTCATATGTTCCAACATGTGTAAGTTAATACTCTAGTTATGATTCAAACATGTTTACATAAGGTTGGTATGTTAGATCTATAACTTATCATGTTGCAAGTTAGATTGTGGTTCTCTTGTGTTGTGACATACATATGTTAATAGGATAAGTCATGATCAAATTATGTTTATATGTTAAAGCTCCATGTTAGACATATATCAAGTTTACATGATTATTTGATCTAACTTAGTCATAAGTCCCCCCTATACATGTTTAATTAAGTTAATGATGCTTCTATGCCAAGTTACACATGATAAGTTAGACGTATGTTATTGTATGCTTACTTCATTTCCCTTGTTTATTACCCTTTTTTTTATGGGTTTGGGCTAATTTACTAGCCCAACATTCTATGTAACTTATATAGACGTACATCGGGGGCTACGCGGGGAAAATTGGAAATTACATGGTATGGATTGCTTCATGAAATGGTATATTTGATATATCATTAATTATGGGCATGACTTAAATAGTAGTTATGATACAAATTAAATTAAGATTAATTTACATGTAGAATTAGACATATATATAAAATATGTAAATTTAGAATAGACGAATATGCCTAACCCGAGGTTAGATTGAGTTACAGTGTAAGACTGCCCGAAACCGCCTGGCAAATCCAGCAACCGTAACAATATAGATCTAATATGGGTGGTTAGTGCATTGAGCCCAAAAAGGACCCGAGGTTAGACTGAGTTGTGGTGTAAAACTGCTCGGAACCGACCGGCACATCCAGTGACCACAACAGTACCTGTCTAATGTGAGTGGTTGGTGCTTTAATGAAATGGATTAAAGCTAAGTCAAGATTGGTAGGGTTAAGTCAATTAAGGAAACACTTAACCAAATCAACATGTTAACTAAACTGATGGGTGGGATTAGGTATACTTGGACACTAATCCAATTTAACATGTTATTAGGAAACCCTAGTAACGGGGACCCATTTCAGCAGTAACCCACATAGATGTATCATGGTACCCTGAACTAGGCAGGGTGGGGCACGATTACAGGGCTGATTATAAGCGATCAAAATGTCGGCGGTTGGTGCGTCAGTGTAGGTCTCGACGGAGTACGGACGTGCACGTACTCCGGAGTAGAAAAAGCAGGCACTGGGCATCAGTAGTATACACTGTGTATCTTGAATCGTGTCGGGTTGCCACCAGAGGGACTGATACACCCAATGGTGGGACCAGCACAGGTATCTACAATCAAGCGGGGCCGAATGACACAGGATATGAATGTATGCGGGTAGGAGTCGATCAATGAGGGGATCGTTCGTTATGAACACGTGTGGCTGGTCGAATCAATGGTTAGTATGTGCAGAGATTTTAGTAATGGGTGCGATCACATGTTCAACTTATCTTATGTTAGGGTATTGTCCTATGTTCTGTTATCACTGTCATGATCCCTTTCCTTGTTTAAATACTACTAAATACTGAACCTACCAGACTTATTGTTGTTTGCGAACAAATTATACAATTGTAAACAACTGTAAAATCCGTTCGGCTTTCCAAAACAACAAGGATTGTTGTGGAGGGTGTCGAACTCTGGGACCAAAAATATTTTAATTAATAAATCCAATCAAGTTATTCCAAGATTTTGATTGATTGAAAACACAGAAAATAACAGCAATTAAATAAAGAAGAGAGATTTATCTAATAAGAGAAAGCAATTAGGGGATAATGACATAGATAACGAAGAAGAAAAACAGAAATTAAATAACATGAACATAAATAAAACTAAAACTAAATAGAACAGAGGAAGAAGAGTTTTATTCCAAGAGAAAGATTACAGAATAAAACTAAGTGTGTTTTTCGATGAATGAGATAAAGGGTATTTATAGCTGATATGACAAAGGCTACTTGGCAAATTCCACAATGTGAGACTAAAGAATTAGCCCAAATAACACATTAGTTAGTGTGAACGGGGTTGTAGAGTAAGAGGCCTTGTAAGTGAGCCAGTGTGAACGCGTGCAGTGCATGAATGAGAAGCCTTGCAAAGGAGCTAATGTGAACGCTACATGAGTGAAATGGTCTGCAATTGAGCCAATGTGAACACAATATGAGTCTTTAGTGAGCCAAATCTACCCAACTAAACTCTATTTGCAACCGTTCTTCAAGCTTTAAATTCTTCAAGCTTAAGTAATTTTTACTTCACTCTTTTTCAGCAAATTCTTCATGCTTTATTCATCAAATGCTCTAAACCATGATTCTTGTCAACAATCTGAAAACACAGCTATAACTACACAATATCAATTATTTAAAAGATAAAATAAGATAAATATGCGGATAAAATATACACATTTACGTGTATATCAAATACCCCCACACTTATCTTTTTATTCGTCCTCGAATAAACTAAACTAAGATATGTCACACTTTCGTAGGAAACACGATTGCATTTAGCGTATGCAACAAGCCGTTAAACCCCTAGGTGTCCCTAGTAGGACGAGTGTCGTCTCGTGAGGGTTTTCAGCGGATACTACCCACAAAATCCAAGCGTCTTGTGTACGCGGATAAATCAAACAATATATTTAAGGTCTTTCACATTCCAAGGATTTCACCTAACTTCAATAATAACGGTTTAGCCCCAAATTGTCCGTCCCATAATTAGTGCAAAAATGAACAAACATTTTCAAGCTGAATCGTAATTCTTTGATAACACTGTAATTGTCTTGAAGGTTAAGAGCGTGGTGTCAACCAAAGTTCTACACATCGACAATGTGCACCCAATCATTTATTCAACTCCTTTTTTTTTTGAATAATTTTGCACCAGTGTATCTGTAATGTATTGGATGTGAGTTATGCATAGATGAAGGAGAGTTTTGTAAGTTCTAAAAAGATTCTAGATAAGAGGGCAAGTGTATTAGTTGAAGTTCAAGCAACAAAAGATAAAGTAATACTAAGGCACATATAGACGTTTGGTTTCCTTTCATCTCCTCAACTACAATCCTCGCTTCTAAGTACGGTATGATGGATGTGGATGGAATGGAAATGAATGCTTTATAGTCAAGAATGATGAATGACTATTTTATTCAGAGAGACTCTCTCTTTATTTCATTTTTTTTCTTTTCTTTCTCCTTTTTTTCTTCTTTTTTCACTTTTTTTTCATATTTACATGATGAATGATGAGTGGAGATGGAATGGAATGATACCGTATTATTTCATTTGATTCCTCCTCTACTAAACCAATCATAACCAACACTTCATGAAAGGAAAGTTTTGTGCCCTAGTTACTCTACTTCTATAACCTTAATTCAACACACAAGTCTGGATTGATGTTATACAAAAAGCTGAAAGGAATGATAAGCAAAGTTTCGTAAGATAGATAACCCATATAAAATAAGATGTGGTATATGGTTATCCTACCTTAAAACAAGTACAGAGTGGGTGGTGTAATATTGGTATAAAAAGTGACGTTTTTGACCTTTAAACAAAGGTTCTTGAGTATACCAATATAAGATAAACTTGTCGAAACATGGATGTAAATCGACTAAAACTTGGGTTTGAATAATGTGGGGTATCGAAGAAGAACGCTACAATGAGTCATTTCTCCTTAACTGGGCCAAGTGGATTTTAGAACTTACGATTTTGAAAATTTGAGTGAAAAGAAAATATTATGCATAAAAACGAACTCAGAAAATCAAATATAAGTGCAAAATCATTATTATTTGACTTTTTTTTATTATTTTTACTTGCACGTTCTAACATGTATAACAAAGGTTGACACGCTTACTCCAGAACACGACTAACGTCTGCACAGTCTCAAGCTAGCATCTTAAAAAGACACATTATGATTCAATGAATAAATAATGTTCATTCTCATCACCCAACAATTCAACTTATCAAATAAGAACCAAGGTGTTATTTATGAATTTTAAGTTAATCCTTGTTCAATGAATGACCTACTTCATAAAATTTGATTGCTGATGTAATGTAAATTCCCCTTACACTTGAGTGTGACTGTGTCCTCACAGTCTTTATCAGACATATCTTAGTGAAAGGGAAAAACAAATAAGAGGGTCAGCACGGCTTACCGGGTACACTTTGAGAAAATACGCAGCCATCGAATGGATGAACCGGTCTACAATGGACCAATGGATCAGCCCCATTAAGATTATGAGGCACAGCTTCAGTATAGAAAACCAAATCATAAAGGATTTTATATTACAATTCAGATTTGGAAAAACAAAATTCGTTTTTTCAGAAGTTTGAGTTGCTAATTTTAAAGTTTTGAGCTTACAATTGATCCTAAAATCGAATTGAATTTCTGTAGCAACTAAAGAGAGGTCATCGAGCTAGGGTTCAGTAAAAGTCTCAAAAACAAAGTTTGATTTGTTCAGATGATGTATAAATTGAGAGACGTGTGCAGCATTCTCACCCCCACAATGGTTTTAAGAAATATTGTTCAGTTTTGCTTTGATATTGGAAACTTTGTTGACTAAAGGTTCATTCATAAACCTAAAGTTAAAACCAAACAAGTGAATTTTCAGTAAATTTCGAAATCGTGTTTTCTCAAAAACCGTGTTATTCCAAAAAGAGTTCATATACTGCAGAAATTTATCATTGAAAAACAAGTGATCAAAGTGAGATTCAGTTGAAACGATCAAGTCACAAGGGGTTTCAACAGTTTCCGAAAAATTGTCATTGTGTCCAACCTCAAGAATTTCAAAGTTTTCAAATGATTTAGTTTCAATTTCAGTCCCGACAACATTATCGTCAATCGATTCAAGAAGTTTTCGCTCATCAAAGTCATCCTCACCTAAACAGTTGTTACCCACATCATCATTTCTTTCAAGTTGACAATCTATAGTTGCTAAATTTTCAAAATTTTCAGAATTTGAGAAAGGAAGGCCAAATCGAAGGTTGACGTCTTTATTTTCAAGAGAATTTAAATTCAAATCAATTACCGAGATTTCAACAACTTCATTAAGATTTTCATCAATTTCAAAAGTTGTTAGTTGACAATTTTCGATTTCAGTAAGAGTTGAATTTTCAGCAGAAGCATCAGTTTGAGTTTGAATTTCAGTTTCGCAGAAATCAGAGTTTTGCACCAGAGATTTTTCAAAAAATTCATTTTCATCAACAGTCAAATCGTCAGAATCATCAATAATCGTTATGTACTGTTGTGACGAAGTTAATGGCTGACTATTTGTTTCAAAAGAAACATTGGCAGAAAGTTGTTTGTCATTAGATTGGGATTTGTAATTGTTGTACAAGTTTGTAACTTCAGTTTGAAGAAGAGAAATGTGATAAACTATCCGAGTGCAACTTTGTTTGCTGTTTGTTATTCTTTGAGCAAGTTCTTCGACGTAAGTCAAGCCAAGTTTCATTAAATCCTCAAATTCATCAACATCATCAATTCCCTCAAGTAATAATTTCTCTAGATTTTGCCAAAGTTCAATAGTGTATTGAGCCAGTTGTTCAATGTTACGCATGTTTTCGATATATTTATTTTCAGAATCTTGTTTTTCATCTAAAATTCGTGCCCATTCCTTGATGTCCTCGCGACAATTCCAAATGTCATGCATTAATTGATCAATTTCACTCAGGCTCTCATCTATCAAATTGGTAAACACACCAGACTTCAAAATGATGTTTTTTAGATTTGTCATTTCTATGTGTTCCTCACTGGTTGACCTTAAAAACTCATCCACCTCATCTCTTAGAAGTCGTCCATTATTTATTTTCCAAAACCAACATCGCCAAAAATTTAGTTTGTTCGCAACACATTTTTCATATTCGATAACCAACATTTGACATTCACTCGTATTATGAAAATCATTTTGGTTTTCAAAAATTTCGTTAAAACCCGTGTTGCAATTGTTTTGATTTTCAGCACTTTGCTTAGCCATTTGCGCTAACAGTCGTCTCGCCTCAGATAAATTCTCATTAATCATAGAATGACAATTTTCATATTGGGGTACAACCGTTTGATGAGATTGGTGGATATTATTCACAAAAATTTCAGCTTGAAATTCAGTTTGATTTGAATTGAAACCAAAATCATTTAAAGTTTGAAAAGAATTGCAATTTTGGTTGTACATGGGGAAAGCGCGCGTGTACTAGAAGTAGAGAGTTTTTCGTCGAAAAATCAGTTGCAAAGTTGTGGCTCTAAAGAAACTTCTAAAAAATATGTTAAAATTAACAACTTCGGATTATATGAATACAAGTCTGGGCCAGGTTCGGACAGGGATTATCAGTGTGCCACGAATCACCGTAGAAACACGACTGAAGGTTTAAGAACCTGTTTGAGTTCTAGACTCTACCGTTCCTTAGACACCTCAGAGAGTATCAATCCTAATTGTCAATTTAACGAATATTTTGTCCTATGAGCTTTGGGGAATCCTCGATTCGATTTCAAAAAATAAACTTTTCAATTAATCCCACGTTCATTTTAAAATTTTAAACCACACATCAACAGGCAAAATATTCAGTCACAGAATGAACAGTCTCAGAACAGTCACAGAACAGGAAATTGCAGAAATAATTTTTTTTTTTACAAGCAAGCCTATCTCCTGCAGAAGATTTTTACAAGCGATTTCTATATACTTTTCTTTGCAGCAGCAACCCTGTAAAGTTAGAAAATACTCACCTAGATCGGCAGTCCGTCCAGAGCAATTGAGTCGCGCTAGCGCGTTCACACCCCACTTGGTGTGCAACCGCTCGAACCCTGAATTGTCTGCTGTTATTTTGTTGTTGTCGCCTCCTATTAATTGTTTGACTGCGCTGCGGCACGGGTTCGGGCTAGGAGCCCGATTTTTTTTTTAAAGACCTTTTCTAATTGCCGTACCTGCTTCAATTTTTTTTTCTTCTTTTTTTTTAAAGAGAAAGCATACTAATGCAAATGAAAACAAGAAAAATAAAGCACAAAAGAAAACTCAATTGAATTCAAGCTAAACTCACAAGGCTCAAGTAAACTTTCACGACAAATAAACACTCGAATACACCAAAAACCTCTTCAACACTCCGAATAAAAACTCTACACTTCTATGTAAAATAAAACACGACTTCAGAACTCATCTGACTGCCGAAATACATAAGGGAAATTTAATCGATCCCAGAAAGCCCAATTACAGTCAAATAAAGCACAAAATATTTGCACACCCGGCCCACTTATAACATAACACACCAAACCGATTTTAAACAGGAAATACACGGTTTTTCCAGGTAAATCGTTCTTTCTGTCAAAACCGGCTTCCCCTTCTCTTTCTTTTTTATTTTTTTATTTTTTTATTTTTTTTAAAAATGAATCATGAAATCTCCTCAAAAACCGAATACTTAGTAGAATTACAAATTGAGGCGGTTATGGATTCGTTTTGGTGTATGAATTTTGGATGAAGCTTGTGGATTCGAACAGGATTCGAATTGTGGGGGCAGAGTTGCGATTTGAGGTTTCAGGAAAGGCTTGGGTGCAATGTCGAAGTCGGTTGAAGGAGTTTGTGTGTTGAGTTGCAGTCGACTTTGTAGGCTGGATTTCTGACTGGAGCAATTTCGTATGTGAGATGGTTTGAAGAGTTATGAACGGTGAAGGGTGGTTAAGGGAGGAGAAGTTATAAGATTTGTGACTGGCGTGTTCTGTAGGATGATGGTTTCTAATTTCATAATGGTGCGTGATGGGTTTTTTTTTTTTTTTTTTTTTTTTTGGTTGAGGATTTCTGAGAGGAACTCGTTGTTATTTGTGAAGTGGTTTCAAGGCGAGACTAAAGTAGTTTAGGTGTGCGTTGCAGGTCAGTTTGAATTGGAGGGTGGTTCGATATGTTGAGGTAAGTAGACTGTGATGATAGAGAATAGAAAAAGAAAATAGAACAGAAATCTTGTTTAAGATATGAGGAAGAGCTTGTGGTCTGCTATGCTTTGTTGGAGTCGGGATTATTGGGATTTGTTTAGAAGGTGGTTTGTTATTGCAGATGTGCCGATTTGCAAAGTATGGTGAAGTCTGATTAAGGCTGATGGAGGTGATGTTTTGGTTGGATGGTGACAACGGTTGAAGGAATTATGAATGGCAGCGGGTAAAGGGTGGTTTGTTTTTGTAGGCTCAAATGGTATGATTGATGAATGGTATTGTGTGGTAGGGCTGATATGGTGGAAAGGTGGTTTGCAGTGGGAAGATGAACTTGTTGATGGTGTGATTGGCAGGGGTAGCTACTGTGAATGGGTCCTGGGTTTTGTGGTACGGTGGGATTTTTGTAGTGATGATTTATGTGGTACTGAAGGATAACAGTAGGCAAGAAATCAGGAAGAAAAGGATTTTTTTATTTTTTTATTTCGGACAGAAATTGTAAAAAGAACAAAGGAACGATTAAAAGAAAAAAATGAAAGAAAACAGGAAAGAAATTGGGAAAGAATTGGCAAGTTTTTTTTTTTTTTTATTAATCAGAAGATCATACTATCAATCCACTACTGAATCAAAACTATCTATAAAAAAAAAGCAAGAAATGAAATAAAAATATTTTTGTGTTTTTTTTATAATAAAATAAACCAGAATTTGTGAAGGTTTAAACGTGACTGGAAATGGTCTTTGGGTTCAGTGAAAAATTGCAGTGCAGTTTTGTGATGTGGAGTTTGTGGTTTGGAGTTGTGTTGGCGCAGTGATGTAGAGGGGGAAGTGAAAGATGATCAGGGAAGTAACAACAAGCAATTAAAGTAGGAGATCCAAAGCAGAAAGAAAATGCCAAAAAGGATTTTTTTTTTTCCAGAAAATATAAAAAAAGGAAAGAAATTTTACAGGGAAAGAATTGAAATTTGCAATGAAAGAAGAAAGAAATCAAACACAAAATTGCCATTTTTTTTCTTCTTTTGGTAGAAAGATTACAGTATCATTGACTAGCACCAAATCAAACCAATTAAGATTTTTTTTCTTTTTTCTATCTATGCTAGAAAACAAAAGAAACAAAAATATTTTTGTGTTTTTTCTTTTTTTTTAAATAAAATAAAATAAAATAAAAATTAACCCGAAGGATCTATGAATTTAAATTATTTTGGTCCCCGGCAACGGCGCCAAAATTTGTTTGCGAACAAATTATACAATTGTAAACAACTGTAAAATCCGTTCGGCTTTCCTAAACAACAAGGATTGTTGTAGAGGGTGTCGAACTCTGGGACCAAAAATATTTTAATTAATAAATCCAATCAAGTTATTCCAAGATTTTGATTGATTGAAAACACAGAAAATAACAGCAATTAAATAAAGAAGAGAGATTTATCTAATAAGAGAAAGCAATTAAGGGATAATGACATAGATAACGAAGAAGAAAAACAGAAATTAAATAACATGAACATAAATAAAACTAAAACTAAATAGAACAGAGGAAGAAGAGTTTTATTCCAAGAGAAAGATTACAGAATAAAACTAAGTGTGTTTTTCGATGAATGAGATAAAGGGTATTTATAGCTGATATGACAAAGGCTACTTGGCAAATTCCACAATGTGGGACTAAAGAATTAGCCCAAATAACACAAAAGTTAGTGTGAACGGGGTTGTAGAGTAAGAGGCCTTGTAAGTGAGCCAGTGTGAACGCGTGCAGTGCATGAATGAGAAGTCTTGCAAAGGAGCTAATGTGAACGCTACTTGAGTGAAATGGTCTGCAATTGAGCCAATGTGAACACAATATGAGTCTTTAGTGAGCCAAATCTACCCAACTAAACTCTATTTGCAACCGTTCTTCAAGCTTTAAACTCTTCAAGCTTAAGTAATTTTAACTTCACTCTTTTTCAGCAAATTCTTCATGCTTTATTCATCAAATGCTCTAAACCATGATTCTTGTCAACAATCTGAAAACACAGCTATAACTACACAATATCAATTATTTAAAAGATAAAATAAGATAAATATGCGGATAAAATATACACATTTACGTGTATATCAATTGTCTGACCCATTTTTTTCGTCTTCTTTTCTTCCATTCCCCCGCCCCTCCCCCTAGGTAGCCAAGGAGGGAATAGCTCAGTTCAATTTTGGATCGTTCACCTTTCCAAGCTTGAAGACTCTGTGATGTATGGCTTGGAACCTCTTATCTTTGTCTATGGCTTTGGACACACTACACTTGGGGATTTATGCAGTTTTAATTATGTTTTATGCTTGTTTATTTAATAATCAAGACAGATATTTTGGTGTAATGTTTGAGAAGTTGTTTTGAGACAGTTTGTTGTAATGCTTTTGTTATGAACCACGTATGAAATGAATTCAGTTTTTATCGGCTGCTTATTTATGTCTGTCTTGTAATTTTTCTGTGCCTTGTACCTATAACCCTCCATCAAAGTTAAGGTATTCTCTTTGTGAATGACCTTAACGGAGGTGGGGTGTTTCACATGACCATGTGAAATTGTTTAACACATTGCTGCATATCTCTGATTTTTCTACCACATGTTATTCTTCCTTCTGTATTTGTTCCTTCTTTCAACATTGTATAATTCGTGCCTTTTTCTCCGTTTATCACAGAAACAACTTCCACCATCCCTCTTTCTTGTTCCTCAAATAAACGTAATTTCCCAAAATCAATTACATCCTCTCCAAATTCAAATAATGGTAGCCGACTACATTCCTAAACATCGCTCTGCCTCTCCGAACATCCACATCAACCCCTTTCCGCTCCAACGACCTTCGCACCACTGGACCGTCGCTGCTCCGGTCACCTTTCTGTAACACTAAAGCCGCAGTCCTGCTTGTTAACACCACCAAAACCGAATCGCGCCTCAATTGTTTACTCCCTTCCGTCGCACTGAGCCGCCTCGATGCTACTAATGGAATTCAGTAGCGCACATGAACCCGCAGTTTTTCTCTTCCTCTCCCTTGCAAACCAAAGCTGACGTCTTCGACACCACACCACCCACATCGTGGTCTTTAGCTGCTGCATTTTATCCACTCTCGTAGGTGAAGTCCAACCGACTGCAGCATCAGGAGCTTGTATCTCTCCCTCCTCGAGCTCCTCTCTCCTCCAACGCCACTTCGGAAGCCGCCACGCTCAACACTTAGTCACCAACGTACGTTCCTGTATCCCCTCAACTTGTCGTCACCACCGTAGGCTGTTGCCGCTGTCCGCCCTTTTTGCAATAGCCATGTAGCTTCTCCGTCATCACCAGTTGTAAGTTTACTTACGATTAAATTTTTTTCTACCTCGTTACTTCGCATTTCAGCGAATATAGTTGTTTGTGTGCTATTCGATTTACCGTTTGGATTTCTTATTGTTGCTTGGATACTATTTTATCTACATTCTCATGGATGTCCTCTTGATAAATCATAATAGTCTTGTTATTCATAAACCTCTGCCTCGTCCGATGAAGACCAGTCGCTCCTTGTTATAACAAGTCTAGTACCCCATAATTCTCTTTTATCTCGGTAAATAAAGAGACGGTGTCTGCATTTTTTCCTTATGTTGAGTCCATATGTAGTTGTCTTCATGTAATTGTTGTTAGTTTATTTGTTGCAGTTACATATTGATAAAGTATTTTGGATATTCGTCATACATTTGTTTCTTTTGGGATAAACCATACTTTGTCACTTGACTATATGCGAGCCTGCATTTAGTTTTCCATGATGTTCTCACTTCATGCATGTATAGTCAACAATTTGCTTGTAGGTTGTTGGATCATTGTACCCCTGGTTACTTTCGAAATGAGTTGTCATCTTATCTTATGTGCATGAGGTGGCGACCTATATCCCTTGATATCTTGACTTTGCACATGTTGTATTTGCAGTGCAATTTTCTGTCACCCTGCTCCATTTTAATTTGGACTTTACTGTCACATCTATTATATGATATACTTGTCTCTGTTCGATTTTTTGTGGATAGAATCATTATTTGAATTTATATAGACCAGGGTGCTAGGTTGGTTTTTTATGTTAATTTTTTGGAGCATAGGTTATATGTTGTGCGCGCATGATCGGTGCCCCTCTCGAACCAACAAAACCCACTATCATTTGCATGCTATATTTTTGTGTCCTTGAACCTACCCTATCACCTGACGTGCCTGCTCCATGCAGTTAAGATTTGGCCACTTTGCTTATTTAGATTGCATGACATTATATATATAATTAAAAGCCGCTTTGTTTATGCTACTGGAAATTTCAGTGTGATATTTGCATAGTGTTTAACCATTTATTCTTTAGCAATTCACATTTTATATGCCTGAACTCCATGCATTGATTTAGTACTCAAGAACTATGTACCAACTTTCCTATATTGGTGCCATGTTGAACCAATGCAATAATTTAAATACTTTGTATTATTGAAGCTGCCACCCTTTATGATGTGTTATTTAGACCACGCTTGTCTGCTTTTAACTTTTGGCAAAAGTTCTTGTTTACTTTGATATTGATTTCCATATATAATTATTATAGCTTTTAATATGCTACTTCTTTGATACTGAGTCATGGATCATGCATGGAGCTGCGCCGTATGCTTCTTTGTTTATTGTGTTTATTTCGGCAGTTCTCATGGTTAACATACTCGAATTGTTTAAATAAATTATTGGGATTAAACCAATTATATTTATGTCTTTAATTCGAAGTAACTTACTTGAAATAAGTTTAATCCTGACTTGAGTGTTTTGTTTTTTGCATGGAACGCGCATGTCAAACCCCAAGTGTTATAGATACAAAGTTTTCATCTCCGAAAAGAGGAGAGGTGCGTGAAGACACATACGTGCACGCACAACAAAAATCGTTATGTTGTATTCATTTGAAAAGTTATGTATAAACTTATATTTTTCTACTGTAAATTTTTTGTAAAACTCTGATATTTATATAAAAATTTATTCTGCTTCAATTATTGTACTTTGTGATTCTGTGTTTATTCTGTTTAAACCCTATAAGCCAAATAACAATATGTCGCTTTTGAACGTTTCGAGTTGGTTTAACAACCGACTTGGAGCGGTCAAAATAGGTAGGCCATTATAGTTGATATTAGAGCTTTGGTTCATGAAAAGCTTGGCTTATTGGGTTTCAAAACTCATTAGATAAAAGGTAGAAACACCATAGAATGAGTGGAATTGATGTTAGAGTCAGCAGATTTTGGAAAATAATTTTTTTTGGAAGAGGTATTGAAAATAAAATATTTTTGAAGATTTTGGAAAATAAAATATTTTGAAGGAAAATATTTTTGAAATATAAAGTTCCTTTTAAACCCCACTTGATAGCTCCACGGCGAAGTTTTAGATCTCGGAATCCATCGACGAGTTGTACGAAATTATCAAAGAAAGTATAAGTGATTAATGAAATGGGTTTTTCCAAATATTTTGAAATCTCCCAATTAATGTTAAAGGTATTTTGTGGAAGAGAAAAATAAATGGAAAAAAAATTCAAGATGAGTACTAATTATGGGTTTTGAAAAAGTACATTAAAACTTGGTAAAGTTGAAACTAGACGAAGCAGAATTTGACGATACCCGATTTGAGAAAACGTCGATCGAAACGAGAACTGAATCGATATTGAAATTGACTCAAATCTGATTTGAACTAGTATTTCTTGCATCATAACCAATATATTATGGTTATTTTCCATCTTACTTAACCCCATTTACTTTAGCTTTGTTTATACCCAATTTGTTTGACTAATTTATTCAAAATCTATTTTATACTGAGCTATTTATTTTTGTTAAAATCTACTTAAACTATTTTCCTAAATCATTTTGTATTTAACTAGTTAACCTGATCATAAAAACATTTTATCTTATTTCATTATTCAAACTTATTTTATGTCAAACATACCTTTTTACTTGCTATTAGATAAAGATTTGAAAAAATTTAGTCGATTGGTAGAGTATGAAGATTCGAGTGAAGAACGATATGCGTATAAATCCAAATCAAATATTATGTTTTGATAACAAGATTGGTTTGAGAATATGAATTTGAATTTTTGAAATGACATCGAATATCGAATCGATGTGGAAATCAAAATGATTTTAAGATTGAAATAAGAAATTCAATGGTGATCGAGATACAAGTTTTCGAAACTTATTTGTGAACATAAGGAAGATGTTAATTCGAAACTATTGTTTTGAAAAGAATTAATATGAGATGGAATTTTATATATGGAAGATATATAAAAATGATACATTGGAAACATGATTTGAAATACTTATGGGCATTGGATAAGAACGTTTTGAAATGTATATGTATCACCCCTCATTTTATGACAATTTAATAAATAAATAATGAATATGTGTATACATATGCATAGACATAAATTTATAAAATAAGTATAAAATAAAGGTAATATATGATTGCATGAAATAAATACATGCATTGAAAAAGATGAAAATATTAGTGCAAATAAGAATGCAACGCATACGTTAAAAGGAAGAAGAAATTGGTTGCATGTAGTGCAAATATGTTGCATGCAATGATTTATAAATATTATGCATTAATAATAAAAGAAAAATGAAAGAAAGATATGCGTGCAAAGTGATAAGGTTACGTGTAATGGTTTAAAAAAAGATTACAACAAATATGAAAAGAAGGAATAAGAAGAGAACAATGATGATCATTGTTCTAAGCCTTGTTAACAAAAGACTAAGTAGTCTAGTTGGTTAGAGCATGTGGCTTTCATGCAAGAGGTACAAAGTTCGATCCCTGGCAGCGCCATATTTTTGTTTTAAGGGAACGATTGAAATAACACATGTTCATAAGAGAAAATATGTATAAACGCACATATAAGGAAAAATATTCATATAAGGAAGTGTATAAAAATATTTGTATATATGCATATGAGAATATATGCATATATATGTGCGGAAATATATATATATATATATATATATATATATATATATATATATACAAGAGAATAGTTCAAAATAAGGTCGCAATCAAAGAAATACGGTTGGAATCAAATAAGGGAACAATACCATTTGAATTTTGAAATCGAAATGAAATTTATGCGTATATATGCGCGTAAAATGGTCTAGAAGTTTTGTATACATTTAAGAAGATTATATGTAAATATACCATTTACATAAATTATAGAAATTCAAACATTCAAAAATAAAACTTCTACGACAAAATAGCTCGCAGGACCCATAGGGGGGTCGACCCAGGGGTCGACCCACCCCAGATACTGGAAGATTCATCAATGAATCTAGATTGTTTTCTTAACCAAGTTCGTTGCTGACTCAGCGATGCGTGTACGATAAGATCCTGAACACCGATAAATATGCTAGCAGACCCTAGCCTAAATCTCATATTTATGAGATAATGTCTATACACTCCCATTCTTCTTACTCCTCAATTCTCTTTAGAAAAATAGAATAATTAGTTTAGGAAAGTTCTGATTCAAGATTTGGAGGAAAAGAATGAATATTAATAAAGAAGGTGTTCAGAATCATGTTTGGAGTAAGGTAAATTATTGGATCTGGTCTACTCAATTTTCTCCATTTTCTTCCTTTTTTCTTTTAGTAAGAATTGTGGATCCATGGTTGTAAGGTTCTAAATCCAGTTAGGGGAACCATTGAATGCTAGATCTGGGCCAGGTTCAGGAAATGGAAAGCAAATTAGGTTAGTGGATTTAAGTATATCATTTTTGATAATGGTATATTATCGTTTGACATTCCCCGTTAATATGCAATGTAAATCTGCCATAATGTTAATATAATATGTAGAAATGTTAATTTGATGCATTGAAATGTTAATATGTTGAAAAGTATAAACCTGTTAAAATGTGACGACCGGGAATTTTGCTCGATCTGAATCAGTCGTTAAACCGATTTAGACCGTTCGAAACCCCTGAACGTTGAGAACATGACAAATCAGAACACAAACAGAAGAACATTTCATTGTATATTACAACAATGCATCAGATTACAAGAATATACAGAGTATAAATGAATAAATATTACACAGAAATATCAGAGATTTAAATTACATTCAAATACATAACAGCGGAAAAATAATATAAAGCACAACTGAAGGTGATATACGGATACAGAGCTTTCCGGATATCATTCCAGCTGTAAACCAGGATCCTGTGAATATAAATCTGCAAAACCAAAACTACTAGCTGCCCGTGCGGAAAATAGGGGCACCCAGAGTTTAGGTTAAAACAATAAACTCCAGGTCAGTCATGTGACTGGTGTGAGAACTAAAACAGTTATTTAAAACTTTATTTTAAAAGAGAGTAATTCAAGGGACTACGCCGTATAACACAGAACGGGTTTCCTCCCAAGAATACCAGTGCATAAAATAAACAACGCAATGCTTTTTCGAAAAATAAAGCTATTATAAGACCCAGGTCCCATCACACAATGCAACGCAAGCCGGAGGATAGGGTTTTACCTTATAACAGCCAAACATGCTTGGTACGTTTAAAACAAATCATTTGATACTATAATAAGTGTATAGTGTCAAAACAATTTCAATCATAAATATAAATCACAGACGACATGAGTGCCCCATCCCACTATGTCGCCATACTAGGCTCTACAAATAAAGCTGAAATACACGTATTGGAAATTGGATTCCGTCATGAGTCGAGGCAAGGGGCAAGCTCCTCTCCGCGTTCGAGACACTCTAGCAAATGCCTCAGGATTACGCACACTGGGTAACCCCTGGATGCTTCAGGGCCGGTCCTCACTTACGTTAGAGGATTAATTATGCATGAACACACGTTTCCCGGTCCTTACAGACCTATAATCGAGGCGCCTCATCCAACAACCACAAAGGTGAAAAGTATATATATGTCAGGGCTGGTAAGTCACTGACACCGCCAAAGCTAGAAAGAAACGTCGTGCTCTCCCTGCAGTTCGTATCCCGTTTTTAACTCATACCGAGGTGTGAGGCTCGCGAATTCACGCTATACACAAAGCTACGCCACAAAGGCCATGCTTTGATCATCAACCACAAGACTTTGCTTTTCAACAGAAGCCTTGATCAATGCATCTCAGTATGCCACACAGGCAATTCATGCCATGCGATTGATATCTATCGATATATAACCTCTAAGCTCGTATGTCTCAGAGAAGGGCGTTAAGCAAGAGAATAAATTCTCCGCCGCCAAACAGATATATATTTAACAGAAATCAATCAACACAGAATAAAATCCAATGTCAGACACACAATCCATTTACAAGTCCGTTCTGGGTCTGAACGAAACCGGAGGCACTTTCCTCGCATATCCATCCATCTCCAAGTACGTCTGGACGACCACCAATTATTTCCATCCTCTTGGGTGTACTGCCCAATCAGGATCGTCAGTAATTATCCAAACGATGTGAAGACTTCCAGTCTTCGACCACCGTCTTCATCTTCGACATATCGTCGAATCAGTTATTCAGAATGGGTATAAACCCGGCCTTTCCGAACAACCCGCGTATATTAAAAACAAATGTTACACAAACACAACATACGCCTCATTCCAATTCATTAGTCACTAGCCACAAATTAGCAAGAGAACAATTTCCCAAACATTAACCCCGAAGGCCGAAACCAACATCAGATCAATACCCAGGAAACCATTTTCTTAGCCAACCTACAGCTAGTTTCTAAATTCCACATTCTTAGGGAAAGGTTCCCATTAATTTTATCCAAGATAAATTCTTTAAAATTTATCCTGTAATCTTCCTTTGGATGTCATTTAAAACCAAATTATGGTTTTTCCAACTAGTCGAGATTAGCGAACCGTAACGAAGTAATTATTTATTTTATTTCCCAATCCCAACCTATTCATCCCATGAAGCAAAACTGGCAATACTCCATATCTAAAACCACAGTGTTGTCGGTAAAACTAATTACCATCTCACGTTCAAATCTAATTAAAGATTTAACTATCTCTTTGGAGCAAAACTGGTGATACTCCATCCTCGCTTATTTGTCAAATTTGATAATTTAGATTATCAATTCGGATTTCAATCTGATTGCAGATTCATTAAAACTCTTTTTACTGGGTTAAAGAACTAGGTGTTATTTAAAACACAGTTCACGACAAACCCAAATCACATTCCATTTATTATCGGGTTAAAGAACTAGTGTTATTTAAAACACCATTCACGATAAACCCATTTCAAATCCATTCAAATATATTAGAAATCCCGATTATTTAAAACCCCTTTTAAATCTAATTTATTTATTTAAAAATAATCGGGTTTTAAATTTAGTTCAAAACTAGTTCATTTCGATAAAAATCTATTTTTATCTTTTCAGATATGGAGTTTTTCATCCCAATTCTTCCCAAATCATTTCTTATGATTTTACATAAATTATTACTATTTTTAATAATTTTATCAAGGCCCGTACAGTCGATTTCCAACAATGGCCATCGAACTGCACTTACAGCGACCTTTTTCGAATTTGATTTGGACGTTTCTCCAAATCCAACTGTTAGATTTTGAATTTCTAATATTCTTTAGAAAGCTCTTTTCGATACGAACCCAACGGTTCCGGTTTTAGGAGAATCCGACGGTCGGATCTCCCGTAATGTCCGTTTGAAATAAATGGTCGAAATTCACGAACTGCCGCGGCGCGGCGCGTTCTATTCAGGCCATTATATTATATATATAATATATATATAATATATATTTCGTCGATTTCTATTTAAAACGAATTATATAAATAGTTTTAAATTCATTTCAAAAGCAATTTCAACTTCCATTTCAATTCAAATCAAAATTGAATTCTTCTTTATAAATTCGTTTTAAAATTCATTTCTATTCAATTCAAATTTCAATTAAATCTGAATTCATTTCAATTCAATTTGAATTCATTTTCAATTCAATTCAATTCAAATTGGTTTTATATTCGATTCAAATTCATTTTCTATTCAAATCAAATTCGTTTCGTTTTCTATTTGAATCAAATTCATTATATATATTCAATTGAAATCAAATTGGTTTTCTATTCCATTCAATTCGAAATCGTTTTATATTCAATTCAAATTGGTTTTCTATTCGATTCAAATTCATTTTCTATTCAAATCAAATTCGTTTCGTTTTCTATTTGAATCCAATTCATTATATATTCAATTGAAATCAAATCCGTTAAATATTCAATTCGAATTCAATTTGTTTTCAATCCAATTTGAATTCGATTCGTTGTATATTCAATTGAAATTAAATTGGTTTTCTATTCCATTCAATTCGAAATTGTTTTATATTCAATTCATTTCGAAATCGTTTTATATTCAATTCATTTCGAAATCGTTTTATATTCAATTCATTTCGAAATCGTTATATATTCAATTCATTTCGAAATCGTTATATATTCAATTCATTTCAAAATATTCGATTTCGAAATCACTTTTCAACATCATTTTAAAATGATCAACATCGATATAAATATCGTTCACGTCAAAATGGCGTCAATCTAATCAACACGGCTTCATATATTTCTATTTTCAAATATTCTATTTCAAAATATTTGTTATTATCAAAATATTTCGTTCAACACATGACTAATCTCAACGGATGAGTACAGTCAACACATGAACCTTTACTTTATATTATAAAGATGTAAATTTTATTATTAAAATATTTCGTTCAACACATGACTAATCTCAACGGATGAGTACAGTCAACACATGAACCTTTACTTTATATTATAAAGATGTAAATTTTGTTATTAAAATATTTCGTTCAACACATGACTAATCTCAACGGATGAGTACAGTCAACACATGAACCTTTACTTTATATTATAAAGATGTAAATTTTATTATAAAAATATTTCGTTCAACGCATGACTAATCTTACGAATGAGTACAGTCAACACATGAACCTTTACTTTATATTATAAAGATGTAAATTTTATTATAAAAATATTTCGTTCAACACATGACTAATCTCACGAATGAGTACAGTCAACACATGAACCTTTATATTATAATATTCTTTATTTTCTAAATTGGAATGAGGCCCAATCAATCACCATATAATGTTAATTATATGGATTTTCATACATCACACGTATATAATAGCATTGAAAAATAATCAACCATCAACCAAAGTGCACTACACTGTATAAGCATCAAATATAGATATATAACGCTTATAACAGCCTGTCAATCTATCGATCGACATATTTAATCAATCAGGATGAGTGAACTTCATATTTCATCCCAACACCCGTGTGGGGTTTCAAACAATCAAACACAGATTTTATTTGTGCAGTTGGGCGATGTGTAAAATTTATCGACCCAATCAATGTCATTCAAATAGGTGTACATAAACAAACCGTCTGGTCTGTAAATGAATATTTTATTTTATTCACTTTCACGTTAAAAATTATATTTTTAACGATCAAACTATTTTATTTTAACACTTGAATTTCTATTCAGTTCATTTATTCAATAAATGATTACTTCTATTTTTCTAACATATTTTAGAAAATTTCGGCGGCATAACGGCACGATACTAGAAACGGGACAAGGCCTAGCCTTATCCCCGGTCTAGTGAAGGCCCACCCATTCACACATCAATCAAATCAATTTCAATTCACCAAATAATTCAATTCAAACCAATAACCTAACCAACTACACAATCAAACAATTTAACAAACAAGCCATCCATGGTCTGTGGATGACGGGTGTCGGGTGCTACTAAACACCGTCTACATCCTAGTATATATATATATAACTAGAAAAAGAATTTTAGAGT
Source organism: Allium sativum (assembly GCA_030737875.1). Lineage (NCBI taxonomy): Eukaryota > Viridiplantae > Streptophyta > Magnoliopsida > Asparagales > Amaryllidaceae > Allium > Allium sativum. The sequence goes on from CM060918.1 coordinate 1,360,344, forward strand.
GAGAAGTTCTCACCAATAGCTATCCAAACACCTTGACTCTTCTTAGGTAGAAAATCTTCGTCGTGCTTCCTTTTGTTATTGGCGTTGTCCGTGTTCGCTACACATATAAAATGCACATATTTATATTCCTATTTTTAAAGCAAAGGTTATATTTTACAACGCCTTTATATATAAAAAGATTACATTTTTACTATGCTTTTCAAATATAAAAGATTATATTTTTACTATGCTTTTCAAATATAAAAGATTATATTTTTACTATGCTTTTCAAATATAAAAGATTATATTTTTACTATGCTTTTCAAATATAAAAGATTATATTTTTACTATGCTTTTCAAATATAAAAGATTATATTTTTACTATGCTTTTCAAATATAAAAGATTTCATCTTTATAAAAATCTCATTTTTATTCTTCTACACATATAAAGATGATATTTTTATATTCTCTATCCTATAAAGATTATATTTTTAATACTTTAAAAATATAAAAATCATATTTTTATAATCGCCTCTTACATTTAAAAATCGAATTTTTATTCCGTTATTCAATATATAAAAATCGAATTTTTACTATGCTGTTCAATATATAAAAATCCAACTTTTATGCTAATTTTATTTTCAAAAACCTTGTGACTTTATATTTTCAAAACCACATTTTTATCCTATGTCATAATACATAAAGATCGAAATTTTAAATCACTAAAAATCTTGACTTCAAATTCATAAAGACCTCTACTTTAAATATACAAAGATCTGAACTTTAAATACTTAAAAATCTGAAAATTATATTCAAAGTAAATAAACAATAATAAAAAGTAAAACTCACGGTTTTCAGTTTTTCATTGAAGGGGGACTCGAGGTTTATCGTTCGCTGGTCTCGAACAGGAAGAAGGGGGCTCGAGCAGGAGGTGGCTGCGACAGAGGGGGATTCAGGTGGAAGGCGGTGGGTTTCTGGGCTTGGGGCGTCGGCGCTGGGCTGAGGAGGTGGCCAAGGGGGCGCAACATGTCGTTAGTGGGGTGGGGTGGTCTGACAGGCGGCGGGTGGCTTAATTGGGTGGTGGCTCGGGATTTGAGGAGGGAAAGAGAGAGGAGAGAGAAGAGGGACGAAGAGGGGCAGGGGACGACCGTGGTGGGTGGCGGCGCGTCAGGCTGGGGTGACGGAGGGTGGTTCGACGACGAGCGGAGGGGCTGAGGGCGCGATTTGGGGGGGGTTTAGGGCTGACGGATTTTTTTTTTTGGGGAGGGGAGAGAGAGAGAGAATAAGGGGTGGGAAATATATATATATATATTAATATTTAATTATTTTATCTTTCAAATGGTTGACTTTTCCATTCGAACGCGAAATCAACCCCAACGACTGTCGTCCCCAGCGTATTACCCCCATCCCGGACACAATGAGATATGTATCGCAGTTTGATTCGATCGTTTGAATCAGTTTCCGTTAAATTTACATTTAAATCACTATATTGAATTTTAAACGTACATTTCAAATTACCGGGGTCACATACTAATTAGAAAAATTCCGGAAAAATATTTTCTAGCTTCGTATTGATGATACGGTCCTAACAAAACTAGTTTCGTCGAATTCTGAGACCGTTGGAAAAATGGCTATTTTCCAGTCGATTAAAATCGACTGAAATGGTCAAAACACGTTTTCCTTTGCCACGCTCACATATTGATTCGAAAAATTATGAAATTTGAAACCTAGCAATAGTTTGACATCACGGACCCAACAAAAATGGTTTCGTCGAAATCCGAGGTCATTTGCAAAATGTCCATTTTTAAGGGCCTGAATTCCATAGCGACTATTCAGAATTTTCAACTGGACATATCTTTTGATTCCTGCTATGAAATTTTGATTATTCGGATTCATTGGAAAGATATTATCAATTAGATCCTATTATTTTTTGTTTCACTAAAATCCGGATTGTTTTGCACCCGGTACATTCAATTGAAGTTTGAAATCGAATTATCGAACTACCGCGCCATTTTCAATTCTATTTATAATTATATATAAATATTTATATTCTAACGATGGCGTATATAATATATACGTTCTAATTATATTCAAAATAAATTTTCTCGCCGATATTATTTAAAATAATCTATTTTAAATATTCAAATTAGCTATAATTGCCAAAATAAAAATTTTAAACTGGCTCAGATTTTCCGGGTTATTACAATCTCCCCCACTTAAAACTTTTCGTCCCCGAAAAGGAACAAAGTCGAAAGTGGTTTGATTATTAAGCTCTACATTCGATCTGGCTTCCATTCTCCAACTTTTCAGTTTTTGAGAATTTTCAAAATTTCAAAAATTTGGCTAACACCCTAAATTTTTGAAAAATTTCGCCATAACCTCCCCTGCACCGGGAGCATCGAGGAATTTCAAATAGCTTCCCCGGTCCTTCAGATCTCAAAAAGAAAAAGAAAAAGCCAAGCGGCTAGCCAATAGGCTCACAAAATCATCATCACCCAAACAAAACAGGAAATTATGTAGTAAACATGTACCTATTTGTCGGGCAAACAAATTTTATTCTCTGGCTCTAGCCTCCTTGCTATGACCTGTTCAATGATATATATGTATATGCAAGCAAATGCGACCAATTTTCAATACAGTTCAATTAGGCTAAATGGTTAAAAATTAGCAAACAAATAACAAACAACTCAAACATCAATCAATTAGTGAATTAGAGTTGCAAATTCATAATTTTGATACATATACAGAAAATCATGTTTTTGATGCCAATTCACAACAATGTGTTCTAGCTATATTAGTTTTGGTTCTCACACCAGTCTAATGGAAATATATAGAAATCACACCTTCGATACTCGAACATGAATACTAATGACAACTAGTCAATCATTAGAATCATCTTCGGGCCACTAGAGTATGATTCTATATCTATCCAATATATTAAAACTTCGAATATACGTTCATGACGCGTATACGCGAAATCTTTATATACTCGATTGTCCATATTCAAAATAAATAAATAGTCAAATACGTTTTAAAATGGTTTAAATTTCAAAACAAAATGGTTTTCAATTGAAAAATATACTCTTCACACTCGTTCTAGGATACTACTGATCCTATCTCTAACGAGTCATTCTCATTGGATATTGCTAATCCAATATCTGATGAATTCTTTCGTATGGTTCTAATGTGTCTTGTTCTCTAGCTTTGTAAACCAAAGCTCTGATACCAAATGTGACGACCGGGAATTTTGCTCGATCTGAATCAGTCGTTAAACCGATCTAGACCGTTCGAAACCCCTGAACGTTGAGAACATGACAAATCAGAACACAAACAGAAGAACATTTCATTGTATATTACAACAATGCATCAGATTACAAGAATATACAGAGTATAAATGAATAAATATTACACAGAAATATCAGAGATTTAAATTACATTCAAATACATAGCAGCGGAAAAATAATATAAAGCACAACTGAAGGTGATATACGGATACAGAGCTTTCCGGATATCATTCCAGCTGTAAACCAGGATCCTGTGAATATAAATCTGCAAAACCAAAACTACTAGCTGCCCGTGCGGAAAATAGGGGCACCCAGAGTTTAGGTTAAAACAATAAACTTCAGGTCAGTCATGTGACTGGTGTGAGAACTAAAACAGTTATGTAAAACTTTATTTTAAAAGAGAGTAATTCAAGGGACCACGCCGTATAACACGGAACGGGTTTCCTCCCAAGAATACCAGTGCATAAAATAAACAACGCAATGCTTTTTCGAAAAATGAAGCTATTATAAGACCCAGGTCCCATCACACAATGCAACGCAAGCCGGAGGATAGGGTTTTACCTTATAACAGCCAAACATGCTTGGTACGTTTAAAACAAATCATTTGATACTATAATAAGTGTATAGTGTCAAAACAATTTCAATCATAAATATAAATCATAGACGGCATGAGTGCCCCATCCCACTATGTCGCCATACTAGGCTCTACAAATAAAGCCGAAATACACGTATTGGAAATTGGATTCCGTCATGAGTCGAGGCAAGGGGCAAGCTCCTCTCCGCGTTCGAGACACTCTAGCAAATGCCTCAGGATTACGCACACTGGGTAACCCCTGGATGCTTCAGGGCCGGTCCTCACTTACGTTAGAGGATTAATTATGCCTGAACACACGTTTCCCGGTCCTTACAGACCTATAATCGAGGCGCCTCATCCAACAACCACAAAGGTGAAAAGTATATATATGTCAGGGCTGGTAAGTCACTGACACCACCAAAGCTAGAAAGAAACGTCGTGCTCTCCCTGCAGTCCGTACCCCGTTTTTAACTCATACCGAGGTGTGAGGCTCGCGAATTCACGCTATACACAAAGCTACGCCACAAAGGCCATGCTTTGATCATCAACCACAAGACTTTGCTTTTCAACAGAAGCCTTGATCAATGCATCTCAGTATGCCACACAGGCAATTCATGCCATGCGATTGATATCTATCGATATATAACCTCTAAGCTCGTATGTCTCAGAGAAGGGCGTTAAGCAAGAGAATAAATTCTCCGCCGCCAAACAGATATATATTTAACAGAAATCAATCAACACAGAATAAAATCCAATGTCAGACACACAATCCATTTACAAGTCCGTTCTGGGTCTGAACGAAACCGGAGGCACTTTCCTCGCATATCCATCCATCTCCAAGTACGTCTGGACGACCACCAACTATTTCCATCCTCTTGGGTGTACTGCCCAATCAGGATCGTCAGTAAGTATCCAAACGATGTGAAGACTTCCAGTCTTCGACCACCGTGTTCATCTTCGACATATCGTCGAATCGGTTATTCAGAATGGGTATAAACCCGGCCTTTCCGAACAACCCGCGTATATTAAAAACAAATGTTACACAAACACAACATACGCCTCATTCCAATTCATTAGTCACTAGCCACAAATTAGCAAGAGAACAATTTCCCAAACATTAACCCCGAAGGCCGAAACCAACATCAGATCAATACCCAGGAAACCATTTTCTTAGCCAACCTACAGCTAGTTTCTAAATTCCACATTCTTAGGGAAAGGTTCCCATTAATTTTATCCAAGATAAATTCTTTAAAATTTATCCTGTAATCTTCCTTTGGATGTCATTTAAAACCAAATTATGGTTTTTCCAACTAGTCGAGATTAGCGAACCGTAACGAAGTAATTATTTATTTTATTTCCCAATCCCAACCTATTCATCCCATGAAGCAAAACTGGTAATACTCCATATCTAACACCACAGTGTTGTCGGTAAAACTAATTACCATCTCACGTTCAAATCTAATTAAAGATTTAACTATCGCTTTGGAGCAAAACTGGTGATACTCCATCCTCGCTTATTTGTCAAATTTGATAATTTAGATTATCAATTCGGATTTCAATCTAATTGCAGATTCATTAAAACTCTTTTTACTGGGTTAAAGAACTAGGTGTTATTTAAAACACAGTTCACGACAAACCCAATTCACATTCCATTTATTATCGGGTTAAAGAACTAGTGTTATTTAAAACACCATTCACGATAAACCCATTTCAAATCCATTCAAATATATTAGAAATCCCGATTATTTAAAACCCCTTTTAAATCTAACTTATTTATTTAAAAATAATCGGGTTTTAAATTTAGTTCAAAACTAGTTCATTTCGATAAAAATCTATTTTTATCTTTTCAAATATGGATTTTTTCATCCCAACTCTTCCCAAATCATTTCTTATGATTTTACATAAATTATTATTATTTTTAATAATTTTATCAAGGCCCGTACAGTCGATTTCCAACAATGGCCATTGAACTGCACTTATAGCGACCTTTTTCGAATTTGATTTGGACGTATCTCCAAATCCAACAGTTAGATTTTTAATTTCTAATATTCTTTAGAAAGCTCTTTTCGATACGAACCCAACGGTTCCGGTTTTAGGAGAATCCGACGGTCGGATCTCCCGTAAAGTCCGTTTGAAATAAATGGTCGAAATTCACGAACTGCCGCGGCGCGGCGCGTTCTATTCAGGCCATTATATTATATATATAATATATATATAATATATATTTCGTCGATTTCTATTTAAAACGAATTATATAAATAGTTTTAAATTCGTTTCAAAAGCAATTTCAACTTCCATTTCAATTCAAATCAAAATTGAATTCTTCTTTATAAATTCGTTTTAAAATTCATTTCTATTCAATTCAAATTTCAATTAAATTTGAATTCATTTCAATTCAATTTGAATTCATTTTCAATTCAATTCAATTCAAATTGGTTTTATATTCGATTCAAATTCATTTTCTATTCAAATCAAATTCGTTTCGTTTTCTATTTGAATCAAATTCATTATATATATTCAATTGAAATCAAATTGGTTTTCTATTCCATTCAATTCGAAATCGTTTTATATTCAATTCAAATTGGTTTTCTATTCGATTCAAATTCATTTTCTATTCAAATAAAATTCGTTTCGTTTTCTATTTGAATCCAATTCATTATATATTCAATTGAAATCAAATCCGTTAAATATTCAATTCGAATTCAATTTGTTTTCAATCCAATTTGAATTCGATTCGTTATATATTCAATTGAAATTAAATTGGTTTTCTATTCCATTCAATTCGAAATCGTTTTATATTCAATTCATTTCGAAATCGTTTTATATTCAATTCATTTCGAAATCGTTTTATATTCAATTCATTTCGAAATCGTTATATATTCAATTCATTTCAAAATATTCGATTTCGAAATCACTTTTCAACATCATTTTAAAATGATCAACATCGATATAAATATCGTTCACGTCAAAATGGCGTCAATCTAATCAACACGGCTTCATATATTTCTATTTTCAAATATTCTACTTCAAAATATTTGTTATTATCAAAATATTTCGTTCAACACATGACTAATCTCAACGGATGAGTACAGTCAACACATGAACCTTTACTTTATATTATAAAGATGTAAATTTTATTATTAAAATATTTCGTTCAACACATGACTAATCTCAACGGATGAGTACAGTCAACACATGAACCTTTACTTTATATTATAAAGATGTAAATTTTATTATAAAAATATTTCGTTCAACACATGACTAATCTCACGAATGAGTACAGTCAACACATGAACCTTTACTTTATATTATAAAGATGTAAATTTTATTATAAAAATATTTCGTTCAACACATGACTAATCTCACGAATGAGTACAGTCAACACATGAACCTTTATATTATAATATTCTTTATTTTCTAAATTGGAATGAGGCCCAATCAATCACCATATAATGTTAATTATATGGATTTTCATACATCACACGTATATAATAGCATTGAAAAATAATCAACCATCAACCAAAGTGCACTACACTGTATAAGCATCAAATATAGATATATAACGCTTATAACAGCCTGTCAATCTATCGATCGACATATTTAATCAATCAGGATGAGTGAACTTCATATTTCATCCCAACACCCGTGTGGGGTTTCAAACAATCAAACACAGATTTTATTTGTGCATTTAGGCGATGTGTAAAATTTATCGACCCAATCAATGTCATTCAAATAGGTGTACATAAACAAACCGTCTGGTCTGTAAATGAATATTTTATTTTATTCACTTTCACGTTAAAAATTATATTTTTAACGATCAAACTATTTTATTTTAACACTTGAATTTCTATTCAGTTCATTTATTCAATAAATGATTACTTCTATTTTTCTAACATATTTTAGAAAATTTCGGCGGCATAACGGCACGATACTAGAAACGGGACAAGGCCTAGCCTTATCCCCGGTCTAGTGAATGCCCACGCCATTCACACATCAATCAAATCAATTTCAATTCACCAAATAATTCAATTCAAACCAATAACCTAACCAACTACACAATCAAACAATTTAACAAACAAGCCATCCATGGTCTGTGGATGACGGGTGTTACTAAACACCGTCTACATCCTAGTATATATATATATATAACTAGAAAAAGAATTTTAGAGTGAGAAGTTCTCACCAATAGCTATCCAAACACCTTGACTCTTCTTGGGTAGAAAATCTTCGTCGTGCTTCCTTTTGTTATTGGCGTTGTCCGTGTTCGCTACACATATAAAATGCACATATTTATATTCCTATTTTTAAAGCAAAGGTTATATTTTACAACGCCTTTATATATAAAAAGATTACATTTTTACTATGCTTTTCAAATATAAAAGATTATATTTTTACTATGCTTTTCAAATATAAAAGATTATATTTTTACTATGCTTTTCAAATATAAAAGATTATATTTTTACTATGCTTTTCAAATATAAAAGATTATATTTTTACTATGCTTTTCAAATATAAAAGATTATATTTTTACTATGCTTTTCAAATATAAAAGATTTCATCTTTATAAAAATCTCATTTTTATTCTTCTACACATATAAAGATGATATTTTTATATTCTCTATCCTATAAAGATTATATTTTTAATACTTTAAAAATATAAAAATCATATTTTTATAATCTCCTCTTACATTTAAAAATCGAATTTTTATTCCGTTATTCAATATATAAAAATCGAATTTTTACTATGCTGTTCAATATATAAAAATCCAACTTTTATGCTAATTTTATTTTCAAAAACCTTGTGACTTTATATTTTCAAAACCACATTTTTATCCTATGTCATAATACATAAAGATCGAAATTTTAAATCACTAAAAATCTTGACTTCAAATTCATAAAGACCTCTACTTTAAATATACAAAGATCTGAACTTTAAATACTTAAAAATCTGAAAATTATATTCAAAGTAAATAAACAATAATAAAAAGTAAAACTCACGGTTTTCAGTTTTTCATTGAAGGGGGACTCGAGGTTTATCGTTCGCTGGTCTCGAACAGGAAGAAGGGGGCTCGAGCAGGAGGTGGCTGCGACAGAGGGGGATTCAGGTGGAAGGCGGTGGGTTTCTGGGCTTGGGGCGTCGGCGCTGGGCTGAGGAGGTGGCCAAGGGGGCGCAACATGTCGTTAGTGGGGTGGGGTGGTCTGACAGGCGGCGGGTGGCTTAATTGGGTGGTGGCTCGGGATTTGAGGAGGGAAAGAGAGAGGAGAGAGAAGAGGGACGAAGAGGGGCAGGGGACGACCGTGGTGGGTGGCGGCGCGTCAGGCTGGGGTGATGGAGGGTGGTTCGACGACGAGCGGAGGGGCTGAGGGCGCGATTTGGGGGGGGGTTTAGGGCTGACGGATTTTTTTTTTTGGGAGGGGAGAGAGAGAGAGAGAATAAGGGGTGGGAAATATATATATATATATATATTAATATTTAATTATTTTATCTTTCAAATGGTTGACTTTTCCATTCGAACGCGAAATCAACCCCAACGACTGTCGTCCCCAGCGTATTACCCCCATCCCGGACACAATGAGATATGTATCGCAGTTTGATTCGATCGTTTGAATCAGTTTCCGTTAAATTTACATTTAAATCACTATATTGAATTTTAAACGTACATTTCAAATTACCGGGGTCACATACTAATTAGAAAAATTCCGGAAAAATATTTTCTAGCTTCGTATTGACGATACGGTCCTAACAAAACTAGTTTCGTCGAATTCTGAGACCGTTGGAAAAATGGCTATTTTCCAGTCGATTAAAATCGACTGAAATGGTCAAAACACGTTTTCCTTTGCCACGCTCACATATTGATTCGAAAAATTATGAAATTTGAAACCTAGCAATAGTTTGACATCACGGACCCAACAAAAGTGGTTTCGTCGAAATCCGAGGTCATTTGCAAAATGTCCATTTTTAAGGGCCTGAATTCCATAGCGACTATTCAGAATTTTCAACTGGACATATCTTTTGATTCCTGCTATGAAATTTTGATTATTCGGATTCTTGGAAAGATATTATCAATTAGATCCTATTTTTTTTGTTTCACTAAAATCCGGATTGTTTTGCACCCGGTACATTCAATTGAAGTTTGAAATCGAATTATCGAACTACCGCGCCATTTTCAATTCTATTTATAATTATATATATATATTATATTCTAACGACGGCGTATATAATATATACATTCTAATTATATTCAAAATAAATTTTCTCGCCGATATTATTTAAAATAATCTATTTTAAATATTCAAATTAGCTATAATTGCCAAAATAAAAAATTTAAACTGGCTCAAATTTTCCGGGTTATTACATAAAATATGTGGAAACATAACAAAATGACTCTTGTGTGGCTCTAATGGCATCCGTATTATGATCAACTCCTCCTTTCCTCACTCGCTTTCCAGTCAAATACAAACCTTTTCTTCTCCCTCGATCATCGGCACCTCCTTCTTCTTCCTCTCGTTTTCGTTCTGTTCCTCAATCCCTTACTCACAATTCTTCTTTTCCGCACAACTTTCATCCTTATCATCTCCCTCAATCTCTTCCATTTTCTTTGCCTAATCACTCATCTTCTTATGTCTCTATCGATCATCGTGCCTTTCATGAATCGGAGTTTAATTCTTCTCGTTCTAATTCTTCTCATCCTCCCTTTCTATCTTCTTCTAATTGTTTCTCTATCCTATCTGACATCCGTTCTGAACCAATGGTCAAATCATACACTCAAGTCGTCGCCACTCCTCCCTCTTCACCTCTGAAACCTCCTCCAAAAAATCTGAGAAACCCACTTCCAGCCTTCAAATCAATTTTCCAAACCGTCACCTTTTTGAAAAACGAAAAAAGATGTCTACAGTGTGCATGCAAGGGACACATGGCAAAAAATTGTAAAGATCAAAAAAATGATAAAAATGTGGTTTTTTTGGACACTCAGTGATACATTGTCAAACGATGAATGGGAGATTTAACGCTTTGGCTTCTGCTCCAGCCAGCAGTAAGCATTATGGAAAAAACGCACAGCGGGTCCCCAAAAAATCTTTTTAATTTGCAGAAACACCACACCAAGCATCGCTTCAAAATGCCACCCGTCATCACAATTACCATGAAAATTAAAATTGTAAGCATTCTCCAGACCCTAATTATCACTCCCTCAATCTTTATCTCATGAAACCAAAACACCTAAATATTTTACAATGGCAGATTCATCGAAATGTATTTTTAGGAAAACTCTTACTAGTAAATGGAGTGTAGAGATTCCACACTATGCATTACAAGTAAACCTCGAACATGAATGTTGGCCGATGACAATTATCTCAGATAATTCCTTCCTAGATTATTGTCCTACCTACTGCAAAAGATATCATGCCTTATTGCTGAAAATATTGACAAAACCTGGTGTAGCTTTAACCAGAAGATTGGGAAGCTAAAGATAGAGAACCACAACCTGCTCTAGAAACTGAAACATGGGCTAAAGTTGAAGGCTTTCCTGAATTCTAGATGTCACATGATAATGCTGTGAACGAAATTTTGAAGCCCGTAGGACGCGTCTTAGCAGTTGATGATTGTGATTGGTGCGACTTTGGCCATGGAGAATTCGTGGTTAAAATACAGTTTTATGAAGGATTGGGGTCTCGAAATGCTTTTGCTGCACGATTCGGGAATAAAGTGCATATTATCAAGATACATCGCACTATACACGCTCATCCTGGTACAAGGCCAGAAACGTTATTTATTGGAAATTATGATGAACAAGTTGTCCTAGGCCTCCATGACAATTTTCAAGATATAAATGCGAAGGACAGGTTTGATGCTATGATTTATGAGGCAGCAATGTTACCACCCTTACCACCTATTTTTCAAGAAGAAGACAAGAATTTTAACCTTCCCATACTCGAGGACCAGGACGCGGAGCAGGCAGACTCAAATGAAGTAAATCAGGAAATGGATGTTGATATGAGTGCACCATTAAACTAGATCATACCTTTATCACAAGATAACCGATTTCCACCTCTTGATCTTGCTATGATCCCTATTCAGTCTTTTCCACTTGATCTCCCTCCACCACAATCACCACCACAACAACCATGGACTGATGATCATCATTTGCCACAATACCTCACCCCTATCTATGTTCGTAAAAGTGACAGACGTAACAATCCTGAAGTCACTGGTAGTTTTCTAACTCCTGTTGTTTTTTCTTCTACTAATAAGCGTTTAAACAAAAGAATTTCAAGTTGCATGGGTGTGAGTTTACGTGAATCACACTACAAAGCCATACAAGCTTTAGAGCAAGAGCGTATTAATAAGCAACAATGAAAATAGTCACATGGAATGCATGGGGTTTTGGGGATCTTTCAAAGTATTATGCAAATAGTCTTGTTTTATCCCCACTTAATTTAGATGTCCTTTTATTAATAGAAACCAAACTTTGTGACCCATCTAGTTACCACTTTAGACTCATAGGCGGTTCTTTCTTGACTAGCTGGACTCATGTTAATGCATTAGAAACTAGAGGGGGTCTCATTACTGCTTGGAATGAATCTGTTTGGTCCCTTCATCATTCTTTTTCTAATCAATCAGCACTTCATGTTGCTCTTAGACATATTGCCTCTAATACCATCTATTTTTTCTCTAATATCTATGGTCCTCAAGATGCACACGAGAGAATGAATTTACGGACACACTGCAAACAATTAGCCAATACTTTTACCGAACCATGAGTAATTGGGGGCGATTTTAACACTATAAGAAATGTGTATGAAAGAAACTTAGGCAATACATCAACTGATTCAGATGCTTTCAATGCCTTTATCTTTGATTGTTGCTTGCTTGATCCTCCTATTAGCAACCGTTCGTTTACCTGGTCTAGCCATAGACCTGATCCTTCCCTTACTAAACTTGATTGCTTCCTTTTTAATGCTACCTGGGAGGAGCAACACCCATTATCTTCTGTTCAAGGCTTAGCCACAATTATTTCTGATCATTGTCCCATTCTTCTTGATTCTTGTTCTCTTTCTAACTGTAAGAGGCCCATTAGATTTGAACGTTTATGGCTTCTTGAACCATCCCTTGCAAAATTTGTCAAAACAATTTGGGTGCAACCAGTCCAAGCTCAATCTGCAACCCATAGAATTGTATTGAAATTGAGATCATTAAGGAAATTGATTAAACCATGGGATGAATCCATTTGGGGATCAATCTGCACTCCTATATCCAATTTGCAAGATGACATTCTAGATCTGAACCTTCTGGAAGAATCTCATACTTTGAATGATAATGAGAGTAATACATTAAAGGAGCTTGAATCCAAACTGGATAGGCTGTTTATAAAGGAAGAAATTGGTTGGAAACAAAGATAAAAAGCCAAGTGGATTAATGAAGATGATCGAAATACAACTTAAGTTCATCGATTATAAAATGGTAGAAGAAGAGCAACTAACATCTCTGAAATTGTTCATAATGGCCAATCTTTCACCAATCATGAGGATATTCATCATCTTTTCTCCAATTACTATCGTTCCATCCTTGGTTCTTCTCCTTCATCTCTTTCTGATATTGACCGGCATTCTTTATATCCTAATTTCTCTTTAATACCCATTGATCAACCATTCTCTGAAAATGAAATTTGGGATGCCCTTAACGAAGTGGACGATGATAAAGCCCCCGGCCTAGATGGATTTATGCCTTTTTTTCAAATCATTATGGGCTACTCTCAAATACGACATTGTGGATATGTGCATGGAATTCTATGATGATCCTAGCCTTATTTCCAGAATGAATTTCGCTAACATTGTATTGCTTCCTAAATCTGCTGGAGCCAACACTTTATCCTCTTTTCTCCCTATCAGTTTTCTTAATACCATATTCAAAATCATATCTTCGATCCTTGCAAATTGTCTTCAATCTATCATCACCCCTCCCATCAGTTTCGAGCAATCTGCCTTCATTCGTGGATGCAACATTCTTGATTGTATTGCAGCTACACAAGAGATTGTTTCTTTCTGCCACAATTCATCCACTCCAGGTGTTGTCCTTAAACTAGATTTTTTCTAAATCTTTTGATTTTGTTAACTAGGACTTCATTCTTTAGTGATGGAACATAGAGGCTTTCCCCAAAAATGGTGTAGTTGGATTGCATTTTGAAGACCAGCTTCTCAACCATTTCCATCAATGGTAGAATTGGCAGACTAATTAAATCAACCAGAGGACTTCGGCAAGGAGACCCATTATCTCCACTCATTTTTGTACTTATTGCAAATGTGTTCAATCAAATGGTGAAACGAGCAGTTGTTTGTTTGATGGCATTCATCTTCCTAACTCAGCCCTATCAACATCAAATTTGCAGTTTGCCAATGATACCATCATTTTTTCCTCTCCAAAGCTTAAGCACATTAATTGTCTCAAAGTTATTTTATATTTCCTTGAGCTTATTTCTGGTCTTTCAATCAACTTTTCCAAAAGTTCTATAATTCTGCTGGGTAAATCTGATCACCTTAGCCCTATCATTTCTTCCTTTCTAAATTGTCCTGTTCAAAATTTTCCAATTGTATATCGTGGCATTCTTCTTAGACCCACTAAACTGTTGAAAGCCTATTGGTACCCTCTGATTCATAAGATTGAGAAAAGATTGGCTTTATGGAAGGCTAACTCTTTATCTTCTATAGGTCGTTTAGTTTTAGTTAAATCAGTTCTATCTGCAATTCCCACATATTGGATTGCATTTCATCGAATTCCTAAATGGGTCGATTCCAAGATTGACTCAATTAGAAGTTCATTCTTGTGGAATGACAACAATATTAAGAGATTAGTCAATTGGAAAACTGCTGTATGATTGCACCCCGAACAAGGGGGTCTTGGAGTTATAAATCTTGCAAATTTCAACGCTGCATTGCTGTCAAAATTGTTATGGCATCTGGTCTCTCCTGGTGTCTTCATTTGGAAAGATTAGATTCGTTCTCTATACTATTCTGCTAACCCTCACTATGCTATTCATTTCCCTCTATTTGTTAAACCCTCACCTTTCTAGTATGGTGTAATTTCAGCATTATAGCGAATAAAAAGTTTGAAGCATGTCAAACTTAGCAATGATGTTTCCTATTTATTTTGGCTTGATATACAGCATGAGTAACTTCCTCTCTCTCATGCTTTCCCTTCTCTTTTCTCCTTGTCCTCTCAATTGAGTATTTCTATTGCAAATACGTTTTCTGGTTGTCCTGATAGTCTTTCTCCCCTTCCCTTTTTGATGTTCATGTTATTCGTAATCTTATTGCCATCTCTAGTTTACTTTTCCAAACTCGTTTTTCCGACGCTTGAGATATTTATTTTTGGGCATTATTTCCTAAGGGTTGTTTCACTATGGCATCCTTATATCATTATCTTAATTTCTCTGGTAGATAGTTCTCTTTCACAAGATGTTGAAAAATTGCTTGCCTCATAGAGTTCTCTTTTTTCAGTGGTGTCTTATTCATGAGAAAATCAATACTTATGTAAGATTAGATCGTTTCAATTTAATTATAGATTCGAGCTGTGCATTATGCTCTAGGCATGAAGAAACAATTCATCGTTTGTTCTTTGATTGTGATTTCTCCTACCCTATTCTGGATGCATCAAGCATTCACTTGCTTGGTTTTATCCCTGTATTTTCATCAGTGTTGGACCATTGGCAATATAGTCTGGCTAATTCTGCATTAGATTCCTTTTTATCCATTTATTATTGGTGTATTTGGAAGGAGAGAAACGCTGCAGTTTTTAACAAACCATTGGAACACTTTAAAGGAATATGTAGACTTATCTTCTACTTCTTTCAATCTTGGACAGGTTGCACTTCCTCTGCTCATTTCATACTTGCTTTACCACATAATCAAAGTCCGGCTGAATCGATGGGTTCAAAATAGGGAATTACAAGCCCAGATCTGCATTTAAGCCTGGTTTCTTTGTCCTGGATTATGGTCGGTTTTCGTGCTTTAGTACGCTTAGTTATGTAATGTTTATTGCTGTCTATGGTATTGATATTACCATGTTTATTATCTAGTTTGTGAAATGTTTATTATGTGGTTTGAAGGCTGTTGTAGTTCTATTTTGCAGTAATAGCGGACTATTTGCCACCATTTGGGCATGTCAACTGGATTACATATAATATATATAATATAATTATTAACCGGCTGTGTAGTATCATGCTACACAACTGTCCTCCTCAAAAAAAATGTGGAAACAATTAATGTTGTATATTTGCATGTTTTAATAACTTGTTAATTGGATACTGTAAGTTAAATTACAGTGAAATTGGAATAATTACATGCTAATTTGTGGCATATTCTTTACTTGAAACCTCAACTGTAAGAATTGAGACAATTACATGTTAAATTGTTAGATTGGAATAATTACATGATCGATAGTACATGTTATTATTTTAGAATGAAGTTAATTATATGCGACATGATAATCAAATAATGGAATTAACAGGACATTGAGTGTGACATGTAAGAATATAATACGGTAAAATTTAGAAAGAATGATAATGCCTAAATTTACAGTAAATAGAAAACTATAACTGCACTTGGAGATGAGGTTAAATTCAACTTGTGGTAGAAGTTTGCCCGGAACCGCCCGGAAAATCCAGGGTTCACAGTTTGTTAATTTAATGTGAGGGGTCTACTACGTGAATATACATGTAATGGTGCTAAGACACGAGGTTAAGTCCAACTTGTGGTAGAAGTCTTCCTGCAACCGCCCGACAAATCAAGCATCCACAAGTGGACGGCTTAATGTGAGAGGTCTAGTGCATAAACATATATATATGTGTGTGTGGATATATGTATATAAAAGGATAGATATAAATGGGATTAATTATAATTAATGGAAATGAATGAAATTGAATGGAAGTTACAACAGTAAAAAGGATTGTAATGAACAGGGAATGATAATAACCTATTATATGTAAATTACATTAATGAGAATGTTATATAATAGGTAGACTTGTCCTAGGGAAAAGTGGAGATTATAACTTAGGTTATAATAAACGGTAAAGAAAATGGGATAACTTATGTAATGAGATAATTTGTACTTAGCCGTAAATTAATATAATACGTGAGAATGAGAATCTGAATTCTACTGATAAGGACAACATAAGTTATATTTATGGAAAGGAAACATATAAGTAGACCTGAGTTAAGATAACTAAGTTAATAAGTAAACAACGATAAGTTGTAGTGACATTGTAAGATGAAATTACGATTAAATAAGAAAGAATGAGGTAAACTTACGAAATTAAATAAGTTTTATTTAGTCATAAATAATAAGTGACATGTTAAACAAAAACCATGTGAATTAAGATATACTTAATTACATATTAAGTAGAACATATTATTGTAATTATGAAATTGGACAATTAATAATATAAAGTGATTGTAGATTACAGACTTTTAATTACAATCTAAAGAATAACATGTTGTTGTCTTATTAATAAACTTAAATGGGTTAAGTTATATGACAAAAATTAATAAGTAAGAGGGGTCCATTCCTGAGGGATATAAGGGGCTTGGAATATACTTGGTAACCTAGATAAGAAGTTAATATGATTTGAGATAACCAAGTTAAATTGGAAACCAGATAAGGTAGAGCAAGTGCATAATTGAATGTTTAGACATAGGGTCTAATAACACATCAAGAAAAGGCACTTGGACCAGTTTGCACGTTTGAGAAAGAATAACCCAATGGAGAAGATCATTGTGATGTCATAAGGCACAAGGGGAGCGCGTGACCATCTGATTATTCTGTTATTTTGGTGGCTCCAAAGAACTGGAAGGGGAAGCATGTGGCTTCCTGGGACGTTGAGGGAACTCCTGGTAGCCCTCTGTGCGGTGACAACATTCTCCTGTCCTCACAGAGGGTAGGTATGCGTGTTTTTACCGTGGAGTATGCATTGATTGCCATGATAGTTGGAAATCAAAATATTGTATGGTGGCTTAGGTGATTCGATGATCTGTGGAGCCTTGTGACTAGGCTAGGTTACGACCACTGTTGATTAACCTACAGGTCTAACCAAGGTGATAGCAAGTCGTCGGGTACCTACCATCGACAGTCATCTTGATTTGTGATGCGCGATGCAGAAAGGCGGAGAACTTAACCAATAGACCATATACCTTTTGCTATCAAGTATATGGGTGAGGAACATGTCAATTAGGATTTGTTGTTTGTAGGTTGCTTGTGGGCCAGATCGTTAGTTCTCAATCTTGTTCGTCTTTCACTAGTTGAGGGAGGGGTCAGGTGGGACCATAGCCATCGAAAATGCAGATCTTAGCATCTGTTTACACAAATATCTGAAAAGCTCCTGACCGAGTTCCGTGTTTCTTCTACAATCCTACTACGGGACTCAGTGCACAATAGAGGTTATGTGCAGTTAAGGCATCGAGTACAGTTGACGATACATACGTGGGAAAGTCTAGATACATGGATGTCCTCTCTGGGTTGTGTATCCTAGACTCATGGTGCATTACTCTGTGATGGAATCTAGTTCGATCGAAGGTGGTAGTCCGTACGCTTACGTATTATAGTAATGGCAGATATATGTGGAACGTAACGTTGTTATATGGGGATTCGTACGTCACTCAAGCGTAGGATAAGGGACTGCATATAGTTCAATGGCATTACAGTGGAGACTGTGCGAGTGGGGTACCATGGGGTGTACCTCAATATGGGGGTAGCTACATATATAGTGTATTAAGTTAATCCACTGAGAGGTGGATGGGTACGACGTGTATGTAAGCCTTGAGTGTTGTTAACCCAAGTAACCTAATAAACAAGAAAATGTAACTGAATGGTATATGTAGGATTATCCAAAATGTGTAGTTTAAATCCAATCACCAGAACTTATGTTCTGACCACCTCCTCGTAACATACTCGTAGGTCATATTTGTGGCAGTGATATGATAGCTTTGGATACTGGTTAGGCAGTATTATTACTACGGTAAGGCTATACTTTGATTATATTATACTTTATCCATTCCGTTATAAGATATTTTCCAAGCTCTAATATATTTTATATCAACGTCTTTTCTGTAAGATACTAGAGCAATCAACACGGGTTTCGATGGATTAGAATTTTGAAGAAAAAAAATTTGATTCGTCGGAATTTGGCTTGTTACATCTGGTATCAGAGCATAGGTTTAGGATTCCTATATAGATAATTAGTGAACGTATTTTGTATTTTTAAAAAATAAAAATAAATATATATTATATATATACACCTAGATCCATAGAGGAACCCACTAAATAGAAAGAGTACAATGTGGTAAGAATTAGGATGACTATTTTGTACACTAAAGGAATGAATATGGAAATTTGAGAGCATTTGGTAATTTGGGTGGGAAGTGTACAATATACCTTGTACGGAAGGAAGGTAAATCCCATAGGATAGTTAGTGGGTTTGGCAGTAAAACCTTATTAATTGGAAAAAGGTTAAAAAGAGGAGAATGGATTAGGAACATATATAGTTTAGAGAATTGACCTTGTGGGAGTGTCTAGGAAAAGCCTAGTTAAGATTGAAAACCCACTTTGAGTCTAACCCCATTGTTAAATTTTAAGAACTTGAAATTGTAAAAGTTTCGGGAAAATGGTTTATGGTGTTTTCAAATTTTAATCTTTTAGGTTATAGATTTAAAATATGCAAACTACATATTGGGTTTTGAAAAAAAAATGGGGCATGTTATGTAAATAGTGATTTCTTGTGAAAAAATTTGTCTAAAATAAAATTCTCTCGCTTAAAGGTGCATATCATAGAGCATGTGTAGCCTCGCTAGTTTTCAAGATATATAGTGTGAAAGGATTAAGAAGCAAGACTTAGAAAATATTGCATTTTGTTAGAATTCTCCGTAAAGAAAGTTTTGAAATCTCTATTCTTTTGACAATCATTTTTATTAAATTGTTCTAATAAGGAATTTTGTTGGGTAGACAAAATAAGTTGTGGAAATTAAGAATAGAGTAGATGTTTACACCATGTAGTAGGAACCTGAATTGACCTTATAGGCAAGAACAAGTTGTAAACTTGATTGTGAAAATAGCTGTCCTTATCTACTCCAGTTTTTGTGACTTGAAAAAAACGATTTACAATTTTTTTATGATGACATGTTTTTAAGGTTTGGCAAAAGTAATTTTTCATGAGGAAAATAAACTTTTAACATTTTTAATTTCTGGATGAAAATTTAAATGAAAAAGGTCAAACCGTGTTTTAAAAGGTATGGAGTACGTGAGGATTAGTGCCTAGGGAAGATAGGAAAAAGATTTAAGGCTATGAAGTAGATAGTGAGAATTATATTGTCTTCAAATAATGGTAGGTTCCCGTAAAATGTGTAAGCATTGAAAAGCCTAGGGTGTTGCTTAAAATTTATGTAAGCACACGGCAAGGACTAGTGGTGACTACTAGACAATAGAGGGCAAGTAAGTATTTACATGCTGTTGTTTGAATTTTTCAGAGGGAGGCATAGTCCTAAGATTCTTGGCCCTTAGTAGTAGCTCTGCATAGCATTTGTTTTCCTATTTTAGTTGAAGGACTAGAAGGCTTATTTAAAATTAAACTTAGATCAAAGTATTAAGTTAAATAAGTTAAGAAAAGGGTAATGGAATAACTAAAAAGGAATCAACATGTAATAACCCGGAAATTCTGAGCCAGTTTAAAAAATTTTATTTTGGCAATTTCAACGAATTTTGAATATTTAAAATAGATTATTTTAAATAATATCGAAGAAAATTTATTTTGAATATATTTAGAATGTATATATTATATACGTCGTCGTTAGAATATATAATAATTATATATAATTATAAATGGAATTGAAAATGGCGCGGTAGTTCGATAATTCGATTTCAAACTTCAGTTGAATGTACCAGGTGCAAAACAATCCGGATTTTAGTGAAACCAAAAACCTTAGGATCTAATTGATGATATCTTTCCAACGAATCCGAAAAATCAAAATTTCATAGCGGGAATCAAAAGATATGTCCAGTTGAAAATTCTGAATAGTCGCTATGGAATTCAGGCCCTTAAAAATGGAAATTTTGCAAACGACCTCGGATTTCGACGAAACCACTTTTGTTGGGTCCGCAGTGTCAAGTTATTGCTAGATTTCAAATTTCATGATTTTCTGAATCAATAGGTGAGCGTGGCATAGGAAAACGCGTTTGACCAGTTTCAGTTGATTTTAATCGACTGGAAATTGGCCATTTTTCTAACGGTCTCAGAATTCGACGAAACTAGTTTTGTTAGGACCGTATCGTCAATACGAAGCTAGAAAATATTTTTTTGGAATTTTTCGAGTTAGTATGTGACCCCGATAATTTGAAATGTACGTTTAAAATTCAATATAGCGATTTAAATGTAAATTCAACGAAAACTGATCGAAACGATGGAATCAGCTTGCGATACATATCCCATTGTGTTCGGAAAGGGGGTAAAACGCTATGGACGACAGGCGGTGGGTCTCGTTTTGAGGTCGAAAATAAAAGTTGCTTTTTGAAAGTAATTAAATAATTAAATATATATATATTTTTCATATACACCCCCCCTCTTATTATCCAGTATCGATTTTTAAAAGAAAAAAAAAGAGAGGCGACGGAAAGGGGGAAAACCCCTGTCGCCCATCACCGCCGCCGCCAGAGGTGGCGCAGCCCCCTGCGCCGTCCTCCTCCTTTCTTCTTCCTCCTCCCCTTCTCTTCCTCGACTGCGAGCACCGAAGACCCCCCCCCCCCCCCCCCGCAACCAAATCGCGAGTGCGAACCCCCTCCCATCGAAGACAGCCTCCGGCCGACGTGAAGACCCCCCTGCTGCGCCCTAGCCTGGAACCCTCCCCCCCCCCCGACCTTCAGACTCCACCCCGACGCCAGAAACCCTAGAAGATGCGCCGCCACCACTGCTTTGGGTTCACCAATGCCCGAGACAGCCTTCGCCCCCTCGATCCGTGATGCTCAACATCCAGTACACGAAAAACAGTGAGTTTTTATTCGATATTATTTAATGTAATTATTTAAATTAGTGAATGAATTATAAAGGACATTGTTGTGATGAAGGTAGGATTTTTATTTAGTTAGAGACAGGGTTTTTGGTAATAAAAATATGATTTTTATATTTTTAAAGTAGTAAAAATATAATCTTTTATATGTAGAAAGATAGAAATATGATCTTTGTATTTTTAAAGTAATAAAAATATGATTTTTATATTTTTAAAGTATTAAAAATATAGTCTTTACTATATAGCGACTATAAAAATATGATTTTTGTTTAGGTAGAAAATTAAAAATATAATTTTTATATAAAAGGAATATTAAAAATATCATCTTTATATGTGTAGAAGAATAAATGAGATTTTTAATAAAGATGAAATCTTTAAATTTGAAAAGGCGAAGTCTAGGTGTTTATAAAGGCGAAATCTTTATTTTAGAAAAGGCGAAATCTTTATATGGAAAATAGCGTGATAAAAATATAATTTTTATCTATATAACATAGTAGCAAAAATTCGATTTTTATATATTGAATAACGGAATAAAAATTCGATTTTTAAATATAGAAAGCGATTGTAAAAATATGATTTTTATTTTAAAGACATCAGCAAATATAAAAATGTGTGATTTTTATATATGTAGTGGCTACGGGCAACGAAGATGACGAAGATGCGATAGCGATGAAGATTTCTATCTATGAAGTGCCGTGGAGCTAGGATAGCTATCTGTGAGAATTTCTCACCTTTCAATTTCATTTCTATATATATATATATATATATATATATATATACTAGGATGCAGACGGTGCTTAGTAGCACCCGACACAATCGTCCATAGACCATGGACTTGTTTGTTTGATTGCAAAAATTAGTTTGATCATTTGATTGAAATTGAATTGTTTGGTGAAATGAATGGATTTGATTGATGTGTGAATGGCGTGGGCCTTCACTAGTCCGGGGATAAGGCTAGGCCTTGTCCCGTTTCTAGTATCGTGTCGTTATGCAGCCGAAATTTTCTAAAATAAGTTAGATAAATAAAAATATCATTTTATTTAAAGAATGAACTGAATAGAAATTCATATGTTGGAATTAAATGTTTTATCGTTAAAAATATAATTTTTAACGTGAATGTGAATAAATAAATATTCATTTACAAACCAGACGGTTTGTTTATGTACACCTATTTGAAGGACATTGATTGGGTCGATAAATTTTACACATCGCCCAACTGCACAAATAAAATCTGTGTTTGATTGTTTGAAACCCCACACGGGTGTTGGGATGAAATATGAAGTTCACTCATCCTGATAAATTAAATATGTCGATCGATTGATTGACAGGCTGTTATAAGCGTTATATATCTATATTTGATGCTTATACAGTGTAGTGCACTTTGGTTGATGGTTGATTATTTTTCAATGCTATTATATACATATGTTGTATGAAAATCCATATAATTAACTTTATATGGTAATTGATTGGGCCTCATTCCAATTTAGAAAAATATAAAGATTATAAAGTAA
The DNA here is from genome assembly GCA_030737875.1 of Allium sativum. NCBI lineage: Eukaryota > Viridiplantae > Streptophyta > Magnoliopsida > Asparagales > Amaryllidaceae > Allium > Allium sativum. The sequence continues at coordinate 1,383,734 of CM060918.1, forward strand.
AGGTTCATGTGTTGACTGTACTCACCCGTTGAGATTAGTCATGTGTTGAACGAAATATTTTATAATAAAATTTACATCTTTATCAATATTATAATGTAAAGGTTCATGTGTTGACTGTACTCACCCGTTGAGATTAGTCATGTGTTGAACGAAATATTTTATAATAAAATTTACATCTTTATCAATATTATAAAGTAAAGGTTCATGTGTTGACTGTACTCACCCGTTGAGATTAGTCATGTGTTGAACGAAATATTTTATAATAAAATTTACATCTTTATCAATATTATAAAGTAAAGGTTCATGTGTTGACTATACTCACCCGTTGAGATTAGTCATGTGTTGAACGAAATATTTTAATAATAAAATTTACATCTTTATCAATATTATAAAGTAAAGGTTCATGTGTTGACTGTACTCACCCGTTGAGATTAGTCATGTGTTGAACGAAATATTTGAAATAGAAATATTTGAAATAGAAATATTTGAAAAAGAAATATTTGAAATAGAATATTTGAAAATAGAAATACATTAAGCCGTGTTGATTAGATTGACGCCATTTTGACGTGAACGATATTTATATCGATTAAAAACGATTTCGAAATGAATTGAATATATAACGATTTCGAAATGAATTGAATATATAACGATTTCGAAATGAATTGAATATATAACGATTTCGAAATGAATTGAATAGAAAACAATTTCGAAATGAATTGAATATAAAACGATTTCGAAATGAATTGAATAGAAAACGATTTTGAAATGAATTGAATAGAAAACCAAATTGAATTGAAAACAAATTCAAATTGAATAGAAAGCGAATTGAAATGAATTCAAATTGAATTGAAATTTGAATTGAATAGAAATGAATTTTAAATGAACTTATAAAGAAAAATTCAATTTTTCTTTGAATTGAAATGGAGGTTGAAATCGTTTTTGAAATGAATTCAAAACTATTTATAAAATTCGTTTTTAATTAGAAATCGACGAGATATATATTATATATATAATATAATGGCCTGAATAGAACGCGCCGCGCCACGGTAGTTCGTGAATTTCGACCATTTATTTCAAACGGACATTACGGGAGATCCGACCATCGGATTCTCCTAAAACCGGAACCGTTGGGTTCGTATCGAAAAGAGCTTTCTAACGAATATTTGAAATTCAAAATCTAACGGTTGGATTTGGAGATACGTCCAAATCAAATTCGAAAAAGGTCGCTGTAAGTGCAATTCGATGGCCATTGTTGGAAATCGACTGTACGGGCCTTGATGAAATTATTAAAAATAGTAATAAATTGTGTAAAATCATAAGAAATGATTTGGGAAAGATTGGGGTGAAAAACTCCATATTTGAAAAGATAAAATTAGATTTTTATCGAAATGAACTAGTTTTGAACTAAATTTAAAACCCGATTTTTTTTTAATAAATAAATTAGATTTAAAAAGGGGTTTTAAATAATTGGAATTTCTAATATATTTGATTGGATTTGAAATGGGTTTATCGTGAACTGTGTTTTAAATAACACCTAGTTCTTTAACCCAGTAAAAGGAGTTTTAACGAATCTGCAATTAGATTGAAATGTGAATTCGTAAGCTAAATTTCCAAATTTAGAAAATGAACAGGAATGGAGTATTACCAGTTTTGCTCCAAAGCGATAGTTAAATCTTTAATTAGATTTGAACGTGAAATGATAATCAATTTTACCGATAACACCATGGTGTTAGATATGGAGTATTACCAGTTTTGCTTCATGGGATGAATAGGTTGGGATTGGGAAATAAAATAACTAATTACTTCGATATGGTTCGCTAATCTCGACTAGTTTGGAAAACCATAATTTGGTTTGAAACGACATCCAAAGGAAGATTAAAGGATAAATTTGAAAGAATTTATCTTGGATAAAATTAATGGGAACCTTTCCCTAAAAATGTGATTTTGGGAATAAAAGAATATTCTGAACTGGAATGAGGCGTATGTTGTGTTTGTGTAACATTTGTTTTTAATATTCGCGGGTTGTTCGGAAAGACCGGGTTTACACCCATTCTGAATAACCGATTCGACGATATGTCGAAGATGAAGACGGTGATTGAAGACCGGAAATCTTCACATCGTTTGGATAATTACTGATGATCCTGATTGGGCTGTACACCCAAGAGGATGGAAATAGTTGGTGGTCATCCAGACGTACTTGGAGATGGATGGAAATGCGAGGAAAGTGCCTCCGGTTTCGTTCAGACCCAGAACGGACTTGTAAATGGATTGTGTGTCTGACATTGGATTTTATTTTGTGTTGACTGATTTCTATTAAATATACATCTGTTTGGCGGCGGAGAATTTATTCTTTTGCTTAACGCCCTTCTCTGAGACGTACGAGCTCAGAGGTTGTATATCGATGGACATCAGTCGCATGGCATGAATTGCCTGTGTGGCACGCTAAGATGCAATGATCAAGGCTTCTGTTGAAAAGCAAAGTCTTGTGGTTGATGATCAAAGCACGCCTACGTGGCAGCTTTGTGTATAACGTGAATTTGCGAGCCTCACACCTCGGTATGAGTAAAAAACGGGATACGGACTGCAGGGAGAGCACGACGTTTCTTTCTAGCTTTGGTGGTGTCAGTGACTTACCAGCCCTGACATTTATATATTTTTCACCTTTGTGGTTGTTGGATAGGCGCCTCGATTATAGGTCTGTAAGGACCGGGAAACGTGTGTTCAGGAATAACTAATCCTCTAACGTAAGTGAGGACCGGCCCTGAAGATCCAGGGGTTGCCCAGAGTGCGTAACACTGGGACATTTGCTAGAGTGTCTCGAACGCGGAGAGGAGCTTGCCCCTTGCCTCGACTCATGACGGAATCCAATTTCCAATACGTGTAATTCGGCTTTATTTGTAGAGCCTAGTATGGCGACATAGTGGGATGGGGCACTCATGCCGTCTATGATTTATATTTATGATTGAAATTGTTTTGACACTATACACTTATTATAGTATCAAATGATTTGTTTTAAACGTACCAAGCATGTTTGGCTGTTATAAGGTAAAACCCTATCCTCCGGCTTGCGTTGCATTGTGTGATGGGACCTGGGTCTTATAATAGCTTCATTTTTCGAAAAAGCATTGCGTTGTCTTTTCTATGCACTGGTATTCTTGGGAGGAAACCCGTTCCGTGTTATACGGCGTGGTCCCTTGAATTACTCTCTTTTAAAATAAAGTTTTAATAACTGTTTTAGTTCTCACACCAGTCACATGACTGACCTGGAGTTTATTGTTTTAACCTAAACTCTGGGTGCCCCTATTTTCCGCACGGGCAGCTAGTAGTTTTGGTTTTGCAGATTTATATTCACAGGATCCTGGTTTACAGCTGGAACGATATCCGGAAAGCTCTGTATCCGTATATCACCTTCAGTTGTGCTTTATATTACTTTCCGCTGCTATGTAATTTATTGTAATCTCTGATATTTATCGAATGTAATTTATTCATTCATACTCTGTATATTCTTGTATCTGATGGAATTGTTGTAATAGCAATGAAATGTTCTTCTGTTTGTGTTCTGATTTGTCCTGTTCTCAACGTTCAGGGGTTTCGAACGGTCTAGATCGGTTTAACGACTGATTCAGATCGAGCGAAATTCCTGGCCGTCACATTTGGTATCAGAGCTTTGGTTTACAGAGCTCGAGAACAAGACACATTAGAACCATACGAAAGAATTCATCAGATATTGGATTAGTAATATCCAATTAGAATGACTCGTTAGAGATAGGATCAGTAGTATCCTAGAACGAGTGTGAAGTGTATATTTTTCAAATGAAAACAATTTTTGTTTTGAAAATTTAAATCATTTTATACGTATTTGATTATTTATTTATTTTGAATATGGACAATCGAGTATATGAAGATTTTGCATATACGCGTCATGAACGTATATTCGAAGTTTTAATATATTAGATAGATATAGAATCACGCTCTAGTCGTCCGGAGATGATTCTGATGATTGACTAGTCGTCATTAGTACTCATGTTCGAGTAACAAAGGTGTGGTATTTATATATTTCCATTAGACTGGTGTGAGAACCAAAACTTATATAGCTAGAACACATTGTTGTGAATTGGCATCAAAAACATGATTTTCAGTATATATATCAAATTATCAATTTGAAACGTTAATTCACTAATTGATTGATGTTTGTGGTTTTTGTTTATTTGTTTGCTAATTTTGAACCATTTAGCCTAATTGAATCAAATATTGAATTGTATTAAAAATTGGTTGCATTTGCTTGCATATACATGTGCTTACATTGAACAGGTCATAGCAAGGAGGCTAGAGCAGAGAATAAAATTTGTTTGCCCGACAAATAGGTACATGTTTACTACATAATTTACTGTTTTGCTTGGGTGATGATGATTTTATGAGCCTATTGGCTAGCCGCTTGGCTTTTTCTTTTTCTTTTTGAGATCTGAAGGACCGGGGAAGCTATTTGAAATTCCCCGATGCTCCCGGTGCAGGGGAGGTTATGGCGAAATTTTTCGAAAATTTAAGGTGTTAGCCAAATGTTTTGAAAATTTGAAAATTCTCAGAAACTGAAAAGTTGGAGAATGGATGCCAGATCGAACGTAGAGTTAATTAATCAAACCACTTTTGACTTTGTTCCATTTCGGGGACGAAAAGTTTTAAGTGGGGGAGATTGTAATAACCCGGAAATTCTGAGCCAGTTTAAAATTTTTTATTTTGGCAATTTCAACGAATTTTGAATATTTAAAATAGATTATTTTAAATAATATCGAAGAAAATTTATTTTGAATATATTTAGAACGTATATATTATATACGTCGTCGTTAGAATATATAATAATTATATATAATTATAAATAGAATTGAAAATGGCGCGGTAGTTCGATAATTTGATTTCAAACTTCAATTGAATGTACCGGGTGCAAAACAATCCGGATTTTAGTGAAACCAAAAACCTTAGGATCTAATTGATGATATCTTTCCAACGAATCCGAAAAATCAAAATTTCATAGCGGGAATCAAAAGATATGTCCATTTGAAAATTCTGAATAGTCGCTATGGAATTCAGGCCCTTAAAAATGGAAATTTTGCAAACGACCTCGGATTTCGATGAAACCACTTTTGTTGGGTCCGCAGTGTCAAGTTATTGCTAGATTTCAAATTTCATGATTTTCTGAATCAATAGTTGAGCGTGGCATAGGAAAACGCGTTTGACCAGTTTTAGTTGATTTTAATCGACTGGAAATTGGTCATTTTTCTAACGGTCTCAGAATTCGACGAAACTAGTTTTGTTAGGACCGTATCGTCAATACGAAGCTAGAAAATATTTTTCTGGAATTTTTCGAGTTAGTATGTGACCCCGATAATTTGAAATGTACGTTTAAAATTCAATATAGTGATTTAAATGTAAATTCAACGAAAACTGATCGAAACGATGGAATCAGCTTGTGATACATATCCCATTGTGTTCGGAAAGGGGGTAAAACGCTATGGACGACAGGCGGTGGGTCTCGTTTTGAGGTCGAAAATAAAAGTTGCTTTTTGAAAGTAATTAAATAATTAAATATATATATTTTTCATATACACCCCCCCCCTCTTATTATCCAGTATCGATTTTTAAAAGAAAAAAAAAAGAGGCGACGGAAAGGAGGAAAACCCCGGTCGCCCATCACCGCCGCAGCCAGAGGTGGCGCAGCCCCCTGCGCCGTCCTCCTCCTTTCTTCTTCCTCCTCCCCTTCTCTTCCTCGACTGCGAGCACCGAAGACCCCCCCCCCCCCTGCAACCAAATCGCGAGTGCGAACCCCCTCCCATCGAAGACAGCCTCCGGCCGACGTGAAGACCCCCCTGCTGCGCCCTAGCCTGGAACCCCCCCCCCCGACCTTCAGACTCCACCCCGACGCCAGAAACCCTAGAAGATGCGCCGCCACCACTGCTTTGGGTTCACCAATGCCCGAGACAGCCTTCGCCCCCTCGATCCGTGTTGCTCAACATCCAGTACACGAAAAACTGTGAGTTTTTATTCGATATTATTTAATGTAATTATTTAAATTAGTGAATGAATTATAAAGGACATTGTTGTGATGAAGGTAGGATTTTTATTTAGTTAGAGACAGGGTTTTTGGTAATAAAAATATGATTTTTATATTTTTAAAGTAGTAAAAATATAATCTTTTATATGTAGAAAGATAGAAATATGATCTTTGTATTTTTAAAGTAATAAAAATATGATTTTTATATTTTTAAAGTATAAAAAATATAGTCTTTACTATATAGCGACTATAAAAATATGATTTTTGTTTAGGTAGAAAATTAAAAATATAATTTTTACATAAAAGGAATATTAAAAATATCATCTTTATATGTGTAGAAGAATAAATGAGATTTTTAATAAAGATGAAATCTTTAAATTTGAAAAGGCGAAGTCTAGGTGTTTATAAAGGCGAAATCTTTATTTTAGAAAAGGCGAAATCTTTATATGGAAAATAGCGTGATAAAAATATAATTTTTATCTATATAACATAGTAGCAAAAATTCGATTTTTATATATTGAATAACGGAATAAAAATTCGATTTTTAAATATAGAAAGCGATTGTAAAAATATGATTTTTATTTTAAAGACATCAGCAAATATAAAAATGTGTGATTTTTATATATGTAGTGGCTACGGGCAACGAAGATGACGAAGATGCGATAGCGATGAAGATTTCTATCTATGAAGTGCCGTGGAGCTAGGATAGCTATCTGTGAGAATTTCTCACCTTTCAATTTCATTTCTATTTATATATAAATATACTACGATGCAGACGGTGCTTAGTAGCACCCGACACAATCGTCCACAGACCATGGACTTGTTTGTTTGATTGCAAAAATTTGTTAGATCATTTGATTGAAATTGAATTGTTTGGTTAAATGAATGGATTTGATTGATCTGTGAATGGCGTGGGCCTTCACTAGTCCGGGGATAAGGCTAGGCCTTGTCCCGTTTCTAGTATCGTGCCGTTATGCCGCCGAAATTTTCTAAAATAAGTTAGATAAATAAAAATATCATTTTATTTAAAGAATGAACTGAATAGAAATTCATATGTTGGAATAAAATGTTTTATCGTTAAAAATATAATTTTTAACGTGAATGTGAATAAATAAATATTCATTTACAAACCAGACGGTTTGTTTATGTACACCTATTTGAAGGACATTGATTGGGTCGATAAATTTTACACATCGCCCAACTGCACAAATAAAATCTGTGTTTGATTGTTTGAAACCCCACACGGGTGTTGGGATGAAATATGAAGTTCACTCATCCTGATAAATTAAATATGTCGATCGATTGATTGACAGGCTGTTATAAGCGTTAGATATCTATATTTGATGCTTATACAGTGTAGTGCACTTTGGTTGAAGGTTGATTATTTTTCAATGCTATTATATACATATGTTGTATGAAAATCCATATAATTAACTTTATATGGTAATTGATTAGGCCTCATTCCAATTTTGAAAAATATAAAGATTATAAAGTAAAGGTTCATGTGTTGACTGTACTCACCCGTTGAGATTAGTCATGTGTTGAACGAAATATTTTATAATAAAATTTACATCTTTATCAATATTATAAAGTAAAGGTTCATGTGTTGACTGTACTCACCCGTTGAGATTAGTCATGTGTTGAACGAAATATTTTATAATAAAATTTACATCTTTATCAATATTATAAAGTAAAGGTTCATGTGTTCACTGTACTCACCCGTTGAGATTAGTCATGTGTTGAACGAAATATTTTATAATAAAATTTACATCTTTATCAATATTATAAAGTAAAGGTTCATGTGTTGACTGTACTCACCCGTTGAGATTAGTCATGTGTTGAACGAAATATTTTAATAATAAAATTTACATCTTTATCAATATTATAAAGTAAAGGTTCATGTGTTGACTGTACTCACCCGTTGAGATTAGTCATGTGTTGAACGAAATATTTGAAATAGAAATATTTGAAATAGAAATATTTGAAAAAGAAATATTTGAAATAGAATATTTGAAAATAGAAATACATTAAGCCGTGTTGATTAGATTGACGCCATTTTGACGTGAACGATATTTATATCGATTAAAAACGATTTCGAAATGAATTGAATATATAACGATTTCGAAATGAATTGAATATATAACGATTTCGAAATGAATTGAATATATAACGATTTCGAAATGAATTGAATATATAACGATTTCGAAATGAATTGAATAGAAAACGATTTCGAAATGAATTGAATATAAAACGATTTCGAAATGAATTGAATAGAAAACGATTTCGAAATGAATTGAATAGAAAACCAAATTGAATTGAAAACGAATTCAAATTGAATAGAAAGCGAATTGAAATGAATTCAAATTGAATTGAAATTTGAATTGAATAGAAATGAATTTTAAACGAACTTATAAAGAAAAATTCAATTTTTCTTTGAATTGAAATGGAGGTTGAAATCGTTTTTGAAATGAATTCAAAACTATTTATAAAATTCGTTTTTAATTAGAAATCGACGAGATATATATTATATATATTATATATATAATATAATGGCCTGAATAGAACGCGCCGCGCCGCGGTAGTTCGTGAATTTCGACCATTTATTTCAAACGGACATTACGGGAGATCCGACCATCGGATTCTCCTAAAACTGGAACCGTTGGGTTCGTATCGAAAAGAGCTTTCTAACGAATATTTGAAATTCAAAATCTAACGGTTGGATTTGGAGATACGTCCAAATCAAATTCGAAAAAGGTCGCTGTAAGTGCAATTCGATGGCCATTGTTGGAAATCGACTGTACGGGCCTTGATGAAATTATTAAAAATAGTAATAAATTGTGTAAAATCATAAGAAATGATTTGGGAAAGATTGGGGTGAAAAACCCCATATTTGAAAAGATAAAAATAGATTTTTATCGAAATGAACTAGTTTTGAACTAAATTTAAAACCCGATTTTTTTTTAAATAAATAAATTAGATTTAAAAAGGGGTTTTAAATAATCGGAATTTCTAATATATTTGATTGGATTTGAAATGGGTTTATCGTGAACTGTGTTTTAAATAACACCTAGTTCTTTAACCCAGTAAAAGGAGTTTTAACGAATCTGCAATTAGATTGAAATGTGAATTCGTAAGCTAAATTTCCAAATTTAGAAAATGAACAGGAATGGAGTATTACCAGTTTTGCTCGAAAGCGATAGTTAAATCTTTAATTAGATTTGAACGTGAAATGATAATCAATTTTACCGATAACACCATGGTGTTAGATATGGAGTATTACCAGTTTTGCATCATGGGATGAATAGGTTGGGATTGGGAAATAAAATAACTAATTACTTCGATATGGTTCGCTAATCTCGACTAGTTTGGAAAACCATAATTTGGTTTGAAACGACATCCAAAGGAAGATTAAAGGATAAATTTGAAAGAATTTATCTTGGATAAAATTAATGGGAACCTTTCCCTAAAAATGTGATTTTGGGAATAAAAGAATATTCTGAACTGGAATGAGGCGTATGTTGTGTTTGTGTAACATTTGTTTTTAATATACGCTGGTTGTTCGGAAAGACCGGGTTTACACCCATTCTGAATAACCGATTCGACGATATGTCGAAGATGAAGACGGTGTTTGAAGACCGGAAGTCTTCACATTGTTTGGATAATTACTGCTGATCTTGATTGGGCTGTACAACCAAGAGGATGGAAATAGTTGGTGGTCATCCAGACGTACTTGGAGATGGATGGAAATGCGAGGAAAGTGCCTCCGGTTTCGTTCAGACCCAGAACGGACTTGTAAATGGATTGTGTGTCTGACATTGGATTTTATTCTGTGTTGACTGATTTCTATTAAATATACATCTGTTTGGCGGCGGAGAATTTATTCTTTTGCTTAACGCCCTTCTCTGAGACGTACGAGCTCAGAGGTTGTATATCGATGGACATCAGTCGCATGGCATGAATTGCCTGTGTGGCACGCTAAGATGCAATGATCAAGGCTTCTGTTGAAAAGCAAAGTCTTGTGGTTGATGATCAAAGCACGCCTACGTGGCAGCTTTGTGTATAACGTGAATTTGCGAGCCTCACACCTCGGTATGAGTTAAAAACGGGATACGGACTGCAGGGAGAGCACGACGTTTCTTTCTAGCTTTGGTGGTGTCAGTGACTTACCAGCCATGACATTTATATATTTTTCACCTTTGTGGTTGTTGGATGAGGCGCCTCGATTATAGGTCTGTAAGGACCGGGAAATGTGTGTTCAGGAATAACTAATCCTCTAACGTAAGTGAGGACCGGCCCTGAAGATCCAGGGGTTGCCCAGAGTGCGTAACCCTGGGACATTTGCTAGAGTGTCTCGAACGCGGAGAGGAGCTTGCCCCTTGCCTCGACTCATGACGGAATCCAATTTCAATACGTGTAATTCGGCTTTATTTGTAGAGCCTAGTATGGCGACATAGTGGGATGGGGCACTCATGCCGTCTATGATTTATATTTATGATTGAAATTGTTTTGACACTATACACTTATTATAGTATCAAATGATTTGTTTTAAACGTACCAAGCATGTTTGGCTGTTATAAGGTAAAACCCTATCCTCCGGCTTGCGTTGCATTGTGTGATGGGACCTGGGTCTTATAATAGCTTCATTTTTCGAAAAAGCATTGCGTTGTCTTTTCTATGCACTGGTATTCTTGGGAGGAAACCCGTTCCGTGTTATACGGCGTGGTCCCTTGAATTACTCTCTTTTAAAATAAAGTTTTAATAACTGTTTTAGTTCTCACACCAGTCACATGACTGACCTGGAGTTTATTGTTTTAACCTAAACTCTGGGTGCCCCTATTTTCCGCACGGGCAGCTAGTAGTTTTGGTTTTGCAGATTTATATTCACAGGATCCTGGTTTACAGCTGGAACGATATCCGGAAAGCTCTGTATCCGTATATCACCTTCAGTTGTGCTTTATATTACTTTCCGCTGCTATGTAATTTATTGTAATCTCTGATATTTATCGAATGTAATTTATTCATTCATACTCTGTATATTATTGTATCTGATGGAATTGTTGTAATAGCAATGAAATGTTCTTCTGTTTGTGTTCTGATTTGTCCTGTTCTCAACATTCAGGGGTTTCGAACGGTCTAGATCGGTTTAACGACTGATTCAGATCGAGCGAAATTCCCGGCCGTCACACAACAAATTCAATAAAGCAACAAACATGACAGTTAAAGAAAGATGGAAATTTCTGAGAAAAGATGAATAAGAGTAAAATTTCCAAGATAAGATGAAAAAGAAAAACTAAATAAAGAAAGTTTTCTTATGTAGGCCGTGGTTGGATAAGAAATAAGGGATCCTTATAAAATAGTTTCATAAAATCCAAGTACAGATGGAAAAAGTTGAAAAAGAAAAATGGAAGATGTGAATTTTTCCGTTTTCCACCTTTTTGTAACATAAGAAGTCGAATTTAGAAAATTAGATTTTTTTTGAATTTTGAAAAAAATAAAGTTGGTTGGTATGATTTTGGATGCAAAAATTGGCTGAACTGTGCTTTTTCTCTATAAGAGTGTAGGAAAATTAGGATGAAAATGTAGTTTGATTTTCAAAATATTACATTCATGTAGAACTGCCAGTATATTTAGGATGTGCGCATCATGTTTTTAAGGAATTTTAGAAAAATTTGCATACATTTAGGAGGTACCACTTTGACATACATGTATTATTATGTTGTATTACACTTTGCACAAGTGCACAATGTTTGCAAAAAATGGATGCACACATGATGGATGAATATTATGCGAGCGGTTATTTGACTTTTACCCTTATCAAATTTCGCGGACAAAATTTCCTAAGGGTGGAAAGAATGTAACATCCCGCAATTTATGACAATTTAATAATTAAATAATGCATATGTGTATATATATGCATAGACATAAATTTATAAAAGAAGTATGAAATAAAGATAATATATGATTGCATTAAATAAATACATGCATTGAAAAAGAAGAAAATATTAATGCAACTAAAAATGCAATGGATACGTTAAAAGGAAGAAGAAATTGGTTGCATGTAGTATAAATATGTTCCATGCAATGATTTACAAATATTTTGGATTAATAATAAAATAAAAATGAAAGAGAAATATGCATGCAAAGTGATAAGGTTACATGCAATGGTTTAAATAAAAGATTACAACAAATATGAAAAGAAGGAATAAGAAGAGAACAATGACCACCATTATTCTAAGCCTTGTTAACAAAAGACTAAGTAGCCCAGTTAGTTAGAGAATGTGGCTTTCATGAAAGGGGTACAGAGTTCGATCCCCGCCAACGCCATATTTTTGTTTTAAGGGAATGACTAAAATAACACATGTTCATAAGATAAAATATGTATAAATGCACATATAAGGAAAAATATACATATAAGGAAGTGTAGAAAAATATATGTTTATGAGAATATATGCATATATATGTGCAGAAATATATATATATATATATATATATATATATATATATATATATATATATATACAAGAGAAAAGTTCAAAATAAGGCAGCAATGAAAGAAATATGGTAAGAATCAAATAATGGTACAACACCATTTGGATTTTGAAATCGAAATGAAAATTCTACGTATATATATGCGTAAAATGGTCATTAGGAGATTTGTATACGTATAAGAAGAATATAAATAAATATAATGTTTAAATAAAATACAGAAATTTAAACATTCAAAAATAAAACTTTTGCGCCAAAACAGCTCCCAGGACACATAGTAGGGGCGATCCACCCATAGGGGGTCGACCTTGGGGTCTACCCACCCCAGCTCCGGGCAGATTCATCAATGAATCTAGACTGTTTTCTTAACCAAGTTAGTTGTTGAATCAGCGCTGCGTGTACGATAAAATCCTGAACACCTATAAATATGCTAGTAGAGCCTAACCTAACTCTCATATTTCTGAGACGACGTCTATACTCTGCTACTCGTCTTCCTCCTCAATTTTTTTTAGAAAAATAGAATAATTAGTTTAGGAAAGTTCGGATTTAAGATCTGGAAGAAAAGGAATGAATACTAATAAAGAAGGTGTTCAGAATCATATTCGTAGTAAGGTAAATTCTTGGATCTGGTCTATTTACTTTTCTCCTCTTTCTTCCCTTTTTCTTTTAGTAAGAATTGTGGATCCATGGTTGTTATGTTCTAAATCTAGTTACAGGGGAACCATGGAATGCTAGATTTGGACCAGGTTCAGGAATTGGAAAGCATACGAGGTTAAGTCCAACTTGTGATAGAATTCTTCCCGGCAAATGCAGCACCCACAAGTGGTCGACTTAATGTGAGAGGTCTAATGCATAAACATATATATATATATATAAGAGGATAGATATAAATGGCATTAATTATAATTAATGGAAATGAATGAAATTGAATGGAAGTTACAACAGTAAAAAGGTTTGGAATGAACGGGGAATGATAATAACCTATTATAAATAAACTACATTAATGAGAATGTTATATGATAGTTAGACTTGTACTAGGGACAAGTGGAGATTATAACTTAGGTTATAATAAACGATAAAGAAAATGGGATAACTTATGTAATGAGATAATTTGTACTTAACCGTAAATTACGTTAATATGTGAGAACGAGAATCTGATATCTACTGATAAGGACAACATAAGTTATATTTATGGGAAGGAAACTTATAAGTAAATCTTAGTTAAGATAACTAAGTTAATAAGTAAACAATGGTAAGCTTTAGTGACAATGTAAGATGAAATTATGATTAAATAAGAAAGAATGAGTCAAACTTATGAAATGAAATAATTTATATTTAATCATAAATAATAAGTGACATGTTAAACAGAAAACATGTGAATTAAGATATACGTAATTACATATTAAGTAGAACATGTTATTGTAACTATGAAGTTGGACGAATAATATAAAGAGATTGTAGATTACAGATCTTTAATTACAATCTAACAAAAAACATGTTGTGGGCTTATTAATAAACATAAATGAGTTAAGTTATATGGCTAAATTTGATAAGTAAGAGGGGTCCATTCCTTAGGGATATAAGGGGCTCGGAATGAACTTGGTAACCTGGATATGAAGTTAATATGATTTGAGTTAACCAAATTAAATTGGAAACCTAATAAGGTAGAGCCAGCGAATAATTGAATGTTTAGACATAGGGTCTAATAACACATTAAAAAGAGGCGCTTGGGCCAATCCGCACGTTTGAGGGTGAATACCCCAACGAGATGGATCATCATGGTGTCAGGAGGCACGAAGGGAGCGCATGTCCATCTGATTATTCTGCTATTCTACTGGCTCCGAAGGACTGGAAGGGGAAGCGCGCGTCTTCCCGCAACGTGGACGGTACTCCTGGTAGCCCTCTGTGCAGTGACTACATTCTCCTGTGCTCACAAAGGTTAGGTCTGTACGTTTCTAACGGTGAGAATGCCTTGATTGCCATGATAGTGGGCAATCAATAGACTGTAGGGTGGCTTAGGTGATCCGACGGTTCGTGGAGCCTTGTGACTAGGCTAGGTTACAACCACTCGTGATTAACCGATAAGTCTAACCTAGGTGATAGCAAGTCGTCGTGTACCTACCACTGACAGTCAGCTTGTTACACGATGCGCGATGCGGAAAGGCAGGGAACTAAACCAAAAGACCATAGACCTTTTGCTATCAAGGCTATGGGTGAGGAACATGCCAATTAGGATTTGTTGTCTGTAGGTAAATTGTCGGACAGATCGTTAATTCTTAATTTTATTCGCCTTTCACTTGTTGAGGGAGGGGTCAGGTGGGACCATAACCACTGAAAATGCAGGCCTTAGCATCTGTTTAGACAGATATCTGAAATGCTCCAGATTGAGCTCTGTGTTTCTTGTACAGCCCTGCCACGGGACTCGGTACACGGTAGAGGTTATGTGCGGTCAAGGCATCAGGTACGATTGACGATACGTACGTGGGAAAGTCTAGATACATACATGTCTTCTCTGGGTGGTGTATCGTAGACTCATGGGGCATTACTCTATGATGGAATCTAATTGGATCAATGGTGGAAGTCCATTCTCTTACATAGTATAGTAATGACAGATATATGCGGAACATAACGTTGTTATATGGAGATCCGTACGTTACTCGCACGTAGGATGAGGGACTGCGTACATTTCTATGGCATCACTATGGAGACCGTGCAAGTGGGGTACCATGGGGTGTACCTCAATATTGGGGGTAGCAACATATATACTGTATTAGATTAATCCACTGGGAGGTAAATGGGTACAACATGTGTGTAAGCCATGAGTGTTGTTAACCCAAGTAAACTAATAAGCAAGAAAATGTAACTGAACGGTATATGTAGGATTATCCAAAATGTGTAGTTTAAATCTAGTCACAAAAACTTGTGTTCTGACCCCCTCCTTGTAACATACTCGCAGGTTAGATCTGTGGCATAGATATGATAGCTTTGGATACCGGTTAGGCAGTACTATTACTACGGTAAAGCTATACTTTGATTGTACTATACTTTATCCATTCTGCTGTGGGATATTTTCTAAGCTCTGGCATCTTTTGTATCTCTGACTTTTCTGCAGGATACTAGAGCAACCAACACGAGTTTCGATGGATTAGAATTTTAAAGAAAAAATATTCGGTCTGTCGGAATTCGGATTGTTACAGTATATATGAAAATTTTATATAAGCATGTCGTTAATTCCAAAACTATAGATTTGGAAAATAATTAATGGGTTGTGAAAATAGTTGTGAGTATTTATTTAATATCACGGTTGGGCTGTCAAGTATGTAAGGATTTTGAATATATGCTTGGTCAACGTATATACAAAGTCCAATACATACTAAATAGATGTAAAATCATATTCTAGTCGCCTGGGAATGATTTATGTGATTTATGCATCATCATCAGTATTATTTTTGAGTTTGGAAAATGGGATGACTATATGATTCAGATTGAGACGTCAAGAAATACTTAACGCTGTTAAGATAAGCATTCGGAAATGTTTTAGTGACGT
The DNA here is from genome assembly GCA_030737875.1 of Allium sativum. Lineage (NCBI taxonomy): Eukaryota > Viridiplantae > Streptophyta > Magnoliopsida > Asparagales > Amaryllidaceae > Allium > Allium sativum. The sequence continues at coordinate 1,399,813 of CM060918.1, forward strand.
CCTCACTGGTGTAGAGTATAAATTGGTTTTTGCAAATGAATTCCAAAGTGTTGATGATACTATTATATGTATTTAACAAACAGGATGTTCCAAATAAATTTAAGGGCTTGGGAATGTTAAAGAATCTTAATATAAGGTAGTTAAGTTCTACATGCAAATCAAAGTATTTTGTCAATAACTGAAGAAGATTGTTAGAAGTAAAACTCACTTGAAGAATTGTAAAGTGAAATTTAGAAAATGCACGTAAGTGAGCATATTTATTGAGAAATCATATATAAACTAGATTGGAACCCGTGCTTCGCACACGGGAGTGTTGGATATCAACCATCGAGCTACTTACTTCTTCAATTCTTTCTTTGCAAACTATTTTATTTATAAAAAAAATTAAAAAGTTGAGGCCCCTGCCGGACGGATGCCCTAGGCGGCCGCCTTGGTCGCCTTGAGCTAGGGCCGACCCTGTTGAGAACATAAGGGCTGTCATAAGCGTTCTGTTCTAAACACACTGTTGTGTAAATGATTCGACTCGGATGGAAAATATATCTAAAATTTATTGTTGTTTCTCGCTAGTTATTTCTATTTTATTTTTTGTTATAGTATTCTTTTTACATAGTTTTTTTTCCTGCTAGTGAATGAACACTAAACCAAATTATTAAATTCTTGAAAATTAAAAAGGTGGATACCCAGTGCCAAAGACTCCCGTACTCAAGAGGACTTCCCAGGTAGTCTCCCGTCCAAGTACTATTCCCATGGATTTTCGGACTCTGGGGGTGGTCGATTAGTGCGTACAGCCTTTCCCTCACATATGTGAAGAGGCTGAAACTCGAACCTGCGCGCTTCAGGTTATCAGCAGGGTAACCTTACCGCTGCGCTAGGCACCACCTTTAAATCCTTGAATATTGCAATCTCAAATTTATCTTTCTTATTCAGGATGCAACAATATATGTAGTGGATATAGGGAGTATATTTAACCTTTCGTCTTTTATTTTATTTAAGCTTATAAGATCAATATTGTTTGCCACCATGGAGAAATAAGAATGGATAAAATATTTATACATATATGTTAAACTAATAATATTATCAATGCAAGTGCATTGTTTCAAGTACTGCAATAAAGTAAACAATGATTGAGATGTGACCCTTTGTTGCAATACTTTTTATAAGCAATGTAAAGTGTCAAATTTTGACAACACGAATTTATTTTAATAATATATAATCTCAACAGCTTCCTGGTATTAATTTGTATGAAACACTGAGTATTGCTGAGTGGTATCTCCCATAGATACACTCTTTTGAAAACATCAAAACAAATATGGATTATATGTTTATATGATGGGTTATTATATAGTACCCGATGCACTGTTTTTTCTAGGCTTTGAGCCTTCTGTATTGATTTTTTACTCATTCAAAAAAAATACACGAAACCAACATGTCAATAGGTAAGCCAACAAAGTTGAATGGTAGAATATGAGTGAAAATAATCATCAAAGAGGATTCTATTTCCACTCTGATATTTTCCATGTGTATCCATAATCAATTGTAAGGGAAGTTGTAGCAAAATTACCTTCAAGAGGTTAGCATCTTACCCGACTACAACAATTTGTTGCTAAAAATGAGAAAAGGTGCAAAAGGTTCGGTATGGGATTTATCTTATATGTCGCTTCTTAAGCCTTCTGTTATCCACTTAAATCGATATGTATAATCGATGAGTTATTGACATTTGTATATGGGTTGGTTCTGCAACAATTAAGAAGGGGTCGGTCCTGAAGATCTCAAGGAGTGGTCGGTTCTGGAACAGTTAAGGAGGGGTCGGTCTCACGTGAGCTCCTAGTCAGTTGGAATCCTTCAAACCACTTTTCAAGAAGGATCGGTCGTAGCGCACAGTTCTTCTGGTCGTCTTCTTCTTAACAAGGATCCAGGTCGTTTCATCTTCCAACTAAAGAGGTCGGTTCCTTGCATTTAGCTATCACCTTCGTTGAGTTCACTATTCATGGGGTCCTGGTCGCTCCATCCTGAATCTAAGCCATCTGGTCGCTCCAAATATGGAGGACATCTGGTCGTTCTTCTTTAAACACAAGGTTTCGGGTCGCTCCAACCTATCGTAGCTGGTCGATCTCGTCTTCATGGTAGCCTGGTCGCTCCAACAAGCCTCAAAGCTTCAGGATCGGTCTACTCTACGAAGATCCCTGGTCGGTCCGCATTTCTAGAAGACAACGCCATTCTGTTCCTTCAGCATCCGGTCGATCCGCCCTACGTCGAAGACTCTTGGTCGGTCCGCTTTGTTGCTTCAGTTTCCTGGTCGTTCGATGGCAGCTGGTCGCTCTGTCCTTCAATAAAAGCTCCTGGTCGGTCGCAATACATAAAGTAGCATGACAGCTGGCGACAACTGGCAGTGGCATCTTCGTAAATACCCAAAAATACCGACCCAAAACCTGAATACAAGATTTCGGCCATTCCTACGCCTATAAATAGCACCCCACCTCCATCATTTTAAGGGGGGCTTTTCCGGAAACAAGGGGAGGTGCTGCCAAATTGCTTTTTGGATCGTTTCAAGCATTTCAACATCTACTCTTGATAATTCATCGAAGATCTATCAAGCTAATGGTCATGGCTTCCATGTAATAAAAGGCATAAATGCTTCAAGCTTTCTACCATTCTCAAATAAGTGTAGAGACGAATGCATGTCAAAAGAGCTTCTATGAATGTATAAGTGAGCAAACATTGTAAATCTCTTGGTGAATAATAAGATTCTATCTTCAGAGTGGACGTAGACTCCGATAAGAGTCGAACCACTATAAACCCTTGTCTTCTTTTCATATTTTGATGTTCTCAAATCTTAGATATGGCCTCACACAATAAAAAAGGTATTCTTACATCTTGTATCTGAAAAGGTGACGTGCTTTCTAAGCATCTCGCCTCCGATTAGGTGACATGTTAAGAAATACTTTGGTTGTTGTACCAAGTTTGGGTATTAACAATTTGGCGCCCACCATGGGGTTGGATCTACTTTCTGACGTCAAATATACCACGAAGATCTCAAAATCTACAAGCTAAGCCTCAAAATAGATCATTCCAGCCTACGATTTGGACCTTCTGACGAACACTCCTCAAAGTTCAAGCTGCTTTCTGAAATAATGCCGCCGAAAGCAAGTAAGGAAGCAAGGGTTAGAGCATCTAATGAGGGGAATCGAGAGGAAACCCCCACGGTCAACCGGTTTGAAGTAGGTGAAACATCGAATGGAGGTGTGAATGTCAAAAGAGGCGAGCTTGATCAAGCCATCACTGGACTAACGCAACAGCATGAGATAGCCAACAAAGCCATCTTAGCAAGGCAAGATTCACTCTTTGCCCTTCAAGCCGCTACGGCGAAGGTAGCTTCAAAGCCTGTTCATGCAGAAGATGCCCTTTCCTCCTCTTCTTGTCCGAATCGAGAAAAATCTTTCCAAGAGATCTCTAATCCTGACAAAGGAAAACTTGAGAATTCAAAGCAAGCTGATCGAAACCATAATGCGGGGACTACTTCTCGTCGAGTCGCTGATTCTGCCAAAGGGGCACTTTCCAATCAAGAAAGGCTAGGACCCCTGAGTCGCAACCGCGATGGTTTGCTTAGGCAAGCTTCCGGTCAAGACAAAGGCGTCCGCCCCACAGATAGCCTCAACGAGAAGGATCGTCTTTGGAAAATGGTCCGACAGATTATGAAAGAGGACAAATCTCGAAGCGACAATGAGGCTGAATGGGAATTCGCGCCATCCAAGACCCCTCTCACTGAAAGAATCAAAAAGACAACTTTCCCACGGAAATTCAAACCACCTACAATCCAAGCCTACAATGGGACAGGCGACCCCAATGTGTTTTTGTTTCGATACGACCAACACATGGATGGGGCCCAAGCAACTGACGAGCTTAAGTGTCTGTACTTCCCAGTGTACTTGGCGGGAGTAGCATCATTATGGTTCACTAAATTGCCTCCCAGGTCTATAGATAATTTCATCACACTAGTAAGATGCTTCCAGGACCAGTTCCGCCTCCAGACAACGAAGGTTAGAGATATTATGTCCCTCAACGAGTTAGAACAAGCCCCAGGTGAAACGATAAGATCTTTTCTGAATCGTTTTAATGCTATCGGTGCTGAAGTGGGGACTCATGAGCCAAGGCTAATTCTAATGGCTTTAAAGGGGGCATAGATAAACAATCTGAATTTGGAAGGTGGTTAAAGAGAAAAAAGCCCGATACATTAGAGAAATTCTATGACAAAGCTGAGGAATATATGTGTCTTGAAGACGATCCCATTTATTCTGTTGGCAATGTCAAAACTAATGTGGTTCCGGAAAGGAAAGAAGATTCTACAAAGACCAATCAAGGAAATTTTTGAGAGGGGCAAAAAAGAGGAAATAGTAATAATGCTAGGAACGATAAGGATTCCAAAAAGCGACGCTTCTTCAAGCCAACAAACCTTACTCCATTGAATGATACAATTGAGCACATATACATGGCAACTAAGGAAACGGAGGATTATCCGAGCCCAAAGCCAATAAAGGTGTCCGAAGAAGCTGCAAATTCAGGAAGGTTCTGTCGATTTCATAATCGACCAGGTCATGACACGAACGAATGTCGGCAGTTGAGGAATCTAATTGAAGAGTTGATAAGAAAGAACCATCTTCAGGAGTATGTGAAGCGTTCATCAGATACTGAGCCTACTCAGGGGCAGCAAGCTCATCCAACTCGAGACGGAAGAATACCTGCAAATGGTTCCCGACCTATAATCAATACGATTAGTGGTGGACCTCATCCTGAAGGTGACACATGGGAGGACATTGTCAGGTATACAAATGAACTAAGCAGTACTTCAAAAGAAGATGGATTCAAGGTTTGCAGTAACTCTCTTCGTCGGAAAATACCAAAAACATCCTGGGAAGATGTGGTGTTCCGAGATCGGGATTCTGATGGGACGCTGACTCCAACTGTTGATCCAATGGTGATCACGATCGGCTTGGGTCCAGCAATAGTAAAGAAGGTGCTAATTGATAATGGGGCGTCTGTAAATGTCATGTTCTACAATACCTTCTCCAAAATGGGATTGTCTATGGATAATGTGCGAGCAAGCAAAAATAAAATACACGGTTTCACTGGTGTACCAACTCAGCCTATTGGTGTGATCGATCTCCTCGTAGAGCTTGGCGAGGGAAAGAAGCAAGTTTCCATGATGCAGCCTTTTGTTATAATTGACTCATTTTCAGGGTATAATGCACTTTTGGGAAGGCCAACACTAGCTGCTTTAAGGATAGCTCTTGCTCCATGGTGCCTGATGATGAAGTTCCCGACTGCAAACAGAGTGGGAGTAATCAAAGGAGATCCTCAAGAGTCAAGAGATTGCTATATGGCAGAATTGATTGAAGCTCGAAAGTATGAAACCAAGAAGGATGTGGAGACTCCTCTCTGCATCTGTGACGTCCGCCCATAACCCCCGCACTAAACAAGAGGAATAATATACTAAAGGTGTGCCAGGCTGTTATGGACGATCATCAGAGTAGGTAAACACATCGAAACCTGTCGTAGAACTCACATCGCAAGGATAAAATATAATAGAACATATACAACAGGTGATAGTAATGAGGTATCATATAGCAAACTTTTGAAACTCTTTCAAACATCCAGAAAGATTATCCAACTGATCCAAGTTTGTACATAAGGCCTCACTACAACTCTCAAGCAACTCAAACAGCGGAAACAGAAATACTAGATAGAATAAAACTGGTACGCCAGCCTCCTGCTCGTCATCGCTCAGCTTCCTCGTATCACTAAGCTCCATTACCTGTAACCTGCTACCTAGTCTGCCCATCCACAACCGGATGAACAGCCCAAGGTAATAAGAGGAGACATAAAACCTTGAGTCAGACAATTGAAACACCCCACCTCCGTTAGGGTCACTCTCAAAGGGAATGCCCTAATTTTGGTGGAGGTTTATAAGTATAAGTCACAGATATACAAGACAGATATAAGAACACATATTTGTAACAGCGGAAAAACAACAACTTTTATTTCATAAAAGCAAATACGTGCTACAACAACATCACCATAATTGTCTTACATCTTTTCCAAAAACATAACACTTTCATAATCTGTCTTGATTACAATATTTTAAAGAAGCATAAATAAAACATAGATAAACTGCAAAAGCCCCATAGAGTTTGTCCAAAGCCATAGTTTCAAACGAAAAGGTCCAAGCAATACATTTCTCTTCTTCAAGCTGGATGTTAAGGTTGGTCAAGCTGCAGTGTTCCCTCCCTGTGGACCTGGGGGGGGGGAACGGAAGAAAAGAAGACGAAAGAAAAGTAGAGTCAGACATAAAGCCTGAGTAAGTCTAGTACTATTCTGTCTATGAATAAAGAACTGGGTATGATAAGTATAAACAAGAAGTGGGAAAGCACTATAACTTGGTTAAGTTGTCTAGGGTCGAATAAACTATCGTACCCCATGTTAATCTCTGAACCCATATAAACTAGTTTCCAACTGGCACCCCATAATCAGGGTGATGTGATCCGTTCTATGACGATCGGCTCCTACTCGCATAGTTACATGTGTCTTACGGCCCCCGATGTTGTAGTTACCTATGCTGGTCCCACTATGGGGTGTATCAAGTCCCATGGTGGCGGCCCGACACAACCTTAGAGTGCACAGGTATGCTACTGGAGCCCAGTGCTTTATTTTTCTGCGCCGGAGTGTGTGCACGCCCGCACCCCGTTAGAACCTACACTGCTACACCACCGCCGTCGATTTGACCTCTTACAATCAGCCCAGTAATCGTGCCCCACCCTGCCTAGTTTCAGGGTATCCTGATACACCTTCTAGGGTTACTGCTGAAAAGGGTCCCCCGTTACTAGGTTTTCTATCTCTAGCCAACATGCTAAGTTGGTTAAGTGTTTTCTAACCTAACCCCCACCAGTCCGTTTAGTTTAGCATGTTCCATTTTGATTAAGTCTTTAGTTCACTTAATCCTAACAATCCTGACTCAGCCTTAATTGTCTTATTAAGGCCCTGACCTCTCACATTAGACAGGTATTGTTGTGGCTGCCTGTTGCCGGTTGGTTCCGGGCAGTCTTACGCCACAACTCAGTCTAACCTCGGGTCCTTATTGGGCTCCATGTTTAACCTCCCATATTGGATAGGTATTGTTGTGACTACTGGACAGCCGGGCGGTTCCGGGCAGGTTTACATCACAACTCAATCCAACCTCGGGTTAAACACATCGTATGTTCTACATTTACATATTTTGTCTTTCTTCTTTATTTTCTTATGTTGGCCTACTTTGTGAACTAGGCAACACAAAGTCAAGAAATCAACCATCGAAGGACATGTTTAAGTATAAGATTTCGGTTCGGATTGGAGGAATGCATACAATTCAGATTGATAGCTGCAGTTGTTCGGATCGGATGGAGCCCTCTGTTCGGATCGGGTTAGAGCAGCATATCGATTCGGATCGGATAGAACTCTCTGTTCGGATCGGTGGTCTCTTACGGGATAGATTGGTAAAGCATGTCAAGTCGGATCGGAGGACAACTAAATCTCGCATGGAAATCCATCTGCTTGTCACGATGCTGGAGCGGAGCGGAATAGATTTGAGAGGGAGAGACGTCCAAGCCATTCCGGTTCGGATCGGGTATCCCGATCCGAACCCCTTGCCTGCGCGCCTCCGACCCGCACCCACGACCCAAGTTAGTCTCCTGTAAAATCGCCTGGAGAACCGGACCGGATATGACCAATTCCTACCCCTAACGTCCATCTCTTTGATGTGTTGTCAGCTTGATAGTTCATCCGAACCCGAAGAGAGTGCGATGGATGACACGTGTTCCGACCCGGATTGAATCTCAGACAAATTCACACCTATAAATACCCCATCTAGAGACAAAGAGAAGGATCTTTTTTCAGCACTTGAAGAATTCAATCACCTCCAACATCCGAACTCCATTACTCCCGGAAAATCCAAATCATCTTTTATTTCTTGTTTTAGTCAATTGAGTGAACAAAAGTGAGTTGTGAGTGAATCTATCATTGTATTTGCAACTGAATTATTGAATATAGTAAAGAAGAAGTGGACGTAGGCATTTCTTTCGCCGAACCACTATAAATCTTGTGTGTTCATTTTTATTTCTGTTTTATTTTATCTTGTTTCAAATCAATTTGGGTGTTAGAACCACTTTTGGGTCTAACATTTTGGTGCTTTCACTGAGAACCCTCATCTAAATTCTTTATTTTCCGGGATCTCTTTCTACTTTTTGGACTGTTGAGTTCAAAGAAGTGAATCCTTAAGTTTCTCCGCTTTCTTACATTCGTTGAAGTAATTGTCAAAAACTCATGGCCAAAGGAAAAGGCAAGGAAGTTCAGTCTGTTCAAGGAAATGGAGCTGGCGAAGATCAGCAACATGCTGTTGTAACAAGGTCTCGGGGGCAGAGTTCAGCAGCGGGAAGAATCAATGCAGGAAATCCGAACCGACAGCAAGGGGAAAGCTCTGATCCGATCCGGGTAGGAGATTCTGAAGCAGTGCACTCCCCCAATCTGAACCGACCTGAGTTGCTCGCTGCACACCGATCCGACCAGGCACCCCAGCTCCGATCCGACCCGACTTCCTACCTCCGATCCGACCCGATGCTTGGTGAAGCTGGAACATCTACTCGAGTCCCCACGAATGCTCCAATTCCAGCTGCCAGGGTTGGAGATCAGGTCAATCCATCTGCTCCCATCACTCAAGGAGATTTCTCGCGCTTGCTTAATATGCTTGAAAGCACGAGGGAAGCTATGAGAGTCCATGAACGCACTAATCTCATGATGCAGGAAAATATGAGGCTCATGAGTCGGGAGATCAATGAGCTCCGCCGGCAAAGAACTCCATCACCGGTTCGTCACACACCCGTAGATCAATCTTCATCTTCCGAGGAAGAGAGGCCTCGTGAACGAAGGCCACTCGAACGACCTCAGAACGTGAAGCAGCTAACATTTGGATCTTTGGGATCTCGCGAGGATATCGCACGAGCATTAGGAAACGATAGCCCCGCTCGGGGGCAAAGACTCCAGTCCCCTCTTCCCGAGATCGACCGGGAACACAGGGAAAGGAATCGAGTAGAGGCAGCTCGAAGAAGAAGGGCATCTCCTGAGCAAGAGCCCCGAAGGAACTTGGACACTAGGGCCAGGGAACCTGAGCAGCCCCTTACTAGTGCCGATGTGCAGGCGATGGTTCGCCGAATTATGTCTGAAAGCCGGAATTATACAAGTGAAGACTATGGCATTGAGCGAAGCCATACTCCGTTCACTGACGATATCCTCGACTTCCAGTTTCCCCGACGCTTTAACTTGCCATAGATGGATAAATATAACGGAAGGACTGATCCAGGACAGCACTTGATGCGGTATTCGTGGCTTATGAATGCCGCTGCTGCCCCTGATGAAGTAAAGTGCAAAGCGTTCCCAATCTACCTAGAAGATGTGGCATTATTTTGGTTTACCCGACTTCCTCCTCGTTCAATTTCTAATTACAAAGAACTAAGCGAGCGTTTCATGAACCAGTTCCGATTACATGCCCGAAAGTCCAAGAGTGTTATTGAATTTTCGAGAATCAAACAGGCACCGGGAGAGTCTTTAAGGGCATATCTAGACCGTTTTAACCAAGCTGTAACTGAGATCAGTGACCCGCACGAGCCCACTATTCTGATGGCATTGAAGGAAGGAGTCGATCCTGAATCCGAGTTTGGAGACTACCTTTCTGGGAAAACACCCCCCACAAGGGCGATATTCTACGAAAAAGCCGATATTTATCTGAGACGAGAGGAAGCCAGGGCAAACCGAAAAAGAAAGTCTGAGACAGCTTCAAAGGAGAATGTGCAGAGTAATATTGCCGTGAAGCAGTCTGGGGAAAGTTCTGGCAAGGTTGAAGTAAATGTAGGAAACAAGGGTGGAAACAGCAATACTGGAAATGGGGGAAACAACAACAACCGTAATTCGAACGGTAACAGGAGAAACATAAATAGGGGAAGCGACCCAAACAAAAGGCCCCGATTCCAGAACTACGAGAACTATACACCATTGAATGACACCCTGGAAAATATTTACCTGGATACGTACAATGTGTTGCAGTACAAAAGACCGCCACCTCGTGATTCGACCGAGAAAGAAATGGCGACAGGGAAATTTTGCTTGTTTCACGGAACACATGGACATTCGACCAATGAGTGTCGGCACTTGAGGGATGTAATTGAAAAGCTGCTGCGTGAAGGAAAGTTGGATGAGTACAAGGTTGCCCCGAGGGACAGGGGGCAAGGAGAGCAGGCTCCAAAACAGATCCTACCTGCTCCTATGCCTACCGCGCAGCAGAAAGGTAAAGGGATCGTCATCAACTCCATAGTAGGCGGACCTCACCCGGCAATCCGAAGTTTTAGGTCAATGGACCAATATGTGAATGCTGCCAAGCATCTAGATGTGAATGAAGGTGACGATTTGGAAGATGTCACCCCTATAAAACAACAAAAAACCATGTTCGATGACGTGGTATTTCGCAGCCGAGACAACACGGGGATACAATCTCCCACCAGTGATCCGTTGGTTATTACTACCACTATTGGGCCGGCCTTGGTCCATAAGGTATTAGTAGACAACGGAAGTTCCGTTAATATTTTGTTCAAGAAGTCATTTGATCAGATGAAGCTTGAGCCCGAAGATCTGAAACCTTGTGAAGGATGGATTAGAGGCTTCAACGGAGCGACGACAGCTCCCATGGGATATATAGAGTTGCCCGTGACCCTAGGGCAAGGAGAACGTAGAAGAGTGCGAATGCTTCAGTTCGTAGTATTGGACGTAGATTCGCCATATAACGCATTTTTAGGGAGACCTGCCCTCGCTGAATTTAGAGTTTGTATCGCCCCTTGGTGCTTGTTACTAAAGTTCCCAACCGAAGCCGGGACTGGAGTAATAAGAGGGGATCAGGTTTCTGGACGGGCCTGCTATGTGGCCGAACTGAAGATGTTGATGAAAGGAGTTAATGCTGAGAGTAAGGATGCCTCATCTCCCTCAAAGGGGGACTCGGCATAGCAATTAGAGAGATTGAACCCAAGGGAGTTGCCCAAAGGAACGCCTGAAGATCTGGATCCTAGAAAAGACGAGGAACCAGAGGCTAGGAATGCAACTCCTAACGAACCGACAGTGGAAATTCCTGTTGACAAAGCTGATCCGACGAAAGTTTTGAAGATTGGATCCCAATTGGATCCACGTCGTGCTGAAGAGCTGACGGACTTCTTGAAGGCAAACTTAGATGTGTTCGCCTGGACCCACGCTGACATGTGTGGGATATCGCCTTCCGTTATCAGTCACAAATTGAATGTAAATCCGAAGCATCCGCATGTGAAGCAAAAGTGACGCATGCTGGGCCCAGAGAGGTCGGCTGCTCTCAAAGAGGAAGTAGAGAAATTGAAGCAAAATGGATTTATTCGAGATTCGACTTATCCCGACTGGATATCGAATCCCGTCCTGGTAAAGAAGCCAAATGGAAAGTGGCGAACTTGTATTGACTTTTCAGATTTAAATAAGGCTTGCCCAAAAGATAGTTTTCCACTTCCCAGGATTGACCAGCTTGTAGACTCGACAGCGGGTCATGAACTTCTCTCTTTCATGGATGCATACTCTGGATACAATCAAATTCCTATGCATGTACCAGACCAAGAGCATACAAGTTTCATTACGAATTTGGGGCTATATTGTTATGTTGTAATGCCATTCGGATTAAAAAATGCTGGAGCTACTTATCAGCGGTTGGTAAATAGAATGTTTTATGATCAAATAGGAAAAACTATGGAAGTTTATGTGGACGATATGCTTGTTAAATCAAAGCAATCTTCCAGTCATACGCAAGACTTAGCGGAAATGTTTGGTATCTTGCGAAAATACCGTATGAAATTGAATCCTTTAAAATGTTCATTTGGAGTGGCGTCGGGAAAGTTCCTTGGCTTCATTGTGAGTTCCCGAGGAATTGAGATCAACCCTAGCCAGATAGCGGCGATTAGAAATATCGAAGAACCAAGGAGAATTAAAGACGTCCAGAGTCTGGCGGGGAAGGTAGCGGCGCTGAGTAGATTCATCTCCAAGGCCACCGATAAATGTGTTCCGTTTTTTGATTTGATAAAAAGGGGAAAGAAGAACTTCCAGTGGACTCCCGATTGTGTCGAGGCCTTTCAAAATCTGTTAGAGCTGTTAGAGAAACCGCCAATCTTATCAAAGCCCGTAGATCACGAAGAACTATTTGTTTATCTAGCAGTCTCGGCTCACGCTGTCAGCACAGTCCTGGTTCGAGAAGAAGACAAAGTAAAAAGGCCAGTATACTATGTGAGTAAGAAATTAGCAGCGGCAGAGCGCAACTACCCAAAGATCGAGAAGCTTGCTTACAGCCTCCTGATTGCATCCCGAAAGCTTCGTCACTACTTCCAAGCCCATCCAATAACCATATACACCGATCAGCCGTTAAGACAGGTGTTGCAGAGACCCGAAGCGTCGGGAAGGTTGATTAAATGGAACATAGAACTAAGCCAGTTTGATTTGAATTTTCAACCACGAAAGTCAATCAGGGGGCAAGCTCTAGCAGACTTTATTGCGGAGTTCACCATTCCAGAGGAAGAAATAATCAATGACCGAGTGGTCAAATCCGAGGATAAGCTAGAGATGAATCCGTGGAAATTATATACAGATGGGGCTAAAAATGACCGAAGATCCGGAGCTGGAATTGTCTTAGTCACTCCCGAGGGACGGTCGTTATATTACGCCCTGCGATTAGAATTTTCGGCAACAAACAATGACTCTGAGTATGAAGCCCTGATTGCCGGGCTGAAACTCGCTAAAGACCTCGGGGTAAAAATGATGGACATATTTTGTGACTCTAAGATTGTTGTTTGTCAAGTGCGAGAGGAGTTCGCGGCTCGAGGACCTCGACTTGTCGCTTACCTCAAGAAAGTGAAAGAGCTATTAAATAGCTTAGAGCGGTACAACATAACACATATTCCCAGAGTAGAAAACCAGAAAGCGGATAGACTAGCAAAATTGGCTAGTTCTGACAATCCAGAAGAGACTGAGGTAATTCCAATTGAAACGTTGGAGTCGCCAAGCTTTGAGTCGATGGAAATTGAATTCATTCTTGAAGCGGAACCAGAGAAGGAGTCATGGATGACTCCAATCAAGAGTTTTCTTAAGAATGGGACACTCCCATCGAAGAAAAGTGAGAAAAGAGCTGTAGTTCGCAAAGCTGCCAGATATGTTATGCAAGACGATACTCTCTATAGACAAGGATTTTCTATGCCCCTGTTACGATGTATCGCACACGACGACATCAAGCGTGTACTGAGAGAAGTGCACGAAGGTGAGTGTGGAGATCATACAGGAGGTCAAACTCTAGCAAAGAAAATACTGCGGTACGGATACTTCTGGCCTACGATCAACAAAGATGCAGCTGATTATTCACGACGCTGCGATAAGTGCCAGAGATTCGCCAAAATCCCCAGGGCACCGTCAACCCAGCTTAAATCGATGGTGAGTCCTTGGCCATTTGCCACATGGGGAATCGATATCATTGGAGTTTTACCGATTGCTAAAGGAGGGGCTAAGTATGCCATAGTAGCCGTGGATTATTTCACAAAGTGGGTGGAAGCTGAGCCCTTGACTAAGATCACCGCAAGAAAGGTGATAAGTTTTGTGGTCAGAAATATTATATGCCGATTTGGGATCCCAAGGACGATTATTACTGATAACGGAACCCAATTTGATAGCACTGAATTCAGAAATTTTTGCCAGAAATATAAGATAGACAAACGATATACTGCAGTTGCCTATCCACAATCGAATGGGCAAGTAGAGGCAATAAACAAGGTAATAAAATCCATCCTCAAGAAGCGATTAGAGCGTGCAAAGGCAAAATGGGTTGATGAATTGCCCCTAGCCTTGTGGGCATATCGAACAACGTTTAAAACGGCTACCGGTCATACCCCTTTCTCTCTCTCCTTTGGCTCAGAAGCAGTAATTCCAGTTGAACTGGAAGTTCCTTCCCACAGGGTGACGTATTATGACCCGATGACGAATCGGGCACTTTTACTTGAGTCTCTTGATGAAATCGAAGAGAAAAGGGACGAAGCAGACTTGCGTGCAGCGAGACATCGGCGTCAAATGGCACACTATTATGATAAGAAAGTTCGTCTTAGGACTTTTGAACCAGGAGATTTGGTACTAAAGAGAGTTTTTCCATCCCTTCCTCACCTCGGCCCAAAATGGGAAGGACCCTTTGTCATCCAACGGAAACTTGAAAAAGGAACCTTCAAGTTAACGACCGTAGATGGCAAAGAAGTTCCTCGAGCATGGAATGCCCAACACTTAATGCGATATTTGGATTAGAAATGCTATATTTTTTTGTTATTTTTACTGTGGATTCTGTAACAAGACATGATTTGCCTTGGGAAAATCTGACAATATGAATAAAGGACTATAAAGTGGACGTAGGCTACGATTTAGCCGAACCACTATAAAAATATTGTGTGTTATTTACTTTTATGCATCTACATTCATTAGTTGTTCTGTTATGATTATGAAATACAGGATAACTCAAAGCCTAAAAAAGGTTGAAAACAGTCTGGACATAAAAAGAAGCACAATGATTATTTGTGCAATAAGACGTAAAAGAATGAGAAAACGACATTCTAACTCTAACTCTCCAGAGAAAGAGAGAGAGTATAAAAGTGTCTCCGACTGAGCGCTGAGAAAGAGGCTCAACTCCGAACTCTAACTTTCCAGAGAGAAAGAGAGTATAAAGGCGTCTCCGACCGAGCGCCGAGAAAGAAATCTTTTCCCGTTGAGCGACCGGGGAATAAACAAATGACTGAACTCGAACTCTAACTCTCAAGAGAATGAGAGAGAGTATAAAAGAAATGCCAGGAAAAACAACAGGTATTGATGACACAGGAAATGCTATCCCGTTAGAGAATCGGGAGCATTCAGATTGCATGGTTAAGCACTGAATAGCTTATGGAGATTGAATGGGGACACATATACATACACATATCTCCCCTCTCCACAACTTTGTTTCATAACTGTAGATATGCATTTTTACATAAGTGCGGAACTGCTAACAAATAAACATTGCAGAAAGTGAATTATTTTTATTTACAAATGAATGAATTTGTACAGGGAAATAACTGAAAAAGAAAGTGCGGAAGCTGCTGGTGTAACAGCACTTATTGGTTTACAAAGATGCTAAAAAGATACAGGGGAACCCACTATTTGGGTTTGGGATGAGCCTTCGATTTCTTGGCAGCTTTTTCCGCATCCTTTGCTTCCTTTTCGGCTTCAGTCAAGATCCGCTTTGATTTCTTTTTCCCTGAAGATGTAGTACTGGAGCCAGCAGACTTCTTCCCGGAGGGCGGGGCACTGGAATCAAGAGAAGATTTTTTAGCAAGTTCTTCGGTAATAGATCTAGTTGAGAGCTTAACAACTAACCTTGAACCTGCATCCACAACTGCGAGGGGCTTGAGGACCTCAGGGTCTAATTCTTCAGCCTTTAATTGCAAGCGCTTGTCTTGATCATCCTTCATGGCCGCCAAGGTAACGTCATCGGCGCTTTTTGACTCCCCGGTTATTGTAACCTCCGGTTCCTCATTATGCCCCTCGTCTCCTCCGTCGTCTTTTAAAGCTGCAATCATTTCTTCATCATGGGGAGTAGTGACCTTAGTTGGCTCACTTCTTTCCCCCAGGTCTGTTGAAGCAGCCTTGTCTTCCCCTTCTTTGACCCTATCAGCGGGTTTTGTCCCAGCGGTAGCTCCTTGAGCCACATCTGTCTTTGCGGATGATTCAACGCCTACAAAATGAGAAACATCGGTTATCAACTTAGGCAAGAGCAAAGGATTTCTCATCGAACGTTCAGTCATGTAGCCAAAGGTAGTAGTAGCCTTGACAAATTGAGGAGAAAAGATAGGGATACCTTCTGAAGACTTTTCAGCAGGGGTGACTACTACCTCTGGAGTTATTTCAGGTATGGGAGATAGCAAAGTTGTTCGGGGAATTCCCGGGTTTTCGGGATCATACCCTTGTACTTCGGGAGTTACGGGAGCAGAAGAAGAGGAACCAGCTTCAGGAATGGTTTTTTGTTTAGACTTCCGCCTCTCTTCTTCCATGGCCTCAGCAATTAGGCGGCGCCCTTCAGCTAGGCGCTCCGGTTCGTCGTCTCTCAAGTATTTCTCCATCAGCTTATCTTCATCGAGGGAATCGACCTTAAGTTCTTCTTTTTCCCACTCGACGATTTGATTCCACACATGAACCAGAGTGGATGGATAGTCCTCGATCCAAGAAATGTTTCGACGACGAATAATGTGCGCGAAGAATTCTATCATTAGCTCGCTGAATCCCTGAATATCAGCCTCCGCCTCTGATAGTTGTTTGCGGGTTTCCTCCGCAGATTTAATAGCGCATTCCACATTGCCCTCAGCCAGAGCAGCCCTGTTTTCCGCCTCTAACAATTTTGAAGCCAAGTCAGCGTTCTTCTTTTCTAACTCAGCACTCCTTTTCGCTAACTCGGCGTTTTTCTGTTCAAGCTCAGCATAAGCAAGGCGTGTCTTAGCGGCCTCTGATTTGGCCTCGTCGGCTTGCTTCTTCAACTCAGAACGCTCCTGAGTGTGGGACTCAAGTAAGTCATGATAGCGCTTTTGCATGTCCTCAAACTGTTGTTTGAAGTTAGAAGCGTTCTTCTGAGCGATAGCTAGTTGAGCTTGAGTATCTTCTAAATCTTTTCCTAAGGTTTTTAGGGCCTTAGCATCCTCCTCTGCAGTCTTTTGCATCGAGTCAGCATTTGTCATTAGAGTGCGGATGATTCTAGAAAGATTGCGGAAATACTTGAACATCTCGGTATATTGTTTTTCCACCAAATCGATTTTTGCCTTGGCCTCCTCTGCCCAATTAGAAGAAATAGGTTCAAGGGTAGGTAGAAAGGTCAGAGTCTCGAAGTAGTGCTCGGGAAATTGCTCTTTTAAATATGCCAGCCTTACTGCGGTTCCCGCATCTGGCGGAGGAGGAGCGAGGATTGTTAGTTCAGTGTCCCTTCCTGAAGAAGATTCTGTAGAACCCTTGTCTGTTCTGGGTCGCTTAGTGGCAGGGACTTTTTGCTTACTTCTAGACCCAGTTTCCTTTGGAGGAGTTCTATCTCTACTCCGCTTTTCATGGGAGGAAGTGGAGTCCCTAGATTGTGGTCTATCCTCCTCCCTACGACCTTGATAGCTCTTGGATTTTTCTTGTTCCGGTCGAGCTGGTGAGCCGGAGCGTGAGGGCCGAGATCGATAGGGATCATAGGGTCTTCTTTCCTCCCTACCGCGGTCATCCCGGCGATCATGCTCGACATCCTGAGGAGGATTGGACATGTTGCGACGAAGCTTTCTTATGTCATAATGCGATCGAGACATTGTACCTGCACGGTAAAATAAGCGAGGTTTAGAATCAATGGATTCATGGAGAAAGAAGTGCAATGAATGCTAATGCTGTGGTATAAAGTGCATCCTAAGTGATGTGTGTGTCCCCCCAACCAACCCGAGTCTGAAGCTAGACTGGTGCGGGCAGGCTCTTTGGCCTTGGCAGGAGTAGTTTCTTCAGAAGAAGTGAAGACTAAAGGGTCCTTCCTGAAATCTTCTGAAGTATATATAGTCTCGGGTAAGGGGAGATCCCCCAAACCCTGAAATATGTGCTCGTCGGTGCTGGGAACATCCCCCTCGGAAGCGCGAAGTGGCGACACTTGGGAAGACTTTGACTTATCTGGAGAGATAGTTTCCTCGGGGGCAATATACCCTTCACGATGTTTCTTGGCCATATTAGCCAGTTCATCATCTTGAGTGGAAGAGGGAGAAGGTGAAGTTTGAAGAGGAGCTGCAGGAATTCCCGAGCCTTCTCCTATTTCTGGAACTGTTTCCACTGGAGGAATATATGCATAAGGGACCGTCCCATGACCGATGCTACGGAAGACGGATAGCAGCCCGTGAAAATGAAGGTATTCATCTTTAAGAACCTCGTCAATGGTCAGGAATTTTTGGTCGCCATTAAGAAGATGATGCATCCGATCAAAGAATGCTTGGTCCGATATCTGTTTGGGGTTGTCGATTGCAAACAAAATGGAAAACAGGTCAGAGTGATGATTCAAGTGTATAGAGTCCGGATTCAGAAAATCAATGCTTTACTTGATTTTGTCCATCTCCTGGCGCATCCAGACTGTTGCTTTATATAGAACCACTCTAGTCTGGAATCTCCAGCTTTGCTGCTAAACGGCGTAGAGATTATCTTCCTCTTTGGGACCGACTCAAAGTAACAGAAAGAAGGGGTTTCTCTAGTCCGATGTTTGAAATTATAGAAGAAATGAACATCGTCGAACGTGAGCTCCACGCCTAGAATTTCACGATATGCTATGAATAAGGTATGCAGATAGGCATATGAATTGGGATGCAACTGCATGGGGGCAATCCGCATCTGTCTTAAGAAGTCAACGATGAAAGGCGAGAATGGAGGAATGGCGCCAACCATGCACATCAGTCGAGTAACCATCATATATCCTTCTGGAGGGTTATGGGGACGGTCAGAACGTGAGGGCACTAAAGTGTCTCTCTTCATTATTCCATACTTCAAGCAAATTCTCACAAGTCGGTCATTGTCGATTGTCGATTCTACGGAATCTGGAGGCGACTCCAATATAATGGCTGAGTCAAATTCATCGGGTGCTCGATGGTCACCAATCCCTCCTTCCTCCTCAAAGCCTAGAGAAACTTCGCTTTCTGAGGACATTTCGTCGCTTTCCCGTTGACCAACTCCGTAATCCGGACCCTCGCTGTCCCATTCTGGGTCAGATGAAGAAGATATATCCTCGAGAGTGGTTTTGTTGGAAGTTTCTGGAGCTTCTTTCCTCTCAGCTAGACGAGAAGAGCGTCTGGGCCTCATTGTCATGGAACTATTGAAGAAGCAATAGCACGGATTAGAGTAAATTATCCCGTGTCCCCCTTTTCGTGTATGTGTGTGAACTAAAGTGTGTGCAGCAAATGTGGGAAATACGAAATAAAAGTACAGCAATGTAAGACGAAGCTTTAAAGAGAAGGTGATAGTCAGAGTTGTTCTTAATTCTCGTTTATGTTCACAAGGCACTATCCTAACTGTCCGCGAAGCATATTCATCTAGAATAAGTGTTAGTTGAATTAGTTGGATAGTCTTTATGTGCCAAATTTGATGCGTTCGGTTCGGTTCGGATATGCATGTGATGATTGGTTCAATACAGAAGACAGTCGGTTCGGGTGCTTCAGTAAGGCAAGGTTAGTTCAAGACAATAGGAACAGTGGGTTCGGAAGCAGAACTGATCTGATCGGATCGGGTGACCCGATCCGAACCGAACCAGCATCACTCAACCAGTCCGTTCATGTCAGCCTCTTATCTCATCCTCATCTCCGACCCGAGCCGACAATTTCCTTCCTCCCGTCTTTCTAAAATGTGCAATCCGAGCCGATCCCCTTTCCTTCTCCTTCCTTTTTTGATCCTCCGTCTTCTACCCGAACCGACTCCAGTGTGTCATCCCACTCTTCGTTTCCTTCCTCTTTCCCCCCTACTTACAAACGAGTCCGTTTTATCACCAAAGCTATCATTAAGGGCAGATATTGGCCCTCTCCAGCCTCGCAACGCCTCGAAGTGACGGCGCATCCACCAGTAACGACGTGGAGTTCAAGCGAAGCCTGTGGCTAAACCATCCCAATCCAACACAAATTGAAATCAAGAGCAGTTACTAAGAAGCTATTCGAGATTAAAGAGCTACCTATGTGTTCGATTTAAGAAATCTACGAGGAATAGTTTCAGAATATTCGAGTTTCTGACGTTTTCAATACTTAGGTTGGGAGCGGCAACAGAAAAGAAGGAGAAAAGAATGAAGGCAGTAGTGAATTTATATAAGGAATGGTGTTGACTCCTCGTCTCCCTATTTTGTCTCACCCGCTCGGACCGGAGTGAAGGCCCAGAAGCACGACGCTCTTTGAAGGCCCAACGTCTAAGAGCTAAATCCACGAAAACGCCTCGGATCGGAATCCGAACCGAGTGGAAATTTCACACGTTAATTTAGCATCCGACTCGAATTGGAGAGTAAAGGAGGAGCATACCTGCAAGAAGCATTACAGGGCGAGAAGAGTTCCCAAATTTGCTCAGAAATGAAGAAAATGTGCTCGGGTCGGACGCCGAACCGAATGGAAACCTGTGCGTTACTCCTGACTGTTCTGATTCAAGAACTAGCATTTAAACAACGTCAAAGCACGCTTCGTACAACAGAAGCATCCTTTGAGGGGGCAAAATGTTGGCCTACTTTGTGAACTAGGCAACACAAAGTCAAGAAATCAACCATCGAAGGACATGTTTAAGTATAAGATTTCGGTTCGGATTGGAGGAATGCATACAATTCAGATTGATAGCTGCAGTTGTTCGGATCGGATGGAGCCCTCTGTTCGGATCGGGTTAGAGCAGCATATCGATTCGGATCGGATAGAACTCTCTGTTCGGATCGGTGGTCTCTTACGGGATAGATTGGTAAAGCATGTCAAGTCGGATCGGAGGACAACTAAATCTCGCATGGAAATCCATCTGCTTGTCACGATGCTGGAGCGGAGCGGAATAGATTTGAGAGGGAGAGACGTCCAAGCCATTCCGGTTCGGATCGGGTATCCCGATCCGAACCCCTTGCCTGCGCGCCTCCGACCCGCACCCACGATCCAAGTTAGTCTCCTGTAAAATCGCCTGGAGAACCGGACCGGATATGACCAATTCCTACCCCTAACGTCCATCTCTTTGATGTGTTGTCAGCTTGATAGTTCATCCGAACCCGAAGAGAGTGCGATGGATGACATGTGTTCCGACCCGGATTGAATCTCAGACAAATTCACACCTATAAATACCCCATCTAGAGACAAAGAGAAGGATCTTTTTTCAGCACTTGAAGAATTCAATCACCTCCAACATCCGAACTCCATTACTCCCGGAAAATCCAAATCATCTTTTATTTCTTGTTTTAGTCAATTGAGTGAACAAAAGTGAGTTGTGAGTGAATCTATCATTGTATTTGCAACTGAATTATTGAATATAGTAAAGAAGAAGTGGACGTAGGCATTTCTTTCGCCGAACCACTATAAATCTTGTGTGTTCATTTTTATTTCTGTTTTATTTTATCTTGTTTCAAATCAATTTGGGTGTTAGAACCACTTTTGGGTCTAACATCTTATATGTAAATATTTGCGGCCCATTATTAAGTTAATGGTGTAAAGGTCACACCAATCATGGGCCCAACCCATACTTGAATTTGGGCCCTTCTATTTTATATTTTCATTCATTAGTAATTTTAACTCAACGTTATTTTCCCCCGTTTAACACGTCCGTTTA